>PPLF02000002.1:0-1306217 GCA_003706395.2 Danielozyma ontarioensis
GCTTAAGGTTCTTGAAGATAAGGTCGCAGACGCTCTTGGCTCTTCGTTATTCAATTGAGTCTGTAGGTGGGGAGAAAAGCGTGAAATATTTTTACATGTGCAAGCGACAAACGGGGACCAGAGCAAAGTTCACTTTCATCTTCCACTTCCTGATTCACAAAAGAGACTATTTGCCCTTCGGCTGGGCCTGTAAAGATCCTCGCTAAATTCGAAAGTGCTGCGTATTCGAAATAGACGGTCTCATTGACTGTGAAGTCACATACCACCGACAATTATTTCCTAATTCTCTTTGTCGTAAGGTCCAGTGATCCACCCATACACGCTCATCGTGTAAAAATCCGAACTACCGTCATATTTTGTTGGAACCCCAAAGGCTTACTGTCCCTTAAAACCCGTGGTACGCATAGTTTCCCAACCACGGGCAACCATCATGCAACCCTACGTAAAATAATGTTCGCAACCGCTAATACTTACACTATTGTTCCCAAACATTTTGTGGCCCAAGAGAAAACTTTGTGTCCGATTCAGAGGCAAGCTGAAATGGGCAACCGAGTGTAGGGCAGAGTTTATAGTAAGCAGCCAAGGATGTCCAATCTTGTACTACTTCAACGGATACTTCCTATTTAGGAAGACTTTGTCCGTGTATATTTTTTAGGAAATTTTTTTTTTCGCAGCTTACACCTAAACATGGTTGTTTTCAGTCCAAAAGTTCATACGCCTTTGGTGGCCCCGCCAGAAGTGATCCTCCCAGGTAGAATTCCAAACAGGAAGACGGCGCCCACATCCTTTTTCACCAGCCAATTGTCTTAGTCCTTCGAAATACTGCTCAAAATAAGGGTACACAGCGGTAAACTCACCTTTTCCCACTCTAGTGAGCTTCTCCTGCTGCCACTTCAATTGTTCTTCGTCACTTGGTAGGTGTGCATTTCCTGAGAGAACCCTTGCGACAGCAACCGCTTGCCATTCATACGCTTTGAAGGTGAGTCCCGCCTGGACAGCGCCAACAAAGGCCAACGTAGGATTTCCAATGGTGAAAATATGCTGGTAAACGTTGTTTACTCTATTTCCTGTTAAGTCTAGATCAGGAAGAAAAGGGTAGGCATAGGAGAACCCGGTACCAAAGATGATAGCCTCAACTCCCGTAGCCAGAGTACCATCTGCAAAATACACTGTGTTTGACGTATTGTCAATGTGGGTGATCTCAGTGTGGACTTCAACTTGAGGGTGCTTGAAAGCCACGTCCCCGAAGTAAAGGTGGGGCTTGGAGGAGGTTCTGTGAGACGAAATAATGGGAGAAGTTGCCACTCCAATGATATCCTGAACAGCGTCCATGGCAGAAACTGAAGATCCCACCACAACCGTTTTCTTGCCTCGGAAGTATTCGCGGCCACGATATGCCTTAGAGTGGATGGCTAAATTTTTGGGGTTGTCAATGTACTCCTGGAGTCCAGGGACGTTGGGTACGTATGGAACGTCGTAGTGGCCGGATGCTACCACCACTGCATCAAACACCTCCTTCCAGATGTAGTCAAGTTTTTTTCCAAACTTGCGTAATGTTACATGGTACTTCTTAGTGCCAGGGTCCTGTTCCACGAGTTCAACAGATGTGCTGAGTTCAACGTGATCATCATATCCCTTCTTCTTGTACAAGTCCTGAAGCCAAGCTTTGACCTTTGTGTTGTGACGGAAGGGAGTGTCGGCACCATACCTGGCGATTGACTTTTCTGTCCCCCCGCTTGGAAATGGCTCCTTCGAGAACTCCATCACGGTAGCCTCCACGTTGGTTTCGAGATACGAGTAGGTGGCGGTGTCCATAAATCTCTGAGTTGACGTCTTGGGAACATAGGCAGGCAATTCCTCGGGTATCGCCTCGGGCTGAAAGGCGGTTCTCTTGGATAACGCCTCCACATCTTTGAGTTTCTCGGGAGGTTGGCCATCATAGACCCAGCACCCCCCAGCCTCTGAGCGCCGTTCAAAAAGACGGACAACTTTGAAATTATTCTCTGATAGTAACGAGTCAAGTGTGATAAGCCCAGACGGGCCTCCCCCGACAATGGCAACCGACTTGATGTCCATGAAGAGAAGTGATCTTGACTCCACAATTTTTCGCGGCTCGCACGTCATCATGGCGGTTGTGGGTGTACGGTTTTCTTAGCCTATGCCGCAAGAACTGGCGACTGAATGACTACAATAAGGACTGTTATAGTCGACCGATGTAAGCACGAAAAGTTAAAGCACGAAAAGTTATTACATTCTAACTTGAAAGTATAAACCCCGAAAGAAAAGGACCGAAAAGAAAAGCAAATAATTAGAAAATTATTTGGAAGGAAAAAAAAAGGTATCCAAGTTCATTAGATGAACAAGAAGGAAAGAACGGACATCAATGCAAGAGTGACGGCACCGGTTTTGACATTAGCAGCAGAAGCTTCGTAAGAGCTGACACCAGCAGCGGTAGAAGCAGCGGTAGAGACGGACTCGGCTGCAACAGATACAGCAGAGACGGGCTCAGCTGCTGCAGACTTGGTAGAGACGGACTCGGCTGCAACAGATTTAGCAGCGGCGGCGGACTCGGCTGCAACGGTGGAGGCAACGCAAGTTCCCTTCACACAGATAGTGGTGGTGACTTCCTCAACAACAATGGAGGTTTCCTCAGAGGAAGCACCAGCACCAGTGGCAGCTGCAACAGTACTTTCACCTGGAAGAGGAACTTCATCAGCAGAACATCCACATGGGATAACAGACGTGGTGGTGTACAACTTGCCCGATTCGTCAGTGGTAGCAATGACACTGCAGCTCTTGGTGACGACTTCTTCATCAGTATCGGTGACTGTGAGAGTGGTTTCATAAGCAGTGCATGGAGAGTCAGCGGTTTCACAGGTACAGTAAGTGACGTAAGATGTGGTGGTGGTCACAGAACCTTCGGAATCGGTATAGACCTTGATTTCAGCAGTCTTGGACTCAACAGAGCCATCAGATTCGGTCAATGGGCAGACAGTGGTGTACACGGTGAGAACACCTACTGGGTAGAGGGAAGTGGTGGTGTAAATCTCACCGTTGGAGTCAGTGGTGATTATCACTTCGCCAGTCTCAGTAAGAGGATTACCATTGGAATCCGTGGTGGTGAAAGTGGTGGTGTAGTCAGTCAAGCCAAGAATGGAAGTGGTGGTGTACAATTCACCATCAGAGTCTGTGGTAACAATCACATCTCCAGTCTCGGTAGCAACATGACCATCGGGGAAAGTGGTGGTGAAGGTGGTGGTGTACTCGGTGAATTCGTCAGAGCCGGAGATGATGGAGGTGGTGGTGTAAATCTCACCGTTGGAGTCAGTGGTGATTATCACTTCGCCAGTCTCAGTAAGAGGATTACCATTGGAATCCGTGGTGGTGAAAGTGGTGGTGTAGTCAGTCAAGCCAAGAATGGAAGTGGTGGTGTACAATTCACCATCAGAGTCTGTGGTAACAATCACATCTCCAGTCTCGGTAGCAACATGACCATCGGGGAAAGTGGTGGTGAAGGTGGTGGTGTACTCGGTAAAAGAGTTTTGGGTGGTACAGTCAACATCATCCCTCAAACAGATGACAATGTCACGGCTGGAAGCATATATAATGGAGGTAGTGGTGTACAACTCTCCATCAGAGTCAGTAGTCACAAGCACGTCTCCAGTTTCGGTGATAGCAGAACCAGCTGAGTCGGTGGTGGTGAAGGTGGTGGTGTACTCGGTGAATGGATTGGTAGTAGAGGAAGCAGCGGCAGAGCTAGTTTCGGCTCCTGAGCTAGTTTCGGCTCCTGAGCTAGTTTCGGCGGCAGAGCTGGAAGCAACAGAAGCAGCAACGCTACTTTCAGCGGCAGAACTAGAGGTTTCAGCAGCAGAGCTGGACAAAGCAGCAGCAGAGCTGGACAAAGCAGCAGCAGAGCTGGACAAAGCAGCAGCAGAGCTAGATGAGGTAGCAGCAGCGGAACTAGAGGCAGCACTGGAAGACTCAGCAGAGCTCGAGGCAGCGGAGCTCAAGGCAGCACTAGAGGACTCAGAAGAACTAGAGGCGGCACTAGAGGACTCAGCAGAACTAGATGCTGCAGAACTAGATGCTGCAGAACTAGAGTCGGCAGAACTAGAGGACTCAGCAGAACTAGAGGCGGCACTAGAGGACTCTGCAGAACTAGATGCTGCAGAACTAGAGACGGCAGAACTAGAGGACTCAGCAGAACTAGAGGCGGCACTGGAAGACTCAGCAGAGCTCGAGGCAGCGGAGCTCAAGGCAGCACTAGAGGACTCAGCAGAACTAGATGCTGCAGAACTAGAGACGGCAGAACTAGAGACGGCAGAGCTAGGCGCTGCAGAGCTAGATGCTGCAGAACTAGACGCTGCAGAACTGGAAGCGGCGGACGAAGAGGATACAAGAGCACTTGGGGCGACCGGAACCTCTTCACAAGCAGAACAAGCAGATGGAACACTCGTGTCGGGAACATCACCAGTGTACACCAAACCACCATTAATGATGGTAATACCATCACCATAGTCAACATTTGTTTTAGCCATGAGGTCGGTGTCGTAGCCAGTACCAACAACAGCGTAAAACTTAGCACCTCCAAGACTAGCTTGCAACCAAATGGTGTCATCGTCGTAACCCCAGTCGTAAATGGGAAGAGATAAACCAATGACGTTACCATCCCCCCAACCAGCAACGGTGACGGTAACAGTAGTAGAAACAGAATCAAACTTAACGCTGGAACTAGAAGTCTCAAGATAGATGGTTTGGTCCTCAGAGAAATCTTCAACATTAGAAGCAAGCCAGACAGAAGAGTCATCACCAACAACGAAACAACCAGATCCAGTAACTGCAGTACTTTGATCGTAGACGATGTTGCGTAAACAAATGGTACCCTCGTTGTCGATTTCAAAGGCAGCACCACTACCAAGATGAACGTAAGCACTGTTCTTCACAGTTTGGTAGAAGTACATGATACCAGTGTTGGTGAAACTAGGGGCAGTGATGAGCATGGAAGGAACTTGTAAAGTTCCACCATAGGCAGACCAGAAAAACTTACCTGAGTTTTCAAAGGTGTCAGTGGTGATGATAAAGCTTGGAGGCACGGTAGAGTCAACGGCTTCAAACGAAACAACACCTTCGTTGTTGAAATTTGTACTAGTCACGGTTATATCTAAAGCAAGGTAAGGATTAGAGGATGAGATGTAGAACTCACCGTAGACAGTAACATCACCTGTGATGGTAGTGACAGCATTGTTAACGATGGAATAGTAGACATCTGAGGAGACTGTAAGATCACCCACCTGAGCATAGGCACCTCGAGAAATAACGGTGTCTTCAGTGATTACCAAAGCCAGTGCGATTGTTGCAAAAGCGAGACCAACCAAGGCCCTAGTCTGGAACAACATGTTTTGGATATAAAGCGAATGAAGAAAAAGACAGAAATGAAGGGGATTGGAGTGAATAAGTAGTGCTGGAGATGGAGAACCGTTTGCAACGCGATTGTAGGATTGAATGGTTATTTGTTCAGTTGCTGCAAGAGTTTCAGGCGTGTTCCTTCCATTTCTGACCATGTGAGCTCCGGAATAAGCAATACTCCTCCAAACATAGAAATGATACTGCAATGGGGGTATGTCCCTACAGCTGAAGAGCATTAAAAATATCATGGTTAGCTCTAGGACCGATGCTATCTCTTCAATACTAAAAATACGTTTAGTGTGGTGGATGCTGCATAAAAATATGCATCCAGCCAGAAAAGCCATTTTAATGGAGATGCAACATCAGGACTCCGCTACACACATAACCAAGATGTGCATACGTGCATATCGGTTGTAGCCTATCTTGGTAGAAATCGGGCCCTGTTATGAGATCTCCACCCCCCAAAAAGCCGGTTATTATTTTATGTGCCCGGTTGGATCCTCCTCCTCTTAGGTAGGATAGATTATTTTTTCTAGTCATAACCAGTCCCCACCACCGAAACCAGTGCAATCAGTGTATTTGCAGCGATTGTTTGTTTCCACCCACGGTCACCTACGGTGTTCCATTGTCACCTTTTGTATACAATCGTGCCTTTAATGTACACCACCAACTCCTGTTTATTCGTGGCGGAGCACTTTAAATAGCTGTTGGGTTTAGAGTTGCAGATGAACATTAACCACATCAATTAGCCTGATGGATTATACGAGCCTCTGCTCTTATAGTTTGAAGTCAGTAACCACGTGCTAAATCATAATTTGCTGCGTCTGCAAGCTCGAAGAAGCTGCGACGAGAAGAGTAAAGGGTTTACTGATTGATTGACGTTTCCTAACTTGGCCTGATACGAGCTTGCCCATATTCAGTAAAAGCTTTAATCCAGGCTTGAGGGGGGGGTTATTTTTTGCAACTACTGCATGTGGTTGCAGATGTTGTCGCAGATGATCATCATCCTCCCCGTGATCTTCGATGAGAAATGCGCCCATCTGATAAACAATAGAACAAAGTGTGCGTGCTCACAATACGAGGCGAGGAAATCAGAATACGAGTAGATACGAGCCGCAAATCTGGCGAGGTTGATGATATATAATTCCCCACTTCAACTACAACCTGATGTGTGACGGCCGATAGAGTATGTCCTGTGAATTCGAGATCGGGTTCAAGGGTGCTTGACTTGGAGGCATGCAAGACGCCATTATTTTGAGTGCTATGTCAAAACCCCTCCACTAAGTTTGCCGACAATATTTACGAGGTCGTGCTTGTGGAACCAGCTTTTCGCCACATCAGGAAAAAGAATGCTAACATTTGGCGAGTCATTTTGCCAAGCCAACTCCCATTCCAACCTGGGTGATGGTTGGTTAGAAAATCGTGCTAGCGACGACACTAAAAAATAGCCGGAGATTTTCTATGGTGTCATGTGCATGAAATGGGGTAATGCATCTATTGTTCGATCATGCATCATTTTATCCTGTCTCTTTCCAGATTCCACCGTTGCGTATTGTTGCTCGGAGGCTGTCGACTGGTGGTTACTTTTTTGGTGGACTCTGATTAGAAAACAGCTAAAATACGCTTATTCCGATGATTAGGTTGGTGCTAAGATACGCTTATTTGATGATCAGGTTGGTGCTCAATTACAGCTGCAAAAATAACCGCAGTGAACTGTCGCTGACTCTTCTAGCCGCCTCTTCTAGCCGCCCTGGAGACTAACACGAAACCATCGGACATTTTTTTACGCTACTCAGATTGTTGACACCTCGTGGTGTTATACACTTGGACTATTGGCGACATTCTCGCTTCTTAGATTGTGGTACACGCTAGTCGGACGATTGGCGATGCTCTCGCTAATCAGATTGTGGCACCTCACGATGGTAACTGGTACATCGATTGGCACAGCTAGCTTCAGCCATGAAGTATCCAAAACAGTTCAGCTCCTATAAGTATCATTTGTTGGGCACAGTGTCAGTCACCCTAAAGAGAAACTAATCGCCAAAACATCTAACCATGCGCTAGTTCTTGTTGTCCATATGCTTTTGCTAGCCGTTCACCGTCCGCGCCTTCATTGATGGCAAACGTTGCGCGAGGATCGGCGTTGTCTAAACAATCCTTACTAATTTTTTGAGGTTGACGCTCATGTCTTCACTAGTCGGGCATGAATTATTTTCCGATTCTTGCTGTGCTCCAAAGCTATTCTTGCATTGAGGACTTAGTGGTGCACGGGTTTATTCCCGGAGCGCGCTCGCCAGATGCGATGGTCCTGAGGGTTTTCACCATCGATAACTCATCTCCCTTGATCTCAAGCAACGCTGGTTTTGTTTGTGACACCTCTTACTAATGAGTGCGTACGCTGCTATCAATTCCGTGCAGGAAGCTTCGTCCAGGTCGGCTCCCGCAGGCAAATCGTCCCAAGACAGCGATGAGGATGGCGCCATAACCTATCAACCGGATTCCTCCGATGAGCAAAACTCCGATGATGAGCGTCTGGGCCCTGTAAATGAGGCGGAATCACATACCGGTATGGAGGATACCGGATACGAGTCGGTTGTTTTCCTGTCTAAGTTTCATCCAAGCAAGGAAAATCTCGTGTTTGAGAAAGACCATGTTTTGATTGGATTGGAACCCGGTGAATCTATTCTCGTACATGGACAATGCACCGTGGAATTGTTGAGAGGTGGATACTTGGTGAACAAACTACATGGTGTCAGTGGACCTGAAAGGCATGATCTCATCGCTCCCTCTTCTCAGTCCATTCCAAGCATCGAAAGTGTCATTGGTCCAGTTGATCGCGACCAACACTTCCCACCTCAGTATATCACCGTCTTGAAGCTCACCAACCTATATACGGGTCTCGAGGGTATTGGCGAATACTATTCTCCTTTCAAGACTATCTTCCACAATAACCTGACTGATTCTGCGTTCGATGAATACTCCGATCCCGAGCTAAATCGGTACACCAAGAGTTTCAGGCAATACTCATTTGAAATTCTCTTCACGAATAATACCACTCTTACCGGCCTTTACGTTTCTCCGTCGTGGGTCAAGGCTATCCAGAAGTTGGCCCTTCAACTGAAGCAGGGCGGTCAGATATTCTTTGTGATTGGAAAGAAGAATACTGGTAAGTCTACATTTTCCAAGCTTCTTCTATATGAGATTCTAGCCTCCACCAAGGCCCCATGCCAATACCTTGATCTTGACCCGGGGCAACTGGAGTTTTCCAATCCGTTCACCCTTTCGCTAACCAAAGTTTCGGAGATGTTTATCGGATCTAACATCCCCTCTAGTAGCAATGATGCTCCGGACGTTTATTCTCAGTACTATGGCTTTTCCAGTCCCCAGCAGCATCCTAATCACTACATCAACGTCATCAAACATCTTTTCTTAGCATACACCACCGCCCCCAAAAGATACAATCTAGTGGTCAACACTCCTGGATGGATAAAGGGTTTTGGTCAGGAGCTTCTCCGCGAAATAACTGCCCTCATCAACCCCGATGCACTTGTCTATTTGAGTGCCCCTGAGGATCCTGACGAGTTGCCTGACTCTTCGGATCTTTTAGAAGTCCTCACCTACCTGAATTTCATTTCTCTTTCTGGTAACCACCGGTCCTCGAAGTACTCCTCTGCACAGCTTCGTATGTTCAACAAGCTTCGCTACTTTCATCAACTTCTGCCGCTCAAATTTGATTTCACCTCGCACCTATTGAAGTCCTCTCCATTGAAGTTATCCTATCAAACTGCAGCGTCATCCTCTGATTTCACCGGTATCAATGCCTTCACCATTCTAAATTACGATCTAGGATTCAACTTCAATATCGAAGATATTTTCATCATGCTCGAGGCGCAGATCGTGGGTATCTACGCTACCCCACCTGCCGATTATGCATCTATGAGGCTGCGACTTGCAACTTCCAAAAAAATATCCCTACCTAACTACCTCGACTCGACGCTGCTTACCCAGGGACTAAATTTTGACACATCCAAGTTTTTGGGTCTTTGCATAATTCACAGTGTGAATACGCTGGAAAACTTTTTGAACATCTACCTTCCTCCAGGTAATCAAGACCTCATCAAGCATCATGTCTTCAATGACTATAAACTCTTGATGGTAAAGGGTGAAGGTGACTTGCCTACATGTGAAATACTCGGTCCTGATATAATATCGGGGCACTATTCTGATTCGGAGCGCAAGTTCCCGTACATCAGCTTCGAGACTCCCCTGAAGGTGGGTAAGGTTTGGCGGAGTCGACGAAACGTGATGCGCAAAAATCAGCAACGCTGATATGTACGGGTTTTTATATAGCGCGTACTTGGCATTTTTTTCCGAAGATCAAATCACTAGATTCGTTTACAATGTTTGGTGGCTTGAAGCTATTCTGTGTTGTCATAGCGGTAGCACAAGCAGCACTTCCTGATGTTTTGAAAGATCATCAACCTTCTAGTCCTGACGAACCCGGACACCAATCAATGCCAAATTTATTGAAGGTGGACAGCATCGAGGACCTTACCCTCAATTGGGAAGCAATTGGCAATATCAAGTTAGACGTCGGACGGTTGTTGTTGGAAAATGGACCTGGATCCATTTGGTCAATTCCCCAGCTCGCTAATAGTAAGAATGAGTGGACAATCGAATTGGCTTTCAGGTACGGCAAGAAAGAAGAGGACAACTACAATTACGATCCCGCCAATGGGTTAGCATTCTGGTTGATTGATCCCCATAACAGTAACCCGATTGACTCAACCAACATGGAGAATTTTGGAGGACCTTCGCAATACGATGGATTCCAGTTGTTAGTGAACCACGGAGGAATCCCTGGATTGAAGATCTTTGCTAATGACGGTACTAAGCCAAAAGATGCTGTCCTTTCCCAGTCTATCGGTGATTGCCAATTTAATTACATGGAGTCAGATATTCCATTCACCATTCGATTGTCTTATTCGCAGGCAAAGAGGGTATTCAAAGTTCAGCTTGATAACAATTTGTGCTTCAGGACTGACTCCATTCATATTCCCAACACCATGAGTGATTTCAAGTTTGGTGCTTCGGGAAACATTGGCTCTGCATCAACGGACTTCTTTGAGATTTTCGGCATCAAAGTGTTTTCACATTTGACCTCGGATGCTATTGACGACCACGGTATCATTGCAAGTGGCGCTGTCAAAGTCGAGATTCCTGCTTCTCAAGAAGAATCCGGCTCCGTCTCCCATCCTTCTCAAATCAGACAGTCTCTTATGGAAAAACAGAGAGAGCTCATGAAGAAGAAGAAAGAAGATGGGAAGCAGTATACCGGTGTGCCCGACAATTTGGATGAGACATTGACTCGAATAACCCTTGGCTTAAGTTCACTTGAAGCATCTATCGAAAAGATCCAAAATCCTTTCACGGCCGACTTCTCCTCATTTGAGGGCTACATCAAGGATATTCAGCAGGTCGAGTCGAAACAAGCAATGATTTTACACGATTTGCAGAAAGGGTATAACGAGTTCAAGGATGTTTTGACCACTCAGTATGTTGAAATGGTGGAAGCCATTTCCAAGCTAAATGACAGAGTAATTGGTGAAGTTAGAGAGCAGCAATTTACCATGGAAGAGATGAGCAAGAAGGTTGATTTGTTAATGGCAAACCACAAGGAAATTGCTCATCAATATCAAAACTCCCAAAAGGTTGAGATCCCCGAAGAAACCTCTGGTATTTTCTCATCCATTGTTGAATGGATCCTCATACCGCTCTTCATAGTGATTTTGGTTTTGGTTGTTTTTGTCTATCGATTGAGACACGACATCAAGCATGCTAAAATTCTTTAGTTTATAGTTACGAAGAAAAGGGTAATTTTCAGCTTTTTCGCAATTTATGTCAGATTTATCAAATATTTGTAAAATCTTAACTTGAATTCTTTCGGAATGCGAAAAAGTGTGAAATTAGTACTTTTCTTACAACACTCTTGACACAGCTTTTTGACTAAAACTTTTAATTATGCATACTTAGAATTAAAGACAGAAACTAATGATACTTTTGTAACAATACAAATTGAAATGTCTAACTGAGAGAATTGTAGGCACCACTCACCAAGTTTCTTACACTTGCAATAGGGGTGCTAGAGACATCGGTGATCTCCACGTAGTGAGAAGCAGGAGAATTAACGCTGAATTTGACCTGGATGCCCGACTCATGTTCAGAACCAAGACCGTTAGTCATGATTCTGGCCATAAGCTTTTCTTGATTGGAAGCCTCAGTCCCGTCACTTCCGGGACCAGAATTGGTCAAAATAAGCGGCTTGGTATATCTCCAAGTGATTCTATTCTTGTCCTTGTTGAAAGAGCCTTCGGGCTTGGAAGATGCCGACGTGGACTCAATGCCTCCACCCAAAGCGGCCGAAACCACCACGTTTTTCAACATAATTTTGGATGCATATTCCGGATTCAACCGTAAGATAACAATAAGGCTCGATTGGTGGTTCTCAAACTTCCATACTTGTCTGACAAGAAGAGGGACTTGTGATTGGTTTAACTTAATTAAGTACTTGATACCTCCCAAAGTCTTGGAGAAGATAGCTGCAGGGTCTAAGGAGAAGTTATGCTCACCAGTTTGCTTGACAAACAGGTCGTTGAGAACTGTGCGGTCAAGCTTGGAAGGAATGACTATATCAATGGGACCAGTGGGAATGCTCGAGCCATCAATATAGTTGAACGCAATCTCACCTATCAACTGTGCCTTGAGAGCCTCACCGTTTTTGAGAGTTACATTTATGATTTCGGCAATGGACGAATTAAGCCCCTCCTTACCATCATCTAAAGCATGCTTGAAAAAGTCATTTTGTTTCAACAACGAGTTTCCAGTACTTTGGCTCACCAAGGCTGGAATGGCGGATGGAGGTTGCACAAAGGATTCTCTGGTATTTGGCAAATTGTGGAACAACTGAGACTTGATGTCACTGCGACTCTTTCTAGGCTCAACGCTTGGCTGAGTTCCGGTGTGATGAACCTTTCTGGAGGGAGGAGGTGGAGGAGGTTGCACTTCCTTATTGGAGACAATACTAGCACCAGCACCAACAACGGCAGTGGAAATGGAGGCAACACCATAAGAAGCAACGTCAGAAGTACCATTCAGCTTAGTGGGAGAGTTTTCATAGATATCAGGGTCAGGTAAAGTATCGTTGTTGGGGAACTCGGGAATGTTGGCCAGTCTCGGGGTGGCCGAAATGGGCTGAGTATCATCACCAGCTTCAAAGCTGTATTTTCCACCACTGCTCTGTCTAGATTTCTCGGAGCCCAAATGTTCTGGTTCTTGAAAAACGGGAGGATCTACTGGAGAAAGAGGAGTGCCGGCGATTTCCAGATCGAGTTGATGTTTCTGAAGCATGGAAAGTCGATTGCCCTTGCTATCAACAGGAAAATTATCTTCGGAAGAAGAATCATTGTCATATTGAACAAGATTAGGAGACTCTTGTCTTTGCGGCTGTTGTGGAATAGGTTTGAGCAGTGGTTGTGCTGGTTCAGATTGAAGTTGAGGAGTGAGAGGAGTTGGCTTTTGATGGTAAGAGGGTTGAGGAGCCAGCTGAGCCACTGGTTGCGGGGCCAATGGTGCAGCATTGACTGACGCAGGGATCGACAGCCGGGGCTTTTGCTGCAATGGTTGCGAAGGACCTCTCTGTTGCGCGAGAGTGTTACCGTACATATCGGTGGACTTGCGGGTGGAGATGGAATTGCTTCTTGAGATTTGGCTGGCAGCAGCGAACGAATCGTTAGTTCTTGTTGTGGTGGCGTGGGAATTGCGTCTAGAGGATGAAGAAGATGCCGATTCAGGAATAGCATCATCAGCCAACTGACTTTTGGACGACTGACGTTTGTTTCTGCGACCAAAAATAGAACCCACCTTGGACTTTAATCTCGATTGACGCTTGGATTTGAGCGAAGTTTGAGTATTAGCCGAAGTCATTGAACGGGCATCGGAAGAAGCTTGGGGAATAATTCCATGGGGCGATTTCTGAGGCACAATGGATTCTCGTTGCTGGGACTCAAGAAGATAGTGAAGATAGTTCTTCAACTCCAAATCGAGCTTATAGTTAGTCAAAACATAATTCAACGAGTTTTCGTTGTTAGACAAGTTTTTCGACAAATTGGAGCCATTGCTCTGAAAGTAATTTAAGATCACGTCGAAATAGAGTTGCTTTTCGAATTTCTTAAAATTTTCAAAATTGTCAAAGATTTGGGGAGCCTTGGCATTCCACTGGTACTCAGCATTGGAGGAGTGGTGAGATAGGGACGAGGAGATCTCTTTGAGTTCTTGGGAGTTTACCAAGAGTTCCGAGAATCTTAAGTTATTTTGGGCCAAGTCCTTCAATGGGCCAATCGATTCGAGCTTTAATTGTTTATACAACGCCTCGTTGGTGTGAACACTCAACTGAAGCGAACTTAGCAAGCAGTTCCATAACTTGGGAACATTACCAAATTCGGGGGAGTCCAGAAAGATGGATGATCCTTGTTGTATCAACAGCTGGAGAGACTGGTTTGTCTTTTGTAAGTGGTTGGCGTAAGCAACGAACCATGGAAGAAGTTGTTTCTCCACCAACGTCGACGTGGTGTCAAGACTGGTAGGAAGAATCAGAGCAGCCTGCTGGGGAGTTTTGGAGGTAAGGATGGAAGTGCCAAATGCAAGTTGGGATTCGGAATCTGCCATGGTATGATTGATTGGGGACTTGGGGTCTGGAATTGGGGTCACGATGGGTGGTACCGCACGAACCGTAGACGAGCACGTGACGGGACACACACCGGCCGCCAGCGTCCCCCGTGCACGTCACGTGCGGAATCCCCCCTCGGCGCCAGGATCGGAGGGCACGTGACTGACGCAACCAGGCTTCAGCAGCAGCCCTGGCGCCCGGGCGGGCTCGGCTGGCAGCGACGGAGGCCGCACATGACGCCGCAGAGAAGATGGTAATTTACGAGTGCTACCGTTCGATCTTGCACCATCTTGCAAGTCCGGCGCCGGAATTTTACCAACAAAGACGTAGTCACAACACGGTGAAATAATTTCACACGCCATTAAAGTATAGGAAAAGTCTCTTTTGAGATTGTTTGTGAGACAGGATGCAGGTATGACATTCGATTGCGCTAATCCACCCAATAGGATTGCGCCGGGGAGTGTACACTGTGCCGGCACGCGTTATCTCTTATCTTATAATTTTTTCATTAGCTAGGCGTGCGGCTAATGGAACATCGTAAAGTGTGTGGGTTTTAGCTGATGGAGGTCAGGTTGTCATACTGGCGGGAATTCTGGGCAGCGTGATTCGCCTATTTAGGATAATTATGGAGGGGATGGATGTAGACTTGAGACAATTTAATTGGCCGATACCGGGTTGAGCTTAGTCGGGTGGATGCAAAAAAAGCTTATATGTATCTGAGTCAATTATTTAATAAAAGGATAACCGCTGGCCGTGGGTAATTTTTCTTTCGCTCTGTTTATTTCTGTCGTTTTACTTCAACTTCTTTTAATTTTAGTTATTGCTTCAACTTAATTGAACATGTCAAACTTTACAGACTCCGGAACTGGTGGTGACATCATGACCGTTGACCTTAACGAGCAATTCGAAAAGGCTGACATGGTCTGGGTGGGAACCTCTGCTGTTTTGGTTTGGATTATGATTCCCGGTATCGGATTGTACTACTCGGGATTGTCAAGAAAGAAGCACGCCCTTTCCCTTCTTTGGGCTTCCATTATGACTGCTTGTCTTACTGCGTTCCAGTGGTTTTTCTGGGGTTATTCGTTGGTGTTCACCCATACCTCCACTTCTCCTTTCCTCGGTAATCTTCAAAACTTTGCGTTGATGGATGTGTTTGGCGCCCCCGGTGTGGTGACGACGGTTCCTGATATTTTGTTTTGTTTCTTCCAGATGCAATTCGCCACCGTCACTGGTATTTTGCTTGTGGGAGGTGCATCTGAGCGTGCTAGATTAGGCCCCATGATGGTTTTCCTTTTCGTGTACCTCACTGTCGTTTACTGTCCGATTGCTTACTGGACTTGGGGTGCCAATGGATGGCTTTACGTCCTTGGAGGCTTGGATTTTGCTGGTGGAGGACCAGTTCACCAAAACTCAGGTTTCGCAGCTTTGGCTTATGCCTTGGTTTTGGGTAAGAGACACGATCCCATCACTTCTGGTAAGGTGCCAAAGTACAGACCTCATTCTATCACTTCGGTTGTGCTTGGAACGGTTTTCCTTTGGTTTGGATGGTTTGGTTTCAACGGTGGTTCCACCGGTAATTCCACCATCCGTTCTTGGTATGCTTGTATGAACACCAATCTTGCTGCCGCCACCGGTGGATTAACTTGGATGTTTGTTGACTGGTTCAGAACTGGCGGTAAATGGTCTACTCAAGGTCTCTGTACCGGAGCCATTGTTGGACTTGTTGCCATTACGCCCGCTGCCGGTTACGTTAACATCTACACCTCCATTATCTTTGGTATTGTTCCAGGTATCATTTGTAATTTTGCTGTTGATCTCAAGGGACTCCTTGGAATTGATGACGGTTTGGACGTCTTTGCCACTCACGGTATCGGAGGTGCTCTTGGATCTTTCATGACTGGATTGTTTGCCACCGATTATGTCACTGCTTCCGATGGTTCTGTTGCCAATGGAGGTACTGCTATTGATGGAGGTTGGATGAACCACCACTGGAAGCAATTGGGTTACCAATTGGCTGGTATTTGTGCTATCGGATTGTGGAGTTTCTGTATCACCGCTTTGATTTTGTTAATCATGGACAGAATTCCTAAATTGAGACTCAGATTGCACGAAGACGAAGAATTATTGGGTACTGATGGTGCTCAGATTGGTGAGTACACCTATTGGGATGAAGAAGAGGCATCCGAAGAAGATCACAACCCATACGTGTTGGAACCCATTAGGTCTACCGAAGCCAGATTGGCTAAGTTGAAGTCTCAAACTTCCCAAAAGGAGGAAGAGGTTGTTGATGGAACCACTGCCGATGGAAAAGGAGCAGTCAGCCCTGATAATACCACTGACAATTCCAAACAATAATAATACTGTTTCGTTTACGTGCTATGTAAAATAATAAAATAACTAATAGAGTGGAGAGTAGCAGAGCACCTGGCATATTATTACAAGGGCCGATTGCCGAGCCCGCAATTACGAGGACCCCAGAGATACGGGCCCGATTCGAGGCGATGAGCCGATATTATGAGGCGGCTAGATTATTATGAGGTGGCCGGCTGGCATATTATGGCGAGGATGGGACAGTGCTTGAACAGGATAGAGTTGGAACATGGACAGTGTTTAAACATGCGGCGGTGCTTGAACACCACGGGGGCGATTGAATATCATGGGGCCGTGTGATCATAATGGGGGCAGTGTAGTGTTTTGACGATGAGGTTTCTGGAATGTTCGCTTGGCAGCCACTTGATACTTTCACTGGCCGCTCTTGATGTCAAGTGCCCGATGCTTATTATGAGGCGACTGAGTTGAGTAGGGTCTTGTCTTTTGTCATTACGAGGCGACCCAGACTTGAGTCATCGAAGGTCTCATCTGTCATTACGAGGGCTTCGCCTTACGATGTCTTACGAGCTCTTACGAGCTCCTTAATTGCCTTATAATCGCCTTGTGTAGTACGTATGCAAGGACTATTGGATACTGAGAATTTAACGGAAATGCTGAAACCGCTCACACACAATGCTAGACCGCTCACACACAATGCTGGAACCGCTTACACACAATATTGAAACCGCCCACACCAATGTTGCAAACGGCAACCTCCATAGACGAACGAGTGTTCGTCTCCAGTGACAAAGAGCGGGCCGTTTAGGCTCACATCTGCGTGAGAGACGCCAGATTCTTCTCTTTCTTGTCACTTCCTCATAGCCAGTTGGATGTCCAGGACAACATAATCCAAGGGCTTAACAAAATCCAGAAAATATCCGAAGGGGGTCTCGGGCGCTTGTTCGATAATTCCGCTTCCAGCAAATGCGCACCCATCGAAGGTAAAATAATTTCGGTGTCATCATATTAGCTTCGAACAATACGGCAATACTTAGGGAATAACTCTGACGAGATGTTTGACAAGTTTCATCCTCCATCACACCGTGTTCACCAAGAACGGATAAACCCACGGTCCAAACCCGTCAACCCGCCCTTATACCCTGTAGCAGGACATTCCCAAACGGGAAAAACCAAAGATCGGACTCAAAGGGTCGAGAAAATTTCAACCCGACGCGCAGTCTGTGATCCTTCCTTAGTTCATCATGCATCGTCTTATCCGGACCAAAAACAACCGCCAGTTTTCGCCATTCTTCTAGCTACTTTGACTCATTGTGTAATCGCAATTCGGCCATTGACGAGCAAGTAACCGGCTCTTCGGTTGACCGGACATCTAGCGAGTAGACAAAAGCAAACGAGAGGTTCCAGGAGAAGAAATATTCCAGGGCACCACCTGTATTGGCCCTGCACCGTATTGTTCTGATATGCCGATTTCTCTCCAATATTATTTTGTTCCTAACTGTGCCTGTGCGCCCTGATTCAGGGTGTGGCAGAGGTGAATTTGCGCATTCTCCCAAGAAACCTCACAAAGGGCCATCACGAAACAACTCCTGGGCACCTCCACTTCTCTGGCTGCTTCTTCTCTCAAATCCAAAGCCTGGGAGAGAATCCCAAGCGTGGCGAAACGCTGCCACACCCTTCGATTGTTCTTTTATATAGAATCATCATGGGGGGCAATGATGGTTGCGTAGCGGAAACAATGAAGCAAGAAAAACAAGGGCTTTGTTGAGTATTTTCTTTTTCTCTCTTTGTGTGCGTTACGTGCGATTTTTGAGGCTAATTGCCATGTATGTTTCAATCTCCAAGATCCCTGGCGTGCGTGGGGGCCTCATTAATAAGGCTTCCATTCCCTAATATTTTGCTTCCCTCCCCTTGTTGTGTAAGTCCCAATCACAGCATGAGTTTTTACCTTCTCCCCACCGCGTCGTACCAGACTCAACAGAAGCTCAAGAGCCAGATGGAAAAGAGAAAATCCCGCCATCACCGACCCCGCAGCTCCGTGTCGCTGGCCTCCAGCGACTTTTCGGTTGAAACTGGCCGCCAAAACCTGGACTACCTTCGAAAGAACAGTATCGCCACCGAGTCCACCGTTTCATCGCATGACCGCAAAAAGAGCACCTTCAACTATGACTGCAACAAAGACGTCAACGAGGTGATCAAGTACTCACGTGAGCACCGCCGTCGTTCCCAGCAAGGCAAGAAGTCCACCAGCACGGCCTCCAGTGTAGTTTCATCGCCCATATCACAAGAGTTTGATATCAAACAGACCTTCCGAGAAGTCCATTTTGGAGACGAAGCGCCGCTCTCCCAGCTCCAGCCGCCAGTGATAATACCCAAGTCTAGCGAGCTCATTGTCGAAGAGACTGACAACGATTCGTATGGCGAAGATGAAGAGAATCAGCTTGTCAGAACGTACTCCAATGTCAGCTCCATCTTCTCCACCAAGGAGAGCCCGTCCAAGTCTAAAAAAAAGACGTCACCCCAGCTGGTAGGCTCGCCAGCCAGCGCCACCTCCTTCAGCGCTCGCCTCAAGAAAAGGTTCGGCTAGCTGAAACCTCTCAAAGCGTCTTTGATCCGGCTGCTGGTACCGGTACCCCATCCCTAATTGCATCATGTGCACCATAGATATATAGCCTGGAGCTTTAATGTGTAACGACCCAAACGCGTGTAGCCACGTGACTGCGATAAGCAATCCCTCTTTTGATACACCATGGCCATTCTGTTGATTCCCGGCGAAGGGTTGGCTGGCCAGTTTGTGCTTGGCCAGTCACTCTACGACATGGTGAACTATCTTGTTCAACAGGACGAGCGCATTCAAATCATGTACTCAGGAAGTGACTATCTCCACACCCCTACCATCATCTACCTCCCTGAATGGGGCGTTCGGCTTATGTTCAACAACACCACCGTCCAGGTGCTCGTGTTGATTGAAATCATCAACTTCGACTTTCTTAATCTCACCTACAATGGCCAGCAATTGAACCAAATTATCTACGATCTGGTGGATGGCGATTCGAGCAAGGACGTGACCCGCCCCTCGTTGAAGCAAATTTACAACAAGACGTTTGGGCCTACGTTCCCCGGCACCTGGAACCCCCAGAAGCGTATCTACACCCTCAGTTATCCCGGCCTCTCGTTCAAGTTCCTGGTGAAAGCAGACGACTTGTGCACCAAGCTCTCGGGGCTAACCGACAATAGTGCCATTCTCTCCAAGCTTATCAACTGGGACCGGGCCGGAGACATCGAGGCGGTGTCGCTAGCCATCTTCAAGCAAGACAGCTATCAGTCGTTCCATCACGCGCTTCATTCCAAGGCCGATCCGTCGTCTACCTCGTGCACCCTGCCCATCAAGCGGGTTATGGTGGATGCGCTTCGGGGTACCATGAAGGTAATTTTTGAAGATGGCAAGTCCTCCACGGTTGTGATTGGAGCGTCCACCCAGCAAGATATTTTGAGCATGTTTGGCCCGCCTGATGACTACTTCAACAAGTTTGACTCGCGGCTACTTATTCACAACCATCTAAAGTCGCTTGGTCACCAGACCCTCAGCGACAATGCCATCTACAAATTTCACAACTACTACCGGTTCGGGCTTGACTTTCTCTATGACCTCAGCAACGAGCGCCACTCCACCGGCGTGCTCACCAAGATCATCATTCACAATGGAGGAATCGCCGAAGCCGTTGACTTCATGCATTGGAACAAGTGTCAATGGGTGATACGAGCCGGCGCGGAGTCGGTGGACTCGTCTATGTATTTTGCAGACATCCCCGATTCTTTCTTCGCCCAGCTCCCCAACGACAAGGGCAAGGATCATCCTGTGCTTCTCAATCGCAACGAGACTGAAATTATGGATGACGACTTGGAATTCATTCAGCTCGACGAGCTCAACGCCACGCGCTCGGTCAATTCTGACACCTCGTCGCTTTCCATCAAAACCTGGGGTCAGTCCAAGCTCTATGGATGCCCGCGTATGATTTGGGAGGTGGTGGAGGCAAACAACTGTATTCTGAGTATCACCATATATTGAGGCCGGACCTCTCTGACACGATAAACTAAATTATGAGTATCAACGAATAAACTGTGCGAACTTATTGAAAATCATCTTCACCATGGAACTTCTTCCTGAGGGACAAAAAAACACTGCCACCGAGGTCAGTTGGGATGACCAGCAAAACATCAACAAGTTTTCCACATTGATTAATCAGAAAGACGAGCTTACGATGCTTGTTGACAAGTACAAAACTGAGAAGGAATATATGGATGATCTATCCTTGGAAATAGAGCTACTCGATGAGGACGAAAAGATTCAATATAAGATTGGCGAGGCGTTTGTGATGTTGAGCGTTGAAAAGGCCACCGAAAAGATAGAGTCTGAGAATGCTAAGTTGGACGACAAAATATCGACGTACTTGGACCAAATAGATGGCATTGATGAAAAGCTAGCGGACCTCAAGCGGGCGCTTTACGGCAAGTTTGGTAAGAACATCAACCTTGAGCGCTAGCGTGTCGTGATCCCCAGTCTGGCGACTCCAAAAACAGTACTGATCATTTCCTTGCACTCTATAAATACTATTCACCAATATATATACCGGCATCACTGAAATTTGAACCCAAGTTTCGCAAGCTCCTCGTCAGTGGCGAGGATTTTATCAAGGATCTTGGCATCCACCAACTCCTGATAGCTATGTGCGAGCTTGCCGTGCTTGTAGCGGTACTGGATGTACGCTTCCTTGAGGTCTTTGATGGAAGCCCGGAGCGCCGTTTGCTCTTTGTCCCACACCCGTGGCAAAAGCCCCTGTTGCAGAGGCGGAAGATCCTTGATGCTTTCGAAAATCTGGTCGTTGAGATGGTTACAAAACGTCACGTCGGTGGGGAACAAAAGATCGTGAAACTTGCGATCATTGCCCACCTCCGCCAGACGGTCTTGCTCCCACTTCCTCATTTCTTCCACCGACGGCATGGTAATCTTGCCCGACCAGATCTTGGATATCCAGCACCCTTGGGTCTCAGACGTTCGCGTGGGAAGCACAAATCTCGGCAACCCGGTGATGGCTAGATTGGGGTAGTCATAGAGAAGCGTGTGCTCATAGGTGCCGTAAACCTTGTGGCCGTCAGTAAAGCCGCGAGGGTCCTTGGCCGGCACCTTTAAGAACGGAAAGCTCTTGATGTAGCCAGTAGCAAAAATCACCATTCCCACATCATCCAAGCTGGTGCCGTCGGTAAACACAATCCGTTTGTGCTGAGAGTCAAATTGCTTGATGTCGGGAACGTCCACAATGAGTTCACTCTTGCCAGCTGGCAACGGATTTTCAGACCGTTTAGACTTGTAGATGGTTCGCTGGAGGTCGTTGGAGAGCTGGAAAGCCAAGTCTCCGGCCGACGCCGAGTTTCCCACAATCACAAGTTTGCCAGCCACACTTGCATACTGCGACGGCTGTCTAAAAGACTTCACATGGGTGATGGTACCAGGATATCGCTGCACCCACTCCTCCATGCCGTCTCGCTTGGGTATGTAGGCAATGTCGTAGTTACCAACGGCAATCACGCAAGCATCAAAGTAGTCCACGTTGTCCGGGGTACGCTCACTGCGGGCCTCTGCACCGTGGGTGTCATCCACCACCGGCCGGGTGGTAATTTTCCACTGGTCACGGACGTCATCTCGTTCCACTCCCACCACCTTGGTGTCAAACCTGACGTGGGGCCGGATTTCCTCCGAGTACTCCCGCACGTACTTCAAAACATCCTCACGATGAGGAAACACCGGCGACGACTGCGGGAACTCGCTGCCAGCATACGTCATGATATCCTTAGGCACGTTGGTGTCAAGATTGTCATACGCAGGCGATGGCCAAACGTACTGGCCATTTGGCCGACGAATGGGTCTGAGCCCATTGGCATCTTTCTCATTGGGCACCGGTGTGGTTTCCGCATCTGTTTCCGTGGTGTAGTTCCACAACCCTCCGAAGTCAGATCTTCGCTCAAACACAACCACCTTGTCAAACACATTCTCCTTTATAAATGCCTTGGCGGCGCCGGCGCCTGACGGCCCCGACCCAATCACCGCAATAGACTTGGGAAACTTCATGGCTAGAAAAAGGTGCGGATCCGCATCTTTAATACCCGCGGCCATCGGCAGCCGCATTAGCCACATCAGGCGATAGCTCTCGGTTCTTATGTCCGGACTGGTGCTGCAAATCGTCATCGGCGGGGGGTTGTGCCACTTATGGTGGGGGTTTGAACCTTGACCTCCCAAATGGGACGTAGCCATGGTGATGCTCATCTGAAGTGATGGAGCCATGACTTACGGTATCATGGTGGTGGCAAATATGTAGTTGGTGCTAGGGGTGCGTTGCTAGTTGAGGCCCCCCTGGATGCAACCACATTTTGGTGATATCAACAGGCTCTCTTTTCAAGTCATTTATTTTAAATTGGTTTCACGGATGTTCCATGTTTCTTTCGTGCTTATGTGGACTGTCCCTGGAGAGAACAGACAACTCGGAGTCATTTCGAGTCCGACTAGACGTTGATCCCGTGGTGTACCACCGGGGGATTTATGTGGCTGACATTGCTCATGCGCCCGTGCAACCGCTTCGAGGGCGAGTGTCGCTAGTGGTGGAGGAAACCATGATGGTGGATCGAATAGTGATTCGATTCCATGGCACCAAGATGGAAGCAAAGCATCACAACTACCAGCATCGTCTCTGGCTCGAAAAGGTGGTGGATGAGTCGTTTGTTTGGTTTTTGAATGAACGCGTCTCCCCTTCAACCTACACATTCCCGTTTTGCTTCTTGGTGGCGGCCACTCTTCCTGCCACCATCAAGGCAGCGTATTCCGATATCAACTACCATGTTTCCTTTCGCCTTGTGACGGCGGGGGTGTGCCAGGCTAAGTTGTCACGGGAAATTTGCTTGGTGCGAGTAATGCCCGAGGTTGCAAGTCAGTCTGTGATTGCCTCTGGCAACTGGAGGGACTTGTTGGTGTATGAATTCGAGCTTCAGAGTAAGGTGGCATACCAAGGTCTTAGGTATGCGTGCAAGGTCACCATTTACCCGTTGACAGAGACCCCAGTGTTTGAATTACACTCCACCACCGTTTACTTGATGCAAACGTGCCGTTTCGATACCTTGGGTCACCACAAGCATTCTCAGTTCAACAAGTTTCTTCTATACTCCAAGCCGCTTCTGCTAAATTCCATGCATTGGAATGGCGTGGCATACGTGTCGACGTTGGACTTTGCTATTCCCACCACTTACATGTCGTATGACGAGTTGAATGTGGATGGGGTGCGGTCGGTGTATCCCACCATAGCCAGTACAGCCGTGGATGCCTTTTCTGCTAGTCACCAAATGCGTTTCTGCTTGGAGGTCAATGAGCGAGTGGATGGCGGCTTAATCTCGTCGTCCCCGGAGAAGTTACAGATGCTTCCATCGTACGCCACCTACCACGAGAGGAGGTCTGACGCTTTCAAATATAGACGCATGGATATTTCCTACACCTGTCCCATCACCATCCTTCCACGGCAGCTGTCGGTGGGGTCGGCGTGCCCGCCGTCATACGGTGATGCCGAGCCGATGCTGGCCATCGAGGAGGACGCAAGGTCGCCACCAACCTACGACTCGTTGCCACCTTCATTACCGCTCTCATTGCCGAGGACATTACCGGGTTTGTTGCCAGAGCCATGACGCTACACTGGTGGCTGTTAGGTGATAATTTTCATAATACATATTCTACAGTTCTCATACATCATTCCAGATCACTATCGTCCTCGTAGTCGGGAAGAAGGTCTTCGAGCACCTCCTTCTTTTGCACCTTGGGCTTGGGCCCGTCGTCACCGGGGGCCCCCCGTTTCAACTCCTTACGAGTCCCGTTTGGCGCTGGTGTGACCTTTTTCATGCTTCTTTCATGCATTCTGCGTTTCCACAGCTTATTGATTTCTGGACAGGCGGCAACAATCTCCTCCTCGGTGACCCCGTCTTCAATGGACTGTAAGATTTTGTGCACCACCGAAATATGATTCCCGTTTGCTTTGTCATCTCTAAAACGAAGCATCTCCCAGTATGGCTCGTGGTTAGCCTTTTTGCGGCATTCCACAATTCTTCCCTGTAGTGGTTCGTTCAACTCTTTTAACTGCTCCCATTCTTCGTCTTCAAGGTATAGCTCACCAAAGTCAGCGTGCTCACGACCTCCACGCCACACCTTGAGCTTGGCCACCGGCTTGCTATCGTAGTCAATATAGGAAGAATCGGGATCTCGCTTGTCAAGGTCGGGGTCCTCATATATCTGGAACTTGAGCTCAAGCTTAAAGTCAATGGTATTTTCATGAGCCGGCTTCCACTTTAACAACGTGGAATCTGTACCAAACACATACGGCGTTTCGGCACAAGTGAAAATCAACCCGTCGGATTCATGGAAAAGCTGGTCCTTCTTTGACAAAACATCATCCGCATGGTACGAGGCTTCCATTAGTTTGAAGTTCACCTTGAACGGGAAGGTGGACGCATTCACAATCTCAGGATGCTTTTTCTTGAATGCGTCGAACGGCTTCATAACCTGTTCGGTGATGTATCCTAGTCTGGTGGGTAAAGGTCGGTTAGTGATGGATTTGCCATTCACCGCCAATGCATCAAATATCCAGTATCTAAGGAACGGCTCCGGCACGTTTTTGTTTTCCAACACAAGCTCTCCGTCTAAAAGCGTTCCATGATGATACGTCTTGCCCTTTTCTTCGTTGGTGGAGAGCGGGAAGTGAATGTTTGGAATATAGTAATAATCGTTTTCTCGTGTCACCAAGAACACCCCCTCGCCTCGATCGGCATCATTGATGATGAATAAAAGACACCTGAGGCCGTCTGTTTTTTCACATACAAAATAATCTCGGTTCTTCAATGTTTCAAGATGGCTTCGGTCAAACGAGATGGGCTGCGACCCCGGAAATGACGGGTGTCGAGGGCCGAGAAGGTCCGCCACCATGAGCCGGAGGTACTCGGCCTCGCCCCCCATCAATTTGTTGCCCGGTATGGTGGGCATATCTCTGTCGGCGAGATTGACCATTTTATTGCATCTATCTGGGGGTATGTAGTGTGGATATGTATTTTTTTTCGCGTGCCGGCGTGCGACGACATCACGACATCGCGACATTAATGGTGCAAAAACTCCTACGCCATGTTGGCCACTCCGTTGGCACCAGCAGTGTCCACGACGTTGCAAAGACGATCGTTTTCGGACCGAAGCCCGTAGTAGTCTCCGATTATGGGCTCGCTGAAAACTTCCCGAAGCCGTTGGGCCTCCGACTGCGCGTGGTCCACGTCCTCTTGCGTGTGGTAGCAAGACTGACAAAGAAGCACCCGCCGGGGGTCGTTCGGCGCCTGCTTGATCCACCACATCGGCGACGACTTTGACGTACAGTGCTCACACACCTTGGGAGCAGATTCAGCCGCATCGGGCCGCACTGTGGTCGTGGTGGTGGCAGAAAACTGCTTGACCCATTCTAGATAGCTGATAGCCCGAAGTCGAGGGCCACTGGCCCGCGTGGGCGCCAACTGCGTGTGTCGGGCAATGTCTTCGATGAAAAGCTGAATGAGAGGCTTTTGCTCCTCACGCCCACTAACTCTCTTTCCCGTTTGTCGGAGGCCTAAAAGCTGCGGGTGCTCGCGATGTGCCGGGCATGCAATCACCGGTACAAGCTTGCCGTGGCTCCCAGCAACGCTAACGGCCTCCTTACCGATAGCTTCCGCCAACCGGAACCCGAGCTTGAAATCAAGACTATCCTGGGCGCATGTCACATGGAACTTGGTGGTTGATTCGCAGAATCCACATCCCACCATGCACCCATTGAAGCTGTTGCAAATTCCACACTGGCTCGAGAAATTGTGGATGAACACATCTGAAACGCTTTCAATATCGAAGGCGCTATGGGTGGCTTCAACTATCGCCGCGGGAGGGGCGTCCGGGGAAATTCTCTTGACACCGCCGCCAGCCGTCGGCCGAAAAGTGACATGGTCGTGTCCAAAAAGTGCACATAGAAGATGACACCACTTGCCAGAGTCATTAACGGGCTTGAGGTAGTCGGGCTTCACGAGCGGTGATCCGAACACCGCTAACTCATGGTTGGCATCGTTGGCAAGACATAAGTTGCACGAGTAGAGCGTGGTGTAACTGGGGTTGATATCGTTGACACACGCACCACAGAGCCATTCAGTCACCGGAAGCGGGGTGTTGGCGGCCAACTGGACGTCGGTACACGAGACGTGGGCGTTGACACCGCAGTTGGCACAAATCAACATGTGGCGGACGTCGTAATCCGTACGCTCTAAACACACCGAACACGCCCTCTCATTACCTGCAAATGGGTTTTCGATACTTACCCCCTGGGGGATCTGATAGAGCGTCATCTGCGGACTGAGGTCGGTGAGTTGGTTGGCATGGTAGCTGGAGATGATGGCCCGAACAACCGATGGGACCATGCGGAATCGCTTGTCGATCTTGCTTCCCACTCCGGGAAGAGAATAGTGCTGGTAAAGGTTGGTGCTGATGAGCTTGGCGTCTCCAAACACGTTACGAGGCTCGTCCACCTTCTGCTTCTTAATGGCCGGACTGCTGGCACGTTCAGATTTCTTGGGCTCGGGCTTTCGCTTCTTGGTGTCCTTCTCCTTGTCCACAGCCACCTCAACCGACGGCTCCTTGTCCACCTTAACTTTAGCCTTGGAGCGCGCCTTGGAGACAGAACTGGCACTGGAACCGGCACCACTACCGGAGCTAGTGCCACTGGATGGGGGTTTGACATCCTTCTTGACCTTCTTGACCAAAGGCTCAGGCTTGACTGCCACCGCCACCATCTTGCGCTTCTTTGCCTCCTGGGACTTCTCCTCCACCCGTGGCTTGGCATTGCCCACCACGCTGCCATTGATCTCGACGTGGTCGTAAGTAAGAGTGGCATTCTCCTCTTCGGCCTTTTTCAAGATCATGTCAGCGTCCAAAATGAGCTCCATCTCCATCTTCTTCTTCCACCCCCCCACGGTCTTGGTATTTCTCTTCTGAACCTCCTGAGGGTCTTCCCACACCACTGCATACCGCCGCCACAACCGTGCACACCTAAAACAGAGCCCCATCACTTCGTCCAGCCCGGCGTTGGCATCAAATCCGGTGATACGAAACCACTGCGTTGATGTGTGCGTATGACAGTGCTTACACTCGAAAATCTTATTGGACAGGACCACCTTGCCATTCTCGTACGACGAGTCGTCATTGGCATCCACCAAAGAATCTCCTGGCTTGCTCTTTTGTTTGGGTTCATCTTTGATGTTTTGAAGCTTTTTGTGCATGCGTCCTTCAAAATTGCCCCAAATGAGTTTGCCGTTCTTGGTCTTCTTCCAGAGGTAGTAAAACCTCACAATCATTGAACATGGCTGGGTTTTGACGTGCTTATACGTGGGGTAAAGCTCCGACCCCCACTGCTTAATGCCCGTTTCAAACCGCTTGATTTCTTCCTTGGATAACGTAGGCTCCTTGAGTGACTTTCGAGTGAGGCCCTGCACCTGGGCAAATGCCATGTCAGTATTGCCATTGGCGTCAAGGTAAAACTTGAGAATGGCGTCCACAAAATTGGGAGACGTGGGGAGAATGTCAAGTTTCTCCGCCACCGGTCCACACCTTGCCACATACTCATCGAGCCTGGCAAAGCCATCATCCTCGTCCGCTGCCAATGGCTTCCAGAGTAAGGTGGCAGTGACGCCGTCTCCGTCATCTACTCCTCTTTCGATGTAACCCTTCGGGCGTGGCTGAAGCCAGTCCGGGAATTCTTCGGGCGACACGTCTCGGTACTGTGGCGGGACCTCGAGCTTGACGGTGTCTGCCTCTTCGTCCACTTTCTTCTTCTTGGACTTTTTCTTGGAACTGTTGCTAGCCGGCTTGTCCACATCGTAGTACACAATGGGAGTACCCTCAAATTCGGGAATATTGGCAGCCTGGTGTTTGGCCCCGAGGCGCGTGGAGGCTCGAGGGTACGGCAGTCTGTCGTCGGTATCAACGCCGTCTTCAAGGCGCGAGTGAATGCCTAGGTAGCGCATGGCCCATTCCTCCTTGAGTCGGCGCTCGTCGAAGGAGACCTTGGCGTCCTTGTTCAAAAAGTCCACCGCCATAAGCTCGTACTTGGGAACCACCGCCACCGGAGCCCTTTCTTCGTGCGAGGATACCGACGAGTCGTCGTCGTCTACTGAAGGCTCGGGCTCGCTGGTCAACGTGGATAGTTCCACCGACAATTCCCGCTCGTTGGATGATTTGTTGTCGGCCAGAAGCATGAGGAGCCGCTTACTCTGATATTCAATCTCGTGCTTCTTGTTACAAGGAGCACACGACCAACTGAACCCCCGACTTGGCTTCTTCAACAACGGCGGGTCAAGACAAAGCATGTGGTATAATTTGCGGCACGTGGCACAGGTGACGGAGTCCTGGCTGGAGCACCACTGGCCACACTGCTCACAATGACACAGTTCGGTAGAACTGAATGAGGAAAGAAACGTTTTTGTTCGAGACGCCTCCATGAATATAAACTCAAAACGCTTGTGAAGGGCAATGATAAAGTTTTTGCTGTTGTTGGTTTTGTTGTCAGCATACTGTAGAAGCGAAGAAGTGGGGATGATGTCGTAAAATTTGATCATGTATCGATCAAAAAGCTTGTCGAAATAGAAGCAGTTGGGGTGCATACTGTAGGCATCCAAGGCACTGGAGGTCTTGTCAGCTTTAGAAGGCGTGCCAGGCTCGGGGGTGGACGCATACTCCTCCTCCACATCTTGCTTGTGCTTCACGGTGACGAGCCCCCGGAAACTGGAAAGGGGACATGTGTCGGTATGCATAGACGCATAGAGCAACCGGGAGTCGGAGGTGGACTTGGAAATGTCCCGGGGCCGGTAGAACCATTGAATCTTGAACACAGAGTCCTTGGCGTCGCAAATGGAGTCTTGAGGGGAATGGTGGTGGTTTTTGTTGGTGAACCCCATGATTCGGCCAATGTAGTAAGGTTCTCCGGGAGGTTCGCTGATCATGTAGATGTAGTCTCCCTTCAGGAGCTGGAATGCATTTTTGCTCTTTCGGCGTCTCAGCAGCCCGGCGGCAGGCGCCAACGTCTGCAGAAGTGGTTGATTGGGACATACAAGAGTCTGGGCGCTATGATCGACGTATGCACCCAGGAGATCGAGCTTGTTGGAGAAGTGGTCGTCAGCCTGGGGCACCGGCTGCCAGTTATAGGGGATCACGTTGCCCCGAGGTTTTTCTATGGATGCTGGGGTTGCTTTTATTGGCAGCGAGGGCTTTTTCTTGGGCGCCGCAGATTTGGGCGCCGGGTCTTCGAAAACGGATTCATCAATGATGTCGTTATACGACTTGTTGATGGCGGCTTTACGTTTGGGCCGGAAACTCATGGACACCGGGAAAGAAGAGAAGTGGGTGAAAAAGATCGCTGTTGGTGAAAATGTGAGAAACCCTCACGTGTTATATCTACTATACATATTATACAACTAGTATTGCAGGAGAAGCGATTCAATGCCTTCAATCTCATCCAAGCTGTCGGCGTTCTCCAAACGGAGCAAGAGTTGGCGGCGTTCGTCGGCCGAGAGCTTGGAGGAAGGAATAACCAAGTTGCGGTCGTGCTTCGACACGGCGTCGTCTGCCAGGCTCTGCAGCTCGAGAAGCGACTGGGCAAGCAGCAGAGGCTGGGAGACGGCGCCAAACTTGTCGGCAGCCATGGTGCGCTCGGCTTGCTTCACTTTGTTGAAGTCAAGCACCCGTAGCGCTGGAAACATCCACACCACAAACAACCGGTAGTCGGGAAGCCGGACAATGGGGTTGCCCACAAGCACCAAGTGCTGGAGCGGTAGGTGGCGTAGGCGGTAGAGTTCGCTGTAGTTATGGATATTGTTGTTGGCAAGCGATATGGAGTGGAGGTTGGGGAGGTCCACGTCGCCCACGGTGACGATGTTGTTGTTGGCTAAGAGTAGCGTCTCGAGCCGACAAAGACGCGGGATGTTGGCCACCTCCACAATGTCGTTGTTGGATAGGTCAATCACCAGAAACTTGTCGAGGGTGGTGCCGAGGTTCTCGATGTAGGGGATCTTCAAATCCCGGAGTTGCAACGTGTACTTGCCCTCGGGATTGATAACAGTGCGCGCTTCAGCAATCAAGTGAGACGTGAGTCTCATGGCAGCAGAACGGGGTAGCAGGCAGAGTAGGGGCAACAGGAAGACAGCCACGACAAGGTATCCACATAAAACACCCGTGCCCCACCCGCACCTCATCTCCACGGCGATCCGTCCGGCGCACCCGTACACCATGTGTCTCCTTCACCACGTCGCCAGGCCTCCGGCCGCCCTGTCCCAGTAGCTCCCCGTCCCAGCACCACCACCGGTGGCCAGTGCCACCAGCTTCGACATTCCGCATTGGGAGCCGCCGCCTAGCCCGTCGCCCCACGCGGCTCAGCAGCTAACGGCAGCCCAGAGCTAAGTGCAGGATAATGAGTCAGTTAACGGCAGCCCACACCTCTACATAGCGGGTGTTTTTCCTCAATCAGCCACTCCACATCGATCTGCGACGCTAAGGGTCCCCATTCTATTTATTGCAACCGTTGTCCACTTAATATAAGTTCAACATCATGACCCAAGACCTCGAACTTGTTGCCATCACCAACCAAGATGAGATTGACTACACGCGTCTTCAGAACTCCGGCGCGTGGTCGGGTGTTTTGAGCAACCAAGATTACATGTATCGGGAAAAGGTGCTCTCTAAGAGCAAGATTGCTTCGGGAGACGTCAATCGTCTTCGCGTGTTTGCGTTGAAGGACAAGCATAGACCTGACGAATACATTTGTCTGGTGGAGCTTCTTGTGAGAGAAGGATGGAGATTCGTGTTTGATGAAGCAAGTGGAAGCGTCAAGCGCGCAGAGGTCCTCAGTGGGTGCATTGGAGGAGTGTACACCAGCCCCGAGCACCGGGGCAAGGGCCATGCCCGAACGATGATCCTGAAGCTCGTGGAGGAGGCGGAAGCCCTCCTCGGAGAAGGAGGATTCATCTTCTTGTACTCGGAGGTGGGGGAGTACTACGCCAAAAACGGGTTTAAGTCGTTTGAGGTGCCTCTCACCAACGTGGCGCTCGAGACTGGCAGCTCCGACTATCGTCTGGTGGTTGACAAGGTGCAGAAGCTGGGTCTTGAGGTGCATCTAGTCAGGTATCATGACTTCTCCCAGATTTACGACCAATACGCCAAAGCAGTGAGCGATGACTTACGTGCCAAGACGTTGGAAGACCACAAGACTCGAGTCAGCATCAAGCCCTCGTCTCTATATGTGGACTGGTTCCATCTTCGGTCCAAGTACATCTCGCACAACCTCTACCATTTAAAGCAACCGGTGATTGACTACGACGCTGCATCCTACGACCAGATTGTGCAAGCTTACGAGCAGGTGGAGCCGCATGTGTTTGGCATCAAGGTGGTTAAGGACGGCCAGATGATGGGGTTCACCAACTGGACCTACGAGTGGGGGACCGATGCCAGCTATGCATCCATGATTAACCTATTTGCGGTACCAGAAGCCGGCGCCGATGTGCCCTTCCAGTTGTTTGAGTTGTGCAAGTCGTTCCTCGAACAACGGGACTTGTTCAAGTCCAAACAGAATGACATGAAGAAAATTGCGGTATGGGAGACGGAGATTTCGTCCTCGGTGTTGAAGCAAATTCAAGACACCTTTGCCACAGTGTCGGGCCTTAGCAATCCGTCCAGAAGTTCACTCCACGTGTTTGGCGAGCAAACAAGGTTGGAGGCGGGGGACATTGTGTGGGAGGTGAACACCAAGCTCCCGTGGTTTTAGTGGCCCCCGAGTCGAGGTACACGCACACGATAGAGCACATAAAAGCATGTACTTCTTAATTACAACTATCTATCCGTATCAAGAGCACCCATCTTTATGCTAGCCCAACCCAGGCCGCCATCCGAAGATGGCGCAAACCAACACCCAAGCCAGAAGAGCAACAAGAACAACACCGATTAAAACAAGAGAACAACGAAGAATAGACACCTCAAACAAAGAGCTGAGACGTGTCAACGAAGAGCAGACACAAATTCAGTCCGAAGTCCGGCGCAAGTCTGAGACAACAGCACCGACAACCAACCAACAACACCCACCGTTCACATTCACTTACTTGAGCATTGCAGAAAGTTGGCCCGTGGCCTGGAGCTGCTGCAAGTCAGAATTACCACCAACGTGCTTACCGCCAATGAACACGTTAGGCACGGTGTTCTGACCAGTAATCTCCCTCAATGCTGCCTGTATAGCAGAGCCGTCCTTGACGGTATCGAGCTCGACCACAGTGGCGTTCTTGTTCAACTTCTTGAAGAGGTCCTTGGTCAGCGTGCAGTAAGGACAGTAAGTTTTGGAATACACAAGAACGGGAGTCTCGTGGATTTGAGTCTTGAGCTCGGCCACGAGCTCTTCAGAAACAGGCGTGGCCTTGAAGAAAGAAGTGATGAATTCAAACATGGTGATAGCAAGAGAGGGCACGTGATGTTATTTTAGTGATAGTGTATGTAGCGAGGATTACGTAAGTCGCGGCACGACTGCCAATGGGCCAACCATTGGCGGGGCATGAGTGGAAGTCACAGAGCACTCGTCGCTTCACTCGTAGTCGTCGAAGTACTTCTCCCTCATCTCCGCCACTCGGTGCGCAAGCGTGTTGGTGGACTCCGAGGAAGAAAGACGAAGAACGATGTCGTCAGCGTCCCAACTCTTTTCTTCGTATGCCAAGATCTGCTCCTTGATGGAAACGAGCTTGTTGTGAATTTCGAGATTATCAGCAATGAGCTGTTCCGTATACTTGGGTATCTTGGAGTTTTGCATGAGAAACTCACCCCCAGTCTCTTCAAACACGTTAATAACCAAGGAAATGTAGGTGAGTAGACACTTGACTTGTTTTGAGTACCTGGTCCCCAACTCGCCTAGATTCACGGGATCCTTACACAAGTTTTTGACCGAAGACCGCAAATGATAACGAATGGGATTGGTTTCAATGTTATGGCATAACTCAAAGATCCAGTCTAGATCAAAGTTGTCCCCGGAAGGATATGGAAGAAGTCGAGAATAGGCAAAGTCTGCAAGAATGTCGATTGATTTCCGGATCAACGAGTACTTGGAGGTTCCACTGGGATACCGGTCATAGACGTTCTCCTTGAGTTCGGCCGAAGGATTCGGGAACTTTTCAAACCGGCGCTTCAACTCCTTGGATATGCTAATGTGGGGCACCTCGAGCTTATACAAGATACCCTTGATGTTTCCCCAATGAACGAATGATTTTAATGCAATTAGCACGTCATTGGATACAAGCGCTTCTTCGCCGAGGTATTGGGCAATGAATAGCTTCATATAGTGGCCTTCGAGCTTGGTGCCGATATGGTGATCGGTGTGAAGAAAGTTGAGCTTGGAAGACACCAAGAGGTTAAGTCCCATCTCAACATGGCGTGGCTCTACTTTTGAATGGTATTCAAGTGCGAGCGTCTTGAGTTCTTCAGTATACTGGAATTTGGACACTTTGTAGTTGATGACGGAGGAGTTCTCTTCCTCATACCAGTGATTCACTTCGAGTTGCTTGGCCACGCCAATGATGGCTAAACAAAGATCGGGCCACTCCTCGAGAACAGCGCCGTCATTGATACTCTGCAAGATTGAGTACGAAGAAATAACGGAGAGATTGGCGTCTGTGTTCTCGGGTGATATGATGAGATGTTTATCTTCATCTCTGATGCGCTGGAAGTTGTTGTTGACGAACTTGTATTTTCTTCCCTTCTTGTTATACTCAACCTTACTCAACTCGTCGATCTGGCTGAGAATGATATCTCCAATGGCTACCAAGGCATCTGACGTGCAAACGGACATGGTGGTGACGAAGGGGCAAAGCAGATCACACACCCGTACCCCAAGACGACGCAACCACAACAACACGCATGAAAACACCCGTACGCCCACTGCCCCCACTTCGTCCCCCCACCGGACTTCCGCACGTGACACGCCACCTGACAACTCCGTCTAACCGTTTAGTCAATCATTGCCAACACGAGATGCGGTTAGATATCGGTTACGGGGTTAGGAGAATCCAGCGGCAACAATAACAGTAATGTCAACAGAGCGCTTGCACCACATGTCACGACAGCAGCAGTGCAATATTGACGGCCATGAGCACCTGTCTAGAGGTGGAATTCAGGGTTTGTTGAAAGCTGGTTAGCCAACAACAGGAAGAGCTAGATATACATGCTCAAGATCATATGATAGCTTGATGGGTTAGAAGCACTGATCTAGTAAAGGGTCAGTCAGGTGACAGGATCTTTCTCTCTGTCACTCCCACATAGTGAAGGTGTTTACGAGGAATTATTATTTTCTAGCCGGGCGATTGACAGGGTGAAGGAACAAACAGGCCGGATTGACACATAAGCTACAATCACCCAACCGCTTATCCCCATAACAATTAATGACGCATACAGGAGGTAAGCCTTGTTCACGTGAAACCAGACAGTTTGTGATAAAAAACAAGGTTAGTACAATAGCTTTATTGCATTTCGTGTCAAAGAAAGCCACGGTAGCAAGATAAGAAAAAAAAAAGAAAGATTACAGAGAAGTTGCTTACCAGATAAGCGGGGAAAAGATAATAATATTAAGGGAGGGGAAGTTATGACCACGACCGCCAAAGTTGAACACAGATGGGCAAAGCCGAAAATGGATTGGGCAAGGTGGGAGAAGGAAATAATTAGGGGATGAAGCAAACAAGAAAACCATGGGCAAAGATAATAACTTGGGCACAAGCATGGCAGATTGTAACCTCATGGCATCGGCGGAATCGGCGGTATCGGTATCAACATGGGCTGGTACATGCAGTTACAAGGGCGTGAAAAAAGCGGAACCAAGTCGTAAATGGTTCCGTCCCGGGATGCGGGTGGTACAAGAGCATTTCCAGAAACGATTACAAAAGCAAAAAAGATTTGCGGGAATGTCGGGGGTTCACGTCAAAAGGTTTACGAGGTGACAGAAGAAAAAATAAAAATGAATGAACAACATGCTGCCACGTGACAAAAAGTAGTGTGGCCGCGCCTCATTTCTCAAAAGGGAAAGTTCGCCGAGGATGGGTCTTTTTTTTTATACTTTTTTTTTTTCCTGGCATGTCAACCAGATTAACTTTGAGTCAAGCTCGCTGATACACAACAAGTCCGGGTCTCCTAAACTTCTTGTGAGAAGCATTCAAGGGATGGGGAAGCCTTATGTTAGGCAATAAGCCCAAAAGTACTGCTATGTTTCTTCACTCAACCGAACCGTACAGTGGACGGCAGTGGCACGAACGCACCCTCGGAACTGGGCCTCGGCATTCAACCCACTGGCCTATTGTGGAGGATATTTTTTAGCTGTTATTTATCTGGCACCTGCAGCAATTATCGGAACAACGATCGAGCAATTACCAGAATGTTAGCCAAGAACCTAGATTTACCGGCAAATTTTCATGCTAGTCTTTCTTTTTGGATTAATTGGCATTTTTTTACTGTTTTGTTACGGCTGCCTCTCCAAATAAGGGTCATCCATGAAAAATATTTTGATCAACTTTAGGTTGAATTTTAGTGGAACGTGACATTCCGCTAATCTTGCTTATTTCATGAAGGCGGAGTCTTATCAATTATAATAATCGGCATTATTGAATAGGAGTACATGCCAATGCCAAGCACCGTCTTGATGTCTCCAGCAAAACACTCACCAATGGACGAAGATTTCAGTAACTATGAAATGAGGTATTGTTCTCGGGGTACCACACCACCATTGGTGAGTCTGGTTGCCGGTTGGATGTTGCTAATTTCTCAATCAAACTGGAAACAAAGAAAAAAGAAATCATGTTTCTGCCAAGGGAGCAGTGACATGTACATTATGGTCGCGCCTCAAATTCATCGCGATTACGATCCTTCATTCGCTCATTTGGGAGAGGATTACGATGGCCAATCGGTGTATATACAGGACAATTCCGCTTTGACAGCTTGCGGGAGGTCGCCCCATTTCGTATCACAGGCGGAATTAGTTCCCCCCAGTAGCATCTGTGACCTGCGCCGCCTGTGGGGTGGTGGGGGGGTCGTAATCAAATTTATCAGGCCCTCGGGATTACTGGTTCGTCTCGAGGTTTCGTTCAGATACTCCGGTTGCTACTCCTGCCGTTTGGCTTACGTTGATCGTCAGTCATCATATATTATTATTCATCAGTAAGAAGTTTCTGCTGCTGTTTCAATCCCTTAATCTTTCTTCTTCTGGCATTAATGAACCAGTTGCTTAATTGCTGTTGATTGAGTCCTGTAGACATCATGAGCTCGTTCTTTTCAAAAGAATTTGGATATGGATGATTAAGATGGTCATTGAGCCACTTGAGAAGAATGTAAGTTGTTTCTTTGGGTAGGTTGTTTCTAGTTTTGCGATGCTTAGAAAGAGCATCCATACTGCCAAGCTTCGGAGACTTATTTCCAAGCTGTGGCAGTAAGCTTTCCGATTGTCTGGGAGTTGAACTCACAGAACAAGGTGAGGGAGGAAATGCAGAAGAAGTGGTATAAGAAGCAGGCATTGGTCGAAGTGAATGTTGAGACGTGATTCTTTGGTGGGGTAATGGCAATGGTTGTGGTTGTAATTGATGTTGAATAGGTGCTGAAGGTTGATAGCCCGTTGTTTGACGGACATAATAGTCATAAGGATAGTAATTTCCATAAACTGGTGGAGGGTAAAACTTACTGGAGCTGTAAGGCGGTAATTGGGGATATGACGGGGGAGAAACCGGAGCTTGGTGATAAACGTTTGGAGTATTTACATCATTCTTGAGAATATGATGAATAGACGGTAGACTAACGCTTTTATTGGAGGTCGACATGATTAAATGTGGATATAAAGTGAAGGAGAAAAAAGTCCAGATTTTTGGCAAAAAAAAAAACCTGGACGATCATCCAAGCTTTTATAATTCGTATCACCAAGAAATCTGGCCCAAATCGCAGCCACCAACAAAGAGGCTGTCAATCCATGGCTTATGTGTGCACCGTCTTATTATTTGATCCTGCATTGTGCGCCGGGCTTTCATGCATTCACCAAATATTATTCTTGACTTGCATTTCCATTTGAAAGCTTCAAAGTCAGCAATGAGATCGTTTAACAGAAATACCTCAAACCATAGAATGACTGGTTAGATCTTACTGAAGAACATTCATTGCATTAGACAAGGTGTCAAGTGTAACGATTGAAGACCCCATCAAAAACGGGTTTACCAAAAGTTCGGGAATTTCCGAAATGCTTGCTGAGGTGTTCTGTTAATCAAAGTTGACACCCATGGAACATGACCAAGTCGACGATATCTCCTCTATTTTCCCCGATAGCCCCGGCTCGAAACGTGGACTTTCGAGGGTTCGAAAGTGCTCGTAGGTGCCAAAAGCATATTCGTCCACTTCCCCTCCTAAAAAATAATTAAAAAGAAATCTTCCAAGAATTTTTTTTCTGGCATTATGCCTAGATTGACAGCTTGGCTCGAAGGCGGGATGTTGGAGAAAAAAATTCCACTTTAACAAGACATCGGATGCGCGCGTGCATCAAAGATCCCTTCCGAAACTCTCCATGCGGGTTGCCATCCACCTTCCACTTGAGTTGCCAGTTGATGTCCGACAATTTCAACCGTTGCTATCCACCGTGTAATATGTAACGGTGTTCTAAAAAATTCTATGTCACCAAATTGACGCCAAAATGGTTGCTTCAACTGACCATTGCATCCGTAGACCAAGAAAAAAAAAAAGGAGTCGCACGGGCTTCTCACCCGGCCTTTCAAACCACACACCGCATGGGCTTGTCAATAATGAGCAAATTTCCGCCCTCCTTTCTGTTGATAATATTGACAAGAAAAAAAAGATTTATACCCGTTTCATCTGACATAACGTCAATCGTGGAGAGAAATGCCGGTGTAGGTAAGTCATTCTACCGACATTGAGCATTGATACATAGATATGCCCAGTAATACGGCAGATCGTCCGATTAAGGAAACTCAACCTAATCGTGCAATCTTTAGAATACGCCACTATATTGCCGAAACGTTCATGGCAATATAACCGATCTCTGTGTTTCTCGGCAAATAGACTTTCATCGTTGGGGGACCCGCAATTTTCGTAAGTCAATCTCTTAGTAATTATTTTTTTTAGCTTCTGTGTTATTATAACCTTTTATTCAAAACATTCTCAAACAGGGCCTTATCGTACTTCACATACTTGGATTTATTCTTAGTGAAATCCGACGTACCATACTTATCATAAAGCTTATTGTAGGCATTGATAATAAGCTTCTTGATTTCATTGCTGAGATATGTTCTGAGAGTGGCGTCATTAATCGAAAACTTCTCGTAATTTCGTAATGCTTCTTCGAACGATTCGTTGAAGTTCTTGAAGAGTTCTTTGATCTGCTCCTTTTCTTTGCTGCTGAGCCCACTCAGCGACGAATGCAGTTGCATGGCGCTGGTGGTGGTGATTTGTGTCATGTCCCGAATAATGATATATGAGGCATAGTTCCAGTCGTCCAAAAATAATTTTAGGAATCTGTTCTTAAGCTTATTCAACCGCTCAAGCCCAATGCTTCCCAAACTAGCATATAGTTGCTGAGATCGATTTATGATAGTCTCAATGAGCACCGCGTGCTTAATGAGATAGAATCCCTGGGTGGATTTCTTATGACCAGGATCGGTACTGCTTTTAAGTCCGATTTCAACGTTGATAAGAATAGCGTCAATTAAGTCACTAAGATAGCTGGAAAGGAGAAACGACTCACTCCCCTCATCAATTCCCAGCTCAGGCGTGATGGGAACCACCGAAGTATAAACTCCCACAAACCGCACCGGAGGCTTGACGTTGAGCCATGACCCAAGCTTCATATTGCCAATTAACTTGAGAAGTGCATCCCGATTCTCGCTGATTCGACGAACCCTCAGGATCAAGTCAACCACAATCTGCGAAATGTTGGTGTCGGTGAGCTTATCGGTGCTAGACACCTTCTGTTCGATTTGTCTAACCAAGTCTCGAACCATTTCTTCGCTGTTTTTGAGTAGCCCCTCGTAGTGCTCCTTGAACTTGGGAAACGCCCGGAAATCTAGATTGTTGATAAAGAGTACCTTCTCGAAAGACCCTACGTTCTCAATCACCTCAAGCAAGAGAGTATCGTTATGTTGAATGGATGCAAAGTTGATTCCATTTAGGAACCCGTCAATTACTCGCGTGTACTCTCCATTCACCAAGTCCTGGAGCGTATCCGTTAACAAAGCTTCCTTGACGGCGCCATTCATGTTTGGAAGATTGTTGCCCATGTCATCAAGCAACATCACCACCGTCTTGATGCCTCCAATCACCTCGTTGTTGAATTCGGTGATGCCGTTGGTGCCCTTCTCGTAGGGAATATTGGGCGCCCGCTTGGTAGGTTTGCAATCACTCTCAAGCGGCTTGACAAGCATTACCAACTGCTGAGATAAAGCCCGCACGAACGCCTGATCAATCATTGATTTGTCATTCCCCTTGGATGGGTTGTTGTAGAAATAGTTCATAATGGCAAATAGATCCTGGTTGGTGCGGACGCTCGACGTCTGAAGAAGATTCATCTTGTTGATGGATTTGTTGAAGTAGCTCAACACCGACATGTCCGTCTTATCAAGGAGATTTTCAAAGTTCATCACGATTCCTCGGAAGTTCTTGATCTTGCCCTTCATCTCCACCAACAATCCCCGCGATTTGGTGAGAGTATCAAGGAACTTCTTGAGTCCAATCAAATCAATGGAGTTATGGAGAATCTGCTCGAACTGCGACGCCCGCGCTGCGTAAGCACTCACATCTTGGAGTAGCTCAATTCCCCGGTCCACCTGCTCTTTGTTGTTGGTCAATTTGTTGACGTCTCGGAGAATGGGCTTGATCTTGGTTGATGCGTTAGAACTCTTCTTGGAAATCACATTGAGCGAGTTGGAGATCTGGTTGAAAAGCTCCTTCAGTCGGACGAGGTTCTGACTCATCACTGCCACGTCCGCCTCCTCCACATCCACGTTATGACTCATTCTTAAGAGATGTATTTATTGCGCAGAAGTAGCTGATAATTTGTTTTTTTGAACAACCGTGAATTCGCGACCATGTTTAAACCTTTGCCAACCGAGAGAGACTCTCCGGACGCCGTCAGACACCTTGTGGCGCAGTTAGAAGAGGCCAAAAGCTCTCGCAAGGAAGGGAGGTCTCGAAAAACCGTCTGCCAGTTAAAGACCGGTCAGTTGGTCGACAGTTGGAAGTTCAACGAGTGGGATTATGGAAAACCGTCGGTGAAGCTTCCTTGCGATGCCCGAGGTCTATTCACCATGGACGACACCATCGTGACTCGTGGCTACGACAAGTTCTTCAACGTCAATGAAGTTGCCCTCACCAAGGTGGCAAACTTGAAGGAAAACACTCTGGACCGCTTTGATCTCACGTTGAAGGAAAACGGATGCATCATATTCATCTCGGCGCTTGCGAACGGTCAATTGGTGGTGTGCTCCAAGCACTCTACCGGGGAAAGAAAAGACTCTGTATTGGAACGAAATCACGCCGTCCAAGGAGAAAGGGAGATAACCCGTCAGTTGGCCTCCATCGGCAAAGACCCCGAGGACTTAGCCCGCGTTCTATACGACCTCAACGTGACCGCAGTATGTGAGCTCTGTGACGACAGCTTCGAGGAACACGTTCTTGAATACACTCGAGACTCGGCCGGGTTGTACCTTCATGGGCTCAATTTCAATACTTGCAAGTTCAAAACCTACCCCATCGACATGGTCCACGCATTTGCGCACGACTGGGGCTTCCGAAGCGTGAAATCATTCTCCATAAAGGGCTTTGACACTCTCTGGCAGTTTCTCGAAGAGTCCTCAAAGTCTGGTACCTACGATAATCGCGAGGTGGAAGGATTTGTCATCCGTACCACTAACCGGCTGGGAGACGACTTCTTCTTCAAGTACAAGTTCGAGGAGCCATATCTTCTCTACCGGCAATTTCGGGAAATCACCAAGAAGTACATTGCCACGCATGACGTCGGGCTGATCAAGTTCAAAAAGCACCCTTACGTATCGCTCCGGTATCTCAAATTTGTGCTGGATCTATTTCGCGAGCATCCCGAGCTCGAGGACCAGTATAAGAGTGGCCACGGAATCATCAGGACCCGCAAGATGTTCTTGAAGCAGCTCGGGCTCAGTGAAATCAACGGTATGTCTTTAATTGGTCTCGACAAAGAAGAAGAAGAGATGCAGGCATTAACGCGCCAGATCGAGCAGCATTCGATCACTGACTACAAGTACGTGGTGGTGCCGATTTCCACAATCGGGTGTGGCAAAACCACCACGTTCCAGACACTCATCAATCTTAATCCCACCTGGGGCCACGTACAGAACGATAACATAAGCGGTAAAAAGACCAACCAGTTGTTTGTGGACCACATATTCGAGCAGTTGAAGAGACCCGAGTGCAAGGTGGTGTTCTGCGACCGTAACAACCACCAGCGACGCGAGCGGGACCAGATCATCAAAGCTCTTTATTCCAATCGTTACAAGCATCTCCGAGCGAGCACTGGAATCAAAATAATTGCCGCCAACTTTGTGCCGCGAGACTTGAGTGCTGAGGATCACTGGAAAATCACCTTCGACAGAATCCTCAAGCGTGGCGATAACCACCAGTCCATCAAGAGTCTCAGCAACGAGGCACTCGCCCGCTCGGTGATGAAGGGCTTTATCGGTCGCTTCCAGCCGCTCAATGTAGAAACCTCCCCAGACAGTGAGTTTGACTACGTGTTGGACCTCAAGATTGACGACAACTCATCTTTGGAGAACGCCCAGATCATTTACTCGCAGCTCCAAACGCTCATGCCAGAGCTCGCCAGCTTCTCATCGCAGCAGTTTGAGGCTGCGTTCGAAAAAGCGTTGAGCTACGTGCCTTCCTTCACTAAACACTTTCCGAACGACAAGAAAAAGAAGGACGCCAGTCCTAAGCCAAAGAAGAAGCAGCAACAACAACAACAGAAGAAGAAGAAGAAACAGCCCCAATACTTCGGTGTGGACGTAGCTTCCCGCTCACAGCTCATTCTGTTGATTGACACACTTGTCCCCACCAATCAGACTTGGCTTGCCATCAAGGCTGGACGCATCCAGAGTGAATTTCATGTTACATTGGCCCATACCGCCACTAACAAGGGGAACGAGAAGGCCAAGAAGGAGTGGGATACACTCGCAGAGCTCTTTAAAGTGTCTGATGTCCAGTCTTCCGGCAAGGTGGCGGTTGAGGTGTACGCTGATGTTGAAGTGAAGCGAGTGGTAGTGGCCGAGGGCCGGCTTGTTACTCTCGAAGTAGGACTCCGCTCTGATCTCCCGTACTCCAACACTCATCTTCACATCACCATTGGCACTGCGTCTCCAACCATCAAGCCATTTGAGTCCAATGCTGTGGTGGGCGAGGTGCACACCGGTTACCATGGTCACACGGTGGTAGACGTTTCCGAGCTCTTTCTCTTGCCCAAGCAACAATGCTTCATTCAGTTTTAATTTAATATCCATGGGAGACTTGCCAACTAAAAGAATAGCACCTGGTCACAAGCTTTAGCTACCGTCATCATCAGCTCACCGGCCTCTTACATACACAGAGTTTATTCATTCATACCTATTCACACGTAGCCAGAAGATGTCCATCTACACCCATACACTTGTAGCTGGAATATATATTTTTTGTCCCTATTCAAACGTAGCCAAAAATATTCTGCACGGTGTCTTTCATCTAAGCGTCTCCATTTATGACGAAAGTGTCGATGGCTGCCATGGCAGCATAGAGCCGATTCTCCGCTTCCTGGAACACCACCGAGTTCTTTGAGTAAAAAACATCGTCCGTCACCTCTTCTTTGTGACGAGGCAAGCAGTGCATGAAAATGTAGTTGGATGCAACGTTCGCCTCATTAAGCATTTCAGCAGTGACGCAAAATCCTGAGAATTGCTTTAGCTTGGCTTCCTTCTCCGACTCTTGGCCCATAGAGATCCAGGTATCGGTGACAACCACATTTGCGCCTTGAAGAGCTGTTTTTGAATCATGGTCAACTTCAAATGTCACATTCGAGGTGGTTAGCTTGGCTGCCTCATCAACAATAATCTGCTCAAGGGCAATGTTTTCGGGAACACACACTGAAACAGAGATGCCCATCTTTAAACACGCAATTGCCAAGTCGTTGATGACGTTGTTGGCGTCACCGATCCAGGTGAGCTTAAGACCGTGGGTGGAGCCAAACGTTTCTTTGATGGTGAGCAAGTCCGCAATGGCCTGTAGGGGGTGGTATAAGTCACAAAGAGAATTGATAACTGGCACCGAGGAATTGGCAGCAAGCTCTAAGATGTCTGTGTGGCTATTGACCCGAGCAAAGATGCACGAAGTCATAGACGAAAGCACTTTGGCAGTATCATAGAGAGACTCATTAACTCCAAGCTGGACGTCGTCCTTACCGAGGAACATGGGATGGGCACCAAAGTAGGCGGCAGCTCCCTCCGTGCTGATGCGGGTCCGGGTGGATCTTTTGGAAAAGAGAAGCGACACCGTCTTTCCAGCAAGTTTTGAGTGGTCCTGGTCCAACTGGGAACCGTCTTTGAACACTTTTTTGAAGTGGGCCGCCAGGTCAACGAGACCGACAAATTGCGAATTGGATAACTGGTGGATACTGATGAGATGCTGGGGCATAACTAGAGCAAAGAACAGGTAGCAGGGGAGTGGTTGTAGGGAAGTGGGAAATTGGCGAAAGTTGGCGAAATGAGTCAGCTCGATTCGGCAATCGCTCGCTAGCCGCGTTGTCGGATCAGCAGAGCCCACCACCTGTACACCATCCAACCGTTGTGGCCGCGCACGACGTTAAAGACTTTCATTGCTTCTCCACCATTTCCTCGTTCTCCACGATTAAACTCCCACTAATGGCTGTGACCCGAGGCCTCTCCCGTAGAACCAGCGAGTCCAAGCGAAACGTTTCCAAGACGGTGGCAACGAGCACTCCGAGTACCCCGAACAGGGCCAGCGCCTCCCGGACTCCCAGCGCCCCCAGCACTCCGAAGAGGGCCAAAAGTGGAACGGGCGCCAGTCCCAAGAACCCCAGAACCCCCAAGAGCCCTAGGTTTCACTTCGAGGATTCAGTTGCGCACGTCACCATTCCCGACGATCTCGCCATTCCCAAGAGCTTCGAGGAGTTCCACGATCCAGACTTCGTCAGTGGCGTGCGGCATGTGGTGAAGATCGACCCCACACTCTGGCCCGTGATGTGTGGCCAGAACTTCGCTCACTTTGCACGAAAGTCCGACGTGTTGTCAGTGCTGAAGATCAAGACGGTTAAAGAAGAGGACGTGACTCTTGAGTATTGGAAGGCGCTCATTCGCAGTGTGATAGGTCAGCAAATCAGCGGACTGGCGGCGGAGGCGGTGAGGAATCGATTCTATGCACTTTTTGACGACGACCCCACGCCCCAGAAGGTCCTCCAGAAGCTGTTTGAAGAGTTACGAGGATCTGGACTTTCGAATCAGAAGACAAAGTATGTGATCAGTATAAGCGAGGCGTTCGGCGATGCGTCCCATAAGCTCGCATCCAAGCAGTTCTATCTTTCCAGCACCACCGAGGAAATTGTGAAAGAATTGGTGCAACTCAAAGGCATTGGTGTGTGGCTGGCACGGATGTTCTGTATCTTCAAGCTTAAAGATTTGGACGTGTTTGCAGAGGATGATTTGGGGGTGGCCCGAGGAGTGGCGCGATACTTCGAAAGGAGACCAGAGTTATTGAAGCAGATTAAGCAGGAGGTGCACGCGGTGGAGGAGTTGAAGGCATTGCTCAAGAAGAAAGGGAAATTTGAGAAGGCTTCTAGTAAGAGGGACTGGACGCCGTTGCATGATCAGTACTTGATCCAGTTGTCCAAGCGGTTTGCGCCGTACCTGCTGGTGTTTATGCTTGGGATGTGGCGGATGTCTCTGACCAAGCTCGAGGTGCTTGAGGACACTACGTAGGCACACAGCAGATGGCGGCCCCTGGACCAAATGCCCAGCCCAGCCTAGCCCAATCTCTACACCCAACAAGACCTTAGGCGCTTACTCAAACAAGACCCGAGACTATACAAGACCCGAGACTATACAAGACACCGGTCTCACACCTAAACAGACCCTAGGCACACACCCGACTCTGGGAGTTAGATACTACATACGACTATGCCATGATATGACACTCCCTACGACTCCTCAAAGAATAGCTTCAATCACATGTATTCAGCAATCTCACAATAACGCAAGCACCACAAAAAGAAGCGGCACCTGCACCGACGACCCAGTGCTGGGCACCGTTTTGTCGGTCTCACCGCCAATGTCGATCTTGGCTGTCTGGCGCTGCTTATGTTTGATTTTATCGAGCTCTTTCTCGATTTGATCGTGGCCATAATCAAGATTGGCCGAGCGGAGAAACTCCAACTCTTGTTCTGGGAAGCCTCGCTCGTCCACAAGAAATCGAATGAACGCCTCCATATCGAAGTCTTCACCGCCAGTGGCCCGGTAACTGGAGAACTGGCTATAGGAGACGTCGTGGAACCGGGTCGGTTTGTCGCTTGCGAGGCTTTTTGTCCACGACGAGAGGTCATTGGGGTCGCAAAGATGATCAGCGTGGATCTTGACGGTGGACCGGAGCCGGTCATCGTAAGAGTCCTCATCGTCAGATCCGTAGTCGGTGCTAGATATCTCGTACACGAGGAAGTCGTGGATGTAAGATCGCTGGGCACTGGCCAACACCGACGGGGTTGCACCCAAGTCTGTGGCCTGCGGCACAACGGCCAAAGACAGAAACAGAGAGCTGGCGAATGCCATCGAAAGCGCAGGCGATTCCACACCGCCTCGTGGGTTGGTGGCCATTGCCCTTCTGGCTCCAACCGCCATCACCGGTGGTATCATCAATATCATAGCCATGGCTCGCAAGTACAAGTGGGTAACAGCTAGGCTGCGAAACCACAAATGAAATCCCGGCCCACCGCCTGCGGCAAGTTAGTGTGTGGCATGCCTCAAATAGCCCGAGGGCTAACGAAGCTCGCCGCAAGCACCACGTCTCCGACCCAGATCCCGCTCCAGCTTAGCTCCCTTCAACCCACGTCGCCAAATCGCCCACGTCGCCAAATCGCCCACGTCGCCAAATCGCCCACTTCACCCAGCAGCCCGCCCCCCAACCGCACATCGCCCGTTCATCTCATTGCGAGCCCCGTCGCCGTCCCCAGCCCGTTAGTCCTCCTCCTCGCGCTTTGGCGTTATGCTCGATTGCTAAGTACACTGCTGCCTCACAATAACATGGTCTCATAACAGAATGAGACGACGCCCTGTGTTTCAGCCAAACAACAGAACTGCCTCCGATGTCGACCCACTTCCTGCCTTGCCAACACCAGTGTCTGCGTACAATCCCACCAGTGTCGGGCGCCATCATGTCAACTCCTTGTTTCCCCGGCCCGTAGCCTGCAAACAGGGACAGGGACAGACATAAACTGCATCCGGACATAACGCTACAGGCATAAATGCACTTATGTCTGGCCCGCCATACAACCACCACACCGGTCCCCCTCCGCTCGGCTTTAGCCCCACTACATTCGTAGCCGCTCGTCACCACGTCACGGTGCTATTTTCCTCCATCCTCCCTACAGCTTTTGCCAGCCGCCCTGTTCCCCTTGGCTGGTCCCTGGCTTAGTCTAAATATTTTTTTCTTTTTGTCGTTCGCTGCTATAAATTTTTTTTTTTTTTCGCTGGGTTTCCCCAAACGAGAAACTCCATGCACTAATTGAGAAATCGACAATAGCATTCCACACTGAATAATTGTTCTGTATATTATTGATCCCCTTTAGCTGAGCCTACCTCCATCAACACTTTGTTATTTTTTTTCTTTCTCCCTTCTAAATTACCCTTTGATATCCACGTCATCGTGAATTACCCTTCCCACCCTTCTTCCATACCTCTCTTCCCATTCGGCGGTTAATCAGATTGATTTGCGTACCATGTCAATCAATACCAGAAGGAACTCCATGACATCACTATCCAGTACCACGAGTCTGGTGGTGGTGCCAAATTCAATGATTAACAGCCGGGACTTACTGACTGGCAATCTACTTAATATGGAAGACAAGTTTAAAAGGAAACAGGTCAAGTCGCCCACCGTCCCTCAAACTGCATTTCGAAGATCGAACTCTTCTCCTTCTCTAGCCACCAGTGACTTGAGTGGCGTAGCATCCCCAACCAATCCTGCTTCAGCATCGTTCCGTAAAACTGAAACTGGCACCTACTACTTCCCGAACGGCGAAGTGTTTCGTCCTCGAACCACTCCCACTAAGCGGAAGAACCGCCCTGCCAAGATCCCCCCTTCTCCTCGAAACAACTCAATCACAAATGCATCCGATCATTCGAGGACAAACAGTATGGTGTCTGCTCGTACAAAACACGACCTCCAGCACTCCCTTAGACAGGCGAAACAGGATACTCCCACCATGATCCACTCGGAGTCTCCAAGACAACCTCGCAGCGATAAATATCAATCCACCAATCTCTTGAAGGCCAATTCCTCCTCCACCTCTTTACAAGAGTCGCTCCTCAACCCCGGTCTGCGCAACAAATCGGCCAGCACCTTAAGCGATTCCAATCCTTCAAGCTTATCCAACTATGTTTTGAACCGCCTGGCCTCTAATACCCCTTCTACTTCCATAACTAGCGAGGACGAGAGAAGCGACAGTCCCTCTCATAAGTTCCCCCTTTCCCCATTGTCTGCCGTGAGCCCCAAGTGTCTTCCCCTGACCGGTCCCATCACTCCTCACCATGCCGTCAAAGTCAGCGCAGAGAACAACGACTCTAACTCATCGGGAAAACTGGAGAGCGAGGACGACACCCTTATTGATCAGTGCGAAGAACCCAAGAAGGGCTCCATGCTCGACCACCCTCAAAACCCACACTCCTCGGTGTCACCACTTCCCGTGGTCTCCGAGTTGACTCTGACTTCGCCGTCGCCACTTTCTCTGGTGCATGGACAGAATGATGAACCCTGTCAAGACGAACCCGTGCCTGGTTTAAACGAAGCGCCTGATCAAAAGCACATGCTTAGCCGCGTGCCTCAGCCTGACTCAACCGCCTTCAGCACCAATGCCGGCACTGGTGCCGAATCCGCTTTTTGTTCTCCTGTCTCCGACATTCCCACTTCTGAAGAGTCCCTTAAATCAGAGCACCCAAACATTGAGGCTGCATTGACGAGCGCTGGCGAAAAATCCATCTCCCCTGACGTGGAAGTTATTTCTCCTCACCAAAATTCTATTGTTGAACACGATAACCTTCGTGCCGTTAATGAAACGTCAACGTCGGCTGCTTCTGTCACTTCACAAAAAGGCACCTCACCAAAAGACACTTCACTTAAGGTCACCTTACAAAAAGTCACTTCGGTTGAAGGTTCTTCTATGATAACGTCCATTGATGAGCATCCTCCAATCCCTCCCAAGAAAGATCAATGGCTACTTGTGAACCATAACAAGGCTGAGCTGATCGACACGTCGTCGCCGTTGTCAGAATCTTCTTCGGTCCCTGGACGTGAATTATCCGAGGTGAGGTTGAGTATTGATCCCACTGGTCAGAATGTTCGTTCATTATCCGAAGCTCTTGATAAAGTCATGAATGAAAGTGAAGCCATCAGTAATCCCAACACTCCCAACCCCAACCGAAACGTGTCATTGAATACATTGGACGAAGCAACCGAAGATACCATTACTTCCAGGCCCTCGATTGAAATTTCTTCTCCCGAGGTTTTTTCAACTCCGCCCCAACATCCGTCTCCCGACTATCCCGAGCCCACCATTCTAGATGAATTGGAGGACCCTCCGGCAGTCGATCTCATACTTTCCACTCCAACCACCGCTACCACCTACTACGATTTCGAACACGATGACAACTTTCATAAGTTTATCAGCGATGATCAGTACGTGCCGCCCCGAGGCGACGTTGCGGTGGTTGGAAACAAAATCAGAAAGCACCAGAGATCGTCTTCGTCGATAAGCTCTTTCAATTCGCTTATTCGTGGGGAGCAAAGTCCCACGAAGTCTCCCACTCCTTCCAAAACCATTCCCATTTCTCCGACGTTTGACCGTAGCCGACCGGGATCCCCGTTGAAGGGAGCTTTTGGCATCCAGGAGGTTCCCAACAAAAAGTATTCCACCATGTTGTTCAGCGATCCTCCCAAGCCCAAAGTCTCTCTCAATAAGGATAAATCGCTTCCTCCTTCGCCCCAGAAGGCCTCTCCCGCTCCCGAGAAGCAACTTCCTAAGTCTCCCTCCGAGGAATCGTTTCCAAAGAATGCTAAGCCGTTCAAGAGTATTCGCAAATCTGCATCTTCATCCAACTTCAAAAGTATCTTCAAAAAGCTCTTGCGGACCACCGAAACAAAGCAGCCGAAATTGGAACCTCCTGCTGTTGCTTCTCCCACCGAGAAGTCGATGAAGGTTGAGTCAAAGCCCGTTGTTGCTGTCAAGGAGGCGTCTCCATCAGCACCTGCTTCTCCCGCCAAGGATAGTCGTCGAGACTCGACCACAAGTCGTGCCAGTGGCTCCAGTGTGTATCTGACGCCTCGGAATATGTTCAGTCCCAAGTTCTTTACTCCTCCTACTTTCCGCCGTCGGGAGGTACCCGAATCCACCAGCCCAGCGGCACGTAAGATGTTTGCATTTTCCAAAAAGAACACATTTCAGCCTCCTCCTAAGCGAGAACCGTCTCCTACTAATCGTTTATCTGTCATTGAGAACTTCAACTTCGATTTGGCTGAGTTGCCGCAAATTGAAACCGACAACCACTTGTTTGACGACGTGTTGGATGGGTTCGACGAAAAATTGAACTCAGTTGACTCTTTTAAGCCAACTGCACCCAAAGCCATCATCAACGAACCATTCTTAAAGGATGATGAGTTGACGCGAGATCAAATCGATAACCAACAGAAGCTAGACTCAGCGGAGGGCTCTCAGGAATCGTTGCCTCAACACACACGCGACAACTCTGATGAAGTTTACATGGACGACAACTTGCTTTACCTTCAACGAGAGCTTATCTGGCCAATTGACAGCGAGGAGGAGTTCCGGGCGGCCGAGGAGCTCAGCATCATCACCAAAAGCACAGAGAGCATATTGAATTTTGAGACTGACAACGGAGAAGAAACCGTCATTGTTGATAATGAGCAGTTGGTCAGTCTCTTTAAAAACTTGACGGAATCTCAACGCCGGAAGTTACCCATGCATTTGAAGTATGTCCGGCAATATCAAGACTACAAGGTGCTCGAAATTAATGTCCGCAAGTTTGAAAATCTTTCCAACGTCAAGCTTGATTTGAAAAAGGGCAACCAAGACATCTCTTCCATTCTTAAAAAGCACTTTGATGACAAGAAGCCTTCTCCAAAGCGAGTGGTTTTCTCCAATAAGATTTCCATCAACGAGACCTTTCCTCCCGAGATGTACAAGCGGTTCAACAAGTCCGTTACCCAGTACACTTTGACTGAATCTTTCCAAATCAACAAGATTAAAAACGAAATCAATCAGTACAAGTGCAATGAAATGCTTGTACACGAAAGCTCCCAAAACAACACTCATTTTTATTACTAGCATACCCATCATTTATTTCTTCTAAATAACGTTCTATGAACAGTTCCGATGTTTAGCTTCCTCTGTAGGTTGTATAGCTATGATTACTCAACAACAAAGGAATATGGTAGTGGTGATCAGGCGGGTTATCGATTTGAAAGTGGATCTCCACAAACGGGAAGAAGGTTCGTGAGTTGCTCTGGAGGTGAAAGTATTTGCCAGTCAAAAACTTAATTTTGTAGATTCCCGGTACCAACTCGGTCCACGAATTGGACACAACTCCGATCTCCAGTTTTTGAGAGGCCAGCAAGTTGGGCTTGAGTATCCACTGTTTAATTCTTCCGTCTGCATCGGTTTTTGCCATAGCAAACGGCTCTTGCGATGATATTTCATAGGCAGCCTCGTTGGAAGGGTCTGCAATGAGAGATGCAATTCGATAGATTTGACACGTCACATCCTTAGCAGGACGCCCAACACAAGTGTCGAGAATATGGCAGGTTATGGGGTCAACCGACATGGGGAGGGATGCTGATAAACGGAGATTTCCGCAGCATCTACACCCGTGCATCCGGGTTGCTTGTGTTGCATGATTAGATAAATAAAACGTACGCCTGCGTACGGAGCCACGTATAGAGGGCGAGAGAGGCTATTGGCAGTAGCGGGAGCTATGTGGTGATAAAGTGGGGGCGGGCGTCAGAAGATGACTGGGAGTGGAGGGGAGTGAAGCCACGTTCGCTCACAATGATTATGCTATCGTCATCCGTGTCACACTCAACAATGGAGGGTAATGGAATTTGTGAGTGGGAGCCAGAATACGAGCTGTGTGAAGTGGTGGTTGTGGAAGGAAGTCTCTGTGAGGCGCCAGGTAGTGTGGCAGAGGTGAGCAGTCGGTGGGTAGTTAAAGTTGGCTTGCGGTTTCGTCTAGCTCTCTTCTCAAGTATTATGCTATCTTCAATGGCAATCGTCTCGCCAGGCACACACGACATGGTTATAGCGTCCTTATCTCTCTTGCGTTTAAGTGCCACTCTGGTCAACCGGGGAGCACTTGACTCCACCTCTTTTGTAGCTGGAGGATTACACACCCACGGCTTGCGGAGCACTCGTTCCCTGAACTCAAGCGCCTCTTCCCAAGCCGCCAACTCAGCGTCCAAGTCACGACACGAACCCAACCGCTTAATTTCAAAGCAGCTCAATTCGGGCAATCGGTCGTAGTATTGCGCTACGACTCCTTTGCAAGACACAATACTCCCGAGATCTCGTAGAGTGAGTCCGGCCGCCTGGAAGTTGGCATCAGATACCTTAACGTTTATGACCGAGGTGCTGCCGGATGAATCATCCACCACTAGCTCCAAGAAATTCCGTTGTAAGTCTTCCCGGTCATGTAGAATTATGTTGAGGATTCTTCCACTGATGCAAATGCGCTGTATGGGGTGGTTGTTTATGAGAAAGCATCCCTCAGTGTGTCGCTGGAGCCCTTGCACCCCGTAGACGGATAGTAACAGCTTCAGTGCTTGAATATCTCGAATAAACAATGGGCAAACCCTGGCCAAAGTGGCGGATAGATGGAAAATGCCAAGATCGTAGTAGCAAACACCACGGTGTCGTAGTGCTATATGGTCTTCACGGGGAGCAAAGTCCATGGACTGCAGATATTTACAACGATGACGGGGAGCACGAAAGAAGGAAGGTGTTGTTATATCTACACCCGTACCGCGCGATAAAATCATCTCATCTCCATCATGGCATTATTTCAAGTCGAAGGGTGGAACCTCAAGCAAGAAAAAGTGGTGGTGTCTGGCGCCCCCAACAGAAGGCAAGAGAAGAATCAACGGAAAAACAAGGCTAGAGCCAAGAGAATCGAGGAGGCCGCCAAAAGTGCTGAGTCTCGCGATGAGGTGGAACCCCAAAAACCCTCCAAGGACTCGATTGAGGAAAAGCAGGTGAGTGAGGAAAAACAGCCAAAGCAAGAAAAGAAGAGAGCTCAAGACGATCAAGAAGAAAAAGAGAGAGCTAGAAACGTTCAAGAAGGAAAGAAGAGAGCTAGTGGTGATCAAGAAGGAAAGAAGAGAGCTAGTGGTGATCAAGAAGCAAAGAAGAGAGCCAGAGACGGTCAAGAAGAAAAGAAGAGAGCTAGAGACGATCTAGATGAAAAGAAGGATACCATCAGTCCCATTCCAGACAAAAGTGGTCCTCTTTTGAAGGCTACCACCACCAAATTGACTCCCCTTCAGCAAAGGATGATTGCAAAGCTTTCAGGTAGTCGATTCAGATGGATCAATGAACAGCTATACACCATAAGCAGTGAAGATGCTCTCAAACTCGTACAACAGCAACCCAGTCTTTTTGATGAGTATCACCAAGGATTCCTGTCCCAAGTGCAATCATGGCCTGAGAACCCTGTGGATGTGTTTGTTGAACAAATCAAGCTTAGAGCAACTACGAGGTCGGTTAACGCGCCCGGTGGATTACCTGGGCTTCCTAACAAGAAAGTGGTGATTGCCGATATGGGATGTGGAGTGGCACAGTTGGCACTTGACGTCAACAATTTTGTGAAGCAGCATAATGGCAAGAAAGGAAAGAAATTTCACAAGGGAAAGTCTGGCAAGAAGCCAGCGCCATCCGGTGGTCTTGATATCCAAGTCCACAGTTTTGACTTAAAGAAGGTAAACGAGCGGATTACGGTTGCCGATATTAAAAACGTCCCCCTTCCAGATGGTTCTTGCACCATTGTTGTCTTTTGTCTTGCATTAATGGGAACCAACTTCCTTGATTTCATCAAAGAGGCCTACAGATTGTTGGCACCCCGGGGAGAGCTTTGGATTGCGGAAATCAAGTCTCGGTTCTCGGAGTCAAACAAGACGGCAAAGCCGGAGGACGTGGGTAGTGAGTTCGTGGAGGCACTTCAATTGAACGGGTTTTTCCATAAAAAGACCGATAATGACAACAAAATGTTTACTAGGTTCGAGTTCTTCAAGCCGCCCCAGGACATTCTTGATGAGAGAAGAGCCAAGTTGGAACGGAAAAAGAAGTTTATTGAGAAGGAGACGGAGAAGGAGGAGTTCCTCAAGAAGCGGGAGGAGCGGCCTGAGGGCGAATGGCTTCTCAAGCCATGTCTTTACAAGCGGAGATAGTGCTAGAGTAATGAGACGTGTTGGAGAAAATGATTGTAGGCGTGAGTGCTCTGCTAGTGCTAGAGTAATGAGACGAGTTGGAGACAGTATTTGCAGGCGTGAAACTATTCCCAGGCGTGAGTGTGTTCGTAGGCGAGAAGAGCAGAAGCCAAATCGAGGAGCAGGGGTCGAATACCGGCAGGCTTGGTGTGGAAAAGCAGCACAGAAGTGGAGGGGCAAAAATGACCAGGCAAGGAGCATAATGAGAATGAATCAGGGTAGTCAGTTACACCGGTGTGGGTAGCAGAGTATTTCAGGCACAGAGGCTGGCAACACGTAGATACATGGTTCGCAAAGAATGTGGTAACGAAGGATGTGATGACAAGTTGCTAGGAGAACAGGTCGTAATGAAAACGGGTCGTGATGAAAACAGGTCGTAAAGAAAACGGAACCCAGTGTAAATCCCAATGAATTCCCCAATGGTTAAATACCCATGGAAACAGGACACAGACGAGATCTCTGGTCCCAAATTACAATCCGGCAGCAAAACTTTCGAACCCTCCATTCCTTCACCTTGGTCCGTAATTACATGCATGGACTAACGCCAACGACCGTGCGTCCTCATACGATAAAGCTTGGTACACGCGAGGCTGTTGTGTCCCCCAATTAGTCTAATTTAGTAAGTTTAGCCACTCAGGCGAGGTTTATGACCAATTATGAGCCGCCTGAACGGTAATTATTAATGAGAGGCTGGAAACCCCTGGCTAAGCTTTGATTGCAAAAAAAAGAAACCCCAAAAAGTTTGAAAATTGAGAAAATCGAGAAAAAATTGTTAAAGGCATCTAAATTCAAGAAAATATTACCGCTCAGTCTCGCAAAATAATCACCTGAGATAATCATTTTTTTTAACGACTTTCATCTAAAACGTTTAGACTGGACCACAAACTCCACATCCATCGTGTAGTCACAAGCCTGAGCCGATCTCTATTGGGCCGTAAAGTACCTCAGCGCATGGTCACGTTTGCACCCAAATCCCGAGGTTGAACTAGCCAGCCACCGGTGCGAATGAGGAACAGAATAAAGAACATGCACGGAGTGCATATACCAACGGACGCCCAATTAGGCAGGTGCCAGCAGCTACCGCCAGCCCCGTCCATATATATGAAGATGGTAATGCAACCAAGGAAATTTTAATTAAACCTAACTTCACATCATGACTGACTACTACCAACCTACACTATTGTTTCGGCAAAACGCCATCAAAAGATTTGAAAGCAGTCTACTGCCCATCTCCAGCGTTTCCACGCTTGATCTTGGATCCTATAGTCCTGCTAAAAATTCATGGATGCTCAAAGAAGATCCAAGGGATACCGAAGTTATAAACAAGTCGTGTTCTCTCAATCGTCTTAATATCAAATCCAACTACTGGAAAATCCCCGATGCAGACATGAATCTTACATCGTTGGCCACCAGCAATGCAAAAAGCGATAGCCCCATGATGGCTATTTCCAGTGCCAGCCATGAGTCCAATTTGTTCATCTACCAGCTTGATATTTTGAACAACTACCTTACCCATCATAGTACCATTTCTCTTCCCCACATTCATTCCATGAAATGGGTTCCCCAAAACCCCAACTACCTTATAACAGGAAATAACAAGGGCTATGCTCATTTAGTACGAGTGCCAGTTCCATTTGATGACGATGACTCGGCTGAGATCATCAAGAGATTCAACCACCGCAAGCATTTGAAGAGCATCAACAAAAACCCCAATATCTTATCGCATAAACACACCAACATCACCAAGCTTGGTTTTAGCAACCAATCTCAGCATATGTTCTCCATATATGACGACACATTTTTCCGGTGGGACTTGAACGACTGTGAAAGCCTGATGAGACCTCGTCCCATTATGATGAATGTGGTTGACGGCATTAAGAATTTCGATAGTTCTAAGCTGAGCGATAGCATAGTCGGAGTCTGTGGCAAATTTGGAGTGTCTCTCCTTGACACCAGAAATCCCAAGTTCTCCATTCCCGATGCACTCAAGGAGTCTAACAAGAGCAGACGGAGCTTCGCGGCTTCAATCATACGGTGGAGTGAACACAACGAGAACGTCTTTGCTGCTGGTCACATGGATGGAATCATTCGGTTGTGGGATATCAGAAAACAAGATAGCTTTGCTGCCTTGAATGGCCACCAGGGCAGAGCCATTACTGCCATTGAGTGGAATAATCGGGACATGTTTTCGGGAGGCGAAGACGGAAACATTGTGCATTGGGATCTCAGCTCCGATATCGATGGATATAGTGATCGCCGTCTAGCCAACTGTGGCCTCAAAGAGGGAATCAACAGTGTCAATTTCAGCCCTCGCAAAAACTCCATCGAACGGAAGCTAAGCGAACGTCAATGTGGAACCGTACTTCCTGCTTCCAACACCAAAATCATGAGCATGAGCACCGTCTGCGGACTGGAGGACGATGATCTCAAGGTTCTTTCCATTGACGGAAGTTCGCTCTTTGGGGTGCACTCCAAGATATATGATGTGGTCAACATCAATATCAACTCTTCTAAGTTGTACTACACGGAGGAAGACATGGCGTTGTTGATGGCCACGGAAGATTCCAACAATACTCTCGTTGGCTCAACTGAGAGTTTAACACAAACCAAGCCCTTGGTCATCTCCAGAAAGCCCACCCTCAGAGAAGCTGAGCCCACTCCACAGCCCCAAGAGCTCACGCCACAACCCCAAGAGCCCGAAGCGGAACAAGCTGCCCAGCCCGGCATCAAAAGATCACTCTCCATCAAGATCCCCGACAAGCTTCTCAAGACTCTCGAGGACGAGGATGAATGTGCTTCAGACTTTAGTGTCGCTCTTGATAGAAAGCCAACCATGGTCAGCACCAGAACATCGCAAACGGTGTTTTATGATGCTGAAGAACACGAGTCTAAGGAAACTCTTCTCGATACTCCCATTGAGACGGGTTACCTTAATATAGACATGGAGCTGTTCTCATTTGCGCCTCGCGGGGCATCTCGAAGCCCATCTATTCTCTCTATGGATTCTCAGTCACCGATATCTAACAATGGCTCATTTAATGACTCGCTAGCCACGCTTTCCACAAACCCCACCATTGTGGACTCCACTTCCAACTTCAAGCTTGATGTCAACTTTGACGAATTTGTATTTGATAGTTCTATTTTAGCTTAATTAATGATATACCTGGGTGTATTCTAGTGTACTTCAATGCCTGCCCACCAGTTGCAGCCACCGGCACTGCCCGGGAAGTGACGACCCCATCACGTGACTTCGTGACACGCCCGCCCCCTTTGTTTTATTGCTTACCATATCTGATGAGAAAATTCACGCTAGAGATAAAAAACCATCTTTTGGACTGCTTACTTCCATTGCTTGATTCTCCATATAGAGTATTGGACCCACTGTGACATACGCTTCACATCCCCTCATTCGGCGCCGTATCAGTTTTGGCTGAATTTATCACCTGTTTCATTGGAAGTGTGCATTATACAATTTAGAGACTACTGAATTTTTTTTTTTTTTTTTGGTTTGTCTGTTCTGTCATTCTCTGTCCACCTAATTGACACCAACGAATCATGTCAAGAACAACCGCAATCAACGTCAAGGTGGTTGCTGCCGAGTCGCTCTATAAACGAGATGTATTCCGCCAACCAGACCCATTTGCGGTGATTACCGTTGACGGATCCCAAACCAAAACCACTAAAACGGCCAAGAAGACCCTTAATCCATACTGGAACGAAACTTTCAACTTTAATGCATTAGAAGATTCTATCCTCGTGATACAGGTGTTTGACCAGAAAAAATTCAAGAAGAAGGACCAAGGATTTCTTGGTGTGGTGAACGTTCGTATTGGCGATGTTATTGACCTTAGTCTTCCCAGCAGCGAGGAAACCATAACTCGAGACCTCAAGAAGTCCAACGAAAACCTTGCCGTTAGCGGAAAGATCATCGTTGTCATTAGTCATAATCGTAATGCAAATGGCTCCACTTCCATCACCGCAAATAACACACCCTCCACAGCTGCTCCTGCTATCGAGAGTTATTCTGCTCCCACCGCCGCCTCTGCTGCCGCTGCCACCGCTTCATTAACCAATGCTCACCGTCAGTTCTCATCGTTTGAAGACCAGTACGGTAGATTACCTTCAGGCTGGGAGCGTCGTACCGATAATTTTGGTCGGACCTACTACGTGGACCACAACTCAAGAACAACCACCTGGCAACGTCCTACTCTAGAGCAGAGTGAAAGCGAACGTGGTCAACAGAGACAAAACAATACTGAGGCCGAAAGAAGACAACATCGTGGTAGAACTCTTCCCGGAGAATCGCCCCTGAGCCCCCTGTTATCTGCTCAAGGATCAATCGGCGGAAATTCTTCCACTAGTGGTAATGTCACCGTTAATGCCAGCGGTTCTAATACCCCTGTCAGCCCTGCTGCTGCTGTTGGTATGGCGGCCACCGGTGGTACCACCAGTGGTCTTGGGGAATTGCCGTCTGGTTGGGAACAGAGATTCACCACTGAAGGAAGACCTTATTTTGTTGATCATAATACTCGTACCACAACCTGGGTGGATCCCAGAAGACAGCAGTACATTCGGACATTCGGACCCAACACCACCATTCAACAGCAACCGGTGTCTCAATTGGGTCCTTTGCCTTCAGGCTGGGAAATGAGATTGACAAACACGGCTCGTGTCTATTTTGTTGATCACAATACTAAAACCACTACTTGGGATGACCCAAGATTACCATCGTCGCTTGATCAAAATGTTCCTCAATACAAACGTGACTTTAGAAGAAAGGTTATTTATTTCCGTTCTCAACCTGCTCTCAGAATTTTACCTGGCCAATGTCATATCAAGGTTAGAAGAGACCATATTTTCGAGGATTCATATCAGGAAATCATGAGACAAACGCCTGAGGACCTCAAGAAGCGTCTTATGATCAAGTTTGACGGTGAAGAAGGTCTTGATTATGGTGGAGTTTCTCGTGAATTCTTTTTCCTTTTGTCTCACGACATGTTTAACCCCTTCTATTGTTTGTTTGAGTATTCTTCTCATGATAATTACACCTTACAAATCAATCCAAACTCTGGTATCAACCCCGAGCATTTGAATTACTTCAAGTTTATCGGACGTGTTGTGGGATTGGGTGTCTTCCACCGGAGATTCCTTGATGCATTCTTTGTGGGTGCTTTATACAAGATGATGTTGCATAAAAAAGTTGTTTTACAAGACATGGAAGGTGTGGACGCTGAATTCTATCGTTCGTTGAAATGGATTTTGGATAACGATATTACTGATGTTTTGGATCTCACCTTCTCTGCCGAAGACGAAAGATTTGGAGAAATTGTGGAGGTTGACTTAAAACCAGGTGGCACTGAAATTGAAGTTACCGAAGAAAACAAACACGAATATGTGGAGCTTATTTCTGAGTGGAAGATCTCTAAGAGAGTGGAGGAGCAATTCAAGGCATTTATTACTGGTTTCAACGAATTGATTCCACAAGAGCTCGTCAATGTTTTCGATGAGCGTGAACTTGAATTATTGATTGGTGGTCTTGCTGAAATCGATGTTGAAGATTGGAAGAAACATACCGACTATAGAGGCTACCAGGAGTCTGATCAAGTTATTCAATGGTTCTGGAAGTGTATCAAGGAGTGGGATTCCGAACAAAAAGCAAGACTTTTACAATTCACAACCGGTACCTCCAGAATTCCCGTTAACGGATTCAAGGATTTACAGGGAAGTGACGGTCCTAGAAGATTTACAATTGAAAAGGCCGGTGAATCTAACCAATTACCAAAGTCCCATACCTGTTTCAACAGAGTGGACTTGCCTCCATATACCTCATATGAGAGTTTAAGGCAAAAATTGACCTTGGCGGTTGAAGAAACAGTTGGTTTCGGTCAAGAGTAGAAGAGTCATGATTGTTATATGATACATGTTTATAATGAAATACGATTTCAACTAAAAATAAATCACTTTTTACTAAGACCGATGTAAAAGTAGCAATGAAGGGATTTTGCAGCTGCGCACGTGACCACCATCTCTTTGCGTCTAGATTCACCCAGATGCACACCCACAGCAAGCCTTAACAGGGCTGTTATCTAGCAAAAGCCTATTTGGTCCGGTAGTGCACAGTCAGATATACTAATCCTGTCAGTTATCGCTGCCTTATTCGACCATAAGTATTGGTGGCGAAAAAATCCCCTCATAATTACGTAACGTTGCTAGAAAGGTCCCCTCTATGGCTTTTACTAACCAATTCCCCTCATTGGTTACTGATAAATACAGAGGGCTTTCCTTCAATCATTTAGTAACTTTTTTCAATGCCAGACTTATTTGATAACTTTTTTGGCAGAATTGCCTCAACTTTAAACGGAGGAAAGACTTCTCATCACCTCTCCAGTGGTCCATTGGTCAACAGTGGACGGTTCTATAGCTACCACGAGAACACCACCAACAACAAGTATTGGGTCCCACGAAGTGAGATGGATACTGCCACCAATGTCATAAACCCCGATTTTGCCAAAACTGTGGGCAAAATTGAGGGGTCTTACAAATTAAAACCCCGTATGGACAGTGTAACATCTATGGAGTCAGAATCAAGATCAAGAAATAGCAGCATCTCTGAATGACCTCAAGTATGACGAATAAATGACGAAGTAAAGAAGCTGTAGGGCTGCGGGGATTGTCCCCGCAGCCATTGCCGCAACATACGCCACACCCGTGCCTCCGGTATGATGGGGCAATTATGGATTAAAGTCTCGTATGAGCTGATCCATGAAGAGAATATCCTCATCTGTGACAGTGAAGATTTCCCTGATCTGATCATAGTTTTGCGGAGGGAGATCCGACTCGATTATACTGGGCCCGGTTAAAAAGGTAGTGTCAGTGGCATCAAACTGGAGTCCAAGCAACAGGTTCATATTGGGATTGAACACATTCGAAGCCTCAGATTCCAAAGATGTATAGTCGTCATTGGGACTGATCGAATCAAGCGTTTCCTTGCGGATGTCGACGTTGGTGGAGGTGGAGTACTTTTTGAGATTTTCGATCACCTTGGTATACCCCAAGTATTTAAACACTCCCTTGAGGTTGTCAAGCAAGTCCACCAATTGAAGGAACTTTCCGCTGGCCACCATGTTGCCCCTGACCTTCATTTCGTAGACCAAGTTCATGGCAACTTCGAGGTAATCTTCAAAAGTGCTTTGCTGTGGGGGAAGACGAATATTGAGAACCATGCAGATGATGAACATTAACGACGACGAAAAGAGGTAGTCGAGATCGGTGAATCCAAATATTCGGAGAAGCTCTTCTCGGTAGATGGCTATGAATATGTTGATGGTCAACTGCGATGCGTTAATGCATGCCATGATGAGGTTAGAAATGTTTCGGGGAAGTGTCTTCAAGTCAAGAACCCCCATGTCGTTATTTTGCTTGTAGGAGATAATTTTTGCCTTGGCATAGTTCAAGAGAATTGGTACACATGTGAGGTAGATGTGGTGGAGATAATTGAGATGGAGAGTGTAGATCAACCGGTTGTTCTCACTAATTTTCATGTCGTGGTCCTGGGGGATCGCGAGCTTTAGGTACGAGGGAATGTTGTCCACCCAGTCGACTAGCCGCTGAAGGATGCGAAGCGTGGAATTGAAATATCTTTTGTTGTCAAATGGCGCCTTGAGCGAGTAAAGCTCGTTGGTAATGTGGTCGGCAATCTTGGCAAGTTCGATATAAAACCGCATGGTATCGGGGTTGGCAAAGTGGTCTTTGCTCAAGGGGATAGAGCCGCCAATCTGGCCCATCATCATGGGGTACAGCCTTGTGATTTCCTTGGGGCTGAGGATAAGCGGCTGACCAATTCGAGAGCTGTAAAAACGATTGAGACAGTATGTGGCCCACCACACCTTACTGCTCCGCTCGTTGAGCTCGTCGCTTTCCTTGTGGAGATTAATGGAGATGCCCAACTCAAGTGCGTTAAGCGTAATCATGGCTGCCAACTGCTTCTTATCAAGACACCGGAGATAGATGGCCACCAAGCTCAATAGCTCAATGATCTCCATGGTGTGTACCACGTTGGATCTTGAAACCGAGAGTAGCCTGAACACCGGGGGCATGTGCTTGATCAACAGCTGGAAGTATCGTAGTCCCGGAACACCCTTCTTGACGGGCTTTTTCGACGGGCGAATGATGTGCTCTTTGCCGTAAACTTCTCCAAGACTGAGAATTGCCAACATTTTGAGAAGGAAATAGTCGTTGGGCTGAATCGACGACTCATCAAATATACCGTTGGAGTGAAAGTAGGTCCTCGCTTCCTTTCGAAATTCGGCTGGATCAATGGTCAAATAGCCCGAATTCAAGAACAATACCACGTTGTCCAAGCGCTCCATTACCTGGTCGTACAGTAGGCCGCCGAGCACCTGGCTGAGAGGCTGGCCGTTGTTATCGGTTAGGATGTGATCATAGGCAGTTTCCTCCACCAAGGCGCTGAAGTCAGGAGAGATCTCGAACTTCAGGTCCGAGTTGTTACGCTGTTGGAAAGTTTTCAAGTTCCAACATATCATTTCCCCAGAAGCACTTCCGAGCCAGATAGATAGATCGACTTTCTCGTTGGGAGACTGGAAATCATCTGAGTGTCGTTCTTCGTATCTTAACGCGTGTACTTCTTTCTTCAACACCTCAATTTCATGGATGTACTTCTCGATGTCGGTATCATATACACTGATCCTTCGAGGTTTGCGAGCATATGAGCAGACGTACTTTCCCACTTTACACAGTCGGCATGGATTCCCCCCCAGACACTTTGTTTTTCGACCCCGGCATCGTTCACAAGCCGCTCTTGTTCGATTGGACGAAGGATCAAGATGATTTAGCATGTTGCTCACCGAATGCTTCCTCAGGCTGTTGTTTTCACCTGAAGACGTTGGCGATGGATGGGTAGGCGGAAAGGAAGCCATAGTCGCTGATCGGGATTTTATGCACAAAATTGCGAAACCATAAAGAAGAGTGTATTAATTAAGATGCGCGACTATAAATCGATGAATTGAAGAGATTTCTCAACGGTACACCATGGAGAAAAATTGGGACATGACTGACGAGTGTCCTTGACAGGATCTCTGAGACGAGGCGAGTAGATTTTAAGATCTGGGAGAGACATGAAAGTGAGAGTGAGAGAAACCTCACGGGGAGGTTACACGTAAGAGAAGGTGAGAGGAGCCCTGGAGACATAAGAGTAAAGGCATAGGAGAGAGGGTAGTACCCGAGGTAAAAACAGCGGAGGCGAAGCAGAGCTACCAGCAGCAGACATACTTCCACCATGGGCGTTGGGTGAAACTCAGGGTATCGGAGTGGAGGTCACCATCATCACGAATAGGGACCATACCATTAATATGTGCATCCGCGTGGCGATAAGTGTCCTGAGGAATGGATTGGTAATTGCGGTTATTTTGCTGCTGAACGAGTCTTTGTTGCGCTCTCGCCTGATGACTGCTGGAGAGCTTTCGAGAATGTCTTGGAGGATGAGGATTGCCATACCCATGGAGATTGGCTTTCTTATTGAGAGCAGCGTCCCAGCCCTTTCCCCCGTTGAGATCCATCCAATCGTAGTGACCGTCCTCCGGCTCATCAATGGAAATGAGAGCCTTGTCCATGAGATTAACCAAGTATTCGTAATCAGGGTCATCGTCAAAATCAAGCTTTCGAACATAATCGAGATACTGGGCAAACTGGATGGGGAAGCCATAGCAAAGCTCGTTGATAGAAGTGGTTCGCTTTTTCAACCCGATTTTCTCGTACTTCTGTTTGTTTGTGGGGGCCTTGAGACCCTGCCACGGTAGAGAACCCCGAAGGAAGTACATAAACACATGCCCCAAGGATTCCAAGTCATCGCGTCTGCTTTGTTCTCTACCCAAGTGGGTGTTGATAGACATGTATCTGGCAGTTCCACTCAATGCTTTCTTCTCTCGGTAGGGAATGTGCGTTTTAGTCTTGGGGTCTCGATACTGTTTAGCCATTCCGAAATCAACAATGTACACCATATTGGCGTCGAGAGTATCGGGTTTGCCAATCAAGAAGTTATCGGGCTTGATATCTCTATAAATCAAATCATGGTTGTGAATAGACTCGACCCGCTTAATCATTTGTTTGGCAACCTGGATGACCGTCTTGACGGAAAATTTTCTTCCACACCAATCAAACAAGTCTTCGAGCGACGGGCCCAAAAGATCAATGATCAAGATATTGTGGACGCCCTCCTGGCCAAAGAAGTAGGCCTTGGGCACCCCCACCACGTCGTTTAATATGCGGTACGACCGGTACTCGTCTCGAAGTTGAGGAGCTTCACATTTCCGGGGTTCAAACTTGATGGCAACTTGCTTGTTATCCAAAAGATTGATTCCTTCAAAAATGATACCAAACGATCCTTCACCAATCTTTTTCCCTACTTTGTAGTGGACTCCCACGACGTTAGAGTTCAGCTGGGCCATTCTTTAAGCACTTTTTGACGACGCTGTGAAGAAGTCCGAAATTAGATGTCTGGTAGATATACAAAACTGCTTGTCAAACTAACAGCCACACAATCACAGCTAGTTGAGGAGGTCAAAATAAGGTTAACAGGCACGAAGAGAGGGATAGTTCGACCAAATAAAGAAGGTTGGGCAACAGGGAATGTAATTGAAGGATATTGTAGGAGAAAAAAAAAAACAATGGGTGAGCGACTTTACATCCTAGGAAAAGCAAAAATAAAAAATTAGCCACGGTGAGACATAGATTATGCCATATGAGGTTAACGCCAGGGTTCTCGCGTACCACGGACCATTGATATATGAAGCCAAGGTGGTCAAACGTCATTTGGCGGGAAAGGCCAAGGTGGAAACGGAGTCTGGCACCGAGGACGGGAAGGTGCCTGAGCATTTGAAAGACCAGAATCTGTATTTTCTCCACTACAAGGGATGGAACTCCAAATGGGACGAATGGGTGGCAGCCGACAGGATAATGGAGATTAACGAGGCTAGTTTGCAAATCCAGAAAAGCGTACGGGCCAGTCTGGCGGCGGAACGAAACAAATCTACTCCTCAATCACCACCTCGCAAGAAGACGCCGGAGAAGAGCGGGTCCAAGCCCACCAAGAAGGGGTCGGGACTGGTGGAAAGAAAACGAAAGCTTGAAATAGAGCTTCCGGTGCCTCCCATTGTCAAGGCATTTTTGGTGGACGACTGGGAATTCGTCACCAAGGATCGAAAGCTTGTGGAACTACCCGTCAAGCACACGGTGGCCAGCATCATCGAAGAATACCAAGAATGCACAAAGCCCTCTTTGTCACCGGAAGACGCTGATATTTTACAAGAGTTCTTGGATGGGCTCTTGGTCTATTTCAACAAGTCACTCAGCGTGATACTTCTATACCGATCCGAACGTCTCCAGTACTTGGAGCTACTCAAAGAGCACAAAAGAATTGTGCCTTGTGATATATATGGAATGGAGCACCTCCTCCGACTATTTTCGGTGTTGCCTGGTCTCCTAGCCGAGACGACGATGGACGCCACCAGCATGGCGGTGATGGCGTCGCATTCGATGCGGTTTGTCGAGTATTTGGGGGACCACATTCCGAAGTACGCCAACGAGTACGTGAATGTGACGCCGGCATTCGACCGATTGTCACGGAGCTAGGCCTTTGGCCTAGATCATACCGGGAGAAACCGGACATCAGGGGCACTCCACGACACTAGATGGACCCACCAACCCGCTTCACCCTGGCACGCCAGCCAGCACCACGCCAGGAGGAAGGACCCCAAGGACACGACCGGTGCCATGCCGCTCAAACTACACTTATCATAAAACACGTACATTCAGTCATCACGTCGTTTTCAATACAGAAATCTAGCCGAAGCCAGAGAGTGCGAATTTGCAGCAATCATTCCAAGATGGGAATGGCCCGGTAATCAACCTCCACCAACGGGGTTTCATTATTGCACTTCACTTGTAACTCCAACTTCCAGTGTCTATTGTAAACATCCTCCTCCTGGGGATCGAAACCATGGTGGCCGCTGTCCTCGAACTTCCACACAATATTGGAGGCGGTTTCTTCCACCCCCGCCTTGCCAAAGTCCATTTTGAATCCAGAGCACTTTTCCATGTCCTTCATAAGATGTCTCTTGATGTGGTGTTGGAGGTTTCTTCTAAACTTGCGAGAGTTCTTGTTCATGGTCGGCTTGACCTTATCCAAGTTCTCGTGAACTTCTCTCAAAATGAAGGGAGGATAGTAAGAAAGATGGGCATGACAATAGTCAAAGTCATTATCCCAGGTTTCATCCCTGATGAACGACTCAAACGCCCTAAGATCATCAAAGTCTTTTCTCTGGGGAGGCTTGATGATGGCCTTGAGTGAACCGTCATCACTTTCAATGGAAGTGATGGATGAGCTTCTGCTCTTGGGAAGAGGCTTGAGGTGCGACAACTGTTCGCAGTTGTCAAGGTCAAACGTAAGGGAAGTAGCTTTATTCTTTTTGGAAACCATGTTTATATGTGTAATGGTGGGTTTCATCCCAGCAGAAATGTTTCGTATTTATAGTAATCGGATACGGGGTAGGGATACCGGGGGCTGCGAAAATGCGACGGGGCCAGGGAAGCTGGAAAAAAGAAATCACTCCACCCCCCAGATTCCCCAATCAAAGCTTCTCCACTCGTGTGGGGGTTAGCGAAGTTGCCCAAAAGGGTGGCATTGTCAAGGGCCAATGACAAGGCTTGATTCTCAGTGTGCCGGGCGTGAAGGTGGGCTGGGCCCTTGTCATTCTGGTAGCCATCATTGAGTAATTGGTGAATGGGAGCCCAATCTCCTCATGTGTCGCCCAGGAGGGAAAATTGGGTGACTGGGCCCACCGGTGCGTGATCGGTCGGCACCGGCAACGGGGTCGGTCGATTTTTGTGATGGCTTTTTTTCGGGGGTGGCACCACTCTAGTCGAGCCGTCTCGCCATTTTCTCACCATAAAATTCAACTGGGGTCGGTCACGCTACTTGCACCAATGGGGAAACTAACCTTTAAGGGGCTGAAAGGGCCGAAAAAAGCAACGCCCAAGAACCCCCCGTCGAGCACATTGGCCAATGATGGCGGGGAGGTCAAATCCGGGGTAGCCTCCATTCCAAGCTTGGACGATGTTTCCGGTTGGCTGTCGGCATCGGTGCTTGGCGACTTGACGGGGCCTGCCATGCTATTGGTGGAACACAAACAAGAGGTGATCTCCCTTTCATACGACGAGGACTCCAGCTCCATGTCAAGCTCCACCAACGTTGATGTGCTCCCTTCATCATCGTGCCTTAATTTCTTTGGAGATGGGGAATCGTACCCCACGATCCACCGCACCGAACCCAACTTGCCCGCCCAGATATTCACGTTGGTCCCCGTGGACGACTCCAAGGCCCAGTCTAGAATCCACCAGCGAAGGATATCGTGCTTTGCGTTCAAGCACAAGAACGTGTACATCCTGATGGACATGCTGGCGGCGTACGCTATCTCAGCACGAGAAACGTTCGAACTAAAGCCGCTCGATACTGGCTACTGGCAGGTGTGCCATGGAGACGACAAACTAGCATATGACAACGGCCGCTTTGGCTTCAACGCAACGGGGCTGCCGGTGGTGATACGCGTGTACACCAAGAACACCATCGAGGCCCGGAAGCTCCAGCTCGAGGAAGCGGCCACGGATTCTTCGTCCGCCATCAAGAAAGCAATCAGAGAGCTTCACAAGCACACCAAGGGAAGGGTCAAGGTGGATCAGGTGCTTTTGGACCGCCTTAACCAAGCGTTTCGGGCCGGGAGGCTCAACGAGCAGGTGGTGGAGGAGAAGGAGCGGTACGTATCCAAATGGTGAGCCAATCCACAGGCTGCTGTATCTATAGACCATAGTTCAACATTTTCAATCACACGGAGGGCGCCAGCCGTGCGTTAGCCTTCTGCCGCCGACAGGTGTGGTGCCGCCAGGTTGCACCCATAAGCGGGTGTACGGGTGGGAAATTTTTTTTCTCCATCATGGTGTTTGGCGTATACTCGGGCCCAGCGCCGCCGCCCAAGCCGTTTGCGGAGATGAATGCCGAAGAACAGGCCGAAGAAGGTGCCAGGAAGATGGTGGAGTTCATGCTTTCTTGTCCTGGGAAAACCATAATGGCTGGAGGATCGGGGTTCTTCCTTGGAGGATTTTTCGGATTGTTCATGGCCTCCATGGCTTATGATGTCCCCACGGGTACTGCATCTGTCAACCATATCTCCCAGCTTCCGTTCAAACAGCAGATGAAGCTCCAATTCACCGATATGGGAAGAAGATCATATTCCAGTGCCAAGAACTTTGGCTACATTGGAGCCATTTACTCGGGAGTGGAATGTTCCATCGAGAGCTTGAGAGCAAAGCATGACATCTACAACGGAGTGTCGGCCGGATGTATAACGGGAGCCGGGCTTTCTATAAAGGCCGGTCCCCAGGCTGCTTTGTTGGGGTGTGCTGGATTTGCTGCATTCTCCACTGCCATAGACTTATACTTACGATCCGAAAGTGCTGCCCCACCCGCCAACGATTATGACGACTAACTGTACATAAACCACGAAAGCATATATCTAATGGACGATGTGCTAACATCCAGATGTAGTCCGCCCATGAGGAGTTTGCGTGCCAGATCACTTAGCAGTGGGCATGGCGCCCTCACGTTTATCTAATGTACAGTAGTATACACTCAGCGGCGCTATTGCAGCTCAAAAGCACTCGGCAGCTCAGCAGTAGTAGTAGCAGTATTCATAGTTGAGCTCGCTGAACACCAGCGATGCCACGAGCCCCACAACGAGCGCAACCGCCAAAATCATCAATGTCCGGGAATTCCAGGGCACCGCCCATCTCGGCTTTTTCTGCTTGAGGAGCTGGAGCCGCTGAAGGTGATCGAGAATATCCCCGCTATCGTCTATGGAGGAATCGTACTCCAACTCCTGCTCCAACCGGTGGAGCTCTTGCTTGGCCCTTTCGCTCTTCTGGATCTCCTCTTGGAGACTATGCAATCGTTTTTCTTCCTCCACCCTGAGGTCGTACTGGATCTTTTCCTGCTGCGCTCGTTCTTCTTGTCGTAGCCGTTCTTCCTTCCTCTTTTGTATCAATCGTTCGAGCTGATACTCCACCTGGGCCAACTCCTCCGCATCTATGCTGAGTCGTCTGAGTTCTTTAAGTTTCTCTTCAATTACATGAATCCTTTCCTCGGACCCCTCCAGTCCTCGACTCGAAGCGGCTGACTCAACTCTAGGGGGCAGATACGAAGGCAGTTTGTGTCGTATCCGCGTAAAGAGTGTATGGATGGGTTTCTCACTCTTGACCTCAATGGGCTCGGTATTGACGGCAGTGTCTTCATCATCTTCCACTTTGGCATCTAATCGATACGGTAGTGGCAATGGGTCTCCCAATTGGACCTTGACATTGCGCTTCCGGCTCATGTAACGGGTTGTTTATGATTGCAGAGGAATTTTTTTTTGCTTTCTTTTTTCCGTTTCCTCGCGGTCTCAAAAGTTTGTATTAAAATGGGGTGCATATATAACAAGCCTCATACTTTTCGCATGGGGGGTTTAACATTTGGCTTGAAGTGACGAGCAAATCTCTGAAGCAAGTAGAGGATACATCCGATGAAACGGAAAAGCGCCATAAACGCCACCGTCCAAAGTATCACTGTGAGGAAAACCTCGGCCCGCGTACTCTTCTCGGACTCAAGCTTATCGATGGATGTGAATTGGTTGAAACCACCAGTTTCAAGCACCAAAGCAATAACCACAAAGTTGGAAATCATCCACACAAGCACCGTCATGGATCTGATGAACGCATAGTAGTCTTCGCTTGACCGCTCAAACTTGTCGCCACTGTGGTCGATGGGCTTCTTGATCTTTTCAAGCTCATCAAGGTACATTTGGTTGACCTGAGCGGCGTCGATGGCCATCTCCATATTATACGTACCATCCTCTCTCTTGGTAATCGTACCCAAGTCGCCTCCTCCTGTGTCACCCTTGGTACCCCATGAAACATCGTCGATGTTGCAAAAGGCGTAGATATTGAGAACATTCACGTACGCAGGCGAAAGAAGAATGTACTGGACAAACGACGTGAACATGTGCCATGGCTCAAAGTATAGGAACGACGAGACGAAATAAAGCGCATAGGTGGACGACGTTGCCACCACCAAGTCTCTAAACTCGGCATTTTTGAAGAAAAGCGACACCGTGATTTTGGTTTGGGAGTCGTAGATGGTCTGAATGGCATGCACCGCCATGAAGATGGCGGCGAAGATCATGTAGGCCATTAATATGGCGAAGAAAATCACAATGACCACGTAGAACTTCTCCGTTCCCTTGGGCTTATTACCAAAAGCAAGCACAAACGTGGTGACAATGGAAGCAAGATAGAGCCATAGGAAAATCACAGAGAGAATGTTCCCGGGAGCAAAGTTCAAGTCGGAGTCACTCAATCCTGTGGTCAAGATACGGAACACCAAGAAATACGAGCCAATGGAGAACCACGAAACCACCAAGTTAAGGAGCTGGTAAAAGAACTCAATATGAAGGAAAAGCTTCCGCCCCAACGAGTGGGACGATCTCCATAGCTTGGAGAAGTGGGCCAACGAATAGATGGCGGCGAAGAATGATCCATTCAACCATCTTCTTCTCTGCAAGATAAATTCCGCCATCAGGTCTGGCACATCGGTCTCGGCGCTGGCACTCTTACAGTACCGAAGTAGCCACGAACAGTTCAGCTTGGCCACAAGCTCGTAACATAGAATACGATCCTCGGCCAAATACATATTGGATGTGAAGATACCGGCCTCGTCCTGCATCAATGTTTTCTTCATGGCGTACTCGTCATCCTTGGGGTCCAACTCTCCACTATCGTGCAAGAACTCACCCTTGTAGTACTTCTCAAGCGGACCCTTTCCGTTGATATCGTTTTGAAGTGCAGTGTATCTGTAGGCCGAAAACGCTCCCGGCAACACACTGATGAATCCAAACACGGACTCGGTGGGCTTATCTAAAATGTTGGAGATTTTGTACTCGAAGTTTTGGCCCATCACCAATGGGTTAGTCAAAATCTGTCTCTTTTTGAGAGATACCTTGATTTCTCCACACGCGCCCGCCACCTTCTCATCTCGGGCGAATTCTTTCCAGAGATGGTAAAGTGCCGTTCCGCCTGGCTGCGTACCAGCATCAAGCAACACAACGATGTTGGGGTCGAGTATGCGAGCAAGCGCATCAAAGCACCATCGATGCGAGTTGATCTTCTTGGCATTCTTCTCCTTCAAACAAAACACAAGTTGCACGGGAACAATTTTTTCAGTAGTCAACTTGACTGTGTCTTCGACCGACGAGATACCCACCCTGGTGGTATATTCGTAAAGATGAGCCTTGACGGCCTGATCATCAACGTAAGACTTGGCCAATCCTCCTTGGTACACACCCAACGCCGCTAAAAGGGCCTGTGCACGTTCGTTGATCTTGGTACGTCCATCAGACACAATACAGACAACCACCTTTTTCCAGGAGTTTCTACCCCAGGTAGAAGATCGAGTTCTGGATTCCAAATGCTTAATATTTTTGAAAACTCCCTTCAAGGTGCGAGCCAAGAGAACGTCATCTTCGTTATACATGGTGATAACCACCATCATCTCGGTTTGTCTAGGATTGGGAATGTAGTGAACTTGTCGAAGAATGTAGTTGTCTCGCTCAAAGTTGGAGGGCCCGCAAGTGACTGCGGTGTATCTCATGAAACTAAACTCACGAGGAATCCCTCCTCCTTGGTCGCGTAACTCGTGTTTGTAATCAGCGTACTTGGACAAAAGCTCGTCGGCTACCGGACAATCAAGCACCAAGTGCCCATTGATACCCTGAATGAATTGGGGGGGTGGATTTTCTTCCTCTTGAGGGAGCTCTCGAGGCTCCTCCTCGGTGGCCGCGTCGTCAGCAAACGGCGACGGAGGCACCAACACCGGCTCCTCGTAGAGGGAGGTGGTGACCATGGTCTGAGGAATGGACGGCGGATGAATGTCCGACGCCGGAGGCGGGGTGGGAGGCAATTGAGGCACGTTCAACTCGTAGTAGTCTCCTTCAAACTGGTCGTACTGGATATGCTGATCAAACTCACGCTCATCCTCGTCTTCTTCATCATAAGCGTGGGGGATAAATGCTTCGGTGAACTTGCTATTGGAGCCGTAATTGTAATCATGGAAGTTGTTGAGCTCGTAGTTTTGACCGGGGTCGTAGGTTTGACCGGGGTCGTAGTGAGACCCGTACGACGATGGCTGCTGGGTGTAGCTGGGCTCGAATGGATTCTCACTGGGCAAAGGCGTGAAGTGAGGAGCTGCGGGCGTCACCGTGTGAGAACCAGTGCCAGGGAACATGGTGGACGGCCGGTCGTCGTAGTAGTCCACCAACCGCTCGTGCAGCTGGGTGTAGGCACTAGCACTGTGAGCAGGTTCAGGATGCTGAAAGTTGATGCTCTCGTCATCGGTGTGGGACTGATTCAAGCGAGTAGAAGGAGTGGTCAAGTACTCGGATGGATGGCCCTGGCCGTGGCCCTGTTGAGGATGGGTGTTGAGGTAATGATCAATGGTGGAATCATTATCGTCGTCATCGCCATCGAGATTATATCGATGATATCTGCTCATTGTCCAATTGGAGGTTCAAGCAAGCACAAGCACAGTCGGGGGAGTAAAATACGAGGAGTTGGGGGAGGTGTTTTGCGGTTGTCGTTTGAAAAATGTTTTATGTTAGTTGACGATATACAATGCCAATCGCCCGAAAAAGGAAATTCTGATTTGAGGCAACCACAATAAATGCACTGGTGTGGGAACGGACGTGAATATGGGGTTTGGTCCACTTGCGATGAAGCGGGAGGCTGGTAACAATGGACAGGGAGTCAGAATGGACGCGTCAACACGGCGCAAACGACTCTGGCGGGTAGGCAGAAAGGTTCTGGTGGTGTTTATGATCTGTCGTAAACACCACGGTAAAATTTTTTTTTGGGGGGGTGAAGAATCTCCAGCCAAAAAATAACCTGGGGGCTGCCACTGCTGCAGCCACTACGTCTATATACCTCCAGGATCAGACCAGGAGTCGCCAACCATCACGCAGCAGCCGTACTCCGCCATCCCAAGCCTATTCTTAGAAGCGGCTATGCACAGGACGTCAGATCGTGCTTACGTCAGCACATAGCACATACGCTTGGTGCACGGGTGTTGGACCGGACGGAGATGCCGCGGCCATCGCGGACTGATGGCCGCGGCTTATCAGATGAGGGTGGAAAAATTTCATTACCTACACCATGGCTAAGTACGAATGCTCCGGCCATATGGCCAGTTTCCTTAAGGAATTGCCCAAATGCGAACACCACCTCCATCTCGAGGGTACGCTCGAACCAAGCCTTTTGTTTGAGTTGGCGGCCAGAAACAACATCTCGTTGCCAGAATGGTTCCCGGCATCGGTGGAAGCATGCAATGACAGATACTCCCGGTTCGCTGACTTGCAAGACTTCTTGGACCACTACTACGTGGGAATGGGGGTGTTAATCACCGCAGACGACTTCTATGACTTGGCCATGGCGTACTTTAAGAAGGCGTACGAAGACGGGTGCCACCACTCAGAGGTGTTCTTTGACCCTCAGGGCCACGTTGAAAGAGATGTTTCCATTGACATCGTTGTTGAAGGCTTCAACAGGGCATGCGAAGATGCCCGGAAGCAATTCGGAACTTCCAACAAGTTGATCATGTGTCTTTTAAGACACTTGCCAGCACAAAGTGGTCTTGACACCATTCACTCTGCATCCAAGTACTTTGAGCAAGGGATCATCCACGGTCTTGGACTTGACTCTTCCGAGAAGCCATTCCCTCCTGAACTCTTCACCGAGTGCTACGGTCTCGTGAAGGACAAGTTCCCGGAGGTTGGGCTCACTGCACATGCCGGAGAAGAGGGTGACCATACCTATGTGACTCTGTCGCTCGATCTTTTGAACGTCAGTAGAATTGACCATGGTGTCAACTCAAAGAATAGCCCTGAGCTCATGAGCCAGCTTGCTGCCAACCAGACGCTTTTGTCGATGTGCCCATTGTCCAATGTCAAATTGCAAGTGGTTAAGGACGTTGGCGAGTTGCCTATTGACGTTTTCTTCAACAACAATGTTCCGTTCAGTATTAATTCCGACGATCCGGCTTACTTTGGTGGGTACATTCTTGATAACTACGTGGTGGTGCACACCAGATTTGGATTCACGGTGGACCAATGGGCTACCATTGCATTGAATGGTATCAAGGGCTCGTGGTGCGACAACTCCAGAAAGGCGGAACTCGAGGCCATGGTGAAGGAGGTTGTTTCAAAGTACAAGCCCTTGTTGGAGTAGATGAACTGAACAAGAGGATCAATAGACGAGCTACATCCAGCTCACAATTATAGACGAGCGATAGAGCTCACTTATATCAATATACAACAGTTTGAATATAAAGCGAGTGACAAGCACCAGTGTAATCTAAAGCAAGTGACACAGAGCAAGCGACAAGCAACTGACTTGATACAGAGCAGGTGACAAGTAACAGTATTAATATGAGGCAAGTTTTAATATAAAGCAATGGCAAGCAACAGTCATAAAATCAAACACAAGCCAACGAAGCCCAGGCCCATAAGGCGCAGATCCAACCAGGGAGCCGTAGAGACAACGATCTGTGGCATACATAATGACAAGCGAGCAATACATTGCATTAACCTATAAGTCCAGACGGAAATTCGCAGCTATATAAGCACCTGCAAAGGCATTTCAAGCATCACAGGCTTCACAAGCTTTACTTTCGCATCAGACATGCGCCATTGTATGGGCACACCGTGGCAGGTCCATGACGAAGTCGTCGTCGTCATCGTCGAAGTCTTCAGGCGAAGGAAGAGGTGGCGTGGGGGGAGGCGGAGGAGGAGGCGATGGCATGGCTTTGGTGGCATAGACGGCTCCAAATGAGTATTCAACACAAGTCATTTCGTGGAAAATTTGATTCCTTGGTGACCCTGGTTTTATGACTGGCAAAGAGCCAGCTTATATAGTCAGTGATTGTGTGTTGAGACATATGTCAAACCCTAAGAAAATGGGAACCAAAAGACGGTGTCCCACAAGAAGAGGTCTCACAAGAAGGGGTCCCGCAAGAACGGGTCCCACATGCTGTGTGGCCGGCAAATCACCACCCAACGCAGACCAAACCTAAAACGCCATTATACTGTCTGGCGATGTGGCAAGCGGTGGGACGAGATATCATCAACAAGGTGTGTGGGCTAGGACCACATGGATGCGAAAATGATGGGTATGGATGGGTGATGGGATATGGGTGGGTCGCGCCTTTCAGGCGGCGCCCTACCATAGTCCTGGATTACTAGACGGCATATTTGCCCCTGCTAGGCTAGACCCTTATTTAGTAATATATATTGAGCCGGAGGCTCTAACACTGACACCTAGTATATATCAGTCCTAGAGTTTTCCCTCCCAGAGCTAGCCTGGATTTCCAGCTCTATTTATACTAGATAATGGTCTTTCGACCCCACTGTGCAGGTCACGGGGTTACATACACGTCTCAGACCCGTCTGCTTCATCAGAAAATGACTAAGTTTGATTTGCGACCGAGCGGGCCCACCGAGCGGAGCGGGCCCACCGAGCCGAGCGAGCCAAATGAAAAGAACCCGAGCGGAGCGAGCCAAAAAAAAAAGTGAAAAGGCTTACATAAGTTTCCGTGCGTCACGTATTGCACCCATCTCCCCTCCCTAAACACTAACCATGAAGCTCCTTTCTTTTCTTCTCCTTTTGCCCTACGCTGCTTGCACCCTCACTGGGGTGATTGTTTTGCTCGACCCGCAGTCGCCTAAGGACGGCGTGGAGGCTGTGCTCTCCAAGCTAGTCAGCGACTACCAGATTTTTGCGGAGACAGTGCTCCAGGGCAACGTTAAGCACGTGTACGATTCTGTCATCCACGGGCTTGCCATCACGTTTGTGCCGTCGCCGGACTTCCAGTTGATGAACGAGGATACCGACGACATCATCGATGCGGTTCAGCGGGTTCTATACGAGCACAGAAAGACGCTCCTTGAGGCATACGATATCAACTTGATTGTGTCTCCCGAAACCGAGATCCACACTTTTGAGGACCAGGCTTCGTAGGGAGTGTTTCTCAACGGCCATTGGATGGACGCCACGACGGCAGCCATAGTGTGAAACGATATATACGAAACTGTGTAACGACAATTATCACGAATATCTGACAACAAGTGTAAAATGTAGTGAGAAATGTGTGTAACCAGGATAACGAAAATCTGAGGTCAAGCACAGATTGTACTGAAAAATGGTGCAACAGAACCAACCGTCACGCTACGGGGACCATTCCTAGTGTATATAAATACCAAACATATATAGGGGGCCAGCCACTAACATTCAGAGAAATCCATTTCACTCAAGTCAAGGGGAATCCTTTCCCCGAACGTATTCTCACCCGAGTACAACACGTACAAGAAACCGTCTTCGTCCTTGTGCTCCTCATAAATTTGGCTCATCAAAGCAGCCGTGGGTGGCAAGATGTCATTGACAAAGATAAAAATCGCCTTTTCGCTGGGCAATCTAATTCTCTTTCTAACAACATAGACAAACTGTCCCACTGACAAGTCTCCAGGTACGAGGTACTTTCTCTTATCAATATCTTGGATGTCCGAGTTTTCCACCTTCTCACAGATGACAGGAAGGCGGTCGGAAAACTTTTGAAGAATACGGGCACTTTCTGCCTTTCTCTTTTCTAATCGTTAGTATAATGGAGTCCGGGGTCAACGGTGGCGCTTATGCTACCAAGGTCTTTGCACATACCAAAAGGAACTTCGTCTTTGAATTGGGATCTCATTGCTTAAATAACGTGGACAGGAATGACTGGTAATAATCGAAGCTTAGGGAAAGTAACTAAAAGCTGGTGATAACTGTGACACGCCTTTGATACAAGGAGTATTTGATTGTTATCTTATCAAACCTCAGGGGAGGGGGGCGTGCGACATTAGTCACGTCCTGTGCACCAGCGCGACATGCGACATTTCGTATCATCGCCAGCGGCCGCGACATTCTTCACCTTCCATCGCCTGTGCTCTATCGACAACCATGCAAGGCGGCATCAGTTCACGGATGGTATTGCGACGGCTCATTCACGGAGGTGCAACTTTTGCCATTGACGCCCAATACCCCTTGCGGTGCGGTCTCGAAATCCACACCCAGCTCAACACTCGCCACAAGCTTTTTTCCCTTTCTCATAATCGCTACAACACTAATCCCAACTCCAACGTCAGCTACTTTGACTGTGGGCTTCCAGGAACCCAGCCAACCCTCAACCCCGAGGCATTGATGTTGGCGCTAAAGGCTGCCACCAGTGTCAATGGTGACATCCAACTGACGTCGTCGTTTGACCGAAAGCACTACTTCTATCTGGACCAGCCCTTGGGGTACCAGATCACCCAGCATAACCGGCCCATTTCCCGAGGCGGGTTCCTTGAGCTATCGAGAGAGCTTGACGGCGTCAACGAGGATCACGTCATTCGCATTGAGCAAATACAATTGGAGCAGGACACCGGCAAGACGGTCTACGACCGGCTGGAGAAGTCCATCAAGGTGGACCTCAACCGTGCCAATGTGCCCCTCATTGAGCTTGTGACCAAACCCGACTTCGTTAGCATTCCGCAAGTGCGGGCGTTCATCAAGAAGTACGCCACCCTTGTGACGCATTTGGGCATCTGCTCTGGAGACCTCGAGACCGGCGCCATGCGAGTGGATGTGAATGTCAGCATTTGCGGAGGGGACCGGGTGGAGATCAAGAACCTCGGCAGTACGGGAGAAATCACTGATGCCATGAAGTACGAGTATGCTCGTCAAGTGGACCTAGTCAAGGCCGGCGAGCGGGTTGTGCAAGAAACACGAGGGTGGACAGGATCACACACCGTACGCCAAAGGTCCAAGGAGGACGCGGTGGACTACAGGTACTTTCCCGACTCGGAGCTTCCCATCATCACATTTGACGCCAACATCGGCAGCGACGTCAGAGCGTCGCTTCCTCCGTTGCCCGATGCTGTTATCAGGCAGCTCATGCAGAAGCCGTACGAGCTCGAGCTCAAGCACGCCAAGTTTATGGTGGAACATCCGCAAATATTAGCATACTACAACCAAGTATTTGAAGAGATTGTCACCAAGGATGGCGGCGCTGTCAAGAGCGTAAACAACTGGATAATCCACGAACTCCTCGGCGCTTTCAACAAGCTCAGCGTGCAGGTGGATCTTCGTGCAGTTCCTCCGTCCAAGTTGTGCCACCTTATTCGCATGGTGGCCAACAACGACATCACTGCCACTGCTGCCAAGATTCTTCTCCAGCAGGTAATCAAGACCCCAGCTGACCAACATCTTGCCGTGGATGTGTTGGCGGAGAAGTACGATCTCCTCACCCCGAAAGACGTGTCAAGCTCCGAGCTCGACGACGCCATTGAAGAAATCTGTCGAGAAATCATCGACCAGCACCCTGACGTAGTGGACAAGATTGTGGCCGGCAAGAAGAAGTCCATTAATTTTCTTATTGGCCAGGCCATGCGCGAGACCCAGGGGAAGGTCAAGTCGGCGGTATTTGAGCAAAAGCTTCTCCATCTTATCTACAAGCAAAACTAACGGAACACTTTATCTTGAGCTACTCCTTCATTATCTGGTATTTCTGGTAGACTTTGTCGTCCAGGATTCTCATAGCACAGGTGGTGATCTCATGCAACCCCACCCTCATCTCGTCATCCTCACACTTGGCCACCATGGTGGTTGGTGTGTCCAATTCCTGCAAAACATCATCATATCCTGCAAAGTCAGTCATGATGGACTGCTTGTGCACGGCGCTCCGCGTCCGCAAGGTGGAGCGACTAGAATCGTGTGTGTCTATCCGCGTTGGTTCACTCATGGGTGCGTTTCTCCTGATTAGGTGCATCTTGACCAGAATGTCCCGGTACATACCAACAGCATCGTCACCAAGGCCGAAAATCACAAACGTGAGTAACGAAAGTGAAATGTTCACCCATGCTGGATACACTGCCTGCGTGCCATAGTCCCAGAACGCGATAGAATTCCAGTCAGGACCATGGGTCTTTGAAAACAGAAAGGTCCACGACGCCGTACCCACGTCGGCAAAAAAGTATATCATGGCAATGGGGAACAACGCCAACACCACGAGCAACGAAAAAATCAACAACCTGGAGAACTTGCGGAGATCCATACCAGAGTTGGTACACGTCAATATGTTCTTCACCTCTCGGCGCTTGTTGAAGAACACAAGGATCGTTAGGAGAGCAAACACCAATCCCACCACCAGCCACAATACTGTCCATATCGAATAGAGCATCACCGACGCCACCGACCGATCATACATTGCCACGCACCCTCGGTACCGCAACACCACATACCGAGCACTTTGGATGATGTAGTTGGTGGCCATCACGAAAATTGGTGTGGCCCAGCACATGGCAGTGTTCATGTATATTAGCTTGTGGGACTTGTTATCGGTTATGAGGCTGGACTTTGCCGATAAGACAAGATATAGGTTGACGGCCAATGCACTGATACTGGCCACCTTACCGCTAGATGCTCCAGCATTAAGCGTGATGACGACGTCACAGTAGCCTTTTGCTTCGATGGTGTCCCAGTTGGATCCACTCCATATACATGCATTGATAAATGTCACCAAGTTGTCATACATGAGCCACAAGATCAAGCTCATGGCGGGAATGTTTCTTCCTCTAGAGTGCCAGAGAAACGGCGGCACCAAGACGACGAGAGCGATGAACGAAAGAGCCGCCAATGCATTGCAAAATGAGTTCATTCGGGTAAAGTCATATTGGGAATGCTGTTTCCAACTCTCTTATAGATTCCAGGTGCCTTCGGGACGCGTGAGGCGGTTTTGGGGTTTGCACCCAATTTTCCTTTGCAGCCTCGATTAGGAAGGTGATATCACACATGTACATGGTTGATAATTCAAATTTATTAGACAATAAGGTAGGTCTAGAAACCAATAGTAGTCTAAAACTTATATAATTTACACTTATGCAATGACCGACTTCAACACAGCGTCTTGAGATACAGCTCCAGCATACTTTTGGTCCAAGAACTTCAACAAGCTGATAATTTGTTGTTTCAATTCCTCGGTACGGAATTGTTTTTGTTCGTCAATGTCTTGTTCTCTACCTAAAGTTGATTCTTCCTTCAACTTGAGTCTTTCGAATTCCTTAGTGAATACCTGAGAGAAGATCTTGATCACTTGTTCAGTGAATGGAACGATGACAGCATTCTCGCTCTCGTATAATTTGACAATGAGCTTGAAAATAGGAGCATTTTCCTCGTAGGCAGTTTGCAATGGCATGTGACTCAACAATGGTTGAATAACATGATCCAAAGGCACAGCACCTTCGTGTTTCAAAGCCATTCTAGCCACACACCCACATGCGTTGGCGTATGATCTGTTGACAGCTTCCTTGGTCTCCTCATCATCAACGTCCACGGTACCTGCTCTCTTGTCGGTTTTACTAAGAAGGTCGAACAAGAGCTGGAGGAGGGTGGGGTAGGTGGACGATAAGTCTGCAGATGAGTATTCGATTACAATACCGATACCGTAGGCAGAGTTACCCTTGACATCCAAACTCTTATCGGACTGGAGCTTGGCGGTGAAGAGTTCGAGGAGTTCATTACCATACGGGTTAGATTCTTGAAGACCATTGGCAATCGCAGCAAGAGCTCCAATGGCACCAACTCTCTTGGTCTTGGACTTGGCACTGGTTTGCGCAACAATAACGTCCTTGAAAGAAGCAAAGATCTTATTAAAGTCGCCGGCCAAGTTAACCGACAAACTGACGAGGACCTCGAGAGTAGACTCGAAGAGAAGAGCATCGGTCTCGGAGGACTCTTCGTCATCCTGAGGGAATTCTTCGTCTTCAACTTGACATGGATGTTCGTTTTTGAGAAGGTTCATGAGTTGAACGCACATCTTCTCCAAGTGTTCGGTAGAAGCACCGCTGTCAATGATGGCAATTGGACCGAGTTCGTTGAGAGCATCAGTGATGTTGTCGAGAATACAAGCAACCATAGTCAATTCAAATTCTTCCTCAAGGTTGGTGATGGTGATGTCTCTGACCTTTTGAATCAATTGAAGAATTTCAGCAGGAACATACGGTTGCTGAGGAACACCCTTAGGAGACTTTCCAAAATCCGTAGCCTTGGCCATGGCCTTGACAATCTTCCAGATGGCATTCATAGAGGCCTCTCTCATGCCATAAGAGTTATCGATTTGGTCAGCCAAAGTCAGCACGGAGGCCTCAACGTACTTGGCAAACTCCTTACCGGTACCGGTAGCCAATTCAGCGAGAGCCACAGAGGCGATTTCCTTCTCGATAGTAATACCGGTGTGGACGTTGAATTTGTTTTCGAGGTTTTCTTCGTCATCTTCGTCATCTAAGTCTTCACCATCGACGTTGAAGGTAAATTCTTCCTGCTCCAAACACTTGAGGATTTGAGGAACAATCTGCTCGAGGAAACCGGAAAATTCGGCACCGTAAACCTTGGCCATGTTGGAGATGAATGCAAAACCAGACTCTCTGATACGAGAGTGGTCCGAGCTCAACGACACGTAGGCAGCCTCCACTAAAGGCTTGGCGTACGAGGAGAACGACGCAGAACCAACGGCACGGGCCATGGTAGAGATGTTTTCAAAGGTGATGGCACGTAATTCAATGTCATCTTCGCTAAGACCATCGGTGGTGGCGGAGTTGGAAATGAAAGGCTCCAAGTACTGGACGGAAGAGGTGAAGTAAGGCTGGAAAGCCTTACCGGACGCGTAAGCAGTGGAGCCAATGGCAGAAACAATGGCACTCTTGAGGGAAGATGAGTTTGCTTGCTGCAACATGGAGAACAACTTGTTCATCAAAGGCTCGACGTACTGGCCGATGGCGTCGTGGCTCATGAACTCAATCAACCCATCGAGAGCATAACAAGCATACTTGTAGGCCATGACGGAAGTAGCACCATCGATGATCTCGATGATGAGCGGAAGCAAGTCGGCGTAGTAGTCGGCAACAATTTCTTGAAGCTCAGAAGTCAATTGCGACAAGGCTCTCAAAGCAGCCACCTTGACCACGATCTCGGTGTCCTTCAATCCGTTCACCACAACCGGGATGATCTTGGAGATTTGAGTGGAGTAGTAGTCGGGGGCACCGGAAGAGGCGACACCGATGGTCATCAAACCGGCTCTTCTCTCGAACTGGTTCTGCGACGATAACATATTGTTCAAGTTGTCAAACAAGGGGGTAATGACTTGAGAAGGAGGAAGCTCGGCCGACAACATGGCAATCAAACGAAGAGCCAAGGTTGATGGGGCGTTTTCTTCGTTTTCGTTTTCTTCGTCTTCGTTCTCCAACTCGGCCTCCACGTCGATCTCTTCAGATGCGATCTTGACCGCCACAAGCGTGATACTGGGGCCAAGCTTGTTGGAGACGATTTTGCTCTTCTTCAAGGTGACGCACGAAATCAAGAACTGCAAGGCGAAAGTACGGTACTCTTCATCCAACTGAACGTTGGCGGCAATCTCAGCAATGAACTGGATCAACGACACGAGGTGGTCGCCCATCAACTTGGGGTCCAAGAAGATCAACGAGTTGAAAACGTTGAACACCAACTTGGCCTTCTCGGAGTCATCGTTGGCAATGACTTCCTTCAACACCTCAACCATACCGGGAATGGTACCGTTGAAAGTGGCGGCGGTCTGAGGGTTGATCTCGACGTCCTCCTCAATGAACTGAGAAAGCACATCAAGCGACAACACCGCGTTGACCCGGATGTCTCTACTAGACCCATCGTTCAACAATCCAGCGAACAACCCTAAAAAGTCGTTGACATGGGGAAGGAGGGCAGGGATCTGGGTCTCTAAGATGGTGTAGAGGGTATAAACAGCGGTCTCCTTGGTTTGGGTGGCGGACTCTTGAATGGCGCCAACCAACTTTCTAAGCAAGTCATCCCATTCGCCATTTTCAAGGTCGATCTCCGCAATGGCAGCAATCACACGAGCAGACGAGTGTCTGATGCGTTGGGTGGAGTGGGTGAAGGTGCTGGTCAAGACAGTGTCTCTGATCTGGGGCTTGAGAGAGGCATCCACTGTTTCCCACTTGGAGATGATCAACTTACGGGCCTCAACAGCTGCCAACTGCTTCAAAGCATCATCATTGGCGGTGTTTAAGAGATGCAAAAGGGAAGGAAGGGCCAAAGCATTGGTGTATAGCTCCTTGTTTAACTTCTGAGTAGCTTGCTTGATCACTGCAGAGTCGGGAGTCTGAGTTTGCCTCAAAGTCTCCTCCAAGACAGAAAGGTACTGAGCGTCCATAGTTACCAGAGATTGGGTTTAAGGGCTATTAACGACAAAGCGGGTAAGGAGAAAGAAATTTTTTTTGATGATAGTGAAAAATGAGATGCGCACGTAGACGACTGCGATGGGGATATGGTATGCTTGGGGCAGAAAGGAAGAAGGGCCCCGAAAAGAGTCCGAGCAGGAAATGGGGATCGTTCCCACACGGCGGCGACGGAGGACTACGTGGGAGATGTTTTGCGTAGAAAGTGTGGATTTGCAGCGTAAACAGCGTATATACAGACATGATGGGCACGGTGGTTGGTTGGAGGATGTGATGGATCATGAAAAGAGGGGACGTGAAGAGAGGGGACGTGAAGAGACATGACGAGAAGAAACACGACGAGAAGAAACACGACGAGAAAATACAAGACGAGAGACACGACGAGAAGAGCGTGTGGACCGGTGGATGGAGAAACCGCGGGAACAGTGGAGACATGAAGAGGGACACGAAGAGGGACACGAAGGGATGTAACCGGACGCCATCGCATCACGTCGTTGATGTTTGCGGGCATCTCGCAGATCTTTATGGAGCATTGCTTCTCCAGGTCTCGAAGAACCGGGATATAGTCGCTGGTGATTTATTACATCACGTCGTTGATGTTTGCGGGCATCTCGCGGATCTTAATGGAGTAGTACTTCTCCACGTCTCGAAGCTCCTGGGTATCGTCGCTGGTGATAAGGTTGATAGCCACTCCCTTGCGACCAAAACGGCCGGATCTTCCAATCCGGTGGATGTAATTTTCCTTGTCAAGAGGCAAGTCGTAGTTGATCACGAGCGACACCTGCTGAACATCAATCCCTCGGGCCCACACGTCGGTGGAAATCAACACCCGCGAGTTGCCCAGACGAAAGTCACCCATCACGCTGTCCCGCTGGTCCTGCTTCATGTCTCCGTGCATGGCCACCACCGTGAAGTTGGCCTTCCTCATTTGCTCCGCAAGCCAGGTGACCTTTTTCCTGGTGTTGCAAAAAATTACCGCTTGAGTGATGGTGAGGTTGTCGTAAAGATCACATAGCGTGTCAAACTTCCACTCTTCCTTCTCACAGTTGATGTGGTACTGCTTGATGCCTTCGAGCGAAACCTCGTCTCGCTTGACGAGAATTTTGATGGGGTCAGTGGTGAACTTTGCCGTCATCTCGAGCACCTCTCGCGATAACGTGGCACTGACAACCACCACCTGAATCATGGGCGGAAGGTGCTTGTATATTTCGTAGATCTGCTCCTTGAAGCCCTTAAGAAAGAGCTCGTCCGCCTCATCAAGGATCAACATCTTGACGCTTCGTACCGAGAGCTTGCGGCGCTTGACCATATCAAGAACACGCCCGGGAGTACCGCTGACAATCTGCTGGCCCTGGGAAAGCTTCTTGGCGTCTTCGCCAACTTGGGTGCCCCCAATGCACGCATGCGTGTGTATGTTCATATAATCCCCCAAGTTCTTCACCACACTCTGGATCTGCACCGCCAACTCTCGCGTCGGCGACAATATGAGCGCCTGGCAGTCCTTGGCGTTGGTGTCAATCACCTGGAGCATTCCAATGGTAAATGTGGCCGTCTTTCCGGTTCCCGATTGCGCCTGGGCAATCACGTCTTTACCGGTGATGATCTGTCTGATGGCACGGGACTGGATGGACGACGGAGCCTCAAATCCGTACCCGTAGATTCCTTTGAGTAGAGCAGGCTTGAGCTTCATGCTCTCGAAGGTACGGTGGACCTTGATGCCCTTGGTGGACTTGGTAGAGAATTCTAACTCACTGTCTAGTTCACGATCGAAGTCCATGTGGTTGGTGATGAAGCTCATCGCACTCGCACCTTCAAATTTATATAGCCCCCCCCATGAAGCCCATTCTTATTTTAATCGGCGGCGGCCACAGTTCCGGAAAGAAAACCACCGCCACCCTCCTTGATGAAGAAATCCACAACTCGTTTCCCTTGTGCAAGGTCACTCTAATAAATCTTAAGGACTTCGAACAATCGTCTACCTCTCCTGCATCGGACCCATCCCTGAAGTTAGCCGCCATCACCGTGTCTTCCGTCAAGCATCCCATTCCTCGGCCATCCCGCTTCAACTTCGACCAAATCAAGCAAGACGTCATCGCCCACATCGTGGACTCCCCGCATCAAAAAGTGGTGATTGTCTACGGGCTCTATGCCTTATACGACAAACAATTGAGAGACTTGGCGCAGATGAAGGTTTTCATAACCTGTGACAGTGATACACGGTTGATCAGGTGGATCAGAAGAGATGTTGTGGAGTCGTCCAAGCCGACCAATCTTGAAGACGTTATCAACAAGTACCTTCAGGAGGCCCGTGCTGAAATGAGTAACTTTATTTTCCCCACCAAGGAATTTGCCGATATCATCTTACCTCGTGGAGCCGAGGGCAATGCCATCAAGCTCATGGTTGATGGTATAACGCCCTACATGGGCCAAGTGCATTCGTTTCTATTGCCGGGAAATGAGCTTCGCCCCGTGGAGAGTATCCAGTCGGAGCATTTTGACGACCAAAAGGGTGAATATTACGAGTTGAATTGACTCGGATGCACAGCTACATGGAAGACAAATCTAATATACATTAAATAAGCACGTCATTGTCTTTGACATACTTGTTGATGGGGTCTTGTTCAAGTGAGTAAGACTCTAAGTTGACAATCAGGTCTTGAGGAATCACATCGCGAAGCTTCTTGTCACTGGAGTACCAATTTTGAATGAGGTAGATCATCTCGTTGTTCTTGAGATTGGTGGTGAATCCGGGGTAGATTTCGTATGTTTTGTGTTCGATTAGAGACTTCATCACAAAGTAGAGTTTTTCGTAGGAGACGCCTGACTTAATGAAAATGTCCACAATGGTACCCTTGGGGGGCGTTTGGGTCACCGAGTCCTCCTCGATCGATTCCTGGATGTACTTGCAAACCAACTTGATGAGCTCATCCACCGGGAATACAAGATCGTTGGACGAGAGACGAGGGCCAATCGACGTGAATGTGTTGAGAATAATGATGTACACGGGCTCCGACTGTTTTTGCGTCAACAAGTAATCATGGAAGATTCTTTCAAACAATAATTCCCATCTTTTGAGAATATCGTCGGTGTTCTTATAGTCAGAGATTCTGAAGATCAACAAACACAACTCGTAGTATCCCAAGGGATCGGTGTAGTTGTTGAACAAATCACTGATGCCAAGAACCTTGTAGTTCAAGTTTTCGGTAGTGGTCTGTTTATTGGCGTCGTTGATTCTCTTATCAGCCTTGATGGTAGTGAGGACATCCAACTGAAGACTGGCAACTTCAAACAACTCTTGAATGACGGTCGAAAGTTCAATCATTTTCTGGCGCAAGTTGGGCGGGCACGTACAGTTGCAGAACCCATTGGCACGACTCAAGTATTCGATTCTCTGTTTGAGAACAAGGGGCAAGTCAGAAATCGCCAACGAGTATAGGATGCTGGCAGCCGAGAAGTAGTTCTCCCGTTTGGCGTGGTATAACCAAAGCAAGTCACTAAATTCGAGGTCATTTTCACTCTTTTCTTCCAAAAATGGAAGAATGAACGGTGTGTTTATGTCAAGCAACCGCTCCTTGACACCCTGATTGAAAAACCACTGGTAAAACTCGTAGTGAAACAACTTGTCTTGAGAAGCAAAGCATGTCTCGTAGGTAGAATCTCTGACTTCAATGAAGTCGTTAATGGCCAATTGGTCATTGGTCTCGGTTATCTTGATGGCACGAAGGTCAACCTTTGTGAGGATTCGGAAGATGAGATCATAAAGTTGAAGTTTTTTCCTGTTGTTCTCAACCAATTTTTGGTTGTTGGTGTCAATGTTGGTAACCAGTCCAAGTTTGTGGGCAAGCTTAATCAAAAGCTCCACCGCTCCTGTGTAGTACTCCAAACTGAGCATAATGTTGATGGAGTTCTCGATGTTTTCCAATGTGAGTGATTCATAAGCTTGTTCAAAGAGAGCGACTGCATTCTTCAAGCACTTAAGCTTGAGGTCGTTATCGCGAACACCGATGTTCTTAGCCCGGGTCAAGTTTTCGATGGCCTTGAAAATGTACACATCATCTGCTGAGCAGAAAGACCCACATCTTCCTTGGAGGGACGTGGCAATGAGGTCAATGGATCCTCCCTTGAGGATGTTTTTATTGATAATGGACGAGAGAAGATCCTTGATAAGATTCTTCACCTCACTGTTGGGCAAGAGCAAGTCCTTGAATGAAATAGAAAGCAAATTCAACTGATTGGTGAGAGAAAGGAACTTTAAGATGTCGCTGAAGCTGGTGGCATTAGCCTCACTTTCCTCGATCAACACCATCAAAAACGACAATGCCTCCTTCATAGTATTCAATGACTTGATGATCGAGGTGAATGCAATATGTTCGGCACGTAGACACACTTCACTATCGAACTTGGTGGGGTCCGAACTATAGTTAGGGGCGTTGAGACCCTGGATACTGCTGCTGTTCTCCACAAAGAAATCAATGAGTACAATTACCGAACCAATGAAGAACTCCACCAGTTTCTTGTCAATGTTCAATCCCTGGATCAAGAGCTTGTCATCCTTAACAGACGAAAGCTCCACGGCACCTGAAGCGGTTATTGTGATGTGAGGAAGAGGCGTGAACACTTTTTTGTTCCAGATTTCCCTGAACAAACGAGCCACCAACAAACAGGTACCATAAAATCGGTCACTGAGCACAACCTGGTCTACGGTAGCGTGAGACTCTGCATTGAGGGGGGTCAGGTTTTGCACACTCTGTTGTGTGTCAAGGAGCCTGGCATTATTACCGGTGGTGGAGAACATCACTTGGGCTCTTCTGCGAAGGCTGTCATTAGGGTTACGGTGGCTGTAAGAACAGCCGATGTATAGCAACGTCGAGCAGGTTTCTTCGTAGCCGTAATCGCTGATGAAGTACTCGATGGTTTGGTCTCGGAGTGATTTGAGAACCTGGTCGGGGGTTCTATATTGGTAGATGAGAATACCGTAGTTCGTCAATACTGCAAACTTGAAAGGGGCCTTTGTGTACTGGGATGCTAACACATTGGCATATCCATTGGGGGTTTCTGTGGCATTCATGGAAGGGGTCAACTGAACCACATCGTGAATGAAGGTTGGAGATGCATCACTGACGGCGCCCATGTTGATAAACTCGGCATCTTCTAGGAATTTGCCATTTTTCTTAATAAAGCCATAGTTGGCGGTGCTGACGAAGAGCCTGTCGTGCGAACCCTTGCTTCTCTTGATAGCAACAAAGACACCAGGAGAAAATACCTTAGCGAACTTTGTATTCTTGAGGAGCTGGGAGTTCTGCTGACACGATGTCAACTGGGCCACAAAATGCTTGTGTCTGGTGAAAGAGTCTAGTTCAGGATTGATTTGAGGAGCTTCCTTAGGAGGAGGGAATTTCATGGTTACCACCGACAACTTCAAGCTGCTGCTGGAGGAGTACTTGGAGTAAGCAAATGCATAGGAGCCAGCCCCAAGCTTTAAGAGGATCCGGCATCCAAAGTTGGTGATGGCGATCAAGTGGACGGTATTGGACTCCTTGGGGCTCACGATCTGGATGCTAACAATTTTGAATTTGGCGAAAGCCTTAGAGTTGGCACTGTCAACGAACAACGACGACACGGCCTTAAAAATCTCCTGGGGAGTGAGTCTACTGTGCTGGATGAACTCGCTCTGGTTCTTGTCGAGTCTGTAGGTTCGGATGACAGATTTGTTGGAGAGAGCATAGAGGACATTACGCTCGGAGTCAATCTGTAGCTGAGCAATGGTCTCTGGGATCTGGGGGGAGTTGGATGAGGAATTTTCCGAATGGAACAAGTCCATTCCGGGAAGCTTGGATATTGGGAGAACCGACGAGAGCCCACTCTTGGTAAGACACACCTTGTCGCACTTGTTCTTGATGAAGGAAGACTTATTGGAATAGTCGAGTCTCCAGATATTACAGCCATCCCCTTCACCAGCAAAATAAACCTCGTTGGTGGCAGGATTGACGGCAAACTGGCTAACCACCAAGCCTTGCGTGGATACTGAGAGGTCAGGGTTGAAGACATTGAGGTTGTTCAAGGAGCCGTCGTACTTGACAATGTATATGTGAATGCTCATTGTGGTGGAAATGATAAGTAAATGATTAACCTCCTTGACAAACACATCGGGCTTGGGCTTTACTAGGTTGACAGTGAGAATGGAGTGGGGGATTTGATCAATGGTCAAGAATTGGGTGGCCTTGTTGAAGGAAGACTGCGGCACCTTGTAGTTCCAGAGAATAAGCTTATTATCCACGGCAATCCACGCCCGCTCAATGTCAGGGAAGATCCCCATTTTGGAGACCGACTGCAGAGTGTTGTATTCGTCAAAGAACTTGTCGGGAAGATTGAGCTGATCAACAAGATCGTAGCGGGAAAAGTCTCCAAGTCCATTTTCCACGTCAAAACAGTAGCTATCGGGGTTGGAGTTTTTGGTGCCCTCGTCTGCATACAAGTCAGACGGAGTCATGGAATCGATCTTGATCAAGTCGCTGATGTATTTATACCCCAACTTCAACGGCGGCAAGTTGGAAAAGTTAGGCACATTGATCTTATAGCTCACCTCATTCTTCGAATCCAAATTCAAAGGATGAAGAAGCCGCTGCGACGCACTACCTGGAGTGGATGCCTGATCCTGCTGGAACTGAAGGGAGTTCAAACTGGCATCTCCAAGTTGCACGGTGGGCTGGATGAGTTTGCTCATGGTGCAATGGGGGAAAGATGGTAAATATCACGAAGACTTGTTTACCTCGAAAATTTTGAGTGTCCACGCACGACCACCAAAAGTGCCTAGCTCCAGCCCCAGCTCCAGCCACTCATCCTATTCTTCAGACTACAGTACGGAAGAGAAGGGTGACGGGGAATAGCAATGAGGATGTGACGGTGGGGGCGTTGGCCATGTTGTAGTTCCACCACCACAAAGCAGACGCTTGTCCTGTAGAGATGACAAAGGGCCGGTTACAGCTGCTGAGCTGAATTTAGCTCCAGGGAGTCGTTGGGGCTGGATCTGTTAAGTGCAATTGCAAAGGTCGATGGGTTGGCGAATAATAGAGAGATTCTTAGGAATCCAGGGGGCTACATATGAAGAGATTGTGCAGGGTTTTCCCCGCCGACCCGAAGTTGGGGTGGCTCGTTGGCGATATGCGCATTTGACTGTGGCAACTACTTGCTATTTATCGGTGTGAGGAAATAGTTAAGATGAAAGGACTTTTATTACTCGTTGGAATTGCCAGTGCGTTCCCTTTTGGTTGGCTCGGTAGCTTGTCCGATGAACAGCGCCTTATCAAAGTCGGACCTAGCGAATATGAAGTGGTGGCAGAACGCACCAAATGGGCTTATCGCCGTCAGAACAAGCGGTTCATTGATGTGACAGAACAGATTTCCATCCAGGACGCCATTGATAGGGGTATCATTGGACCAGTGGGAGAACACTTGTCGTTTACCGACAGGTTGGGGCTCATTGGTGCCAAGCAGTTGGATTCCGTCGCTGAAGTACAGACTTACAATTACCCCAAGAAGGTTAAGCACACTACCGAGGTGGAGGCATTAATAAGCAAAATCGACTCCAAGTCCCAGTATGACAACTTGAAGGAATTCTCTTCTTTCTACACTCGGTACTATAAGTCGGACACAGGATTCGAGTCTGCGCAATGGCTTCTTGCCAAGATTCTGACTTTGATTGCTCCTACTGGTGATGCAGCCCCAATCACCACCCAGATTTACGAACACGAATGGAAACAGTTTTCTATCGTAGTGCTGATTCCCGGTGAGACTACCGATAAGGTGGTGATTGGGGCCCACCAGGACTCTGCTAACTTGTTGTTGCCCAATATCTTGAAGGCACCAGGAGCTGATGATGATGGTTCCGGTACTGTCACCACTCTCGAAGCCCTTCGTCTTTTTGCGAATGCTTACTACAAGGGTACGTTTAATCCTTACAATACGCTTGAATTCCACTACTACTCTGCAGAAGAAGGTGGATTACTCGGACTGTTTGACGTTTTCACCAAGTACGCAGAGCGAAACGAGACTGTGGTTGCCATGTTGCAGCAGGATATGACTGGATATACCGCGGGAACCATCGACGCCGAAGTGGAGCCCCACTTTGGATTGATCTCTGACTATGTGTCTGCCAATCTCAACGAGTTCATCAAGAAGATTGTCGATGCCTACTGCGCTATTACGTACCATGAGACTAGTTGTGGATACGCGTGCTCGGACCACGCATCGGCGTTGGAACATGGCTATCCGTCGAGTTTCCTCATTGAATCAGAATTCAAGTACACGAGCAAGTACATCCACTCGGTGCTCGATACCATTGACCGTCTTGACTTTGAACACATTAGGGAGCACACCAAGCTCACCATCGGATTCGCGTATGAGCTTGCGTATGCCAAGTCTTTGCATTAGTGTAAAACTCACGTTATGTAGAAAACAACAACCTTATGACTATTGATTCGATGCTGTATATTTTACCCCCACTTCTTGCCTTCAGCGCTACGCGTGTGTCAGAAATTCTTTATTAATACAAATGGTAGAAAGACTAATCGAGCATTTACTCCTCTTCGGCCTCTTCGGGTCTCTTCACGTATCTAACCACATCGAAGCCAATCTGTCTTAAGCTAGTGAATACCTGTCTGTTATCACCATCTTCATCGGTGACCACTCTTTGTCTTACATCACATTCCACCAACAATTGAGTTCCAGGTCTCAAGAAGTTGTTGAAGGCATTGATGTGTTTTTCATTAAAAACGCTGATATTGAACCAATCAGTGACGGCGGTGGATGCATCCTCGTTAGGCGCAGGCTTGTATCTGTTAACAGCTAAGGAGTAAGTGAGAAAAGGAGTTCCATCTTTGGTTTCTCTGTGGTTGATAACGCCCACGTTACCAAGCAATTGCATCTTGGCAAATGCTGAGCGGGCAGACGTGGAGCTGAAGGACCGGATACTTCTAAGACTTAACATTATTAGTGGTTGATAATTAGTGGCGACAACGCGTGAAACGCGAACGAATATGGATAAAATTGCTTCAATTTGGGCTGGTCTATATACAGTCCTAGATATCCCCCCACAGTGAGGAGCCTCCAAACCCAATGCCACCACAGAGAACCAAAGAAGAAGAAGTGGCAGTGTCACTAAGTTCAACCAGGCGAACAGTATGGAGAGTGGGCGTTCGGAGCACACTTGTACGATCGGCAACAGTTTTCTGGAGTAAAGCACCAAGGTCACAGGGCCGATTCGGCAATTGCTGATTAAGGATGGTGGAATAGCGTTTGCGTTGCTGATTCATGACGGTGACATTAGATAGAGGGGTAGCATTAGAAGATGAAGAAGAGGCGTTAGAAGTATTGGCAGAGGCCGGGAGATGTCTCTGTAAATATTTCACAAGGAACTGGTTGATGATTTCCGGTAGCGACGACTGTGAGAGAGACGCATGCTGGGACTTCTGGGAAAGCAGGTGCCTGAGATTGCGAGAGATGCGCTTGAATTTGATGTAGTCTTCTTTGGAACAGTTCTTCAAGAAGTCATCGCCGTAGAAACTGGACGGTTGGGATTTATTAACGGAGAACTTTTGGAGAATCAGCCGGTCAAGAATCTGCTGAATGAGATTCTCATCGAGATCCCAAGAAGCCACATTATCGTCAATAAGTTCGTCCGCCCCATTATCATCCCATTGGTCAATCCGAGACCCTAGGCTGTTTTCCCGGGGGTCATTTTGGAAAAGTTGTTCCAACCGGCTCTGAGACGGGGTGTCGTTTCCCAGGAAATTATCGATGAGTGAATCGTCATCCTCCTCTTCGTCCTCTTCTTCGTCTTGCTGTGCATACACTGCAACCAAACTTCCCTCGCTCTCGGTCCCTTCAGATGCACTGTCGGTGTATTGGGAGTTGGAATACGAGAGGATATCTGATCCATACCCTGACAGCTCAGCTTGCTCTGGGTTAAAGATCACCCACAGCGATTGCAGATCCGACAAGATGGACCCTGAGAGCGGCTCGGATGATGTGTCTGTGTACTGACGGGGCGGGACGGTGGTTTGGCGTAGTAAAGCGTCTTGGTGATTGAAAGCCATGGTTGTAAAGAGAAAGAATAATCAGGGGCGTGAGAATGTTGTTATCTTATCTGTGGCGGTGTGCTTACGTCAGCGGCCGGGTCCGATGATCCACCGTTTGCCTTCCGCCTGACCTGGCTACCGTCAGCGGCCGGGTCAGAATGGAGGCGGGCGCTGCTGTGGTTCTTATGTTCGTAAGTGTGCTCTCTACGACTCAGACCTACAAGCACACCCACCGTCCGGACCGCCTTTTGAGGTGGACTATGGCACTATGGCATTTGCGAGCCTCGGACATATGATCTTACACGGCTTGCTTACACTGGGGACTCTCAGATAGGGGTGAAAGACTATTTTCTATGATAATACATCTAACATTTGTAGTTTCAGCTCCATATAAATCATCATAGGTCCCAGGTAAGGATTCCTTAGACTCCATTTGGAAAAAGTCCAAATGAAGCGCAAGAAAGCAAGCACTCGCGCAGCTCTCGTTTCACCTACAGCAGTCAAGACTCTTGACGACCCTCCGCAAGAGACCAAAACCACCCTAGAAGCATAACTAGAAGCGCTCGTGATGAATATAGTAGAAGGCAGATGAAAAATTCTCACGGTGGGCACACGCGGGACTAATCCCTCGCTTACGTAAGCGCGACCTTTTGGCGAATATTCAACTCTCTTGACAGCATATTCATTTGGGATTTACTTGCATGCACCAAGATCGGTAAGCACCAGAGTATTTAAACCATCTTCAATCGCCGGTTCTTTTAGTTTCTTCACTATAACTGCAAAATGGCTGTTAAAGGTTTAGGAGAAATCGATCAAGTTTACAACGGTATGTGATAAACGTCCAATCTGCCCCTTGTTCCAATACTAACTTCAGGTGCCGGACTTAGAGTCGGTATTCTTCATGCCAGATGGAACAAGAAAATCATTGAAGCTCTCGTTGCTGGAGCCAAGTCCAAGCTTCTTGAGCTTGGAGTCAAGGAAGAGAACATCATCATCGAATCTGTTCCTGGATCATTTGAGTTGCCATATGGTACCAAGCTTCTCTTCGAAAAGTACGATAAATTAAACAAGCCATTAGATGTTGTTATTCCCATTGGTACTTTGATCAAGGGTTCCACTATGCACTTTGAGTACATTTGTGATTCCACCACCCATGCCATCATGAAGCTTCAGTTTGAAATCAACAAGCCAGTCATCTTTGGTGTATTGACTTGTTTGACCGACGAGCAAGCTGAGGCTAGAGCTGGTTTGATTCCTGGTAAGATGCACAACCATGGTGAGGACTGGGGAGCTGCAGCTGTTGAGATGGCCACCAAGTTTAACTAGACCAACCTTACATACCATTGATCTTGACGCCCTTTGATTGCCACCGTATGACACCCATGGGAACTCGTCGGCGTCCACAGGTATCTATAGTATAATTTGATCCCCTTCAATTTTGTTCGTAGTGGCTGCAAGTGTGGAGATCTCCGAGCGGGGCACATAAAAGCCCCCACTACTCCTACTCGAACTTTTGACTAGCAGAGTAATATTCAGTCTCTTCTTTATCAAGATAAATATTTGTTCCGCTAAACTATAACGTACCACTAAGCAGTCTGCTATCACCGTTTTGTGGTGTGCTGGCTGCGGCGTCGTTCATCGAGATTGATCTCGGCACTACCAAAAAGCCGTACACCAAGCTCGTATCTTTTCCAGCGTCGTCGAAAAATTAATCTCCGTCAATCATGAGTGGATGTACGTATTCCCAATCCGGCCACTACAATACACCTCTAATGATACTAACCGCCTTTAGTCCGTCTTCTTGAGCTTGTCAAGTTCTTCATGCCACTTCTCCCGGAAATTGAAATTGCCGAGGAGAAGATTTCCATTGATGAAAAAATCATCTTCACCATCGGTAGTGGTATTATCTTCCTTGCTGCCCAATTACCTCTCTACGGACTTGTTTCTAACTCTTACCTTAAGATCAATGATCCTTTCAGTACTGTAAGATATGTCTTTGCTTTGGAGAAGGGTACCCTACTTGAATTGGGATTATTGCCCATTATCACTTCCGCATTCCTCTGGCAGGTTGCTACCGGGTTGAAGTTGGTCAGGGTCAACTTGAACTACCGTTTAGATCGTGAATTGTATCAGACTGGTCAAAAAATTACCAGTATCATCCTTGCTGCATTGTTTGGAGCTGGATTGATTCTTTCTGGCTACTATGACAATGTTATTCACGGTTACAATCCTGCTGAAGAAGGTGCTGCTTTACCAATTGTTACTTACGTTTTGATTTTCGGACAAATTGTTGGATGGAACTTCTTTTTCCTTCTTTTGGTTGAAATCTTTGACAAGGGCTATGGATTTGGTAGTGGTATTTTGTCATTTGCTGCTCTTCAAGCCTCCACCAACTTGATCAGAGACTTGATGGGTTTGGAAGTGGTTCCTCTCGCCAATGATAAGCTCCAAACTTTCGGAGCTTTGATTAACTTCATCAAGCAATTTGAGTTCGATTTGTCAGGATTGTGGTCTAATGTGGTCAACACGTTCACTCGTGCTCAATTACCAAACTTGTCGCAAGTGTTAATCTCCGTGATTATCATTTTAATTGTCATTGTATTACAGAATTTCAGAATTGAGTTACCCATCAGATCTACCAGAGTCAGAGGTATGGCTAACGTGTACCCCATTAGGTTGTTGTACACTGGTGCTTTGCCAATCTTCTTCGCCTACACTGTTTTAGCCAACGTACAAGTGATCGGATATTTCCTCTTCAAGGCTGTGGAAACTTACACTCCTTACGCCTCTTTCCTTGGACAATGGACTGCTGATGATGTTTCATCTAACTTGAACTTAACGGGTGGTCTTCTTTTCTACCTTTCTCCTCCTGCTTCTTTGGCTCAAGCGGTTTTGTCGCCAATTAGAAGCGTGGTTTACTCAATCACTGTTGTTGTGTTGGCTACTTGGTTTGCCAATGTATGGTGTAAGATTTCTGGTTCTTCTGCCAAGGAAATTTCCAAGCAATTTAAGGACCAAGGTATCACCGTCGGTGGTAAGAGAGATGTCTCCGTGGCCAAGGATCTTGGCAGAATCATTCCCGTTGCTTCTGTCTCTGGTGCTTTCATTCTTGCCGTTTTGACGTTGTCTTCCGAACTCGTCGGTGCTTCGGGAAGAGGCGCTGCTGCTATTATTGGTGTCAGCTCTGCTTTCGGTGTGTTGGAAGAATTCATGATGGAGTACCAGCAACAAGGAGGTGCTTCTCAATTCTCCAACGTCTTTGGCCTGCAATAAACTTGTAATTATATAAAAATATTGCCAATTTTGCAAAAAGCTGCGAAATACTCATTTTGGCATCATCTAATAAAGACGTTACACCTAATACACTATGAATTTTTTATCTTGTCCTCCAGTCTTTGCCATCTACGTCATTACACAAACACTTTAATCACTGGCACGTCAAAGCATTCAGCAGCTCACTGAAACCCAGCCAACTACAAGCTCTTCCATACCGATGTCCGCCCACTATTTGCGGGTGATGGTGTCAATTCAAGTTGCAGCATCGTCCAGCTAGGCCCGTAAGCCCGGTAAGCCATTGTTGGTCATCCTTGCTCCTCTAGTCTCATACCTTGCTACTGTAGTCTCATGCCGTCTCATGCTCATTAGCGCAACTTATCTTCGCACTGCGAATAATCATGAAAGCACCCCCCTACAAAATTGTCCTACTTGGGGACTCATCGGTGGGCAAAACTTCCTTGGTTCATCGTTTCACAAACAACACCTTTGATCAGCACACCGCCAATACCATTGGAGCCGCATTCATCACCAAGGAATTTACCTCGGTCAACGATGATTCCAAGACGGTTAAGTTTGAAATATGGGATACTGCTGGCCAAGAAAGATATCGAAGTCTAACCCCCATGTACTATAGAAATGCCAAGGTAGCGTTGGTCTGTTACGACTTACTGAACGTCCTGGACTCATTCGAGCGAACAAAATACTGGATCGAGCAACTTCGATTGAGTAGTGATGAAAACATCTCCATATTGGTTGTGGGTAATAAAAAGGATATGCTACGACTAGACGACGAAGTGGCCCATCAGCAAGTAAACGACTACTGTGAGTCAAACGGGCTCAAACGGTTCACTACCAGTGCCAAAACTGGCGAAGGTGTCAATGAGATATTTTCACAGATTGTGGATGATCTAGATGATGAATTCTTCACCAAATATCACCAAGAACAACAACAAGAAGGACCTTTGAACTTCACCAACAGACCTCCAGCATCCGGGTGCTGCTAATAATTTAAAGAGGCTATCATTGAATGGAATATAATTGTTTGACCGGCGTACGATCTATAATACATGCTAAGCTACAGACTCTATATGCCAAGACCCTTTTGGCGCCAGTAGTCCCTCTTTATGTCCTTATCGATACTTGGCCTCTTGGGTAAAGACGCTGGGGCTGGCGCTTCTGCTACAGCAGATGTCGATACTGGGGGCAGGTAGTTATCGTCTTCATCCTCGGATGATTGCTCCACACCCATGAGCCCGGAGATTTTATTGAGAGACTCTGCTTGCAGCTTTTCCAGCTCATCAACGACGGGCTTGATATCATCACTTTCGTCGGTAATGTCAGAAAAATAGTACTTGTCGTTACCATTTTCTCCGTCGCTTTCATCATTGCTGTCATGCTCCTCGTGATGAATAAGGGCATGATTCACCACTTTATCTCTGTCATCGTTGAAGTCCCGCTCCTTTCCCTTGTATCTGATTATATCTCCAAGAATCGACTGACCTATTCTCTTCTTGTAACTGGAACCATTGAGCTGGTAACACTTATCCACCAACAACTGATATGCACCGCCAAATGCTTTCTTCAAGTCGCGAAGATTATACGACGAGCGTGAAATGTTGTTAGCAGGATCCGACGGATCTTGGATAACAATGGCATATGGGTTTTTAGACGTGTTGAGAACTGGGTGTTTCCTCTTCAAAAGGTACTTCGGAAGATCTGTTTCCGGGTCAATGGAGACGATTAGATCATCATATGAGAAGTTCCGACCGTAGAGCTCGAAGAATTCAATGAGAAGCGACCCCAAGTTGTCCAACACATTCATACTGTTGGTTGAGAGGCGCGGGTGAAGCATGAGAAAGTGGTAACAAAGAACAATGGTGGAGTAGCCACCAAGCCCACCAACATGCACATTATTCAACCGTCTTGAACGTAAGAACTGCTTGACTATAAGAACAAGTTCTCTCAAACCCGGACACGTCGCAAGCCACTTGCGAATCTTCTTGGCGGCGATTATACCATTGACCCTTTCGAACGAGATATCAAGGTGAATATTCGTCTTCGGGTCAACAAACTTGATAATGGGAACTTTGGCATGAGCTATCACCTCGATGTTCTTGGCTAGCTTTTTGGTTCGAAGAAATGACGAAAGCTGATATAATCGCTGTCTGTTTTCGTAGTCACCAGTCGTGGACATAATCACCATATCAATGTCAGATCCAGGGAGATACAAATCCGTAGCACACAGCCCAAATACATGGAGCTCGGTGCTGGGCCAAAATTTCTTTATTTCCTTCTTGAGAACAGCAACCACCGTATTTCTGGCCGTGATCTCATCCTTGGATGGTGAGATGTAACTCACAAAGTCCTTCATCTCCATGGTAAGCCAATCGGCAATTTCCTTTTGTTTGGAGTGGTCGTGGTCCTTGATCCATGGATACGGACTGTAGGTGTCTGGGGTTGTTTTCATACTACCGTGCTGATCATCGCTGATATATCCATCGTCATCGCCGTCATCAACCTCTTCGTTTTCGTCGGATGACGAGAATCCAAACCCAATGAAATCTTGATTCTCATTAACTTCATTTCCCGTAGACTTCACGGGATCGGCCCGTTCGCCACTTTCTTCTTCATGCTTGGCGTCATTTTCGTCACTAACAATCACCACCTCGTCGTCGCTGTCACTGTTGACTAAAACGATGTCTTCCGATGAGCTTCGCTTTCCCCAGTCAAAAACGTAGTCAGAATCCTCCTCGCTTGGCAACACGTCAAATTTGTTGGTCGCCTTCACCAATCCAGCACCCGAAGCCTTTTTCTTGTCCTTCTTACGGACTTTTCGGGTTTGGGTTCGAGTAGGTGACGATTCTCTCTTTCTCTTCAGCATGTCGGAGTCAATCAAAAAAAAAATGCGTGAGATGTTTATTCCTCTACACTACGTACACGGTACTGATGAAAAGAACTAGAAATGCAGCAGTCCCAATTATCTGAATCAGCGGTTCCACCACGCGGAAGACACTTGCGGCTACTAGCGCCAAATTGAGTGTCTTTAGCACGTAGCTACTGGAGGACCAGTCGAGAAGGATGACGCACACAAGATGAATGCAAATGGCGGCAACCGACTTGTAGGAAGTAGACAACGGAGCCTCCAGATCAACCTGTGATATCACCGATGGCCGGCGGATGGCCTGGGTATCATGAGGTAACGCTGTATTGACAGTATTGGAGAAGTGTTTCCACTTCATTGAGTCAAGGTACTCTAGCACCTCGATCGAGGAGAGGCGCTCGGCAGTCCCCTCAGAGCCGTTGACCTTTATCATAAGATAGATGAGCTCTTGCATGTCTGCAAGGATAGGGGTAAGGGGCCGCTTGGACAAGATCTGGTTGGAGAACCACGCTTTGAACGATGATGGGGTGAGGGCTGAATACCAAGATGCAATTCTGGCCCGAACGTTTTCAGGATCGGTCTCACCCACAATGGCCTCGCTAAATGGCAAGACACCCACACAAAGCCAGCAGAGAATAAGACCCAAACTGTAGATATCACTGCTGTAAGTAAACCCGTACACAAACTTCTGAGTACTGAAGTCCACGGAAGGATCATAATTGGCATAAAGCCACAACTCGGGAGCAGTAAACTCCAAGGTACCGGTGTTACCTCTTCGTTCTTCATTTTCCACCTTGTTGGCAAGATACTGCTTGTCAATAAACTTTCCTTCACCAAAATCACTAACCACCACGCGGGGAAGCCTGTCCACTAACGCTTCAAAATCATCGGCGCGTAGATCTGGGTCGTACGGCTCTTCCAAAAGACAATTGGAGGGCTTGAGGTCCCGGTGAAGGATACCATGCGAGTGTAAGTAGTTTACCCCATAGGCAACATCGTTGAAGAACTTCCAAATTTCCAAGTCTGAAAGCCACACCTTACTCGAATCACCTACCGCAGGTTTACTGCCTCTTCGCCTCAGCCGTTCGAGCTTCATTCGCTCCTTGTAGCTCATGCTTTTTTCCTTCTGGAAGTTCTTGACAACCAAGTCTTCAAGGTGCCCGCCAGCACAGTACTGCATGAGAATATACACATACGGCACCTTGTCCTCAACTTGGTGACTTGAGGATTCGTTGGGTAGAAAGAAGGTCTGTGAGTCCTGAAGGTCACCGACCTCTAACCACACATGGTTGTAGCGGATCAAATTTTGGTTGGCGCCCTTTTCTGATAGTTCATAGAGAATGAGCACTTCGGTGAGAACTTGGTCCAAGAAGCTAGAATGGTCACCAACGCTAATCCGCTTGATTGCATATGTCCCAAGCTCGACATCATTTAGCACATGCATAACCTTGTACACCTGGGCATGGGCGCCGGAGCCCAATACGAATGGCGGAATCTTTCGGAAGAACTTGTCAAAGTAGCCTTGGTTGAATATATCAGCCGGTAAAGAATCGCCATAAATGTGGGGGGATTTCGGAGAATACGGAAGACTGGCTAGCACTTTAAAGTAGTTGGTATGGGTGAACTGTTCGTTGGCGTTATAGGAGGAACTGGGGGCTCGGTCATGTTCTTCCCAACTGAACCCACAATTGGGGCATTTTCGGGTATACTTAAACGAGGGCATGGAGCTTTCGTTCAACAATTGAATGCTATTCAGCTTATTATCATGGAGGACCACGATACCGTGATTGGGGTCGTGATATACCACTTCATTAGCTGTGTTGTATGGAACGATCGACATGTATCACATAAAAAGAAGGTAATAGAAAATAACGCGATTTGTGGGGCATTCGCATTATGGGTGCAAATAATACGCCCCATGCTCTACTTGAGGTGTCGTTAATTCTCATGAATTTCATATGCTAAATAATCTATGCTCTTAAGTGAAACATAAAGTGAATGAGATCGGTTTCAAGTTGGTGCTTTTGCTCAGGCGACATGGCCGAGATGTGGGAGGTGAGGGAGGTGAGGTGCTCCCGAAGTGAGGTGATGTTATCTGCGGTTGAGATAGAGGGGCTGGCCACAGACGCCACGCCCATCAAATCTTGTTCAGAAGGCTCGGATTTTGACGGTAGAGCCAGCTCGGGGATGTTTTCGGACGTCTCTACTGATTCCAAAGAGTCCTCAATCGCCTCTGGGAGACGTTTCTGCTCATCGGTTGCGGGGATTTCCACGATAGGCTCCACGGGCTCCACTTTCTGCCGCTTGGGGGAGCCAGGCTCCTCGGACAACGCACGCTTGGGCGATTGGAACTGCTCAACGGCGATGGTCTCGTTTGAGTTGGGAGGTAGGCCAGAGGCATCTGCATCGGGTGAGCTGTCGGGTCCAGACTTGCTGCGCGAACGACGGAGGCGGCGCTTCGCTTTTGGTTCCACAGGCGCCAACTTCATATTCAACATGGCTGTAAACGAGTGTATGTCAAACTCTCCGTCCGGCTTGGACTCGTCCCTTTTCTTCTTTCTCTTGGCACGCGGACTAGGCGACTTGCTCTTTCTATGACTCTTCTTGGGGCTGGCCAATGGCGGTGCTTCCCCCATACCTGTCTCCGCGGACTCCTTTGTAAGGGCCCTAGTGACCGGGGTTAGCTCCTTTCCCGTAGAATCAACGATATCGGGCGGCTTATCCCCGGCAGCCCCAACTTCTGGCTCACTAGCAGCCTCAGGCTCCTTGTCGGGCACTCCACATGGTGCGCCAGAAACTTCTTCTAGTGTCTCGGGGACTTCTTCTAGGGTGTCTTCATGTTGTGGCTCAGTGTTCGCTTGCGCTTTTATAGGAGTTCCGGCAGCAGCCTTCGGTTGGTCTTCCAGGTCAGCCTCCACAATATCGGTCGAATCGCTCTCCTTGGTATCTTCCTGATTTTCAATAGTACTTGGCACTGTGGCTGCTTCTTTGGTATCGACCTGGGCCTCGTGAATGCTAATAGCTCTCTCTGCTTCCTTGAGCGCAACAACCTTGATCAGCTGATCAAATCCGTCCTCAGAGATGTCGGGCAACCGCCCGTATGTCTCTAGCCACTTTTCCTTTAGAAGGGGAAGCTTGTCCCACGACGTTATGAATGGTGTCACATCGAACTCCTTATACGAAGAGACGAGAAGCTCATCATACAAAACATGGTTACCTCCCGACGCCACATACGTAAGGTAATTGGTCCACACCTTATCAAAACGATCTTTGTATTCAACCTCAAGGCCCTTTAGGCGCTTGCTGAGATTCTTGCGGAGATTGAAAATTTCCAAATCAAACCGAGAGTCCACAAGAAACGATAATGTATCAATGAATTCTTCTTTCTTCTCCCACCGAAGCAAAATGAGGTTGAACGCCATTTGCTTTAAATGCACGTACGGTGCATCATGAATCAAGGTGATGAAGAACTTGAAAATGGAGATATTCCAGCATTGAACTCGAAGTACCAGAACCACGCGCTCAAATTCCTCCGATTTGAGTAGCACGATGTCTTGTATGAGCTTCTTTGCCAAGACGTGGAAGTCCCGATCAAGGAGCTGGAACATCTGGCCTGCAGTATCAAGATCTGCATTGGAGGAAATGTTAAACTTTTTGGAGCTGAGAGCATGAATGACAAATTGGTGATACTCAGCTTTTTTAGACTGAATAAGCATGAGGGCAAACTTGAGAGCCTTGTCATCAGCAGCGTTCCCTATGAGAGTGAGAATTTCTGTCAATTCGGACTCGGTGAACTTGAAATCCAAGATCTTCGAGTAAACCTTAGAATCAACTAGACAGAAGCTTCCAAATGCATCATTTAGGTAAATGACGAGGTTGTAGACGGTAGAGTAGGGAATTCTTAGTGATAACAATGGCTCCAACACCAATTCAAGACTGTCAATGATGTCAAAGGTGGTATCGGAGACTTTTACCTCCTTCTTGGTAATCACCTTGAGGTTAAGGAGGAACGCGTTGAAGGTGGTAATTTTGGCATCAGTAGACAAGTTCAGCTTGATGACTGCCACTAATGTTTGCATAACCCGGTCGAAGCGAGTATGGACCCACTTAGGATTCAAGGAGTTGATTTCTGAAAGGGATATAGGGTCATTGGAAAGACATCTGATTTCATTAAACGTACGTTCGTTAATGGGGCTCTCTCTTTTGAGAAGGCGATTGAACAACCGGTGTCCAAGCTGTTGAAGGGGGAGCGAAGAGCCTTTCTTGAAATAGAATCCAAGCAATACAGGCTGGAAAATCTTGTCCCAATACACATGAGTGTACCTCATGGAGGTCTTCATAGTGAGCGGGTTAAGAAGAGTGTACACAATCGAAAGGAAAATATTGTGAAGACTGTCGACAAGCTTTTCGGAAAAAGTAGAGATGTTGACAAGTGGATGTATGAGTAGCTTAACCTTGGGGCGAAGGGCATTGCCGAGTTGCTGATTGGTTTTTTTGAGGGGACTGCCAATAGATGGCTCCAAATGGCGTTTTGTGTCTGCTAGATCACTGCCAATATTGTAGACTATGGCCTTCCAGCTGGAAATTGCAATGATCTTGGCTTCAGTTTCTGACTGGTTGAAACATGACTTGTGGATTTGAAGCCATTTAATGAGGTGCAGCCAATTATCAAAGTCATGGTTGCCCACCAAAAGGGTAACACCCACCCATATATCCATGCATGCCTTATAGTGGGCATTTTCAAGTAAGTTGTTGAGACCAGCAATAAGAAAGTCGATGGCCAACTGACCCAGCTCCACGGTGTTGTCAGAGAACAGCTTCAAGGGTGCCAATTCCGAGTCGAGAAATTTTCTTACCGAAAAAACCACGTTCTTATTATCGAGGTAGTTACGGGCAACCTCGAGAAGGGCAGAAATGCCCATGTTGATGATCTTGGAGTAGAGGGGAGATGAAAGGTCACAAAGGTTGACGATGATCACCGGAAACCAGTGATGGAAATGATTGGCCATGACAACAGGAAAGTTGATGACTAAATTCCGAAGGGCAACAAACTTCTCCACAATCAATGAGGAGCTGGGAAGGTTCTTCATTGTTAATAGTGTGAAGAGGACTTTTTCGGGAATTCTTTCATTCAGATCGAAGATCAACTTTTTCTTGTTGCCTATAAATTTGCAGTCTTTGATAATGCACAAGTAAGGAATGAGAAGGGCCTTAGAAATGTCAGGACGAGAAATGACCTCGCATGCATGTAGGTAGAACCATTTAATGTCATTAACAGAGAAGAAGGAATTTAGTTCAGGAGTGGAAATGACAAAGAACACAAACTTAAGCGCCTGGGTGACGATGCGGACCGAAAACGGATCTCCTTTACTGGGAGAGATATCTTCCTTTATGTTTTCTTTATCGTCATCGTTTCCAAAGAGCTTCTTCTCAATTGCCGTGATATCGCGTTGAATGTACCCACTCAACGTACTGATGTGGTTGCTTTCTTGGCCGCTTTTATTTACCACCAATAATGGCACAATGGTATCGAGGGAGCATGACTTGCAGATATGGCTGAGAGTGGCGTAGACCTCAAATTTCTTATCAAAAGAGTCATCGGATAGAACCTGCAAGCACCCCTGGACAAGATCTTGAAGCTGAGGAGCACTAGGATCTAAATGGATGATTGTCCCTGGGAGCCAGAACCCAGGGTGGTGCGGACCATGGTCATTGTTCCACAGAGCAGTATTATTGGGGTCAAGAGGAGATAAGTCCTGGTCCATGACTGTTGACTTGAGAATGCTTTTCTTGGGAGTCACGAACTCCCGTGGGGGAGAGCTGGGAATATCCGATATCAATAGATCGGAGAATGCAACTCGCTTCTTTGGAGACAACATGAGGTGGGGGTCCAGTCTTTTGATGGGGCTGGACAACAAATCACTGTTTTTATTCACAGAAACTTCAACCTTTGCAACCATGGCACTTTTGCGTCTTGATTTTCCCTTCAACGGGCTGTCTTTGGAGTCATCACTGGAGATGGTGAGGTCGATTACGGGACTTCTGTCTCGCTTCTGAGATTGAGGACTATTTTGGAGACGCCGACTAGCGCGTGTTCTTGGACGGGGAGAATCATACCGATCATTGGCACCCAAATAATGAGGTTTTAGCATGTTTTCATCCGATGGTAAGGGCAGTCGTTTTGCCCACATGTTGGTTACTGACGAGCACACGCGTCGGGACGCGAAAAAATTACATCCTCATCATACGCATCGCTATGGAGCCATTGATGGCTCCATAGCCGATGTTTTAGAGTCTACAAAGTTATTAATGACAGGCGTGATTAATGTTTCGATCTTTTCGACAGAGGTTCCTCGGAGTCATCGTCAATGTCGTCATGTGGACGCTTAGAGGGGGTGGGGGGTAGGGCAGGGGATGGTGATGGGGGCTGCGACAGATTGGCCGAAGGCCTGTGGTCTTCGGCCGCGGGAGATGCCGTTTCGGTCGACTGCGCGGACGCGGAGTCGACAGGGAACGGAGCGTCTGCACCAGCCGACGCAGACGGGCTGGCAGGTGAGACTGTTTCCATGTGGACCAGTCCAGTATCCTCTCTTTTGTCTATTTGACCAGGTAGGTCTGGTTGTTTCTCTTCGTCTATCCTTACAGGTTGCTCCATTTCATGTTTCGCCGATGACTCAGCCATTTGCTCCGGCTCCTCAACCACCTCCATACTGTCTGCTTCTGGCTTGGGTGGTCCCTGAAGATCCTCTTTTTGAAGCAAACTGCCAAACTCAAGCCATTGAGTGGCCCGCTGTGACTTCATGAGCTTCCACTTTTTCACGGTTCTCTCCTCCACCAAATCGGTGGTATCCCCTTCGTGGGCAATTATTTGTTCAGTCAACCGCACGAGGTCGTCTTCGTCAACAGTCTTGTGGGCAGGTCCCTTGAGTTTCGCCAAGCCAGTCTGGACCTTCATCTTCCGAGAGAGCTGAGGTGTTCCGTAGAGATTGAAGTAACGCTTCTCTTTGTAAGGATATAGCAGCTCATGAGCAGCGGCAACCGATTCAACCTCCTCAGCAGCGAGGTCCTTGTTGGAGAGAAGCGGCTTGGCCGATTCATCTTTACCGTAGAGAAGATACCCATACCAGTTGGTTTCGGATGTCAGCAACAGCTGAAGCAAGTATCCAAGTTGTGGGTCGAGGGTTTTGAACTTTTTGACGATTTCCTTCCGAATCTTGAAGAACAAATTGACTAGATTCTCGGGAACCAGGTCGTCAACAATATGCTTGGTGTTCCGGGGAGCACCGATTTCCTTAAGGAGTGACTTCTTGTTGGTCCCCACCAACTGATAGAAAAGGGACGCTACCAAGTATATTTGAATCACCATAAGGTTACAAACCTTAGTATCAGTTAGTTGTTTTTTCATGTATGAATGGTCATCTGCAACAGGCAGTTTGTCGTCAAACGGCGACATCCAGTATTTTTCGGAGAAAAATTTCTTAGACTGGTACTTCTCTTGAAGATACTGTTGCTCTTGGAGAGGCTTAGGTGGCTTGACCACAAAGATATCCACCTTGTCGAGCTTGGCGGAGTTCCTCTCGATCTCTTCAAAACAGAACTCGTAGAGCTTGATCATCACGTCTATAGACTTGCTGAGACCTCGTGGGTTACGTAAACTGGCATAAGGATCGCGGAGAATCTTGGTGAATTGACTGACATCTTGGAGGAGCTGGTCTTCCCATGATTTTGCTTTGAAAGGAGCCGTCTCACGAATGGCTCGATTGGCGGTGGTAAAATACTTATTAAGACCGGTGTTATCCTCGAACAAGAAAACCTTGGTGATGAACACACGCACTCGGAAGTGGAACTGGTCATTGTATGTATCCTTTTTGTACGAATCCTTGGTGACCGATAGTTTATCAGTTAATTGATTGCAGACTTCAAGTACGGATATACGATCACTCGTCAGCTTGGCATCGAACAACTTTGTCTGAATGATGTTCTCACGCGTCTCGACGTATACCCAGAATGCTTCCATTAGTTGTATGTCAAAGAGCGTGCTGGTGGCCAACTGAAGAATATGATAAAAGATGCTGCGAGCAGACGAGACATGGTGGAGCGCCAACTCTATTATGAAGTCGAGGAGAGACCCAATCCTGTTCAACACGTTGAGATTGGCGGTGGCAACATCAAACCCGCCGATGTTTTCGACGTCTTGGCTCGCAGGCTCATGGTGAGTCAACCGCTTCAACAACAAGTCCAATACTCGCTGGAACACAACCGACAATAAGTAGTCCCGGTTTCGATCATTTAACCCAGTGTTAAATGCTTCCACATCTAGCTTGGCCTGTTCCTGCTTATCTTCAGGCACGTCTTGAACGATGGATTCATCTAGACAGTGCACATTGGTATCAGCCAACTGCAACGTGTGGACGATGGTGTCAGAAAATTGGGGACCTGGGATTGCCACCAAAGGAGATGTCGTATACGTAACGCCATCGACTGCCCGAAGAACGATGCTGGTGGCTTCATCGATCAAGTGGGAAAATGTCATAATGGATGGAGGAACAAATTGAAAATGTGCACTGAGGTTGGAGATCGCTACCGATAAAATTAACGGTGCAAAAAAACTATATACATATTTACAAGCACACTGAGCCACGCACCGCTGGACATGGGCGCCTTAGAAGTCAAACTGCTTTGAACGGCTCTTCTTTTTGTCACTCTGACGTTTTTTTTGGAAAAGGCGTTTCTCTTTGCGGTCGGCTTTGATTTCCTCCCATCGTTTCTTGTCCTCCTCACTCGGTTCCGACTCAAAGAATGTATTATCCTTGATTTCCTGTAGAAGCTTGCGGAAGCACTCGTCAGTGTTGGACTCCCTGTTCCGACTGCTGTCGCTTTGAACGAGAATTCCGCCGGTCTTGGTTTCGTACCTGATCTTCTTGTGGGATATCTGCTCCCTGATGGGCCCAGGGATCCAGTAGCAGAACTGGGGATTCAACCACTGGTGGGGCTCGAGCGAGACGGTTGCCTTGGATGATGTCTTGTTGACCTTCTGGCCTCCTGGGCCTGACGACCGGCTGTAGCCGATGTCAAAAAGGTTACGGGGAATTTTAGTGTAACTGAAGGAGTCCACCCACAGCTTGGCGTTGTTGATCTCATCCTCAGGGAAGGACGAGTTGAGCCGGACCCACAGAGCCCACGGCATGAGCGCAAGGGCCACAGGTGGCGAAGCACGTATGGGCCATGATGAAGTGGGTTGCCGTCGCCATGGACGTAGTCTGAATGCCAACATGAAGATGACAAAAAAATTCGCATTGCCGCAAATCATGTCTACATTCCTCTGGAAATTCATAGAATAACGATAAATCACATATACAAAAATCAATAAGTCAAAAACGGCCCACGAGACACCTTTTCAAAAGCTCAACTATGCCTGGTCGAGAACCTTAGATGCTTCCGACACGTCGATGGATGTGTTGTCAGGCTCAATAAACGTCTTGGTGACCTGGCCATCTTCCACCAACAAAGCGTATCTCTTTGATCTCTCGTTTCCAAAGACCTTGGTGGCGTCAAACAATAAGTCCAATTCTCTGGAAAAGTCCCCCTTGGCGTCCGATAAGAACCTGAGCTGGTCACTTCCGACGGTGTTCTCCAACAAGCTATCAGCAAATGCCTTCATTACAAAGGCGTCGTTGACACCCACAATGTAGAAATGGGTGTAGCCCTTCTCGTTAAATCCACGGAGACTCTTGATGTAGCCGGGAACGTGCGAGGCAGAGCAGGCGGGAGAGAAGGCACCGGGAATACCCACAATCACCGACTTGCCGGACTTTGCTTCTTGCGACAAGTCCACGGTGTTCCCAGGGGAGCCCTCAAAGAGAGGCACCGATGGAACTTTGTCACCAATTGAGACGAAGCGGGCGAATGATTGCGAGAACTGGCGGCATTGGCCACGGCTGGCGGATCTGAAGGAAGACAACATGTTAGGAGAGGCAAATTGATCGCAATCGTGGACAAAGACCCGTACACCCACTGAGTCCGGTATCCTGGCATTTTTGGTCTCACCCATATTTTCACCCACCGACAACATGACCAAGGGCAAGCAAGAACAGCTAACCGCCAAGAAGGCACTCGATCTCTATCGAAGTACACTAAACTACAACGTCATAAGTCGATACGATCCTGCTATCAAGCAGCTCTTGTATCACACGTCACACTGTGTCATCTACAAATTCAATGAAGAAGACCAGGGCTGGGTGAAGTCAGACTATCTGGGTACGCTTGCTCTTTACCTCAGAAACTACCAACTCCCCGCTTCGGGTACCATAACTCCCAATGACTTACAGTCGCTCTTCTGCTATGGTCTCATTTTGCTAAACAGAAACAATCCCCAATGCTTTTCGCTTGGGTTGTTGCCCAACAAGCTCATCAAGAACCACAGCTCGTTGCAAGAAATAGACGCCGAGCTCAACGACAACTTAATAATCATCAAGAACCTTTTCGGCGAGATCTTTGGATTGTGGGTGTTTAACGAAGAGGACCGAATGAAGCTATTCAAGCTCATTGACTACTGTCTCAAGAGCGAATCATTCTAGCTGTATAGTACTTGCAAGGCATCACGACATCATATACGTCAATCATTAAGCTCTTGTAGACGCACCAACCATCATATCAATCCCTACTTTACTTGATTCCCCTACTAGCAGCCAGAGGCGGAGGAACACCAGCGGTGCGGTACGGGTGCGCAGAGAGCATAACCGTCGGTGATAGTTATACCTTCATTGAGAAACCCCAGTCCATCAATCAATCTCCACCCGTGGCCATTTAGAGCGTGTCGCCCCGTGAATATCATTTCATTGTACTGTTGTTGGTGAGAATTTTACCAAAACTGCCTCCGTTTATCTTGTTGTCAATTGTTTGGAGTATTCAATTAGTTTCTTTCCACAATGAACACTAATGGCCGGGTTGCACAGCAACAAAGGCTAACCCCTCAGCAACAACAGCTTCTAAGACAGCAGCAGCAACAACAACATATGCAACAACAGCTACGTCAAGCTCGTGAGAATCCTAACAGCTTCAATTTTGCTACATCCTCTCAAGAGATCTTGCGCAAGTATTCCAAGTACCCTCCTTCACTAACCTTCCATATCTATGGAACCCACTATCGATTTAACAACACGCCTGACTCCAACATAATACCTGAGAACAGTCCTATGGTTAAGGAGTTCTTGCATCATGTTATGAGAGAGGAAATCCCAATAGAAATGACAGAGTTGATTAAGGATTTTGCCATTAGATCCTATGATGGATGCTTGGTACTTCAGGTATATGATCATCGGAACTTGGTAAACCAGGATAAGGATAGTGCTAAAGCCACCGATGAGAAGGACGCTAAGGTAAGCACCCCAGTGGTACAGAAACCAAAAACCTATCGAACCTTATTGAGACCCACCCAGCTTTCGTTATATTATGATCTTCTTTATCACACCGATTCTGCATTGACCAAGTTCACAGACCCGCTTGCACTTCAAATGGAGTCGGAAATCCTCAATCTCACCAACAGAAAGCTCGATCTCTCTGTTCCACTCAATCCATACAATCACGAGGAGTATCTTCGACCGGAGCATGAGTATCCAAAGAAGGTCTGGGACGAAGAAAAACAGGACTACAAACTTATCTTTTCACACCGGGAAGAAGTGCCCAAGGTACCTCGCAAATTATATCAGGAAGAACTCATCATGCACAAATCGACCGAGTTCGAGGAGCTTATGTTCCTTCTTTCCAACAAGTACAAGCGTGCTGCTGACCAAGCAGGAGAAAAGAAGTTGGTTGTTGTCGGTGGTTCGTCTTCGTTGTCTAATGCTACTCCTGGTCCTGATTCCAAGGATGAAGGAACCCCCAACTTGGACAGATATCCTCGCGAAAAGACCTCCACCAAAATCAACACTGCCGCTGCTGCAGCCGCCGTTTCTGGTGGTAGCAATGCCACCAGTAATCAGTTCATGAGATTACGCTTCATTGAGGAAATTCGTAAGCGCAAGGAGGCTCAGAAAGCTCAACAAGAAGCTGTTGTTGTTCAGCAGGCTCAGAATAATGGTATCAACACCATAAGTCAATCGCCGGTTGATTCACCTCAGATTTCTAAGCAAGCAGTCATCAACGGAAACACCTTACTGCACCCACCTCAAAAGGTACCTCCTCAAACCATGCGGCTTTCTCAAGCAGCTCAATTGCCCCAACAGCTGCACGCCCTGCAGGTTCCGACACAACAGCAGTATGTAAAGCCTCAAGTCAATCAGCAACAAAACCAGGCCCTTCGGAATCAACAACTCGCTGCTGCTCAAAAGGCAAGACAATTACAGCAACAACAGCAACAACAACAGCAGCAGCAAGCTCAACAACAGCAGCTCAAGCGGCAGAAGATTCAGCAAAGTGCATCTGGAGCAAGCATGGTATATAACTCTCCCCAGGTAGCAAATGCCTCTCTGCCTGCATCAGGTCTAAGTACTCCGGTGATGAGCAATACCACTCCTCGGATGCAAAACTCAATCCCAGCTCAAAACATGAACCCTGTCAATAACCAAGTGCATCAGCAGCAAATGCCACAATCGGCGTCTTCTCAAACAAGCCAAGGATCTGGACAAACACTTCAGCAGCAGCAGCAGCAGCAGATTTTCCAAAGCACCCTTACTCCTCAAGAGCAAAATGCTTTCCGTCAAATTCAAGCTCGGATGAATGCATTGGCAATAATGGGAAATACTGGTATGGCCCCCAACCGAACTCAGCTTACTCCTCAACAACAGCAACAAGCCCATCAACAAGCCAAGTTGCTTCAACAACAGTTGCTTCAAAGATTTCCTGCCTACTTTCAGAGGATAAGACAGCTTCAAGTTCTTCAGCAGCAACGACGCCAAGCCGCCGCCGCTCAGTTGAGACAACAACAGCAACAACAAGGTGGCAATGTTCAAGGTCAGTACAACAACGTTGGTGGGAAAACCGTGCCAGGTGGGATGATGAGCCAGGGGATGATGCAAATGAACTCTCCCAAGCGGGGATACGCCAAAAAGTGACTAAAGATCAAAATTATCTTATTACTTCGCTAATGCCGATTGATTCGACAGGATTTCATATATTGTATACTTAAAATAAAACATCACATTTATTAGAGGTTATCAGGGTCAATAGTTGACCCATAAGCCGCAAGAGCAGCAACTGTCCCAAATGCATATAAGGAACCCTTTGCGATTTCCTTTAAGAGCTTTCGGGTGACGGGATACCGAGCCTTCTTCAGAGGACTGGGGGAATATTCACCTTCACTGTCAGATTCATCGTCAAGGCTTCTCTTCAAAGATTGACGACTTGGAGCATAAGTAATGCCACTGGACAAAACACCAAAGGACGAAGAGGAATTAGGAATGTTAGATGGGGTAGATACCCCAATGGACAGGATATCAGTGTCGTTGTCACTAACCATAGATGGGGGTGAAAAGTCAGCGTCATCTTCATCCCATTGTTCACACTTGGAACAACCATAAAGCACATTCGAGAGGGTGAGCTCTTCATCAGATTGATCTTCAAACACAGTGGCGTTGGCATCAGCTTCTGAGTCATTATCCGAGCTACACTCAGAAGCTATGTGGTCGTCATCGTGCTGAAGGGAGTCATTGAAGGAAGGTTCATAGTCGTCATCCTCTGCTTCGGAAGTCTCATCAAACGCATTATCCATGAGTCGAGTCTTAAGGTTGCAAACCTGTACACCACATGTTGTATAAGAAATGTCTACCTTTGATGCTTGCGGGAGTTTGACATCGTCTTCCGATTCTTCGTAGTCATCCTCTTCCTCCTCTTCAATTTCTCCTTCTTCTTCTTCTCCTTCTTCTTCCTCTCCTTCTTGTTCTTCTTCTTCTTCTTCGGCTTCGTCAACATCTTCGTCCTGAACCTCAACGTCTCCACTACCAACATAGTCATCATCGCTTTCCTCGTCATAGTCGTCAGCAATAACCGTTTCCTCATCGGAAACAACCACAGCTACCGCATTTTCCAAGTTGTCATTGCTCTCCACAGAGTAGGATACGTAAATGTCATTGGTAGAATAATCACCTCCAAAAAAGTCATCACACTTATCAGAGTATCCCCTGTCAACTTCGAGAAGCGTGCAGTCCTCTGATTCCTCTGCCAACACCTTGGCTGTGGGATGAGGACTTTGAAGCACATCCAAACGGGTGAATGTCACTTCATTTCCCTTGACACAAACATCAAACTTCATGGCCATTTCGGGAATTCCAAACTCACGAATAGGAATAGAATTTTCATATTTGCCTTCAGCAGCAACTCGATCTCTAACCTTCTTCACGTGGTCGGAAGGCTTCATTAAGATGAAGCAGAGTAAGTCATTGTGACGAAGTGGCACCCACTTGTCGGCAATAAGCACACTTCCATTGAGAATGGTTCCAAACGTAGAATCATTGTCCTTAATGTAGATAATGCCATCGTGCACAGCAATGGTGGCGTGGGACTTGGAGAGGTGGGAGTTGTGAAAGTGTAAGTTATCAGCAGCAGCAGTTCTCAAAGGGTCCTTGACAGAAGCCCGTTTGACGATGATTTCTTCATCAGTATAAACCTTAATGAGTCTGTTATCAGACACGTAAGGGGACACGTCTTCTGAGGCAGAAGCATTGGCCAGGGTTTGCAGATCAGACATGACGGCAAATTAATTTAAGGGATGCGGGTAATAAACGGTTTGATATCAGTGAAACTTCGCAAAGAGTGGCAAAACAAGAGATTAATTGTAGCAGTGATGAAAATACGAGTTTGAGATGATACTGTATTTTCCAGAAGCTATAGGGTAAAAGAAGTGTTCTGTCCGGCAGTATTTATAGAGTGGGTGTGGATCCCTATCCTTGATAAGGGGAGTCGTGCGCGCGGACCACGTCACATGCTGCAACACCTTTTTTGATACCAAAAAGGCAATTCTTGAAAGGTGGCGGTTCACCACCACCAAAACAATGGAAAAACGGGGTGTCATTAGCCAATAGGAAACCATGAAAGATTTGTGTAAAAGAGTTGCCTAAAAATATTTTCGCCCGGCTCGAAATGATTGGCTGACAATCAATCTCGAGCAATAACATATCGCGACAGGAAAAATACTCTGCGTGGCTCTCGTCCAATCATATGGCGCAAAAATAGAGAATTGCCTCTTTGGGACGTCTCATCGTGGGCGGCATAACGGCAAATTTCCCATCTTTCACCATTGCATCATGCAATTGACCGTGCTACAACTTACTTTCAAAAGAAGTGTATTCACGACAGGCAAGCCACTAAGCTGCGGGCATTCCCTCATATAGCTTGGTGAAATTTGTGCCACCGTCGGGACCGGGGGGAACTTGGAGCCAGTTGAGATTATCGTAACCATCCACTCCATCAATAAGATGAAATGCATATGCAAACCGAGACTTGTTGGAGCGGTTCGCCTCGGATTTGTGCAACACAGAACTATTGATCAAAATCAAGGATCCTGCCTTGCATTCAACGAGCTTGTAGTCGTCATCATTGTCTTGGGGAATGGGCTTGGATTTGTCGTACTCCAACGGAATGAAGTTACATCCCTTCCTGCCCTGGTCAACCTTGACAAATCTCTTGGTAATAGGAAACACCTTTTGACTTCCTGGATTGTATGACAAGCATCCGTTTTCGGGAGTGCAGTCTTCTAACGCAAACCAGAATCCTAAGGCACTCTGCGGATCCGTATAGAGGAAGGCGGCATCTGTATGCGAGGGAACCTTGTTGTCCCTTTCTGTATCCTTGTCGCCCACGGGTTGCTTGAAGATAAGCATACTCTGGAGCACGCGGGGATCCTTGTAGTTTAGACTACGGGCGACATCTTGGACCTTTTTCTCAAACGTGACCTTGGCAAATACGTCGTCCTTCATGTGGAGGCCGTGGCCGATCTTATTAATGGCGTGTTGCTTGGGGTACTTTAGAGCGCCTGTAGACTCATCAAACGCGTCCACATCGAAAAAAAAGCCAATCTTGTCTGCAGAGTCGAAGAAGTACTCGTCACCCACATGATCGTTCTCGCCAGTTCGAAACTGGGTTTTGGGATGGTTGGTGATGTCAAAGTCATCAAGCAACTTGCGGGAGCGCAGTAACATCACGCTGATCTCCTCAGGAGAGAGAAAGTCGGGAATGCAAAGCATTCCATCCTGCTCGAATACTTGAAGCTGCTGAGGACTTAGACCTGGCATGGAAAGTGATTATAATAAGTTGGATTATAAAAATTTACACCTTCGCGATTGCGATAAGCTCAAAAAAATGCTGCTCCACCTAAAAAATGCAACCAACCGTCTACACGGGTATTCAGCAATGTACCAATTTTTTGAAACATTCGGAACTGCGGATGCTGGGCACTTGGCTATGAGCTATTACTAGATACGAAGTGAATGCGGTTGATAGATGTGTCTCTGTACTACCTACTCATTATATGGCCTCACAGGTGTGGTGGTCATCTGCCAAAGCGACGAAGCTCCGCATACCGTAATGGTGGGTACACTACTGCTGAGAAGGCCATGGCAAGCCAGAATCCAATGTCTCCGCCGTATTCACCAAGCTTGTCGGCAAGTGGCCCTCTGTAATACACCTGGTTCATGCCAAGCACTGCTCCCGCCACCCCAGCACAAAAGGCAATGCCGGCAGCGATTCCCAAGGTGATGTGGCGAGGAGAGTCCCACCTGTCCCAATTGTACATATGAGAGTAGTCGCCTTCGAACTCATTGTGGTGAAGAGATCGGGTGCGCTTATTGCACCTGAAGATGAGGTTTTCTTCTAAAAGAAGCGTGATGTACATGGAAACCCAGTACCCAAGCATGGGGAGAAAGTTGGAGATGATAGTGGAAGCGTGTGACCTTCCGGCAATCGAGAGAACAAAGTACACCACGGTGACGAGGAAAGCCCAAATCCACCGAGGCACGGCTGCCAACTTGGTGTCAATCAACTGGAACTCAAATGCACATGAGTATGTGTTCATGATGTTATTACACACCAAGGAAACATAAAGGATCACCACCACGAACTGGCCAAACCTGCCCCACGGATCAAGCACTGCCGTGAGAATGCCTCCAATTCCGTTGGCAGTGTAGGCGTCCTTCCATGGCTGGTAGGCGTACGCAATGGATCCTGCCAAAGTGCCCACTACTGCGACGAAAGTGGTGGGAACAGCAATTCCCAAAAACGTCACGAGAAATACGTGGTAGCTGGGGGTGTTCTCGGGAAAGAGAATGTAATAGTCGGCGGCACCCGAGCCCCAGGTGGCGGTGACGGAATAACAGACGGTGAAGAAAGAAAGCCAGTTTCCCCTCGATGTTTTCAGCGAGTAACCGGCCTCCATGATCATGCGGTTACTGTCGGATATGAATTCGCTTTTTCGGCAAACTAGCACGTAAAGGAGGATGGTAGCTATTGCAATGGGGACCGATAAAATAGTTTGGAATCGAAGCACCACCTTGATTCCAAATACTGCCACCACCAAGCTCACCACTGCGATGATAACAATGCCCACCGCCACGTCGATATTGGCGAGAGAGCCGAGAATCTGGCCTCCAACCACGCAATTTACTACCGACCATCCCACTCCTCCCACAATGCAAATCACCGACACCACCTTGACTCCAAGTTGTCCGAATAAGAACCGGGCACTAACCATCTGTCGGCACCCACTTTTCGCACCCATGGTAGCAGTGTAAGCGGGGACCAAGCACCCGATGATCATGGAGATAACACCACTGATCATAGCATTCTTGAGGTTAAGCCCAAAAAGAATAGTAGGGAGGAAGAATGATGACATTGATGTTACCCCTCCACATGCTGCAAACCATAGTCCCACCACGTGCACGAACTGGCTGGTCTTGTAGCCAGTATTGGAACCCTCCAACTGTCTTCTTTCTTCGGGAGTAACTCTCTCAATCCCACGGGACTCCACTCCAAAGGCGTCTAATTTGTGGAGTCCTCGCCAGAACCGTGAAGACTTCGACTCCACGGTGATAGTACGGATGTCGCTTTTTTCCATTGTCAATCCCAATGCTGGTAATGGCCCTTTTAAATATAGGGTGCAAAATTACCTCACATATTTGCCGCGTAAGCGCATATACCCCAGCTATATAAAACTTTCCGTACATCCACTAGATTGGGCACAGATCCCACAAACATGACTTCCAGGCTCCTAAAAAAGTATGGTGGCCTCTTCAACACAGCCATCACCCACCCGCTCACCAACGAACTATGTGCCGGTACGCTCCCTGACTATAAGCTATATACTTACCTTGTGCAGGATCTTAACTTTTTTCAGGTGGGCCTCAACGTTCTTGGAAAGACATTGGCAGTGTGTGAGTATCCACCTGCCGCCATTGTACTTGGAAAACAGATTGGTTTCGTGAGCGGTGATGAAAATGACTATTTCTTTAGGTGTTTGGACGAGTTGAAACAGGATCCTAGCGTACACGAAAGAGCTCCCCATATGTTGCAGCCCGAGCCGCCTATTCTAGAGTCCGTCAGCAACTACATCAATGTAATGAAGGATATGGTGGTACGAACCCCAGCCTATGTCGAGTTGATAACATTTGTGTATGTTATGGAGGTGGTCTATTTGGGGTGGGCAGAGCTTCACCTCAGCAAGGGTCTTCCTCAGTTGCAATATAAGCACCAGGAGTGGATCGATCTCCATAGCGGAGATGGGTTCTCGGCGTGGGTAAAGTTCCTCCAGGACGAAGTTGACCGGGTAGTGGTAGATGAAGTCTCCTTCCTGCAGTGTGAGGCTATCTTTAAGCGGACTTTGGAACTTGAAATCGCTTTCTTCGATGCGTGCTACCAGGAGTAGCATCAAAACACCTGGTGACGTCTGGGCTACTCTCTGTCATATTTAAATGTACAAGGATTCAAGGGCTATATACAGATCACTTGTAGAGGAAGCTTAACCACGAGGTATTTCGCTTCTCTCTCTCAGCTTGAGGAATAAAGGCCTCAACGTGTTTTCTAATCTTCTCGGCACCATTCTTGGCATCCACCTCCCGGCCAATAACGTCCACAAATCCACCTTCACTGTCCATCAAGTAGAAAAAGATGGAATGGTCAACAAGATAGTCCTGACCCGGTCTGACGTCAGGAGGTGTGGAGAAGTAGACTCGGTATTGCTTACATGCCTTTTTAACGTTTTCGTAAGTTCCTGTCAATCCAATGATGGAAGGATGGAAGTCCGTCAAGTACTGCTTGACCACCTCGGGAGTGTCTCTGGCAGGATCACATGTAATGAAAAGGGGCTGAAGCTCGATGCCGTCTTTGGTTTTCAATTCTTCAATCATCTCTCCGAGCTTATCAAGTTCATCGGGACAAACATCGGGGCAGTGGGTAAAACCAAAGTAAACGATAGAGAACTTGCCCTCATCATTCTTGAGCTTCTCGTGGGTGAACTTCTCGCCATTATGGTCGACCAAGTTGAATGGACCTCCAATAAGCGGCTTTCCGTAACCACGCTTGGACTCCACTTCTCGTTGAATTTTAAGTTTCTCCTTCTCGTTGGTGAACCAGTAGGTGAAACCTCCGCCAACGACGATCAACACAACCACTGCTTTCCACGAAGCAAACTCGATACTGTTTTTGGAGTATTTTGGGGCGGAAGATTCCCCACCAATGGCCACTCTACTTAATGGGCGCTTTTTGGTGGACCCTTGCTCTCCAGCTGGCGGCTCGGGCCTGTTGGCGTTTTCATTCAAACGAACCACAGATGAACTGATGCCACGCCACGGCATTCTTGAGGTGGCAGAGCCGGCCCTGATGGAGCGAGCCCATGTGTTTCTGAGAATAGGTTGAAACATTGGATGGCGTGTTTTCAATAAAATGCAGGAATCTGAGAAGTCATCTCTAAATCATGTCCATTGAGCTGCTTGTAAAATGGGGTCAAGGAAACGGTGCCAAAATTGCGCCTGGAATAGAGTTCAAGCAGTTGCTGCCACACAACATAGGTGCCTTTCAGAGTCGGAATGATACCTTAGCAGATGGTGCACATATCAAACTTCCATTGTCGTGCATCATCACTGTCCAGGAGGCGTTGAAAGAGTTCGAAGGCATGAGCAATAAGGCCAACTCTCTTCTTAAACTCTGGCTTGCAAAGGAAAGAATCAACGATAGCTCATCGTTTGGTCCATATCTCCAGCTTTTGCCGGATCTCGTTCATACTCGAACTCCATATATATGGACTCCCAGCGACAAGCTGTACCTTAAGGGAACAAATTTGGGCAACAGTTTAAGGGATAATTTAGGCTACATTGTGGAAGAATGGTGGTCTATCATCAATCAGCTTCCTGAATCAATTGTCAAGCCCGAAGCTCACTTTGTAAACATGAAGTTTTATTACGAGTTCAAATTCTACACGGAAGAAGACTTACACCAGTATCTTATAACCGATGACAAACAGAACTGGACCAGTTTTTACAACTACCTATGGGCATCAGTGATGTGTAAATCTCGGGCATTCCCCGCATATCTCTTGAAGCAGCATGTTGCAAGGGACATTCCTGAAGATGAGGTGATGCTTCTTCCTCTCGTGGATTTACTTAACCACAAACCTCTGGCCAAGGTCGACTGGGGGGTTGTGAAAGAAGACGACGTAATGTTCACTTTTAAGTCCGAATCTCACCTGTCGGGTGAATTGTTCAATAACTACGGACGCAAAGGTAACGAGGAGCTACTTTTGGCCTATGGCTTCACCATTGAGGACAATAGCGCCGACACGAGTGCACTAAAGATCAAAGTGCCAATGGAACTCTTGCCAGAACTAGAATCCAATGGAGTGAAGCTTCCCAAGCTCTCTGATTTCTCAACTTCTGTGGTGCTGAAGAGCACTACAGACCAGGGAGGCGACTATTCGCAATATGAGGATGGTCTTCTTTTTTACATAAACAGTGAAGTGATTCCCGACAATTTACTTCTCCTTTTTCAGTGGCTAGTGAAAACCCCCTGGGAGTCCATGCTTACTCTTCGCATGGAGTTGGCGGGCATCAATTACCTTCGTCAAGCCCTTGAGTCTAAGCAGGCGGTGCTTGCTAATGCCACGTCGGCATCCAGGTCAAGCTACGCTGACGATATAAACCGATACTTGGCAGGCCAAAAGAAGATCTTCTCAAATTGTGTCAAGCTTCTTAAAAGGCTCGAAAAGGATCTAATTGCCCAGCACAAGAAGAGTCTCATTACGTTGAAGAACGTTTACAAAAAGGACAATAAATTCCAGCGGTCGCTCTTGGTAACTCTCGGGGTCACGTCGTTCGACACGTTGGTGGAAAACGAACTCCAGGACCAAGTTTGGTTACTCTACTTGATGAGGTGCTTCAACCGTAATGAGTACATCCGCACGCTTGAGGATGAAGAAGAAAACTACATCCCTGAATGGATCCAGGAGGAGTTCATTCGCCTCAAGTTGGAAACCACCATCACCCCCAGCGAGGTGTTAGCATACCGAGATTTATACGAGGGGTTAATTCTCCCGCTTAACAAGGCAGTGCCAGAGATCTACGACCGAGGGGACTGGACGGTGGAGAATCTTGTTATAAGCGCTAAACTTCTTGATCGAATTAGTTTTACAAGAGGTAAAGATCAAGAGTGTATAATTGTACATACATAAGAATTTTTACTCTAATCCTCCTTGATTCCACCAGTACCGGCAACCTCAGCAGCCTCAACAGAGTGCTTGTCGGTCTTAACTTCTTGAGTGGCACCTTGTAAAGATTGAAGGAAACCTGGAGCAGCCTTGAAGGGTCTCTTCAAGTCACCAGAAGCTGGGGTACCGAAAAGATGAATCTTCACAATGTTAGATTCCAAAGCACCCTTAACACCAGAAATAGATTGCATAACCAATGGGTTGGTGTACTTCATGTAGATGTGCATGAAACCCATCATGGCCAATCCGGTGAAGATACTCTTAATTTGAGCATCAACTTGCTTGAGATCATATTCCTTAACGGTGGTAATAACAGCACGAGGTTCAGTTTCTCCGGACATGGGGTTACCTGGCTCGACGTATTTCAAAGTAGTCAAGTCGTTCTTCTTGTTGATTTGGTACTTCACAAAAAGGTAAATACCAAACGCAATGGCTTGACATGAACCGTAGGCAACACGAACCCAGAATAAAATGTCGGGGTTCTCCAAATCAAGACGACGGGAAACTTGCATCATGACAAGCATGATGACCAAGTTGGAAATAGCAGGACTGACCATTTTAATTAGTTAGAGGAGTAGGTAAATTTTCAACGAGCAAAAAAAAGTCAAGGTGAGGAATCCGCCACCTCATTCGGTCCCAGATAACAGTGCGGACCTTTTTTATACGACGGCACCACGGTTACGTAATCTACCCAGCCACCTCAGGCAGACAAAAGACCTCTGCTATGATACGAAGATGGAGGAGATTACATCAAAAGGCTTCTTGTTCTATAGTGGCAAGCCAGGCAGGGCACCTGGTCAGGATCTGACAGGGAGTCTTGCTAATAATATTTACGGCATTTAGCTGTTTATGCTAATTTTGTTTCCGATTGCGAAAAAAATTGATTCAACGCCGATTACACAAATGGAACACCTTAGAACATATGGAAGGTTTAGGTGAGTGTGAATTAATGATTTGGGGGACAAGTGTTGGTGTGAATTTGTGACTATTTACAACTCTTCTTCGTCAAACGAAATGTCTCCAAACTCCCAGCATCCAAGATGTTGCTTCTTGGCACTGACCTCGGCATGCTTGAGGTCGTCGGCGTATTGTTTAAGATGGGGATTGGTGATGGGTAACACCATACCCCAGCCTTCACTTACCAATTGTTTGTTGATGGTGTAGGAAGGGTCCTCGAGGGATTGTTCCGAGTCGTAGAGAACAGCATCGTACTCCACGTCGGCGTCCGAGGATGGATATCCACTGAGCACCAATTTTTTATCGAATGTCAAATCCTCCAAAGCATAGATGGCATCCGTAAGATAGTCGGTTGGTTTGGTGGGAGGAAGACGGATGCTTTGTAGCTTACATTTGTGGGCGAAAGGAGGATACTGGGCGGCGCTGAATTTGGAAGGCAATGCTCTGAGGGAACTCAATGGAACCTTGTCGACATTACCAAAGTCCACGTGAACCACATCGTACTTGTTAGAAGCAGAATCGAATCCAATGACGCGGGCACGGTAGAACTTTTTGTTCTCGGAGAACTTGGCTGACACCAACTCTCCCTTACGAGGAGCCTTGGAGAGGTTGAAAGGCAAATCCGAGCTCTGGCTGGCACTGACATTTTGTAAGTGGAAATTGTTGAACTTCTTCTTGAAGTCACTGAAGATAGCGGATTCCTTCAACTTGTGGAACGAAATTATTCCCTCGCTAGTAATGTCGGTAACCTCAATGTCAAAGAATTCGGGCTTGGCAAGTTCAATGCTCTCTACTGCCTTTGTGACCGAGACCAAGGAGGGGTCGTAGTTGGCCCAGATTCCTTTTTTGGCAGTCTTGGCACCGTCCTCCGCCTTGACAAGCTCATTTTGGTACTTGGATCTTGAGAGGGCGATTTCGTTGATGCTGGTGAACCCTTGTTCAAGAAGCTGAAGCTGAATGGGAGCAAGTGCTTTGGGGCCGAGGTAGACATTTCCAATGAAGCCCCCGATCTTGTCAGTGTCGTACACCTCGAATTCGACCGAGCGCTGTAACAAGCGCTTGTTGAGAAACTTGACACCAGCTTCAGACTTGTCATTTGACAAACCTCCCAAAACAAGAGTCAATTTGGTACCCTCTTTGGGGTTGAAAAGCTTAAGTCTGTTTACGCCAGAGACAAAATCAACGTGGTAGCCGCTAATGCGTCCCTTGGAATGGAACCCATTGAAAAAGGTCTTGGCTTTGGACGCAGACTCACTGGCATCCACAATACGAGTACCAACACTCAAGATCTTGGAGATATCTCCAGCATGCCATATTCCCTTCTTGGCTTCTTTCTTGGCTTGTTCTTCAAGCTCAATGAGCCTATCCCAGTTCAAAGAACGCTCGTGGGCAGTGGCCTTGTTGTGCTTGATCACGGATGCCCAACCGCTTTTGACAATGAGCTCGGAAAGGTCCACATCTTGAAACTTGAAACTGACGAGTAATCTCTCGCCGAACCCAAGATCAGCATTGGCATTACGGTAACCATCAACGAACAAGGTACCTGACTTACCAATGGCTTGTTGTCTAACGAACTCACGAGCAGTGGCCACCACCGATTGTTGCAATTGTGAGTTGGTAGTGACAGTGGTGTCATTTGGCTTGGGAGCACGCACAGATGCTAATTGCACGGTGGTCTCTTCGTCGTTTGGTAGACGAATCACCAAGGTGTCGGCGCTAATGACTCTGGCAATGGTAACAGGGGACACATGCTTGCCAGGTCTAAGAGAGGATGTGCCCACCTGACTAGCAGTACCAGTTTTGACGGTGGGGTTGGCAAAAATTCCCTTTCCAAGAGCCTTGGCGGTAAGTTCTGCCTTCCTTAAGCCACTCATGAATTGAGAACCCAAAATACTGGACTGCCAGTCAACCACCTCACCAAACCCATTTTCTAAGAGCTTCTCGTGTATGTTATTTCCAGAAGGATGATCGATAATGGCCAACGGGACCCCCGCCTGGTTTTCGCCCACAATCTTAACCTTTAACGGTTGACGAGTAATCAACTTCTCTTCCACGAATGCCTTGGCTTGTTGGGCTACCTTAACTTGGGCTGCAGACTCATCATCTGTCCTTGGGGACTTGATACCAGCCAACAACAAAGGAGTGCTGACGTGCTGATGCTTGTTGAGAATAATGGTGGCCAAAATACGATCTCCTGAGATGACTTTATCGACCACCGTGGTAATTGCGTTCTTTTGAGACTTCTCCACAACAGACTCGTCAATTGCAACCAATTCAACCTTTCCCCAGCTGGCGTCCCACAATCCGTGGTTGGCCAACTTTGCCTTGTTTTCAAGCTCTAGCAATTGGCTCAAAAACTCATCTTCTTCCTCATTTGAAGCACTGACGCCTTCCTTCACCTTAACCCAACCTTTTTCTGTCGCATATGCAATAAGAGACTTGAAAATGGGGGACTGGATGTCTCCAAACTCTCTTCCGGTGGGTGCCTTGGAGAAGACATTGAATTTGATCTCCTTACCAAGTAACAATTGACGAAGCTGGTTTTTACTCTCGGCGTTATCAGAAGCTCTCACGTACGAGAGCGTCAAGAGTCTTTCCGGGACAGGGAACTGAGCTGTCTTAGTGGGAACAAGTACCACAGTATCGCCACTGATGACGTTTTTGACCTTGGCCGAAAAGAGAGACATGGGAGGGTGATGAATATTCAGATCAATGGGTGAAAAAAAAAGGCCACGAAGTGCGGACGACGTGGGGTCGGCCCCCAATTGTGGCTCCACATCTACATTTACAGCGAGAATCGAGGCTCCCAGCGCTGAACCGGAAACCTTCAACTAGAGGAGTGAAGAAAATGAGTGGGTTTCAGTAGGAAAGAATTCGGTAGTGGCGGAAATGGTGAAACATGTGCCGGCCTCCGAGCCTGGACTATCGTTGAGCTATCTCGTATTTTAAATCGTTCTTTTTTGTTCTTTTATCGCACTACCCATATGGCCAGATCAACCGCCCAGAAACGTCTACTCAAAGAGTACCAACAGCTTGCCAGAGACCCGCCGCCGGGTATCGTGGCAGGACCGGTATCAGAGGATGACCTTTTTACCTGGGAATGTCTCTTGGAAGGACCTTCTGATACCCCATATGAAAATGGTGTGTTTCCCGCCATTCTTACGTTCCCCAAGGACTACCCGTTGAGTCCACCCGCGTTGAAGTTTGACCCACCGTTGTTGCACCCCAATATATACGCCGATGGAACCGTGTGTATCTCCATATTGCATGCTCCTGGTGAAGATCCCAACCAGTACGAGCGGCCGGAGGAAAGATGGTCGCCAGTGCAAAGTATCGAGAAGATCTTGTTGAGCGTTGTTTCCATGTTGGCCGAGCCCAACCCGGAAAGTGGGGCCAACGTAGATGCATGTAAATTGTGGAGAGATAATCGGAAGGAGTACGACAGGACGATTCGGGTCCATGTTCGCCAGAGCTTGGGTCTCTAGCGAACCAACCAACCAGCCAGATGTAAGACCGCCGTCGGGGTCTTAACGACGAGACCTGTTTCGTTGGTGCAACTAGCTTTGCCAGACGGGTGGTTGCTGGTCCACCGGAAGAGATGGGATGGAAGCTACGTCTTACATAGATGTAATGAATAGACACTTAAAATTCGCGATATGCCTTCGGTAGTTGTTATCGGAGCCGGCGTGGCAGGCCTCAAGGCCGCCCATACTTTGATCAACGACGAAAGGAGTCCGTTCACGAAGCACGATGTGGTTGCCCTCGAGGCCCAGACCCGGGTAGGAGGTAGAATCCTTACCGATTCACAGCTGTCTAAAATCGGCATGAAGTATGATCTCGGCGCCGCTTGGTTCCACGACGGCTTGACCAACCTGGTGCTATACGAATACATGGAGAAAAAGATGTTCGATGTCAAACAAGACGGATACTTCGACGACCGGGATGTGGAGGTCTACAGTCATGAGGGAAAGGTGGATGTCAACGAACTTCGGTTGATGAGGGTAGTGGAGGATATAGAAAAGTTCATCGAAATTTACTTTCACGAGTCCATTGATGTCAGCGACACATCACTAGAGAGCATTATAGACAAGTTCTTCGACAAGTATCTGTCCATAGTGACCGATGAACAGAAGAAGTATGCTGGCCGCATCCTCAGGTATCTTGAGTTGTGGTACGGTATTGCCTGGGACAACATCAGCGCCAAGTACAGCATTATGGACCACCAGGGACGGAACATATATAACAGGAAGGGCTACGAGTTTGTCATTGATGACCTAGCTGCCGGTCTTGACATCAGACTCGGCGAGGTGGTCACCAAGATCGTCCGCAACAACTCCGATAACCACCACCCCATACGCGTTGAAACATCCGCCAACAAGTACTACTGTGACTATGCGGTGGTGGCGGTGCCGCAGAGCATCCTCCAGCTCGACCATGCTCCCGGAATTCAATGGGAGCCTCCGCTTCCAGCGCCAGTTACGGATGCGTTGTCGTCGATCCACTTTGGGGCGCTTGGCAAGGTGGTGTTGGAGTTTGACACTGTGTGGTGGCCAGACCAGGACCGGTTCGCCATTCTCTCTGACCCGACCCATCATGTTTCCTCTCAGAAGCTCACGTCTTGTCCTCACCCATTCTCGTTTCCTGTGTACGTTGTCAACTACTATGCTGTTCTGGGCGGCGCCAGCTTGGTGGTGCTTACCCAAACGCCGATAACTGAGTACTTGGAAGCAAATCCCCACCACGCCTGGCACTACTTGGGGCCAATGCTCGCTACATTAGCTATTCCAGGACACCACGCTACTTCTCCTATCAACGTGATCACCAGCTCGTGGACCCAGAATCCATTCGTTCGTGGCTCCTATGCCGCTGTGCACGTTGACGATGATCCCTCAGATCTCATCATCCAGCTCCTGGCCGAGTATCCGGGCACTCTGCTCTACAACTCTCCCATCCGCTTCGCAGGAGAGCACACTATTCTGGACGGCGCCGGTTGTGTACACGGGGCGTTTGACAGCGGATTGCGGGCAGCACGGTGGATCATCGACCAGCAGTCTAGTTGAGATTGTGTGGGGTCATCGAATTTTCCCAGTATGAGAAAAAAAGAAGAGCACAGAAGAAAAAAAAAAGTTCACTCAACCAACTATCATGTCTTTTGAAGCTGAAAACGCCGATAACCTTGAGGATATCGAAAAGCAGTTCGCCGTCAAGGCAGTTATGCAGGCAGAAACCTACTGGGGATTGTTGAGCAAAATCCCTGGATCCAAATTGAAGCTAACCGTCCACGATGATGATATTTTCAATACTTTGATGGAGGACTTCCCTGAATTCAAGGACCCTGCCAAGGTTGCTGAAATCAGTGAGGATGAAATGAAGAGCAAAAGTGGTAAGGAAAGATGGAGAGTTTTCTGTGAAAAGTTTAACGAGATCGAAGACTACAACTTCGGTACCTTGTTGAGAACCAAGGCATCTGAAGAATACTCGCAAGAAGGAACCATTTTTGCAGTCAGAATCCAGTTTTACGCCATTGAAATTGCCAGAAATAGATACGGACTCAACGACTGGGCCTGTGGCAAGTAACTGAGCCCAGGGAAGGTGTGGTTTCCTGGTGTGCACCGGGGACACTCCTTAGTACACCTAGTCTCCCGGGACGGGTGGCTAGAGACGTTGTTGTGATATAGCGTGATGTCTTAATGTAAATTATTTTCATTCCGAGTAGCAGCTGTCTGGGTGGATGGGAGTTGGCATGTGTAGCATGGCCATAAATGTAATGGTGATTTGTGAGCAGTGTATCGTCAACTGATTCTCGCTCACCACTTTGTTTATCATGAGCAAACCATATTTAAATGGAAACAAAGGCAACGGAGATGTTGGTGGAGGCCCCAATGGGGCCTCTGCTCACTACACGTTACCAGGAGTAATCAATTACTTGACATCAGAGTTTACCAACCTTGAACGATACAAGATCATAACTAATCTTGAGAAGAATGAGATGAAGTATCAAATACTCCTGTTACAGAGCGAAATCAACGCGTTGAAATTCGTAAACGACAAGCAGTCTCGGAAGATTAAGGAGTTGGAGCTGGAAGTATCAACCCTCAAGAACAAAACCGTGGAAAACGGTACCTCCGACCCTGAAGTGGTTGAAGTCCCTGAGATTGATTTGCAGGTGATCAAGGAGAGTCGGTACCAGCTAACTAAGTCCATGAAAGAAGTGATTCAGCTTTTGAAGACTCCTACTGTTAACAGCATGAACTACCTCAACTTACCAGATCCCGACAATTCGCTAGACTCCAGCCAGTTTGAAGAGATCTTGACAGGTGATAACTTCACCTTCCAGCCTAACGAACCCAAACCACCATTGCCATCCAAGCGCATCCAGCCGCTCGAAAAAGAACAAACCATCTACGACTTCAAACTGGGCGAGATCAAGAAAAGAGATGCCTTCGACCGCATGTACGACAAGATGGACGAACCACAGGATGCTGAGGAGGATAACGAGCACCCCATCGATACCATCCACGAGAATGACGGGGAGTTGCCCCCCAGTGATCTAGAGAGTGACGCCGAGACCGTCACCTACACAGAACAGGACGAACGTATTTTGGAGCAGATAAACAACCTCAAAATCGACATTGAGGAGGAGGCCCATGATAGTGTGCGGCTCTCGCCGCTGCCTCCGCTCCGGGTTCCTAGTCGGAGCGTCATTCCCACGGTAATGAACGTCAGCGCCGATCGCGTATTCTATAACGACGAGCTAGTTACGTTAGCGGACGACTTGGTGAGCTTGTGGAAGGAAGGCGAGCCAGTGAAAGACGTCCGCATTTCCGACCCTGCACTGGTGGTCAATATTTACGTCATTGAAAAATGCTTGGTATTGGTGCGTGAGAAGACCATTGACGTCGTTAGTCTTGAAGGCGAAGAAACCGTCAAGAATGGCATTCTTCTCAATCTTGCCCTGAGTCCAGGTAAGGTAAGTCATTCAAGCATCATTGCGCTCAACCGTCTGACGTGGGGTCTTGTGGTGGCCATTCTGTCAAGTGGCGAGTCCACTATCCGTGCATTTGAACTTAAAGACAGTACCCTTGAGGAGATACTGAAGACGCAGGTAAAGCCGGCGGTAACTCATCTTCGGTGGTACAGTAGGTACTCGTCTTCCAAGCCGTCATCCACCAGAAGCAGTCCTTCCAAGCACAAAAAGTCCCGCTCGGTTGACTCTCTTCTCTCGCCGTTTGAGGTTATATTCCGGACCGGTGAAAAGGTGGTGTCGTGGAATCCGTTCTCCAAGAAGCGCACCATCATTGAACTTGACATTAGCGAAACATCTCCTTTGCTCCAACTGAACGAACAACTTGTTTACGAAACTAACGGGTTGATAAAGACCTACAACTCCATCGATGGTACCTCATTTGAAAAGGACGATGCCTTAGACAACTTTGTGGTGTGCAAGGGATATCTTCTCAAAGTGCTACCCGAAGTGGTTGAGGTATACGATGCTCAGCTTCACCTCCGTGAGCTACTTGATATCTCACTAACATATTCGTCCCTCATGTCTGCCGAAGGATTATTGGCCGTCGACACCACCAAGCTTACGCTCATCACTCCTTGACCACATAATGCCATAATTCCCTCACTTCTTAGTACTAATGTAGCAGTCTCCACCCTCATCCACCTTTGCATGACAATCGAACTCATCCACCTTAACATGACAAGTCCCTTCTACAAGTTCTCAGCAGCCACCAGCTCTCCGGGTCTCAGGTTTCCCCTTGGACCGAGTTTTGACACGTGTTGCACCATGAGTATTCCGCTATATTTTCTTTTTCTTTTGCCTGTATGTCCGATGAGCATGCTCATTTTGCGATGCGTCTACAAATTTTTTGCGCTTATACCCTTTCATGTCTAAGCAGTCGTTTGACGAATTCATCAAGAAGCAGAAGCAAACCCAGAAACTGCCGGTAGGCAATGGGTTTCGTCAAGGCTATAACCAGCGCGGTGCTGCTGGCCCCGGACAGTCGGCCCAGGACTACTCGGCCGGGTACCAAGGCGGCTACAATTCAAACGCTGAACCTTTTGTCCCTGGAGGAAGTTTAAGCGGTTTCACTAGCGGTGTTGGAAGCGGTGTGACTAGCGGTTATGGTAGCGGAGTTACCAGTGGATCCGCCACTCCTGATCCAAATGCCTCCAGTGCCTCCATTGCTTCTCTTAATACTGCTTTGAGCAAGTTGAATGTGGCACAAACTCCCTTACAGGAGAACTTCGATGCCATTTCCAGGGCAGCCAAGATCAGTGATGTTAAGCCAGAGGTTGAACAGATTGTTACCTTTATCACCGAAGCCGAGTCGCTCTCTATTCTTGAGGAATGGAAATTTGAAGATATTCTCAAGTCGCTTTTGAAGCCTAAGAACTCCCCTCTTGTTAGAGAGGCCGCCTTACTCATTATCCAACAGTTGGCAATCAGAGTTGGCGGACAAACCCCCAAAGAAGCTCATCTCATTCCATACTTCAACATTGCTTACGACTCATCTGCAGACAAAGATAAGAATGTGGCTAAAGCTGCCAAGGCCTCCGTGGACACTTTGTACGGAAACTACCCAGTGGAAATTTTGGGTAGTATTGTGATTGATCATGTGGTGGAATATTTACACGGATCCGCCAAGTGGAACTCCAAGTTGGCTGCACTTGCCACTATGGACAGATTGATTGACGACGTTCCAGCTGACATTTTGGAGATGAAGTTCTTAAAGGTAGTGCCAGTGTTAACCGACATGGCAACCGATTTCAAGCCTGAGCTTGCTAAGCAAGGTTTGAAGATCTTAATGAAATTCGTGAAGGTGTTGGATAATCTTGATTTGCAAAACAAATTCGACTTAATTGTGCAGACGTTGGCTGATCCTCAAAAGATTACCGAATGTATCAAGAACTTGTCATCAGTTACTTTTGTTGCTGAGGTCACCGAGCCCGCCCTTTCCTTGTTGGTTCCTATTTTGGACAAGTCATTGAAGATGTCTGCATCTTCCAACGACCAGTTGAGACAGACTGTTACCGTCACCGAAAACTTGACCAGATTGGTGAACAACAAGAGAGAAATTGAGTCTTTTATTCCCATCCTTCTCCCTAGTGTTGAGAAGGTTGTCAACAACGCTTCTTTGCCCGAGGTTAGAGAGCTTGCTAGCAAGGCCTACCGAGTGCTTAAGGACGCCGACGAGGAGAAGGCCGACGGAAAGTTCCACGGCAGAATCAACAATGCCCAAGCGCTTGCTTTTTACTCGGAGAATTTGTCAGAAGATGTTTCTGGTATTCCATCTAAATTATTGAGTGACGAAATCTCCACCACCTACCTTGCCACCGTTCTTGAAGTCGATGCAAATGTCAATGACTGGAAGCGTCTTAGAGAATACTTGGGCATGGCGCTTGAAGGATACGAAAACAATGAGAAGTACATAGACGAGGTCATCGCTAACGTCAGAGAACTCTTTGACGTCAAGATCGGTAAGACCGAAGACGATGATGGAGCCATTGAAATTGTCAACGCTGACTTCTCTCTTGCTTACGGATCTCGCATGTTGTTGAACAAGACCAAACTTCGTCTCGTCAAGGGTCACCGTTACGGTTTGTGTGGTCGTAATGGTGCTGGTAAGTCGACGTTGATGAGAGCCATCTCCAAGGGTCAGTTGGAAGGATTTCCATCGGCTGATGAATTGAGGACCTGTTTCGTTGAACACAGATTACAAGGAGAAGAAGCATCCCAAGACTTAGTGAGCTTCATTGGCTCGGATCCTGAATTGGCCTCTGTTGGCCAGGACGAAATCGCCAACGCGTTATTGGAGGTTGGGTTCCCCGAAGAGCGTCTTACTCAACAAGTTGGCTCTTTGTCCGGAGGTTGGAAGATGAAGTTGGAGTTGGCTCGTGCCATGTTGATGAAGGCAGACGTTTTGTTGCTTGATGAACCTACCAATCACTTGGACGTTACCAACGTCAAGTGGCTCGAGGACTACTTGAATCAACACGGCGAAATCACTTCTTTGATTGTGTCGCACGACTCCGGTTTCCTTGATGCCGTGTGTACTGACATTATCCACTATGAAAACAAGAAGTTAGCCTACTACAAGGGTAACTTGTCGGAGTTTGTGAAGGCAAAGCCAGAGGGTAAGTCTTATTACACCTTGTCTGACTCTGTTGTGAAGATGGCCTTCCCACCCCCAGGTATCTTGACGGGTGTTAAGTCCAGCACTAGAGCTGTGGCACGTATGGCCAACGTTACTTTTGCTTACCCAGGCGCTGAGAAGCCATCGTTGAAGAATGTGTCATGTTCTCTTTCACTCTCTTCCCGTGTTGCCATTCTTGGACCCAACGGTGCTGGTAAATCCACCCTCATCAAGCTTTTGACTGCAGAACTTGTTCCTAATGAAGGTAAGGTGGAGAAACATCCTAACCTTCGTATTGGTTACATTGCCCAACATGCTTTGCAACATGTTGAACAGCATAAAGAAAAGACTGCCAATCAGTATCTTCAGTGGCGTTACCGATTCGGTGACGATCGTGAAGTGTTGCTCAAAGAGTCCAGAAAGATTTCCGAAGGTGAAAGAGAGCAAATGGAAAAGAAGATTGACGTCGGAGATGGTCATGGTGCTCGTCTCGTTGAAGCTCTTGTTGGTAGACAAAAGTTGAAGAAGTCATTTCAGTATGAAGTCAAGTGGAAGCATTACTTACCAAAGTACAACTCTTGGGTTCCTAAGGAAACTTTACTTGAGTACGGATTTGATAAGTTGATCCAAAAGTTCGATGACCACGAAGCCTCTAGAGAAGGTCTCGGATACCGTGAATTGACTCCATCTGTTATCAGAAAGCATTTCGAGGATGTGGGATTGGATGGAGATATTGCCGATCACACTCCCATGGGATCGCTTTCGGGTGGTCAATTGGTGAAGGTTGTCATTGCTGGAGCCATGTGGAATAACCCACATTTGCTTGTGTTGGATGAGCCTACCAATTACTTGGATCGTGATTCCTTGGGAGGTCTTGCAGTTGCTATCCGTGACTGGTCTGGTGGTGTTGTCATGATTTCCCACAACAATGAATTTGTGGGAGCTCTTTGTCCCGAACAATGGCATGTCGAGAATGGGGAGGTTATCCAGAAGGGAACTGCAGCTGTGGATGCTAAGAGATTTGCCGACGCTGAGTCAACAGAAGGATCTCCTGCACCGGAGGCTGCTCCCGTCAAGAAGAGAGCCGACGATGATGACTCTCCTGCTAACATCAAGATCAGAGCTAGAAAAAAGAAGTTGACCCGTAATGAGAAGAAGGCACAGACCGAAAGAAGAAGATTACGTTACTTGGAGTGGTTATCCAGTGCTAAGGGAACTCCCAAGCCGGTTGACTCCGATGAAGATGACGAGTAGTTACTGCTGGGCAATATAGAGTCACTGTTATAGATATGCGATTTGAACAGACTGTAGCGGTGGAGGTGTTGATGATGGGCCGGCGAGGGTGTGGTGTACGGTTTTTATTTTTGTCGCGCCCGAAGGCAAATCTATCCACCACCACCATGGCAGACAGATATTCATTTTCGTTGACGACATTCTCGCCAAAGTATGTATAATTGAATGCTATCAATCGTCACTACTAACATGCAGCGGTAAATTGGTGCAAATTGAGTATGCTCTTAATGTTGTGAAACAGGGAGTCACTACCATTGGAATTAAATCTGCCAACGGTATTGTCATTGCCACTGAAAGAAAATCCAACTCTGTTCTCCTCAAGGCTGATTCAAATAGTAAAGTGGAGTTGATCACTCCTGACATTGGAGTGTCATATTCAGGTATGGGTCCCGATTTTCGGGTTCTTGTTGACAAGGCCAGAAAGTTGGCCCACACCAAATATAAGAGAATCTATAACGAGTATCCTCCAGTGAAGATGATGGTCCAAGAATTGGCCAAGTTGATGCAAGAGTCCACGCAGTCCGGAGGTACCAGACCATACGGAGTCTCATTATTGGTGGGTGGTTACGACCATCATTCAGAGAAATATCAATTATACCAAGTGGATCCTTCAGGAAGTTATTTCCCTTGGAAAGCTACTGCCATTGGTAAGACTTCGGTCACAGCCAAGACGTTCCTTGAAAAGAGATGGAACGAATACTTGGAGCTTGAAGATGCCATCCATGTTGCCCTCTTAGCATTGAAAGAAGCTGTTGATGGTGAGCTTACAGGAGAGAACCTCGACATCGGCATAGTCAGCGAAGCCCAAAACCACCTTTTGGGTTTCACAGGTACCTCTGTCGAGGGACCTCGTTTCCGCAAGTTGACAGTTGAAGAGATTAACGACCGCTTAGAAGCATTATAATAAACTCGGCCTCCCCCAATACACCCGTACCTCCACCGGCCCGCGCTACGTAGATTTGATTTTTTTGCACAACTCTTCCTCATCGCACACCTAATGGCTAAGAAAGGAAAAGGAAAGCCCACCCATCGCTCTAACAGAGTGTATGATGCTTTCCAAATTGCTGAACAGGAAGAAGCAGGATCTGCTGATTCCGCGAGTGAAGAAGAAGAAGAGAAAGAGCTTCGCGTTCATGATGGTATCATGGATGCAAGTAAGTTTTTACAACAAGGCGATGGCGAATTCGAGGATGAAGAACTTGATTCCGATGAAGCGTTGGGCTCCGATGATGATTTCGATGTATTAAACTCCAAGTTTTCCCAAACCATTCGGGACAAAAAGAAGAAGAGAAAGTCATATTCTCCAGCCGACGACGAAGAAGGGTACGCCTCTATCGATGAGAATGAGATGGTCTCCCTCTCCGCTGCTTGGGATCTTGACGACAGAGACCTTGCCAAGTCCATGAAGCAAGGAGACATTGAGCTCAACGATGACTGGGTATCAGAAAGCGAGAGCGAGCAAGATGAAGAAAGTGAAGATGGCGATGACGATGACGATGACGATGATCTGGAAGAGGAAGCCAGCGAGAGCGACGACAGTGATGTTTTCGACGTTGAAGAAGAAGACATCGATCTCTCAGCCACAGTCGACTTGGTGAAATCCAAATTAAAGAAGCCAGCCAAGGAAAGAAAGCGGCTTATCACAGAAACCACAGGAGAGAACGAATTCAATGTTCCTGCCAGTGGTCAAAAGCTCTCGCTTAACGATATGATTGCTGCGGTGGATGCTTCTGTTTCCAAGGATGCTCTTTTGATTGACAGTGAGGAGTCGAAGCCTTTGGCGGTCCCATTGCCCAAAAACATCCAGGCTAGAAATGATCGTAAAGTTGCATATGAAATTACCAAAGAGCAGGTCACCAAGTGGCAGGAAGCTGTGGAGGCCAATCTCGATGCCGATCATCTCATGTTCCCGTTGAACCAGCCCAAGAAGCCAACCGTGGTGAGTACTTTTGAGGAAGTTGAAAAGCCCACCACCGATCTCGAGAAGAAGGTTAACGAGTTGTTAGAACAGTCAGCATTGGTTGACGACAAGAAGGAGGCTACCTTTGAACAAATTGCCGTGGCCAAGATGTCACCGGAGGAGATGAAGAAGAGAACCGCCGAGCTAAGATTGATGCGTGAGCTTATGTTTCGTGACGAAAAGAGAGCCAAGCGCCTCAAGAAGATAAAGTCTAAGACGTTCCATCGTATCATGAAGAAGCAGCGTATCAGGAACCAAGAACTCGTCGAGGGGTCGGATGCGGAGTCTGACGCCGAGGAGCACGATATTAAGAGAGCCGAAGAACGGATGAGTCTCAAACACAAGACCAAGAATAAGTGGGCCAAGCTGATGATCAAGAGCGGAATCTCCAAGGATGCCGAATCTCGTGAAGAGCTCGAAGAGATGTTGAGACAAGGAGAGCGTCTTCGTTCCAAGCAACTTGGGTACGAGGACGGCGAACAAAGTGACGGAGATGTATCTGATATCGAGAGAGAGTACTCCCGCGATGAGAAGACCCTGGCCAAGGATGAGGAAGCCAGAGGCAAGCTCGGAAAGGGAGTGCTTGGCATGGACTTTATGAGAATTGCTGAGGAGAAGCAGCGTCTAGAGAACAAGTTACAGATGGAGGAGTTACGTCGCATGAAGAACAGCGACGGACTCGAAGAGTTTTCCAACGACACATCTTCAGCCATGGGTGTGAAGAACGAGGGCCGTAGAGTCTACGGGCCCTCCAGTACCTCCATGCGAGAGCAGGAACAGGATGATAACCGCCGCGTGGTGGAAGAAGCCGAAGCAGATCAGGAAAAGAGCTTGGACAGCCGCCTCAGCAAGTTCACCGGAGCAGAGCGGGTGGCCGAGGTCGAGACCGCTTCTGTGGAGAAGAAAGAACCAAAGGATGCCAATGAAAATCATGAAGAAGATCAGGAAGCCAACCCTTGGATCTCAGGAGATGTTGATGCCAAGAAGAGCAGAAGTGTTCATCTGGTGGACAAGGACTCCAGCCGCATGTCCAAGTCGGCGGCCAAGATCACAAAGCATAGTAAGAGAAGTCGGTCGGAGCGGGATGCCGAAGATGCAATCATCAACATGAGTGAGACTCTTCACCTCGGAGGAGGTGTCCACGACAGCGACAACGAAGCGTCGGAAGACGACGGCGAGGTTCGCATGTTCAAACAGCAAAACCTCATCCAGGAGGCGTTTGCAGGAGATGATGTTGTTGCCCAATTCGAAGAAGAGAAGAAACAGGTGATTGAAGACGAAGGAGACAAGGAAGAAGACATGACATTGCCTGGATGGGGATCTTGGGCCGGAGACGGTGCTGCACCTCCTAAGAAGAAGTTTGTTCGTAAGATTAATGGTGTCGTGCAAGAAGATAAGAGACGCGATAAGAACCTCAAGAACGTCATCATCAACGAGAAGGTCAACAAGAAGAATCTCAAATACCAATCTGCTGCAGTTCCATATCCATTTGAGTCTCGTGAGCAGTACGAAAGATCTTTGAGAATGCCCATTGGCCAACAATGGACATCCAAGGTCACACACCAGAAGCTCACCAAGCCCCGTATCATCAAGAAACAAGGACATGTTATTGATCCTTTGAAGGCTCCATTCAAGTAGTGGGTACATGTATATTATCTAGCATATTAAAGAATTGTTAAACGAGAAGTAGCTATTCGATAAGGATACCGTTCCGGAGGGCCCAGTTTTTACCACTGAGGAAAACACCCTGGGGGTCGGTCTTTCTTCTAACGTTGTTGAACTTGACGAGATTCTCGCCAAACCACTTCTTCATGACAGGATCAAAGCCAATCATGGTGTAAAACTCCTTTCCGCCGTATTCTAATTGACTGGACAAGTCAGCGGGGGTCTGGTGGGGTCCATCCAAGCCAATAAAGTTCTTGGCCCAGTGGGGCTTTCCTTTAGCCTCTGACATGATATCCTCGAAGATCTGGAACCACTTCTTGGTTTCCACATTGGTGCCGAAAGGACGATACATGGTGGCGTTAATGAAGAGAGTCAACTGGTCATTGGAGATCTTGGACTGGTCAGGCTGGTAGGGGAGGGAGTCTGGCGAGTTGTCCAAGAGAGGACGGAAGTTGTTACCAGGAATAGGCCCGGCACTCAATCTGTTTCTGTTAGCTAACCATTCCTGGGGAGGATACAAAGAAGTATTTCCGTCGGCATCCACAAAAGGCGTATCAGAGTTGGTGACGTTGGAGCATCTCACTTCAATGGGAGCATGCACGAAGAAGTCGCCAGTGTTGGCAGCAGCCTGAATGACATCATTCAACTTGGTGAGAGTGTCCACTCCATTCTTAAGAGGAGCCGACCACTCATTGACAAACTGAGAAAACAAACAGTCCATGTTCAAGCCTTCAACGGAGTTCTGCACGGCAATGTCACCCTTTCCGATAGTTTCCACACTACCGTATTGCTGCTTGAAAACAAAGCTCTCCACGTAAGGAGTGAAACGAGGGAACAAGTTAACACTGATGAACAAGAGAGACTCGTAGAAGAAGCGGCCCAAGCGGGTTCCGTACCACGAAGGTCTAGGGTCACTCAATTCGTCGTCGGATTTGGAAGCTCTCCAGCATACACACTTGGAGGTGTAGGGGAACCACCAGATCCGGATGAACTCCGACTCCAACCAGATGTTATCCCATTGGTTCAACAAAGTTGAGAAATTGATGATCTCTTGCTTGGACTTGATGGTATATCTAGGTATGGTACGAATAGTGACCTGGGTGATGATACCAATTTTTCCCAACGACAACAAAGCCGCTCTGAAAAGATCGGGGTTCTCTGTGGAGGAGGCGGTTTTCAAATTAGCATCTCCGTCGAGAATCTGAAGCGAAACAACCTGTTGACACACAAGCCCGTGATACTGGGAAGAACCATGTGTACCGGTGGAAATCAAGCCAGCAATAGATTGGTCACTAATGGAACCAAGATTTTGAATGGCGAGCTTGTGTTCCTTGACATACTCGTTCAACTGGTACACGCGGACACCAGCCTCCACCGTCAAGTCCACGAATTTCACCTCTTTATCTTGGGAGGATGGACTTACAGGACCGAAAAACTCCTCCTTCTTCAAAACACGATCGAACTTGTCAAGGTTGCAAAGCCATTCCTTGGTCATGGTCAAATCACTGGGGGAGTGGCCCGAACCGACTGTCATAATGGTTTTTCCATGGATCTTGGCTTGCTTGATCAATTCCTTGATCTCTTCAAGGTTAGTTGGCTGAAAAATGGCCTGCGGCTGACAGTAGAAGGTGCCGGCCCAAGTCTTGTGGAATAATTTGGCAGTACGAAACGCCCGCAAGGATTCGGGAACCTCCAATGACATTTTGTAAAGATACTAAGTTGTTGCCACAGCCAACTTCATTGGGCTCAAATAATCCTGGGTGGGGCGTACGCACGTGATCCGTGCCGGAATTAATCCGAAGCGGACGTCAGCAACGGACAAATGCCACTTGGCGCGGTCTGGCCCCCGCCGCCCGAGAGGGCTGAAGCGGTCACGTGCGTGGTCGCGTGATCGCGTCGCCATCGACCATTTGGTTTCCGTTTTGGTCACAAATGGGGCCTAAGCTCGCACCACTCGTTTAGCAGTGTCGTATAAAGCGAATGAAGATCGACGCGCTCGAGATTGTTCAACTTATTCATCACATTTTTTAGTCCCTAAACATGACTCGTCCTCAAAACGTTGGTATTAAGGCCATCGAAGTGTACATTCCTGGTACTTATGTTAACCAAAGCGAATTAGAGAAATTCGACCAGATTCCTGCTGGAAAATATACCATTGGTCTTGGGCAAACCAACATGGCATTTGTCAATGATAGAGAAGATATTTACTCGCTTGCATTGACCGTCACTTCCAGATTGATTGAAAACTACAACATTGACACCAACAATATCGGTAGATTGGAGGTTGGTACCGAAACTTTGTTGGACAAGTCCAAGAGTGTCAAGTCGGTGTTGATGCAACTTTTCGAGGGTAACAATGACATCGAGGGTGTTGATACAATTAATGCCTGTTACGGGGGTACTTCTGCCGTTATCAACGCTATCAACTGGGTGGAATCATCTTCGTGGGATGGAAGAGAAGCTATTGTCGTTGCCGGAGATATTGCCATCTACTCTAAAGGTGCTGCCAGACCAACTGGAGGTGCCGGTGCCGTGGCCCTCTTGATTGGTCCTGATGCTCCTATTGTGTTCGATACTACTCGAGGTTCTTATCTCGAGCATGCTTACGATTTCTATAAACCCGATTTCACCTCTGAGTATCCTGTGGTTGATGGTCATTTTTCGCTTTCTTGTTACACCAAAGCCATTGACCAGTGTTACAAGACCTATTCCAAGAAAGTGCTCAAGAAGTCGGACGCTACTGTCGGAGTTTTTGATCACTTTGACTATAATGCTTTCCATGTGCCCACCTGTAAGTTGGTCACCAAGTCTTATGCCAGATTGTTGTTCAACGATTACCAGGCCAACCCCGAAAAGTTCACTGATTTGATTGATGCAGAGACCAGAGCCACCATCGACGGTCTTTCTTACGAGGCTTCCCTTACCGATCGCGCTTTAGAGAAGGTATTCCTCGGCTTGGCCAAGGAAAACACCAAGCAAAGAGTCCAACCTGCATTGCATGTAGCCACCAACATTGGTAATACTTATACTGCGTCTTGCTGGACAGGTTTGGCTTCATGTTTATACTACGTTGGTAGTGAAGCTCTTCAAGGAAAGAGAGTGGGTATTTTCTCTTACGGTTCCGGTTTGGCTGCCACCTTAATGTCTGTGGTGGTAAAAGGTGATATCTCCAAAATTACCTCCAACTTAAACCTTGACTTCAAGCTCAAGGAAGGTAGAACTGAAAAGACCCCTCAAGAGTATGTCGATGCCATTGAACTCAGAGAAAAGATCCATTTGCAAAAGTCTTTCAAGCCAACCGGTTCCATTGACCACGTCGCCACCGGTGTCTACTACTTGACTGAAATTGACGACAAGTACAAGAGATACTACCAAAGAAAGTGAGCCTCCGTCGTATTTATTAGATCTGATACATGACCAAGAGCCCACTGTGTAGACCGTTATTTATTGAAAGGTCTAATATACAACCTCTAATAATATTGGGCTCTCCTTTCCCCCTGTGGCTGGTGACCACGCCAATGTGATGTTCTGGCCGCCCCACTGCCTCCCCATTGGTTCTCCCCACCCGTGGCGTTGCTATGGCTCAACCAATGGTAGCAACACCACGTGATCATGATTGCTTGCTGTTGCGAAAAGTGACCTCCGCAATACGGTTGCATGGGTTGCGGCGTATATAAACAGACGGATTTGCTACTGCCCATGTGCTATAACCATGAAACTTTCAATTCTATTACTAATTGGCTGCGTTGCCGCCAACTTCAGTGCTTTTAAAGAAAACGACATTAAACAGTTCTTGAAGGACCGGAAGGTGGAGATTGATGGATTGTCGTATGACGATTTGACCAAGAAGGCAGAAGAAGAATATGCCAATTTGAAGAATTACCACAGGGACCATCGTGTCACTGTTAACGTGGCCGATTCCGACAAGCAACACATTCTTAGCCTCGCTACCGACCCCAATGCTGACATCAGTGATATCTTCCCTAACAATTGGGATTACTTGACTTCGGACAAATCTGACTACAAGGAACTCAAAGACTGGGTGTTTGAGTCGTGGGACAAGCTTCAGTTGGCCAGTTTCCTCAAGGCCAACCATATCAAGGCTAGTGCCAAAGACACAAAGCAGGATTTGATTGACCGCGCCAAGTCTCTGTGGGATAAGATCATCAAGTCTAACCAGGTGTCCGGGTCGTATGCTGGAGACTGGCTTTACGACAGCTGGTCTGTTGAGAATATCAAGAAGTGGTTGGAAGAGTACGAAATCGATTTTGATCCCAGCCAAACGAAGGACCAACTCTTGGATCTTGTGAAGGAAAATTCGTTCCTTGCCTCTTTGTCCAAGCTCGACAACAGACAATCGCTCCTTGACTCCTTGAATCTCGGAGACAAGAGTCTTTTTGATGGCAAAAAAATCAAGAAAGATATCTTTGACACCTGGTCGTACTCACAATTACGTGAATGGCTTTACGACCATGGACTCGTTGACACAAAGCCCGGAGTGGAAGTTGACGACTTGTCGCTTGACAAGTTAGTCAAAATTGCAAAGTCCCACGTTAGCTACCTCGACAGCGATATTCAGGGATGGATTGCTAAGGCCTCGAAGAAGGCAGACCCCTATCTTTCCAAGAAGCCAGGTGTCGTTGATAACATCATCAACAGCTCGTTCCTCATTGGAGTGGACAAGTGGTCCAAGGACAAGCTCAAGGAGTTCTTGCGGGCTCGGAATGTGAAGTTTTCTCCCATTACCACCCGCAGCCAGCTTGTTGCGCTTGTTAAGTCCAGCAAAGACGTTCCGGTTCAAGTGAAAGAATCTACCACGTGGTTGTTAGATAATTGGTCCACGGAATCTCTTCGCAGCTGGTTGCAAGACAAGGGTCAGGAAGTGAAGGGTACTCGTGAAGAATTACTTGCAGATGCCAGCAAGTATTATGAGGACCTCTTCAAGGACCAAAAGAAGTCCACTGCAAACCAGATTCAGAACTACAAGCTTGATTTCGAGGAGTTCAGATCCAAGTTGCAGGGAAAGCTAGGCGACCAAGCCTCGGATGCTGAAGACAGCATTCGCTCTGCGTACTCTATTGCTTCGTCGTACTATGATACCGCCAGCGGTATTGTTGGCGAGAAGTACACTGGAAGCAAGGAGGAATTGGACAAAACGCTAGACGACATTCAAAAGGCCGCCTTCATGTATACCGCCGACCTTGTGGAAGCGTCGCAGAACCTTAAGATCGAAGAAAATGCTCAGGCAGTGTCACAAGCTGCTTCTGACTACACCAATGATATATTGGCAAAATTGTCGAAGACGTACGAGACATCCAAGCCTGTGGTGCAAAGTTTTTGGAATACCTTGTGGAGTCACATTAACCGCTTGATTCCTTTTACCCGCAAACTAGCAGGCGAAACGGTGGTTGTTCTCAATGAACAAGCCTCCAATGTTAACAGCCAGGTGGATTCTCTTACCTCTTCGGTGCTGCAGGCCTACGGCGAGTACAAGCCGGTTGTGGAGGATGCCGTCAAGAATACCTACTCGTCAGCCAAGGAGTATGCCGATGAGACTATCAGCACCGCCAACGAACACATCGTTCAACAGTCCAAGGCCGGCTATGACTACTTGATAAACGCATATTCCAACGCGGAATTGCGGACGTATCTTGAAAGTTTTGGCTTCTCTAAGGGCTTTTTGGATGGCTTGTCCAGAAACCAGTTGGTGAAGTTGTCTGAGCATCAGTACAATGTGTTTTTTGGAAAGAAGTCCATTTGGGACAAGACCATCGTAGAGGTAATTCAAGATTCTACAGAATCCATTGCCGAGGCCGGTCACTCTTTTGTCGATAAGGTGAAGTCGTTGATTTAATTAGGTAATTGATAAAAGTACAAGGATACATTTGTAGCTGTATTCAAAAAAAGCTGGAGCTTTGCGCAGCTTTCTGATAAATTGCAAAAAATCCTGTTCCTCGCCTTGGAAAAATGCTACCGTGAATTTCCAAATGGTACTTGCATTATTATTGAAGCGGACTAACTAGTGGGATGGAGCTCGCGAACTTCGTGGATGCCACTACAAATGATACTCCCTACATCCGGACATCACATCTGGAAACCACAAATGTTTTCGTAGTCATTAAATTAAACTCGCAACTTTCGGCCTACTCCTCGGCCTACGCCTCGGCCTACGCCTAGCTCGCCCCAGAGGCTGATCTCTCGGTCCATATTCGCCCCACGCCGGCCGAGCTCCAAGGTGGCGGGCCCAAGCGCACGTGACCACACGCGCTCGTCTACCGCTCGTCAGTTGTGTTGTCAATTTGCCCATTCTGGTGAATATCCTACATATAGCGCGAGCCTCAAATCAAAACAAAATCAAAACAAATTTAATACTCGTATCAACTTATTTGATTTCAAGTATATCTTCACGTCATGAGAGAAGTGATCAGTATCAACGGTACGTAACGATCTATCATACATCAATCAATCAACCTTACTAACGAATCAAGTCGGACAGGCTGGTTGTCAAATCGGTAACGCCTGCTGGGAATTATATTCCCAAGAACACGGCATTAGACCAGATGGTTACCTTCAAGAAGGTTTAGACAGGCCTAAGGGGGGTGAAGAGGGATTCTCCACCTTTTTCTCTGAGACTGGTTCCGGTAAGTACGTGCCAAGAGCTCTTTATGTTGACTTGGAACCCAATGTTATCGATGAAGTCCGTACTGGGGTTTACAAAGATTTATTCCATCCCGAACAATTGATTGCCGGTAAGGAAGATGCCGCCAACAACTATGCCAGAGGTCACTACACTGTTGGTAGAGAAATTTTGGATGACGTCTTGGATAGAGTTAGAAGAATGTCCGATCAATGTGATGGCTTACAAGGATTCCTTTTCACTCATTCTCTTGGAGGTGGTACCGGATCTGGTTTGGGATCTCTCTTGTTGGAACAATTGTCTATTGACTACGGTAAGAAGTCCAAGCTAGAGTTCGCCGTATACCCCGCTCCCCAAGTTTCCACTTCCGTGGTCGAGCCTTATAATACCGTGTTGACCACCCACACCACTCTTGAACATGCTGACTGTACTTTCATGGTTGACAATGAAGCCATCTATGACATGTGCCGTCGTAACTTGGACATCTCCCGTCCAAACTTTAGCTCTTTGAACAACTTGATTGCGCAAGTTGTGTCTTCAGTTACTGCTTCCTTAAGATTTGATGGATCTTTGAATGTTGACCTTAACGAATTCCAAACCAACTTGGTTCCATACCCCAGAATCCATTTCCCCTTGGTTTCTTATGCTCCTGTGTTTTCCAAAACCAGAGCTAACCACGAGTCAAACAGCGTTGCTGAAATCACCGCTTCTTGTTTTGAACCTGGCAATCAATTGGTTAAGTGTGACCCCAGAGTTGGTAAGTACATGGCTACTTGCTTATTGTACCGTGGTGATGTTGTTACCAGAGATGTGCAAAACGCCGTTGCCACCATCAAGGCCAAGAAAACCGTTCAGTTGGTGGACTGGTGCCCCACTGGTTTCAAGATTGGTATTTGTTACCAACCCCCAACTGCCATTGAAGGTTCTGAGTTGGCTTCTGCTAACAGAGCTGTCTGTATGTTGTCTAACACTACTGCCATTGCAGAAGCTTGGAAGAGAATTGACAAGAAGTTTGATTTGATGTACTCGAAGAGAGCTTTCGTTCACTGGTATGTTGGTGAAGGTATGGAAGAGGGTGAATTTACTGAAGCTAGAGAAGATTTGGCTGCTCTTGAAAGAGATTATGAAGAAGTTGGTACTGATTCTTTCCCAGAAGAGGAAGAAGAATACTAAGCTAATTCTACAAAGCTGAATCTTTTAGTTATTTTTTTTTTCAATAATTAACCCGGGGCTCCCGGTAGCTTTTCTTAGTGTGAGTTTTTTTATATAATATACCCTTAATGTTTATGTGGATGAACATCCTCGTCTTAGTCTCTTGGTAGTCCTAATCAGAGGAAGGTAAATTAGGAAATTGAGCACTTTATTAGTAAGCTGTTTAAGAGAGTGTGAATCCCACAGTGCGTAATTCTCAAAAGTTTCAATTTTCCAGTTTCCATCAAGTTTCCAATGCAAGACAAAAGAGAGCTTTTGAAGCAACCACTCCATGGAATTTATATCCCAGTCGGCTTGATCATCTTTGGAACTTGTATCTTCGATTGGAGATACCTTCCTTACAGTTTGACCTTCGTTGTGCTTATTTGCTCCTACAATTATTATGATGCTTGGAGTAGAAGAGCTTCCCTTGATCCCATTAAATGGAATGACTTAGAACTCATTGACAAAACCGTTATCAGCAAGAACTCGGCCATCTATCGATTCAAGTTGTTTCACGACGACGAGATTCTCAATCTTCCCACTGGCCACCACGTTGCTTGTTGTTTTGAAATTGACGGAAAGGACGAAATCAGGTATTACTCTCCAATTTCCAATAAGTTTGACACAGGATTCTTTGACATTCTTGTCAAGTCTTACCCAGACGGCAAGATCTCCTCTCGATTTGCCATGTTAAGGGAGGGACAAACGGTAAAGTTTAGAGGACCGGTTGGTAGATTGAATTACACCGCCAATATGGCAGAAGAGATTGGCCTCATTGCTGGAGGCTCAGGAATTACCCCCATCTTGCAAGTTATTACTGAAGTTATTACCACGCCCGAAGATACCACCAAGATTTCTCTAATTTTTGCCAATGAGACGGAGAATGACATTCTCTTGAAGGAAGAAATTGATGAGATTGCCAAAAAATATCCCAGTTTCAGAGTCTATTACACCGTTAGTCATCCATCTGCCAAATGGGATGGTGGTGTTGGGTATGTTTCCAAGGAAATGATGCAAGAACACTTACCACAGGCAAGTCGTTCCAACAGATTATTTATATGTGGACCTCCCCAAATGAAGAAATCCCTCATTGAGTTATCAAGTGAATTGGGATGGGAACGTACCACTCTCAAATCAGCACCAACCGACCAGGTTTTCTGCTTCTAAGCACACATCTTCATAGATCAATAACTCTTCAATAAAATGGCATTGAACTGCGATGTTATAGGCACCAAATTATCAAGACGAAGGCGACGGGGAAGCAAAAGTAGTGAAAAGTTGCTGAAGAGAGGCGGACAGTGGCGACTCCGCTAGCAATTGGCATCTCTTTTGGCAGTCGCCCGCTGAATGTGCTTACGTAACACCAAAAAGTGAGGATGCAAATCATCATCATGAACCGCCAGCGAAGAGATGACCGGTTCGTCTGTTCGTTCTACTTGAAGATTGGTGCCTGCCGACACGGAGAGAAGTGCCTGAAAAAGCACGAAAAACCAATGAGTAGTCGGACGATTCTATTGGCTAACTTGTACCAGAACCCCAAGCTCAATAAAAATGACGCCGATGTGAACCCTCGTCAGCTAGATGAAAACTTTCAGCATTTTTTCCAAGATATCTTCGTTAAATTTGCCACTTTGGGAGAGGTGGTGGACATCGTTGTCTGTGAAAATGAAAATGCCCATCTAAATGGGAATGTTTACGTGATGTATAAAGATGAAGATACCGCTTACCAGGCTACTCTCACCCTCAACCAAGAATGGTACGGAGGAAGACCAGTTCATTGTGAGCTATCCCCCGTTCAAAGCTTTTTGGAGGCCAACTGCAGAGCCCATGACACCAACCTGTGTTCGAGAAAGGAGCAGTGTAACTTTATGCATGTTCGAAGACCAGCTCCCGACCTTCGTCGAAAGCTTTTTTTATCCCAGGAAAGATTCATTGTGGAAACAAAGCTACGGGCTCTACAGGAAGGGTCGTCGCCTACTCCCGCGTCTACTCCCCAACCTTCTTTGCAGCAGGCCGACCATGAGGAAGCCAAACCGCAACCAAAGGCCGAACCGCCATCATCGGCGCAAAAACCAGTCACCTCCACCGCCGCCGTCGAAATGCTCTTCAAATAGCAACCTCTCTGCATCACTTCCCAAGCTCATGTCTGCCTAACCATACTTGGCGGTGTTTGTGTACATATGTCTGTAATATAGTAACGGCCGAGTCCGGACGTGGGGAGAGCACCCGTACACCTCGCAGCGACGAATCATGGTGTCACTTAGGAACTAGTAGCTGAAACTAGCGTTGATTACTGTGGTCAACCATGAGTCTAAGTCTACCATGTCGTTTCACACCGTTGACGCCAATTTCAGCTCGACAGCTTCGGCTAAGTTCGGTGTCCGTTGGTATGGCCAATATTATGAGGAAAAAAATATCAACAACTACAAGAATCAGAATAAGCAGGCGCTTTTCCCTACTGTCAGTACTACGCCAAAACATGAACAGATCGAGTCTGTCAAAGCCAAGTGTTGATCAGTCTCATTCTCACGAGCATTCACATACCCATGAACCCTCGTCCGCGGATACCACCCATCATATTGACGAAACAAGTCACTTACACTCTCATGAAGAATCTGACCATTCCCACTCCCACAGTTTATTCCACTCTCACTCCCACGATCACCATCAGCCCAACGAATTGCTTTCATTGAAAGGTCTGTCTATTCTCAAGAACCCAGCGGTTCGAATTACCTGGATCGGGTTGCTTGTAAATGTGGCAATGGCTCTCTCAAAAGGTATTGGAGGGGTTTACTTCCACTCTCAGGCGTTGGTGGCTGATGCCATTCATTCCATTTCTGACATGTTTGCCGATTTCTTGACATTGGCCACCGTCAATGTGGCCTCCAAGGTGGGTACCTCGACTTCGTTCCCCCTTGGATACGGAAAGCTCGAGACCGTCGGCTCCTTTCTTGTGTCGGGTGTGCTTTTGTTTGCTGGGATTTCCGTGGGGTGGCTGTCACTTCTCCAGATCTTCGAATTCACCCTCCCAACATATCTCTACGAATGGGTGTCGATGATCCAATTACACTCACACTCCCATTCTCTTCTCGAGAACCCTTCGTCAGCTTCATCTCATTCCCATTCCCACGCCGACCATGGCGCTGAGTTGGCCGCTCACGCCGAGGTTGATCCTCACGGTCGTCAAATCCCCAATATCAACGCCATCTGGCTTGCTGGTGGAAGCATCATCGTCAAGGAACTCCTTTTCAGAAGCACCATGAAAGTGGCGCTTGCCACCAACTCTAAGGTACTTGTAGCCAATGCTTGGCATCATCGCGTTGATTCGCTAACAGCGTTTGTGGCGCTTTTGACGGTCACCGGCGGTGTCTTGTTCAATGTGGCATGGTTGGACTCGGTGGGTGGTGTTTGTGTGTCGTTACTTATTATTAAGGGAGGCTGGGGCTCGTTTAAGTCTTCGTGGAACGAACTCATCGACCGTGGAGAAAAGAAAGACTCCGAATTCTACTCCAAAATCAAGTCCATCATTGACAACGAAGTGGAGTCCCTCGCCAAAGGTAACTTCAGTCTCTCCGACTTATCGGTGCTCACATCCGGAGCCAACACCAACATTATTGTTGAGCTCCAAACCAACAGCAAGGACGTGACGCTCCCTGAGCTTAATCAGGTTGAAACCCAATTGAAACGTTCCATCAGAGAAAACGACAAGTTTGTTCGCAACATCCTTGTTTCGTTTAAACAGAATTAAGTCACGCTCGTTGAAGCACCTCCGAGCCATGTTTTTTTCGATGTGGCTTTCAGCCAGCTTCCATACACAAACTACTAGATATTCAATATGTACATCAATTAAGTCACCTGACGTTTATTTACATGTATTTACAGTTGGTTCTTTTTGCTACTCTTCTTCTTTGGGTTTCCTCCTTCGATGAATTGTAGAATATCATCAACTGACTTGGAGGCAATTGCAGGATCAGCTATCGTCTTCTTAGACTTCTTACCCTTAACTTGAGACTGAGCTTGAGTCTGGGAAGCCTTCACCTTGATCTTTCCGTTCTTGGCCTGTTGAGCCAATTGCTTCTTCTTTTCCGCAGCCTGGTGTTTGTTGTATGCCAAGAAAGCAGCAATGTTGGTAGCGAAGCCAACACACTCTTCCGTGAGCTTGTCATTCGGACCAATCACCTTGTGGAAAGTTTCGGAAGCAGCCAAAAATTGGTCTACAGAAGCCTGGTACTCGGAAGCCTGTAACAACAAAATACCGTACTTGTATCTGAGCATGGCGCTGATTGCAGAACCTTCACCATTGACGTCGTCAGAGATTTCAATCACCGAGTTGTAGAATTTCTTAGCCTGGTCGAAAAGCTTAGCTTCCGTTAAGAGCTCTCCTAAATTGGAGAAGGTGTTGACGAAGGAAGGATGATTACCACCATAAACAAGCTTTAATGCCTTCAATGCCTTCTTTTGTAACACGAATGCACTCTCGTAGTTGTGAACCGTGGTCTCGAGGTAAGCAGCATTGATGTAAGAAGAAATGGTGTCAAAGGAATCAAATCCATTGGTTCTCTCATTTAAGAGGCACGATTTCCGGGCAACCAAGCATGCTTCTTTGGTGTGGCCCAATTCAGCGTATACTGATGCAAGAATGTTATTGAACTGAGATGTTTCAGGGTGAATTCTACCGTAGATCTGTTCATAGATGGCAGCCAACTCGTTGAGGAGAGTGAGACCAAGGTCTCTTTCACCATTGTAAAGTTGGATCTTGGCGGTCTCGTAAACCTCTTGCACCAATGTGGCCTTGTAGGAGGGGTCCTTGACCACAGGAACAAATGCAAGAATATCGTCGGCCACCAAGGCAGTCTCACGAGCAACAACATGCTCGGTGATGGTTTCAGAGCCCTTTTTAGACTTCTTATTTTTCTTGGACACCTTGGCGGATTCAACTCGTTGGGTCTTGATTGCCAAGTTTTCCTTGACAGCTTCAAAGGATTCCTTGGTGAAGGCATAGTCTTGTGCCTTCCACTGAATACCAAACTTAAGAGCAATTTCACGCATCAACTGCAAGGGTTTGATGGAAGAGACCCAGTCCTCGGGCAAGGAGTATCTGAAGCGGACAAAGACCTCATCAGTTATCAATTGGAACACTTCATAGCTGGTAAGCGTAGTAAAAGTAAGGTCACTGTCGGAGTAGAAGGACTTGATGGTTTCGTCGATATCAACCTTGGGCGAAGTAGTAATGTCGCTGGCCAACAAACAGTTGTGGAAGTGAGTGACAAAGTAAGCCTTGAGGTAGAAAGGAACGTCCTTTCCAAGCTTACGGAGAAGGTGCTTAACAGCACGAGCAACCATATCTTGAACGGAGACGACATAGAGCGAGCTAAGGTGAGCTACAGTCGGCCTCAAGTCAATTGAAGTTCCTTTGTCCTCCTTCTTGTCAGCCTCCTTGTCAGCGGCCTGCTTCTCGGCTTCGGCTTTTCTTTCTTCGTCGCTCATGTTTTTGATTTCTTCGGCCTTCTTTAACTCTTCCTCCTTCTTCCTCTCAACTTCAGCGAGATTGGCAGCGGCGGTCTCTTGCTCCTTTGCGAGAAGCTCCTCTTTCCTTCTCAAGCACTCTTTAGCAATGTATCCCAAGTATCTCACGTTGATACCTCTGCGGTGGAGAACATCAGTCAAATGCTGACCGTCAAATGGAGCAACAATCTTGTCGAGATCGTCGAACAACTCGCCAATCAACTTGTCCTTGACGAACTTAGAAATCTCACGAACCTCCTCTCTGTCCACCTCAGACTCGTTGACACCGGTGAAGGCATCCGGGTTGAACACAATCTCGTTGTATGGGATGGCGAGCTGAATTTTCTCGTGATCATCGGCATCAGGTGTCTTACCTTCCTTTTCCAATTTTTCGGTCTCAGCCTTGAAGAGAACAGCCACTCTGCGCTTATACCACTCCTCAATGGCTTCGTGTCTGATAACCGCTTCTCCATGAGGGTAGGACTTTTCGCCTCCGGTAAAGTTTTTCTCCACAAATTCAATGTCAATAGGGGTACTTCTGTGGAGGTCAATTACGTACTTTCTGTTGTCGGTACCGTAGATACCCTTGGTGTCCTTAGATGTCACAAGGCTGTCGGCGGATTTGAAGCCGCTGGAAAGCTCTACAGTGTGAGGCTTCAAGTGAAGAGCTTCTGCAATTGGCAGGAGAGCCTCGTTGAACTTGGCATCAACGAGAACCTGAGTTTGGTCGGTGGCCAAACCGTGAGAGACCTTGTCCTTTGGCTCCTCGCCTTCAGCGGGCTGCTGGTCCTGGAAAATTCCAGGAACAGGGGCCTGACAGATGACCCTTTCTCCAAGGAAGTCAACTATACACGTCACAAGATTGTGAACGTCATCAGCATCGATCTGGTTGAGCACCTTGACACCGGCCAAGTCTTTGGAGGAAGCATAGCGAGCTGCATCGTCTCCTCCAGTAGTATCGAAGATGCCAGTGGCATTGACACCAAAGGAGTAGAATATTCCGTTCTTGAGGAATATCTGTCTATCTTTAGGTTCGTAGGGATTCAAAGCAGTCAAGTCTCCTTTGATGATGTTAATAGAAGTTTCAGTAGCCACCTTGTTGAATTCAAACAACGACTTGTGGACGAGCTTCTCTCTCAAGATACGGGCACTAAGATTATCCTTGGGTAATTCCTTGATCGCCTGGAAATCTTCATTCCAGTCCTTGACAAAGTCGGCCCCATCTACACCGTTGGACAACACAGCAAGCTGTGTCCTGGACAAGTCAGGCTGAACCCCGGTTTGGGGAACTGTAATCCATGGGTGCGATAATTGCGCAGTGGTGGGGAGAAGATATGCCTCAGGGAAAGGAGCCAGAGAACTGAGGGTATTGGAGTTTTCCTCGATGGTCTTGGAGAACAATGGGGAAATGCTGGAAAGCAAGTTGTACAATATGTAGTCCTTGGTGAATTTACCCTTTTCGTTGATCTTGATCAATGGGTTGAAGGTGGCATTGGAGCATCTGTTGACGAAGAATCCAGACATGTGACAGGTGATTTGAAGCACTTCACCCTCTAAGGTCTGGACTGTCAAGTAAAGAAGATCGCCTCTGGTCTTTTGAGCTGGAGTGACGGACCACTGTGAAATTCCAAGAGACTTGACGGGCGCCTTGATGGAAATGGGTGCAAAGTCACCGTGCTGAAGAAGGTCGATGTTAAAGTTGAGCACATCAGATGCCTTGGAAAGAGCAGACTTCTGGGCATCAGTGAAGATGCGTTCCTTCGGCTCGGGGGTCTTTGATTCTTCCTTGGACTCGTCACTGGACCCTTCGTGTTCCGTCTCTTCCGGGGCGTCCGCCAAAGTGAGAGTCTGGAACTTAGGAACTCCTGAATTGACGCCCTGCGAGTGGGCTTCCAAGAAGTGCAAGCCGATAACCTCTCTGAACTTCAAGATATGCTCGTAGACCGAGCTCAAGGTGTAGGGAGTCTCGGTTAACGACACGGACAACGAGTCAACATCACCAGCACCGAGTTCGACGAGAACGTCAGCCAAGGGAGTGGACTCGTCAAACTCAGCGAGGAGTTTGTGGCCGTCGTAGACAATCTCGTAGTTGGTCAAATTCTGGCACACACTCAAAAGCGCCAATGACTGCTTGATGTCGGAGAGTGGTTCAGTGACGGCGGTTTGAACCTCCACGGTCTGGGTGTCAAGCACCGCAGGCAATGTCACCTTAACATTCACCAATTTCGGTTCCTGGGGATTGGACATTTGAAACAGACGGCGACGGTAGTGAAAAATTGAAAAATCGAACTTTTTCGAGGTCGAAAAAAAAAGTCCAAAAAAAAAAAAGAGATCAAAAAGTGTGCTAAAAGCGAGACTTGTAACCAGTGCCAAATATTGAGCATCCCATGAAGCCAATGGCGTATGCCACGATCAACGAACTTCCCTATGAGCTCCTCGTGGAGATTTTTGCGGAACTCGATCCTGCTCAGCTTACATCCCTTCGATTGGTGTGTCGCCACTGGAACCATGCCATCTTAGATGGCGATACCTGGACCAGGCTGTTTGCCTCCAAGTTTGGCACCGGACGGATCTTCCCGTCGGTGTCCGGACTGCATTTCTGGACCACGGAGTACGGCCAGAGGTCATCGACGTACAAGAAGTGGCGCAAGGCCAAGGGAGTGATCTCGTTCTATACACATATCAATAACGAGTTTGGGTACGTGGAGCTGGCGATGGGGGACTTTGACAACCACCGACTACTCACTGCGTCGCGGTTGACGGGTAACGTAGCCATCTGCCAATTGGAAAATGGCGGCAACCAGACATTCATCCCTGGGAACCATGTGATGAACGGCATCACGGCGTTGGAGGTCAACTGGACGCATCTTCTTGTGGGGACGCGAACAGGAGAGTTGTACCTTAAGAACCTCATGACGTCCACGGCGTCGCGGGGTCTGCTCAGCTTAAAGAAGTTGATTGAAGATGGCGCCAATGACGCTATTGTCGGGGTTCATATGAACACTCATGTGCATAAACACCAGGAATGGGCGGACTTCGTCCTGGTGTCGGAGAAAGGTGTGGTCCAGCTATGGAACCTCAAGGGGCAGCTGGTATCCCGTGGCCAGATCGCTGTTGCCGGTGGTGGTGCTGGTAGTGTCTTGGCTATCAAGAGCGACTTCAAGAAGCACGTCTTGGTGTTGACCAAGACGCACGTTCACCACCTTAGCTTCTCGCAGTTGATAGAGATGGGCCGCGTCGAACACGCCATCGAGATGTCGGACGAAAAGGCATGGATGGATGCTGACGTTGGTGGCGGCAACGTGATTGTCAGCCACGCACACACTGTGTTTGTGTGGAACTACATCCACAACCACACCCGGCGGTTGGTGGTTGACGAGCGCATCACCTGCTCCAAAATGCAGACGTGTGAGCCACGCATGAGGGACACCGGTGCGTGTGGAGGAGATGGGTTGCTATATGCCAATGTGCTTGCTAATAGCACCGTGATTGTGTGGAATGTTCGTGATGGAAATGCGTCCATCAAGTACCTCCCCATCACCACTGACTTCGGTAAGTGGGCGCCTCAGCTCCCCGACGGAGTGCCGCAGGTGACGTGCGTCTCGCTCAACAGTCTGGTAATTCTTATTGGTGGCTACAACGCGGTGACAAACATCCACAATGTGTTTACTGGGGAGTTTCTACGGGAATGCTCAGTCAAGTTCCCCACTCGCCACGATCGACGCACATACATGATGCCCATCACCGAGATCGTGATGGGCCAGAACCAGCGAGCCACCAATGGAGCTATAGTGTGCGGAGAGACGGTGGTACACTTCCAATACGGAGATGCAGTGGTGGCTCTGGCCAAGAAGAAGATGAGTGGATCTCGCCAGCTCTCCGCCAAGCAACAACTATACCAGAGCATGAAGGACGAGATCGATGATTACGACTTAGAAGAGGAGGCTTTGAATCGCAAGCGGCTTCTTATGGACCATTACAACGGAGTTCAGTTCGACAACGAAGACGAGGAATACCGCATAGCACTAGCACTAAGCCATAGCGTCAACAAGGAAGACGAAGATCTTCTCCGGGCGATGGAACTCTCCAAGCAGACCCACGCCCCTCTGCCTGATTTGGACAGCGAGCTCCATCAAGCTATTGAAATGTCCAAGCGGGCCAAGAGCCCGAGTCCACCACAAGAACCGTTGGAGGGGTCGTCTGTTTCGAACCATCCCGAGGAGCTTGACGAGGAGGAGCAGTTAAAGCTAATTCTTGAGCTTTCCCTCGTGGATCAGTAGGGACGTCTTTAAAAGCCATCTGCATTCGAGACCAGCAAGACCTTCGAGACCATCTAAACTCCACACAGCTTAGACAAACTGCACTCAAGACTATCTTCTCTCCAGACAACTTTCACTCTCACACAGAGAGCTTACACAAACAGTCAAGATAGCTTACACAGACAGTCAAGACAGCTTACAGCTTACACAGACAGTCAAGACAGCTTACAGCTTACACAGACAGTCAAGACAGCTTACACGGACAATTTAACTCCAGAAAGTCAAGACAGCTTACACAGGCAATCTGCACTTGACACTGAACGCACCTGTCTCCAGTGGCCCTTCTCTCCAGCTAGGCACTGTCATAGCCAATAACACTCATGAATTTACGATACCTTTCAGTAGCCGGTGGCAAACTTACGCCCGCAATCTCTTTCGTCCCACACGTTCTGAGCGTAGGCCCATCCGTAGACCCCGAGAAGGGCCGGCCGGGGTTAAGGCGCGGCCGTTATTTTACGGCGGCTCTCATTGGCTGGTGGTGCGACTTCGCTCCGGCTCACCAAACAAATGAGCGAGTGAATTCTGGAGTCATTTTCCACTACTCTCACCACTTAAGACTCTTTGGATACTCATATTTCAACATGGTCTTCTCCACCTTTGTGAAACTGGCAAAGACGTCGGAGAAGCTCCTGTTCTTCCAGAGCTCTTATCCCTACTTGAACAGTCATTCGTTAGTGCAATATAATAACTTCTTCAATGCTAGATGGCACAATGAAGACCCCCATCCTTCCAGTACCTCCAGACGGTATTTGAGTATCGACAGTGGCCACTATGGCTTGTACTACACCATCTTCAGTCACGATGCGGAAAAGAAGAAGAAGGCCACCTCCCGACCTTCGTTGGAGGACGGCGACGATGTGTTGCCACCTCCATCGGATAATTACTACGTGGATCGATTCTTCATCTCTAAGGTCAAGCAAGACACCTCCCATAATGTGCTGAAAATTCATAAGCTCAGATCAACTCCTCTGAGGGCGTTTGCACGTTCCTACTCCACGAAGGTGGCCAAGCTCGATGCTGCCATCGCGCTGAAGGCGGAACAGGAGGCCAAGAAGTTGGACGCTATCGTCGAAGAGCCCACACTTCCTCTGGCGGATGAGGAACCCTTTGAGGTTTCTTTTGTGCGTACCCAGTGTGACAGGATGATGGAGATCTATTCCACAGACGGTGACTTGAACATGATTTACCCTCTATATCAGTCGCTTAAGCGCAACGGTCTCACCCCTCCTTCCATCGACATCTACAACATCGTCCTCGAGTCCATCATCAAGAGAGACTTGGACTCGGGCGCATCTCCTGACGCCGTCGAGGCCAGACTCACCAACTTGTTGACAGTTTACCAAGAATCCCTTGCATCGGCTGTGCACGATGCGTCTTTGCGCCCCAACAGCACCACCTACTCCATTGTATTGGAGGGAGTTTTCCAGGGCGCTTTGGACGTCAAGCAAACTGCCAACTCTAGCATGCAGTATGTCAAGTTGGGTACTGATTTCTTCGCCTCCATCAGAGACCCCCACACGCTTCTGTTTGATCGGTTCATGGCCAATATGCTTCATTGCCTCATTGCATATCCTCAATTCGTCACCGAAAAAGTGGTTCGCACCATCACCAGTGTTGAAATAACACAAGACACTGTTGAATACTATACTGGTCTCCTCGGCATGGCGCAGTACATCACCAAGTTCAATGTTGGCTCCAACAAGGACGCATACGACTACATTTTCCGTATCTACGCCCACGCCAAGAATCCGGTTATCTACGGCGCCACCATCGAGGCGTTGGTCCTCAGTGGCAACTTTGCGGTCGCCACGAAGTTCCTCGATGAGTTTTTCAACGAGAATGGCCTCCGTGGCTCCCAGCTGGCTAATTTAGCCCATGTTTACTTGAAGGCTATTGGCGCCCTTGGATCCGAGGAGAATCTCTTTAAGGCCTACAATTTGTTGTTGAAGTTTAGAGACGCCGGCGTCCGGGTATCGCCCGCCACCTACGACTCCATTATCGCTGCCTTCCTTGCTCACTACCTGCAGGCATCTGAAGCTTCGAGGGCATCATTCTACCCGATTTTATGGAAGTTGTTCGATCACGCTGCTTACGGAGGTAGTACCAACAGCCGTGACGGCCTTCTCTCTTTATCTATTGATGTTGGTGATCACGAGCGTGTTTTCCAGCTCATCAAGGACATGTTGAAGGGCGAATACAATGCCACCTACCCCTGTGACTTGGATGTGTTGAAGAAGGTTTGTGCCTACCTTTACAGTGGCAGTGTGGTCAACAATAACAGATATTACTACGATCTCATGTGGGCATTAATCGAGCGTCATGAAAGCACCGACGTCAATGAGCTTCTATGTTACTTGGCACCTTGTATGATTCACGATGTGGATTTAATTTTGAACTCACTCAAGGTCAAGCAGGCATTGTCGGAGTTCAGCTTGTCGCAACACAACGTGTTTGGTCTTATGACCGTTCTTAACGTGTTGATCAACTTTGTCGCAACCAACCAGGTGGATTCGTCTCGTCTCTTCAAAATTGCTCAATACCACGCAGAGCTCATCAATGAATTCGAAGATACAGAAAATCACTATCTTGAGTTGAGTGAAGAAGTAGCTCACTTCAAGTCTCTCCTCAATGAGAGCTACAGGGGATTGATTGAAAAAGCGTCTCAGACCCCTGCATTTCAGGTGTCCGATGACATGCTTGATGCATGTCACCACTTGGACATTCCCATGAAGGTTTCTTCTCGTCGCCAAATCGACTTGGCGGACTACACATTGGACATGAGTCAAAAGCTCATGGTGGACTATAACGCAAACATCTCGTGGTTTGTTTACAACTTCCGCCAAGGCTATCAATTCACTGAGCTGACATGGCGAATGGTGGTGAACCACGATTTTATAACGGAGATTTTGAAGAAGAAGATAAAGGTTAGCGACGTTGTAACCCGCATCTTGTCGTCTACTTGTGATGACGATACCAAGACTGACTTGATTGTTTCTCTTATCAATTACCACTGTGACGAGGTGAATGTGGAAATAGCCAAGCTCAATCTCACAGACACCGACATTCTTGTTGCGCTTTCGGCTGCTTTGGAGCAGTCTGACAACCGATACTTGGAGAAGCTCATGAGAGAGTCCTTTGCAGCTAACATGAAAAGAAACCCAAGCCATACGTGGATTGCAAAGTACTTTTCGGGACTCTTGGCCCGTGGTCAAGCCCAGACGCTCGCTGAGCATGGGTCGCAGGTCGACTTGAGGAAGCTTGATCTTGAGTCCGTGGACGATCAGATCATTTTCTCCACCGTAAGCAAGGCATGGTTCCAGGTCAACGACTTGGACAGCTTCGCCACTCTTTTCAAGCATCTCATCAAAGACCAGGACATCCTTTTGCGCTACGAGCGTCTTCTTGGGGTGTTTGTGGAGTACTACATCAACAAGGGCTCATTTGACATGGTGCTCCGCAAGTTTGCCAAGGTGCAGACGCAGCCAAGTGTCAAGCCATGGTACGAGGCAGCTCAATTTCTCGCTGGCAGCGGAACCATCCATCCTGATGCCGACATTGGGCATCGTCTTCTCATGGCGCCTTCTCCCAAGGAGATGGCCGCCATCATGTCGTCAAGCAGGCTGAAGGTTGACAACACGCTCATTGCCAGCGTGACTCAGCATCTTATAACTGCCGCAGAGTTGAACAACCGTTTGGCCTTGGCCAACGGTGGTGTTATCAGCAAATTCCACGGTCTTATTGCGTCGCTCCGGTCTGCCAACATCAGTCAGGTCTCAGTGGACAATTTGATTTTATTTATCAGACTCTTAACTCTTACGGGTCAGGGATCTACGCTACACGTCATTCTCACCAAGCTCGTGCAGCAAGACTCTTTGGCCCCCTTGGTTAACTTTTACTTCCTTGAGATTCTCGTAGGAAAGTACGAGGGCCTCAGGTTGATAAAGGAACTTCAAAGAAGCTTCCAATCCCTCAATGATTCCATTAGTCTTGGAGTCATTGAAAAACTGCATTTAATTAGATAGGTACGGTATGGTTATAGAACGGTTTTTCTATCGGGCGTAAGTGATTCTACCGGGCGTAAGTGGGGCCCAATGCGGAGCCACGTCCGGACTAGGTGTGGATACCTAACGCGGGGTTAGAGGATAAATTAGTTCCCCAACTACTTCAAAATGTCCCAAGCCAACAGTGTTGCTGTCAATTCCTTCAATTCCAATCATTCTCTGTACGATACGTATCGTCCGTCGTTTGTTCCTGTTCACGTAAACAAATTCTTGGTGGACTTGAACTTGGCCTCAGATTCCCAGTTTTTTACCGACAAGGTGATCTGTGAATTGGCCGTCGGTACAGGAAAGTTTACCAAGAACCTCGTTGACAACGGATGGAGCGACAACCTCATTGGTGTGGAGCCATCGCTGGGTATGTTGGAGTCCTTCCACAAGAACTTCCCCGGGATCAAGACGTATGAAGCGCTGTCTTACCAGATTCCTTTGGAAGATGGCAGTGTGGACGCCGTAATCGTGGCCCAAGGATTTCACTGGTTTGCAGACGAAAAATCGTTGCAAGAGATCAATCGGATTTTGAAGCCCAACGGAAAGGTGGGGTTCATCTGGAACTTTGATGTACCTCTTGAGCCTCCATTAGTGTCCATCAGCAGCATGTTGCCCAAGTACACATTTCTCTTTGATGACAGCCTTCCAGAAAGTGTGGTTACCGAGGCCAAGGCTTTCGAGGAAAGCACGGCGGACTCAAAGGACAAGGCGTACGAGTTGTCAAAGAAGGTGTTCAAGGCCACCGAGTGGTCGGGAAAGGTGGCCAACTTTATCTATCAGTACGAAAACGGGGTCCCGCAGTACCGTCATGGATCCTGGCGTAAGGCGATTGAAGCCACCAAGTACTTCAGTCCTATCGAGTCGGAGATCTTGGTGTACTATAATACTTTGGTGTCCAGAGAAGCGGTGTGGAAGTACTGGGAGACCAGATCTTACATCACGGCATTGCTGGCAGAACAACAGGCCAAGGTCAAGGCAGACGTCGAGAAGCTCTTTGAAGAAAGCATCAAGGACTCCGATAAGGCAGGAGATAAGTTCAACAAGATCATGGCTACGCACGCGGTTGTGCTTGAGCGGAAGTAGTGTTGCACAGGCAGATTGGCGTCAGAAGTACGTAATAGATATTAGTAGACTGAGATAAAACATAGCCATTTAGCGAAATAGTATTGCTTAAATTTTTGGTGTTTGTGACTCTGAAAATTCTATGGTGTGCTCGTCAGTCATTATGCTATATGTACAAGTTAGAGTGAATTTAAAATCTCACCAAGATCTATCTTGGTGGCCTCCGGCTTGGGCGGCCTACCTTCGTCGCCAGCATCCTGGTCGATGGCAGCATCTTCTGCAGCGATCACGGCATCAATGTCAACAGAGTCGACTGGTGATGGTTTAGACGTGTCGATGCTCTGGTTCTCGAGGTCCTTCAATTGCTGGATGGCTCTGTTTTTCTCATCGATGACATCCTGGGCAGCCTTTCTTTCTGCCTCCCGCTCCTTTTTTAGGTTATTCTGTTCCTTCTGGGACTTACGAAGATTGGCCATTCTCTGAGCCTTTTCTTCTTCAGGGGACAATGTCGAACTGAGCCGAGATATGCCTGTAACCCATAATTTTCCAAGGTACTGGTAAAGCTGAGACGAAGCCTCATCGAATTCAAACACCCGTCCGGTGTCCAACTTGTCCTTTTGGTCATGGTAAGTACCGACTCTGTTATATGCACAGTAGTAGTAGCTGTTACAAATACCGCTCTTGACCCACCCCTTTTGTGGAGGGTAATCATCGATCTGGTTGCGACGCTTGCTTTCGTCGAGGCGGTTTTGTTCGTCAATATCGGCTTTTCTATGCTTCCAGCTCTTTTTAAACTTCAATTCCTCACGATCGTCAACCGGGCTTCCGGGCTGGCGTAAGTAAGGAAGGGCGGGGGGGATTAATGCGTGCTTGATGGTGAGTGGATTTTTGTATAGTGACTGGAGGTTCTCGGGTGCAAAAATACTAAACGGCCAGAAGGAACGGTCGCGAAAATAGCCATTTTTCTTGCAGAAGCTGAAGCCAGAATTAATCCAAAGAAGCTTTCCTTCTGCCAGAACATGCCCCGGGTGAGTTGAACAAAGTTCCTGTATTTTCTCGCCGAGATAGTATTGGTGTTCAGTTTTCGATGTGATTTCACCAATGCTGGCAGCATGGTGGGCGTTGAACATATAGTCTTCGTCTCCGGCCATGGAAAGCCCCAACCAGTACATTTCTTTGTCACCCCAGATGGAAGACTTCACAGGATCGTTCCAAAGTGCAAGGGGAAGCGTCATCAAGATACCGGTGAAATGGCGGTGTCTGTCAATGGCCACCAAGCCAGCCTCCATTGAATGGCGCCACCCCACCATGTACGGATTTCTGAGGGTCTTCTCGGTGATAGGCTTGATGCCAAACATCTTGTCGATAAGACTATTGGAAGAGGGCATCAAGGTGGTGAAGTAGTTAGTCTCCACGAAATCGTTGAAGTCACGAAGACTGCGGTCTCTGAAAAAGAAGGTTCCTGTCTTCTTATACTCGTCCAGGTTGAAGAAGTCCACTGGATTCATCAATGGCACCGAGTCGGCATCAAGCAAGAGTACATCTTTAAATGACGTGAAAAGAAGGGCCAACAACTTGTTTGAATAGCCCTTGAACAAATTGCGGTAAGAACGATCGACTACGTTCTTGACATTGACAAACCACACATTCTGGGGTGGGAACTCGGAGCCGTGCTTCTTTGCTTCCTCCACCAAGTTCAATTTTTCCAGCACCGAATCTAAGTCCACCGAAAATTCGTCAGAGAGAAGTCTGTCGGTGGGGGCCTGAGCAGCAGCAATGATGTAGTCTTGGCTTCGACCACTCAAATCACCGTTGAAAATGACCTGAATAGGAAGCCTGTTGTTGAAGGCACGGAGAACGCGGATGAGCTTGATGATGTCTTTAGTGTGACGGGTGGTTGCGGAAATGACGATTCCACGGCCATTGGATTTGTACCTGCCAAAATCAATGAGATTACCGCCTTTGTGAGGATTAATGCCGTGATAGTGGTCATTGTCGTATACGGGATAACCAGGGTCAAGCTTAGTGGAATTTTGCACAAATAGCGGAGCGGTCTCGGTGAAGTAGAAGAATAAACGCTTGGTCAACTCGTCATAGTAATGGCGGTTCTTGCCGTACTTCAACACCTGAGGGCGATTTTGGAGAAAACACTCACCGTATATTCTCATCAACGTGGAAGTGTCAGCCATGGCGGTCTGAGTGCTCTTTGCCTGGGCCACCCTCTCGTAGTACAACAGGTTGATGGTGTTATTGTCGGCCTTGGAAATGGGCTTATCCTTGTCACCCTCTGCTCTCAAGTGCTTCAACACCTCGTAATGGCGCTTGAAAAACTGGCCTTTTTTCACCACACTCTTGTCAAACCTATCATCGTCATTTTTGAAGAACTGGAACTTAAAGTCGGGATGCTTTTGAAAGAAGAAGTCAAAGTAAGCTTCACACTTCTGAGGCAACTCTTTGGCCTCAGACGACCGACTGAGCGACAGAAGCCCACGGCGACTGAGATACTCTTCAAACTCTGACCAGCCCGAGTAGCGGTAGTTCAGCCAGTGGAGGTCGGCTCGGATGTGATGGTCATTAGTCTGAAAACTCTCCAAGGTGAACGAATTTTGAACCTTGGCGATCCCTCGAACAAACGGGTTCCCGTATGTGTGGTACCAGTAGGTAAAGAAGCCCGTCACGAATATCAAAGTGACGAAGGCACTGATGCGTCGTCTGGCAAATCTCATGGCAATAATGGTAAGGATCAGGAGGAATTGTTGCCCTTTTAAAGACGGTTGACGAATTACTAAAATAGGTGAGATCTGTCAAGGCTTAGGACGGCACGTGGATGCAAAACGGAGGAGGGCTGCGGAGGGAGGAGAGCAGGGAAAAATATCACGCCTAAAAATATCACACTTCGGCAACTGCCACCAGAAGTGGGCACGGATAGTATATAAGCTCCAAGGATTGGGGGACAAGCATGAAAACGGTGGGTGGTGCTTTTGGTGGACAAAATAAAATAGTCCGGTTACAATAGGTTAAGGGGGCAGTGTTCACGTGGCTTTTATGTCAAACGACAAGGGCTCAAGAGCGCCTGCAGCGAGCAATAGAACTTAGGCACCGGCGCAGGGTGATGGCGCGAAAAGAACAAGGAACAGCCCGGCCGGCGCACGGGCGTGGAGGCCTCTTTTGTCGGCCTACGTGGACGTCTCTTCTGTCGGCCTACGTGGACGTCTCTTCTGTCGGCCTACGCGGAGGATACAACGAAGGAACTTTCACAGGGCGGAGGCTGAAGACGGCATCAACAACAGAAGGCTAGACGCTGTTATGCCCCTAGATCTGAGGGCGTGTGTATGGAGCGGCGGAGGGCGACATTGTGTGGGGCGGTAAGGCTATTGTACGGGGTGGCCTGAAATAGCGCCAGCGGGTTGCTAAAAGCGGACTGCCTTTGGTGTGGTGAAATGGGGATTGACGAGCGATATTTATAGACGCGTGGTGGCGACGCGGTGGTTGCATTTCTGATGTGAGGTTGTTCCACGAAGTGACAGATGAGGAAGACCTACGCCCACGACGAAACTGGATCTAGCTAAATCTAGACTACCATTCTTCCCCAGAGCTATATGCTACGAGGCACATCCCTCTGGCAGATTCAACTAGAACAATCAACTAACACATTTAACTAGCTTATCTAATTGGCACATCCAACTAGCTCATCCAACTAGCTCACTCTGCTAGCTCACCCAACTAAAACCAACTCGCGCACGATCGCCATAATCGGTCTCCCGTATTGTTTGGCTGCCTACATCACATTTACAAGCCATGTATTAACGTGCCTTACCTTCTCCCGCCTTCACATAGATAACATCTCCGTCTTCAACAACGTAATCCTTACCCTTGGTCAATAATTTACCGGCCGACTTAACGCTTGACTCGTCTCCCAAGTCTATCAAGTCTTGATACTTCATCACGAGTGCTTGGATGAAAGTTCTCTCCAAATCGGTGTGAATGGTTCCAGCGGCTTGTGGTGCGGTGTAGAATCTTCTAATGGTCCATTCTCTGACTTCGTCAGGGCCACAGGTGAAGAAAGAAATAAGATCCAACTTTTGTCTCATAGAGGTAATGATCTTTGGCAAAGCAGATTGGGTTCCAATTTCTTTGAGGTATGATTCTCTCTCTTCGTCGGTTTCCATGTTGGCCAACTTTTCTTCAAGAGAGACAGAAATTGGAATAATGGAGTCACCTGGAGAGTTGGCGTCAACCCATTCCTTGATCTTCAACAAATGCTTGTTCTTCTTTCTGATATAGTCTCTTTCGGAGAGGTTGACGAGGTAGATACATGGCTTGGCTGTCAAGAGGAACATGGAGTTGATGACTTCAACTTCTTTAGTGGTCCACTTTTGGTTAGCGATTCTTTGTCCATTCTCCAACATCTCGATGATCTTCTTCACCAACTCTGCTTCCTCCCTCTTTTGCTTGACTTCAAGGGATTGTCCACCTCTTCTGGTGATCTTATCGATACCTTCCAAGTGCTTGTTAGCGAACTCGATATCCTTCAATCTCAATTCATCGTGGATGATTTCCAAATCAGCGTATGGGTTAACTTCGTCGTTAATGTGGATGATGTCAGCGTCGTCGAAACATCTAACGACTTGGAAAATAGCATCAACAGCACGAATGTTGGCCAAGAAATTGTTTCCCAATCCTTCTCCAGCATGAGCACCCTTAGTCAATCCTGCAATATCGTAAATGGTCATATAAGCAGGAACTTCACTCTTGGGCTTATACATATCAACAAGCTTTTCAAAACGAGGAGATGGGACAATAACTCTGGCCTCTTCTGGTTCAATGGTGGCAAATGGATAGTTAGCTGGGTTACCAAGAGGACATCTGGTAATGGCCTGGAAAAAAGTGGACTTACCGACGTTAGCAAGTCCAACAATACCAGACTTCAAATTGTTACCTGGACGTCCCAACAAGATGGGCTTTTCAACGACTTTCTTCTTTGGAGGCATGATAATGAATACAAATGATGTAACAGGTACTGGAAAAAAAAAATGTCGGCATCCGCGAGGGGGTGATGTTGCCGGAGGTGAAAAATTTTGACGACGACACGCGACATTTATTCTCCGTACACCACTTGTCGGTTTTTTTCTCTTCATCTTCCAACATGCTTTCCCAAATCTCTAAGAGGGCCTTTTCTACTGCCCGTCTCTTGAATCAGGTCAAATCTTCATGTCCTGCTGGAACTGTCCTCAACTTGAAGACCCGTAAAAATGGTGATGAGCCCGTTGCCTTGGAAGACTCTGAATACCCTGAATGGTTGTGGGATACTCTTGACAAGGCCAAGATGGATCAACAGTTGAAAGAATCTGATATCCTCAAGTGGAGAAGAAGACAGCTTAACAAGGAAAATACCAAGCAGATCAACAATAACAACTTTTTGTCGACTTTGTGATCGAATTCTAGCCACTTTAGCTACTTGCACTGAAGCAGCTTCCCTGTTCAGTAGTCTGATGTTTGATTGAGTGAAGATCCCCTCCTTAAGCTAGACCACTCATAGATCCTATTGGCCCACCCTCTGCTGTCACTACGGTGAGATAGCATTTGCATCTGTACATAGAAATACATGAACTAATGATATTCATTGTAGCATCGCCACTCTTCGAGAGCTATACACTACTATTTACGATAACACCTCAATATTGCTGTCATCGGTGTAAACCATTTGAGCAAGCGAAATAGTGTTTTCTTCTAAATCAAACACCGTGTAAGCAGACCTCAAGAAGTTGTCTCCCAAGATTGCGAAATCCAGAGGCACGATGGCAAGCATACACACCATGTCCCCAGTGGTCTCATTCTTACCGGCCTCCACAATGAGATCAGAAAGCGGCACAGCAATCTCCTTTTGGTTGTTGAAGTCAAAAGTGAGGGTATTTCCTTCTTGTCTCAAGGTACAAGACACAACATACCCACCGTAGGTAGAAGAGTACTTGGCATTTGGCTGGGTCTCAGCAAGAATCGAGTTAACGAGGCTTTGAGGAAGATAAGTGTAGGTGGTACCAGAATCCAAGAGGACGCTGAGCTCATCGGCATCAATGGGACTGTTGGTGGAAGAAGCGGCAGCTGCAACGGCACTGGAAGTGGTGGTAGATTCAGAAAGCGAGTTAAGGTAGTCTTGAATGGATTCCAAAGAAGTAGGACTAGTAGCAGAAGAAGAAGAAGAAGAAGATCCATCTGCTTCAGAAGTGTTACTCACGACACTGACAGTCACCGAAGAAAGAGGAAGTGAGAGGTAGACGTATCCACCGTTATCCTTTACGACTGCAATTTCAACAAGATCTCCTTCATACTTTGCGTGGTCGACTCCTCCAAAAAGAACCGTTCCCTTTTGAGAGTTCGAGCCTGTCAAGTATAACGAGTAAGCCACTTTTTTGATCAATCCTTGTTCCTTCATTTGGACCGGGCCGTTAGAATAGGTGTTGGTGGTAGTTTCCAACCCTTCGTATCCTATTCCAAACACTCCCACGTTGGAGTCTGAATCATTGGCAAGTGCAAAATTGGCGCCTTCAATGGTGAATGAGTCGGCCAACGTAACGGTATCTTGAGCCCAAGTACCCTTGGCATAGGTGCTGTCGGCGTATGTGATGGAAAAGTCGGTGTCGTTCGTCTTGAAAGTCGTTGAGTTGGAGTCGTCAAAAGTACCGTATGTGGCACAGTCAACCGAGCCACCGTTGGCTTGACATTGAGGGTTGTCGTTCGACATGACCCACAAATCACTGGATCCCGTATCTAACAATACCTTGATCTCGGACTCGTCCGAACCAACTTTAATGGTACTAACATAAAAGGCTCTTTCGTTGGAAAGTCCAACGGTCACGGTGTCATTTGTGTATCTTTTGGCAAAGTTAAGATCAAGGCTGTGGAAGAAGCTTTCGAGGGCAGACGATAAATCCAAACCAAAAATGACGTCAAAGTCAATTTTAACAAATCCATCAGTGGACAAAGCGAACCCACCTACCGACAAGAAAAGGAGTGACACTAGTTGGTAGAAACGAATGAACATGGTAGGAGTAGTGGGGGTGCGTGAGGAGGATATCACTAGGAATTCCATCTGCCTTTATATTGGCGTGGCATAAGCACCTGGGACACGATGAAGCAGCCGAGAAAAAAAATACGTCACTGGTTGCGACCCTTGCGAGATCTGTTCCTGACGAGGAAATGCATGGAGGCCTGGAAGGTGCATGCCGGTTAAACATCCCCATCTTCAGCCACTTGTTTTAAGGGCTATTTATGCTCATCTACGCTATCTCGTCAGTTTTCTGTGCCAAACTTTAAGGTAGAACCAGTACAACTTTGATAAATAGGTGCTTGCTGTTTAGTTGTTTTGAACCAGGGTAAGTGTTTACCCTACGCGGTTATTGTTCACTATTGTTTTGGAACGACCCAATCGGGAAATAGACCCGTACCGCGGGGCTCCGATCCAGAAACGATGGTTTCACCGGCCAACGGCCGAGGGGAATGTGGAACAAATGTTTATTTCAGGTGGAATGGAGCATGGCGGCAGTGCATAAAAGCATGCCCAGATATTTGGGACGATATGAGAGCCCTGGGGCTTACGCGTGAGCCCACACGAGACCGCATTGACATGGCTTCGCGAGCAGGCTGACATCTGAGCCGAGGATATCAGACCCACGCCGTTGCCGGGGAATGGAGCGAAACCACCTTACTAAAAGCAGACTCATCTACCACGGATTAGCCTCCAATTCGTCGTTTCCCCAGGGCTTGTGCGCCAAGGATGAGGGCATTTGTACTTCTTTGAACAATTCGTCACCCTTAAATTCGGCACGGGTGGGTTGCTCAAGAGCATCCAGTGTTGGGTGGTGAGTTTCCTCGTCCTCGTCAGCCAGAGCATCTTGGTCATAGTCATAGGTTTCGTTAACAGACTCTCTGTTTTGGGACTTAATGTCTTCGATGTCGTCCATGATAGCAATGGGAAGCGACGGCTGGTACTTTTTGGCACGAAGCACTTTGACCCCACCAAGTCCGGCACCATAATTGTTGATGAGTTCACCCAAGTTTGGAAGCGCCACTGCAAACACAAAGTTGGGGTTGAGGCTTACGTAACTCTCCTTTGAGAGGAATGACAGTTGTTCAATGTAGTGAAAGTGGCCCTTGCTGACTTGCTTCTCGCCCTGTTCGTTCATAAGACGCTTGACAAATTGTACCAACAGCTTGGGAAGCTTTGTTTCCTCAACTTCATAGCGGTAGAGCTTGTTCATGACCTTGAAGATTTGAAAGTAGTTGAGCAGGTCGAACTGGTTAATGGTGTTGATCAAAGACTCTTCGTCCGTCAATGCCGACATGCACTGCAACCACTGGAGAAGCTCGATGGTGGGAGATAGTTGGGCCTTGCCGATATTGTAGAGCGAATTATAATAGAATCCAAGAGAGTGTGGATCGTTGTTCTTCTTGTCAATGGTAAGCAAGTTAGTCAACCGAAAATTCTCGGGCACGAGACGATCGAGGCCACCGATAGAGTCAGGAGTGAAGATGCGCGAGTTGTGAGAACGCAACCAGTCCTCCACGGTTGAAATGTTGAGACGAAGCTGGATAGCTTTGGATCTGGAGCAATACTTGGAAGCATTGATGATGCGGTTGAAGAGAATGGCATTAATGTAGTAGAACACCTGCGAGAAGGTTTGGAAACGAAGAAGATTATCCACATCATGAAGTTTGAGCACGTAATCGAGAGCGCCAAGAACCTGGACGTATCTGACAGGAGAGGGCTTCATAAGCTCGCGCTCGCTCGGAGGATAGAGCATGTTGAAAATATCATCATAAGTGCTGGGGTGTTTCTTGTTTTTGTTTTTGAATAGATTCCAGTCCTTGGCGTAAAGAACGTTGGACACATCCACCAAGTTGGTGAAATTTAAAATACAGTCTTCCACAAGTAAATTCAACCGGGAGTTAATGGAGAATGAAAGCGTGGCAATCAAAGACTGAACCACGTTGATGAGTTCCTGGAGAAACTTGGGATGAGACCTGTAGGTCTCCTGTTTTACGAAGTAGAAATGGAGGAACTGGACCACCGAAAGCCAGTAACTCAAGAGCACGATGTCACCAGCGCCCCCGGCCGCGGAGTGGCCGTCGGAGTCGGTGGTGGTGGCCATGTTAAACACACCCGACTTGGTGTTGGTGACCGACCGCAATCTGACAATGAAGCACTCAAAGAGAAACTCAGTGAGCTCGGTACTGGACACTTTCAATTGAGAGTAGCGCATGAGCTGAAACACAATAGCTGCGGGCACCTTGGTATCATGCTGTAAAGATTGCACCTTGGTGCGGAGGCCAAAGATGTAGTCGAGAAGCGCAGGGATATCGCTATCGGTGAACTTGATATACTGTTCAGTCAACAACTTATCGTAATCAAATGGCGCAAGTTGTACAAGCTGGTGGTCGGTGGAAAGCATTTGCTCTTCGTCGTAGTTCTCATCAAGCTCGTCCTCGTAGCTGGTGGGCAAGGTGGCAGAGATGCTCTGCAACTTGAGCTTGGTGGACAAGTCGTCCACCTCGTCGCCACCAAAATCTGGTTTGAAGAAGGAGTCATCTTCTTCGGAGGTCTTGGACAAGAGGAGGTTGTGGGTCTTGAAGTAGCTGTATATGTCCAGCTTATCAGGGGTGACCAAGGCGACGGCGGCGTCGCCCACCTCGGCGCCGTACAGAAGCAACAATTCCACGGTTTTCAATTGATTGAAATGAATGGCCCACATGAGAGGGGTATAGTTGTTTGTGCCATCGGCTAAGTTGGGGTCTGCTCGGTGTTCAAGCAACAGATCAACGATCGACGTCTGCGAGAACGCTATGGCAAATATCAAACAACTGTAGCCACCCTCGGGGAAAACCTCATCCACCAAGCTGGCATTGCTTCGAGCACACGCCTCAAATGTCACCACGTCTCCCTCGCAAGCCGCAAGCATCATCTCTAATGACGTTTTTTGTGCATGGTGGTCGGCATCTTCGAGGCTTCGTTCCAACAGCAATTGAAGCTGGGTCTTGGCCTCGTTGATCTTGGTGAAAAGCGGGTCTTGATAATTGAGAATCGGCGCCACTTCGAGGCCTCCAAAAACACTTTTGGAGGGAAGCTGGGAATTCCATGCATCCATGGTTGTAAAAAGGAGTTTGTGTGAAGTAACCGCTAACCTAAGTAAGTAAAGATGAACAGGATTTCGCACAAATAATTTCCTTGGCCGGCCTCCTTTCGCGTATCAGGATTTTTCTAGCCTATTTCACGTTTCCCCTACCTTTTTTCCCAAGTTTGACACATCCCAAAATGGTGGCCAAAATCTACAGAAGGATAGTATTCGTGTTGGTGGTGGTGTTTGCTTTCATGGGATTGTCATTGGTGCTCGAAAGAGGGAAGTCGTTGGACAACTCAATGCACTTTCTCGATTCATTCACTCATTTGAGTGAAGATACCAAAGCGTACGAACTCGAACGGGCCAAGATGAAGTTGAAGCAGAAAGAGATGAAGGGACTCGAATTGGATCTTGATCCTTGTACCGTCTTCAATCCTGTCACCCATGGGTTTATTGACTTGACTTCGTTATCGGCTGGTGGTAACGAGGGTAAAGCGATGGCATGGACCGCTCGTGGTTATGAGTCGGAGCATAATTATACGGTGGGAATCTGCTCCAGTCCCTTTAAGCAAGCTCACGACAAGTTTGACGAGGTGCAAGATGGGGTCAATGCTAGTTTGGTGGGAGGATTCTATCATGACCACAAATTGGGGCGGTATGTTTCCATCGGCCAGTACTCCACTGCTCCTAAATTCAAGGGAAGAAAGCTTACAATGACATATGAGAACGGATCCTACTGTGATGGCTTGGTTGACTCTGCCACAGGGAAGAAGCTTCGAAAATCAACCACGCTTACGTTTACATGTGACCGAGAAATGGCGGCCAAAGCCCATGTCTCCTATATCGGGTCCTCCAACAACTGTCACTACGTGTTCGAGGTTCGATCTCACCATGCATGTCCTACTGCTAATAAGGCCGATAACTTGGCGGCGGTGTGGATTTTCCTTTTGATCTTCCTTGCTGCGTTGGCGGTGTACTTCTCAGGAGGCATTCTCTACACTTACTTGAAGCTGAGATAAGCGAGCGCCAGAACAATAATTTTCGCCCTCCCTCGTATTGTGGTACCATTGAGGGACCACATACGGTCCTCGCCAGTCGCCGGTCCGCTGCATCTATATAGCACCCGGACCCTGTCACGGCGAACCGCTCGGCAGGACAAGACGAGGCATGACACCCCGGTGTCGAGCAGCCGAGTTGGTCTGTCATATACACGCAGCACGCATATTCATGGCCTGTGTCGAGCAGGCCTGCTGTGCTCCCCTTACCGTGGATGCCCCAGCACACCGTTTCCTAAACCTCTCCTGGCGTAGGTCTCGCTGCACTCCACCCTCTTGGCACAAAAACCCTCACATTATACTAAATCCGACCAGCTACTCCGTAGCATGAGTTTAATACATTCTAATTCCATTAAACTAGCCCCTTCCGCCTTTCCCCTAATGCCGCCTGTCATTCCCCTTTCGGCCAACTAGGGCCTTTCGCATCCACCTCCCCCTGGTTTCTTGTAGACCGGAACGACGATGGAGATGGTTGGGAATAAAGGTTTACGGTCCGCTCTGAAGATATAGTTGGTGGTGGCTTTGGTGTCTCTTACTTCCGGCAAAATTCTGCGATTTCGTACATTAAGTTGAAAATGGATTTAATTGTAAATAATTAGCACTTTGCCGAACCCCTCTACTCACCCACCTGCCTTACTTACTTATCACGGAAGCCACAACAATGCAGGCAGACGCCGCACGCTACGTCCGGCCGTGGCGGGGAATCGACCCCCGATCCTTCGACTGGTGATCGGTGGCTAATTGCTGTCGGACCTCGTACTGCTAGCGACCATCCTTATCGAGAAAAAAGCACTTCCGTTGTGCCTGCTATCAGGCTTCACATCGAGTGTCACCGGTCGCCCAGTCACTGCCAGCTGCACTCTGGCAATCCGTCTTCCCTGGCCTGCTCATGTTGACATCGCTATCTGCCCCTGGCACGTGACATTGACGTGAGTTTGACACCTTTCGGTGCAGACTCGTAATCAGGCCGTCCAAGTGACCTATGAAGTACACGAAACCATGATCTTTTTTCCCCTGTTCCGGATGTAGTCCTACGATCCAGGAACGAACGGCGAATCGTGTGGCATTGAAATGACGACATAAGCAAATGAGTAATTGGTACGGCGGCTTAATTGCTATGGTTCACGTGAATACTAGGCGCGGCGCTAGTCACTTGGTTTTGACGCCAAAATGCCACAATGGGAAAATTCGTCTTGTCCATTTAAGTAAATGGACTCCTCCTTTCTTGAGCGTCATGACCAAGACTTCCTCCTTCTCCGATGAGGAGCCCGCGAGGGTTATTATATCCACCACCGTTGACGGCGAGAAACCTCACTACACCGATGTCATTGACATAGACACCAATAATGTGTCCGACTACATAGACGGAGACGCCACATTTATGAGTAACTCTCCATACCCAGAAGTTCGTGCTGCAGTCACGACGGAAATTGACCCAGACATCAACTTGAACCACTGGAGAGCCTGGTTCCTATGCACGGTGTTCATCATAGTTTTTGCGGGCGTCAATACCTTCTTCTCGTTGCGGTATCCATCGCTCACCATTAGCTACATCGTGGGATTGATCATTGCATATCCCATCGGTAAAGCCTTTGAAAAGCTTCCTGACATCAGGTTCGCAAAGGCGCCGTTCTTCAACCTTCGTCCTTCCAAGTTTTCCGTCCAGGAACATGCGTTGATTGTGATAGTCCTTGCATTAACCAGTTCCTCGAGTTACGCCATGAATATACTAAGTGCCCAGACTAACTTCTATCACCAGGATCTTCCGGTGGGCTATCAGATTTTGTTGGTTTGGGCGTCGCAGCTCATTGGTTATAGTGCAGCCATCGTCACCCAGCGGTGGATTGTGGAAAACCACCACATGATCTGGCCCCAGACGCTAGTAACGACCACTGTGTTCACCACCATGGCCAAATCTAACCTCGCCGAAGACATTCACCCTGCGCGTATCTCATGGTCGAGATACAAGATGTTCGTGTTCATCATCGTCACCTCCTTCGTCTGGTACTGGGTGCCGGGATTCCTCTTCCAGGCTACATCCTACTTCAATTTCATCTGCTGGATAGTCCCCGACAACACCGTTGTCAACCAGGTGTTTGGAACCAACTCAGGTCTTGGCCTTATTCCCATCACCTTCGACTGGACCATGATCACTCAGGCTCTCGGTGTTTCGCCACTTGCAACTCCGTTTTTCGTGGCTGCAAACACTTACGCCTCGGTGTTCATTTTTTTCATCATTGTCCTTCCCTGCATCTACTACACCAACACCTGGTATTCCAAGTTCATGCCTCTCATCAGTTCCAGTACATTTGATAACACCCAGTCTTCCTATAATGTCACCAAAGTTCTCGACGACAACTTGAGAATCAGCAAGGAAAAGTATAAAAAGTACTCATCTCTTTTTATCCCTAACTCCTACATTCTCTCGTATGCCCTTAATTTCGCAGCCGTCACTTCCATCTTCACCCACACCTATCTTTACAACGGAAAAGATATCTGGGCCAAATTTAAGGATGAATCACACGGAGGTCAGGATATCCATGTTCGTCTCTACAAAAAGCACTTCAAGCTGGTTCCTGTATGGTGGGGTGTGGCAGTGTTTCTTGTCTCTATTGCTTTCACGTTTGGCGCTGTCTCGGGGTACTACGAATATAGTCAGACCCCATGGTGGAACGTGTTTCTTGCTCTTGGCATTGCGTTCGTGGGCTTCATTCCCCAGGGCCTTCTTGAAGGTCTTACTAACCAGCATGTGGGATTGAACATCATTACCGAGCTTGTTGCTGGTGTTGCCAACCCAGGTAACCCGTTTGCTAATATGATGGTCAAGTTGCTTGGGTTCATTCCCATGAGACATGGTTTGGACTTCTCCCGTGATCTCAAACTCGGTCTTTACATGAAGGTTCCTCCGCGAACGCTTTTTGTGTTTCAGATCTACGGAACCTTACTTGCCGGGTTGGTCAATGTGGGCGTTCAGCAATGGATGAGATTCAACATTAAGGACTTCTGTGTGACGGGAACTGAATTCTCTTGCCCCAACGGACGAGTCATTTACTTCGCCAGTATCACCTTCTCTCTTGTCGATGAGGTCTTTTACATTGGCAAGCGCTATAACCCCATTCTTTACTTCTTCTTAATTGGTGCCATTGCGCCGTTCTTGACCTATTACCTTCACAAGCGGTTTCCTCGCAGATGGTTTGGTAAGATCAATGCCCCTGTTTTCTTTACAGGCTCAGGTAATATTCCTCCTTCAACTATCTTCAATTACTCGCTTTACTTTGTCACCTGCTTTGTGTTTAACTTCTGGATAAAGAAATACTATTCCAAGTTCCACGCAAAGTTCAACTATGTGATTTCCGCCGGCTTTGATTGTGGGGTAGCCATCTCGGCCGTCATAATCTTTCTTTGTGTTGCGTATCCCGGTGGTACGCTTACATGGTGGGGAAACACTGTCTACAAAAATACCAAGGACTATGAATCGGTCCCTTACTACACATTAAAGGAAGGAGAAACGTTTGGCCCTAAAACTTGGTAGCCACTACTATGCCTATGTCAAGACATTTAATAGATGTTATTATATAGTACCAGAGAATATGAAGTGTAGCACAATTTTGTTCAGGCAGTACCTGCAGCAACAACAGCTGGGTAGCCTTGAGTCTCACCACGAACTTGTATTTTGGCAACCACTTTACCACCAGTGGAGGCCAACCGAATCAGTGCTCCCACTTTACCGCCCCACAAATCCTTACCGAGCAACTTAAGAACATGAGAGGTGGCATCAGATGAGACGTAGTCAGAGCCATCCAAGGGAAGAAGGTTCGTAGCACCAACCAACTTGGTGACGGCGCTTTCCAACGTCTTAACGCCACTAATATTTACCACACTGCTTTCCTCGTTGGGTAATTGATCAAAGATAGCGGTGAAGTTGGAGTTATACAACGGAGAGGCGAAATCACCAGGAGTGATTTCCAAGTCTTCAATTTGATATTCGTCAGTCCAACCTTCATCCCCTTCATCAATGTTACCTTCCTCATCAATGATGTCTCTACTGGTAAAAGAGAGGGTGTTTCCAAAAGCAGCCAAGATCTCTTCGTCCTCAAGAGAAGGAGTAGAGAAAGATGCATATAAGGTACCAGATTGTTGAGGTTTCAACTCGGCCACAGGAAGAATGAAGTCTTCGGTATATAAATCATTGTCAGGCTGGGAAACAACAGACACGTCTTGTAGGACCAAGTGACTCAAGGTATTGGTGATGTTAAATTGGAGCACCAACTTACCGGCGTCAATGAAGAAGTGCTTGACAACGGTAACCACAAACTCATTCTCTTTTTCGGTAAGGTAAATGGGGGAGGAGGTGGACTTGGATAATTTGCCGTAGTCAGCAAACTCGGAGATAGAGCTGAGCTCTTGAGCGTATGCTTGTTGCTTGAGAAGTTCATTTGCACCGTCATCAGCCTTAGACAGCTCGTCGCGAGATTGTCCTTCTTGATTAGATGGACCATCGGTGGCCGTGGACGTGTCGGCTTCCAACTTATGAAGTTTTTGGTTGTATTGCAATGACTTGTACTCATCGGCAGAAATTAGAGGAACCTCATTGATATCGAATTTGGAGTTGAAGTTTTCTTGGTCATTGAGATAGTGAGTCAACTTGTTTTCCAAAGCACCGAGGTCGTATCTCAGCTCACTTACAATCAATCTTTTGGCATTTTTATCAATCAACAGCAAAGAAAGAGCGGCACGATCTCTGACTTCATCATCCACATCATTAAGACATCTTCCAAGTAAAATCTTGATATTCTTAGAAACGTCTCCGCCACAAACAGCAGCAAACTTGGCAAGCGCAATAACGGCAGACAGTCTGATGATGGAGTTTTCCAAAACCAATCTGTTGTAGATGTGTCTGATGTAGTAGGATGGGTTGGTGGTGGTTGGACCTTCGTCACCGAGAAGGTGTAAGATTCTAACCGATAACTCGGTGTATTCACAATCTTCAATAAACTCACACAAATTCATCAAAATTAATTGCTTAGCACTTTCATCGGGAAGGAACTTGATCATGTCGAACAATGCATCCACAATGGCCGACTTGAGCTGATAGGAACCATCATCACGAATCAAATCAGTGAGGAAAGATACCAACTTCTTATGCTTTGAGGGAAATTTCAAAGCAAGGTTTTCGATGGCCTCTATGATGACAATCTTGAAATCTTCAGTGATCTCATCCATCAAAGAGGTCATCTTAGAGATCAAACGATCCACGTTTTCACCACCGGTACTAGACTCAATGGTACCTGCACCCATGGTCTTGAGTAAGGTGGTAATGGCCAAGGTGGAAATGGAACGGTTGGGGTCATTCATCAAATTCTCCAATTCCAAATTCACAACGATGATCTTTTCGGGGTGCTTGATAGAGATCTTGTTGATCAATCTAATGGCACCGAAACGAGTGGCAGTTCTGGGAACGCCCAATAATTTTTGAAGCGTGGTGATGATGGACATGAAGGTTTCGTCCTTGATGAGATGCTGAAGACTGACAAGTGTCTTACAAGCTTCCAATTCGACCATATCACTCTTGTGCTTCAAAAATCCTTCTAACATAGGAAGTAAGTGGGACTGAAGAGATTGATCGTCAATCAAAATCTTGTTAATGTAGCGAATCAACTGGATAATCGAGAAGGAGTTCATAAGTGAGGAGCTTTCCAACAACGAAGTGACCAATTTCATGAGAGCCATGCGATCGTGGTTTCTGAGGTGATACAACAATCCCATAGCATGATACTGGTACATATAGGAGGTGGAGGGTAAATTGGAGGTTGAATTACCGTAATACTCATGTAATTGGAACTGGTTGGAGGGGAACTGCTTGAGGGATTGGACGGTTTCAAGCGTTTCATTTGTAAACCGCTTTACCACGTCCTTGGCGATTGGCAATAAATTGTAGGCGGAGATCAACGCAGCAGAGGATACAATAGGGTTTTTATCCACAATACAGTTGCGGAACAATCTTTCCAGTGCCGATACTGTGGTGGTGTCGAGTACCTTGGAAAGGGTCCGGATAGCGTTGGGTTTATACACCAAATCACCACTCTGAATATCCTTCATGATGGATGACGTAACCATCAAGATATCCTGCGACGTGGCTGACAATTCCTTGATGGTCAAATAAACCAATTGTCTCAATGATGAGTCCTTATGTTGGAACAACTTGGAAATGGAAAAGAACAACGTGGTGGACTCCTGGGAAGGAAATTGTTCACCATGATAAATCAATCGAAGTAACTTGGCCAATAGTTGACGACACTTTTTGGCGTTGACAGGAGAAGCGTTGAATTGCTGTAAACACTCCTGGAACACCAGCATCTTGTCGAGAAGACCGGCCTCCGCGGAGTACGGGTCCAGCTTCTTGTAGGTGGACGTGGACATGGTGAGTTGTTATTTTGATTCGGCGCGAGAGCGCTTATGTAAGCAACCACTCCCGAGTTCGTGGCATTGGGTTTTTTGCTGAAAAAAAAGGTGCGCTCATATCTTCATCAACCATGTTCGCCATAACGTCTGTGATCCGCCGCATGGCCACCCGGCCTCTCCTCAATGTGGCTAGTGTTGCCAGAGCTCCTGTAATAGCGCCTACCGTGGCGCCTACGTTGGCATCTCAAATCCGGACCTTCAAGGTGCGTACTTCCGTAAAGAAGTTTTGCAAGGACTGCTATATGGTGAGACGGAAGGGAAGGGTGTACGTGTTCTGTAAGTCAAACAACAAGCACAAGCAGAGACAGGGTTAAGAGAGTGTGTGAGATGTGCCGAAGACGGAGGGTCATAACGCTTGCTCGAACAACGCTTAAGGAAGTTATGACGGAGAGTCATGATACAGAGTATGATGGAGAGCAGGTGAAACAACCGCTAAAAGTAGTCACAGTGATGAAGAGTCACGAAGGTGAAGACTGATGCTAGAAGGCACACCTGTGGCGCCGCTACATTCGTGTAAATAGATAATGCAACATTTTACAGAAATTTTAGACGTAACGACAAATGCAATTTTGTGGAATGGCTTCAGTGGTCGACTCGGAGCATCCGCTCGGAGTGCTTTTGCTGGGCTGCAGCTTGCGCTGCCAATTTTCGAGTGGTGGGCTGCACGGATTTAGACTGGATGCTGGAGATGGAACCTTGACGCTGTTGTTGCTGCTGCGATGGTTGGAGTTGGTGCTGAATCAGATGTTGAGGTTGTTGCAGGGCCAGAGTGAACTTCTGCCGCGTCTGAGACTGTGCTTCGGCCCAGAGTCGCTCCAAGCTATCGCGAGTCTCGTTCTGCTTCTCTTGAAACACGGGCGAGAACTCCTTGAAGGTGTTTGCGTTCTTCTGCTCACCCAGGAGCGAAAGCGCAAACGCCCGCGTGGACTTTTTGGGAAGCTCGATGTTTTTGGTGGCCGCCATGATGGTCTCCACGCGGTTCAACGACTCGGCCACCGGATTGAGGTGCCGCCGCACGTTGAGATACTCGCGGTTGAGTCTCTCAAACTCTGTCCTTGACTGGAGAAGATTATGACGGTTATGCGTAAGAAACACATTGATGTTACTGAGACTGTTGGAGGGAGTCTCCACCGTCGCCGATGACGGGGTCATTGACATTGATGAAGGCACAAAATTCTGAGGCGTGGGAATGTCTCGAAGGTTGGTCGAACTGCCGTAGTTGGCAAACATCATCTTGTTGAGCGACACTGAAGAAAGGGTCGAGTTGTCATGCACGTCCATGAGCGAGTTCTCTCGCTGGAGCCAAAGTCGCTGCTGGGTTCTGGTCCCATGGTCGAGACTGGTGTTGACGGTCATGGTGTTAGGCTGATGCTTGGAAACACTGTTGTTGAGGAAGTCATTGAAGTTGTTGGTGTTTTGAAACTGTTGGGATTTCTTGTTAGAGATGTACTGCGAGCCTGTCCGCAGAAGATTGTTGAGTATACTCTGATTTGGCTGGTATGAGCTAGCGGGAACCACTGGCTTGTCGGTGATGACGGGCTCCGCAATGTTATGGGTGGTGTCAATGGGATTGGCTCTGAACGATATTCCACTTATGCTCTCGGATTGCATGCTTTCTATCGACGAGTCCGCATGAGTGGGGTCAGGACGAAACGTGGCGCCACGGGCCTTGGAGTCCACTTTTTTGGTGAGCCCCGTAGACTGTGATAGGAGAAGAGAGCCTCCGTACATGTTCCCGCCAAGGTCCTCTGTGGAGCTGTGCACAGAAGAAGCCATCATTTCGGTGCTTCCATTGACGTCGCCAGACTTGGCGTCTGAATCAGCAGCTTCGGCCTCAGCGATAGGCTGCTCAATGGGGGCGATGTGTGGGTCGTTTTCTCGGGAATCATCTGCTTCTGAGTCTTCGCTTTCATATTCCTCATCTTTTGAATCATCATTCAATGCAAGAATGGCCTTTTCTCGTTTGCCACTAGTCTTGAGACCAACCTGGGACACTCCTTTCAACGACGTGGTGGACTTAATTGACTTGATCAGCTGACTAGACATTGTCTTAGTGAGGGGCCGGAGCCCACTCTTCATACTGGAGTTACTGGTAGTCCGCGTTAGCGGATGAAGACCTGTCATTTTAGTGAAGCTTCGGTTATTTCGCTTGATCCCTGGGCGGGTCGTTTTGGGTAATCCGTCAGTAGATTTCGATCGGTTCAAATTGGGTCGTACGGGTCCATTGAGTGGCAATCCTTTGGTGGAGATCTTGGTATGAGAAGCCGATCGACCATGTAACTTGAGCTTGGTATGTGACGGATGCTTTTTGACCTGGACTCTTTGGTTAGGCTTATTGCCGCCAGGAGTTGAGTCGGGGTCGGATTGGATAGTCAATATCTGAGGCTCAGACGCCAGTCTGTCTGGCGGATAGGGAGGCTCCTCCTCACTTTCGTTTACTGGACTTGGTAGATTAGTACTGCCGCTACCGGATTCTAGAGGACTGGGCTGTTCGTCTTGTTCAACCTGTCCCGGCATGGTCATGGAGTGGTGAGGTGAATTTAGCATCACGCCTTCAGTCCGTACACCAGAAGTTTACGAGAAAAGTGGAAGTGGTCACGTGCCGCAAACCATGGGGTGGGCGTTATGTTGCCAAAGTGTATTAGATGTCGTTACTGCTAGAAGCTATAAATCAGACGCATGACTAGATCGCATGACGGCGGCGAGTCACGGAATACGAAACCGGAGCGACTGTCCCTCCATGTAGATTCGGGAAAGAGTCGCATCGAAGTCTCCGATGGCCTTGAGCTCGAGGTACTTCTTGTAGAGAAGAAGGGCAGTATGGGCGTCTTCGATAGAGTCGTGGTTGCCAGTCTGCACCTTTTCTTTGAGGAGAATGTAGGCCAAAAACTTGAGACTGAGTCTTCTTTTGAAATCAGGAAGATAGTAATAGTCTATGGTGTCCCGGATCTGTTCGGGAGGAACCTTTAAATTGATAGTCCTGAAATCATTCTTGAGCCCATGTCCAACAAACACACACCCCATGTTGAGAAGGAGCCAAAGTCTGCGGTACGCCGTCTGAAGCGTCACCAAATTCTTGGGCGAGGTGTCGGGATATAGATCGCCGGGCTCGATGCCTGAGAAACTGGTAAGATAGTCGTAAATGGGCCCGATGTGAAGAATGTAGTCATCAATGAACGGGACCCCTTGGTCACTGACATTGTCGCCCCGAAGAACCGAAATTCGAGCAAGCGAGAGCTGCTTGGGTCTGACCACGTTTTTGGTGCCATCAAAGCTGACTTCCACCTCCTCCAGACGAAGCGTCACGAACTCAGCGTCAATGGCAACCAAGGTCCCCGGAGTGGGTGCCTCTTCTTGGGTGAGTAGCTTGTACTCCTTCCGGTGGGACTCCCGTATGGTGTGGGCAAAGTGGTCCCGGAATAAAATGGACGTGTTGAGCTCAGTACATTTTTCCACAAATGATTGCGTAAGGTAATTGAAGGGACTTGCGGTGGCATTGGCATCCTGGTATACCACCACAGTAGGCTTCTTCCACGAGTAACTGATGTTGAACACCTCATCCTCAGAAATAGGCATCACAAGGAAGTCATTGAACATGAACCATTGCTCCCGCTTGATAGAGGGCGTCTTGATCTTGATGTAGGAAATTAGATTGTGCTCACCTCTTGTTGTTTCAACGTTGTGGTTGATCTCACACACGTATCCTAGAAGCTTGTACTCGCCAGTAGCGTCCGTGGATGTAGACTTGAAGGAAATATGGTTGTCTGAGGTGGCAATGTAAAACTCGGGCACCAACCAATCTGGACAGCTCTTGATGGAAAAGAAATCCTTGCTGGTGAACGGAAGATTGATCAGAAGAATAGGAGGAAGCAGCATAAGCGTTTGTCTTAACTCGACGGTGTGCGGCTCACCACTTTCGTGGTTATTACATGCTAGCACCTTTGTTTGGTTGAGAGAATATTCAATGTAGCCAATGATACTCAGGTTCTTCTTGGTATTTGGCTTGTAGACGCCCAGGGGGGGGATCACAAGATCAAGGGACGACTGGTTAATGATCTGGTTGTCGAAGGAATCACACCCATTGGAGCGGACTTCCACCTTGTAGGTAATGTTGAAGAGACTGGCAATCGACTGCTTATTGGACTGACGGAGTTGGTCACGAGAAACAGTATCAATTAGGAAGTGGTTGAACTTTATGATGATACGCTGAAGATCAAAGCCGTTCAATGTCTTGAGCTCGTCGAAATTGAGAAGTTTTTCAGTTTTAGCCACTTCATTGTCGTTGAGAGTCTGAGAAAAATTGCTAATTTTAACATTTTCTCCGTGAGACTTGTACATCATGTCAAATAAATACCCGAGTTCATTGAGAATTGAGGAGCCTTTGGGGTTGGTGGCAATCTCCTCACCGGTTGGTAGCCATTCAGGAAGCAAATTAGCCACCACTTCATTGTAGAAAATGGATGAATGGCGGTACAACTGAAGCAATGAGTTGATGTAGGAGTTGTCCACGTGGTTCTCAAGCCCGGGGTACTTCTCTTCAGGCATGTTTGTTAGAGACTTGTTGTAGTAGTCGAAATCAAAGTCCTCGACTCCGAATTTGGAATATTGGATCTGAAGACGCGAGTAGCAGTTGGGCACCTGGTTCCTCTCCTTACGTGACTGGAAAATGTTGTTAAGATCAACATGATGACTTTTTTCTACCTCTGACGAGTTAGAAGAGGTCTTGTATAGTCCACCAGGCAGGGGCGAGGGCGACCGTTCTTTCTCACTCAAGAACTTGGGCAAAAGGCTGTGCTTAGCGGACTTGTTATTAGTTTTGAGGCTTTCATATCGATGGAAATGAGGCTTGCCAAACTTCGAGGCATCGTAAATCATGAGATTAAGTTGATGTGGATTTTGCTGAGCTAATGAGTCAGAAATCTCCTGGACGGTAGGGTCGATTTTCTGTGGCACCTTGGCAAGTTCCTTCTCAAAAATGAGATCCAGTCGGTAGTTGGACAAGAGGAAGTCTTTGTAAAAAGGTAAACCAACCGTAGCGAGCGACACGCCTTCGTCCATGGGGATAGGGTTTGCCGAGGGCTGCGACAACGTGTCAGGCTGCTCAGGAGGAGTGGGGAAGTTCACAAAGTTCTTGTTGGTGTTGTTGGCAATAGTCCAGAGATGGATATTGGAGTAGCCGTCGGTGAAGGTGAGATATTCACCGTTTTCACTCATATCCAAATTAGAGAGGTACGAGGAGGTCTGCGAGGGCATTGAGTGAGAGTTGGAAACATTCGCCTGGTATAGGTAAACGTTCAGCGGGTCATAAATATCAACAAATTGGAACTGGCCGGTGGTGGATGCGATGACAATGATATTGGGGAGCTTGGGGTGGAATCTAACGAACGAAGCGCCAGCAGGGAAGGGGATGGGGGAAAGCGGTCTCATCATTCTAAGATCGTAGACGTTGACAAGGGGATCCACGATGTAGTCGTTGTTGTTGCTGGAGCCATTCTTTTGGTATAGTCTTCGGGGCCTAAGAGAGTAACCACAGGTGGCTACGTAGTTTCCTTGCACATCAAGATCAGAAAGTAGACCATTGTGCCCGTGAAAGCTTTTGACCACCTTGCCATCATTCACATCGTAAAGCTCGATAGATCCAGTGGAGTTTCCCAAGGTAAGGAACTTTGACAGATGATTAATGAAGGAAAGATTGCCGGGATGGTTGAGGGGTTGAAGCACGTCAGGTTTCTGAAGATTGACCTGAAACAACCCAGAAGAGCCACCCACGGTCAATTCGCTGGTAGTGTTGGAGTTCAATGACATACAAGTGAGGCCATTAAAGCGCCCAGTTTCATAGTTGGACGAATGAAGGGATAATTGACATAAACCTCGACGATTGTTGAAGTTGATGCAGTCGGTTGATAGAGAGAGAATACCTCGCTGGTGGTTAAGTTGCTGAATGATTGAATTGCCTGTCAGAGCTTTGAACTTGGTGTAGGGGAATAATTGTAGATGGAAACCACCTGAGGTGGTGGAGTAAGACTTGGCGTATCCGGCGGAATCACCACTCCATAACAAGTTCGTGGTGTGATCAAATAGCACCAGGCTAATCTGGTCACTGTCAGATGCTATTCGCGCGATCTGGGTTAGTAGATGCAGGTGTGGGGCCAGTGAATTAACATACCTCCTCCCATGACTCCATGGTGTTGTTGAGGACAAAATGCGGGTGTACGGGTGTTGTAGTGGCAGCGTGGGCGGTCGCCGGGGAGCGCGGAGCGTGGCGGATGACGCGCAGGTCTTCATGCACGCGAATGACTCAAAACCACAACAATTGGCGATAAGATAAAAGGGTGGGGGCCCCGAGGAATTGATTTAGTCTCATTTGTTTTTTTCCCATACCCTTGTTTGTTTCCCCTAAGCTTTTTGTTTTACCTAGATCTACAAAAAGCTGTCCAATTGCCATTCCCAGGTTATACATTTTCAGTAATTGTGTTACCTCAAAGCTCTCTTGTTAATTGTTATCCATGTTTAAGTCACTGTGGTTTCCTAGCTGGGGCAAGAAATCGATTGCCGCAGAACCTCCCATTCCTCTGTCATTTACGGTTCGAGGAACACAATCGGACATGTATCATGTTTCGATGAATCCAGTGTCCAATGAACTCGGAGATGAATTTGTGGATATTAGTTATAAGAAGCTTTCTTATGCAGAGGTGGCGGCAATGCTGAAGCACAAGAAACAAACAACTAGAGTTAGCAAACCTCGGGAGAATCGGGTCAATGTTAACCAATACACCGTCCTCGAACAAGAGGATGATGTAGAGATGAACTCATCGATGGTTTTACCCGAGGAAATCAAGACGAACAACTATTTTAAGAAGAATAAGGTGTATAAGCAAAGTGACCGAGCAAAGCCTAAAAAGCTGCCAAAGAACAAGAATTAATGGCAAAAGACAATACGGAAGCTGCTACTCAAGTTAATCCGAACCTTATCCTTATCATTATTATATTTTGTTTGTGAGTCTTATATATTTCTAGTTACTGGTTAATCTAGATTTTTGTTTTATGGATGACCCTTGTAGTGGTTGCACGTTCCAGCAATCGAGGAACGTGGAGCGGCACGTGATAAAAATTAAGAAAGTAAAAAAAAGCTCCGATACGGGGAGTCGAACCCCGATCTGCTCGGTGAGAGCGAACCGTGATAGCCGTTACACTATATCGGACTAATTTGATTCGAAAGGCGAGATTCAGAAACGTACATTTCTGGCGAAGGATTTAGATAAATATGGTCACCAGATAGCCTGCAGTGGCAGTTTGCTTCACTACACGTACTTCGTGGCATGTACAGGAGAAGGAATATCTAGGCTTGCCTTGGTTGTTTGACATGTTTGATGAGGGCTACTGGAAGACGTCAAGTCAAACGAGCTTGGTGAGGACATCACCAGAGGCTTCCGGGGCGGATCGAGGTAGGTAGCGGTCCAGGTCGCGGTAAAAAGCACATTTTCTACCGGGGCGGCTGACTAAAAGAGTCAAGAGTGGCGGGAGCAGACGGGTGTTTTGAGAAGGTCTTCGATATGGTCGTTGGGATGCCTACTTTCTGGACTCCCAATTTAGCAGTAGATACAGAATTCAGGTGCTCATGTCTGGCCCGAAGTCTTGCTGACCTCATCGTTCGTTTTGATGTTCTGCTGTTTGGGCCCGTTGATGCTGGCGTGGGTGCAAATATGTACGGGTCGAGAAGCTCATCGCGAAAATTCCTACTCATCAACATGGCCAAGGAAAGAAAGGAAAAGAGAAGCCGCGACGAGGACGTCGAGAAGGCCGAAAAAAGAGCGAAGGTGGACAAGAAGGACAAGAAGGACAAGAAGGACAAGAAGGACAAGAAGGAGAAGAAGGAGAAGAAGGAGAAGAAGGAGAAGAAGGAGAAGAAGGAGAAGAGGGAGAAGAAGGACAAGAAGGATGAGACGGACAAAGAGAGCAAGCCAGCTACAAAAGTATTGTCTTCCGACTCATCCTCTGACTCATACTCCCAGTCGTCTGCCCTCTCGGCGCTTCCCCAATCGGAAGTCGACTCGTTCCTCTCCACCAATGAAGTCACCGTTGAGGATCCTCACTCTCTTGGGTTGCGCCCGCTCCTTTCATTTGATCACGTTCAATTCAATCCTAAAATTCAAGCCATTATTTCCAAGTTCCCCACCCCAACCCCAATTCAAGCCGTTTCCTGGCCATTCCTTCTTTGCAACAAAGATGTCATTGGTGTGGCAGAAACTGGATCCGGTAAAACGTTTGCATTTGGTGTTCCTGCCATCAACAACATCCTCACTCAAGGTAAGAAGGGATTAAAGGTGTTGTGTATTTCTCCAACTCGTGAACTTGCTATTCAGATTCACGACAACTTGGTGGAACTCACTTCTTCCAGTAATCTTTCTTGTGTGGCCATTTACGGAGGTGTTTCGAAGGAGGACCAAATCCAAAAGTTACGTTACGCTAATGTGGCAGTGGCCACCCCTGGTAGATTAGTGGATTTGCTTAATGACGGAGCCATTGACTTATCCAGCATCGATTACCTTGTTCTTGACGAAGCCGACAGAATGTTGGAAAAGGGATTCGAAGAAGACATCAAGAAGATCATTGGATCGACTCCTTCCCAAAGACAGACGCTTATGTTCACGGCCACTTGGCCCAAGGAAGTGCGTGAGTTGGCCAACACCTTCATGAAAAGTCCCGTCAAGGTTAGTATCGGAGACCGAGATGAACTTGCCGCCAATAAGAGAATCACGCAATATGTGGATGTGATTGACCCTCGTGACAAGGAAAAGAAGCTTCTCGGGCTCTTAAACAAGTACCAGTCAGGAGCCAAGGCCAACGATAAGGTGCTCGTGTTTGCGTTGTATAAGAAGGAGGCATCCAGAGTGGAGAACTTATTGCGCCGGAGTGGATACAATGTGGCTGCCATTCACGGAGACTTGTCTCAACTGCAACGTACCCAAGCATTGAACTCTTTCAAGAAGGGAGAATCCAACTTGTTGCTTGCTACTGATGTTGCCGCTCGAGGATTGGACATTCCCAATGTCAAGACAGTCATCAACTTGACCTTCCCTCTTACGGTGGAGGATTACGTGCACCGTATTGGAAGAACGGGACGTGCTGGACAAACGGGAGTTGCTCATACTCTCTTTACTGAGCACGAGAAGCACTTGAGTGGAGCTTTGGCTAACGTGCTTAGAGGAGCTAACCAGCCGGTGCCCGAGGATTTGTTGAAGTTTGGAGGACACACCAAGAAGAAGGCACACTCTGCGTACGGAGCATTCTTCAAGGACGTGGACATGACCAAGACCGCCAAGAAGATTAAGTTCGACTAGACTAAGTAGATAATGCAACGTGGTGAAGTACGACGTGTCAGAAACTGAAGGGGTCGCTTTGCGACGAGTAGCAAACTGCTGAGAAAAGACACCTGGCAAGGACGGCCATCGACAGAACAAGCCACTGGCATTGGGCAGCCTTCAACGTGACAATCTGTCAGGCAAGAGTACTACAGAGGACCAGCCGGTCGCCTGAGTAGGTGTGAGCTCCTGACTGCTGCGCTGAGTGTTCCGAAAGGTGGGCTGCCTGGCAATAAGTCTAGTGCTTCCTGTCGCCACAGCGAACAGCTTGGCCTGACGGTGACTTGGCTACCAGGCCACCCAAGCCACTCTCTAGCGGTTCCACCATCACGCCACGTAGCTGGGTGGTGGGGCTGGATGAGTGATGTGGGCCCATTTTGGAGGCAGTCCACGGTGTCCCCTTTTCGCCCAGCCCAGGGTCTTCTTCTCACCCCACGTCCGTCCACGGTGTCCCTTTCGCCCCACGCGGGTCCGCCCCTCCTGCGCTGGGCCCGCCCCCTGATCATGTGCTCGCGGCGCCATCGACAGTTCCATAAGTTTCTTTTGATGCGGTGGCCAAAAATCTCACCACCTCTTCTTTTCATCATGAAACTTTTCTACCTCTTGCTACTATATGTCAGCGTGGCTGTTAGTGCTAGTGGATTAGGCAAGGTGTCGCCATTTGATAGCCCTGAGTACTGTTCGCAGATTATTACCCCCAGCTGTAACACAACATTTTCCTATATCGATGACCTCAACCAGCAAATCAGACCTTACTTGGTGAAGTTGGTGCAAACACCGTTTTTCAAGTACTTCAAGCTTGATCTCGACAAACAGTGCAAGTTCTGGAACGCCCAGCACTTTTGCGCCACTGAGAATTGTGCGGTTGAGGTGTTGTCATCGGATCAGTTCAATTGGCTGGATATTGCGGACGATAACCTCAGGCCGCTGAAATTGGGAGAAATCAACCGTCCCAACGCCACCGACGACGCCGAAACCTGTGAAGACTTGGACTACAGTCACATAGACGACGACCACCAGTGTGTGTACGTGAACCTCATTGACAATCCTGAGCGATTTACTGGGTATGGTGGAAGCCAGGCGTTTGACGTGTGGAAGGCCATCTACTCGGAAAACTGCTTCCCAAACACCAACCCCATGCTGATGACAGATGACCTGCAGCCTGAGCAATGCATCGAAAAGAACTTGTTCTATCGGTTGATTTCTGGTATGCACGCGTCCATTGCAGTTCACTTGTCCAACGAATACCTCCATCCCACCACCGGGGAATTCTATCCTGACCTCGAGATCTTTATGGAAAGGGTGGGTAAGTTCAACGATCGGTTATCCAACATCTACTTTAACTATGCGCTTGTGTCGCAAGCCATCATGAAGTTGAATGAGATTATATCTCTCAACGACTACACCCGTGCCCGTGTGGAGGCAGACGATATCAGCGCCAATTCCCACCAGCAACAGCTCTTATCGAATGAAGACGTTGGCTATGATTCTCTTTTTGAAAGCATCCTCACCCCTCTCTCCTCAAATATGGTTTTTGACAGCAGCGCATTCTTTGATGCGTCTAAGGTGGACCCCGGACTCAAAAATGAATTCAGATCTCGCTTCAAGAACGTGAGTGCCATTATGGACTGTGTGGGATGTGACCGATGCAGAATGTGGGGCAAACTTCAAACCATTGGCTACGGCACTGCACTCAAAATTTTGTTTGAAGGAGAAGACCCCAAAAATAGACATCTTCTCAAATTCAGACGCATCGAGCTTGTGGCCTTGTTCAATACGTTTGATCGGTTGTCCAAGTCGGTTGAGTCCATCAACAACTTCAAGGTGATGTATATGAAGCATCTTGATGACGTTGCAGCGGGAAGAGCACAACCGGGAGTTTACGATGATCTCCCTCATTCATCCGGTCTTGACTTCCCGTTTTACCAAAAGGAACTCAAGAAAGCACCGGAGCCACGGCGGGTGGCACCTAAGAAGGTGGAGAAGGCCGACGATCTCAGAAATAAGAGGGTTAAGCAGAAAACGTCGGTGTACGAAGAATTCGAACTTGGAGTCCGCGAAGTGGTGGAGGTACTCAAGTTTATCTACAGAAGTTATGTTGACTTTCCCGCTACTGTTTTCAAGTATGCCGTGGTGTATTTGAATGGATGGTGGAATGTGTTTATTGGAACCCACCAGTACAGTGGCTTCTACCAGGAGCAGTCATTGGGCGACGAGATTGCCTACTCTAAAGTTATTTAATGATAGACGGTGTACATTACAGCCAGGGCATAATATATTGCACTTTTGTTTCAAGGTAGGGTCGTATATTGGCGTATAGAGCTATGTAGATATTGGAGTATAGAGCTATGTAGGTGTACGGAAATGTGACTGATAAAGTTGTCACCGACTGATAAAGTTGTCATCCGATAATGGAATTGTCATCGTTTGATGAAAAGACGTAAAGCTGCGTTAGGAATTGTCATCGACTGATGAGAATGTAAAGCTGCGTTGGGAACTGTCATTGACTGATGGGAAATGTAAAGCTGCGTTGGGAAGCGCATAACCAGTCAGGCCGGCCTTCGCTTGGGGCGGGGCACTGAAGGGCGAAGGCATCTTCTACAGCATTTCAGGAATTCTTATATTATATCATTAGTCCATTACAACAACACAACAGCAGCCAAACCAACAGCTCCGGCTCCCAAGATGTTTCTAGCAGCACCGGCTTCGTAGGTAGCGACAGCCTCAACGGAAGAAGCATTAGCGGAAGAAGATGAGTAGTAAGAGAAGATGGTAGCTTGGTCGGTAACGGTCTCTTCGACACCGGTAGAGGCAGTGACAGTTGGCGTGGTGGTGATGTCAACGTAAATGTCGCTCTCGGAAGAAGAAGCAGCAGCGGTAACAGCAGCCTCGGCGGTGGTTGGAGAAGTGGTGGACTCGGCAGCTTCGGCGGAAGCTGGGGAGGTGGTGGACTCAGCAGCAACGGTGGCAGCAGAGGTAGACTCGGTGAGAGGACACACGGTGGTGTAGACGGTTTCAACACCGTTGACGGTGGTGGTCACTTCGGAGGTCACAACAGCAGTGGAGGACGAAGAGGTGGACACAGCAGCTTCAACGGCAGCAGTAGACTCAGTGAGAGGACACACGGTAGTGTAGACAGTCTCAACACCCTCGACGGTGGTGGTGACGGTGGTGTAGGCTTGGGCCTCAACGGTGGTGGAGCACTTGTTGTCAGAACAAGAGGTAATAGTTACTTCAACAGTAGATTCTTCGGTGACGGTGTCAATGTCGTAGAGAGTGGTTGCAACAGCAGAAGCTGAGAGAAAGGCGGCAGCAGCGATAGTTGTGAATTGCATTTTATTTTAGTTGGAGTTCTATTGAATGAATGAAAGAAGTTGGATTATCGATGAAGAATTTCTGGATCAGGGCAAATTGGGGCCATATTTATACAATCTGAGAGCCAATACGCGTATATCGCAAACGCGATTTGCTGGAGCAGGGCGTCTGGTTAGACAATGCATAATTAAGGAGTTAATTATGGCTTAACACCCGCCGTTGAAGGAGGAGGAGGAGGAACAAAATGTCGCGATGAGATGCGTGTTTGTTGACGGACTCGAGAAAAGTAAATAAACACCGCGACGCGTTCCCCCTGGGAGTAAGCGACCCCAGATATGCAGGGCGAACTGTGAGAGAAGCCAGCCGGAGACAGAGTTGATTTGCGACAAGCAACGGGCTGGCGGCGGGGAGGCCCAGTGGAGGCCTCTGGTGGACAAGGTGGAGGGAGAGAGTGATGGAGGTGGCCCGGTGTTGCTAGATGGCCTTCAGATGGGTGCATGAGAAAATATCTCGTAAGCCTCGGGGTCTAGCCATGAGCGTTGGTAATGAAGTGCATGTCGCGAGATCCACCCCAGGCACGCGGTGGTCCAGACCGTGGAGGCCATTGTGGGCGGGCAGCCAGGCGACAGAGTAAACAGTGGCCAGGCGACAGAGTGAGCAGGCAACAAGACAGCATGAACGGACTAAACGAATACAAAGCGTACACAGAGTAGGAATACAAGACAGCATATACAGAGTAAACGATAGCAAAGCTTACACAGTAAGAACACTGTAGGCACTGTATCTCTGGCGGAGAGCTAAGCTCACAGACGGGAGAATTTCTTCACTGCGAAATGCTTCCCACTACGGCATCGCCAGGCCGCCAAGATGTGGGTGGCCAAGATGTGGGTGGCCAAGCCTTGCTACGCACGTGAGGTGGCTGCTAAGCTGTACGTTGGTTATATACATATGCTACATAGTGTTACATGGACGAGGAGCCGTGAGCCCCGAGGCGTGTAGCGGAGTCCATCGGGCGCCGCCATTTGCATCTCCATTTGAATCTGGCGCAAGAAAACGGGTCTCGCCGGGCTATATGCGGTGTCTGGGCTGTCTGCTTTGTCGGAGGGACTTGGCCTCGCCTAGTGGACTTGGCCCCGCCTGGGGCAGTATGCGCTGTCTGAGCCGTCTGCTCCAGGTGGTGGACTGGGTCTCGCCTGACCGCCCATCAGTTCAACATCAAGTTCATCTCCCAGTCCTGAATCACACTCACCCAGTCGTCCCGCGCCTCCTTCATCCTCTTTCTTCTCCACACCTCCAACATAATCTGTCTAGCTCCCCAGTAGCTCCCAAGGTACTGCGCAATGTCAGCACCCCACTTCTTGAACCCCATTTGGAGGTCGAGCGAGAGCGCCTCGCATCCGGCAATGAACCCCTGCCAGAAGAGAGGAATGATGGCAGCCTCTCCCTTGGCAATCAACTGCTGGATCAGATTGAGGTGACTAAGCGTCTTTTCCACCGTCTGCTGCACTTCCGTGGCAGCTACGTCCTGAATCAACCGCTTGAAGTAAATGGTCAACGCGTGGTAAAACGACATGATATGGTGAAAGGTGGCCTCGTGCATGGGCGAGAAGAACCGCTGCGTGGTCTCCTCGCTTCCTTTGTAGAGGTTCCAGTCGAGCTTCCATGATAGAAGCTTCTGCTGTAGACTGGCCACCCGCGTGGCAAATTTGGTGGGGAGGCGGTCCTCCTGCTGCGTGTGGTAGATCTTGGTCCGGAGGAGCAACACCGTCTCGGAAAAAAGCAAGATCAATGAGTTGGGAAGCCCGTAGAGCGCATCGGTGGCGAAGTTCTCGTCGTTCTTCTTGGTGTTAATGAGCTTCTTGTCCATGAACTCGGGGCTCTGCGACGTGCGGTTCGACTCCACTATAAAGTCAATGCGGCCCTTGGAAGGCTGGTCAAACTTGTCTCCATTCACGTCGTAGCCCTCGTTCTCGTAGGTGTCCTTGATGTGCTGCAAGTCGAGACACGTCGAGTCCTGGATGAGCTTGAGCGACGAGAAGATGCGGTGGAGAATCCGGGCCTTGGACGACACCTTCTTCTTGACCACCATCTTGGTGGTGATGACGCGTCCACACCACGTAATGTAGAACTGTGTGTCTTGCATGGTCCCCCACACAAGGTCCACGGAAATCATCGTCATCACCGCACAGAGAACGTCCTTGTACTTCTCGTTGGCAATGCACTTCTCGATGCCTTGCATGGCGTCGTTGGTGTTGGAGCCAAGAAGCCGCCGCACGAACAAACTGGCCTGGTTTCGAAGCTGGATGCCAAGGTTGAGGTAGAACTTCATCTGGTCCGAGTTTTTCGGAAACTTCAGCTGAAGGTTAAATGCAGATACTGCCAAAAGCGCATTGAGCAACGCGTTCTTGGCGATGGACGTCTGGCCCAATGCCGCCAACTCGCCGATGGCCAAGAGGGCCTTGGGAAAGTAGATTGTCTTCCAGGGGTTCTCCGTGAGCGGAATCACCGTCATGAGATCCGCCACCTGCGTGATGTAATGGTTGAGCAAGTAGCGGGCCAATGGCTGGATCAGCAACGCTGTCAGCGGCATGCCCACCGCCGGTAGCGCCACGTCGAACCCGATCTGGGGCTGGAGCGGCGACTTGTCAATGCTCATGATGTGCTGCGGCATAGTGGTGGTGTTGCTGTTGTCGCCCTCCACCAAGTCGGTGGACTCCTCGTCCTGGCCGGAGTTAGGGAGCTTGGACGCGTGGAGCTGTATCTCTAGGTTCTCCTTGGACTCGTCTAGAAGAGGTACCTCGTCGTCGTGTTTGGCGAGGAGATTTGGGTGGTCGGGCTGGGGGAGTGAAAGCCCGTGGGTGTTCTTGTGAAGCACCAAGCTCAACAAGTCGCTTTGGTTGTGGGTATTGTCGCTTTCTATGTTATTCTGCTGCGTCACCGGAAAGTTGTTGTTCATCATGAACTCGAGAAACTGCATGTCTCCATTCAACGCGGCCGCCGTGAGAAGAGCGTCGTCTCTCAACTCGTTGGAGAGCCAAAGCTGGTCGTGGCTGGTCTCGTTGAGCGTGTCCACGGTCTGCGGCGCCCTGTATCCGCCGGTGTCTGCCTTTTTCACCTTGGCCACCATTTCGCTGTCGCCAAGCACACGTTTCTTACTTTCTTGCTTGTCGGGCTTGAAAACCCCAAAGGGGCCCATCATCTTGGTCTTGCCGCCAAAAAGCACCTCATTGGACGACGCTTCGCCAGAAACTATCGCCAAATGCAGATCTAGCTCTTCGTACGTTTCATACGGCTTGCAATTGCGTTTCTCGTCCCAGGTGACGAAACCAACTTGCCGACGCTGGAAATACTCCCCGGAGTTATCGTCCATGTTGTCTCCGTTGGCTTCGCTCTTCAAAGAGTTGAAAATCACCGAAGACGAAATGGGAGTGCCGTCCTTGGACTGAAATTGTAACGGAAGCGACCATCGTAACTTTATGTTGTATCCCAGACAGATAAGCTGGGCCTTGGTGCAATTCTTGCAAGACGGACGGGCAAGATCACACCTGATCTTTCTTCGGCGGCACGTGAAGCATCCTAGGAAGTTTTTGCTGCGTCGAACCAGCTTCTCCTTGTGGGGGGACATGGTGGTAGTAGAGGGTGAAGAATATGGAGATGTCATGATGCGCTCCCAGGACGGCAGGAGAACGCGGGCCGGCTGACGTAAGCGGTCCCTGCGCCGGACCCGCGCTCGTCTTGCTGAGTCCACCGGCGTCCGTCGACTCCCCCACCAGGGGTCACCTGCCTGTGGTGGGGGACGCGATGTCGGCACATCGCCTGGGCACGAGCCCTCGCGCCCCCCCCCTCCCCCACCCGCTTCCGTGCCCACCACCCGCGCCGGCGCGGGTGGGGGCCTGTCCGCCGCTATATATTTGCAATCTGCTTCCTTCTTCTCCCCCATCGTCTCCATTTGCCATGACTATCAAACACTGGGCTTACGACCCCCAAGAAGACATTGTGCTCACCAACTTGAAGGGGTTGGTGCAAGCAAACCCTGCCATTCAGCTTATTCCCTCCGAGAAGGTGGTTTTTAATCCTTCTGCAGACACAGCCGCCAAAGTGACTCTCATCAGCGGTGGGGGTGCTGGCCACGAACCTCTCCATGGAGGATTCGTTGGAGACCATCTTTTGGATGCCGCTGTCAGTGGCTCCGTGTTTGCCTCTCCATCCACCAAGCAAATCATGGCTGCTATTAAAACCAAGAGCAACAAAGAAAAAGGAACCATTATGGTTGTAAAAAACTACACCGGTGACATTCTTCACTTTGGCTTGGCGGTGGAGAAGGCCAAGGCAGAGGGCTACACCATTGAGTTGTTGGTGGTGGCTGATGATGTTGCCGTCGGCAGAGAACAAAATAAAATGGTGGGAAGAAGAGGTTTGGCGGGAACCGCCCTCGTTCACAAAATCTTAGGTGCCGCCGCCTCCACCGGTGCCTCTATTGATGATCTATTGCAGTTGGGAAGATCTGTCACGGACAATTTGGCGACTATTGGTGCTTCTTTGGACAGAACGTCCGTTCCGGGAAAGAACGTGGATGAAATTGAGTTTACCGCATCCAACGAAGCCGAGTTAGGGTTGGGGATCCACAACGAGCCCGGTATCAAGATCTCCCCTATTCCCAATATCGATGATTTGGTCTCCACCATGTACGAGAGGCTTTTGTCGGATGACGATAAGGATCGTCATTACGTTAATTTCGACGACGATGCCGAAACCGTTCTTTTGGTCAACAACATCGGAGGCACTTCGTCGTTGGAGCTCTACGTCATTGCCGAGCATGTTGTCCAAAAGCTTCCCCTCGCCAAGAGGCCCAAGCGTATTCTTGTTGGGGACTTTGTAACTTCGCTCAATGCCCCCGGATTCTCTATCACGTTGTTGAATCTTTCGGGAATCAGCAGCAAATTCTCCCAAGCTGATGTTCTTGGGTTTTTGGATAAGGAAACAGACGCCCCCGGCTGGAGACCCAAGTCGTACTCGCAATGGAGTCACCCCCCACAGTTTGTGGAGTCGCCTATGAAGAATGACGCCCGCCTCACGTCGTCGTTGAGAATTGACGGTGATGCCTTTGCCGCTGCCATCAAAAAGTCCATGGCCAATCTCTTGAAGCAGGAGCCCAAAATCACCCACTATGATACTGTTGTCGGAGACGGTGATTGTGGAGAAACCCTAGCAGCCGGGGCAAACGCCATCTTGAGTGCCCTTGACGATGCTGAGTTCACCAAACACATCAACGACCCCGTTGCCACCGTCAATGCAATCACTGGGTTGGTGGAAGACACCATGGGAGGAACGTCGGGTGGTATTTACTCCATCTATCTTACTGCCCTCGTCAAGCATCTACAGACTATCACCGAAATCAACACCTCCACCATTGCTGGAGTAATGGCGGACGCGTTGTATGACGGTCTCTTCAAGTACACCAAGGCTCGTGTTGGCGGCAGAACTCTTGTTGATACCCTCCAGCCGTTTGTTGATACTCTCAAGCAAACCGGCGACTACTCTAAGGCGGTGGCTGCCTCCCGAAAATCGTGCGAGGCCACTACCGAGCTCCAGGCCAAGTTCGGCCGGGCTTCCTACGTCAATGACGACGAGTTCAAGTCCGAGGGAGGTATTCCCGACCCCGGTGCGGTTGGGCTTCTTGCCATCATCGAGGGCTTCTTCCAGTGAGCGTATAGCGCTCGACTTCTAGCACACCCCACTGACTACTAGCAACCACTCGATCGAACGCTTGTATACTAACCATTACATACCACAATCAACGACTCCTCCACACCTTGCGTACTCACAAGGCGCCTGTGCTTGGATACCAGGCCAGACGGCGATTCGTCCAGCGTGTCTACAGATTGAGATGATGACTTCTCTCAGCTCCTTGGGGATATACGGGGTCCGTGACGTCGTGGTATTGATTATGAACGTGGCAAGCGGAAAGCTTGGCATTAATTAGTAACGCACTGGCGTGATGGCAGCCTCTCATCTGGTGCTGCTATACGGCAGTTGACGAGTTAGAGGACAGACGATCAGTATGAGACAATGTCGATACCAATCTCCTCCTCCGACTCAGAATCCTTGCCACTCTCGTGGGAAGCCCACGTCTTGTTGATTTTGCGGAGAGCAAATCCGGCACTTCCACTGCCGATATGAGCAGCGCACCGGAAGAACTTCATGATCAAGAACTTCTGGTTCTCCAGCACGCAGTTCATGCCGGCCACGAGCATGGGCCATTGGATCATCATGATGGAGCATTTCATGAGTTGTGGGGTCTCTGACGTCTCTCCAAGGAAAGAGAGAAGCGATGTAAGTTTCTGCGTTAGTTCTTGGACCTGTGGAGCATCGTACAGAAGCTGGAAGCACTTGGTGAGAATGGTTATCATGGACGCCAACACATACAGTTGCTGGGAGAGATCCATCCAGCTGATGATGATTTTTTCCCGGGACACATTGGTTACATCCAAAAGCTGGCCTTTGGGGACGATGCCATTGGGAAAGTCCGATGAGGTCAAAATACACTTTTTGCTGAAGAACTGAATTTTGCTCTGCTTGTAGAACTCCGAAATTAGTCGAATGTACTCGAAAGCATCTTTGGGCTGAAAATTGCCTTCTGAGTTGCGAATCTCGTTAAGAAGCTTGATCAAGTCTCGGAGGTGGATGGCACAGTTGTTGTGGTATCCGCCAATGAGATTGAAGCCGTTGTCGAGGATAAGCCCAAGCTCCTTGAGCACCTTGATCTCTTGTTTGTCGCCGGAAGTGATGAGGGAGTCGATTTCCTCGTTGGTACGCAACGTACCTCCTAGCTGAGAACTGAGGCCCGCCAAGATCTCAATGGAGATGTACCAGAACTTGCAAAACACCAACACCTTCGAGTTGCGGAACTTGACCTTGCTCTGGGTGTTTTTAAGAAGAAGGTCCTTGGCGCCCCTGAGATGGGGCCGCCAGTTCTGTTTCTTGTTGGAGGCATTAGACGACGTGAGAAGTAACACCGTGAGCAAAACAGCCTCAATGTTGGAGGTGAGGGCGTTTTTGTCCTTTTTGTCGGAGGTACTGTTGCCAAGCGCCGGCCCTAGAAGCTTGAGGCACTTGGAAAGATACGAGCAGTAAGCCTCTTCGTCTTCGGGGAGACTATTTTTGTGGAAGGACGACTTGGCGCCCTGGGCTAGAATGGCCGCTAGAAGGAACGGCTCTTTCAATGCACACTTGAGGAGAATGTCACGCGCGGGGTTGACGTAGCACTGGAGTGATTCGTCGTAGGAGTTGAAGGGTAGGATGACGTTGGCGAACTCGTTGTAAAACTCCTCCAAGTAAAGCTTTTCATGGCTTTTGGCCAAGTTGATGTAGGAAAGCGGGATGTTGCGCTCGTAGTCAGTATGAAGGGAGGGGGGCGCGGAGGTGGTCATTTTGGACGCGGGCGGCTCCGACAAGTCCTCCTTCTTAGGGTCGTAGTTCTGCTCAAACATGATGTCGGTGACGATGTTGTTGAGATCGGAGGCCAACTCGTTAAGGTCCTCGCGGTTAAAAAGCAGGTAGTTGTCGTGGCCAAGAAGAATCATGTTGTCGCTGGTGATGGATGACGAGGCGGTGCCCAACTCCTTGGGCGCATGGGAGTAGGTCTGGGGGGTGTTGAATAGACTCTGGTTGGGAGAGTCGTGGGCCTGAGAACTGGCGGTATCAGACGACACCGCTACCACCGGCGACTTGGCATCGTTGAGAAGATTGGAGATAGACGACGGCGGGTAGTGGCCAAGGCCTATGTGGTGGGCAAGCGGGAGCGGGCTGTCCACAGGGATGGGCGGCGGCGGGTTGGCTAGAGGAGGGATGCGGTAGGGGGGGAGGGGCGGCGGAAGCAGATACGGCGGGTGCGAGGCGACGGTGGGCACTATCATCACGGGTTCGGTGGCGTTGGTGGATGACGCCGGCGATCTGATGGTTTCCGGTGACAGCTTGGCGGAGGACGGGCCAGCTTCTCCACTACTAGAGCCTCCGTCAAGCTTCATGAGCTTGAGCGACACCCTCGCCACCTTCTCGCCTTTCTCGGGGTACAGACATGCCTTATGAAGCCGGTTACACTGCCAGCATGATGGTTTGGCCTCGTCACACTTGATCTTCCGACGCTTACACTCCCGACATCCTTTCTTGGAGTATTCGCTGCGACGTCGTCTCTTCAGATTTTTCAAATCGATCACGGATGTCGACATGATGTTGTTGAAGTACGCTTATGGGATACGCAACAATACAAAGTGGCAGCTGATAGGTGTAGCAGCCACGACAGATGTTGATGGTGTTTTCAATAGTAGGTTTCTTATCGGGTCGTGCGCCGGCGGATCACGTGGAGTTGCAAAAAGGTATGCCGAAAGGGGCAGCTGTGCGCAGGAAGTTTGACAGCGGGGGGCGGCCAAGCTGGCGGGGGTGGCCAAGCTGGCGGGGGTGGCGGAGGGACATATGGGACGGGCTCCGGGGGCTGGGATGGGGGTGGTTTAGCTTCGGCCGGTGTAACGTCTAATAGTCTGCAGTCGGTCGGTGTGACTGTAGTCCGGCTCCAGTTGGTGGAACTGTAGTTTGGCTTTATTCGGCATAACTGTGATGGTTCGGGGTATGGGGTATATACGGGCTATGGAACAGATCCGGGCTATGGAACAAATCCAGGCGACGGAACACATGATACGGGCTATGAGCGTACAGTGGTACGGGCGACGGGCTACGAACGAATAGTAGCATCCCTACGATCGTCGGTGAAGACATATGATACGACTACTGCCGCTCTAATATGTGGTACAATTACCGTCGCTATTGTCGGTGAGGACATATGGTAGACTACCGTTGCTATGAAATAAGATACGGCTATCGTCTCGGTAACATATAGTACGACCATCGTCGCTATAACATACGTATCAAGCGGGCAGTTGTTCAGATGGTACTGGCGGGCTACAGTCGGTAGTGAAAACATATAATGGTCCGGCTACTCTACCAGCGGCAGGCAGAAGTAGGATGCCGCTCCTCTCCCAGTGGCAGTTGCCTCTGGCTCTGCTCGTCTGACTCAGCTCGACCGGCGGTCCTCCTCCGTCTCGTCCTTGAGGATCATCAACGAGATGATAGAGTCCGCCACCTGCGCAGCAGTGATGGACGTCACCTCCGCCACGGTGTCGAAAGGTGGAGCCACCTCGACCACGTCTCCTCCCACCACGTTCAATCCTTCCAACCCATCAAGCACTGAGAGCAACTCTCTGGACGTCCATCCACCAGGCTCCACCGTCCCGGAGGCAGGGGTGATGGACGGGTCCATGGAATCAACGTCAACGGTGATGTAAATGGCGCCGTCGCCTACTCTGTCCTTGATCCGCTTGATGACGCCGTCCACGCCGATGGTGTCGATGTCCCGTGCCAAGATTCGATCAAATCCACAGTGTTCGTCGTGCTCCACGTCTCTGGGCCCGGGATACGGGCCCCGGATGGCGGCGTGGATAGACCGGTCGCTCAAGAGCCCTTTTTCGTGAGCCCAGTGGAGGTAGGTTCCGTGGTTGACGGCCTGGTACTCGGTGATGTTTCCGCCAAAGTAGTACGGGTTCCAGGTGTCAAGATGGGAATCAAAGTGAATCACGGTGATGCGGCCCCACTTCTCGTACGCGGCCTTGATGGCAGGAAGCGTGATGGTGTGGTCGCCTCCCAAGGTGAAGATTTTGGGGGCTTTGATACGGTCGCTCTCAGTGGTGTGCTTGCCAATGGCTCGGGCAGCACGGTACATCTGGTCAAGCGCAATTCGATTGTCAAGAGGAGTGACAGGAGGGTCTCCGCAGTCAACGATCTTGGCCCAGCTATGGTACGGATTGAATCCTTGCTTGTAGACGGAGTAGGCAGGATTCAACCGACGAGAACCCATTCTGATTCCACTGGGTCCGAACCGAGCTCCAGGACGGAACGAAACTCCACTGTCGAAAGGAGATCCTACCACCGCAATGTCAAATGTTTCCTTCTCGAACAATTCTGGATCATAGCAGTTGGCATAAGGAAGATGCGCAAAACTCACGAGCCCGCTGAATTCCCCACCACGGTAGAGAGTCGAAGTTCCGTTGAGATCACGAAGATCGTCCTTGTCGGGGTACTGGTATTCGCCATTGACCATCAAAGCGTGCATCTGCTCGCTGGGCGGATGGGAGGTCTTTTTCTCCACGCCTTTGTAGGTGGTGGCAGCCATAGCGGTCAATCCGTCGACGTTGTCGAAGAATGAACCAAAGTAGCCGTCAAGGAACGGCTTGTTGCCATCGCCAGAGGAACTGGACAAGTCCCCATCCTCTGCATTGATGCATTGAAGAACCACCTGCTCAGGAGTAGCGGCAGCCTGGCAGACGGAGAGAGCAGTTAGGATTGAGAAGAGTAATTTGGAAGAGAATATCATTAGTGCCGGCGAACATTTTGCAGGAGAGGTGCTATTTATGGAGGACGGCTGCAAAAGCGGCCGCGAGGGGCAATTGCGCTGCGCAAAACAAACTACAACAAAGTGCATTTGCAGATCTAGGACGAGATCCCTGAGCGCAATTTCCAGCGCGCAATCTCTCTGTCAAAATTGTTTTGCGCTTTATTCCTCCTCCTGTAGTGTATGGTTTGCGCAGCGCAAAACGAGAAGTCGGCCTTCAGAGTGGCCGTTCCTGGCAGCCCAGATCCCCAGTTCCTTTCCCCGGCTTAGCACCTGTGCAGCAGCTCCTGCTGCCTCCACGGAACCCTGGCGCGCGCAATTTCCTGTCTAGTCGCCCAAATCCTTTCTCCTCCTATTGATGATGTGAGTGGAGCATCCGCTTCTTGCCCGTGGGTCCTTCCTGTCATGCTGGTTGCGTTTCAATTGCCATAGCAAGAAGAAACACGATGTCTGACGCACAAGTCTTCCCAGATTTGGAAATGTCTTTATTGATTCGCTACTGTTCATTATTGTACATTATATCCTCCACGTCAATCCTATATTTCCACCGTGGAAACATTCAAGCTGCCCTTTTCGTGACGAGAAACCGCCGGTGATGAATGTTTTGAAATTCCCAGCAACACACACCCAGATTCCGTGTCCATTCCTAGATTATTGCGTTCCTCGTCGGTGAATGCTCCAAAGATATCCTCACTATCCATTGATCCAATTTCGACCGGAAAGATCTTGCACACAATCACATAGAGTATCAACGGACACAAAAAGGCAAAGACGATATTCCCGTCAAAAAAATTAACCAAACCTGCTGGTATATTAGTGACAGTCAGCACAGAGGAGATAAGACCCGGAACACCAGGTGCCACACTCACAATCCACACCACAATGGCCCTTAAGTTAAAGCCTCCCGTGAAATAGAAAGTCCCCTCTTTTGAGGTGGTATAGAGATCCAGCAATGGAATTTTGGTTCTCCGGACAATGTAATAGTCACCGATAAGGATGGCAATGATGGGAGTCACCACCACTCCAAACGAGCTCATCACCCCTATGAATACCGAAGATGTGTTGTAAAAGTTCCACGGCTGTACCACCCACGACAAGAGAGCTGTTAGAATGGCCCCTCTCCTAATGTTGATGTACCGAGGCCACACGGCAGAGAGGTCCATTCCTCCGGCAAAGCCGTTGGCAATGACGTTGAAGGTTAATTGCGAAGCCGTGAATGCAAATCCAAGGAAGAACGCTGCTGCACGACATCCGCTGGAGTAGTCGTCCTGGAGCCACGTGAGGACGATGTCAGTAGGAAGCCAGAGTGCCTCGCCATAAAGCGACTGGGTAGCCGAAGCACAGAGAAGCCCCGCGAGAGGAACAAACGTACCGGTGATCATCACCGAGCTGATAATACCAGCATACATGTTGCGGGGAGAAGAAGCAAACCGGGAGAAATCGCTTTGGTTGGTAACGTCGGGCGAAAGTGCGCCATACCAGATAGTCATGCACTTGAGCCACATCCAGCCTGTTTCCCAGGTCGACATGGTGACCGATTCGTAGTAGATCTCGCCGGGCCCACCGCTCTTCACCAAGCACGTTATCAACGTGCCAGCGAAGGCAACCACACAACAAGCACAAGAGGCATTGACCCAAGAGTTCATTTTTTCCGGCTTCATCAAGTAGAAAACGAACTGGATCATCTGGAACACAAAGAACCCTATGAAGTCCCGAGTGGTCATGGCCAACGAGTCGGGAAACGTGTTTTCCATGTTCATATAGCTTTTGCTGAAGGACGAAAACACAACCACGAGCGAGATGCCTCCGAGCCACGATTGCGACCCATAGAACACGATGGAGAGAATGATCCTAATCACTACTCCTATGCCCGACCCGTACACTCCAAAAATCATCCTTTGGCACACGGTGTATCCAATGTGGTACTTGGACCCAGGACCTGAGTTGAAGCAGGTGTAGACACAAATGATGATGTTACCAAGGGTCAATGCGCCCATCACATGCGCAATATTGAGGCCTGTGCCTGAGCCTAACCCCAAGAGAATGGAGCCCGTAGACCACGTCCAAATAGTGATGTTGGGAACGGCCCAGTATCCAAAGAAAGAGAAAAAGCCCCAAATCCGTCTTTGAGGAGGCATGGGCTCCAAGTCGGGGTTCAGAAGAATGGTGGGAGGATCGTTGACGTCATGGGGCACTTCTAACCTCTTGGCCAAAAGTTGCCACTTAGAAGGAGTCTCTAGGTTGGTAAAGCTATTCGAAGAAGATACCATGGTCGCCGGAGCTATGCTTTGATTGATCCGGCGACCCGTTCCCATCTTTATAGTACCTTTTCGACGACGAGAGGCTATGGTGTGAAGCAAGATAAGATTTCGTTATCAGAAACCTGTGTCAGCTAATTATCAAACTGAGGAATTTTTTCAGAGGGTGAATGTTGACTGATAAGCGAAGCATAAACTCGGGGTTTGCTGATAAAGTAATTTAAATCGGTGAATTTTTTTAGTCATCTCAATTCGGCAATTTGACTTCATGCACGCCGCGCCGTTTCGTAGAGATCTGGCATTCTCCTCGGTTAGATCTTCGCGGCTCTCGACGCCAAAATCTCAGCATTTTCCACGCAGCAATTCCCACGCAACTGAAGGCACCAAACTGGACTTCTGGGATCGATGTGAAGGATGAGGGACATAGAGAAGAGTGCGGTGTGCAGCATGAAGGCATATGATGAACAACGGGCAACCTTGAGTGCACATAAGGCATGGACGCTAAAAAAAGCTCCAAAATTAAAGATGCAAACCTAAATGCTGTAACTGCTGTGGGCACTTACCGCTCATCTGCAAGGGAAGATCATAGAGAGGCGAAATCACTGGAAATTCCATTAGCCGCCTGGAAATTGCGCTTTCTTTTGTGGGGGTGCACGCAGGAATCTCGCCTGCTGCAAATTGAAAGCGTATGAGCACACGCCCGTCCATTGCACCCACACCAGGCGCAAATGTGTCTACCCAGTAATGGCGGAAAGCGCAATCTTCATCAAGCCAGAGGGTGCCTGCCTTGCTCTCGGGCCGCCGGCAACCCCAGTCTCGTATCTGAGGGGAGCGCAATATCCTCTCCTTCTGATTCCGGAACTTTTGCACCCGGGCGCCATTTGCGCTTCGGGGCCATGAGCGGGGGCCAGGGCCACCTGAAGTCTGATATACCGCTGTGTTTCCGTGCTTTGTTGGTCTGCCTGAAGTTTTCAACCATCTTCTTCTTCCTCTTCGTCTTCTTAAGTCTGAATCATGTCTGAGACAACTCCTCTCAAAAGAAGCTCTTTCGTCAGCAACGAAACTGCTGAAACAATTTACGAGGACGGGGCCACCACCACTAAGATCCACGAAATTGTTTTCGTGTTGAAGTCTTCCATTCCCCTTATTATCACCTTCTTTTTGCAATACTCCCTTACAGTTGTGTCCATCTTTTCCGTGGGCCACATTGGCAAGACAGAATTGGCGTCAGTGTCATTGGCCATCATGACATTCAACGTCACCGTTTCAATCTTCAATGGAATGGCAACTTGTCTTGATACGTTCTGTGCCCAGTCATACGGTGCCAAAAACTATCACATGGTGGGCTTACACTTCCAAAAGTGTACTGCCATGATTCTTGCGTTCTCCATCCCTATTATTCTTCTTTGGACCTTCAGTGGATCTGTATTGAGGTTGGTGATTCCTGTCAGAGAACACGAACTCGTATCGTTAGCCCAGACATATCTAAGATATATTGCCTTTGGATCCCCGGGCTATATCTTTTTTGAGACGGGAAAAAGGTTTCTTCAAGCGCAAGGTATATACCACGCTGGTCAGTATTGTTTGTTCATCGTTGCCCCAATTAACATATGCCTCAATTATTTTCTTGTCTGGGATGAAACGTTTGGGTTGGGATTTATTGGAGCCCCCATCTCCACCGCTATTAGCTACTGGTTGATGGCATTTCTTCTTTTTGCCTATGTTCTCTTTGTTGACGGCAAGGAATGCTGGGGTGGCTTGGAACTTAAAAAGGCGATGGACATTCGTCAATGGGCGTCTATGGTTGGTTTGGCTTTGAATGGAACTGCCATGTTGCTCTCGGAGATGATTGCGTTTGAAGTGTTGACGCTTATCGCTTCTCATTTTGGAACCTCCTCGTTGGCTGCTCAATCGATTGTCTCCACCATGGCAACCTTGGCCTTTCAAATCCCCTTCGGGGTTTCGGTGGCCATTTCCACCAGGATTGCAAACTATGTTGGGGCCAGTGAAGTCCAAAATGCCAGTATTGCCAACAATCTGGCCTACTACCTCTCAGGCTGCTTCGGATTAGTCAACTTCGGTATTTTGGCCGCCTTCCGCTATCCCATTGCCCATTTTTTTACCAACGATGATAAGGTTATCAACATTGCGGTGGTGATCATCTTCATCCTTGGCTTTAATCAGTTATACGACTGTCCCAACGTGATTTTTGCTGGTTGTTTGCGTGGACAAGGACGACAGAGAATCGGAAGCTCGTTGAATTTGATAGCTTATTATCTTATTGCTATCCCTCTAGCTTTTCTCTTTGGTTTTAAATTCAACTTACAGCTTGTGGGGCTCTGGATAGGCTTGGGTTGTGGGGTCTTGAGCTTGGCCTTGGCAGAAGGTTACTTTTTGTTGAGGTCCGACTGGGTTTCCATTGTCCAAGAGGCCAAGACCCGTAACAACTAAGAGGTGTTTGGTCTTTTTACGGTATTTATTCGTTAGTATCTCATTAGTATAAACGTACCAACTAGGCATTCTTTTGCGATTTGGAAGAAGACTCATAGGGTTCATTGTCATAAACTTCTTCGATGGGTCTCTTGGACGTCTGCGAGTCCAAAAACTCATTAACATCAAAATCATCAAGGGAGTCCTTTGCTTCGTGGAGCTGCCTTTCCTGTTGCTGTTGTTGATTAGCAAGCTTTTGGATCCAGTCCTGGACTTGCTGGATAGATTGTCCCTGCTTGATGATATTCTGCTCGAGGCCACTCATGTCATCGCTGCTTTCCAAGGGAGCACTTAATCTCAAAGAAGAATCATTAAATGTGGGCGTCGGAGGAAAAGAGCCGCTTGGAGGAGCATAAGAGCCGTTTGAAGGATAAGAGCTGTTGGGAAGATTGAGCTCGGGGAAGAAATGCCGGGGAGAGGGCGCCTCTGGGACACTTCGAGTATTGAATCCCATGGCATCCTTGGATTTATCATAGGAGCGAATAATCTCCTCGATGGACCCAGACTTGGTTGATGGAGCTGGACTGGTGGTATTCAATACAGGAGTGGAGTTGTATGAGGATCCACTGGGACTGCGTTGGTGAGCTTTGTTGGTAAGCATGAGGCGGGGCTTCCGAACAACATAGTCATTCGAGTATGATGGCGTGGTCGTCGTCTGGTTAGAAGAGCTATTGTTAGCGTATGTGGTTACTTGATTAAAAGCATCCGAGTCGAATGGCCCGTTTTCAACCTCAAGAATCTTGCCGGAGTTTCCGTAAACAGTAGCGAGAAACTTGAGGATCTTTTCGAGTGTCAGTGCCTGCTGCAGGTATCTCTCGCGAGTCATGTAGTTTTCGTGCCAGAGGGTGGAGTTGTCCTTTCTGACTCGGCGCAAGTCCTCTCCTATGGCAATTTGGTTCATCTTGATTTGGTCAAGCTCGTTCAAAATGAGATGAAGATTGACCTGGTTCAAATCGTTTCCTTCGAACAGACTGGACGACTTGTTTCTGATGATGTTGTTGAGCAAGTCTTCGCGGCCACGCTGAAAATTGGGATTCTGGAACTGCCAGATTTCTTCCGCCGACTTGTCATCTTTCGATAGTGTGCCATTGCTGATGTCTTGCACCTTGTGCCAACCGTACATATTCAACTGTCGAACAAAACTGGCAAAGTTGTTATGTTTGTAGTAACGGGGAAGGATGTTTTTGCCAAACTCTTCTCTATTGAAAACAAGAAAGGTCTTTCCATCGTCGCTCCACCGAATATACTCGTGGTTCTTGGGATCATTGACTATGCTCCAGAGCTTCATCACAAACACCGGTCGTGCCTTTGCCCCGGTGTTCTTCTTTTCCTTCTTGACGGGTTTCTGGTCGTCCCTGATCTCAGTTATGGGCTTGTTGGGAAACGTGAGCTGGTTGAGGGACAACGACGGTGGAAGCACACTCTCACTGAGCGGCGGGAGCGGCGGGAGATTGGTCTTTAACTTTCCAATGGCAGCGAGGTTCTTCTCGTGGTTGGCGAAGTCATTGTAGTTGGGAGTGAACGGCAACTCATCTTTTACAAGCGCAGGACTGGGGGGGATGAGATGGCTGGTGGCATTGGCTCCATCGTCATCAACCTGGTATAGCTGAGACAATCCAGGGGTAGGCATATTAGGGGTCATCATGCTAGGATCAAAGTTTTCGAAGGAATCCTTAGACTCCGGTGGAGTGTCTCTGTTGATGACCTGAATGTCATTTCCATCATCGTGATTGTCATTGAAGATTTCCACAATAGGATCGTTCATCATGAGATGACTGGATACACAAATTACGCTTCAGGCCAAAAGTTTCTCCAGTTCCAATGAAATACAAGGAACTCGCTAGTAGATATGAATTAATTAAACCACACGTCTTCAATTGGAACTTTTGCGGCCGGATTCGCAACTTTGTCTCAGATTGTTATACTGGAGGTGTCCGGTATTTATGGGAGGCTGTAGAATTTGCTAGAAGTTTCCATCACGAAAAAGGGAGGCAACTACATGCAGGACGGTGCTGGTCTGGTCGTGCGGAAGCTGCATCGTGCGGAGGCTGAGATTATTGGTGTACGGGTGTATTGTATTAGTTGCAGCACTTGGGCTTGGGGTCCGGGTGCTCTAGGAGGGACACAAGCACGGCGAGCGGGTTGTCGGAGTCGGAGACACGCGACGAGAATATCTCGTCGAGCTTCAACCCATCGATGATGCCGTGGGTCTCGCAGTTGCTGCAATCACATGAGTCGGAGGGGCAGCGGCATTCGGACGAGGCGTCGTCTGGGTTCAGCGGCAGCACGGGCTCCTGCTTGATGTGCTGGATGTGCTTTACATCGCTGTTGGTGTTGCCACTGGCTCCGGGCTTGACGTAAGGCTTGGAGTCCCGTAGGGACGATGGTAGTTGCAGCTGGAGGAATTGGGTGTATGAGTCTATCGAGGTCTTCTGGCTCTCGAGAATGATTTGCTGGGGCGTGAAGACAAGGTCTTTGTTGATCGAGCTGAACTGGCTATTGTTGAGATCGTTGAAGTCGCCGTCGCTGATGACAGGTGGCAAAATTCCTCCTAGGGCTGATGCTGTGGCGTCCTTTGACGCGAGACTGAGCCCGTTGGTATAAGACGAGAGCGAGTCTATGCTGGTGGAGTTGGTGCTGAAAAGGGTGCTTCCGTCGTCAAACGCCACGTCCTTGTGGCTGTAGTCCACAGTGTTTCCGTGTACCTCGCATCCCTCACATGAGCAGTCGTCCCCACAGCAACACGAGCCAGGAATCAGGCACAGCGGCACGTTCACCATGTCAAACACCTGCTGAGAGCCGTCGATGTCTGCACTCAGAACCACGGGGTCTTTTTTGAAGTGGATAATCTTGAAGCGCTCGTCTTTCAGGCTTAGTCGCTTGTTCAAATAGTTGGTGAGAATCCGGGACTTGTTGAAAGTCTTTTTGTTGGCGTTACACGCACACAGCTTGTTGACCTTGGAAATGCCATTGGAGCAGCATGACGACGCGTTGATGAAACTGTTGTCGTTGATCTTGGGCACATTGGGCCGCGATGATACCTCCCTGGAGTAATGTTCGTCGTAGGCCCCTAGGATCTGGCCGCTCCCGAGATCGAGCACCTGCTTGGCGGAGGATTTTAGTATTATCACCGGGGTCTTCCGGTTGGAGCATCCGCTCGGTCCTTCCACACCCTCCTCCTGCTCCTTGACTTCCTCTGCAAACACCGCAATACGGTGATTGGGGTTGCCGTTGGCATGAACCGCCGGGCGGCCCTTGGATCGCACCTGGAGAAGCGGCCGGGCGTGGTGCCGGCACGAACTCAGCCGGTGGCCTCTGATACACTCGATACACAGGTATTTGACGTCGCCTATAAGGATCATGGAGTATCAGTTCATGAGATTTACTTTTGACCTGCTTGAGCAGATTTCGCGGCCATATTGGGCAGGTGGACCCCGCACGACCTTCTCCATCGCTACCATGACTAGGAGTCACCCACCGGTACCAGGCGCCATTGGGGGGCTGGACAGACCACGGACACAGGCTCTGGGCGCCCCCAGAAGCCTTGGGTGTGTGGCAGCGGCCTGGGCGATGACGGGTGCCGGAAGCGGTGCTGGTCGACACTCACGCCTGCGATAGGCGGATGTGATTACGTAATACGGGGACGAAACGGCCTCCTGGGATCAACACACGTCCCGGGCATCGCCAGAAGCACCACACCTATGGTGGCGGCGGCGGCGGCGTATAAATAGAGCCCGCTCCGTCTCCGTAGCCCCCCTGGTGCCTGTTAGTTTGCTTGTGTGTCATTGTGTGATTTTCGCCCACGTCTCGCGAAATCTTTTCTTCACTTTATGATAAAGACCTTAACACGCAGAATGTCTTCTTCCACCTCTCCTCAATGGTCCGCTTCGCGTGTCAGACAAACCTTTTTGGACTTTTTCAAGAGTAAAGAACACACGTATGTTCCTTCTTCTTCTGTTGTACCTCATAATGACCCCACCCTTTTGTTTGCCAATGCTGGTATGAACCAGTACAAACCCATCTTTCTTGGAACCGTGGATCCTGCCAGTGACTTTGCCTCCCTCAAGCGTGCTGCCAACACTCAGAAGTGTATCCGTGCCGGTGGTAAGCACAACGATTTGGAAGATGTCGGACGTGACTCATATCACCATACTTTCTTTGAGATGTTAGGTAACTGGTCTTTTGGCGACTACTTCAAGAAGGAGGCCGTCGAGTGGTCTTGGGAACTTCTCACTGAGGTCTACAAGCTCGATCCATCTCGTTTGTACGTCACGTACTTCGAAGGTGACGAAAAGAATGGCTTGGAGGCCGATTTGGAGGCCAAGAATCTCTGGTTGAAGGTGGGTGTTCCCGAGGACCACATCTTACCCGGTAACGCTGCCGATAACTTCTGGGAAATGGGTGACCAAGGTCCATGTGGTCCATGTTCTGAAATCCACTACGACAGAATCGGAGGTAGGAACGCCTCTCATCTTGTGAACATGGATGATCCTAATGTCTTGGAAGTATGGAACGTTGTGTTCATGCAATATAACAGAGAGGCAGACTCTTCTTTAAAGCCATTGCCTGCTAAGCATATTGACACCGGTATGGGTTTCGAAAGATTGGTTTCCATTCTCCAAGACAAGTCTTCGAATTACGATACCGATGTCTTCACCCCCATCTTCGAGAAGATCAGAGAAATCACCGGTGTGAGACCATACACCGGAAAGTTTGGTGCTGACGACGTCGATGGTATTGACACTGCTTATCGTGTTATTGCTGATCACGTCAGAACCCTCACCTTTGCCATCTCCGATGGTGGTGTGCCTAACAACGAAGGTAGAGGTTACGTGCTTAGAAGAATCTTGAGAAGAGGTTCTCGTTACGTCAGAAAGTACATGGCTTACCCTATTGGAACTTTCTTCCCCCAGCTTGTTGATGTTGTGATTGAAAACAACCGTGACGTTTTCCCTGAAATTGCCAAGCATGCTGCTGATCTCAAGGAAATCCTCCACGAAGAAGAAGTGTCTTTCTCCAAGACTTTAGACAGAGGTGAGAAATTGTTTGAACAGTACGCCATCATTGCATCCAAGACCCCCGAACAAACTCTTTCTGGAAAGGATGTGTGGAGACTATACGACACCTATGGATTCCCAGTTGACTTGACCCGCTTGATGGCTGAAGAAGCCGGCTTGAACATTGATGAAGACGGATTCGCCAAGGCCAAGGAAGAATCGCGTCTTGCCTCCATGGCCACCAACACCAAGGGGGGTGCTGAGCTTGTGAAGTTGGACGTGCACGCTCTCTCTGAGCTTGACTCCAACTCCGACATTCCCAAGACCGACGATTCCTACAAGTACGGCATTGACAACATCAAGGCAAAGATTGTCGCTATTTACGACGGTAAGGGATTTGTCGACTCTGCTGAAGACTCCAAGCAAGTCGGCATTCTTCTTGACAAGACTCCATTTTACGCTGAACAGGGTGGTCAAGAATACGATACTGGTTCTCTTGTTGTCGACGGATCCAGTGAGTTCGCTGTCAGCAACGTTCAAGTGTATGGTGGATACGTTCTCCATACTGGTTCCATTGTTGAGGGTAAACTCTCGCTTGGTGATGAGGTTATTGCTGCATACGATGAGTTGCGTAGATGGCCCATCAGAAACAACCACACCGGTACTCATGTTTTGAACTACGCTTTAAGAGAGGTTCTTGGTGACGGCGTTGATCAGAAGGGATCTCTCGTTGCACCTGAGAAGTTGAGATTTGACTTTTCTCATAAGCAAGCTCTCAAACCTGATGAAGTCAAAAAGGTGGAAGACATCTCCAATGAGTACATTCGTGAAAACAAGCAAGTGTACGCTAAAGAGGTTGCATTACTCTCAGCCCGTGAAATCAACGGTTTAAGAGCTGTTTTTGGAGAGACATACCCAGATCCAGTTAGAGTTGTCTCCATCGGAGTCCCTGTTGATGATCTCCTCGCCAACCCCAACAAGGACGAATGGCGTAAGGTCTCTGTAGAATTCTGCGGTGGTACCCACGTTGCCAAGACTGGAGAGATCAAGGACTTGGTAATTATTGAGGAAAGTGGTATCGCCAAGGGTATCAGAAGAATTGTTGCTGTTACCGGTAACGAGGCCCACGAAGTGCAAAGAATTGCCGCCGATTTTGCTGCTGACATTGCTGCTGCTGACAAATTGCCCTCTGGTGCTGAGAAGGAACAACGGTCCAAGTCCTTGGGTGTTGCTCTCAAGAACTTGTCTATTTCTGTTCTCCAGAAGGCTAAGTTGACTGAACAATTCAACAAGCTTGACAAGTCCATCAAGGATGAGCAAAAGGCCAAGCAAAAGGAAGAGTCGAAGAAGACTCTTGAAGTTGTTAGCAAGTGGTTGGCTGAAGAAGACGCCGACGAGTACCTTGTGTCTCATGTTCCCATCAATGCTAACGCCAAAGCCATTACTGAGGCCATCAACCTCATAAAGAAGCAGCATAAGACCAAGTCTATTTATCTTATCACTGGTACTGAGGGTAAGGTTGCCCACGGATGCTACATTTCCGACGAAGCTATTGCCAAGGGTGTCGATGCTACCGAATTGGCCAAGGCTGTTTCTGGTAAGATCGGTGGAAAGGCTGGTGGAAAGGGTAATGTTGTCCAGGGTATGGGTGATAACGTTAAGGGAATTTCTGCCGCTGTTGATGAGGTGGCTGCTTTGCTTAAGGAAAAGCTTTAGCTGCTATATATATTAAGATAATCACTAATTACGAAATGTAGGTTTGCACAAGAAGAATGCAAAAGTGGAAAAGTGGAAAATTGAGAATAATTGCAAAAAAGCTCACTATGCAAAAATTATCAAGAAAAAGTACTTACTGTAGACTCAAACATATTGCACACGAATAGCACAGCTTTGAATTTAAACGGAAGCAAGCTATACACAAATACCGTAGCTTTGCACTGCCCCGGAAGCAAGCTAAACTTGAATACCATGGCTATAGACGCTGAAGCGGACTGGCTTCCCGTACTAGTTGATAACCTAGGAGATCACCAAGTAGGAGATCACCAAGCAGGAGAGCTGCATCCAAGGGCTATGTCAAAGAGCATGGCAATGTCGGAGGGCCGCACGCCGCAAGGACGGCCCTGGTGAAAATCGTGAGCCACTCGAGGCAGCTGATTTGGCATGCTTGCTTCGGTTCTGCCGCGGCCGTCTTTTGACTGTCTGCGAGGAATTGATTCAGTACAGTCTGGATGTAGGGCCCAGGTGTGGGTCGGATAGTGCCTTCGGGCCAAGGCCCCAATGGCCGGCTCATTTTTTGACAATGCATATCCTTGACCTTCGTAGAGAAAGCGGGGCGTCGGATGAATTCAAATAGAGAAGATGTACGAAGAAGGTTGCAACCTGAGGCTGAAACCATGAAATAGATCTGCAGTCCAGCTACCAACAAAGTACCAAACAGGCATCGCCTCAATCATGGAAGGCGGAATCTTGTAACTATTTACGGCACCGGGCCCGGTTTATTCTAAGACTAGGGAGTGAAAAGCGCATACCACATATGACATCCGCACACGAAGCATCGTTGGATCGGCGGTTTAACCGGATGCTAAAACTCGTTCAGCACGCTCTTTATAATCTCCAAGCGAACGCCTTACTTCAGCCACTAGCGCAGGCTCCAACGGCAATATCTATCACTTGCTATCGGTAGGATCTTCGGTGGTCATCATTTCTTCCTCCTTGATATCAATCTGCTTTGCTCCTCCTCCAATGTTATCAACAACCTGTTTGACGACACCCTTCAAGTCTGCATCATCTATTCCTTCGCTCCCGATGATGCTGATGGTGTTGATGCACCACGAGAAATGAGGATAGCTTCCGAGCTTTACCTTACCAGCTCCATACTGCTGGTCGCATTGCAATTGTAACAGTTTGAGAAATGGCGCCAACTCACTTTCTTTAGTGGAGGTCTTGACGTAGTATCTTGTAAGTGCTTCCAGTACAATTCTGGGCCTGATGTGGTCTGCTAGAGAATTTAGCAACTTCTCAAACAACTGAGGAACTCCCGGAAGAATGTATACTTGGTGGTTGATCCCCACAATCGGCACCCAAAGAGACTCATCCGTAAACAACTTATCCACCTTAATAGTGTCCGACTCCACCGGGAACGTGGCCATTCTATAAAAAGACTCTAGCTGGTCGTTGGAAAGCTTTGATAAGTAATCGTTCCGGATCCCGTGCATCCTTTCAATAGTCTGCTTATCCTTTTCAAGACTCAAATTATATGCCGCCGCCATTGACTCGTATGTGATATCATCATGGGTGGGGCCGATCCCTCCTGAAGTGACAATGAAGTCACACTGACTAGTCAATATTTTCAACGATTCCTTGATGTCTTCCCGATCATCTCCACAGACAATCGTCTTGCGAAGGGGAATCGACAAATCGTTGAAGCACTTCTTGGCAAAGTTGTAGGAATTGGTGTCAAGAATTTTCCCGTTGAGCACCTCGTCGCCAATGATAAGGCACCCGGCGCTGGTAATCGGCTTAAACGACATGGCTCTGGCAAATACTCGAAGCATCTAGTGGGGAGAGCCTAAACCGACATCACGTGACACTGTTCCCCAGCAAAGTGCCCCACGTGATGAGCACGTGACTTAACCGCACCTCGCCCCCGACAAGAAAAAAGCGACCCTCGAGGCTCCTCAAAAAAAAATTACTAATCCACCACCATAATATGGGGAATAGCCCTTCTAAGAACGATGGACTACCGAATAACTCCGCTTCAAGCAATAACCACTCCGGCGGCCTGAGCTCATCTTCCAGTTCGGGAGAAGTTGACGCCGAAGAAGCGACGGCGCCGCCGCTATCGCATCTACACTCCCATAATGCCAATAATGATTTTAGTATTGGTAACAAAGCCAAACCCTACACCCGAAGAAGTTTACATGATACCGATGACTTAGATTTAGAAATTAGTGCTAGTATGGCCAGGTTGTTAGCCAAGACCTCTTCGTTGACGGTTCCTGGTAGCCTCACCAGTGAGAATTCACTTGAAAGTGAAAAACTGCTCGGCTCGTCTACGGTGTTCACCACCGCTGAGGCCAAGGATCAGGATCTGGTGCTGTCATTCGGATCGGTTGCTGGCTCACCCAACATTGTTTTCAACGGCAGTACCATCAGCCGCTCTGATTTCGACCTCGATAACTGCAACGCTTTGGAACCTATTGTTGAAAGATCCATCGAACTGACGCCAGAGCCACTCCGCCAGCCACTTCGAAAAACTGCTAAATCAAGTGATGTCTCTGTTCTCAAAAAACTCGCAACTTCCTCCTCTTCCGACTCATCATCATCCTCCACCCCACCTTTGATTTCCGCTAAGAAAACCGATATTGACCTCGATGCCATCATCGATTCATTGATTTCTATTGGTCTCAAAAAGCACCTTCACACCCCCCGAAAGTCCAAGGACAAGCTTCCGGTGACCCCTAGCCAAATCAAGTATATCCTTTCCAAGTCAAGATCCATCTTCCTTGATCAACCTACCCTCCTTCGTCTTTCCCCACCTGTCAAGATTGTGGGTGACATCCACGGCCAGTTCCACGATCTTATTCGTATCTTCAACAGTTGTGGATATCCTCCCCACACAAACTACTTGTTTTTGGGGGACTACGTCGATCGGGGTTACAAGTCATTGGAGACGATTCTACTTCTTCTTTGCTATAAGATCAAGTATCCGGAAAATTTCTTTATGTTGAGAGGCAACCATGAAAGTGCCAACATCACCAAGATCTATGGATTTTACGATGAATGCAAGCGAAGACTTCCACTCATCTCTGGTGGTCATAAACTTTGGAAGAACTTCATTGATGTTTTCAATACTCTCCCTATTGCCGCCACCATCAACGATAAGATTTTTTGTATTCATGGAGGATTATCACCAGATTTGAATAGTCTCAAGCAGATTGAGAATATCAAGAGACCAACCGATATTCCCGATAAGGGACTTTTGGCTGATCTCTTGTGGTCGGATCCCGATGCGCTGATAAAAAATTTTAGCATCTCTAACTGGCCAAAAAATGATCGAGGCGTTTCTTATGTGTTTGGAAAGAAGCACGTTGATCATTTTCTTGCCAAGTTTAAAATGGATTTAATTGTGAGAGGACACATGGTGGTTGAAGATGGGTACGAATTTTTCAACCGGAGAAAATTTGTCACCATCTTTTCGGCCCCCAACTATTGTGGTGAATTCAATAACTACGGGGCCATCATGAGTGTTGATAAGACAATGTGTTGCTCCTTTGAGCTTCTTAAACCTCAATAAGGTTAAGGTTTGTCCTTGTTACCAATAAGTGACGACTTATGATAGCTTTAGTTCTATGTAATGTACATGTACAAATGTGCTGTTTCAAACTGTACCCACTAGTACTCTGCAATCCGATGTGTGTGAGATCATGTCCTTGCTACATGAGATTACTTTTTTTAAATCTAATTTAATTTCTTTGCGGATCTAATTTCAGTGTTAATGAAATGGGCATAGATAATGGCATATATTATAGTAAAGATCTATATGAGAGACTTCTTTTTACTCAGACCTTTTTCTTCTTCAACATGTTCTTTATGTCACCAATGAAAGAAGTCTTCTTCATTCTCAAAAACCAGTACAAGGTGAGCATGGCCACCAAGTCAAATATAATGTAAACAAAGAAAAAACCAACGTTTCTCCATCTGTAGGACCAACTTCCTCCAATTCTTGTCAAATACTGATCCGCAATACTATACTGACAGTAAGCACATTCACCAGTAGTCTCGGAGTCAACAAGGTATCCAGTAGCTTCCTTTAAGAAAGCAGAAGCATATTTTCCACACGTTTGTCCATCAGTAGGATAGAAGTAAGCAAGCTCTTTATCATTACAACTAACCTCACGGTTGTGAAGAACCGACGCAAGAAGATTCTGGATGAAGTAAGTGTATGGCGAGACCTTATTCATAAAAGTCCAGAAGCCTGGCATAAGACTAACGGGTTGCACAACACCTGAAAATGCAACAATAAAGGAATAGAAGAACGACACAAGCACAGCAGCAGATTCAACATCAGGGGCAATATAAAGCAACATAAGACCAAAGGACAGAATGTAGCATTGAAGAAGAATGGCATGTGTGAAGTAAAACATACCCACCTGAGAGGAAACAAAGGTGGCACGAGTAGGGAAGAAAAGTGACATACACATAAAGGTAGCAGCCACAAATAAATAGGGGAGTTCCATGATGAACTGGGTAAGCATCATCAACGACCAGTGATAAGTATTGGAGAGCTTTTCTCTAGCTTCAAAGATATCACGTCCAAAGATGGCTTGAGCTTGGATTTGATTGATAACAGGTGCAGACACCACAACGGCGAGGAAAGCAGCAAACATACCGTTTTGCATACCAGTGATAGAATGCTTGATACCATAGAAAGTGAAACCGATAAATAAACCAGAAATGGTCATCAACATAAATTTAGACCTCAAGTATTCTGGATCTCTCCAGAAAGTTAATGCGGTTCTTTCAAGGACATATCGGAATTGGTACAACACGGGAGTGGCATATGTCTTGGAAAGAGCAGGATCTTCCGCAGAATCAGACGATTTGCTTCTGTAGGTTTCGATGAGTTCGTCTCCTGACTTGTCAGCAGCAGCCTTTTCAGGTGAATTTTGCCACACTTCAAACCAGTCTTGGGAGGTGGTTGCAGTGGCACCGGCACCAATAGCTTCAAGAATATACTCGGCTGGATTCTCCGCATCAGAGCACTTTCTGGCCCCATTTTTTTCGAAATAGTCAAGAATAACACGAGAGTGATCACCAATGTCCCCAAAATACACAGTTTGACCACCCTTTCTCAAAAGGAGTAAACGGTCAAATTCTTCAAACAAAGTAGCCGAGGGCTGATGAATGGTGCAAAGAATGGATTGTCCAGCATTGGCAAGGTCTCTCAAGAGCTTGATAATGGCCCAGGCAGATTGAGAGTCTAAACCAGAGGTGGGCTCATCAAGGAACAACAAAAGCGAAGGCTTGGCCACAAGCTCAACACCAATTGAGAGCTTCTTTCTTTGTTCAACATTGAGACCAGATCCAAGTTGACCCACGAGAGCATCAGCGTAACTATTCATGTCAAGAAGAGACATGATTTTATCGGCATACTCGAGCTTTTCTTTGTCGCTAACGTCATTGGAACGACGAAGCCTAGCGGCAAAATAGAGTGCTTCTCTAACGGTGGTTTGAGGTACGTGAATATCTTGTTGTTGCACATAACCGGTGGCTCTGCTAAAGGAAGCATTAAGAGGCTTACCATTAACAAGCATATCACCCGAAATCACACCCATGCTGATTCTTTGAGCCAACACATTCAAAAGAGTGGTCTTACCAGCACCGGATTCTCCCATCAAAGCCGTCAAAGTTCCGGGAACACAGAACCCACTCACATCATCCAACAATTGACGTTCCTTACCCTCGTATAGAATCGTGTAATCCACGTGTTTCCAGGCAAATAAATCCTTGGAGGCGAGATCTTCAAACACTTCCTCCTTCTGTTCTTCTTCTGCAAGTTTCTCGGAAGGACTAGTTGAGCCGACTTCTGTACCACTTTCAGCGTCAATCTTCTCATTCGGCAACACAACATTATCAGGAACTTTTCCTCTAAGAAAAACAAGTTTATCGCCACCACCGCTGATAGGCTTGACATATTCGGTACCAAGAGCGTTGATAGCAGCAAAGAACACAAAGAACCCAATAAGAATACCAAAATTTCTCCACACATGACTGAAAGAATAAGTGTAGGCAAGCTTCAAGTAACGATCACCCAGGACCCATGATTGACCAATAACTGAACCGGTAAACGCACAAGCTTGATTATCCGGCCCAACGTTGGCATACGAGGAACCAGAGGGAGCAAGATAAGAGATATCACAATCCATCTTGCGGCCGTGAAACTCAGATGCAATAATACTCTCAAAAGCATACAACAACGGGTTTATGTAAGAGATCCACTTGAACCAAGGATGCATAGAGGGTCGTTGAATCATATAGGACGAGTACATCAAGAGAGAGAGTACCAAAACACCCGCAAACGAGTTAGCAGCAGAAATGGTCTTGTTCAAAGAAGCAACAGCCTGGAACATGGTTGATATGGTCACCGAAAGAATAAATACAAACAAGGTGGCAAGGAAAAATTTTCCAGCTTCTCTGGACAAGTTGGATAAGAAGTACAACACAATCATGAAAGACACAGATATGAAAAGATGCACAGGTAAGGAAGTGATGGTCTTACCAATGGCAAAAGCAGATGGGTGATAAAATGAATAGTTCTTCTGTTTCATGAGAATAGGACGACTGCTGAAGGCAGCCGAGACTTCAGCAAGCGACTGAAGGGCTACGTATAAGCAGGCAAAGAAAATGACACCACCACGAGAAAAGGCACCACTGACGGAATCCGGAGTATTCCAATATAAGGAACCGGTAATTAAACCCTGGGCAATGGCGGCTACCACTTTGGTGATAGTAAAGGCTCGATCACCCAAAATTCCATGATACTGACGAATGGTACACAAACGCAATTGCTCCCAGTAGTTGACAGTGTACTTCGACTTCTTGGAAACTCCGTTCATCTTCTCTTGCTTTCTAGCTTCATGAAGCAATCTCTTCGTGTCTTCACCAGAAACTTCCTGATCGAAAGCGTCCATTTCCTGTTGCAATTGCTTGAATTCAGCAGAGTTCAACCAGCGTTGTTCAAACTCATCAGCAGTATTAGGGACACGGTGTTCCCAGCCCTTCTTGGGGAATCTGCCGATTGGATCAGTAACAGCAGTCAAGAATTCGGCGGTAGATTGACGAGGAGGACACTCGAAACCCATATCTTCAAAGTACTTCTTAGCAGCTCCCACAAGTCCATAGTAGATTTGGCGTCCAGTGTAAAGCACGGTGACCTTGTCAAAAGACTCATAAATATTCTCACCGGCTTGATAGATTGTGACGAATGCAGTGTTCTTCAAGAGGTTGGTGGAAGTCCGAATGGCCCGGGCATATTCTAAAGCGGTGGAGGCGTCAAGACCTCTGGTGGCATTATCCCAGAAGTAGATGGAACCACGGCACGCCAAAGCCTCAGCAATCGACACTCTCTTTCTTTCACCTCCAGAAACACCACGGACAAAGTCGTTACCTACCTTGGTGCTATAAGTGTGTCTCAAACCAAACACAGTGGCTAAAATTTCCTTGACAGCATCAACGTATTGCTCACGAGTGACTCCGTTGACACGAACGTTTGGAGTCTTACAGGAAATAGCAAAGCGAAGGGTTTGTTCTACCGTCAAGTGAGGAAAGTGAATATCCAACTCAGGATTGTACACCAATTCAGAGCTAAATTTCTGTAGCATCTCCTGTTGAGGCAATCCACTGTAATGCACATCGCCTTCAACTCCGGTGAACAAGTCGTAGTCGGTTCCACTCAATCCCTTGAGAAAAGTGGAACATCCCGCACCGGGTCTTCCAAGCACCAACACCATATCACCAGGACGGGCGTAACCGTTACAGTTCCGGATGATGTTTGCTTCATAAGAAGATTTGGACTCCTTGATCTTTTGTAGAATTGCAACGGGGCCCTTCAAAACATCACCCACGGTGGAGAGGATAGAAAATGACTGGTCTATACCCTTGACGGAGAAATTTCTGAAGCTGATACCAGAGTGCCTTTGCTTGATACCCTGATTATCGCTCACGGTAGAGATATTCTTTAAAAGTCTGGCAAGGTCAAAGTCGGTTGGGTCAATCTTTATTTCTGGATCAGTGTTGGTTCTGCGACTCATTTCACGAGAAAGGGTCTCCAATCTTCGTAAGACATCACCATTGTGCTCGGTGACGGTACGCACCAACTCCAATTGAGCGGTCAGTTCATCAACCCCATATTCGTTGATGGAATTTTCTGACATGATGACGATGAAGGATGGAAAATCAATTAAGAGGCATTGAACGCTAATATAGGCTTTGTAAAATTGCCATTACTAATAATTTCGTTAAGTTGGGCAAAAACTGGGAGCAAAAGCCCATCGTAGACGCCTTCCAAAAATGGACACTTACCCGTGTCCGAAATGTTTTGGGTTCTGCCGCGCAGCTGCAGCCGCTGATAAATTCGTCAACATCGGAGAAGCCAAATGTAGCCAGCAATTCAAACGGGTGGGAGGTGGTGACAATGAGCAGGGAACCAAGGGAGGCAAACATCATGGAGGTGGCCCACGGTGTTGGAGCAGCGTAGCGGTCCATGGAGATAGCGGTTGGGAGTCGACAGGAGATGGCAATCGGACGGTGGGAGACGCCGGAGGTAGACGGCGATGGAAGGTAGTGCATTGGTATCTCTATGCAGAAGTTCGGCCGAGAAACCATATAGATGGCGGTTGGGAGGCGAAGGGAGATAGCAATCGGGAGGCGAAGGGTGGAGGGAGCGAAATGCCGATGGAGGGTGAGTACATAAATCGCTCCCGATGCGGAAGTTCGGCCGATAATGGAGGCAAAAGGATGGAAGGCTAGCCGGCCGACCGTAGGCTAAACGGCGTGGAAAAAATGGAATTTCAGGGCCTAATCAAGATTATGGAGTGTACAGCCGGGAGCCCGAGATCCAGATGCACACGGTGGCATTAGATGTGGCCATGGTCTTGGGGATCTGGTGGGGTTAAAAATGGTTAAAGCGGCGGCAGAAGGACGGGCCATCAAAAGTAGGACGTGGAAGCGGCATTACTGAAACCTGGGGAAAGGAAGCCCGCAAATAAAACAGGGCGATGGCGGCAGTAGGTGAGAGCGGCGGGCAACTTAAGGTGGCAATCTGACTGCCGTTATTCCTATAAAAGTTCGTACTTGCGAAGCTCGGCCGACTGACAGCATCGGGCAGCGGCGGAAATACCAGGCTATAAGCGAGCGGGCAGCGGCGGAGATACCAGGCTATTAGCGAGGGGGCGAAAAGAATTGTGGTGGCGAGCTGGAGAAGACATGACAAGGGCGTGAACAGGAGCCGTGCTTTGCGGGAATAGAAGAAGTAAGGCTCCGGGGTATGTTTTGGAGCAGGCGGAATCTGAAGGGTGTAGGTTCGTGGCAGATGGTTTGTGTTAGATGGTTAGTGTTAGTGTAGCACATATTATTAGTGTTAGTGTGGCACAGATGGTGAGTGTTCGCGTAGCACAGATGGTGAGAGTCTGACAGATAACTAGCGTTAGTGTTTGGCACAGCTTGGAGATGTGAGTGTCTGACAAAACACAGTGTTAGGGTTTGGCACAACTTGGAGCTGTCAGTACCTGGCGCTACGCTGCTACACGTCGTCGTGTCGTTATTCATTCATGATACCTCCGTTTAAGGTGCGGACTCGAAGAGCCGTCTTTGGCGAAGCCATTATCATTATACTTTGATGGATCGGGAGACCATCTTCTTGGAGAATAAATCTCATACTCTCCTTCATTATCAGACATTTCTTCGTCAGACCAGTCTTCACTAACGTAGATGACGTTATCACCAGTGGTTGTATTTTTCCCCATCAATTGAATAAGCTGAGAATAATATAGGTCGAGCACCTCTCTATTATATTTAATGGTGAGACTACCATCGGGTAGCTGCTTTGCCGGAATCAACTTCCAGTCAACCCGTGTCAAGAAATCTATTTCCAAACAGTTCAATTCGTGAATGGCTACCCCCCCAACCTTGGCATAATGATCATTGGTGTAAAAAAAATCCTCCATGGATTTCTGCGCCAACATGGTGGCCACCAACAAAAATCGATGCACAGTCCAAGAATTGAGTGTGAAATACGGCTGGTAATGATGCGACAACAAGTCAATGTAGTAAATGGTGGTCAACAACGTGGCCGGGTTAAAGTTGTTGAATTTGGTTAGCCGTCCAAGATAGGTGTGAATGGAGATTTGCGGCGGCGTTCGCGAATGGTATCTAGTGAGGACCTTTTTCTCAGATTCTCCTGCGGTTAAAATGCTATCGGGAACCAGCTTATCGTTGAGGCTAATGAGCGATGCAAGCATACGGCTGATTAAATCGATGAGCGGCTCGATCTGACATTCCATGAATTGCGAGGGTAATGCCTGGATGGAGGAGCCGGAGACGGCGGGAATCGACGATGGCTGCGGTGTGAAAAACTTTCGAGGCGATGCGATGGATGCAGATTCTAGAGGCGATGGAGGGGACGACTGCGATGGGGAGGTGCACAGCGATATGAGTGGCTCATGAGCAGGCGTGGAGGGAGTGATAATCTTCACCAGATCATAGGCGACGGGAGGTTGCGGGCCATCTTCACAGAGGTACTGTTGATAGATTTCCCATGACTTGATCTTTCTCTGCTTGTTTAGTGCCTCAAAGTAAATGTGATGCTTATTGTGAACCACCGGTTTGGGGGACTTGAGGTACTGCTGAAGAAAGGGATCTTGCTCCACATGTCGATGGTTGGACTGTCGAGGCGCCATGGACGACGGTCGCTTTATTGACGGGCTCATGTAACGACAAAGTAGTTTGTATCGGAGACCTTGATAAAGGGGATTGTGTGACCGCTCATATGACCTCGAAGATTGAGGAAGCGTTTGTAGTAGACTCATCAAAAAAAAAGAGAAAATACCCAGATTAGTGCGACACCAGATTCCAATGCTAGAAGAGCGACTATTCAGCAACACGATAAATAGAGATAAAAAGGCTCAACTGCCGTCAGCGGTCGACTATATATGATAAGGAGATTAGGCGATAACGCGGGAGCAGATATAGATGAAGTGGTGTGTGATTGCTGGAGTCAAGGCCCTGCCACGTTTCTTAGCAAATTAGCACGTGGGCCACGTGCCCGCGATAAGATCAGACGAAGCAGAAGCAGAGACAGAATCTCCAAGAGATGGCACAGACGCCGGCAAGGGTGATACCGTAGAGAGACGAGGGGCCAGGTGGGAGTGGAGGCTGAGGGGTGGTGTGTGGAGGCAGCCAGTGGCGGCAGCGAGGTGTTGAGCGAAACTGTGGGGCGATGATGGGCCGAGCATAGAGGCTGCTTTCAGCGAGGGAAAAAGGGTCGTCGGTTGGCGCGCAGCGCCTGAAAATCGGCTGGCCCAGCACCAGCGACCGGCGCAGCACCAGCCTGCCTGTTCCGGAGAAAAACCCGTACATCCCTTCTCGGCCGACATCTGCATCGCGGTTATGAGTCACGTGACCAGACCACAACAAATAGCATCGCCTGCTGCGTCCAGCAAGATAGTGGGCCCCCGTTCCGATGCGACCAGTGATTTTGTAGAAGGACACTAAAGGCAGACAGCGAGGGACCCTGGTGAGACCCTGGTGGCAGGTGGCAGGTGGCAGGTGGCAGGTGGCATCGTGCCGTACGTCGATGGCGTGACAGCGTGGGATGCCTGAAATTTGTGCTGCTATGTTTATGTCTAAAATAGTTTGTTTAGCCGTTCTGTCTTCCTAATCAGGCCACTTCGAGCGCATCAAAACCCGTCCAAACTTTGTGTTCCGAGTTCCGAGCATCATAGGTGCGCTTTCTCCACCACACACCTCTCTAAATTCTTCCGGAAAAAGATGGCTAGTGTCGGAAAGACTGGTCGAGCATAGCTACCGCTTTTTAAGCTTCAAAATTTGTGGTGCAGTGGTGGGAATCTGGGGCCTAAATTTACTCTCGGATGCGGATCTCTCTCGCTAACATTTTCCGTTTCCCGCAATCTTCCAGAGAAGGCTTATACGCCAAGATATTTCAAAGGGCTCCTTATATAAACACCCCCATTTCTCAGTGCTTCTTGCGCTTTTTTTTTCAGCTTATTGTTTTGCTACCATGTCTTCTCCCATCAGTGAAAAGCTGGAGGTGGTATCCCACGACGATGAACATGAAATTCATCGCTACGAGGGGTTTGACCATCAGGCTGAATCTGAAGTTCAGAAACTAGCCAGAACGTTCACCAACTCTTCCAACGCCAGTGCAGACGTCAACGCCTCGACTGCCAATCTCAAGTTGGTTCGCTCGTTGTCGCAGTTCTCCCAAATTCCTGGAGATGTTCCCATGGCTGATTACATCGACCCCCGGTTGAACCCTGACGCTCCCGAGTTCGACTCTCGGTTTTGGGTGAAAAACATGAGAAAGCTCCAAATGAGTGATCCCGACCACTACAAGCCATCGCAGCTTGGTGTGACTTTCAAAGATCTTCGTTGTTTCGGAAAAATGGCCGACAACGACTACCAGGTTAACTTTGGAAATGTCGTTTACAAAAAAATTCGGGAAACAATTGAGTCGTACCGTCCGGTCCCCGAAGGCCAGCAATTCGACATTCTCAAGCCCATGGACGGTGTCATTCGTCCAGGGGAGTTGACGGTGGTGTTGGGACGTCCCGGTGCTGGATGTTCCACTTTCCTCAAAACCATTTCCTCGCAAACATATGGTTTTCATGTTGATGCGAAATCCGTCATCTCCTACGATGGCCTCACTCCTACCGACATCAAAAATCACTACTGTGGAGAGGTCGTTTACTGTGCTGAAACCGAAAATCACTTTGCTCACCTTAGTGTGGGTGATACCTTAGAGTTTGCTGCTCGGTTCAGAACTCCCTCAAACCGTCCCGAGGGCATTAGCCGTGACGTTTACGCCAAACATATGGCTTCAGTGGTGATGGCCACCTACGGTTTGTCTCACACCAAGAACACAAAGGTCGGTAACGACTTTGTTCGTGGTGTTTCTGGAGGTGAAAGAAAGAGAGTGTCGATTGCTGAGGTTGCCCTTTCTAATTCTTACGTCCAGTGTTGGGACAATTCCACCAGAGGTTTGGATGCTGCCACTGCCTTAGAATTCATCAAGGCTTTGAGATGCTCTGCCGACATTCAAAAGGCCACTCCTCTCATTGCCATCTACCAGTGTTCACAAGACGCTTATGACCTCTTTGATAAGGTGGTGTTGCTCTATGAAGGTTACCAGATTTACTTTGGTAGCTCCAAGACTGCCAAAGACTATTTTGTCAACATGGGTTTCCACTGTCCTGCTAGACAGACAACGGCCGATTTCTTGACGTCGTTGACCAATCCCGCTGAAAGAGAAGTTATTCCTGGTTTCGAATCAAAGGTGCCTCGTTCCCCCAAAGAATTTTATGAGTTCTGGCTCAAGTCCCCCGAGTACGCTGCATTAAGAAAAGAAATTGACGAAACCTTGGTCCAGAATAACGACCCCGCCAAGATTGAAGAATTCCACCAGGTCCACAAGGCCCGTCAATCGAAAGGTATCAGTCCCGCGTCACCCATGATGGTCAACTTTGGTATGCAAGTCCGTTACATCATGCACCGTAATTGGCTTCGTACCAAGGGAGATCCTTCCATTTCGATTTTTTCGGTGGTAGGTAATTCCATTATGGGATTGATCATTTCCTCGGTGTTTTACAATCTCGATGGGACCACAAGCTCATTCTATTACCGTACTGCCGCCATGTTCTTTGCTGTGTTGTTCAATGCATTTGGTTCCTTGTTAGAAATCTTCTCCCTTTACGAAACCAGACCCGTGGTGGAAAAGCACAAAACCTATGGTCTTTATCATCCTGCTGCCGACGCATTGGCATCCATCATTACCGAGCTTCCCGTCAAGCTTCTGATGAGTCTTTGCTTTAACCTTATGTTGTACTTCATGGTGAACTTCCGCCGTGATCCTGGCCATTTCTTCATGTACCTTTTACTTAATTTCACTGCCACCTTGGTGATGTCCCATCTCTTTCGGTGTATGGGAGCTGCCACCAAGACATTGTCACAGGCCATGTTACCAGCCTCGCTTTTGTTGTTGGTTTTGTCTATTTTCACCGGTTTCGTTATTCCTACCCCTAAGATGCACGGCTGGTGTCGGTGGATTAACTACATCGACCCCATCGCCTATACTTTTGAGGCATTGATTGCCAACGAGTTCCACGATCGTGAATACAAGTGTTCTGTATTTGTTCCCTCTGGTGAAGGATACCCGACCAAGGGTGACGGTATCATCTGCTCGGTGGTTGGTTCTGCTGCTGGTGATCGTTATGTCAATGGTGATAACTACATTGAACAATCGTTTGCCTACTACAATTCTCACAAGTGGAGAAATTGGGGTATCACCGTGGCCTATGCCGTTGTGTTTTTGTTTGTCTACATCTTTTTGGTGGAGTATAATAAGGGTGCAATGCAAAAGGGAGAAATTCTCTTGTTCCAAAAGTCTGCGTTGAAGAAGCAAAAGAAGCTCCGTCAGCTTGCCGATGAGGAATCCGGTGCCCTTGAAAAGATTGATTTGGATGATGACAACTCGGATGACACCAAGAACATGGACAACAAGTTGCCCTCGTCATCGCAAATCTTCCACTGGCGTAACTTGACCTACCAGGTGAAGATCAAGAAGGAAGATAGAGTTATTTTGAGTGGCGTTGATGGCTGGGTCAAGCCCGGCCAGGTGACAGCATTGATGGGTGCCTCCGGTGCCGGTAAGACCACATTGTTGAATGCATTATCCGAGAGATTGACGTCGGGAGAAATTACCGACGGTGTCAGAATGGTTAACGGACACGCTTTGGACTCTTCGTTCCAAAGATCCATTGGTTACGTCCAGCAACAAGATTTGCACTTGCAAACATCTACCGTGCGTGAAGCTTTGAGGTTCTCCGCCCACTTGAGACAGCCTCAGTCAGTACCATCTGCTGAAAAGGATGAGTACGTCGAGTACATCATTCGGTTGTTGGAAATGGAAAAATACGCCGACGCCATCGTTGGAGTTGCCGGTGAAGGTCTTAATGTTGAACAGAGAAAGCGTCTTACCATTGGTGTGGAGCTCGTGGCCAAGCCTAAGTTATTGGTGTTCTTGGATGAACCCACCTCTGGATTGGATTCCCAAACTGCTTGGTCTATCTGTAAGTTGATCAGAAAGTTGGCTGATAACGGCCAGGCCATTCTCTGTACTATTCACCAGCCATCGGCTATTTTGTTGAAAGAATTTGATCGTTTATTGTTTTTGCAAAAGGGTGGAAAAACGGTTTACTTCGGAGATCTTGGTCCAAACTGTCAGACGTTAATTGACTATTTCGAAAAGTATGGTGCCCCCAAGTGTCCCCACGACGCCAACCCCGCCGAGTGGATGTTGGAGGTTATTGGAGCAGCTCCAGGATCTCACGCCAAGCAAGATTACTACGAAGTGTGGAAGAACTCAACCGAATACCAAGAAGTGAACAATGAATTGACCAGGATGGAAGTGGAATTAGCCAAGGAACCGGTCGTTAAGACCAAGGAAGACAGCCGTTCATTTGCTGCTAATTTCTTGACCCAGTACATCTTTGTCACGCGCAGAGTTTTTGAGCAATACTGGAGATCTCCCGGTTACACCTATTCCAAGATTTTGTTGACGGTGGTTTCCACCATGTTCAATGGGTTTGTGTTTTACAAGGCTGATAAGTCACTTCAAGGCTTGCAGAACCAGATGTTCTCTGTTTTTATGTTCTTGGTCATTCTCAATACTTTGATTCAACAATACTTACCCTATTTTGTTTCCCAGAGAGATTTGTACGAGGTCCGTGAACGTCCTTCGAAGACATTTTCGTGGTTGGCGTTTGTGCTTGCACAAATTACCGCCGAGATTCCTTGGAACATTGCTTGTGGTACTCTTGGGTTCTTTTGCTGGTACTATCCCGTTGGTCTTTACAACAACACATCCGATGATGATCTCCACGCTCGTGGTGCATTAATGTGGTTCCTTATTGTGTTGTTCTTTATCTACACCTCTTCGTTCGGACAATTGTGCATTTCGTTCATTGAAATTGCTGATAATGCTGCCAATATGGCCTCGCTTTTATTTACAATGTGTTTGAACTTCTGTGGTGTTTTGGCAACCAAGGACGCGATGCCCGGTTTCTGGATTTTCATGTATCGATTTAATCCCTTCACCTATTTGGTTTCGGCTATGTTGGGAACCGCTTTGGCCAATTCTTCCGTCACCTGTGGCGCTGAAGAGTATAGAGAATTTACTCCCCAAGGTGGTTTGACGTGTGGAGAGTACATGAAGCAGTACATGCTGGCCGCTGGAGGATACCTTCTTGATTCCAGTGCCACCGATACCTGTGAGTTCTGTACCATGTCTTCCACAAACGCCTTCTTGAGTCAAATCGGCGTCAACTACAGTGAACGGTACCGTGATCTTGGTATTGTGATTGCTTTCATTGTGTTCAACTGGCTCGGAACCATTTTTTTCTACTGGCTTTCCCGGGTGCCCAAGGGAACTCGTCAAAAGAAGCACTAATTTATAAATCCGTAATCACTATAGACTGTTAATAAAACAAACTTGATAAGACCCCGGTCGCCTCCCGTAGCGAAAACTGCTACACGTCCATGCCTCCTTGCCAGGTCGGCCACTAGTGCATGGCGAGTGCACCCGTACATCCGGTGATAATTGCGCGTCACCCCATCTCCATGTCTCGTGCTCCCCCCGAAATCCTCCGAATTAAGCGGAAGCGGGACCAAGACCCGCTCCAAGCGTTGATTTTAGAGGACCGCCACCCCACGAAGCGGTCCAAGCCCTCGTCGCCGGGCTCGTCGCAGGACCAGGCTTCCCTGGAGCCCCACAGCGTGTATTTTGCTCTAACGCGGACTGAGGAAAAGATGGACCCTTCCGGGCTTGGATCTGTGGTCACAGAAGCTTCGGTAGGCGAGGAGAAGACGTTTGTGATCCCTCAGGCTCAGACCGAAGAGGACACCGTGATTCCCCACGAGCTTTCGGATATGCTCAATTCCTTCTTGAGCGTCAGCCAAGAACCAGGCCCCACCCGCAAGAAACGCTCAAGAGGCGCTCGGACTGGAGTTGCTGTCGAAAATGACTATGTGTATGACGTGTATCAAATTGCCTCCGAGCCATTGACCACCGATAACTACGTCAAGAGTAAGATCGGATACATCCGATTCTTTGAGGACGACAACGATCTCTACCAGTCAGATTCCGACGACGACCCCACCAAGAACATCTACACCGACGACGAGGACTCCAATGCCGAGTCGTTCTACCAGAACGACTACCCCAGCGACGAAGATGCTGGTGTTTTGAGCGAGACCTACTCGGACTCCGACGACCAGCTAGAGGTGGTGTTGGGACCAGATGACGTTGCTGGAGTGATTGTGGAAGACAAAGACGAGGCGGAGGGCTACGATTACCTCAACAGTGGCGACGGCAAGGAGAATTTTGACTTTATGTATGAAGACTACTTTGATGGCGACAAGCAACCTGACTTCTTGTCGGAAGACCAGGGTACGTTTGAGCGCAACATCTTTTTTGACACCGACCACGATGACGAGCTTGCCATCCACAGAGACAAGATCTTCCTGAAGCTCCAGCGCATGATCGATGACCAGCCGCACCAAGCTCCCCACGAATAGGTGCAGAAAAACGATCACGAAAAAAAGTACTTGGACTGGGCCACCTTGGTGATATCCAAGGTGCCGGTGGGCGGTGCGTCGAGAATCTTCACCGGCACTAAGAGCGGTGTGAATGCCTTGAGCGGTACCGCCACTCCGTCGGTCTCCATATCGTGAGTGTATGGCTTGGCCGTGGATGAACCGGGCCGGCCAAAGAATACCGGCGGCCGGTGAGTGTTGTAGAGCTCGGTCACATCATGAGGACTCTCGAGCTCCCGCAAAAGACACTCGCCAAAGTCGTTTTTGGTCACCGGCACCCGCTTCAAGTACGTTGTACGCATATGCTGGAGCTGCTTGGCACACTCTTCCTGATTGCTTACGTACACAAGTTGGTATGAGTGTCGCATAGTGTACTGAAGATCGTCTCGAAGGTTTTCCACAATGTCAGACGTGTGAAGGCGAACAAACTCGTCACGGATGAGCTTTGAGAGCTCCTCCACATCACATGCATGGGTCCAGAACGAGTCATGTACAGCAGAAAAGGTGATCTTGTCGCGATGGGCTGCTATGGCCGTCATCAGCATGTGGGTGGCATCAATCAGATGGATGAAGTTGGGAGCGATGGCGTTAGCTTGTTTGCGGGTGTTCACGGCCGCCAACCGATGGGGCTGGTAAATCACCACCAGCTGTAAAGAGGTGCTGGTAGATGCGTATTTCACGTGTTTGTACAACTGAACCACCGGGAATCCCGACATTGACGTCCACATCATGGGCTGGTACGGCTTGATGGCAAACAACAGCTTGGCTGGCATGTTTTGAGTGGAAGCCTTCGCTATTTCCCAGTTGTAGGAAGTGATGATGCGTCGACAGTTTTCCACCAACCAGTCCTCAATGAGCTTCGCTCCCGAAAAAAGCAGCTTGAGCGATGCAAGAGTGTGGCCGGAAATGTACGATGCCACCTCCGGCTTGCGCTTACGAAGCAGCTCTTCCACGTCAGCATCAAGCTTGTGGACACGATTTTCGGCATGGTCGATTGACGCCAAGCGAAGGATTTCTTTGATTCTCTCCTCCACCTGGAGTTTGGCGCCATACGCCGTCACTCCGTAAACACTGGTCATGACCGTCTGCTTGACCACCTTTCGACCGAGGATATGGCTCAGGATCTGTGCCAACTCCTTTTTGTGGGGATCAACGCCAGAGGCGTCGGACTTAATACGCTCCGTCACCAAGTCAAGCACCGTGGTGTAGACGTCGTGGCGGTTCCCTGGCATCAAGTTGACAGCACGGCCGCCAGCCTCATCGAGTCCAAGTGCCGCATAGTGCTGAAGCCCATTGCACGAACCATCTTGGTGGACGGGAATTCGACATTTATAGTCTTCCACGTTGAAGCCATTCTCAATAAACGTTGATATGGCATCCACCTCCATGCTAAGTGCAAGCGTCTGCCACGGCTTGTCTGCTTGTCTCCACCACTGAGACTCTAGTGGATGATGGGCCGCGTGGCGAATGTCCCTCATGGAGTCTTCAACAAACCGTAGCCGTTCATTCATGGGGAGCTTGTCGTGACCATACGAACCAGCGAGTTGATACTTGATCCAATCGAATCCATTCTTGCCCAATGGCTTGGAATCCCAGAACATCATCAACGCACGGATCTGGTCATCGTTGTAGTGGGTGATGAGAGACGCCATGGGGTATGCTCTGCCCCTAAAGTCCACCATATGGGGAAGATAGAATACATCGCCCACAAGCGCCCTTGAAAGCCGGTGTACAAGATCGTAGATCACCCGCTGGTTTTTCTGCATGTGGAAGTCGTCTAGAATCTCCTTGACTCTGAGGGTGTATTTGTAGTGGTCCTTCTGAAATTGTTTAGCATCGTCGTACTCGTCAATAACAGGCTCCACGGGGAATTGCAAGTCCAGCTCCAACTTTTTTGGGGGGATTTTCAAGAAGCCCGTCGCCAGCTTCATCACCTCATCGAACACCAGAAACACCTGGGGGTTGATGGTCCAGGCCACCGACCCGAGGACATCGAGCGACTTGTACATCGAAGCGAGCTGGCCCGTTTTGTGGGCCGCCTCCACGTAGTGGGTGCCCACCAGCGAAAATTTGTGGTTGACCATTGGCTTGATGTCAGTCAAGTAGCCGCCGGTAAAGGGATTGGTCCATGGCTTCGGGGGAGTAAGCATGGGTAGGAAGAGGGCGTGGGTTTGAAACATCATGTGGACGTCGTGAAACTGATCCACAAGATAGGGATGGATCTTTACCACTCCCGTTTTCATATAGGAGGGATTATCAGGGTAGCGGAGAAGACCCCATGCAAATGCAGGAAACAGGCCGGTGGAGTCGTCGAGAAACTTGGGGTCAATTTCGCTTTGATAGTTATCTATGAGCTGGAGCGACCGAATGTATGCGTCGGTGTCCACCACGGACCGCAGAAGACGGCACTTGTTAATGGCCATCTCAATGAGACAGACAAAGAAGCCAACGGCGTCGGGTTCGGAGTAGAAGTAGAGAAGAGACTTTTTGAGCTGAGGATCCGACGAGTTCTGGAGCACGATGCGGCGAAACTTCTGGCCCAAATCACGCGCTAGCGTGAGAAGCTTGACGTGACCCGCGCCGGAGCTGAGGGTGGATGAAAGGAGCTCGGAGAGCACAAGATTCCCCAAGACCCGCTTGGGAAGAAGATCCAAGTAGAACGCGTGCTTGAGTAGAGTGTCGTCGAGGTGAGACTTGGGGGAGCCCTCGGCGATGGCATGCGACGACAGCGTCAATGCTGCGACGAGAGAGTCAAGCCAGAGATGGATGAGCTTGGCCTGGGATCGGGCGAACCTCCCGAGGTGGGCGTACTCGGTGGCCCGGGCGGGGAGATCTTCGTAGAGCGTAAGGCAGTGGGCCTCGATGGCAAGCTCTCTCTCGCGGTTGTGAGCAAGGTAATCGTCCCAGATGCGTTGCCGCCCGGAGGCAGGAAGGGAGTCGAGAAGCGTATAGAGAGGAAGTTTCAGACCGTGAGGAAACTTGGTAGTTTCAATGTAGGTGCAGAGGTCCTGGTAGCTTATGAGATTATAGTGGTTCTTGTAAGCGGCGACGGGCAGAGAGCCCAGGCTGGCCCGAGGAAAGTGCTCACCAGTGATTGCAGAAATATGGCCTTTCACGGATTCGTCAACTTCGGCAAAGTCAGAGGCACTAAGCCCTAGCTGTCGCCACACCTTGGCGATGTAGCGGGCGAGTTTGGTCTGGATGATGCGAGGGCAATTCGCGTAGATGTAGGCCAAAAGAAGCACACAACGAACCTCGCAGTAGCGGATGTTGTTAGCAGTTTCCTCATCAAGCTGATGCAGTGCCACCAATCGACGAAACTCGAGAAAGGTGTCGATGGTGGATTTGGCGTCAAAAGCCGTCATCGCCACTCTCAGACCATCAGTCGTTAACTTAGCAAGAAACACCAGGAGACACGACACATAAATGGACACGTTCACATCGTAGGCGACTCGAGATTTCGTCACGTAGTGCAGGAGCATTCGGTTGGCGTGGACGTAGTCATTGGCAAACACGGCCTTGAGAAGGCGGTTGACGGAAATGCGGGAGTCCAAGTTGGGAAGCTGGCGGCGTTTTCGAGCCGCCAGCTCCTGCAACTGAATGTGGACAGGCGAAATGTCCAAGAAGGCCCTGGAATGGGCAGCCCGCAGGAGGCGGGGCGGCCGTCGTAGCAGTCGTAGCATGAAGATGATTGGGACTGATGGCACACGTGACTACGCGGATAAGACAGAGGTGGAGCGACGCGGCCGCAGATGCAGCCACGTGACTACGAGCGTATGGCGGAGATGTGTATTGGGATGCACGTGACCATGAGACATGGTGAATGGAGGGTTAGTTGTTAATGGCGGTCTGGATGTTGAAGGTGACCAGGGGGAATGCGGTGATTTCGGCGGTGACGGTGGCGTCTATGCCGAAGCTGCGAAGAATGGCGCGGATGATGCCACTGGGAAACCATAGATACGCGTGGGCCTTGCGGATGGTGTCTGCCATACCAGCGGCACTGTTAAGATTGGCAATAAGACGACAATTGTTATCCACCAACACAAATGTTCCTCTGTGGTTTGTTCTGAGATTATCCATTTGCTTGTTGTAAAGACATTTCCATACATCACGGCATACAAATTTCATGATGTCAAGAATATCAACAATCTTGTCGGTAGACGAAGGATTGGGAGACTTGTACATTAGAACTTCCAGAAGTCGGAGACCCAAGTTGTAACCATACTGTTCGATGCGTACGGTGACATCGTCATCTTCGAGGAGGTCACTTTCCAACACCGTCACCGTTCCGGGAAGATCGCCTTCAAGAGAAGACAATGGGGTGTGTATGCTAGTGTTGATGGAGGGGGAGTTTGCATGATAGTTAGGTTGTTTGAGGTGATGAGACACTCTGATGGACGTGGGGACCACTTCCAGAAGGAGAAGGCTGAAGCACGACGAAGAGACGTGGGAGGAGGAATCGAGGAAGTCCATGCGTTGAAGATAGAGCGCGAAGCAGGCGTTTAGAGGTGCGCATTTGGCCCCGTCGATGTGGGTTGACCGCTTCGGGCAGAAGAGGGCCCACTCCAACTGGCCCGGTCCGTTTGGACCGACCGCGCTGGGGCCATGCTCCTAGACCCCGCCAGGGCGGTTGGGGCCTACGGGGGCTCATGGAGAAGTACCTTCTTCATGCACTGTCTGCTATGGTACCAGCCGTACCGACATCCAATCTCCCGGCAACTAGATGCTCTCTGGCACACGTCGTTCCAGCCAGTGGAGCAACGGGCCCGCTGCGCAACCACCCCGGCCACGTCGTCCTGGTGATTGTGTTACAATTTCCACGAGCCCAAAAAAACAAACACTCGTAGACCATTGCCGCCAGAATTTTCTTTTCCACCACTACCACTTGTTACTTCGCCGGGCCCCATCCTGCTGCAGCCAGAACTCAGACAAAATGTCCCTCCATGATTAAAGTCCTCCCCCGGTAGCCTCCACCAGCCGCCCCGACGCCAGAGAATACGGAAGGTGCCCAAAGCGGTAACTCACGTGATGACAGTCACGTGGTCAATCGATGTGCCGAGTGTACTAGTGCCGCCGCTGGGCGCCGCGGGTTACCCGCCCCCGCTGCCCGCGTGCGTAAATATGAGTCTGAAAGCCAGCCGCCCCGTATACCGAGGGTAGATGCGCGCGTGTTATTGGTCTGCCGGATATCGCCCAGCTCGGTTTTTCCGCTTTCGGGAGGTGTTATCCTGCACACACTCTGGTTCCCTGCAGGCGCTCCCACACGGTGCCCAAAAAAACGGGATAAACCTGATTTCCGGGTTTTTTTTCTCGCTGTCTGGAAATTTTTTTTGGTGCCCCCCAGCAAAAAGCCAGTACACTCGCCTCCCATAAATGTTATGATAATTAACTCCCAGCCATAAAATTTGCCTTCATACCTTCGTCCTTTAAAAGTTATCTCAATTCTCTTTTGAACTAGTGTTTCTTTTTCCATTGACTTCCGACTCCATTTTCTGTGGTTTTCTGTTACAAACATCTAGGTTGAGTCCTCGCCCCCATTACCGTTTTTTTTGGTGATTTTTTTTTTTTTCATATTGGTTAATTTGAACAACCTCCAACAACGAACAAAAAAAAAAATTTGTTTAACTAAAAAAACGTTCGACTTTTCTTTCCCATCCATTCATCTTTGTCAGGAAGCACCTCCTCAAAACATTCATCCTTTTGTCATCTCGCTTTTGGCGCATACTGTATTATAATCCTCAAACCCATCTTCATATATCGCTTGACTAAATTAACTTACTCACTCAGTTAATCCAGCTATATTTCTTTACTTTGTCAATCTTGTTATCATTATCATCATCGTTTGAGCTACCTTCTGCATCTCGTCATTTCTCCTGCATCATGACATCGGAATCAAACATTTCTCAGTTCTCGCTACCTTCTCCTGCCTCTCATGCTAATGGGTCGTTGATAAATCCAGCTTCTGGATTACTTCCCAACTTCTCCGCCCAACTGATGCCTTCCCACTCCGCATCTTCCGGTGCTGCCAACATCTTGACAGTTTCCAACCTTCCAGTCGACTTGACTCAACGAGAAGCCCAACTAATGTTCTCCCTTGTAATTGATGATATCATTTCCATCGAGATTAAGGATTATAAGATTTATGCCTTGTTCAAGACCTTGAACACGTGCGTTACCACTGGCAAATTACTTGATGGCAAGTATATCTTTGGTAATGACTCTCATCCTGTTAAGATCGATTTTGAGAATCTCAACTCTCCTACCTCCGCCACCAACGTTTCTACGAACTCTTTTAATAACTTGAGAATTTCCACCAACCAACAACCGTCCTCCCAACCTTCTCAAAACTTTGACAACTTTCAAAAGAGACAGTCCATTGGCAATCAACGTTCTCGTTTCTTGTTTAGTGATCCTTTCACTGCCTCTGGTCCTGGACAGCCGGCCCCTGGCCAGTCCCAACCTTCTTCGGCCGGTGGTATTGATTTGAGTGACATCACCGCCAAATCTCTTCTTTTGGAATCTCATCCCTCCGATTATTCTCTTGTCCGGGATCCTTGGTCCACAGCCAACCCCGCATCTCAATCACTAAACCTTGGTTCAGCTCCCCAAACTCCTGGTATCAATTCTGCCTTCGATTGGCTGTCTCAACCAGCTTCTGCTTCTGCTAATGGTCCCAAATCGGCTGCAGCTAATGGCCCCAATGGTGCCGATCGTAGAAGAACCTCTTCGGCTTTCTTCAATAACACCGGCTCCATTCTTTCTCCGCCTTCTTTACCTCAGCCAAATGGTCCTTCCACTGCATCTTTGAATAATCAACAACTCCCTCCTCTTTCCATTCCCCCTCCTTCTCAAGGTCCTTCGGCTGCTGGTTTAAGCGCATCATTGAAGTCATCTCAGCCTGCATCTCAACCTTCTGCATCCCAACAGTCTCAACAGCAGCAGCAGCAACAACAGCAGCAGCAGCAGCAACAACAACTGCAACAGCAGCAGCAACAGCAACAACAACAACTGCAACAACAACAGCAACAACAACAACCCCCTAGACCGTCGGTGGCTGAAGTTCTCGCTGCTGGTCCCACGCAATCTCAATCTTCTTCGGTTAATGGCCAAGAGGCTTCTGGTGCCAATGGATCATCACCGACTTCTCAAGCTTCAAGACAATCTTCTACCAAAGATGTTCCTGATTTGTCGCTTCTTGCTCGTGTTCCCCCCCCTGCAAATCCCGCAGACCAGAATCCTCCATGTAATACGTTGTATGTGGGTAACTTGCCTCCTGATGCTACTGAAGCTGAACTTCGTTCATTGTTTGCTCCTCAAAAGGGGTTCAGAAGACTCCTGTTTAGAACAAAAAATCAATCATCTTCTGGGTCATCTTCAAATGGTCAGCACAATCACGGTCCCATGTGCTTTGTTGAGTTTGAAGATGTTGCCCATGCCACCCGTGCATTGGCTGAACTTTATGGTCGTGCCTTGCCCCGTCCCAATGGAAGTAATGGCAAAGGAGGCATTCGTCTTTCCTTTTCCAAGAATCCCCTTGGGGTAAGAGGGCCTGGTAACCCTAGAAGAACTTCCACAAATCAACTTTCTGCATCCAATGGCACTTCTGCTCAGGGAAACTCTAATGGATTGGGTAACTATGGATACCTGAACTATCAAAAGTGAACTGCCGAATAACATTACTTCTCTCTAACGTTGTTACTTTCTCGTTGAACTTTTCTCCGGTTGTATTTTCCATCCTTCTCTCATCATTGATGTTTCTCTAATGTATTATTTAACATTTGTATGCGAATAACACATCCATGTACTTCATTAGCTAAAGACGTTAGAGGCGGGAGACTGGATATTTTCCAATCGTGGAGTAATCATCTGAAATTTCACCTCGTCAACCTAGCCGAGATGACTACACAAAGTCTATTATTATTCATACTGATACAATCATGAGTCATATGCTAATGCCAGCCACTGCCATACTATAGCACATAGTCCGGATCAGAGAGATCGATACCAATGCCGGAAGAAAATGTTTCACCAAAATACTCGGCCAAACTGCCCCGCCAGGGCATTATACTCGGCCGCTAGCTGGCAACCGCCCAGCGCCACATTAAACACTATCCCTGAATACCGCCACCACCTTCGCTACCATCTCAACAACTCGACGAACTCCTTGGGATTGGCGAAAACTTGCGACATCCATGTTGATTCCAACACTTGTGTCACCGTGCTCCTCTTCTCTGGCTTGGGATGCAACAACCCCATGATCTGAAATCGGGCATCGTAGTGGAGTTTGCAGAAAGTCTTGAGAGCCGGGTTGTGGGAGTGGTTGAAGTGCTTATCCTCCATCAGATTGTTAACGTCTGTCAACGATCTCGAATTGAAGGGATAATGCTTTACATATTCGGTAAAAACCTTATTCTCCGCATCCAACCCGTTGGCATTACTCCATGGGACTTGCATAAGAAAGATCTGGAAGTAGACGATGCCCAACGCCCAGTAGTCCACACTGTAAAAATTTATCTGGTGTTGTAGCTGAGATACACACTGGGCATCATTGGCACAGTCGTATTCGTATTGAAACAATTCAGGCGCCTTGAAGCTGGGGGTGCCTCTGAACAAGTCGTCGAGCTCAAGATCCAGGGTGAGGTTGTTCATGTTAAGACTATAGCCAAAATCACTGATCTTGATGATTCCCTCATCATCAATCATAAAATTCTCCGGTTTAAGGTCCCGATGTACCACTCCTTGCTTGTGGATATGTTGAACACCCTTTAACACCTGTTTAAAAACACTGTCTTTGAGATTGGGGGCAATGTCTACCTTGTTTTTGCGTAGTTTCAGGAGGTAGTCAAGTAAATCCCCCTTGGCGTAATACTGGAGAATCACCGCCCACTCTTCTCCACTCCTGGCCACATCAATCACCTCCATGATGTTTTTGCCCATACTCCGCACCACGTTGTTATACTCTTTGAGCACCAACCGGTTATACACTTCGTTGCTTTGACCGGGCGGCTGTTTGATTATCTTGATGGCGTACGTATGACGGCGTTGGCTGTCAGTACCTTTGAAGATGACACCGTTGGCGCCTTCGTACACCGGCTTGGAACTGAGCTTGGGGTATTCATGGCCAACCACCGCCTCCACGCCGTCTAAAGTCTCCATCGTGTGACACTTCTTGGTTGGTTTGACGGCCTCATTTGGCCCCTGAATTTGTTTGGCAATCTGAGACGACTGGCGCTGTGGTCGTATTTTCACCGGAGCAGGCTTCACGGCAGCCTTGGCGTCCGGAGACGGGTCCGACTGCTTGTGACCTACTTTGGATGAGAGGGACAACAAGTGTTTGAACATCTTCCATCCATCGTCAATGACGTCAAGCGCCTTGGGGAGCCGGAAAGTGGCTTATGTCAGCGCCACCACCGCCGCAGCTTACGTCAGCGTTATTCCCCTCGTGGCGGCCGCATAGAGCGTTGTGACCCAGCTGACGTAAGCTCTATGTACATTTCGTCCCACCCCGGCTGACGGAGCCCATCTCAGGGTCATTTGTTGCTGCGCACATTTGCATCCATGCAGTGCTGCTCAGCCCTTCGCCAGAAATCATATAAAGGTGGCAGTTTCAGTTTCAGTTCCGAGACACCGTGCTATTCACTACCATGCGGATTTTCACCTTTATTCCTCTTTTGCTCCTAGTGGGGGCCTCGTTGTTGTTGTTCTTTGTCAATCTTGTTGGATCCTCTAACAAGGGTATTTTGAAGGACTTCTATTTCTCCCAGACTGACACCTCCGGTATCAAGGGGGCCGATTTTGACATCACCAGATGGACTCTTTACAACATTTGTGAAGCCAAGAACGACCACAACACCAATTGCGGATCTACTGCCCCTGCCTACCCATACTCTCCCGAAGATAACTTCGGCACTGATTCGGTGCCCTCCTCGTTCGTGAAGCAGAGAAACGTTTACTACTACCTAAGTCGGTTTGCCTATGTGTTCTTCCTTTTGGGGTTGTTCTTTTCCATTGTATCTCTCTTCACCGTGTTGTTTGCCTGCTGTGGAGGCTTGTGGGTTGCACTTACCAGTGCTATAACCGTTGGTCTTGGATTGTTGTTCACCGCTGCCGGTGCTGCTTTTCTTACTGCCGTCCACGTTAAAGGCAAGAAGGCTTTCAATGACGCTGGTCACACGACTCATCTCGGCGTCAAGATGTTTGGTATCATGTGGGCAGCTGTGGCTTGTTTGCTTTTGACCTACTTGTGGACGATTTTGACGTCGTGCTTCAGTGCTAAGAAGAAGTGGAGCAAGGCTGCTGTTACTCTGGATGAAGCCGAGAAGCGTTCTTCTACCTCTTCGGAGCCATACCAATACAGTGGAAGTGTGGACGAAAACCCGTACCCAGAACAACAAACACAGACGTCGAGGTTCCAGTTCTTCAAACGAGGAAAGGCACAACCTGTGGTTTAAACACCCGTACATCCCACCTGTCACCTTTGACACCCGTGGAACCGCCAGCCATCAAACACGGGATCACCACCCACAGGCTTGGCCCACGACCCACTATAATTAGATTAATGAACCACATACCATGACTGCTTGTAGTTGTATGTACCCTCCACCAACTTGTACGGAAGGCTGCATTAGTAACGATTGTTTGACTACATTGAGACACACCGATACTTTTAGACTTAATATTGGTCCTGGTCATTCTATGTACTTTAGGCGAACCAGCGCTATGCCCAAAGAATGGTGATCCATTGCCACCCCTTCAACTTGGGGTACTCAGGCTCAGGCTTGTCTTCGACGTCTTGGAACAATGCCTTCAAGTTCACATCTTTAGGCCTAATCCACTTGGTCTTCTTGAAAACCTTCCAGAATACGAACAACACGATCATCAACGGGATGACAAAGTAGGACGTAAAGAAAGTAGAAAATTCCCAGTGCCCCTTGATGAACACTGGGAATCCTCCGGTAAGAAGGAACAAGAGGGACATGAAAAGCGAGAAGTATGATCCGAACACCGTGAACTTGAACGTGTAAGGAAGTTGATCCCTGGTGTATCCCTGTGCCTTCATGGCCTGTGTCATCAAAATATGATTGAAAGCGATGAGCGCCCAATTCACAAGAATGTTAGACGAGGTAAGTCCTTGGAACCATGAAAACACTTCATCAGATCCCGAATCGACACTCATAAATGCCAATGGAATGAAACAACACACAACGCCAACCGCAATATATGGAAGGCCATGTTTGTTGACCTTGAGGAAGAATTGTGGCGCTTGTCTTTTGGATGCAAGCGCATAAATGGTACGAGAAGCCTTAAGCACTTGAAGATTAGCAGCAGAAAGAGCAGAGGTAAGCACAACACCGTTGATAATGTGAGGAAGTACCTTGATACCAGCGGCCTTCATGGCAACCACAAATGGAGATCCAGCTGCAGTACCATTTGGCGATGCAATAAGCGGGTTCTTGGAAGACACGATAAGCGTCAAAACAAACACACAAGTGAAGTACAACACAAACACTCTGGAGAAAACACGAGTAGCAGCTCTATAAGTGGCTCTTCTTGGGTAGATGGTTTCTCCAGCAAAAAGACAAATTCCCTGAATACCTCCGAAAGCATACACAATGGATGAGATGGCCTTCCAGAATCCAGCAAACTTACCAAGATTACCAGTGGTATACATTTCGTTGAAGGCGCCTTGTTTCCAGTAGTGGAACCCAAGACGTTCTTGACCGGGGACTCCACCAAGGTCGATAATAATACCAGTAAGGATGAGACCACTGATGAGAAGAAGCTTCAAGCATCCGAAGAAAAACTCAATTTCGCCGTACCACCGAATGTTATAACTGTTGATAATCACAATCACAATTCCAAAGCACGCAATAAACACTCCTGAGTTAAGGTCAGTCCAGTAGGTCATCACCACTGCAGTAGCAGCAAGTTCGTTGGGAAGCACGTTGGAATAAACATCCAACCAGCCCATGGCAAAGCCAAGAGCATCATCTCCAAAGAAAGTCGAATGCTTGACGTAACCAGCAGTGACAGGCATCAAACAAGAAACCTCGGCAATGCACATTTGGTTAAACATGACCACGATACCAACCACAGTATATCCGAGAACCATTCCCACTGGTCCGGTGGTTGCAAGAGTACCGCCGGAAGAAAGGAAAAGACCAGTACCAAAAACCATAACCAAGGTGATCATACCAAGCATACGGGCAGAAAGAGCGGACTTCAAGTTATCCTCAGCAGCGAAGATGTTCTCTTCCTTGTTGTAGTCAAGAGACTCAATCTCGGAGGCCACCTGGACCTCGACAGCTGTCTTTTGGGGTTCTTTCTCAGACATTTGATTTACAGAGCAAAACGACTGGAAAATCGAAACTGTGGTTATCTGGATTTGCTATTGTTTTATATGAATAATTCGAGCCAGGCGCTTTCGAGAACAAAAGTAAAAAGTGTGGAAAGCTGCGAAAGGATGCCGTATCGATAAGCACAAAGATAAGGCCAAATCAGGGTAAAAAATAACGTGAAAAAAAAGGCGAAAGCCCAAATTAATGGCATAATAGCACCTGAGTACGCCTTCTCCCAGATATCAGACAGAACAGGGTGGGGGAATCCCAAACGCTCATGGGGGTGCGCCCGTCAACCTATTAGCCAAGAATTTTTAAGGGGCGCGCTGATAAGGATCTTCTGCCAAAGTATTGCGGAAAGACTTAACACACTTCCATGATGAAGTGACAGAGACCGATGGGCTATTGTCAGTAAGGAAGGTTTTTCTAAGCGCCGGTACCGGAGGGGTGGTCACACTGACTTGGTGAAACTCCAACATTGATACGTAAGGCGAAAAATAATTAATACCCCTAGTGGAGATGTGGCTCACAGTGGCTCTATATTTTCTTTCGCCCTTCCACTTCGGATAAATTGAGCCTGTCGCCTTGGTGATCCAATAAGGCATGGCCGATAATAATCAGGCAAAGGTCAGACCAGGCGTGGACGGCTGATCTCGGAAGCGATCTTTTCCACTATCGCCTTGCCGTTTTGGAGGCACTAAGGATCTAAATACGCATCTGGGAAGTGTGGCAGGGAAACTTAAGGGTGACGGGATATGGAGCAGCAATGACATATTCCTGCACGACCTGCCAAAATAGGGCATCCCCGTATCCCGCTTTTCAATTTGATTTCACTTTACGGTTGTCGTGTCTGTTTGTTGTCCTCGAGTTTGTTGTATGCCGGAGGGGATGTCTGTTCTTGCTAAGGCGACGCTGAATTAAAACAGTTCATGTCGGAGAAGATCCCCCATGCAACTTGCAAAGGCCGATACTAAAACAGCTTTGCAGGACCGCGTGGTGTGTGGGTGTTTTGCTGCCGCAATGGGAAAGCAAAGGACCATGGCTGCGACTGCCAATTCCTCGAGCTCATACACCTCTGCCAGCACCATGGCTATATAAGACGAGCGTGTTGATCCTGGTATAGGTATCAATTCCAGATATGAAGCTCTCTCTTATCGCTCTCGCTGCCATAGTGGCCACCGCCTCCGCTGCTCCTGTTGCCTCCGCTGCTCCTGTTGCCTCCGCTGCTCCTGCTGCCTCCGCTGACGTTTTGTCCTCCGCCGATGTTTCGTCTACCAGCGCCGTTGCTTCTTCCACCAGTGGTGTATCTGAAGCTACCGAGTCTGAATTGTTAATTCCAGACGATGCAGTTAATGCCTTCTACCCCCTTTCCTCCGACGAGGTGGGAGTGGTTGCCGAAATTGACGGCCAGACTGGAATGTACATCTTGAACTCCACCAAGCTCGATGAAGCCTTGGGCGATGTCTCAAAGAGAGACGCCAAGTGGCACTGGATTACCCTTAGGCCTTTCGAGCCCATGAAGAAGCGTGATGCCAAGTGGCACTGGATTCACACTGAACCCGTGAAGAAGCGTGATGCCAAGTGGCATTGGATTACCCTCAGACCTTTTGAGCCATCTAAGTAATGGTTCTGCTTGGTGTTGATTCTTCTAGGCCAGTCCACGCGATAAATTGGTTTTCGTAGCCCATTCCAAAAAACAGTCAGAAGCCTCTTTTTACTATGTATTGCGAATAGATGTTTGTGACTGCAAATCCGGTTCATCCGGCTTCACCACCTCGAGGTGCCATGTAGCCTCTATATAAGCCCCGTATTCCCTTGCCTACTTTTTTCACTTTTGGACAACCAGTCTTGCTGCATCAACTGCCAAGTTGTGACTGATCACATTTTCGGGCTGCAACTGGTTGTACTTTTGGTTATCGGAGGGGTGCGGGTCCGCGTATAGCCCATTTTTTAGTCTCCGAAACAATAGTCGCATCAGATGTCCAAGCTAAAAGAACTCGGCTCCACCGTCAAGGATCGATTAAAGAAGAAAAAGGAGTTCAACGGTGATGATGAATTGATCCTTCACTATAAGCACGATTTGAAGGCGGCTATCAAGGCGCTCCGGTACGTGGCGACCCAGAATAAACGACTTAGTGGCTACTGGAACCACCACTTCAAATCCAATCTTCGGGTCTGCAATGAGCTTTTGGAATTGTTGGGAGAGAATAGCCTCCAGTTTGAAGGCATTGATGAATTCTATAGCTACTTTGATCAAGTGCAGGCGGAGCAGGAAATTCCCCTGGTGCATCCCAAAGAAAAGCAATTTCTCGTTGCCAGCGTTTACCAGGAGTTATGCAACTACACATCAACCATGGAAAGCTTAAGAGAAAAAGTGGTTAATGAGAGTGATTGGCATGCGTCGCTGGTTCAGCTTCGGGTGGACGAAATGATGAAGTACCTCCGGGACGTTCTCAAGTTGATTTCCAAGCGCACCAAAAAGAAACACGAATACGAGTCACTACACTCTAAGATTGACAAGATCAATAAGAAGTCAGGGCTCCTCGATGAAAAGGAGCTGAATGAGTTGGATGCTTTGCAGCTTAGGCTAAGAGAGGCCTCGACCATATACACCAAGCTTGATGAGCGCATCAAGGCACTCCTCCCCCATATTCTTCTCTTTCTTGATGAGTTCGTGGAAACTCTTTCCAAGTCTCTTGCATGCAATCAGCATAGCATCTATGAGGAAATTCGCTCAGCTTTGAAGCATTTTTCCATTTTTCACGGATTTGAGTCCACCTCGCTTGACGATATTGTAGATGCTTGGGAACAGGCTCTTACGCCTACCCGACTACAGACGGAATCCCTTATCAGCATATTAACTAAAAATAACCCCGAGCTCCTTGATGAAGAAATTCAAGAAGATTCAAATGCATCCAAACTGGAGTTAATGTGGAAGGCATTAATGTCCAAGCTTACAGACCGCTCCCACTCCGTCAAGCTCAAAGACCCTGTCAACGGCTTGTTCAACGACTACCTCGAGGCCGACTACATTGCCGCATACGTCAAATTTCACAATTCAAACTACAACCGCCTGGAAGTTTACTTTCCATCTCGTGTCCTCGATGCCAGTGAAGTTCGTATTGAAAAACTACATCCGCCTCCATTGCCGCCTCGATCTCCCGAGAGCAACTACTCGTCGCAATCCAAGTCCCCTGTCGAGAGCGTCTACTCGGCACCTACGGTTCCATCCAAGTCTCCGCAAGTGAGTCTGTCGTCTGCGATGGGCAGCGTGACGTCGCCACCCGTTGTTCCATCGAAGTCACCGCCCAGCAACGGCCCTCCATTGCCTCCTCGCAAGAATGCTGTGCCACTAGCTCCGCGGGTCGAAATCATGCCGCCCAGTTACGCGCCTCCATTGCCAGAGAGACAGCTCTTGTCAGCGGGCAAGTCGCTTCCGGCTCCACCGTCGAAATTGTTGCAAAGAAGCGATTCATTTGACTCTGTTTCCATCAGCACAGATGTTGAACTGGATGATGACTCGTCAGACGAGCTGACCATCGACACCATTGACATCCGAAGCTCGGAAAACCTTGATCGTCGTCTCCAGAAGGTTTACAACGCTGCCAAAAACGAAATCTTAGTAGCACCCGTCACGTCGCAGGACCCCGTTTATGACAAAATCACCCCAGGCGAGGTCTCATTGCTCAACCAAACGTCATCTGCCAGTGCCCGCCTAGCAATTTATCGGGTCTTTTTTGACAAGCTTCTCAAAGTGTCCACCCACAAGGTCCCTGTGGTAGTTGCCAAGTTCGACTTTCCGGGAGCAGAGCCCGGAGACTTGTCGTTTAAAAAGGGTGATAAGATAAAGATCCTCTTTGATTTCCAACGCGTGGACTTTTTATACAACAGTGATGAACAAAACTGGATGGTGGGAATCACCGGGCCCCGCCTGCATCCCAGAATCGGGTTTGTACCTAACACCTTTTTCTAATTGACTTTATTGAATACTTACTTAGTAGCTTCATGTGTACGAGTGCGCTGGTCTCAAACTATCAGTCAATCTCTCCATTCTGGAGGAGGCTGAGCAACGAACCAAGCACCTTTTCTGGGTCCGCCCGCAATCCGTTGTGGAAGAACTCGCTGGTGATGTACTGCTTCAAGTTGCCGTTGCCTTTGAAAATATCCTTCTTCACGGCCATGGTCACCTCAAAATCAACATACATGTCGTACACGTATGTGGCGGCCACCACCGGTACCCTATCCCAGGTTATGGTGGAAAGAACATCTGGGTCGTACAATCGCAGCCAGTCATTCTTGGCGTGAAGCGCATGGGCAAGACGCTTGAAAGGACGCAATTCAGCAAAATCATCAAACATGGACTTGTACACCATCTCTCCCGTGAAGAATACCAAGTTTTTGGTTGGTTCAAACACAAACACCTCGTTTCCCGGCGCATATCTGGCCCTGTCGGCAGCCCAGTTGGAAAATTGAGGTCCGTCGCAGTAAATGGCCTCCTGGAAGAAAGCATATATGGGGTTTGTATCGAAGTTCTGATAGCTTTCAACAGTGCATAGTGACTGGTAGGTTGGGGCTCCGTAAAACTCTATCTCATATGCTAGCTTCACCACAACCTGGTGCAAAATGTCAGTGCCGCCGGCTGCCCCAAACAAAAGCCCAAGCGACTGGAACCGTTCCACAGATAAGGTGCCGCCATTGGGGAGCGTCACACGGTTCTGGTGTAAGTACCGGAGGATGGCGGTGAGCCGTTGCTTATCGGCGGGGTACTTCTCATAGTAATGGGTGTTTCTCTCCTTGACTCTTTCGTACGTAGCTCGGTACACATCGTCGGCCACCCGAAGCACAGGCGGTACACCACCGGTGATTATCACCTCGGCGAGCGAGTCGGGGTACTTGGAGAGATAGGTGAAGCAACAGAAGCCTCCGTACGATTGGCCGGCAATCAGCCACTTTTGCGACTTCAATAGAGCTTTCCGGATGGCCTCGGCATCATTGACGATACTGTCAGAGCGGAAGTTGCAGACATAGTCCACTTGGGCAGCCAAGTACTCTTCTTCAGTGGCGTTGCCTCTTTTGACAGCGCTGGCAAAGTTGTTGGCCTCGATAGGAGCACTGAGGCCGGTTCCTCTTTGGTCAAGATAGACCACCTGGTACCCGTTGTTGAGGAACACCTCAGTTGACCCAGAATTGCTCAATGGCACAGGACATGGGAACCCGGGTCCCCCTTGGAGAAAGCACACCAACTTGGGCTTCTTGGGAAGATGGAGCTGGCGGGAGTTGGCGTCCCAGTCACTATGGAGATCTGTACTATATTTCTGGCACACATTAATCACCACGCCAATTGACGCTGACTCCCCATTGGAGTAGTCGAGCGGGAGCTCAAATCGAAGACGGTGGTTGACAATGTCTTTGATACGAAAGAAGTCAATCACGGAGTACATGGTGGGTGGAACGATCCGCTGCCGTACGCTCGGAAAGATGCTCAAGATCTAACGAGCCGGTGTACTCAATTCGAGCCCCCCTGGCACCACGAAGAGTCGCTACCACCACCGACGGCCCACGTTTGGGCCGCTGCCGTTTCCACCATTCAGTCCACCCCGTCCCCGATAGTCTGGCCGCCGGATGGTCTAGACAACTGGGACGTTGCTTCCATAAGCAGCTCCTACCTCTTACGTAATGGCTTATGTCAGCTTTGGTGATTTCGTCTCACCTCTTTTGGTGCACGGATGGTTTCTGAACCTACAGACGCGTCATGACGGAAACGCTTCACTTCGACAAGCCCATCATTGGGACCGTGGGCCGGCCGATTGCCTCTAGCGAGCTCTTGACCCGGCTCCAAACTCTCCTGGACGAGCTTTCCGTTGTCGACCAAGAAAACGTGGATTTGAAGAGCTTTGATAAGATATCTGCAGATCTTGCCAATCGAAAACTACTCAAACACTCCAACTTGGGCGTCCAGGCCTATACGTGCTGCTGCTTGTCAGACATCTTGAGAATATACGCTCCTGATGCTCCTTTCAGCGCCAACGAGCTTTCCAACATATTCAAGACCTTCTTTTCACAGTTGCGATACTTGGCAGAACCCGAGAACCCCTACTTTCTCCAGCAGAACTACCTCCTTAAAAGGCTTGCCGAGGTACGGTCAGTGATCCTTGTCACTGACTTGCCAGACTCAGAGGCGTTGGTGCTTCAGATGTTCCAAATGTTCTACGATGTGTCCACCAAAGGATTCCCCACGCGTCTCGAGCCTCTAGCCGCAGATCTTCTCTCTGAGGTGATTGCTGAAAGCGACATTATTCCTCCTGAAGTGTTGAAGATTATTCTTGCCCAGTTTTCCGTGGAGCTGCAACTTCTCACCGCGTCCTCTAACATATCCAGTCCGGGCCTCACCTTTTCCCTTCAAATATGCGAGAACAACGTACATAAGATGTCCCGCCAGGTGACCCAGTACTTTTCAGAGATCCTTAGTGAGACCCACAACTCTTCCCATGACGTCCAAATGCAAACACTTGAGAAAATTCACAAGCTTACGTCGCGGATATGGGGTTTGATCCCCGAGCTTCTCGTTTCGGTGATGGGATTTATCAACGACGAGCTCGGCTCTGACAACGAAAAAATCAGGCTCTTGGCTACCGAATCTATTGGCACCATGGTGAGCACGTCACTGAGTTTTAGTGTTTCTCATAACGACACCTGGCTCAATTGGCTAAAGAAGACAGTGGATGTGTCTCCCAACGTGCGTGCCCGGTGGGTGGACCAGCTTCCGTCCATATTGCCTAATGCTAGTTCTGCGGACGCCAAAGAGCTCACAAACGGTCTCACCAAATGCTTGCTTGATCTCAATGATAAAGTTCGCTTCACTGCATGTCGAGCTGTTGATCGACTCGATTTTAATACCTTCACAAGGGTGGTGTGCAACAAGAACATTCTCATGTCACTCTTCAAGCTCATACGAGAGAAGAATGCCGATATTAGAAATCGTTCCATTAAAATACTTGCCGCAATTTACGATCAGTACTTCGATAACGAGGTACGCGGCAAGGTGGTTGATTTTGGTAATGCTGACGACGAGACCATAGCCGAGCTCACCTCATCGATCAAAGAGGCCATTCCCAATAACATTCTTGCCTTGAACTATATTAATGACAAGAGTATTACCACCACCGTCGACATGGTGCTTTTTGAAAAGCTCCTTCCTTTTGAAACCAATGTCATCAAACGGGTAGACCGCCTTACTCGATTCTTCACTAGTCTTGACAACAAGAGCAAACAGTCGTTCCTTGCCATCTGTAAACGACAACAAAAACAAGCGGATGCTCTCCGTCAATTTATTCAGCTTGCTGAGAAATTCAACGAAGACAAAGAGAACGTTCTGCAAGGCGACACCAAAGATTTGGTGCGGACCAAGTTGGATAAGGTGATCAATTGGCTCAGTGTTTCATTTCCTGTTGGACTCAATACCGCTAGTTGCTTGGAGCGATTCCTCAAGTTGAAGAATCTCCGCTACTTCAACTTGATCAAGTTCTGCATTTCGCCAGATTCTGACTATAAGACCATACGCAACTCCATGAGTGAGCTTCTTGGAAAGTTAGGCGATGCCAAGAACATAAAGCTAGATCATGACAAAACCCACGTTACCACGGCAGACATGGTGTCAAACTTCAAGGTACTCCTCTATCGGACACTGGCCATCTTTTATAACAAATCCAACGTGGCGGAGCTCATCAACTACTGCAAGAACTCCAAACACGAATACTACGCAGGTGCCAATGAGTTATTGGAGAACATCTCATCCGTGGTTCCCGACGTATTCAAGTTCCACGTCAAGAGTTTAGTTGAGATGGTGGACCAAGAGCCCGAAACCGTTGACCATAAAGCCAATGGTCTTCGGACTCTTCATCATATTCTTCGTCGATTCCCTGATCTTCTCCCTAAGGGTGGCTTTCTTGATCGATTGAGCACCATTGCTGTGAAGGGTAGACCCCGTGAACTGAGGTATGCTGTCAAGATCCTTGCCAGGTGCAGCCGGCGTGAGTTCTACGCCACTGAGATTGCCAGCGCCATTCTTCCGCTCGACGTCAACGACGAAAACGTCACTACTCATCTAGCCGCATTGGCTGAACTCTACTCTATGGATTCACTAGCCGTGGACTCGCACACAGATGCCATCACCTCGGTGCTAATTGACAAGATTCTTCGCACGAACAAGCCCGTTGAAGTGGATGGAACGTGGGTGGATGATGTGAATCTCGAGTTTGACATCGACAAATATGCCTCTTTGTATCAAAAGCTATTGGCTTTACGGGTGTTCACTAATCTACTCAGATCACTTGGGAGGGAAAGTTATATTCCTGATACCACGTTTGTGGAGACTGCCACCAAGCCGTTGAAGTTACTTGTGAACGTGGTTCTCCATAACGGTGAGCTTGTGAATTCTCGATTAAGTAATAACCCCAGCACCCCAGTGGAGTTTCAACAAAAGCTCCGCCTCGAAGCTGGTGTGTGTATCTTAAAATTGGCCAAGGAGCCCCGTCTCCAAACCATGATCTCTGATTTCGTTATCCGGCGTCTTGCGGGATTGCTTGTGGATGAGTGTATTCAAGTCAGAAGCCAGTTTTGTCAACGACTAGAAAAATACTTATGGGCATCTCAGTTGCCAGATAACTACCTTCATCTCATCTTCCTATTAGGCCACGAACCTGACTCTGCTTTGAAGCTTCAGGCTAGCAGCTGGATAAAGGCCAGTCACATGCGGGCAGTTGAAAAGCGTGACATTAAGTTCGAGAGTGTTCTTCCTCAGCTCGTTCATTACATTGCCCATGACGAGGTGTTTACTAGATTTGATGACAAGCTTAGAGCCTACACATATGCCATTGACTACCTTGTGTTCTTTCTCCTGAATGTTGGGAGACAAGACAACATTTCGCTTCTCTACTACTTTGCCAGTCGTGTCAAGCAGTATAGGGATGCAGCGGTTGACCAATCGGTGTATTCGGGCGAGGAGTTGTCTGAACAGGCCCTTCATTTATACCGGGTAGCAGAGTTGGCCCAGCTTGCGATTCAAGCACTTGGGGACTTGAAGCATTGGAACGTACAAACGTGGCCGGGAAAAATCAAGCTTTCTTCGGATTTGTTCTCGCCCATGGACCATTACGAAGAGGCCCAGCGAATTGTTTCCACCGTGTACATACCAGATGACCTTCAGCAAGAGCTTCGGTTGGTTCTAAAAAGGAAACTTCTCGGATCCAAGCGTAAGATCACGGGCAATGAGCCCAAGCCCAAGCGTGCAAGGGTGGCAGTGAATAAGCGAAGCAGAAAGAAGAAGGCCCGGAGTCCGTCGCCTGAAGATTCAGATGACCTACACCCAATTAGAAGAAGTTCCCGAGCCACCTCTAAGGTCAGCTACGCAGATCAAGCGGTATCGGATGCATCCGATAGCGACAGCGACTAGTTATGAGTTAAAGTAATGCCAGCAAACTACGGAGCGATTGTAGGGCCATGGCCAAAGTAAGACGAGGCATATACACCCACGTGCATATGCGCGTCAAGATTCTCGAGATGTTGCGTCTCGCTTAGTTTAGCAGCTTCGGCGACAGCGATGAATTTCGAACGAAAGCGATAGAGCGGCAATACAGTAGGGCGTGGGGCAAGGTGGGGGCATAGGTGGCAAGTTATGATTTTCTGGAGGGTTTTAAAGAGAATGAAATGTTTTTCATCGAAATCACAAGCTTGGTGTAGCTAAGTGTTGGGGAAGTATTCGCAAATCTGGAAGCATCTCGAGCATATGGTGAAAATGCCACAATTGGACGCCCACTCGATAATCACCAAAATCTACCCGTAAAACACGGCTAACTAATCGTATAATACATGCTATGTGACTTGTCTAACTAGTTTGGTCTGTCTTCACCAAAGTCGTCAATGCTAAGGTTCCATCTCCTTGAGAGAACTGATTGTTCCTTGTTCAAGCCATTCTTTACCCAATAGTCTCAACGCAGTGGCAGCGGGGTATTTCTTCAGTTTCATTGCCTCTGGCCATTCGCTGACCAATGCGAAGCATAGTTTCTGGGCTTGCTTGCCGTATACGCTGAGCAACCATTCAGCACCTGCCTCCCACCAGTTGCAGGCAATAGAAAAATGGGGATTTCCAATGAGCGATTGCTCGGTGTTCAACAACCTAGCCACAAACGACCACATTGCCTCAGGTCGATATATAGAAGTGGGTTCATGATCGGGTAGCCGAGCCAATACTGTCCAGGTAGAGCAGATACCTGCTACTCTCTCTTCGTACTTGTTTTCCTGTTCCCATCTGTTGTCGGTTCTTTTCCAGCCCATGGCAATTCTCCCTTCCTCGGTATCAATGGTACATGTGTAACCAATGATATAGGGACACTTCTTGACAAATCTGGCGGTTATGTAGAATTCAAAATCGGGAAACGTGGTGAGAACTCTCTCGCAGAGTCGAGCAAGAGGTAATGCAGCGGTTGTTTTCACAGTGGCCTCGGTCTCTGCTTGTGAAACTATGGCCTTGGCCACAAAGTTTAGAATGAAGCGGTAAATGTCCTCGCCCTGCGATTGTGAAAACTGGATTAACTCCACAACCTCGCCACAAATCTTGTGGAGCTGCAGAAACGAATTGGAGAGTTGGCCAAACTTGGGGTTGATTTTCCGCTTGATCTGGCCGGCAGTCTTCTTTCTGTCGGGTGCAATCTGGCCAATGGCACTTTTGATGTCAGCAATATCTTGCTTGTACTTGAGAAACTGGTCTCGGATAGAGGAAAATGACGTGATTCCGACCCCCTGACTAGCCCCCTTCTCCTTTTGGATACGTTGCCGCTCGGCCTCTTCCTCCTGTTGCTTCTTGTCGGCCTCCTGTTTTCTCTTCTCCTCTTCTTGCTGCTGCTTGAGGCGTTTTTCCTGCTCCACTCGCTGTCTTTCCTCTTCCTTGAGCCGTCGCTGCTCGTCCGCCTGGCGTTGGCGCTCCAATTCCTCTTGTTTTCTCTTCTTTTCCTGTTCTCGTTGTTTCTGTTTGCGTTCTTCCATCTCCACCACCCTCCGAATGGCATCGTCGTGTATCTTGAGAGTGGTGTGAAGCAGCTTAGAGAGTGCCTCGACTTGCGAAGCTGCAGACTGTTGCGCCTTCATATACTCTGATGCAGTGTGCTGGGAAACATCGGTGTTTTTTTGTTCAACGCTGTGTTTGTAGGTGAGCGAGATCCGTTCGATATTTTCCGCCAACAACTGTGTGGGCGTTTTTGCAGGCTGGTGGGGGATGTCCACCCGAAGCAACTCGGTGTCAGCCTGGGCCGACACCCGTACCCCGTACCCTTCAGGAAGTCCAAACCGCATGCTAGTGGTAGGGTGTGAGAGTGGTGATGTGTTGGTATGCGCACGACGTGCGGTCCTCCACCGCTTTTAAAATTTTCAACCGCCCCTCCTCCACCGTCAGCATGAACAGAACTTTTGTCCGGTGCTTTTCCAGCGGGTCCACGCTTTTCAAACCGGGATACTCTACTGTTGAGCCCGTGCATCATCTTGTAAACGTCAACAAGGCGGCACTCAAGCCACTCTACCAGCCGTTGTTGAAAAGCAAAGACGACATCGAGTCGGTTGGCTTCAAGCCTACCGAGATCTGCCAAGACAGAGTCACAGAGCATTACCACAACACCGTTCAAAGCGATCTTCTTCTTCATTTCTATGAACACGGTGCCGAGGTGATTCCTGGTAACAAGAAGAGATCTTGGGGAACCGACTCTCCGTACAAGCTATACCGTGGATTAAAGAAGCAGGTCGGACTTGGGCGTCCCACGAAAGACATAAAGCCTGTCACCAACGAGAACGTTCCCGAAATCACCGGCATCTCCATCAACTCATACGCTCGGGATGCTTTGGAAGAGGCGTGGGTCAATATCTCCAACCGAGTGCAAATAGCCCAAATTACCAACGTCAAGCCCAAGGTTTTGCATAACACTTCCAACGTTTTACAGTGGAAAGTGAGAGAGGGAAAGGTTTGTGGATGTAAGGCCGAGCTAACTGGCAGAGACATGACGCAGTTCCTTTCTACGTTAACGGAATTGGTGTTGCCAAGAATCAGAACCTTCCAAGGAATTTACAATACCTCTGGTGATGGCAATGGTAACATTTCGTTCGGTATCGAGCCAGAACACGTCAAGTTCTTCCCTGAGGTTGAGAACTTCCAAGAATTGCACCCCAACTTATTTGGATTCCACATCACCATCAAGACCAGCGCCCGGACCGATGACCAGGCCAAAACCCTCCTCAGTGCATTTGGATTCCCCTTCTGTGACCGTCCTAAGAAGGTGTAACTGTAAATAGACATGTATATATGTAAAACGCGGATTCTTTCAATTACATCGCGTCCCATGGAGGTGGAGAGTATCGTTCATGAATACTCCATTCTCTGGTCTACCAGAATCCTTCAGAAGGACAAGAAGTGGAGCGACGGACTCTTGAAGTACTACGAGTTCAACAACAAGTTGGAGATCTTTCACGATGGCGTTTTGGTGGGCACAGACTTTTATCCTAGAAACAAGGCGTGTCCCGTCACATCGGGCTACTTTGATGCTGGCAACGAGTTCAAGCTTCCCGGAGGACGGTTCTTGGTGGAAATTGACGAGTACCGTGGTAAGTTCAAGCGGGAGGTGTCGTTCGTGAAGGGAGCCAGGAACGCTAAGGAAGGGCTCCGGGAGCTCCCGGTCGAGGTGAAGCGGGAGCCGTTGGCGCCCAATTATGCCATGGCCAACGTGCTGCGGACGAGACGCGTGGGGTTGGCGAGGCTAAAGACGGTATCTGTGAAGACTGAGCCGACAAGTGTGAAGAAAGAGCCGACAAGTGTGATGACAGAGCCGACAAGAGTGAAGACCGAGCCGGCGTTAGTGCAGAGAAATGTGAAGACAAATGTGAATACAAAGCCCGTGCCAGCGAAGCGAGAGTTCAGCCCGCCTCGGCGGATGGCGACCTCGTCCGTGGCTGCCGTCAAAAGGCGAGTAGCGCTAGATCTGACGGGGCTGGTGGCCAAACGGCTAAGCTTGTCGCTCGACTACCCTCCTTCGTGTGCCAGGCGGGTGGCGCCACGGACGTCCCGCCATTTCCGCTACTTGAACCGGGACCTACAATCGGACGACGGGGCGGCTTCTCTTGGATCCACCACCACGCCCGCAAATGACGATGGCGCCGGCGCTGCAAGCGTGCCACTCGCCCTCACAGATGGCACTGAGTCTCAGGAATCAGATAGCTACATGGCAGAGGACCGAGAGTTCTTCGCCATGTTGGAGCAGCTCAAGAGCCGCCAAGCTCCCAGTTAATTACAGCTACATCATGCTACATCAATAATTCTGCAGCATACATTGAACACAAAACACCTAATCCTTCTTTTGCCGGGACACCATGATGGGCACAGAGTTGGAAGTAAATATCTTCACCACCGGGAACGACGAGATGAATCCGTTAATGGCTGCAAGGGCTGGACGGTTGGCCATTGTAGCAAGAAGCTGCTGAGCAGGCATCTCGACGATTTCTTCAGCAGGTACGAAGTGAGACTTGTTGTAAGTAGACATGATATTGAATGGTGACTAATGTTGTGAAAGCGAGGAATAATGGGCCCTACTTATACACCGACATATTTGTGTTTGTGGACATCATGCGTATTGGGACACAATCTCATGGTATCGCTGTTGCGAGTGCTGGGCCACAAGCCACAACTTCACTAACATAAAGTTGCCAGGAAGCAGAAACACCTTGGTCCAGAGTGATGTGGATTTCGATAGCGGATCTATGGCGGCGGCCGCTTTTTGGGCCGTGGTGTACGAATAAGCTTCGTCCATCTTGATGTACCTGGCCCAGTTATTGTTTTGCGGATCGATCCGATTCAGATCAATGGCTGGGGCGGTGAGCACCGGCAAGTGAAGTGTCGTTCCCTTTCGACTGATTTCAATGTAGTAGGTGGCCATGATGTTTTCGGAAACCAACGGGCTGATGGTGTGATTGGAGGAGGCATCGAAAATTCCCCCCACAACCATGTTGGGAAAGTATACAGGGTACCTCTTCAACCCATACGTCTTCCGTCTTGCAAGTACGACGCAGGTGTCAAGGGCCCTTTCGTGCTGGTTAAGGTAAAGTGGTTGTGTCCATGGAATCTCGGGCCCAATATCATTGTCCCACACTAGCTTGTTGTCAAGGTAGTAGAGAAGATGATAAGATGAATGGGAAAAATTCACAAGCGACACCTGGTTTTCCACCTTGAATCCGGTGAAGGAGACCCTGGAAGACTCGGGAAGCGACAACGCCAATGCCACGCTGAGCACTGAAAAGAGGCCGGCTGGGCAGAGCATGAAGAGGGGCTGGTCTTTGTGGATGTGCAGTTGGCGGAGACATTCTACATATGAGAAACTTTTCGTGTATTCCTGAATAGCAGCACACCAGGCGGAGGATGGAGCCAAATCTAAATGGGCCTGGGCATTCGCCTAGAACTTGGAGTAGTCGAGTGTCACGCCCTCCATAGTCTTGGGCACTCTTACAGCAATTCCCACCGGGTGGATGAGAGCGTTGTCCACATCCCAAATTCCAGCCTTGGTATATGGGTCTGCCTTCAACACCTCCACCACCTGTTCCTTGGTATCAGCCACAATGTGCAAAGCACTTCCAGCAAACTTTGTCTTTTCCACATCTTGATAAATGGCACCAGCCGAAGTGATAACTCCAGCATTGACATTGGCCGGAATTGCCTTAACATGTTCTGGTCTAACAGCAGTACGGTCAGTACCTGGCTTGTCGAAGACTGTAACGTTCCATTCAACCATGGTGATTCGGGAATAAGATAATTGACGGATAAACGACCAGGATTTTAGGAGCATAATTTATGCGCAGAATCGGGCCACGCCAGAAGTATATGTAATCACGACATGGGGGAAAATTCGTATAATAAATAAATATGAATAAATGAAGCTACCAACTCAAGACTTGAGTTGCTAACTGATGAATAAACATTGTTAATGTACACTGGAAGGGTTAATGCATCTAATTACCTTCCTTAAGTGGAGCAAAAAATTTGGCACGTTGTCTTCTGGGACCCAACGAGTCCAACTTGATACCAGCCCCAAACTGTTCACCAGTAGGGGAATGCGTAGGGATCAAACCGGTGGGAGTGGCACCGATGGTTTGTCTTTTGAGTTGTCTTTGACCTATTCCACCTCTGTCCTTGATGTAACCCTTGATGAACGATGACTTGTATTTGTTGAGGTAGGTTTCATTTCTTAATTGGGGTCTATCGGCATTCTCCTTGTAAAGAGCAGTCTTTATGATTGGTTCGTCCGTGGAGGATCGGTAGAAGTAGAGGCCAACTCCCGCCAATACACATGCACCAAGAGCCTTGGGCACATTAACCTCGGTGGATGACGATTCAGCTGCATGATGGTGGGCGCCGTGAGAGTTGAATCTCTTAGACATCACTGATGCCTGCTTGGAGAGTCCTCGACTGGTTCTAGAAATCATGTTGGAAAGAACACCGGGGTATTGATGGATTGAAATAAAGCGCTCCAACCAAAAGTGAGAAAGAAAAAAACAGCCAATGAAAAGCACGGCGTTGAAAACCGAGTCACGTGCAACGCACGTGCGAAGGCTGCAACCCGTACCCTTTGAGCCTCTGGCGCCGGAGGCAATCCGCCATGGCGGCGTCGAGCTGGCTGCACGGGTGTGGCTACGGGGTTGCGGCCATGGTCGAGCTGGCGTGTCTACAACGTGGTTGTCAACATAGGGTATATATTAAGAGTTTGGAAAACCAATTGAATGCCCAACCATCGCCATGCAGCGGCCCAAGGGCCTAGACATTGACAGGTAGAGCAGCTTGGGGCTGCAGCATACTTGTCACTGGCTGCCATCGACATATCGACGCTCGCCGCCTCGGTGATCGCCGCCATGGGGATCGATGCCGCCATCGCCATTGACTATCGCCGTCAGCGGGGTGCAATTGAATGCCCATAAGAAGCAATCCATCAGCCATTGGGCACCTAATAGTTTACACTAATGAGGTAGTCGGCCAATTTCTCCACCAAAGCAGTGGCTTCTCCTGCAACAACACCGGGAGGATAGTGAGCAATCAAAATGGCTTGCTTGGTCTTCACAGCGATAACACCTTGATCTTCACTCTTTCCGTAGATCGATCTCTCGTCGGCTCTCAAAAGAAAGTACTTCTTGCCTTGGACGTGCAATCCATGGGCTTGAAGATTAGATGGATCGGCGTAGCCACTTGCAATGGAGGAGATCTCGTCTTGACTCAATTGGAAGTCGGCCGACTGTGCCCACAATGAATCTCCAGCGGCCGAGTAAAGAGCTGCCTTGTCGATCTTACCAGTGGCGACCAAGTTGTCGGTGTATGCTTGCCAGGACATGATGAGTGGATTAGTATGAAACTGAGGGGGAAGGACACGATATTTATAATTTTGATTTGGGTAGCCGAGCGCTGAGTCAGCGCTTATGTAAGCATCATCTGGTCTTCAAATGGTGATGGCCACCTGTTTGCCGGGGACGGCCGGTGGTCGACAAGGGGCCGGTGGGCTACAGGGTGCTCGAGTGGAGTTTCACGCAGGGGAGCGTAGTGAGTGGCACTTCTTGTTTATTGACAGGTGGCTCAGAGAGCCTGAATCCTGCGTTTCTTAAGGAGTGGTTCCTCCACGAGGATCTCGTCGTCGTCTATCACGATGGGCTCCGATGTAGCGTCCTGAAGGGGTGAGTCTTCTAGCTGCGCTGTGGTAGGATTTACTTGACGTTTGGGACGAAGTGAAATGGAGGGTAGCACTGGCTGGACCGCGTCCTCCACGTTGATAAGCAATTCGAGGTTCTCGAGCTCATCGTCTTCATCTTGGATGAGTAAGACCTGCTGGTTGGCGAATCCCAAGTCGGCGAGTGTCTTCTCGGTGTTCGAGTCAAAGTCGGGGTCGTAGATCAACCGCGATTGGCCCACGATGATAGAGATGTCCGAGTATCCGTACTGGTTCGTTACCTGATCGATGAATGTTTGGAGAGTGGTGCTGGCAAGCAGTTCCTGCGAGGTTCGGTATAGACCACGGGATGCCAATCCACACGAAGCGCACATGGGGTTGGGGGCCTCGACGCCTGCTGATGTTAGGTACTTGTTGGGCTTGATGCTAATGAACACAGTGGCGTAGTCTTTGTTGATGGATGAGGAAGCACCATCAAAGTACTTCAATGACGCTAAATTAGCAAGCCCACTGATAATGGCGTTGGTGGTGGCAATGGCAGGGATGATGTTACCAGCAATCTGCTTGATGTCGAACTTGGATTTGACTTCAATGCCAAAGATGGCCGACCGAATGTTAGCGGCCGCAACCACAAAATCGAGGGTGTCCTCGTCGTCCTTGTCAAAGGCGATGGGCGACTCGCCGCCGTTGATTCGTTTCTTGAGACTGATACAGGCTTTGTAGAGGGCCAGGAGGTTTTCCTCCATCAGCCACACGCGGGTGTCATCAAGCACAGCGCCATCGTTCACCAACGCCAAGACGCGGCTTTCAAGCAGCTCATAGTCAAGTGGACACGGCTTGGCCCGGGTCTTCCAAAGCGACTCCAACCGAAGCGACCGCTCAATGTCCACCTTAAAGATCTTTATAATCAACAGCCTCACAAAAGTGTCCGCGTCGCCGTCAGTTAGCAGCCGCAAGTCGTTGAGTTCGTTTGTCTCCTTCATGATGTTGGCGATCTCCTGTTTGTTGTCGGTTTCCGATTCGAGTTGCTTTTCGTTTACCAGACTCTCCATCTCATCAAAGAGTTGCTTAAAGAGGAACTCCTTCGCCCATGTAATACAATGCACCGGTTGCGAGGGAGTAGATCGAATGGTACACACGGGGAACGTCTTGGGAGTGACTTTGGCCTGGCAGTCAAAGCATTCGCTGGCGTAGGGGAAGATGGGTTGAATTTGGCCATCAAAGCCGGTGGTTCCGCTTTCCATGAGTGGTTTCTTGAGGAATAGTGCCATCTTGTTGACGTATCGTCTGGCCTCGAGGTTATCTAGAGCGTTGTAGATGTAGGTGAACTGGTTCCACCAGTCAATAGGAAAGTGGGAGGTGCTCATGATATTGCCGTGGTGAGGAACGAGCTTAGCTCCCAAGTAGTTGAACGACTGCACTGCTTTGGTGACAGTGAGCGACTTGCTCTTGTCGATATCCTTCTGACGGAATAAGAACTGGCGGTTGAGGTTGCTGAGAGTTATGGTGTCAAGATCGACAATGTGGATTTCGCCAAACCCACTCAACACAAGATCCTTTAGGAGCTCACACCCAATTCCTCCTGCTCCCACCATAAGAACTTTGCTCTGTTGTTAGTACGACCCATATCTAATTCGTTGTGATACATACTGACTTAATGGCGTCGTAGCGAGAGGCGCCAAGCACCTTCTTGAGATAAGTGTCCTTAGCCATACGGAAAAAAGCTATCGCGACTTCAGCTATATATGTAAGTAAACAGGGCTACACACCAGTATCATAGCTCGTGTATTAAACAGAAGAAAGGAGAAGGAAGGAATGGCCCTTCACTTTTTAAACCGACGTGAATAGGGTCCACACACCCTTCATGTATTGCACAATCTCGTCACCTCCCAACTTGGACTCTCCGTACAATCTGTCCACAAAGCTGATGGGAACTTCACCCACGGTAAAGCCCAATGCCTTGGCTCTGACCATCATTTCCATTTGGAAAACGTAACCCTTGGACTTGGTCACATCAATTACCTTGGCCAAAACGTCCTTTTTGTATAATCTGAAAGAACCGGTTAAATCAGATACATGGGGTCTAAGGACAGTGGAGGCAAGGAAATTGGCGCCTCTTGACACCAACTTTCTCTTGAGATCCCAGCCATAAACACCTCCGTCTCCGGAGTATCTGGTACCGGTGACAATGTCGAAATCGACGGCCTTTTGTTTAGCAATGAATTCGGGAATGGCTTCGGGATGGTGAGAGAAGTCGGCATCCATGATAATCACGTAATTTCCAGTGACAAATTGTAACCCGTGTACGTAGGCAGTACCGAGACCCAACTTACCAGCACGGGCTCTCAATTGGATGTGCTTAGCGCCAAAGATATCAATGAGCTTCTTGGCCACTTCTTGAGTACCATCGGGAGAATTGTCATCAACAATGATAACCTCCCAGTCCAAATCCGCCTCGGTGAAAGTTTTGTTGAGGAGGTATACAAGAATAGGAAGGTTCCGTCTCTCGTTATAGGTGGGAAGGATCACGGAGTATTTGTCAGGCATGGTGAAGTGGTGACGTGGATGTTTTTCGTGTTTTGAAAATACGCGCAGGACTGATGGAAGTGGGGCGAGGGCCCACGAAAAAGGGCCCGCTGGCAGTGAGTCTGGACCGAAAAGAGATTTAAGCGTGGGCCCACATTTCATAGGTGAGGGCCCACGCGGTCGATCAAGCGTCCGCCAATGGACCCGTTGGTGCTACACGAGCTAAATATCCGTGTATCCTATACATCTTTCCGTTGAACATTTACGAAGCTCGAAAAGAGCCCACCTCCTAGTTTTACACATCTCAACAACCAACCAAAGTCCAACGCCTAGTTTAAAGAAAGTCCCAGAATGCCGAAGTCGCCGCTGTACTGGTTCTTGTAGTAGCTAGGAGGCGAGGACTGGTAGTTCTTCTGGAGAAAAGCCAAGTGCTGCGGAAGCTGGCCTGGCTGGGCCTGCTGCATCTGGGGCTGGGCCTGCTGCATATGCGCTTGGTGTGTTTCCTGGTTGCTTTGATGGCCTGCCTGGTGGCCTTGGTGGCTCGATTGGTGGTTTAGGTGGCTCGATTGGTGACCTTGGTGACCCGCCTGGTGATTTTGGTGGCTTGCTTGAATGTTCTGGTTCTGCAGACTCCCCTGGATCTGCTGGTTTTGCTGGTGGCCCTGTCTGAATCCGTTGGGAGAGTACACACGGTGGGGCTGAGGCTGCTGCAACAGAAAGTTGAGGGGCTGGCCGCTGGCAGTTGCTGCTGCAATAGCGGCAGCCGTCGAGTTGACATTGTGGAGAAGGTTGGATGAGTAGTTCATATTCATCTGCTGCTGGTTTTGGTAGCTGACGGGAGGCTTGCCACTTCCACATTTCAAACAGCATAGATTCTTGGCAAAGTTATGGTATTGACAAGACTCGTTGGAGCACTTCCAGTCGCCAGCCCTAAATGGAACGCTGTTGCGGTTCTGGTAGTGGGAGCTATTGGCGCCATCATACTGATTGGATTTGATGGCCGCCGCGGTGGTCACCATATTGCCGATTTTATCGTTCTTCTTGCGGTAGTCTTGGATCCCGTTGGAAGCAGGAAAGGAGCATCTGAAGCAAGCAGTCCGGCGCTGGAAATTAGAAAACCCACATGACGGACAGGTCCAATCCCCCGGTCGAGGCTTGTTTTTCGATAATGGGAATGGCGTGAGAAGATCATTGGCCTTGTCAAGCACCTTTGTTGAAGAAGCCTGCACTTCAACAATGTAGTCGTTAAGAACCCTCCCATTCATGAAAAGAGACTCGGCCGCCTCTTCATGCTTGGAGAACACCACAAATCCAAATATTCCCTTCTTCTTAGAAACATCAACATCCGTGTTCTTCAACGTCCAAAACGCAATGGGACGGCCGCCGTACTGGGTAAACCACGACTCAAGCTCGCTCTGTGTGGTGTCAGGGGGTAAGTTGGAAAGATAGAGGGTTTTTGATCTTTCAGCCGCAAACGCCTTGATATCCTGGGCCGAGTCGTAAGGTTTGGTCAACACCAGCGGATGGTCGCTAGCTGGCATACTCTTTTCTATCAACAGACAGACAATCTTGGCGTGGAGAGCAACCACGTCGTGGGCACACTGACACGAGTCCTTGGACAACAACTTTTCATCGCTTTCGGAAACATGCGTTTCGAGTGCAGTTACGATGTTGCTGATTTGCTGACTAGTGTAGGAAAGAGTCTCGGGGTGGGACGTTTGCCACTTGGAGTATTCGTTCTGAAGATCAAACACCCGAGGATGTTGAAGATAGGGAGGCAACACCACCGCTTTGTCTCTGGCTTCTCGGGGAAGCAAAACCTTCAAGGTGACAATATCCGAGGTGATGAACAGAAACTGCTTGTCAGAGAGGTTTTTTTGGACGAAGTTGTCGAATTTTTGAATTGCCAGCTTGAAGCAGTCGCCGTCTCTGACCGACTCCCAGGTGATTCCGTAAGTGTTGGTACAATAAAGAGTGATGGGAGTATTGACGGGGCGAACATAGATGGACTCCACCGGCGAAATCTCCAAACTGACGGCATCAACCGTGCACCACGAAAACTGGATTAGCTCGCTGGCGTCTTTCGACACAAATGAAGAAACTTCATCGCACGTGGTGGCCACCGACGTAACCACGTAGATGTCAGACATATAGGTGTTGGATAGATATTATGCGAAATAGTCAACGACGATATCGGCCGGCGGCTGCCGCGCTCACCACAGGGGGCCGCAGGCTGAACTATTGGCGATCTGGGCAGATGTAGAGACGCCATAGGCCCATTGGGACACAGTAATGGAGCCAAGAGCAGCCTATGGCGACTGGAGAAGGAGGGCAGGGGGGGACCACCACCGTGTGTGAATTGACGCCCGGCCCATCGACACCGCACCGAGCTCTTTTCTCCTGGCCTCAACCCACGATGGGTCCGGTGGACCCGCTCGGCCCACGCCCCAAGCCCAGGTCCCCGGCCAGAGAACAGCATTCTGACCTCTGTCTTGTGTGCCCAGCCCTGGGGTCTCGTCGTTCCTTTGTATCCACGTTCTGTGTCGGCACTCTGTCCGTGTTGGGATTTTGTCTGAGTTGGTGTTTTGACTGTGGTGGTGTTTGTTATGTGCCTCTGGTGGTTTGTCATAAATGTCGTCCTATTCTCGTTTTGCTTACCTCTCGTACACACTGGGTCGCAACTCGTTAAATCTCAGTTATCAAAACAACATTGCTTCATGGACTCAGACCCAGACAACCCCAACCTTGCGCTTCGGCAGGGCCAAAGCAGAGTGTTTAAAACGCAGCTTGCGCTTTGCCTCTGGATCGGCTTGCTGTCGTTCTTTCTATTCTGTGTGCTACGCCGCAAATGGCCCCATATGTATGCGGTCCGTACCCTCCGCCAGAAGAACGCCGGAACCATCAAACAGCTTCCCACCGGGCTTCTCAACTGGATAACCACCATCTACAACATCAGCGATGACGAGATTCTCGAATACAGCGGCTTGGATGCCTATGTTTTCTTAGCGTTCTTCAAGATGGGAATCACCATTTTCACCTTGTTGGGAATCTTGAGCATGTTTGTGTTGAGCCCCATCCGCTACCACTACACCGGCAACTACGACAAGGACAACATCTCGTGGGGCGGCGGGTTGGCACAAGTGTTGGACTTCCACCTTCACGCGTACCAAAACCCCGACCTTAGTGATGACTTCCCTAGTTACCTCTGGGTTTATCCGGTCTTCACCTACTGCTTTTCCATCATTGTGTACGTGAAAATCTTCGACTACACCAAGCGAATCCTCAAGGTCCGCCAGAAGTACTTGGCTCTGCAGAACTCCATCACCGACCGTACCATTCGCTTGGATGGCATTCCCAAGCGGTTGCTCAAGAAAAACGACCCGGCGGTGCTCAAAAACTTTATCGAGGATCTCCAGATTGGCAAGGTGCTTGACGTCAAACTAATCTACGACTTTGCTCCGCTTGAGGATCTATTTGCTCAGCGTGACAAGGTGATCCGCCAGCTTGAAGACCTCTACTCCGCCACCTATGGCCTCAACATTGATTTGTACAACAGCACCACCCCGGCGGTTGTTACCAAGCACCACATTGGCGACTACCAACGTCCCGATAAGAAATTTCGTCTGGCACGAAAGAAAATCACCGAGCTCTCCAACTCGCTCATCCACATCAACACCTCCATTCGTGACTACCAGAACAAGTTCGACCCCCATACCGCCACCGTAGATATCCACGCTAATCCAGAGTTTAAGCTACTCCCGTGTGCTTTCATCACCATGGATTCCGTGGCAGCCGCCCAGATGGCAGCCCAGACGGTGCTCGATCCCCGGGTGTACAAGTTGATGGTGAAGTTGGCCCCTGCGCCCAAGGATATCAAGTGGAAGAACTTCAAGCTCACCTACTACGAGAAACTCTTCAAGTCCTATCTCATCACCGTGCTTATCATCTTTAGTTACATCCTAGTGTCGTCGTTGGTGACGCCGCTCTCAACGTTGCTTGACTTGAAGACCATCACCAAGTTCTGGCCTGAACTTGGAGACTTTATAAAAAAACTGAAGTGGCTCACCACGTTTGTCACAGGTATCCTTCCTCCCTTTTTGTTCTCGCTCATTAATATTTCACTTCCTTACTTCTACAAGTTTTTGTCGCAGTTCCAAGGCTATTCTTCAAACAGTGATGTGGAGCTCTCCACCCTTTCCAAGAACTTCTTTTTCATTTTCTTCAACTTGTTCTTGGTGTTTCTTGTTTCCGGGACCTTCTGGGACTATATCTCCTCCATCAGTGATACCACAAAACTCGCATATCAATTGGCGGTGTCGCTTAAAAAGCTCTCGTTGTTCTACGTGGATCTCATTCTTCTTCAGGGGCTTGCCATGTTCCCGGTGAAGTTACTCCAGATTGGCGATTTCGTCATAGTTAACGTACTTGGAAAGCTCTTTCTTTTGAAGAGCATCATTCTTCGTACACCTCGTGACTATCGCTTCTACTACTACACTCCGCCGGTGTTTGATTTCGGTCTCCACCTTCCCCAGCACATTTTGATCTTTATCATTATTTTGATATACTCCGTGGTGTCCACTAAGATCGTTACTTCTGGCTTGGTATACTTTGTGCTTGGGTATTTTGTCTACAAGTACCAGTTGATTTACAGCTTTGTTCATCCTCCCCATTCCACTGGCAAAGTTTGGCCCATGATCTTTCGCAGAATCATGCTTGGATTGGTGTTATTTCAATTGTTCATGTGTGGAACCCTTGCATTGGAAGGAGCCATTCTTCTTTCCTTACTATCAACTCCTTTGTTATTGGTGACGGTGCTCATTGCCTATAATTTCGAGAGGTACTACCTTCCTCTCAATACGTTTATTGCTCTCAAAGCCATTCAGAACCCCTATAACTTCGATAAAGAATTTGAGGATGATTCATCCACGCCGACCCCAACTCCTACTGAGGAAATTGATGAATGTCCCATCGATGAGACGTCTAGCCTCATCCAGGAAGAGGCAAACCAAATCTCTCAAAGAAGAGTCAGCACCATTGATGAAGAAAGAGAGCAATTCACTGATTACACTTATCCGTATCTCATCAATCCGCTCCACGGGCCATGGATTGGGTTCGATGGAGACCATATCTCCATGGTGGAGTACCGGTCCCATGAGTTGGGCGTGGATGACTTGGAGGCGGGAGATGTAAGCGTGATCTCGCATACTGAAGATGAGATGGTGATTCGTAAGCGATTGAGAGTTTCAGAGTGGGAATGAGTGTGGCAAGGCGTGGTGAGGACTTGCAGAGACTGGGCGTGCCAGATGCGCTTGGCCATCTCCTGCCAGGGGCGAAGGTATCGGTACGTCATGGCCGTGCATCAAGTGCCTTGTCGGTAATATTTTCGTTCCTCGGCACGTTGATGAGCAGTCTGTTGATGTCAGTTCCCCCTGTGCTTCGTTGTTCCCTGTCGGCGCTGTTTGCCGTTTCTTTGTTCTCCTCTCCGTGTGTTGCTGTCTTGGTTGTACCGGGTTCCCTGTCTCGCAATGTCGCTCCTCTGTGTCTGTGTGACTCTGCAAGTTGGTGCAATGGTGTCTTTCTACTTGCGGTATTTCTCCTTCTGTTAGGATCTTCTAGAAGCTTACCCCGTCCCATTCGAGGAAGATTCATTCCTGTTCCATCATATTTTCTGATGCGGGGCGTTCCTGCGCCTTGCAGCTAAATTTTTGCGCGTACACGGGGGAACTTGCAGCAAAAAGAGACATGCTCTAAAAAAATTTCAATTATGTGCCCCAGTATACGGAAGGGTCGAACCTCTCCAGTAGGGCGCATACAATGCATCTGTAATTAAATTGGTTAATACAAATTCTTAGGTTCACAGGCTCGACTCAATTTCCCTGGGCTTTACTACCTGGCCTCAATTAAGGTTAAGCGTGCGTCATCAACGACCGTACGCGTTCGGCTCCGGATGGAGATGATCCCGCTTATGGATGAGGAATGAAAAAAAATTTCCACTTCCCTACCAAGAGCCATGCAGGTCTTGACGAGTTGGCGGGATATATGCGGACTGAGTGACACGTACGGCAGATGGCTGGCGATGCAACGTATTGCACACATTGTTATGGTTTTCCCTCTTTTCTGGTGATGTTCTTCACTCAAGAAGAATCGAGTAACAGGGTGCTTCTCGAGTAGCAAGGTCGTTGACGGGGACCGTATTTATATAGAAGTAGAGAATGGCGACTGAGATGGAGAAGTGTGGTGGAGGCAAGCACGTGAACACCGAGAATACAAGTGGGCTTACAGTATGACTGGAGGGTAACATTCATTGAATAAAAAGAAGGGGAAAAAAAGAGTATATCGAATAGAAAGAAGCAAGATCACGAGGAGAAGAAGGTAAAGAACCATCTTATACCTAACAAGGCACTAGATGGGGTTCAAGATGGTTCAAAGATGAACAACACAATTTTTTGTTTTTGAGCCCAGGAATGAGATTATGAGTATGAGATGAAGGTATGAGTATGTGAAGAATGACAATGAAGGTATGAGCGGGGATGAATGAGTTTGAGAAGAGAAAAAAAGATTGTGATGGAGGATAAGTTGTATGGTATATGCAAAAAAAAAGGTGGCTGCAAATACAGCTTAAAGAGCCTTCCGTTTGGATTGTTTTTGCTTTCTGATCAAGGAAATGCTCTCCAACTTTTCCTTTCTTAGATTTTTATCGGTAACATAAGAAGGCTTTTCGGGGGAATAGTCACAGTCGATCCCGAATTTAGCACAGCTGGTGCAAATGGGACGAATCTCGTCACACTTTAAATGTTTGATTCGACAGATCCAACACCCGTTCTTCGATCTTGGAAGAAGACGGCGACGGGTGTATTTCTTTGGTCTGGTGAAATTGGGGGTGCTCATCGAGGTTGGGGTAGTGGAGGCCGAGCTGATGGGAGAGTCAATGGTGTTGAGAGAAGTTCGAGAAGATTTTTTCGAAAGCAGCCGGCATCCAGCCATATCGTTCAATTGCAGAGAGAACTTTCTCCTGGGAGTATCCGAATAGAAGGAAGAAGTGGTGGAAGAGTCCGAATTGTGTCTAAAGACATTCAAAGGAGGCATCATGCGAGGAGGGTTGATTTCAAGTCCCTTGTATTTGTTGCAAAGAGGAGATACTCCAAGACCAGAGGGGGGGGGCACGGTTGAGTCATGAAGAGGCGAGTGAGTCGTAATGACCAAATTCTTCTTGTTAGAGAGATTAAGACGGTTGAGAGAAGGTTTCTTTGAAATCTTGGATGAATGGCCCAATGGAGGGGTGGTTGAAGTAAGATTATGATAGGGATTATTTTTGAGAGGGATAGGAGCTCTAATCTCTTCGGGAGTATAACTCTGGTCAGAAAATGTGGGAGTAAATGCATCACTTAATGAAGGGGTATAAGGATACAGCACCATATCATGGAGGTTGGAGATGGGGAAGTTTGTAGGTAGGGAATTGGAAAACATGGGATCTACAAGATCAACACCGTGATGATGAGGAGGCTGATTGTGGGGGTGCAGATGATGATGCTGATGCGAATGATCAATTGAGTCGGGAATCAGCTCAAATGATGGATTCTGAAGATCAAAATCGCCAATGTTGTAAAGATCATTTTGAGGATTCAGGTACTCAGTGAGTAGATCGGTGGTGGAATCGATGTTGAGTTTGAAGATGGGGGGGTTTGCTGACAGCGAAATGCCAGTGTGAACACCAGCTACCCCACCATGCATCATATGCAGAGAAGCATCATGAAAACTTGTTAAAGAGTTCATGGCTCCTTGATTGGAAAAAATCAGATACTGAGAAGAGTTTTGAACACTAAAGTCGTAAGAGGGTTCATTCAATTGAGGAGGATTGAAAGAAGTCTGATCATCAAACGTAAAAAGCAGTTGTTGTTGATGTTGCAGAGATTGTTGCAGGCCAGGCAAACAACCAGAATTGGAAATGTTGGAGGAGCTCATTTTGATGGTGTCCTCAGTTTCAAAGGTGGAGTTTGGAGAATTGACTATTGGATTTGACATGGATGAGTTTCAAGAGAAGAAAATTGAAAAGGAAACGGAACGAAGCAGAAGGGAAACAAGAATTGGAACTAGAGATGAGAAGAGATTAGCAGAATGAGTCAATAGGAGAGGTGCAAAAGATGAAAAGTTGACAGAGTAAGATTCAGAAGCAGCTGACAAGGATGAGGAGTTGAACGGACTTGAAGGAACGTTGACGGACTTGATAAGGACACAGGAAGGTGTAGCTTTCTTTTCTCAAAGGAATGTATAGTTAAGTATAGGAGAAACCCACAGCCAGCGCCCACCAAAGCAAAGGTTTTTGATGACGACAATTGACGATGTTCAGAAGTCAACAGCCAAAGAAGCAGAACCAAGCAAATGAAGCCCAAAGAAACACAAACTTTCAAAAAAAATTTCCAGAGAATAAGTGGTTGGAATAAGTAAAAAGCATCAACACCCAAGAGGGATCAACCAAAACCAACTCTCCAAGAACAAAAGGCCAAATAAGTTTTTAACCAAAAAAATAAATCCACAGAATTGTTTGTCATGGGAACGTAATTGATGCACAGACTAACCCATCTATACCTAAAGGGTGTAAGAGTTGCCGCGGAATTACACCGTTGTGGGCCGGTTAAGCGTGTTAAATTAGGTGGTACCTTATATTTATTGCCGTAGTAGGCTATTATCGTTAGGTATGCATCATGCGCGCATTGTGCGATTGTGCATGCAGAGTTGATTTGACTATACACAAGACGGCAAAAAAAGTGCCAGACATGAAAAAAAATTAGCTTGCCTAAGTGGAAACGAATGGAAAATTGATGCATTGTACGGCGTCTGATAACAGATACTGGCTGAATTCCTTTTGCAAGTTATTTATAGTGTTCATCAACTCTCGAAATGATAATTGATACTCCTTTATCATTCAAAGTCGGAGTTGTGGCCCATATGCCGTACATGTACGCAAACTACCGCATACGCGTTGTTATCACATTGCCAACCGTTTGTCCAATTGTCAATGATAACCACGGAGAGCTTTTGTGTAGCTGTTGGAAATCCCCTCATGGAGGCCATTTGGAAGCCCACGCTGCTGCCCGCTAAAAATAAATGCCATGAGATGGCACGCCAATGGACAAAGCTGTTGTTTTGGATTGGGGTTCTAAGTTTGCTCCTGCATACAGCCGAGGTTGAAAAATCGGCCGCCATCGCCAACTTTTTTAAAATTTTTCATTACATATAAAGACTTCCGGAATACCAGCAACACTAATTTACCTCCCTTTAGTTGAGCAAAAATGGCCGGAAGGAGATAGAAACACGGGCCACCTCTAATTCAGCTGGATGAAGATTGTCTCCTGAGTTTTTTGACTCGGAGATTCCGATTTTCCACTTGATTCGCTTGGTGGTCACATTCCGTATAACCCATTTCTATTGGGCTGTGGTTTCTTTGTTTTTTTTTTTCTTTTTCCCCACTACTGTAGATTATCTTGCTCTCCCTACTCTACGACTGCCTCTGGTGTCCTGGGGGCAACAGTTTCTCCCCGGTACATGACTACTGTTAACCTCCTTCCAGTGGCAATTGCCAGTGCCAGTGACAATTGGCTATTTTGCTCTATAGTGCTTAGCCAGTCAGCCAATGCCGAGGACCAGTACAGTTACAACCAATCAGATGGTGTATTATAGCGACGATGGTCATTAAGCTCTCGAGAATCACCCAACGGCCGCTTCCGTGTTCGCAGACCCATTATCAATTTAGGCCGCCTCGTTGCCCCATTATCATCCCATTATTTTCCATCTCTTGTTTTGATATTTTATCGGTTTGTGTCCATTCTTCTGTGACGTACCACCATGATCCCCGTTCTTGTCGCTGGCGTGATCCCGTCGCTGGCCCATTCCCCCTCGCCATGTAAATTCCTGCCTCCTACTTCGTAGTTTCTCCCTCCTACCTCGTAGTTTCACTCTTCACTTAGTTGAGCTTGCGGTGCCACGGGCCTTGTGGCTTCATTTCTTAATGGCTTGCGTCTCAATTAACTTACGAGTTACGTTGAAACAGGGGAAGTCTCCACTTTCCAAGATAACCGATCTGCATTCTGTGCCGATGTACACGCATCTGCAATGCTTGACTCTACTTTATTGAGCAAAAAACAAAAAGACAACAAGAAAACAAAACAAAATGGCTTACCGCCCGAGCCATCGCTGCCATGGGGCCTCAATTGGCCTCATCCGGACTTGTTGGTGGAAGATTGTGATGGCTTACCCTCAACTGCATTGATCACCATTCTTTGTTGCCCAGTGTGGTGTTTTAAAACCTTTTAGCATGTCATGAAAACTTTCTGCGACACATTCGATGCTTTTAGCTTAGGCCATCAAGCATAATCTTTATAGCTTCATGCCGGGGACACCGAGAACACGGGCCAATCGGAACACTGTGCTATTTGCGGCATGGATGCTACGGTGGCCAACCATGTCATGCCTGGTGCCACATTGGGGATCCGATCCCATCATTAGTGGTTTGGCGCCACATTGGCTCCCAATTGTGCGATGCACATTGCCACGGGTGCCGCGATGGTGCTGTTGGTCGGTTGTGTGCTGTGCTGTGCTGTGCGCCGCCTGCCCTCTGCCCCGGCAGTCCGCTGTCGAGTTCTCGCTTTCTGTCGAGTTCTCGCTATCTGTCGTGTTCTCGCTTCCTGTCGTGTTCTCGCTTTCTGTCGTGTTCTCGCTTTCTGTCGGGTTCCGCTTCCTGTCGAGTTAGCGCTTTTTGTCGTGTTCCCACGTATGTTGTCTTCTGCGCCCTTTCTCTTTCTGCACTTCCCTCCGCTGCCTGCCTCTGTCCATTCCTGCCCTATTCCTCTCCTCCACATCTCCGCCTCCATCTCCGCCTGTCATCTCCCGCCTCTCTCATCTCCCGCCTCTCTGCCGCCTCTTTCATTTCCAGCATTCCTTCTCTGCTCCCTCTGCTCCCTCTGCCTTGCCCTTTCACATGCTCCCCCAGCCGCGCCCAGTCCGCCTAGCTCGCGCCCATCTCCCCCTCCCCCTATTCTGTAAACAAACGCGTCCCCATCCCAATTTTTGTTTTTTGTGGCTTCGTAAAATTTCCTTCCCGTCGTCAGCCTTACAACATAAACAATCAGCCCTTCTTACTATAATTAGTCTCGATGATTAAACCCGGTTCTGTAAGACGTCTTGAGATCTCTTCACCCAGCATCATCCACAGTGTCAGCTCCAAGCTAAAGTCAAATATCATCCTCGTATCCAAGTACGACTTTGAAGCTGAAAATAGAACAGAGTTGTCGGTGGGAAAAGGCGATGTTTTGAAATTATTGGACCGCCCTGGAAGCGGATGGTTACTCGTCAAGTTCATCGATCGAATGCATCGCCCTGGCTTGATCCCTGCTTCGTATGTTGACATCGCCGTCAATGACACCGTGAACCCTGTAACATTGAACTGGCTCCAAGAAACAAATACCCCCAATCGTTCCAAGAGCTTGAAAACCGCCAATTTCAATGATGCAAACTTCCTGGAGCTACAGATCAAGCATGCTCTTGACAACAATCGCCCCACCACCATCAACAATCGCGTCTATCCCGTGACTGCCCTGGTGGCTAACTGCTTACTCTATGAAGACCGATACTGGTATCGGTTGGACATCACCTACTCCGACGACTCCAAGGCGTACATCTGTCGCTACTATCAGGACTTCTATAATCTCCACATTTCCCTTTTGGAGACTCTCACTCAATCCAGAAACAACATCGAAGCCCTTCATCTTCCAAAGCTACCTGAGCCCATCCCTTCCAAGCGTTCTCAGGATGACGTGATCAACTTGTACCTCAAGCGTTGTAACGATTTGCATGTCTACATGAACAAGTTGATTCTCAACAAACATTACCAGGTCCTGGATGCCTTTGTTGAGTGGTTGGATTTGTCCTATCAGAGCATGCCTGGCTTCCTGTCGTCAGGACTGGAATCCTCCTCGCTCACCAATGACGAAATCTCCGAACGAGTCCTTCCTGGTTCGGTCAATGTTCTTCTCAAGAAACACCATGAAGACACCAATGAGTCCATGGAAAAGGACGAAGAAATTGAAGATGTGGCCGGCCCCCTTCCTCAACGTACCAAGAGTAAGAACATATACAACCACTATCAGCAAATCAGCCACATCAAGAAGACGGCCGCCAATTCACCGTTGCCTAACATTAACACTTCTCCCCAAATGAATCGCACTCCTGACACCCCAAGACAGATGCACCATGAGTCCTTCGACACTTCGCGAGGTTCGGAGACTTCCATTTTTTCTTCCGCCTATCGAACCCCCGACTCTCCTTATGCCCACGATCCCCTTTCACAGCCGCTGACGCCACAGGGCCCGGGCTATCAGGGTAACTATCCTCAAATCAAGTGTAAGATTATTACCCCCAGCCATGATATTATTGCAGTGAAAGTGGCCAAGAACGAAATTACATCCATTCGAGAATTGAAGGCCATCATCGCCAAGAGAGTTCATTACAACTATCTTTACATTCGATTACCCAATCAGGTTGACAAGACCTTCCGCAACATTGATAGTGTGAATTTCAACCTTTTAGAATTTGTCAAGTACAATGACAAAGTGTTACTTCGAATCAGTTAACCCATCTCGTGATACTTTTGTCTGCAAAAGCAAGAGCGGCATGATGCATTGCCACGGGCGTCCGTTTTTCATGCGGCAGTGCCATTCATTTGCTGGGCTTGACCTTCATAAACTCTATCAGCTTCATCATGTGTGGCCAATACGTTCGATGATTCTCCTGTAAGGAGTTGGTATTTCAGGGGGATCATCGATTGTGCCTAAGGCGACTTTCTGCTATGATTGTCCGAGGCGCTTTGACGACAACGATGTCTTGACAACAGGCAATAACATGTCGTATTCCTACGCTAACGACACAAGCTTCGCCCACCATATTTTTGGCCACGAGCAATTATGGCATATTGCCAAAACCAGAATTGTATCAATGGATCGTGCTACGGGGGCTATGCATTGCGGAAGTGTTTTGGTAGTTACTTACTCCAGTAATGGAAGCGCCATTTTTAGAGTGGGGAATGATTAACAATCGAAGGAAGCTTGGTGTCAAGAGTTTCGCTTAAAGTTCTCCGTCCCGTGCCTTTGTCGGCAGTGTCCGTGGCCGAAAATTGCTTTGTTCCGTCTTAGCATATTCGTTGCATAATCAGTTAAGCCAAGGATGAGATGAGACACATTTTTTTTTCCGCTCAAACTAAGAAATGTAACCTCTCTTGCATGTTTGTCCACGGTACATTGTTGATCAAAAAAAGTTTTTTGAAGGATGAGTTTTTCTACTTTTGATCAACAATAAGATCAACGCAGCGTTTTTTTCGAGTCGACAATAGATGATCACCACGAGCTGCTAGAAAATACCGTTCGCCAAAGACTCTGGCGATTGGCGAATCAAGCGAAAAACGAAAAGCTTCACGTATGGCTGTTTGATATGAGCCTGGGTTCAGCCCACTGTTTTAACGGCTTTACTTTCTACCGTACGTCACTCCTACCGCTGTAGTGTATTTGCCCACTTTTACACACAAGAACTGTCAATTGGTGCCGTTCCCCCTGTGTAAATCAGTCTTGTACTTCTATTTTTGTAATATACTGATTGAATATTTCCTGTTCATTGACTTGCTATATTTGAGTCTACCCCCTCTCATACTCGAGGAATTGTATTATTATCGATGCACGGAGTGGCATTATACTGGGAACTGTTTTCAATGTTGTTTATGATATTTGGTCTTGTTTTTTTCCCCGAACAATAATTACTTTTTTCACTCGAAGTCTACCAACCCTAGAGTAGTGCGCTCCCTTCCATATTGAGCAACGCACATAACACATCGTCCACTTCGGGCTAAGTGCGTCCAATTAGTGCGTTAGAACAAATAGGCTAAAGGCAGCTGTACTTATCAACGGATAAGGTAAGGAGAGATGGTACTGGATGAACGTGAGCCGTCCGAAAGAGAATAAATCATAGATACCGAGAGTCTTTTTTGTGTGGGCATCACAAATGGAACATCTCCTCTTAGAAATTGATCGTGCCATTCTTCATCTAATTCAAAGCAATTCTAGCCTTTCTACACCCAATCAGGGTGTCATAGGCGAGGCGGTGATAAACAGAAAAGTAGATTTTCGCCATGCATCAACATGCATGTTTTTATGCACGTCGCAAAAATTAAGTCTTATTATTCGTAACCGCTTTCAGAGGAATCATGTAGATTCGCTCCCTATTGTGAGCTTACTATGCACATGATACGGTACCTTATTGTCTGCCCCAAGAGTTTTTTTGGTGGCTCAAACCTCGAAACGGTTAAATTATTTTCATGCCTCCATATTTATGTATGGGATTTCGCCTCTAGTATCAATTTTGTTAATTTGATCCCTCTTGCTAAATCATGTCGCTAGTTGGTACTGGATTGTTCAGAAGTCGTCAGGTCAAAAGCAAAAAGAACCTCAAGAAGCTCTCCATCTCGGCACCCTTAAATAACCAATTTGATGTTGCTAGTTTACCTCCAACTCCACAAACATCATATTCTTCTGCTCCGGTAGCCATCTCCTCCCCCGTGGTTGTTCTCCGAGTCAAATATGACTTCCAGTCGGCGTCGGATCGAGAGCTCCACGTCCAAGCCGGTGACTACCTCAAATTGATAGACCGCCCTGGAAATGGGTGGTTGGTTACTAAGTTTCTTGATAATTCTTCTTCTAAAGGCTTGGTCCCCGCCTCGTACGTTGAAATTGCCGTCAATGATCAAATCAACCCCGTCAGCCACAAATGGCTCAACGAAATCAAAAACAGCCCTCCCAGTGATTTATTTGTACAGGAAACATTCCAGCCGGAACCTCAATCACCACTTCTCAGATCGGCGCTTCCAATTTTTAACCACCCATATCCCAAGTGCGTGAATATATACAACGTGCTTCAGAACCAGAGCAGTCGTATCTGGTACCGGGTTGACTTTATCTTGAGCGACAATACCAAGGTATATGTGGCCAAGCACTATCAAGATTTTTACAATCTTCACATAAATCTATCAATGATGAGCCAATGCTACAATCTACCCCGATTGCCCCAGCCCATCCGTCTCGAAAAGAAGAACAGAGACAAGCGGTGTATTGAGCTGCTCGTTACCCGGTGTAAAGAGCTTGACATCTACTTCAACAAGCTCATTGAGCTTGAAGTATTCCAAAAGAGCGTTCAGCTCAGTGAGTTCATAGAATCTGCTCACAAGAAGAAGGTGATCAATAAGTTTGAGGACATCAACGAGAATGTCATCAACCATTTCCTCTACGAACATTCCATCAACATTGTGGATTTGGTAAGGCCAACCTCTTCCTTTTCCACCACCGCTCCTCTTCCTCCCACTTCCTCCAGCGACTACCGCTTGACCTCCAACAAATCCAATCATGACCTTCAGAAGATTCACAACTTGAAGTACTCCACATACATGCGCCAGGGGGAACGTCACAAGCTGGTGGACTTGGACCGCAAAACGATCATGCCCGAGAGCCTCAGTCAAAACAGCCTCACCTCGCTCATCAACACCTACGAAGACGATGTGTACCAGACCCGTCCCTTTCCCGAGCCCCACGGCAAGAAAAACAGCGTATCGTCGTCTCGATCAAACAGCGAAGTCGACAGTGTGTTCTCTCACCAGCCATCCACGCCTACGGTGAACAACACCTTTGACGACAACTTGCCGCTTACACCAACCACCCCCATTCTTGAGGAAAAAGAGTGGGTAGACCCCAACAAAAGCGACGACTTTGACTTTTGCGTGAGTGAGCGCCGCAATGAGTCCATCTCCTCCACTTCCAGCTCCCATGAACACGTCAAGCTAAAAATTTGTCTTAACAACTCTGAAAACGATATCATAGTGTTGAAGATGAAGCACTCCAATCTTATTTCGGTGGACTACCTCAAGAAACTCTTGAGCCACAAGATTTACAAAGATTACAACCTCATCAACCATTACAAGCTCGAAGTCATGGGTTTTGGGGACATGACCGATGACGAACTTCTCACATACATCAAATCTCAGACCAAGGTGAACCTCACCGTGGTCAGAAAAAGATGAACGAAACCCTGGTAACGAATATTTTTTTACGGTCAACGGCGTTGTTTTCCCTGCCAAAGCAAGCAAGGGTGGTTCCATACCGTAGCGAGGCGATCCTCTACCTCCCAATTGAGACTACGGCTCTTCTGCTAAAATTGGAGCTTCGGGTGTTTTCTTTGGTTTGCTTTGGATTGCTCTGATTTGCTTCCTTTTTGTATTTCTCCCCTTTGTACTATTAGTAAATGACCTCCGCTATTAATTGCCGGTTTCTTTGTGGTTCCAGGGTCCATGCACTTGTATGTATCTGGATGCAGTTTCTTTTTGACTTTTTTCTCCTGTGGTGCTTCGTGCGGCAGCTGCTTACATCCTCACGAGATCAAGGCAGGCGTGTGAATAGACGTCTCCTCACCGGAGTTGCCAGAGGCAGCAGCCTAGACTTACGTAAAATTGCACACATGCTCCAAATGCCTTCCTAGGATCAAATATTAGCAGATAAGGGAGAGAATTATTTTTTGGTGTCGTCGTATTTACGTTCAATTGCTTTTCAGTGAGTTGAGTTATTCTTTGAGATCCAAATTGCTCAGCTAGCCATTCCCAAAAATTGTATTTGCGGCCCTTTTCGGCCTCCAGAGTTATTTTCTGACACCCATAGCCGAACCTTCTTTTATGCGGCCAGCGCACGACCTGCTGCAAACGGTAATCCGCACCCAAAAAACATAAACAGGCCCATTGAGGCAGAGGACTAGAACGACGTCCAAACAATGGGTTCCTGCCTTAGCGACTCTGATGTTTTGCCACGAAATGGCAATCACCAATTTACTCCCTGGCTGCAATCACCCTTAGCATCTGGTTTCTTACCTTCTTTTGCCTATCCCTCAAAGCTTGATTGGCACCGCCGAAAATAACTTTGGTTGAGAATATTTTCTACACGCCCTATCCAAAAGAAAAAAAAAATCCAGAAACATCAACTACCTGCTGATTGCACACCTCCTTGGCTAATTTTTCATCCTCATCTCTTCTCCTTTTTCTGCGGTTTTCATGAAGTGGTTCACAAGAAAGAAGTCCCTCAAGGACTCATCAGAGGACAGCTCTACCGACGAGAGTATCTTCGATAGTCCTACTTCACCCGGTGGAATTGCAGCCTATGATGATGTGAGTGTATCGCCCATCTCTGACAAACAGCTGCTCAATCGCCCTACCAGTTGGTATAGGACTCCACCTTTACCAGCATCCGGACAAATGCGTCCCGTGTCGATGTATGCTACTCCAGGCTTGGACATTTCTGACGCTGGGCGTCTCCGTCCTTCCAGTGTTATGAGCAGTGGAGAGCTTTTAGGCACGAAACCCTCTTTCATCGCCTCCAACACCAACGGGATTACATCCATCGAGTCAAGACAACCGGAGGCACCTCCTCTTCGCCGCAAGTCTTCTTTGCGGGACGTTTTACGTCTTTCCCGCAAGTCTTCGACTCACAAGCGAGTTTCCAACAAGTCGTCGACCAACCTCAAAAATTCATCTGTGGCGCTGTCATCAGATTCTTCTCCCGTCGACCAGCTCCTTAACCACGCATCCACTAAATCACCTGCATTTGTTACACTGTCGGCACCACAAACGCCTTCCCTCACCCATCGCCGGTCGGTGATGTTTGATGATTCTGTGGACTTATCCCAGGTGTCCATTCCCGAAACGGTCACCCGGAGTGACTCGCAATCCCGTCGGAATAAGCTTCGGCGCCAGGCTTCACAGAAGTCTCAGTTGTCTTCAAGTATTCCGGAAGCTGAGGCGGTTTCGTTGCCCCAACTCAATATTCCCAAGAGAAGATCTTCTCAGCGGTCTGACCAGTCTTGCTCCACCGTCGATACCAATTACGGCGATGGTCCGTTCCGTCGGGTTTCACAACGGTCTGCTGTGTCCTTGGCCACTACGTCGTCGCGGATGTCCCATTTAATACCCGTCCACGAGCTTCCCAAAGTTGAAGCCGCTGGGATCAACCCGGTATATGCGCAGAGTCTTGATGGGTTTCTTGTGCCCAAGAGAAAGATTTCAACACGGTCATACCATCTGGTTTCATACACACTTCCGAAACTCAACGAAGAGAACATCCTCAAGATCAAAATCTACGTTGGCGAACGTAATGAGGATGCTCTTGCCTTGAAGCTCCGCAAGGACAAATTGACAAGCATCAAGGAGCTCACCGATGTGGTGGTGTTCAAAATTGGCCAGCGAAGTCTCATCAATGATCTCCCCTCCAAGCTCAGTATTTTCTTCAAGGATTCTTCTCTCAACAGTGTGGAACTCTATGACTCAACAAAACCGGCCCGGAACTCGTGTCTCAACGACTGGCAGAAGGACTTTCTTCTCGACTATATTCAGAACAAGTCGAAGCTCTACGTTCGGGCCACTTTTTAGCCAGGCGGTTGCTCTCCTCTTCCGCCAACCTCCGCCAACATCCGCCAATTTCCACCTACCACGTTCCCCCTATTTCGCCAATCAGACGTCAGTCTGAGAGGAGAGTCGTCATTTACCCTTTCTTATCCTTTTCTAGTAACCGGTGAGAGTGTATTAGCCATCTTGGATAGCAGCGGGCTGCAAAATCCTTCACCGTTATGTACCGTTATATGATACCTGCACATACCCACACGTCGCTTTGATAGCTAATAATAAATTAATTTAAGTCACCATTTTACCACTCTATCCTACCTTTACCTTCCTATTCTGATTATGATATAAAATGCCAGACATATTCACCATGGAGGAAGACTCTATTACGCAGTTTAACCGGTTATCGTTGAGAGAACTAAATTATAAGCTTATTGATGAAGACGCCATCGAAGAAGACGATGAGATCAGAAGCAAAGACCAGGTCGGTGCATTACAAATCCCTAGCAACCCGAGACGAAGGCAAAGCTCGGTCATTTCTGCTCTGTCATATGAGATTGACATCAAGAAGTCATTTGTATCATCTTTGAATAACCACCAGCCAGTCCCCCACGTGTATAAGCCTAAGCTACTGGACTTTGAACCACTAAAAGTGCTCGGAAAGGGATCGTACGGAAAGGTGTTGCTTGTTCGAGAAAAATCTACGGGTAGGTTGTTTGCTCAAAAGCAACTTAAGAAGGCTACGTTGGTTATCAATGAGACTGATGAAATTCATGAGACAAACTATCGGAGAACACTAAATGAGAAACAAATTCTCGAGAAAGTCACCCATCCCAACATTGTTAAGTTATTCTATGCATTTCAGGACCACAACAAGGTGTATCTCATTCTCGAGTACCTTGATGGAGGAGAACTTTTCCACCACTTAGCTCAGGAAAGGTTCATGAGCGAGAAGAACGCGTCCTACTATATTGCTCAGATGATTTGTGCGTTAAGATACCTTCATTTGGTGCTCAAGGTGATTTATCGGGACTTAAAGCCAGAAAACTGTATGCTTAACTCTGCCGGAAACCTCGTGTTGACGGATTTTGGTCTCTCTAAAGTGCCCACTGACGAGGAAGAAAAGCATTCCATAACCGGAACTGCGCAATACATGGCGCCAGAAGTATTGAAGGGCGAGGCGTACGGCTTTATGGTGGACTGGTGGTCACTCGGGTGCGTAGCGTTTGACTTGTTGACCGGTTCACCTCCGTTCACGGGTAACAACAATAAAAAAATTATGGATAAGATTATTCTGGCTAGAAAGACGCTTAAGTTTCCTTTTTACCTTTCTCTAGATGCAAAAGACTTCTTGAGAAAGTTGCTCCAGCCAAACCCAAACAAGAGATTTGATTTGGACAACGATTTCCAAGCGGTGAAGAAACACCGGTTCTTCCGCCATATCGACTGGGACCAGTTGGAGAATCTCCAATCTAACCAAGAGATCATTCCTCCCATTCTTCCCGTCATCACCGACCCGGTGCTTGCGGAGAACTTCGACGATGAGTTCACGGAAATGGCATTCACACCACCATCGGCATTGCTAAAGTCTGATAAGGACGTCTTACATATTAGGGGTTTTTCATTCAGCCATGAGGACTTTAGAAAGGTATAATATCGATGATATCATTCGAGAAAGATACCATTTTTCATAGAAACTAATTTAACAAAGAATTTCACGACATATCCTAAGGCTTTGTGGTCCTAAAAAGAGCATTTTTAAGGACGCGTGCTGTTCCATGGTAAAAGCCTGCTAAAAATTTTAGTATAGTTCTGAGATTTTTCGCAACTTTCCTCAAAATCTGAAAACCATGAAAACCGTAATTTATCTCAATGACCCAAACTATTACACATTTAGCTTACAATTCAACTTCCCCAAATGAAGTAAGCCTCTCTCGTCAAAACCATCCTGTGCAGTGACTCTTGTGTAATTCAGCACCCTCCCTACTGGTAGCCTCAAGTCCAACCTTCACGGGGCCACTGCTTCTCCCAGACGAATACCCCTTTCTTCGTATGTGGATTGGCTCCACCGAGAAGCCTCCATAGCAAAACCCCGATTGGACTCAAATATCTCTCAGCAATCAAATCCAAGAGCTTATAGCAGCTGCTACAAAGGTAAGGAAACATGGAAGCTCAATTAAGAGAGCCCCCACTACAGGTTAGGTGCCCTCTGGACCCCTCTAGCTACTGCTATTTTTGAGAGACCTTTTCTGGTCTCATTTAGCCATTATAGTTCTGCTTTACACTCCTCTTTTTTGTCTGTATCTTTTTTCCCTGCATCAGCGGAAGGCAGCCACTTAACAACGAAGCTCAAGCTTATGTTTCCAGTTCCTGCTGCTTCGTGTTCCCAACACACACTGCCTGAAGTCAACATTACAAACAAAACACATGAGCATGATTTCGGCTTGACTCGTATTTTACTCAAGGACCCCTAAGAAAATACTTGAGAAAATTATTATACGGGGCTATTGTTTTCTGCAGCATCTCAATTAGGAAAGTGGTCTTGCCAGAGATAAAGGAGAAAATAATTTCATTGAACTAATGCAGAGAGGAGGTAATAGTACATAACAAATATTAGGAGGAAAACATTCACGCAAATTTCAATGGTGATGTTCACTCCATTACGCCGGTCGGATTGAAAATGTAAATAGTTTTTGATGAACAATTTGACACCAATCAAGACGGGCGTCATGCAAATAACGTGCCAACAACAATTGGAGATAAAGATGTATGGCAACGAGTAGATTAATAATGAGGTAGTGTTGAATACTATCTTCAGGAGGATGAATGCAAAAAAGCAGGCGCCGCTCAAATCGGACATCAAAACATTGAAGTCCTTGAATGAGGGGTCCATTTCAAACGGGCGCTTGAAACTGGCGAAATCATAGTCGAAGTATGCGGAAACAAATCGTACAAAGCGGATATAAGCCTTATTATCGGGGACTGTTGTCTGCCTTTCCAAATCCACATTGACGGGATTAACCCCCGAGTCATGAGACCGTTTGTTAAGGGTAAATGTGGAGAGTTGTTTCTGGATTCGGGGGTCAGACTTGTGTTTTCTAGAGAGAATGGGCCTTCTTTCCGGCTCCTGGGTAAGTGGAAGGAAGGGCGATAACCATCGAAACCAGTTGATGAAATTGACCAACAGATCATAGTTCATAAGGTGACGAACGGAGATGTGCTTGTCAGGAATGTGCTTGCCAGGAATGTGAGTGCCGTAGCTACGATTGCAGTCTTCATCAGAGGAGTAGTCGGCTCCGCCACCTCCACCGAAGTGAATACTGGACCCGTTGGGGAAATCGATACCTCCTCCACCGCCGCCACCCCAGCCAAAATGAGAATGGTGGTTCTTGGTGAAGGGGTCTGCGGCTGTGGGATCCACGTGGTAGGGTGTAACTTCGTCGTCGTCATTAATTTCAAGCGAAGTATCGGGATCCACGGCATCTTCTTCTTCTTCTTCCTCTTCTTCTTGCTCGACAGGTTGTAAGGCGCTTTCGAGGTGGAAAGTGTTTTTCGGGCTCACCGAGTATAATTTGTCCACAATCTCGTAGCACGACTTGAACTTCAGAAGAGACTTGCCGGTGTCGAAAGAGCTATTTTGTAAAATAGGCATAGACTGGATTGCTTTTATATAGTGACTTGGAGTTGCTGCTATCGTTCTCTGAAACACTTAGAGTCCGAGGAAACTGGGTGGAGAAGGTAGAATTGCTCGAGTCCGACAGGTGCAAAGAAGAATGTGCAATCAGACTCTTTCTCATCATGGTGTCAGCAAACACAACAGCAGCATTGCGTTTGGTAGAGGAAAATTTCGTGTGGTGATCCATCCAAGTATTATGTAGGTCCAAAAACTGGTGATACTTTTCAGTATAGTCAACTGGGTTATACTTCAAGACGCTGAGAACAAGATGGTCGAGATTAAACACGAAAGTTAGTAGCGTAATCTGGATGATGCTCCATCCTTCACTTTTGGACACGAGGAACCACACCAAGAACACCTTGATGGCTTCTTCTGCGATGGGAATGAAGAAACTTTCATAAATTGGTAGACAATTCTCGTCTGGAGCCTGATACTGCCCAGCAGTAACAATTTCCTTTAATATGCCCATAAGACGACTAAACCATGCTGCCACAATCGCAAAGAAGACGATGGCGGCTAAGTCTTGAGCTGTGGGGGTAAATGGGTACACTTTGGTAGACGATGAGAGCACTCCCCCTAGTAGAGTGCCCACCGCGCCAAAACAACCCACCACGTGTACTGCTAGTAGCAATGCTGTAGCAATACCGTAGGATTTTAGGTTCATCTAAGGAGTTTAGGAGAAGGAGCTGAAGTCAGCGTAGATGGTAGATATGGAGTTACGAATGTTCGGCCAATGAAAGCGCGCAGAGACTGGCTTATACCTCGATGGGGAGAAACCAAAACAGAGTCACGTGATATGACAGATGCTGGAGGTGACGCTTTGAGGACGAATGAAGTGGGGCAGCGTTGGAGGAAGGGAGGGAACAAAGAAGGTGACGGGAAGGTAAAGGATGGCAAGGGAAGAAGCAGCCAAAGCGGGTCAGGTAGCAGGGAATTTCGGGCAAAACGGAGGTGGCGGGCCCAAGCTGGACCGGCGTGCCCTGGACTTTCGCGCCACAGCCAGAGCAGGGCGGTCCATCCGTTAGGCGAGTGTCTGCCGCTTATCGCCCCAGACCCGCGAACCGTAGATCGCATTCTCGATTTAGTATTCTCCATCAACCTACCCCTGATGAGTCGCCGTGTCATTCCCCTCGAAAGCAATCCTGAAATTTTCAACTCACTCTCGTCCAAGCTCGGACTTTCGCCAGTGTTGCAATTCCATGATGTTTATTCCATCTCCGACCCCGAGCTCCTAGCCTTCTTACCCCAGCCGGTTTATGCCATTATCATGCTCTTCCCCATAACTCAAGGATACGAGGCCCACCGTGCTGAACGGGACGCCGCTAGACGTGAGTACCAAAACGAGGACTTCGAAAACATCAAATGGTTCAAACAGGTGATTGGCAATGGATGTGGTCTTTATGCTTTGCTCCATGTCTTGTCGAATTTGCCATCGGACTTCATCATTGATAATTCTATCCTCAAGAAGGCATTTCTTGACCAGTTATCTACTACTTCCACCGAGGATGACATAAGTCAGCTTGTGCTCAATCTTGAACTGAATATTCAATTGGACTCAAACTACGGGAAGCAGGGCCAAACCGAGGCTCCTTCTGCTGACACTCAGATTAACCTTCATTTCATCACTTTCGTCAAGGGTAAGGACGGCCACTTGTATGAGCTCGATGGTCGCAGGAAGGGTCCAGTGGATCTTGGTCTATCCACGGCGGAAAACAACATCCTTGATGACGACAAGTTGAAGCAGAAGATCCAGTTCTACATGAACACCACCGATGAAGAGAACCAGCACAACTTTGCGCTCATGGCTGTGGGCCCCGCTTTGGACTAGCTACTCCTGTATTCAACGTGAGTCACAGAAGAGCGTGCAGGGCCTTCACTATCGCGTATATGGCTTTTATCACTGAGTGCCGCTGGACTATGGTGCTCCAATACTGAGTACCGGCCTACGACTGGCTCATTTACCGTCTTGCGCAATAGTGCTATGTAGTCCTCTCAAATTTGGCCCTTGATGTCGATCTTGCGGAATCCCGTGTTGACGGTGATCCCTTGGATGGTTGCCCGGGAAGCCACACAGTCGAAGTCACCACCACTGAGGTACGGTACTAACTTGAACTCCGCCGCAAAAGCGTCAAATGCCGGCTGGTCCAAGTTGAGCTCGTTCATTAAGAAGCCAACGCTGATTTTTCGGTAGACTTTGGATATGATGTTCAATGCCTTCACTCGTTCTCGCTTAACAAGGTTCTCCTTAAGAAGATGATACCCCAACGCCATCTCCTTGCACTTGCTAAAAAAATCGATTACCTCAAACATCTCATGATATCGTCCTTGGATCTGGTAGCTGTGTAGATCGAGTGCCTTCTGAATACACCGTATAAGCCTTTTCTCTAATCGCTGCTGATATTGAGTATCATCCACCACCACCTCTGTTTTAATGGTAAACACCTCGGAGTGGTTGTTGGTGATGATCATGTAGATAATCCGATAGCATGTGAACTCCAAGTCATACTGTACAAAGTCGTTCTTCCCCTCCTTCCTTTTCATCTCGTACAAGTACTTGAGCTGGGTCTGACACTGATTGAATTCTCCCAAATCATTGTTCTCAATGGCTATCCGGGCATGGGTCTCATAAACTCGTAGCGTAAGGTCGCTCTTAATGTGCTGCACTGTCAAGTCTTGTCTGATGGACTTGAACTGATTGTTGAGGTACGAATACGGGGCATGTTCTCGATGCTTCTGCTTCATCAACTGTAAACTTTGCTTTAGTACATGCTCTGGCCGTACTCGAGCAGGATCTGGCTCCGATGTCAACCGAAGATAGTGCTTCTCGAGATCTGTGCACCAGCCAATGATGAAGCCTTCCTTGGTTCGGGCCACCAGTCTCTTCTTCGGCTCTGGGGTTCCTGTGAACCGCTCCCTCCGCTGCCTCTTTCTCTCCATGGAGTCAAAATCTCCGTTCAGACCTTTTTTCGAGTCACTAATTGCTCTGTCGCACATCAACAGTAACGGCCCTCCATTTATCACCGGAAGTGTCTGGTTATTCCAATCATTCACATTGAGCTTCCCTTCCGCCTGTGCTTTACTCACTAAGTGTTCCAACTGCTGATTCAATAGCTGCTGCTTGTCCTGTGGCATAAACTCTCGGATCCCAAAACACCGCTTGGAAAACTCAATCAAGCTGTCGGGCAATGCACCAACGCTTCCATCGCATTCTAGCATCACCTCTCCTCCGCCTGAGAACACCGGTAACGTCTGTTTGCTCCAGTCATTGGTCCACAACTTCCCCTCACTAGTCGCTTTGGTTACAAGCTGCTGGAGCTCGTTGTTCATCTGGGCTTTCATCGCGTCGTTTAGCGTATTGTTCGCTCTGGTGAACAGATGCTCCACGAACCTGGTAAGCGAGTCAGGCCATGACGGCGATGCTTGTCCGGCAGAACCACCTTCTTGTCCACCAGAATTTCCACCTCCATTACCACCTCCTTTCTGCTTCTTTTGACGGCCAAGCTGGAATCCTTCGACTGCATTGTACGACATAGTATATGTTCTCTATCAGGGGAATGTAGAGAAGGGCGCACTGGGTTAATTATCATTACTTTTTTAGGTCAACCTCGCTCAAAATCTACCGCCTCTCCTTGTTTGCACCATTGCTGAAATGAGGTCGGCAATTTTCAATAAAGACTCGGGTTCTGACCGAAGGCGTGGATTACCGAGCCGGGCGTCGCCGCTATCCACGTTTAAAAAGGCCAAATCGCTGTCACCGTACGTTGGGGCCAAGAAGGAAAAGGTCAATAACGTTGTGACCTGGAATTTCGATGAGCTTTTGACCTCGTATCACGACAACGGTCTGCTCCCCACAATTCTACTGCCCACTCTCCCACCACAATTTGAAGACAACGGGGAGTTTGACAAGCGGGTGCCCCGAATTTCTGTGGATGATTCAAGTGACGATGATAAGCCGCTCAAGTCACTAGAAGGCAGGCGGTCGGTGGCCAGCGAAGACATGCCGCTACTGATGCTATCTCCTACGCTTCCCGCAATATTTGACCCATTGCCCGCCAAGCACCCCAAGCTCGAGCAGCCGCTTCCCAAGAAGGCTCCAGTGATGCCTACCTACGATAACAAAAATCCTACTTTCAAGGTGAGGTGGATCAACAAAACCAATGATTCCAAGCGTCCTCGATTTCCGCTCCGGATCACGTTTGCCACGTCTGACAAATATCGGGCGTTGGCGGTGACGGGACTCGGCATTCAGGTGGAGAAGAAGAAGGATAATAAGGACGATGACCGCAAGGCTGAGCTTCGCAAGCTTGGTGAAGACATCCTCCGAGTTGAGGGCAAGGATCACAAGAAAAGCATGTCAGAAAGAAAGAACTCATGGCTTCAACTGGCGCGAGATCATGATCACCAATTAACTTCTTCGAGTAGTCCACTTACTGGAATGTGCCACGGACTTGAATCCATTTTATCCTACTTGGTTGCATACAACTTCGACGAGCGACTGAAGGTGGCCGCCGACATTTTACCTTCAGAAAGACTCTGGATTCAGCTTTTCAATCACATTGCGGGGGTCATTGACTATATCGATAAGCTTACTCCCAATTATGAACAAAAGATCCCCACATACCTTTCATTTTTTGCAGGAATTCTACACCAACTACGAGGTGTTCTTCTTAAAAAAGTCAACTTTATTCTTCAGCGTGTGATTGACTCATACAAGAAGAAGGGAGATAACCCCGAACTCAAGAACAAGATCATTGAACTTCAACAAAAAATTATAGACAATTATTCCAACATCGTTTCCCTCTTCGGACGTGCACAAACATGCTTTAATTGCCCTCCCATTTCGGTAATGTTCCCCAAGACTTGGTCAATGAGAGCAAAACGTCCCATCACTTTTGGAGATATCATTTCTCCTGCTTCCGATAAGCATTCACTTCCGTTGGGAGTCTACTCTGAGATTCAAGATGTTAGTGCATTCCTCCTTAATTGCCTAACGGAATTCATCGACCTCTTTGAGGAGGCCAAGTACGGATTGGATGCCAACCACTTTAAGATTAAATAGGACGTCTTACGTACTTTAATAGCACATGATGCTTACTTTGAGTCGATCATAGACTATAAATGTTAATGCAGATGTTTCGTTTTGTTCTCGCCACTTTAACTTCAACTGTCTCGGTCTTTCTTTCAACGTCTCTCCTTCACTTCAACCGTTTTTACTTCTTCCTCTTCACCATATACTTCTCCTTGTAGATCCAACTGTTTCCAATCAACTTGGCGCCAAACAACTCGCTTAGCCGGAGCCATGCTGCAGCCAAGTAGTGATCTTTTTTGTGCCACTTTGATTTGGCACTCCAAATCTCTCCCAACTGGATCATCAGGTCGACGTACCCCAAGGAGGCTGCCTTGGAAAGGAGCAAGATTCCCAAGGGTTCATCGGGCTTGGAAAGCCCCCAGCCAAAGAAAGCCGCATTAGCCAACTCATGATATGCGTTGAGAGTAACGTCTTGCTTGTTGTTATTGATGGTCTTTAAAAGTTGCTGTTCCGAGTAGGTGGCGTAATGTTCGTGGACCTTAATGGGGTCAATCTCCGGAGCGATACTTTTCTTGATGAGTCCCACTAGATCTTCAGGCTGGAGCCCATTGAGCTTGGAGATGTAGACGTTGATGTTTTGAGAGTTCTCGTTGAACATCAGCGACAAGATGCTTTTGCACAACCACTTGATGGCATGGCGATCGTTCTTCTTGACTCCCTGGCCAATTCTCAATGCCATCGCATATAAGTACATAGCCTTTGGGTAGTTGTTGGGGATGTTGGCAGAAATCTGAAGTTGATACGAGGCTTCACGGTGCTTACCCAAGCCTCGAAGCTGAATAGCTAACTTTGTTCTCTGTTCAGGGGTTAGGTCTTGATGGTGCTGGGAAGGAGGCGAGCTTGCACCCGATGTCTGGCTGATGCCAGTCATGGTTCCACCATTGTCAGATGCTATTCTACGGGGACTCGTGTGGAAGTTCAAGTCTCGCAGGACCGGAGCCGATGGGCTTCTAAGGCCGGGTTTGGTGGAAAATTTCTCCTGACGTAGCGTAGGGGTACTTTGTTGGTTGCCACCATCAAGAGAGTCGTTGGATCCAAAGTTAAACTCATCGCTTCCCGTGGACACCTGAACGGACTGGATATCAGACTCGTGGTGGTTGACCACCCGAAGCACCTTCTCTTGTTCGTCGTCAGAATTATACTGAGTGTAACGATTGAGCTTGGGGGTCACGGGAACGGGGACTTCGTTGCCCAACACCACGGTGCTCTCTGACCGGATGGATGCTTGTCTACTAATGGAAATATTCAGACCCGCCAGACTTCCACTGCTAGAGGACTGCGACGCAACGTCGGCCAGGAGGGAGCTGATTGAGTTGTTCCTTCGCTGATAAACCACATTCTTGACATTGACACTCTTCTTGCGACTCAACAGCTCTTCACCCGCCGGACCACGGTTGATGAAGTTGAGCTGCTTGTTCAAAAAAGGTTGGTTGTTGATAGGGCGATTTGGGAACCTCCCTTCATCTCTCTTCACCATCACATCTGGGATAATGACGGAATCTCTTCGGGTAAACTGGTCGTCGTCAAGTCCCAACCGATCTAGAAGCCTTCCCGTAGTCTGCACACTGATCATGGAGTCTCGGCGACCAAAATCACCTCCATCTCCATCTTCATCATCTAGCCCAAGCCGATCCAATAGCCGTCCGCTGGTGGAGACGGAATCGAACGAGTAGACACTTTCTCGGTCGGACGCAACTCCTCTCCGCCGCGATTGGACTTGAAGTTCGAGCTGCTGTAAAGGACTAATGCTGTCGTTTCTATTCATGGATGTTCATATGGTAGGATTTGTATCAGGTAGTAAACGACGATTTACGTCATAGTCACGTGCATACCTCAATGAGACACCACGTAGCGACGGAGAGACCACGGCGCACGCGCGCACGGGAGCCTGTGGGTCGAGCGCTAAAGAGAGCGATGGGCCGAGTGCCATTGGGTCCCCGACCGACGGCGGTGCGAGGCTGGCCCGCCCCCGTCCCCTGTCTTGAGCTGGGTGGGCCCATGTGGGCCCAGTCTAGTTGGCACTGCGGCGCTGCTTCACAGTCCTACCTGCTACTATCTCCACCCTCCAGCGTCCTTATCACGTCTTGATCGGCATTTCACCATCTTTCTTCCCCATTGGGTATGACTTTCGATGCCTCACCGATCTCCGCCCATGTCTACGGCTCCTCATCCGTCAAATGCCGTTGAAGTGCATTTCCCTAAGGAGCCGCGCGCGGCTCGGTCAGATTTATAAGACTATACCTTCACTTGCCTCTTTAACTACATCCTTCACTATGGAATTCGGCCGTGATATCGTTCATCCAGAGACCGATCCGTCCACGTTATCCAATTACTTGGACTTTCAAATTGCCCACACCACAGAACTCAACTTCTCCATTGACTTTCCCCAGAAGCTTATTCGCGGAAATGTCACTTATCTGTTGACCAAAAAGGCATCTGCCAGTGCCGTTATCCTTGATACTTCGTACTTGAACATCGAGAAGGTCAGCATCAATGGCAAGGAAGCGTCGTTTACAGTTGGCGATAGACAGGAGCCACTCGGGTCCTCGCTCTCCATCCCTGTGGAGGAGTCCTCATTCTCCCTTACCATCGACTTCTGCACCACCGATAAGTGTACTGCCATTCAGTTCCTCGATAAGGAGGCCACCGACGGCAAGAAGTCTCCCTATTTATTTTCCCAGTGCCAGGCCATCCACGCCCGAAGTTTGTTCCCGTGTTTTGACACTCCCGCAGTCAAGTCCAAATACTCAATGGTTGCAACGTCGCCCTACCCAACCCTCATGAGTGGCAGACAGCAGGGATCAAAGAAGGTGGATCACGGCTTAGTGGAGTTCTCGTTCGAGCAGCCCATTCCAATCCCCTCTTATTTAATGAGTATTGCATCTGGTGATATTACCGGAAAGCCCATTGGTCCCCGGTCTCATGTCTTTTGTGAGCCTGTAAACATTGATGCTTGTCAGCACGAGTTTGAGGCCGACATGGAGCAGTTCATCAAAACCGCCGAGTCTATTGTGTTTGAATACGAATGGGACCAGTACGATGCACTTGTGTTGCCGTCCAGTTTCCCGTACGGAGGTATGGAAAACCCCAACATCACGTTTGCCACGCCTACTCTTATCAGTGGAGATCGTGAGAATGTGGATGTCTTGGCTCACGAGCTCGCACATTCGTGGTCAGGGAACTTGGTGTCCAACTGCTCCTGGGAACATTTCTGGTTGAACGAGGGATGGACGGTTTATCTCGAAAGGAGAATTCTCGGGAAGATCCACGGTGCTGCCACCCGTGACTTCAGTGCTATAATAGGATGGAGCGACCTTGAAAATGCCATTAAGGCCATGGGAGACCGGGCCTCGAGATTTTCAACCTTGATTCAGAACCTCAAGGACCAGTGTGACCCTGACGACGCATTCAGTACCGTACCTTACGAAAAGGGCTCTAATCTATTATACCACATTGAACAGGTGTTGGGAGGAACGGAGAAGTTTGATGCCTTTATTCCTCACTACTTCAACACCTTCAAATACTCATCTCTCGATTCGTATCAGTTTATTGATTGCTTATACAACTTTTTCAAGGATGACAAGGACAAGTTAGACTCCATCAACTGGAAAGCATGGTTGTTTGAGCCAGGGCTTCCTCCCATCAAGCCCAAGTTTGATACCTCGTTGGTGGATGAATGCTACAACCTCGCGGACAAGTGGTTCAAATACGCCAGTACAGGCGAGCCATTTGACTTCTCCACCAGTGACATCGCTTCGTTTTCTGCCAACCAATCGGTGGTGTTTTTGGACGAGCTTGCTTCATTCGATAAGAATGCTGGCTTCAAGTGGAAACACCATCAAGACAAGCTCCAGAAATTGACCAAGGTGTACGCTTCTTACTCTACGTCTCTGAATTGTGAGGTTCTCTTTCGCTGGTACCTGTTGCAAGTTGCAGGCCATAACCAGGAGTTTTATGCCAAGCTTGGAGAATGGCTTGGAACCGTGGGCAGAATGAAATTCGTTCGTCCTGGCTACGTTCTTCTCAGCAAGGTGGACCGCAGCCTTGCCATCCACTACTTCCGCAAGTTCGAGGCTAGCTACCATCCCATCTGTAAGAGCATGGTGAAGAAGGATCTTGGACTCTAGCTGGGGCGACGCTGATATCGCAACACCCCGCTTACATAAACATTACATAATATTATTTCGCGACCATAGCCTTCAAATCGTGTTTAGATACACGTATTACAACAAATATGTCACTTTCATTTTCTTCTATTCCAGTATGTTTCAAATACAAGCTCATATAGACGGTACTAACCAAAAGCTTACGTCTCTTTCCGAACATTTCAGCCTTGATCTGATCAAGAACAATGCAAATGCTTTACAACTGAGCCTTTCTAAAGTCAGACCTCCTCAGGAGTTCTTTGATTACAGACGCCTTAGCAAGCCCGCTAACTTTGGAGAGGTGCAAAGCCGAGTTTCCTATAACGTGGGATACTTCTCTGCTAACTATGTGGCCATCGTGTCCTTGTTATCCATCTATGCATTAATCACCAACTTATTGTTGCTTTTTGTGATTTTCCTCGTGGGAGGAGGCATATATGGTATCAGCAAGTTGGGTGGAAACGACTTGGTCTTGCCAGTGGGAAGATTCAACACTAGTCAGTTGTATACTGGATTGCTCATTGTGGCGGTTCCTTTGGGATTTTTGGCTAGTCCAGTTTCTACAATGATGTGGTTGATTGGATCCAGCGGAGTTTGTGTATTTTCCCACGCTTCGTTGATGGAGAAGCCTATTGAGACAGTATTTGAAGAGGAGGTTTAAGCCGGTATGTGCTTGCTGTACTATATAAATGAGTGAGGCTGAGTAAACGATTTATAAAGCAGAGTAGGATGAGAGGATTGGGATGAGAGGATTAGTGTGAAAGGATCAGTGTGAAAGGATCCGGATGCGAGGATTAGGATGTCAGAGAGGAACGGTGCCAGCACAGCAAGACAGAAGCATCGGCAGAAGAAAGCAAGGAACGATGCACTGTAAGGGTCGAAAGCAAACACAGACTCAGACAAACAGAACAGGCACAGGGACCCCTCTGAAGCAATATAATCTTGCAAGCCAAGCGTCTACTCTGGTGCTGTCATCACCACTCACGTCCAAAGCTTTCATCTACATTTTTGAAGTATTATCGTGGATTTACAATATATAGAATACACGCAAGCATGACATGAAAGGATTAGATACCCAACTTGGTTCTTCTCCAGTGTCTTCTCTTGGCGTTGTATCTGATGGAGTTATCAGTTCTCAATCTAATCCATTGAGGCAAAGGTCTGTTTTGCTTTTGAGCCTTAGCCAACTTTTGCTTGGTCTTGAAAGATTTATGAGACTAAAATGTTAGTATTGTGCTGGAGGTTACACCATTGAACTGAGTCCTGTCATCGGGATTGCTTGATGGGTGCTTGATACTTTCATTATCTTGGCTCTGTTTTGAATGAGTCACCTGTCCTTCTTGTTTTGGGCGTTTAACTAACTGACATCTTCTTCGTACTCATCACTTGACTTCACTTTCGCCATCCACTCAAATCGTTCGTTGCTTCATCCACGGTTCACATCCACATCATAATTCACATCCTTGATCACAGTCTTCACATCAGGAATCCCTTTTATTCGGTTTGTACATACAGGCATAGTTGATGTCTAATTCGTAAGATGAGAAATTATCAATCTTTTTCTGTGAAGAATTTGCCTGAGGCCCACCTGCACAGTGCCGGCACAGAGCAGCAAAAAAACGTGCATCACCCAATGTGACTGCTTTCCCCCCGAGTCGCACAGGCGATGCCAGCGAGGGCCTGGTCGCGCAGAAAGTGGTGAAAAATTCACTCCACCAATCTTTTACCAACCATCGTTACAACATGACCAGAACCTCCGTTCTTGCTGATGCCCTTAACGCCATTAACAACGCCGAAAAGACCGGTAAGCGTCAAGTCTTGATCAGACCTTCCTCCAAGGTTATCATCAAGTTCCTTACCGTTATGCAAAAGCACGGTTACATTGGTGAATTCGAATACATTGATGACCACAGATCCGGAAAGATCGTTGTTCAATTGAACGGTAGATTAAATAAGTGTGGTGTTATCTCCCCAAGATTCAACGTCAAGTTCAACGACATCGAGAGATGGACTGACAACTTGTTGCCAGCTAGACAGTTTGGTTACATTATCTTGACCACTTCTGCTGGAATCATGGACCACGAAGAAGCCAGAAGAAAGCACGTCGCTGGTAAGATCTTGGGTTTCGTTTACTAGATCATAGACCTGTACCATTAATACACTGCCACCAAATTATAACCTGTACTCTGCCTAATCAAATGTATACATGGCTAGCTAGCTGAGCACGGCCGCGGCCTAGCAGCATATAGGGCTGGAGCCCCTGTATGTTACGCGCACGTGACGTGCTGAGTGCACTCCCGGTCCCTTTGGCACTTTCCAACCTGCGAAAAAACTTGAGAAAATTTAAACCTCCCATCAGTTAGAAACTTCAGAACAACCATGTCTGCTGGTATGTATCCTCCAAGACGATACGATAGAGCCTTCACCCAGATTATCAAACCGTGAATCCAACGGCAAACACGCGGAAGCCATTTGATGATGTCCCGTTATGGTGATGATTCACTACCCGATGATTAATTTTTCATGAAGCTATTCCTCCCCGTCATTTCGTTACCATCCTTGGGTTCAAATTACTAACTTTCTAGCTAGAGACCAAGTTTTCGGTGTTGCCCGTATCTACGCCTCCTTTAACGATACTTTCGTTCACGTTACCGATCTCTCTGGTAAGGAAACCATCGCCAGAGTTACTGGTGGTATGAAGGTCAAGGCCGACAGAGATGAATCCTCCCCATACGCTGCCATGTTGGCTGCTCAAGACGTCGCTGAAAAGTGTAAGGAAGTTGGTATTACCGCTGTCCACGTTAAGCTCAGAGCTACTGGTGGTACTAAGACCAAGACCCCAGGTCCAGGTGGTCAATCTGCTCTCAGAGCCTTGGCTAGATCCGGTTTGAGAATCGGCAGAATTGAGGATGTCACTCCAGTGCCTTCTGATTCCACCAGAAGAAAGGGTGGTAGAAGAGGTAGAAGATTGTAAGCGTGGGGATTGTTTCACGTTTATTCATCCGTCATTTCACTAATGCCATTAATCGAGGGGTATAGTTAAGTGTATCCTTACCGGCGGTCTTCCGTCAATGTACATTGCGTAAACGAGATGTAGAAAGTGTCTGACGTAAGGGATAGTCGTAGGCCTAGGTGGAACAACTTACGATGGCCAAATTCGCTGCCCTAGAGAATTTGAGCGCACATGTGGTTGAAACCACAGATAGGCGGCCTACGACCCTCTCCCTACTGGCAATTGCTCAGGAGACACGGCACCGACAATGTGCTCAGCTTTTTGAACCAACAGTCTCCGGCGTCTGCCATTCCCGACATTCCCTTCCAGCCATACGACTACCAGGACATCAGAGATATGGGTCATACCTTCCTCCACTACATCTACATTGACAACGCCATGAGCCACCGCTACGCGCCGGTGAAGTTCTTTGACATGTCAAAACAGGCCGAGACCCAAATCAGATTGTGGCAGAAGTCCTTTGGCAGGCAGTCTGTCCTTGAGTATGCCGGCCAGTTCATGCTCCACGACTTTGAGGGTGGCAGGGCCCACTTTTCACAGGAGCTAGCCCGCCCAGCTACTTCTGCCCCAGTGTCGTCTGCTACACGTCACGAGCTCGATTCCGAGATGGGTTCTACTGGGCTGCTTTCGGGGGAAGTCTCTTTTGACGATATCTTCCTTCCGCTTGCGAAGTCCATCGAGGGCCTTCCCGCCACCGCCGACTCCCGATACCTCTGGGACGGCCCTCCCACTTGCCACTTAGAGCTTCCGGCCATGGATATCAACCCCGTGTACTTCCTTTACCCCCATCTGCCCGCCTGGGGTCTGCGTTCCCAGGGCCAGCAGCTCGGGATGCACCTTGATAGCCTCGAGCACTACGGAAAGTTGACGTTCGAGGTCTACTTCGTCCACGCAGCGTTTCCGCTCGTCAAGAAGGACGTGGTGGAGGCCGTCAAGGACGCCACAGCAGCGTTCACTGACATTGTGGCCTACACCGGCCTCAAGCAGACATTTATCAGCTGGAAGGGCATGGAGGCCGACCCGCATCGTCTCTTCTACCGGTACATCGGGCTCATGGCGCTACGGCACCACCGCCTCGACTGGATCCACGATTTGGCGATACAGGTGTCGAGGGGCCGTGGAACAAGCACGATCCGACCGTCAGACGGCATGGAGGAGCTGGTGGCGGAACACCACTCGAGCCAACCTGGGTCCGACGACAACATGGCTTGGTTTACGGCACTTCTCCAGCAGGCCGCCCCACCGCCCAATCTGGAGCCCCCCAAATCTAGGGACCTCTCCGTTCTTGGGGAGAACCTCATAACCAGGCTTCTCTTGGAGTACCTTTGGAAGAACCACCCCAGCCGCCACGCTTCGTTCAGCGTCGCTTTGCGCTTGTTCAAAGATTACATTCCCGTGTCCACCCACCAGATTGGTGCCTGTGCATTGGCAGACCTTGGAGCGGCAGAGAGCTGTATCATGGGCTTTTTGCAGTCGGCCTCCTCCGACTTCCACCACACCCAAGCCTTCATCAAGCATGCTGCGATGAAGCAGAACGTCTCGATCCTTCGTCTTGGCTCGTTCTCGCAGGCTGGCGCTCTTCCCCCGTTGAAGGACCACTCCAGCATAGGCCGCGCAATCCTCCAGCACCCAGCAGCGTGCCAACACTCCCACGACTTCCACACGATGTTGAAGACCCTCCGTATTCTTGGAAGCTGCCAGTACAACTTCTACGTCAACTACTGGCTCCTCAAACTAGCTAACGAGGTGTCGATGCAGTTTGTTGCACCTCTCAGAAAGCTTCTCCTCTCCCAGTTCTACGCCCGCCATCTCCTCGACCAAGCTGCGGTGTTTGACTTTTTTGACAACAAACGGTACGGCGAGTTGTTGGTTAAGCGCCGGAACTCGCCCGGCTTCATTGACATCCAGTTCTCGCAGTACCTTACCTACCTCAGCGTGACAGAATCGGGCGACGTGCCCAGTTTCGCCAAGCTTCAAGTATCGTCACTCATGGAAGTTGTCCACGCATTGCCTCCACAACAAGTGCCTCGCCTAATCACAGACTTGTACCGGGCACCAGCGGTGTTCTCCCTAGACCAGAAGTTCACCACCAAGTGTCTCAATCGTCTCGAGCAATTACCGCCGGTGCAGCTCCCGGCCCTCATCGCTCAGCCACACCCTAAAATGCTAGAGGAAACCGGAAAGGCATACATTGACTTTCTCTCGTGCTGGTTCACTTTACACCTTCCCCTACACGAGTTCATCGACGCCCAGGCTGGCTTCACAGATGCCATAAGTAAGATTGTTGGATACCTGATGTCTCGTGATGGCATTTCCGAGTCTTCTCACCTATACATTGGGAACTTGGCGGTACACCATCCAGACACGCTAAAAGAATTGGTGCTCCCGCTTATCAAGCATAGTATCAATCAGGAAATGAAAATTCCGCAAACCCCGAGATCCTCTCCGTCCTTCAGATTACGCGTCAAAAACATTCTCACAAGTGAGCTGATGTTTGACGTACCGCCGATTATGGACTCAGATCTTGGCCACATGTGCATGGTGAATTTTCATGTTGCAGGAAAGGTCTATGGCAGAGATAGCCCTGCCTCGGATATGTGCTCCAAAATGGGTAGCATTGGTCAGCACTACTTTCGATTCATGAGTCGCAAGCTGATCTTGACAAAATCAACATCGGCTGAGGAACTCGACTGGCTAGTGGAATTCTGCGACGCCGGCGCCACGCAAAGTGCCATTGCGTTTGACTCCGGGTTGGTGTGGGAGCCATTCGAAAGTGCCCGCTACACCAAGTTGATTCGCAGCCAACTTCATTCCAAGTTCGACTACATCAAGATGGGAAAATCCACCTTCAAGCAGCTTATGGGGTCCGCTTGCGTCCAGGACCCACGAGCGGCAGAAATTTACGTCCAATCGGTGGTAGCTAAGGCTAAGGTCAATAAGGGTAACTTACTCCAGGTGTGGCAGGGGCCGGGGCGTCACGTGACACGAGACGCTGCTAAAAAGTTTCCTAATTAGGTTTGAATTTCCACTGATAAGCACCAGCTGCGAAATCACTCCTCAACAGGAAAGGGACAGAAAACATCTATCTGTATATATATACCAATCACAATCACTTACTATCGTTTCTACAAGCATCGAAAACAGGCATCATGCAACAAGGAATTTTGATTCTCATGGGAGGGATCATAGTTTCTCTCCTTCTCTCTCACAAACAGATTGCATCCCTTATCAAAAAGCATTTGACTGCGTCCAAGGGCTCAGCCTCTGCTCCTAAAAAGGCTGCTAAGTTATACAATTCAGGAGGTCCAGTACCAGTTGCTACTCCTTTAATGATAACTCCCGAGCAGGTGGAAAACTGGGACGATCGGCCTTGGAGACCATTTAGATGGCCCTACCACCAAACTATGTCTATCTTCAAGCTTGACATTAACCACTGGTTGGATATGGATAAGTACTACTGGCATTACATCCAGGAAAAGAAGAGAATCTGGCACGAGTACGGTCGAGAAAATATCGACTGGTTGCCTGAAAGTGACGAGGCATGCTTGGAGCTCATGGAAATTGTCACCGACCATATGTTGAAGAGGTATCCTCTTCTCTTTACTCTCTTGGAAGATAAGGGTAAGAAGGGTAAGATTGTGAAGAACGAGCTTACCAAGGAAATTCTTGACATGACTCATCCATTGAAGGAACATCCATTACTTTACGTCAGTAACATGGCCAAGGAGGATTTCTACATTGTGCAAAAGAGAGACGACGGATTACACTACTTGACGGCAGCAGCAGTACCCTTCCCTGGAGGAAGTTTTGGTATTGACAAAAAAATCGGACGCCATTTGGATGTGATTCATAATGAAGTTCCCTACTACCACGAAAAGTTGAAGAGATCCATGGAGAAATGGTTTAGTCGTTTGGAGCCCGATGGACCCGTGGAGAGAGCATCTTGGTACATCACCAGAGACCACAAGTTGAAGGTGAGTGACATTTACCAGCTGCCAGATTACGTCTCGGATCTTAAGAGTGAATTGTCCACGTCCGATCCTCTGGAATTTTTGGTTCGGGTTGAGAGACAAACACTCAGAAGATTGCCTAAGTCCAGAGCTATCATCTTCACCAACCATCCGGTGTACTACTCTATTGAGGAAATGAAGGACGAAGCCATGATTCCTTCATTGTTGAAGAAGATTATTTACGAAGCTCCCGAAAAGATTATCCAGTACAAGAGTTTTGCCTTGTTAAGAGACCACCTTGCACCTTATCTCCAGTCCTTGATTGACCGCCAAATTGAGAAGGGAATCATCGAGAAAGACGAGCCCAAGACGCAACCAACGTACCCGTTTGCCAGCTGGGCCAAGACCGACTTTGACTATGTCAACGGTTGGTCGTCGCCCCATGTCGACAAGAAGGAGCACGATTACAGGGAGAAGCTTGAAAAGGAGAAGCGGTTTGGAAATGAGTAAATATACAGATTTTTCATTCTTTGATGTAGGCTAGAAGCTAGTGGACTGAAAGTATGATAATTATCCACGCTTAGGTTTAGGCTTGGGCTTCGTCTTTGGCTGAGACGAGGGCTTGACAGCATTGGCCGGACCCGCCCGGCCCGACGGCCTCTCAGCAGCCCGCACGTGTTTGACGGCGGTGGGGTCTTGCATGACGTCGTTGAAGGCATCCTCCTTGAGTCTTTTGTACGACTCTGCAAGGTCAGGACTGACGTATTCGAGGAGCATGGGCGTCACCGTGAATGCTATCATAACGGTGAAGATGATGGTGTAAAGCTTGCTTTTGAAGATGAAGCCAAATGGCCCGTTCATCAAGAGATCAGTCAAGCCGCCAGAATTCTGTTCGTAGTAATCCTTCACGTTGAAAACTTTGATCTCCAACCGCGACTGCGACAAGTCAATTTTGGTGGTGTTGGAAGACTGCTTGGCAGAGTCATCCTGGTAGGCAGAGATGCCGTCGTCGACGGTTATGCGGTAGCGGGGGTTGTAGATGTGGAAATCGTGAGATTGTATCACCAACTCGTAGTCTCCCTGAGACAAGCCGTCAAAGAAGAAGTCAAATTTCTGTGACACAGGGGCACGCTCGGTGGAGAAGTCGGCAAGGTTTATGAGATCAACATCGAACCGGGCCGCAAGATTGGCGCCGTTATGGATGTCGAGCGTTTGAGCCTGTTGGAGGGCCGAGTCCAACGCAGTATCGGGAATTGAAATATCACCGTAGAACCCGAGGGCAAAAGCGGACGCCACTAAATAACAGAATAAGAGCATAAAAATAGTAGAGGGCAGCTGATGGCGGCAAATGATGGCGACTGAAGATGGAGGGTACGCCGGAAGAAAGCTGAAGAAAGCTGATGGTGTTGTGGGGTGTGTGGCGCTTTGAAGAGCTCGTGGTACTAAATCTGATGTGTCGTCTTGTGAACTACTCTGTGGTGTTCTATGCTATCGTCTGTGACTTCTATGCTATCGTCAATTGGCAATAGTCAGTTCAGGAAGATGTGAAGTGGTGGTGGAGTGGAGGTGGAGAGGTTGACAAAAGGCCTTACCCGGACACGCGTGGTATATAAGGCGCGGGCGCCATCCACAAATTTTTTCCTCCTTGTACTTATTTAAGTGTCGGTATTATTGTAGGGCGTCAGCTTAGGACTTGCGTCCGCTCTAGGGCTGCTGCTCTCTACAACCTACACGAGAGTGAACTAGTCGTTTATGCGGGTAGTCAAGGAACTTGCGGGCGTGGTTGTGAGGAAATTAGTTACTTACTTGTTAAGTGCTGGAGGCTTGAAACACCAAAGGTAACTGACAAGAGAAAGGATTAACGACCGATTGCAATTGTGCATTCTAGCCTTCCAAACAGATGTAGTGTCGGTGAATTTCGAATGAGATGACGACCCCAGCACGATGAGAAGATGGAGACTCGCGGTGAAAGGACGCACGGTAGAAAAGACTTAGGCGTAACCCTTCAAACTTCGGGACCCCCATCGGTCGTATGTGTAGAGGCCAAGCCCGATTAAGCAGAGACCATAGATTTGGTTCGAGGTGATGGAGCTTTCGGAACTGGCATCATAGGCTATGAAGAGACTCACACTGATAATCACGATACGCTTCATCATAGACGCAATGGAGTACGTTAAGGTAGGCACCAGTCCTAAGAGCAAAAACGCTAGGAGTGTTTGAAGGAAGTGACTGAGTGAGTCAAGCAAAACCAAACAAACCACCACCATCAAATCCGAAGCGGTTTGAATGGAGCCTTTCAACTGCGAGATGTCGGTGGAAAGCATCACCGGAAGCTCGTTGATGAGAAAGCCTGCGAAGGAAAACGCAAACCCAATCAAAGAGATGTAGAGAATGATGGAGAGCTTGTCGGGCTTGGTAGCTGGCTCCACATTAAAGAAGTTGGAAAGAGGATTATTGATGGCAGCGTTGTTCTGGCTGACCACCTGAGAATACGAGTTCTTCTCGAGATCCGTCACCGAGTACGGTAGCTTGACCGAATTGGTGCGTTGCCTAATAAACCGCTTCTTCTTCACGTCCACGTGGGCATGATCGTCGTGCTTCTCCTGCTGGGGGAGTAGAGGAGTGCCTGGACGACTCAACTCTGTATTTAGCACCAACAGCGCTGGGTTCTCGGGCGACTCCCACGTAATGAGTTGTTTGCCGTATATGCTCTGGGTGGCAAACAAAACCACGCTGACAACGCAGAATATGAGGCCCTTTAGGTGGTCGGACCCAAAGTCCTCGAGAAACACGGAGGCATTGGAGTTGGAGTCGTCCCAAATGATGAGAAGCACTCCCATCACCAACGGTGTCAACGAGAAGTATGTCACAAATGGAAACATTACTCGGTAGATGATGCGGTACCCCAACACGATGAGTAGGGGCGACAATGCCTTGATGCTGGCCACGGTTGCAAGGGGGATCAAGGACGTGGCGCTCAACGAGAAGTACTTCCCAAGAAACTGGAAGAGTCCCAAGGGAAGAATCTTCAAAAACACCGCTTTTTGAAACGTGGCCACGCTGGCATCATTGGGCACACTTCCTGGCGGGAATTGACCCACCAATTGGGGGAATGCCTTCACTACCGTGATGAAGGTCAATGATAACAACGCGCCGATTAGAAATTGAAACTGGCTTAAGAACAACGGATAAGAGAATCTCACTAGAATGAGTTTGGTTAGTTGCGATGTCACCGACAGGCATGAGTACCACGAAATGCAAATGAGGACCTGTTTCCAAGCTATGGGCGGGATAATCAGCCCAAGCATTTTGAAGATGGGAGATAATTGACCGGAATGAAAAATAAAAATGAAAAAAAACATCCCCGATAGAGGGGAGTAGGGGAGTGATCGACGGGGGAGGCTTAGATCGAAAGGGGGCCCGCAGCGGCCCTCAGAGTGGGCCTATTTACCTTTGGCATGGGCCCGTTGGTACCACTCCTCGACCGGCGCGCGGGCGGTGGCCCCGTTTGCTCTACGAGGGCTACTCTGAGACGATGGTGAACTATTTACACAGATGGAGTGTTGAAGGAGGCGTGTTGGAGGAGGAGCGGCGGCGTCGCTCGGAGGTGTAGCGAAAGGGGTAACTAAAGGTGTAGCGAAAGGCATGACTTTTGGTCACAGGTGGCGCTGTTTGAAGTTCATCAGGGTTCCGTCCCTGGCAAGTTGTCAAGTCGACATGTGGCTACAGATGCCACTTGTTCACTGCAAATCTACGGGCTCCTTGATGATGCCATTCGCTCACTACTGATGTCTAGGCTCCTTAAGGATGCTAGCGATTTCTTGATGATGCTGTCCGCTGACTATTGATGCTATCGACTCCTCACTGATGCTATCGACTCCTCACTGATGCTATCCGCTCACCATTGATGATATTGCCTCCCCGATGATGTTGTCCGCTCATCCAGTCACAATCAAACAGCCACTTGTCTGATGCCACCCGCTCATTCGTAGGTGTACACGCGGCCACACGAGTCTCCCACAACCACCTGGAGTCGGCCCCGCGCAAGTCTTTCATCCCCGTCAATGTCGGTACGCTTGAAGATCTCCATGGCCGTCACGTCGCCCAGAATGGAATCGCCCCACGAAATCACCTCTAGTTCCACCAACCCCCACGGATGCTCAGGCACAATATCAAAAAGCTCAGTGGCACGGTGGGGGCCTCCGTACGAAACACCAATAATGTCGTGGCTCCAGTAAGTGTGCACATTGTTAACCACTCGGCCATACGTGACCAGCAGGTCGTTGACACTAGCAAAGCAGACGTTGGTCACAGCCCCCGGCTTGAGTTTCTGACTGAGAAGTAACTTTCCATTGATGGTGTAAACCATTAGCGTATTGGAATACTTGCCACTGTGCACAACAGCGAAATTCCCACTATCGTTAGAGATGGCCGCAAGCGTCTTTCCCGGTCCCAGCAGAATCTTGAACATAAACTTATACCGGGTCATGTCCCACATGATGATGACCCCTGCCCCATCCACGCTCAAGCACACTTTAAATGTCTTGCTGTACTTCAACATTTTGATGGGTGCAAAATGGCCGCGGAGAATGCTCTGTAGTTGAAGAGCCACTGGCTTTACCATGCACTTCCACACCTGGATGATTCCGTCCTCTGCTCCGGTGACAAACAACTTGTGACCGATCTGAATCACACTGGTGATGTCACAGGCGTGGACATTGAGCAACGTGGTGGTGTTGATGACAAGGGACCCCACCGATGTGGTGGCCTTACGAATGAGTAAGTCATCTTCACACGAGATGCACGAGGGTCTGCCCACCCACTTGCGAGTTTTGGAGCCGCGTTCCAACTTTTCCATGGGCTGATTGAGTTTCAGCTCAAACAGAAGATGAGGCTCATTTTCAAGGTCGGGAAGCGTAAGGTAGTAGTTGGCCAAGTTCAACACCTCTCGGGGAACGTGCGGCCGATGAAACACCTTCAATGGAGTTTGTCCAAAATTGTTGATCATTCCAATGACCGCACGCTTCTCCAATTCATCGTTGATGTTGTCCAAATTAATGGCTCCGTTGTACGATAAATGGTGGAACACGTTAAGTGACTTGACTGCCTCTGGGCCGCTTTGTTTAGGACCAAAAATAAGGTCAATCCAGAGATGAAGCTGTTTGGAAACAAAAGGAGATTCGAGCGCTTCTCTGTTCTTGGCAATGAAAAGGTTGGGGTCACCATGCGCCCATGGGGGGAGCTCGACGTCGTTGAGGACCTTCCCGCTTTGGGTAGTTCCTAATTCAAAGTTGTTGGAGTTCACTAGGAACTCCGGTAGGTAGAAGAACTCGGGTGTGAGCTCCCGCACATCGGTGGTGTTGTCACGAGAAGCAGAAGTCCATGCTTTCTCAATGGAGTTGAATAAACGATCGGCGTGATCGAACTTGCCTCCCTGGAGCATTAAGTACGAGTGCACGTAAGGCTTGAGGCGAATCAAGAAGGATGTCACAATCATGGCAGAAGAGTAGTGGGTTCCGTAGTGGAATGGCGGTGCCAAGGGGTCGTCAAGACTCTCCAACGCCTCGTATCTTTCCTGAAACTGGTTGGCCCGAGCCGAGGTTTGTGCGCCCATTGGTTTGGATAAGTCCCGGTACGTGTTGGGATCCGAAAGATCTAGGACATCACTAGTGAAATCTGCAATCACCCAGGGGAACACGGGATATTGCGTTAAATCGTTGAATGTGCGACCAGCGAATGTGTTGATGATCATGAGGTAGTAGAAGTTACTCATTTCTCCGTTCCTCCATTTACGAGTAGCTTCGAGATACGAGGCTTGTGGGGCCAGGAACGCCGAAGTAAGTCTGGATGCAAATGACAAGTCAGCTCCCGGGGTCGGTGATGTTTGGAGCAGCTGCATCAAGTCGTGATCAAGACCGTGGTGCGTGGCATAGGGCTGCAACTTGGAGTATATGGAGTCACGCTCACGACTAGAGAGACATGTGATGAGGATGCTGGCTCCGTCGTTGAAGAACATCTCCATCGCTATATCTCTAAGCAAAAATTGGCGCTTGGAAATACAACTGAGTTTGTCAAGACCCCAGCTTTTGGTGTGATGGGTGTCACTCTTGAGAAACGAACTGGATTGAGAGTTGATTAGCTGAAGATATGGGTCTCGCTGTTCCAATGGGGCATCCTTGGCGTCTATAACGTTCCCGTCCGAGCAATGGAAGTAGTTTTCCGTTAGATAAAGATAACCAGTACCTAATATCATAAGTGATTCCACCGGTACTAGTCCATTGATCTGGGAAACGTTCCAAAGTGACATGATTTGGTCACCTAGGTAAAGGCTGCGTATGACTTTCCGGTTCTTGTCGTCGTACAGCTCCTCCACGATCTCGAAGTCTTCATCTTCATCTTCTCCCATGTCAAGCGTATTGATGCCGTTGTCCAAAATATACTCATCTTCAACTTCGTTGTTGACTTCTTCATTCTGCTTCACAGGAATAGTGATGTTGTATGAGAGCTTCTCGGACTCTGGAAGCTGGTCCTCGACCACCAAGCGCTTTCGCATACGGTCAACACTTTCAATAAAGTCCAACACGTAGCACTCTGGCGATGATTGGTCCAAAAGACGACTAATTTCCGTTTTGAGCGAGTTGTAAGAGGACGCAAAGTAGTGAATATTTTCCTGGTGGTCCTGTACGGCTCTGTTAAACTTAGAGAGCTCTCCACTTATTATAGACACTCGTAACTGGTCACAGTCCTTTTCAAAGCTCTTGATATATATGTTGTTCAAATGTCCGAGTCTGCCTCCGTTGTTGAGAGAAACTTTGATCATGTCTCCCACATACAAAGTACTTACCTCTTTGTACTTTCCTACGTGGGTGGCAAGATATTTTGAAAAAGTGTGCTTGTACACGGGAGTTCTGTTCATGGCCCGAATACACTCTTCATCGTTTTTGCTCATGACCAAATCAGAGACCATAGTGAGAGCCTGTCTCTCCTGATCGAGAGCCGCCATGTCTTCTTTGCGCATCATGAAGCAGGTTCTGATGAAGTTGAGAGTGTGGTCACAATTTCGAAGTTGCTCTTCCGGGCTCATTCTGAATAAACTGCCCAACAATATGTCCACAAGCACACCAAGGTTCTTGAGATCCAACACGTTCTTATCAAGAACGGTGATTTGTCGATAAAGGAGATCTTTGGCGCCTTCGTTGACGGCACCCTCAGCTGGTTCATCCAAGAGCTTCAAAAACTTCAAAAGAATCATGCGGCCAAGGCACCTCTTCAATTTGGAATTGTTGGTCTGCGATGCTTCGATTATAGAGAGAGTGCATATCAAAAAGCTATCAACGTTGTCCAAGGACACGTAATAATTCTTAGAAATGAACTCAAAATAGTAGAAAGTGATGAGTTCGCTTATTCCCTCAAGGAATTCCTTCTCATTAAATATGAAGTTCGACACTGTCACGAACTCGTTCACATGTTTGAAAACCCGGGGGAACACAATGTCCATGATTAGCGTCTTTGTGAAGTCACTTAACAACTCAAGGGTTCTAAACAAATCCTTGCTATTCAGAAGCTTGGACACGAAAATGTCTGATAGGACCCCCAAGAGCTTGTCGTAGCAAGATTGGAAGTTGCTTATGAGATCTTGACTAGCCCAGGTTAATGACTGGCGAAGATGACCCAAAAGTTCGAAAATACCTTCAAGCCATTCCTTGGTATTATAGAAATTGCTAAGGCTCTTAATTTCGAGACCAAGCTCTATGGAATCAGAGTACTGGTTGATGAGATGTAGTGCATCGAGTGAAACCTCTACGCTCTCCGACTCCACGCCCTTCCGCTTGGGGGAGCTAGTGGCACTCAAGACCTTGCCGTTGCGGAAGCCAAGTTCATACATGGAGTTGAGGACGAGGTTGTTGAGAAGCAAAAGAAAGTCGGGCATGATCAAATTGTTGAGCGAATTGGGATGGTTGAACACCGAAGTTAAGTACTCCGACGTGGGTAGCTCAATGCCGAATCCGGAAAGAAAGATCTGGGTGAGTATAGAGTCATCATGCCACCAGTGGCGAAGGAAGTGAGTGAGGATGTCCAAGCCGTGATTGACATGGAAGAAGCGTTTAATAATATGAGGACCCAATACCTTGAGAAGCTTGGTGAGTAAGGTCAATCCACACTGGACCACTTCCTTTGAATCTGGGCCCTTGTAGTTGAAAAGGAGAAGGATCCAGTGAATGGTTATGGATCTGGAGAATTTCTTGAGTACCTTAATGGACGAGTTGGGATCGCAAAGAATGCTGGTTAGCGACTTGAGAGCAAGCACTCCGTAGAAGGGTTCCGCGTGATAGAGCGAGTAGATGACGTAGAGCGAAATGGAACGAATCGTCTCCACCGACGTGTTCGCCCTAGTGATGTGATTTAATGAAACCTGGAGCTGGGTCACGATGTCTTCCGAAAGCTGGCGGTCGAGGAGAATGGGCGATTTGAGAAATTGAATAAGTTTCTTAAGTAGTCTCATGCGAGCAAACTCAGCGTTGTTGAAAGATGAGAACTTGCCTGTAGAAAGCACCAGAAGGTGGTGGAGAAGGAGGTGAAAGGACGGCGAGTCCACGAAAAGCTCAAAGTTAAGCACGAGGAAGCGGTACGCATTGGTATTGACAATCATCAGCTCGTACGAGTTTGACACATCGTAGCCCGTGTGGTAAAGTAGAATAGTAGTGAGATCTGACTGCTCCTGAAGCTGCGGAAGTAATTTAAACTGCAAGGATGGATTGACATTTTCCTGGTAGTGAGTGAGGAGGATGGACAAGATGCCATAGCCATTGATATTTTCAAACTCACGCGACATTCTCCAGTTGTTCAAGATAGTAAAGAGTATCTTGAGCGATAGGCAGAGTACAGTGTCGTCCTTGATGTTGATGGAGGTCTCCACAAGCTTCAAGATCAAAGCAGGGCCACCGATGGTATAGAGAGCGGTGTTGATGGAATGCAGACAATGAAGATAGCCCTGGTGAAGGTCATTAGGGTGAAATATGATATCCGAGTGCTTGATATTGGACCTGGAGATAAGTCCCAGGATGATGTTGGAGTCGACGGAGTTGAACTCCTTCTTTGATTTGAGTTCGTGGGCCTGGAGGGCCACTTTGGCCAAATTTCTTGCACTTAGGTGGTTGAGCACGTTGGACAAGCTAGACTCGGTAAATTCTCTAAAATCCCATTGGAAATCCAACCCAAGATGGTAGAGGAGGCATATCCACTCGAAAGACACGCTGGTACTGAGAAGAGCCGCGTTGCGAAGGAGGAGCTCGTCAGGCTTGGACCCCACATGCTGAGAGCCGATATTCAAGCTCTTCCACGCCACCAATGACTTGTGAATCTGCGGACACGGGATGGACTCGCTGTACTCGCCGTCGATGTAGAGATTAAGATTGGTGAAGGCGTCGTACGTCAATGCAAAGTGCGTGAAGGCATTGTTCTTGGAGAAGTCGAGGATCTGGTTGAAGGTGAAGTGCATCTTGCCATGCTCCACTATATCAATTCGGAACTGGTGCTTGGCCACGAGATTGACGGAGAGCACCATGGAGTCGTTGGCAACCGAAAAGAGCATCAAGTCGTCGTCGTTGTCGTGGTTGAGGTCGTTGAGCTTGAACCACCCTTGGATGGTGAATGTCTTCAGCGTCACCTGGCGAGTTAAAGGTATGGACACCGGGCCCGTCAATACACGCATGTCGAAGTGAACGGGGTATTTGGAGTGGGCTTCATTGAGTAGCATTAACAACGGGAGCCGGGCCTCCTCGGTGTCGAACAAATGAAGCACGAGCCGACGGTAGGTGTTAATGTCACAGCCGAGTTCCATGAGGTTGACGATCAAGCGGATGTGTTGGTTGACGGGGTGGGGAGTGGAGTAGTCGAGCCAGTCCTGGCCAGAAACATCCAACAGAAGAAGACTATCGACCAATAGAGGGAGCAACCCTTTTTGCATCAAGTGGATTTTGACGGTGTACGACAAGCAGAAAGCGGAAATCGCCACTTCGAACAACACCACCTTCAAGTCGGGATACAATTCGTTATCGAGATGCTTCATCATAGATAAGAACTCCTCAATGTTGTGGCGAGAAATGTCAAACTCGTGGAACGGGGCCGAGAGAACCGCCTGGTCCACGATGTTGTTGAGTGTCGAGCTGTTTCCCATCACGTCTCCCCAAAGCATCAACGGGTCTTTGTTGATGACAAAAGGCTCAAGGAGGACATCGGCCACGAAGTCAATGGCGCAGGAATCGGGGCTGGGAGATGCAGTGGCAGATTCAGATCCCGATCGTTGACTCGATAGCACATCTTTAGAACCAATTGGGCCCGGTCCCGGGCCATCGGCTATTGGCAGGTCATCCATGTTACAAATAAGAGATGGAGAAGATGGATTAAGGGAGGCGATGCTTAAACGATGCGCGGAATTGAGGGGAGGCCCCGGTCCAGGGGGACTTGGAGGAGCAATCGCACGGAGCTTGGGTCAAGATGGGCCCGCAGCGACGATAGTGCCGCCCCGCCATCTAGCCTCCGGTGGCTGCAATCGCGCGGCTGGGCCCACCAGCCACATCATCCTCCACCTACCGCGTATATACAGCAGCCCTCCTCCACGTTCACCCTCAAAAGTCCTTTGATTCTTTATAGTTGGCTCTTGTTACCATTGCCTTCCTTCTTTTGCTACAACTATCTTCCGTCTTGGCGATTTTTCGGTAATTTCCGCTAGGCTCCTTCCTTGTCTTCGACCAATTGATCATCGCGCTCCACCTCATTTTTTTTTTCTCCATTGTACTTCTCCCTTAAACGATGTCGGAATCTTCCCTACATCACGAAGATGCTCCCACTTCTCTGATCTCAGATGATCTCGCCGAAAAAAGGAAACAACTTCGTGATTTAATTCACGCCCCTGCCGTTGAAGGAGATACATGGTATTTGATCCCTCGAGATTATCTCGATACCGTGCTCAATTCAGCGTTTGACTCGTTCCAGGATTTGAAACTTCACGTGGGCCCAATTGACTTTACCTCCATCACTAATGATCAAGGAGCATTATACCCCGAATCTTCGGAACCCGTTCCAACCTTTAATGTTCCCGCCGAGGCTTTTGAATTGTTGCAACATTGGTTTGGAGTGGAGGGATCTCCCATTTCTCGGTGTTTGATTATAAACGAAACAGGCGCCAAAGAAATAGAGCGGTTTCCTCCCTACATCGTGGTCCACACCTTATCCAAAGCTTCCGCATCCCGATATCTGTATTCAATTCCCGGTTTCTTATTTTCCCAAACCAAAACCTTTGCTCAGTTGTTGGAAGCGGTATCTTCCCACTTGAAGATCAACACCAACTTTCGGCTCTGGTTCATCGACTGCATTGGAATCGAAGACCTCCCATCTCACATAAGCCTACAAACCTTCATCAATGAAATTCCCAAGAAGTCATTGGTGCTCCAGTCATTTTATCATCACACCCTTAAGTCTCAGGGTATCAATCATTCGTCATCTTCTCAGCGAATTCACATCACTGTCGAAACCATAGAAAGAAACACAAACCATTTTTTGATTGACAACCACTTGTCGTCCTTTAACTTGGATAAACTAGACATCGACACAATCACCAAAAAGGGTGGAAACTTAGGTCTATCCAACCTTGGTAACACTTGCTATATGAACAGTGCTCTCCAGTGTCTTCTTCACATTCCTGAAATCAACCATTATTTCCTCTTCGATTTGTTCAAGCAAGAATTGAACGAAACGAACCCTCTCGGGAATAAAGGTGAAATTGCCATAACCTTTGGCTCCTTGCTCCATAAGCTATTTGACAATTCCGGAAACCAGTCCTACATCACTCCCCGAGACTTTAAGTATACTGTGGGAAGGTACTCGTCTATGTTTTCGGGTTATCAGCAGCAAGACTCTCAAGAATTCTTAAGTTGGCTTCTCGATGCTCTCCATGAAGATCTTAACAGAATTTACACGAAGCCATATTGCGAAAAGCCTGAGCTTAGCGACGAAGACGTGGGAAGTCCCGAAGCCATCTCCAAGCTTGCACAAGTTTGTTGGCAGCAGCACAAACAAAGAAATGACTCTATGATCACTGATTTGTTTACTGGCCTTTATCAGTCCACCTTAGTGTGCCCCGATTGTAACAAGACTTCGATTACCTTTGATCCATTCAATGACTTAACTTTGCCTTTACCTATCAGCAAGAAATGGTACCATACCTTTACAGTGGTCAACCTCACCCCTGGCATTCCCAAGCAGCAGTGTATAAAAAAACTCGAGGTGGAACTCAACAAGACATCTAACTTCGATGAATTATTGAAGTACATTTCCCGCAAAACTGGCGCCCCCTCCAAATACATCTTTTTGTTCGAGATTTTCCGAAACTCATTTTACAAGGATTTCCAAGAGAGCTATAATCGGTTAAAGTTTTTTCCCATCAGTGAGGTGATTTCTGATTCAGACGATGTTCTCATCTACATTGTTCCTCACGATCCTGAAAGCGACATTGTTGTGCCTGTTTTGAACTCAGTCTCAGATGCTGATGACTCTTACAGTCTCACTGAGCCCTTTGGCATTCCTCTTTTTGTGGTGTTCAACAAGTTCGAAATCACCAGTTTTGGTTCCATTCGTCAAAAGCTTGAAGACACCGTCAAGGTACTCTCCAGATCCAATATCGAAGAAGAGCACTCGCAATTGAAGCCTGCTTACAGCGAAAAGTACTATAGTGAGTCAGATTTCCCTCTATTATCTGACCATAAGGTTGAGGAAGACATTGTCATGGTTGACAAAGTGGACGATGAGGATGACGGGTACGATTCAGACATCTCACTTGCCAATCCTCACTTGGATGCCGACTTTGGATTCTCTATCAAATACTATTATGAGGATAAGTCTTTTCGTTATAACAGGGTTCAGGGTGCCTCTACCAACGCGTCCTCAGTGTTGAGGATTCCCCATGGAAGGCCACAGTTTAACAATCTTCCGCTTTTGGCTGATCTGCTTCCCCTGTTAAAGAGAAACTACTACCATTACCGAGATTTCTCTAACAAGCTTGATAAGGAGCTCTCGGAAATGGCTGAAACCGTCAATGAGAACCTTAGTCTGGAGGATACTGGGCAAGCCGACAATGTTAACATTGAGCTGGAAATCAGCAGTCCCACAAAAAACGATGACTTTGTGCTTGTGAGTGATGTTGATACAAAGCCCACGTCTTCTACGGCTTCTCAGCTGGACTCTGAGAGTGACATGGGCCAGGTTGGTTCGTTGTTCGACTCTGTGAGTAATCTTCCCCCTGCTTACAGTGGTAAACCTAGTGAACAGAACTCGCCAAAGGAAAAGCCGACTAATCACCCCGTTTTGGTCAACAGTTTTGTCACCTTGGTGTGTGAATGGGATCCTGCCATCTATGCCAAGTTTTTTCTGAAACCTGAAGATCAAGCATGGTCAGATCCTGAGCTCATCCCCAACCCAGAGCTTGAGGAAAGCAAGGCCAGGATTGCGCGAGAGAGAAATGCTTCCATTTCGCTCTATGATTGTCTAAACAGTTTTAGTACCCCGGAAGTTCTTGGTGAGCAGGATCTCTGGTATTGTCCTAGGTGTAAGGACCACAAGCAAGCCACAAAGTCAATTCAGATCTGGTCTACAGGGGATATTTTGACTATTCACCTTAAGCGTTTCTCGAGTGCTCGGGCATTCAGCGATAAAATTGACATCACTGTTGACTTTCCCATCGAAGGTTTGGACATGTCGTCATATGCCTGCTCCAAGCAGAGCGAAACAATTGACGGAGACCAACCATTAGAAATTCGTCATAATGATATGATATTTGATCTCTGTGCTGTGGACAATCACTATGGAGGTCTTGGTGGTGGACACTACACGGCATCAGTTAAGAACTTCAGGGATAATAAGTGGTACTACTTTAACGATGGCAGAGTCACCCCCATTAATGATCCGTCTGAAATGGTCACTGGTGCCGCCTATCTCTTGTTCTACCGTAAAAGAACAGTAGACGGAGTGGCTGGGGGGCCAAGAGTCCAGGAGTTGCTCTCGAAGGGCAGAGAAGAGTATGAGAAGAAACTCAAGGATTCTCAGCTCAGAGTTGAAATAGTGAAGGATCAAGTGGAGGCATATGAGGCCTTCACCAAGAAGGAGAGAGAGGAGAGAGAAGAGCAAGCTCGGAAAGAAAAGGAAAGGAAGGATATGGAGCACCAAGAACGGGTGAGTGAAGGGGAGCTGGAAGAAGATGAAGAGGACAATGAGCTGGAAGTAGTCGGACAGACCCCACGCTCACTTCCTGAGGCGGAAGCCAGTCCTGTCGTTGGCTATAAGAAGCTGAGATCGCCCATTAATGAGGACGATCTCAGTGAAATAAGCCAGCAGAACGATCATTTCAACAAAAGAAAACAGCGGCTTATTTCCCGAGATAAAAACATCAACAAGTCCATTCACATTAATAACCCGCTGGCGGTTCTGAATGCGACATCTCCTGTTACTCTGTCGGAAGAGGAATAGGTAAATTTGGGAATAAACAAAATTTCTCCGTGCTCGTAGTGACTTACTTGCTTCATGACATCTACATGGTCTGTTGTGCGATTTATTAAACTAATGTACAGGGACTAGACCAGGGATGATCTCAAGCGGGCAATTTCAATAGACTGTTTGAGGGTTTCTAAAGTGACGTTGGACTTTCCACCAATGATGCTAACTGACTTCAAAGACAAGCCAGTGCTAATGATATTAATTCTGGAAGTAACACAAGCTTCCTCGGCATCGCCCTCCAAATCTGCCAAAAGAACGGCATTGCCTGCTTCAACATCTTCTCCTCCCGTAGGCTCTAAGTCCACCAATCCAAAACTGCTGGAAACACCGACTTCCTGCTGATTCAATTTGAAAGCGTATTGTAGTTCGGGTCTGATGTCAATATGAAGATTGTCGGCACCGCTTAAATGGCCAAAGTTTCCTCTTGATCTCACTGGCACCTTGATTTGATCACTGGTATCACCCACGTAAATCCGGGGCAACGAAACATTGGCAAGAGCATTCATAAGAGCACTGTGGCAAATATCGAAGAGGGGGCCGGTTCGACTGAACACCTTCAAATGAGCATAAATCACAAACGAGTACGATTTCTTGCTGTTGTATGACGGAAGATCCTCCAAAGTTTCATCTTGCCCCGTACCGGGGTATATAATTTTGTCACCCTCATCATCTAATATCTGATAGCCAGGGTTGATCTGTAGGGATTCTTTGGGAATAGCATGGGAGTGAAGGATAATTTCGTACAACTTTTGAGAAAGGATCATCTCCTCGTCGGTGGGAGCTCCGCTTCTGCCTCTTAGTATTTCAACCACGGGATATACAGAAGTGAATGAAACTTCATCATCGGCCAATGAGTCTTCCACTACCCCTAGAGTTATGGAGCAGAAAACAGAAGTGCTTCCCTTCTTTGCAATGGCCAGGCCCACCACCCCATTATCACCGAGTTGATTGAGATTCCCCAAGGATATTTCTGCGGGCTGAAATTCAGTGAAGTTCCGAAGACTTGGCCGGAGACTGACAGCCAAATGCCTCTGAAGTGAGACGTCCGGCGCAATCCGGGCTAGCACATCGGGAGGAAATGCCATTTGCTTCATGATGAAGATGATAATAATTTTCTCATCGCCGCACTTTTCTCTTTTCACCACACACTACATCACCTAAAGCATTTACTTCATGTTATCATCTTATATTCTATTACTTCTGTTTCTCTAACCAGATCTTTTCTGCCTCCACGATGGTGTTGTTGTTTGCCTTCATCTTGTTCATGGTTTCGATGTACTCTTCGTATTCGTCACTGTCGTAAACAATTCCTCCACCTGCTTGTAAGTAAGCAACACCATCTTTGTAAACCATGGTTCTCAAAGCGATACAGGTGTCCATGGTCTTACCATCATAACCCCAGTGACCAACAGCTCCAGCGTAAACGCCTCTTTTTTCCTTCTCCAACTCACCAATGAGTTCCATTGCCTTCACCTTAGGAGCACCACTAACGGTACCAGCGGGGAAAATCGATCTAAATGCATCGAATCTGGTTTTATCCTCACGTAATGTTCCACTAACTTCAGAAACAAGGTGCATGACGTGAGAAAATCTTTCTATGGTTAACAATCTGTCAACCTTATTGGTCTCAGGTTTACAAACACGGTTGACGTCATTTCGGGCCAAGTCGACCAACATGATGTGTTCAGCACGATCCTTCTTACTGTTTCTAAGAATGTCAGCGTTGGCTTCGTCTTCTTCGTTGGTCTTGCCTCTTTTGATGGTACCAGCGATGGGGTGAGTGACAATTCTGTTCTTGGAATCAGCTTTGACAAGAAGTTCAGGAGAGGCACCAATGATTTGAAAATCCACGAGATCGATATAGAACAAGTACGGAGATGGGTTGACAGTTCTCAAGTGACGATAGATGTTGAACGGATGTAAGGAAGTAGGCCGAGCGACTCTTTGAGAAGGCACGGCTTGAATTATATCTCCCTTTAGGATGTGGTCTTTGAGGGTGGTGACGTGCTGTTCGTAACCTTCTCTTCCAATGTTGGAGGTGAAAGTCTGATCTGCCTTGATAGGCGGTTGGTGAGGGTTGATTTCCTCGGTGGATTTTCTAGCCGAAAGTAGCTGTTCAATTTTTTCAATCTCTTTGCAGGCACTGGCGAACTTTTCTTCAATGCTCAGGTCTTTATCGTCGTCAATTCTGATGTTGCTAATGATCTGAAATCTTTGGTATACATGATCAAACGCAAGGATATTGTCACAAAACATAAGAACAGCTTCAGGTACCTTTAGCACATCTTTCAAGGGACGCTTTGTTTTAGGCTCGAAATACTTAATACAGTCGTATGAGATGTAGCCGATGACTCCGCCACTCAAAGGTGGTAATCCTGGTAGTTGGGCTTGTTTGTAGTGGCTCAACTCCTTCTCGAGAACACTTATAGGGTCCACGTTTAGGTAGGAATCGGAGATTCGACTCGAATCATCACCAGTCTCGATGATCTTTCTAGGACTGATACCAATGAAGGAGTATTTATCCACACTATCACCAATCAATGCAGACTCGAAAAGAAACGACTTGGCTCTGTTTGGGTCGTTCAAGTCGGCGAGTTTGAGGTAGGCTTGGTGAACGTTTAAGTCTTCAGCAGTCACATACTTATAGATGGGATAAACATTTGGAGCATTCAGTTTCTTTCCATCTGCTGCCAAAATGACTTGAAGATTGGCTAATGATGGCTGAATGTCGGACTTACGTTAGTAGAGACCTAAGGGGGGATAATATCATTGGGAGGGTACATACGAACATAGTGAGTCAATTTTTCAAAATATCGCACTGTGAGTCAAAAAAGTGGTAATTTCGAAAAATTGGCCACTTCGCCAGGAAGCTGCGAAAATAGTTCGAGATTGAGAGTTAATATACGCAAAAAGTCATCGAATTTTCAATACTGTCAGGGGGGTTGAAATAAGTTCGTCTTTACTATATATAGGTTTATCATACAATGCATCTAAACTGCCTGCTGAAGAACACAAATACCCTCTACAGCATTAAGGTAGATTACTTTATCACAGCTCACCACGGCCCCGAAGGCTGATGAGTCGTTGAGAAGTACTTCTACTTCGAGACAGAGCTCCACACAGTATGCCCTCATTGTTTGTCTGTCTATGGATGGGATGGGGTACCCAGGTCCAGTGATAATACACTCATAGGTGGTGCCACCTTGCGTATCATCCAACACCGCTAGCTTTTGCTCAAGCATTCGTAACGTCCAGAACATCTTGTGCTGACTGGATATGATGTCCACGAGTTTCTGCGAGTTTTGGACCTTTTCGATCACATTCAATAGGGTTGCTTCCGAGTGCGGTCCATTAAGCGTGTAACCTTCGGTCTTGAGATAACTAAATCGGCGGATGGCCTCCGTATAATGCATATTCTTGTTTGCGTCTGTCTGATCCAGTGGGCGCCGGGCGCTCGTAGCGTGAATATGGGCTAGAATCTGTAGCTGATTGAGAAGTGATTCAATGCTGTGAAAGGGATTGGTGATGTCAGCATATCCGTCGGTTCCACAAGCGAGATTATATGACGGAGAAGTAGATATGCTTATCGGCTCTAGGTAGTTCCGACCAATGAAGTAAGCAGGGAGAGATACACACCCCCTTGAGTCCCTGGCAAGAAGGGTTTGGAAGTATGTGTTGGCGTGGTATTCAGGAAGCAATGCATTGTTGTGAGAGACCAATACTTCGTCATTGACGCCGTCATCTTTTAAGTCCGCAACCAACCCCTGGCTCCTATGTATCAAGTCGATATTGTGTGACTGTGCGTACAACAGGACCATTCTGCTAGCGAAGACGCTAATCTCCCGCAAGAAGAACCTAGACCGGCTATACGATGGCAGTTGTGAGCTTAACATGGTGACGAGATTGTCGCTGTCGTACTTGAGTTCCTTCGAAATGTTGGTTCCATCTCTAGGGTCCACATTTTCACCACTTGTGCAGATGGAGCCACCATCGATGTTTCTGACCTTGAAGTGACTCACCATCACGCTGTTGATAAGGTTGATGTTGTGGAGGTCCTCGTCCGTTAGGTCAAGCTGCTCCGCGGGGCGTTTTCGAGAAAACAACTTGAAAGGAAGGAGATGGGACTTACCTTCGAGAGCACTTTCGAGCTGATTCCAAGTAAGAGATTTGATACGAACGTCTCCAATAGCGTCGAACGTAATCTTCACATGGGGCTCAGGCTGGTTGAAGGGGTTGGTCTCAAACGTGTTGTACTCAAACGAGAGAGTCATACAGGTTAACGCATTCGGATCAGGATTGGTGCTCTTCTGAGAATCACCCACGCTATAGAAGTCCTTGACATGGTTTTGGTTTCTAAAGCCAAGTGCTTCTAGCACAGACAAGTCGAATACCTCTCGACATTCACCGTTAATGAGGGTCCGAAGCGCCCTCATGGAGGGTTCTAAGTCTGCTAGACAATCAAAGAGCGATGAACTGGGTGAAAGCCGACTCATGATATCAGGGATGTGAACGTTGATGAGGTATTTCCGAGCGTTTACCTTCTCCAAGGAGAATGCGAGATGGCTAGTTTTGGAGTTTCCAGAGTGGACCGGAAGCCCATACACAATGTGATCAGTATAGTACTTCTTTTGGGACCTGAGATGCGAGAAGTGATCCACAAATTGGCCGTCCCTCATCATGAGGGCCAGTTGCTTCTGTGTCATGTTTTTGTCAAGTACCGAAGATGACACAAGAGGTGTCACGGTAGGCCCAATCAAATTGGACGATGCAAAGATATCGGTGAGCTGCTTGGAGGAATTGTCGTAGATCTTCAATTGCTTGAGAAAGTTGAATATGGATCTGGGAGACGCTTTGCCTTCGAGAACAGTGAGCTTATTGATAATAGATGCTATGCTGGAATGAGGATAGATAATGTAGAACTTGAGCACTGTAAGCAATTTTTTATAGGGCTTGCCCTCCCATATTTCGAAAAATGCATTGAGGTTGTCGAAGGAGTGGGGGGACGATGACTGGCGGGCCAAGAGGTCAGAGAGAAACTGGTCATATTTGGATACTGTGGATGATGTTCCCAATCTTAAAAACTCTTCAATCGCTTCATTGTTGACAAGAGAGTTCACCAAGTATGTTGAGCCCATAGGAATGGAGTTGGAATGCTCATAAAGAACATTTGAAACCTGGCGCCCGTACGAGGATGTCACGAGAAATTGGCTGGGCGAGTCGACCATATAAAGGTGCATTGCCAAAACAAACACACCTTGATCTCGGAGTGACAGGAAGGACATCTCCATTGATCTGAGTACCTGCTCAAGAGAAACGATGTTCACATGCACCGGCTGGGCGTACTGGGCGTAGACTTTGGCGAACAGAGAGGTGAGACCAGGGACCACGTCCAACGCCTCCTGAATGAAAAGCCCAAGCTGTTGCACCAACAACATACGAGATGGGAGTTGATTTTCGTGTCTATTTTTGAGGATCTGTGCCGCTTGGGTGTCGCTGGCATCGAGAACTGCACCAACATGGAGGGTGACAAACATCGGGTGCACCTTAACAATTTCATTTCCCACCGTCAACACACTAAGTCTGTTGTAGTTCACGTTAAAACGACTAGTGGGCTCAGAAATAACCACCCCCATCATGCTCAGATGTGAAGGAACAATGAACTCCACGACGGAACCCACTTTTGGCGGATCGCGAGCAGAGGAGAGATATTGGTCATCTGGCTCCAGTGTTAAAGGTCTCGAGTCGACAGAAGTGGGAGTCTCGCCTAGCAGCCGAACGTCACTTCTTCTGTCTTCGAATTGGTTGACATACACCGGCTTGGCTTCGAAGAACTTCACCAACTTGATTTGGGTCTCATCTCGATACACATTGTCGCTAACGTCTGTAAGTTGAGGTCCACTTTCGAAATACCGCAGTCGGTAAAACTCAGTGCCATGAAACCGTCGTAGCCATTGAGACACAGGCGGAGCCCAAACACGCCGGTTAAAAAGGCGTGTTCGGAACATGGATGAGAGGATGTTTGAATGGGTAGGAAAGGTTACTGTATATTAGAGCGAGAACCACCAACTATTATACTATATGCACACTTCTCATCTCCATCTCTGGACAATGACTGCATTCTTCAATTTGGCCTCTGCCACCGTAATGGAGTCGGATTCCTCAATGGGCTTGACGGGAAATGAATGAGACAACACGAATGGACGAGGGTCCCCGCCTGCCAATGGGTGGCTACGCACGAAGTCATATACCTTGGTAATGGGATCAGACGAGTTAAATTTATGAGCAATTTTGGAGCCGTTAGCAAATCTGATTTGAACTAGAGAGTCACCCTCTCCTTGATCGGCTGGGGGGTCTGACTTTTGCGGCTGAGGAATAGGCGAGGAGCGTTCTTCGGGTTGAGGAGTAGTAAAGACCTCACCGGGAACAGGAGATCCAAGACGATGGCCACTGCCACTAAATCCACTCACCTTTTTCTTGGGAGGGACGTAGTTCTCTTCCGTTTTCCTGAATACAGACACGTCGACGTCCTGACCAAACTCAACGTCCAAAAGCGAAACTGGCACCCGGCCACGATTCAACTCATTCAACACGCTTTCGTTAGCGGGATCATCGTAGCGGTGCAATGGACCGTCACCCACGGTGAATCCCTGTCTCCAGAAGGTGATTTCACGTGTAACCTTTTCAGGTTTCTTGGGAATAAGTTCGCTGGGATCACGAATTCGTTCACTTGGTGATGAACTGTCCCCAAGCTTGAATCCAGAGCCGGAGAACATCTTGGTGGCTTGTGGAGTAGCTGTTGGCCTATCGTCGGGCTGTTCGGCCTGTTCCTTTGCTCTTTGGAAGATCTGATCAATGATGGACTTATCATCTTTCTTATTGGGATCTTCCACCTGTAATCCACTCTTTTCTCCTCCAGTAAAGAAGTTGTTGTTTGTATTATCCTCTTCATCATCGTTGTTCAAGTCTTTAAACGTCTTTATTCCTCCACTCGTCTTAGCAGTCTTGGCTGGTCGAGGTTCTTCAGATTGGCTCTTGGATCCAGAAGCATAGAAGTCCTCAATGGCATCAACGAGGTTATAGTCATTACGATGGAGATACTGCTCAGCAAGATATCTGGAGGCAGAAGTGACTTGAACGAATTGATCAATTAGTTCTTCAGACATGGTGTTATTTGGAAGGCGAATTACGCGCCGCCAGACCACATTAAGGCCCGTACCTTCGGCTGCCCCCACATCGCAGAGCCCACAGAGACAAACTCATCGACGGTGACAACTACAATTTTTAGATAATAATATATTATTAAACCGATGTTGAAATCCCAAAAATATTTTTAACCCCAAGCCAAACAAACAAATAAAAAAAAATAGACAACAACTTCATAACGGAATCGAAGATTCCTCATCAAAATAAATTACATTAATGTTGAATAAATGTAATGTGGATACAGCATCAACAAAAGAATTGAATAATGCAAACCATTCTCAAATGGGGCCAAAACATCACTCATGGAAAAGAGAGATATTGCGCTTAGTACTGAGCACGGAAGTGCTTAGCAGCGTCAACCATGTTGGTCAAAGAAGCCTTGACTTCGGTCCAACCTCTGGTCTTCAAACCACAGTCAGGGTTAACCCAGAACTTTTCAGCAGGGTACACCTTAAGAATCTCCTCAATTCTAGCCACGAACTCTTCCTTGGAAGGAATTCTTGGGGAGTGAATATCAAACAATCCCAAACCAATGTGGTTAGGGTAGTTGGAGAATTCTTGGATGTAGTTAGGGTCATCCTTCTTGGAGAACTCAATGGAAACGACATCAGCATCCAAAGCCTTAATATGGTTAGGGTCAAGGTCAGAGTAACAGAAGTGAGAGTGGATTTGAGTAGAGTTCTCAACACCAGAAGTAGCGACTCTGAAAGATTGAGCAGCCCAGTTCAAGTAGTCGGATCTTTCCTTACCAGCTCTCAATGGCAAACCTTCTCTGATAGCAGGCTCGTCAACTTGAATGACAGTGATACCAGCAGCTTCCAAGTCGTTAACTTCATCTCTCAAAGCAAGACCCAATTGCAAAGATTGGACCTTTTGAGAAACATCGTCTCTTGGGAAAGACCATCTCAAACAGGTAACTGGACCAGTCAACATACCCTTCATTGGCTTAGAAGTGATAGATTGAGCGTAGACAGATTCCTTTACAGTCATAGCCTTTGGTCTAGAAACGTCACCAACAATAATTGGAGGTCTGACGTATCTGGAACCGTAAGATTGGACCCAACCGTTGGTGGTGAAAGCGAAACCTTCCAATTGTTCACCAAAGTATTGAACCATATCGTTTCTCTCTGGTTCACCGTGGACAAGAACATCCAAGCCAATTTCTTCTTGGAATCTGACAACGGTTTCAATTTCCTTCTCAATGAACTTTTCGTAGTCAGTAGCAGAAAGTTCACCCTTAGCGAACTTGTTTCTGTTGACTCTGATGTCCTTGGTTTGAGGGAAAGAACCAATAGTGGTGGTTGGGAACAATGGCAAGTTGTACTTTTCCTTTTGAGCAGTCAATCTGTCGGCAAATGGAGCCTTTCTGGTAGCAAGAGATTCGTTGATGGTAGCCAATCTCTCTTGAACCTTAGAGTTGTTGGTGATAGAAGATTCTTGTCTAGACTTGATGGAAGCAGCGTTAGCCTTCAATTGTTCAGCAACGTCTTCACCAGAAACATTCTTGGCAATGACGACAACTTCGTCCAACTTTTGGGTAGCAAAAGAGAACCAGTCCTTGATGGTAGCATCCAACTTCTTTTCGTTTTCAAGGTCAACAGGAGTGTGCAACAAAGAAGAAGAAGTAGCAACAACAACTCTTTCAGCACCCAACTTAGCAACAGCCTTGTTGACGAATTCGGAGGCCTTAGCGAAGTTAGTCTTCCAGATGTTTCTACCATCAACAATACCAACAGATAAGGTTTGGTTAGCACCAACAATTTCAGAGACTTCTTCAAATTGGTCAGCAGCTCTAACGAAGTCGAAGTGGAAACCAGCAACTGGCAATCCCTTGATGGCACTCAAGTTTGGTCTGACGTCACCGAAGTAAGTAGCCAAGACGATTTCTGGCAAAGAGTCGTCACCAGTCAAAGCATCGTAAGCAGCTTGGTACTTGGCTTGAACGGCTTCTGGAAGATCCAAAACAAGAATTGGTTCGTCAATTTGAACTTGAGAGGCACCGGCCTTCTTCAACTCAGCCAACAAAGCCTTGTAAACTGGCAAAATCTTTTCCAACAAAGAAATTGGTTCCAAGTCCAAGGAATCCTTGTCAGCCTTACCCAAGTAAAGGTAAGAAACAGGTCCCAAAATAACAGGTCTGGTTTCAACACCAAGTTCCTTAGCCTCCAAGTATTCGTTGACGGGCTTTAATCCAGCTTCGGCGTTCAACTTGAATTCAGTGGAGTGAGAGAAAGTTGGTCTAACATAATGGTAGTTAGAGTCAAACCACTTAACCATTTCCAAAGCAGTAACATCAACAGCTGGGGTGGTGTCAGTGGCCTTTCTTTGCAAACCTCTACCCATGGCAAACAAAACGTCAATTGGAGCCAAGTTGAACTTGGTGTAACGATCTGGGATGACATTGAACAAGAGAGAAAGATCCAAAACTTGATCGTAGTAAGAGAAATCGTTAGATGGAATGATGTCGACACCAGCAGCCTTTTGTAACTTCCAGTTGTGGGCTCTCAATTCCTTACCTTTAGCCAACAAATCGTCGACAGTAACCTTACCTTGCCAGTAAGATTCGGTAACCTTCTTCAACTCTCTTTGACCACCAATACGGGGGAAACCTAAAACGGAGGATTGAACCATTGTAAAAATGATATTTATGTATTTGTAGAAGAGAAAGAAAAAATTGTAAATGTGGGAACGACGCTACTCATATATACCGACGAATCGAGCGGGTGAAAAATTTCCACCGCTCGTATACAGTATGCAGGAACCGTCCAGCCCACACTTTTCAGGTAGTATTGTTGAATTTACATGTGATTTTCAGGTAGTTAATTAACGATTAAAAGGGATATTTGATGCTTGGTCATTAGAAATCCATTACATACAACATAACTTCAACAAATATAGTAAACCATGATCACAGAAGTGAAAAAACCACTCACCAGGACACGTCAATCGGCTTCAACCCGAATTAGATCAGGGCACGTGCAAGAAGACTCTGAAATTTTTTGTCGCCGACGGCGCGCAACATCACGTGGCCAGCGCCGGTTCCGCCGCTAGGGCTCCATCGCATCCACCCACGCGCACACCCTGAACCATCACTGCCGGGTAGATTACTTCAACTTAGCGTCACCACCCTTCTTTCTGTTCTCCACAATCTTCTTGATTGTCTCAGAAGAGTGGAGAATGCCATAGCGTCTAAACTGTTTGATGGCTTCAGTGATGTCACAGTCCTGTTGAGAGGTATAGATTTGGAAGAACTCTCCAAGTTTGGCAAAGTATTCATAGTTGAGGGTGAACTTTACAGGTTCATCTTCGGTGGCTTCCTTAAGCAAGTCCTTAAGCGTAGACTTAGTATCTAAAGGAGTGTTAAATCCTTCGCCCTCGCCCAAGAAGACTCCCAAATTTTTCAACTTCTCAAACAACCCACCTTGGTGAGCAGGAATCATTCCTCCGAACTCTTTAATTTTGTATTCCCGGAAAAAGTCCTTGTATTCATCTGGACAAGCTCTTCTGGTACCAGTCCAGCCAATTTCCACCAATGCTTCTCTGGTGATAGATTGAGGTACTTCGTCGCGTCTGAACTTTATCAATTTAATGGGGTTAAATGCACCAGTGTAGAAGAACAAAAAGATGACACCAAGCTTGCAAATATGGAAACAAAAGAATGCAATTTGTCCAGGAATACCAACGGGTTCCACGATATCTTCAAGAAGAGCGTTGGCCAATTTACCTTGTCCAAAGTAAGAAGCCACCCAAGAGAGAACCTTAGAGATTTGATTGGTAAGACAAATTCCTGGAGTTGGGGAAATACTATCAGGTAAGTCCGTATACAACCATACAGCAAGGAATGATAAGAAAGAGTAGTAGCCAAAGTAGTTGAATTCCCAAACTGGCAACAACAACTGTCCTGGCCAAACGTGATCGCTGATTTTTTCAGAAATTGCCACATTTCTTTTGAATCTATCTTCATTGACCTCATAACTGAACAACAATGCACCATCCTCGGTGAGATAACCAGGAGCAGTTGAAACTTGGAATCCAAGTGGCATGGAGTTATAAAAAAGACTTGGTCTCAAAGCAATGGGCAATGACTTGAAGATCTTGAACAAATCCCTAAAAGTGGAGGTAGTCTTGACTTGAAAACAATAATCCTTCTCCATGTCATCATTGAACCTTACATAGGTCTCAATGAATCCACTTTCAACGTCTTCAACGTCTTCGATAATCTTTTCACTCATAATTCAGAAAGAAAGATGTTGTTCGGGTAGGTGAATATCTGGGTAGTACACTAAAATGTTGAGTATTTTTTTTATTGGCGAAAAGTGGTCCTGCATTTTTTTCTAAAGCGGGGGGAAAAGTGGAGAGCAAGAGTTGCAAAAGCATCCCCACTCTGAAGGAAAAAATTATGCCATCTTTCTGGAGGCAAATCTCTAAAGATTAATCTCGAGCGGTGTCCTTACCCTTTGCCAGGGGGGTGGGCGAATACTCGACTGCGCCAGATTGTGGTGTACGGGCGGATCGTGTGTTAGTGAGGTGTTACCGTGTGACGTCACTGGCCGGAGACATCACCTGTCAAGAGCGTGAGCACCAGGAGCGAAGTGGGCCGATGTTGGCCCGACAGAGTGGTGTTGATGGTATGGTGTATGCGATATACGGTGGACACTGGCGATGATGAGTAGGCACTGGTGATGTATGGTGGGCACTGGCGGCGGTGGCAGCCGAGTTTTCTAAAGGCGGCTTCTCAGATGATCTGGAGGCTCGGACCGGGCCCCGAAACAAGATGGCCCAGCTTTCAACCAGGAAAATAGTATCTGCAGGAACGCCTACCTTTTTGCTAATGGTCGGAGGTGGCCATCTTCTAATTAGTGGTTAGCTGCAAAGCTCGGCGAACACCCCAGCTGCTGTGATCTTTTGCTGCCAAGTCCTGATATACACGACGCGTTCGCACGACGCCATTTGGCCCTATCTGGCCGTGGCTTGGAAAACCCTTCACGGACTCCGTCACCATACAAAGGTTGACGAAGGTTACGCGAAATTCATTACAAGGCGCTCAACACGGGTGCCGTCAACCGCAAGAAAAAAGCCTCTATCGCGATTCACTTCCCTAGGCTTGGAAAATTAGGCCGGCCCCAGGTGCGGACCGCGACGCGGGTAAAAAAAAGTCTCCAATGGCCAAGCGAACGGTTAGCACACACACATCAATTTTCTTACTATACTATAGTGAGATTTTAATGAGAAAAGGCTTAGACGTTCAACAAGAAACGAAATTGTTTGGTGCCGAGTTTTGCCTTGACACGAGTGGCGCGGTTTCAACGGGGCTTGAGTATGAAGAATAGGCGTTTCTCAACCCTACTTTACCCTTGAACATCAACTAGCCTTTAAATCAAGTCAACGGATAAATTGAGAACCCGGACTTGATTTTACGTCGTAATATCATCTACGAGCTGGTTCATAACTTTAACGATGTCGCTGAACCACGAATTAATGGCCCCGTCCATATTCTCAGGTTTGTTCGAATAGTAAAATTTCGTGTCCGGCGCACAATTTCGGCTGTGGTGCAGAACTTCCAATTGTTTGTTTGTGTTTTACCTAAATTAGCGGTTGTGAGTCGGAAATCACTGATCTGTGCCTCCTGCCAAAAAAAAAATTCACTACCGGAACCCGGTTCAGTTGTCCTCCCAAGGTGAAAGTTTTTCTTTTTTCGCTCATATTCCCGTGGTGAATATTTATTTTTGTCCCGAATGTGAATCAGCCCTGGGGCATTCCCGGCTGTGTGATGTATTTATCTCTACTAGTTTCTCCCTTTTTTTTTTGTCTTATTTCTTCTTCATCTTCAAAGTCTACAGCTCTTTATTTTTTTCCTTTTTGGTTACCCTTCTTCAACACAACTTGTTATTCCATCGCTTTCTAAAATTTATAAGCAATGTTGTTCAAGAAGTTGATTTCCGCCGCTGTCTTGGCCTCCTCCTATCTTGTATCTCCTGTCAAGGCTGATGATTTACCCGAAATTGAAATTATCGGTAACAAATTCTTTTTCAAAGATAATGGTACTCAATTTCTTATGAGAGGTGTTGCTTACCAACAAGATACTGCCAATTCTACTGGCTCTTTCGTCGATCCTTTGGCTGATGCCGATGCTTGTAAAAGAGATGTTCCTTACTTGCAAGAGTTGAACACCAACGTTATTCGTGTTTACGCTTTGAATACTAGCGAAGATCACACCACCTGTATGAAACTCTTGGAAGATGCTGGTATTTATATCATTGCTGATTTGTCTCAACCTGATGAATCCATTGATAGAGATGATCCTGAATGGACTCTTGACTTATTGGATAGATATACCGGTGTTGTTGATTTGTTTCAAAACTACTCCAACGTTTTGGGTTTTTTTGCTGGTAATGAAGTCTCTAACGATAAGACCAATACCGATGCTTCCGCTTATGTCAAGGCTGCCATTAGAGATACTAAGGCTTACATCAAGGCTCAGAATTACAGAACTATTCCTGTTGGTTACTCTGCTAATGATGACCGGGATATCAGGGTTGCTGTGGCTGATTACTTTGCTTGTGGCGATGAAGATGAACGTGCTGATTTCTTCGGTATCAACATGTACGAATGGTGTGGTTCTTCTTCTTTTGAGGAGTCTGGTTACGAAACTGCTACTGAACAATATAAGGACTTGGGTATTCCAATCTTCTTCTCAGAATATGGTTGTAACACAGTCTCCCCAAGAAAGTTTACTGAAGTTGGTACCATTTACGGTGATGACATGACTGATGTTTGGTCTGGTGGTATTGTTTACATGTACTTCCAAGAAGAAAATGACTACGGTTTGGTCAGTATTAAGGATGGTGAGGTCTCCACCATGGCTGATTTCAAGTACTACTCTTCTGAAATTAACAACATTGATCCATCTTACGCCACTGCTCCTTCTGAATCTACTTCTGCTTCCGTCACTTCTTGTCCTACTGCCACTTCTGTCTGGAAAGCTTCTACTGACTTGCCTCCAACTCCTGATGAGGAGGTTTGTAACTGTATGGAAAGCTCCTTGTCTTGTGTTGTTGACAGCAGTGTCGACCAAGAAGATTACGCTGACTTGTACGGTACTGTCTGTGGTTACATTGATTGCAGTGGTATCAACGGTAACGGTACAACTGGTGAATACGGTGCTTACTCTGCTTGCGACACCAAGCAAAAGTTGAACTTTGTTCTCAACTTGTACTACTTGGATCAAGATGAAAACTCATCTGCTTGTGACTTTGACGGTTCTGCTACTCTTGGTGGCTCTTCTAAAACCGCTTCTTCCTGTTCCGCTGTCTTGAAGTCTGCTGGTAAATCTGGTACGGGAACTGTATCTGGTTCTGTTCACACCACCACCAAGGCTGGTTCCTCTTCTGATTCCACCAGCACCGGTGACTCCGACTCCGACTCCGACTCCTCCTCTTCTTCTTCTTCTGGCTCCTCTTCTTCTACCAAGGGCTCTGGTTCTGGTAAGCAAGTCGAAGTCACCGGCCTCAACAGATTGGTATTGCTTGCTTCTTCCTTCATCTTCGGTTCTGGTTTGATTTTGATTTAAGCTCAATATACTCTCATCGCCCTAACCTCCGAACTTTAAGGATGAAATTATAAATGTTTGGGTGCCGGCAAATCATATAAAGCGTGTATACAAAAATGTATTCTCAACGATAATCTGAAGTAGTTTCTTTTCTATCGTACATACTTTACATATCATACATCTTCATCCTCTATGACCATCTTTCGAATTTCCCAATAATAATCGCTGTTGAAAGAAATGGGATGCTCTGGTTTGTATACTTGACTGTTGTTGAACCAGTTCTTGACCTTCTTGATGATTTTTGTTTCTTCCTTGCGAAACCGTTCGATTAACTTGTCAGAAAGGTTGAACTCATATCCATCCTCTTGGGTGACATCATTCTCTGTAAGCTCGGTATTTGTGGATATGGTTCTCTGCGTGAATGTGCTGGCACCTCGGAAAACAGGCAGTCCTCTGTTAGATGACTTCCCGAGCTTACTTTTAGTCAATGAGTTGGTTCGAACCGGTGATGAGCCTTCCTCCAGCTTAAGATTGGGAACATCTCTAAAGACATCTTCTTCTTCGCCCTTATCGATGTTGACCCACTTGAGCTGTTCAGAATCGAAAATCATGTTTCCGTGAATCCTTTTGTTCTCCACGTCATTGTTGGTGATGAGCGCAGGCTTGGTTATCGAAGTGGGTGGGCTTTGACTTTCAAATTTCATCAACTCAATGTCATTACCCTCCCATCTTTCGGCCTCCGGGTTATAGCGCATGTTGCTTTTGCCTGTTGAATGAGGTACTCCGTCATTCAAATATCTCACCAACCCAATCTTCTTCTGGGATGCTTTTTGAGGCGATCCCAGAGCAAGCTTCTTATGGGCGCCCTTCAACGGGCTTCCCTCGTTCATCCGTTTCTGTTTCTCACTGATCTCCATGAACTTAGATAGAAGCTGTTGTTTCTCTAGCTCCATATTGTGATTAGCCTTGCGAAAATCAGTTTCCTTGTGGTAGAAAGATGGAATTCGATCAAGCTTGCGGATGATTTTGTTATTGCCGTTGAAAACGGGATGGTCAAGTTCCTGGACTAGATTCAGAGATGACTGAAACTTCTTAACTCGGGCGATCTGATTGGAAGATGTGGACTTACGAAAGTTGGGCATGGACATCTTAGCAGAAAGCAGTTTCTTGCCAAACCGATTGAGTTTGGTCCGATCAAAACTTATAGGCTCATCCAAGCAAAAGCCATCTTCAAATCGCTCGAAATCATCCCGGGTGTATTCGTAATTGATGGTCTTGTCGGGTTCATCTTCATTGATGCGACCTTTGTAGTAGTTGAAATCTTTAAGACGCAACGTGTTGATTTCTTCATCTTTAAATCTTTTGTATTTTTCGTAAAGCTCCTGTTCTTCCTGTTCAGCGTCCTGTTGGAGCTTTCTTTGCTTCATGATCAAGAATTGCCTGACCTTATGGCTGCTGGTATTGGCATTGTTGCCTTCATTGTAGATCCCACTCTCCTCGTTGCCAAATATATTGTCTAAGTCCTCAAAGTCATCTTCTCCAAGTTGTGATGTGACGTCTGTGTCGTTGGTATCTTCACTGTACTCGCTCAATGATTTTCGTCGCTTTGGACTGGAGGTAGACATGGTGGGCGACGGACTCAATCGAATATCCCGCGTGGCGAGGGGCTGTATCACTATTGGAGCCTGAAGAGCGATTTCCAACTCGTCAAACAGGTCGTCCTGTTCAACGAATCGCTGGAGGTTCTTGTTCATGATTCCAGTATGTGGGGAAAGAGAGGGTTTATTTCTTAGGCTCTTAAACTTAATTGTTTCTTCTGTATTCTTAGATCCAATCCTCAAGGTCTGAAAGTCATTATCTAGCACGTAAGGGTCATCAAGCTTGTTTTCAAAGATATCCTCGTCCTCGCCGAATAGGTCGTCGCCATGATCTTGATATTTGGCCAAAAGGTCATGTTTGCTTCTAGAGGATGCCAAATTGCTGGTTGTTCGCCTTCGTGACAAGTTTCGACTAGGGGAAGTCTCCAAGGCTCTTTGCAGACCCGAGCGAGGTAGCTGCTTATTCATGGACAAGGCAGCAGAGGTTTCTTTCTGGAAGGGGCGGTTGAAAACTGCGCGTGCCTGTGTTTACAAATTTGTTACTGCGAAATCAGCACCCAAAAAAAAAATTTTAGTACAGTACCCACACTTCTCGAGATGGACCAGCAACTGCAAAAATAGAAGAATTAAATTCCCGCCAAAACTATAAAGTCGTAGAGAGCAGAATTTGCGTTGGTGGAGCGCGAGGAACGGACGGCGATACCCCTGGACCTGTGTCGTTGTTGTGCTGGTTGACTGGCTGAATGTACGGCCATGCCATCTTCGGTAAGCTTTGGTAGGGAAATATATCCTCACCCACATAAAAGGGGATTAAGAACACTGTTATAAGGAAACCTAAGTTCAATACCATCAAGATCATTGCTTTTGCAAGCCTTTTATTGCCACTCATTTTCTTACGCTTGGAGAGAATGCGGGCCCGAATCTGTTTTGACGGTTTCAACCAGAGAAGCAAGGACGTGTGGATCGTGTCGATATACGGGATCATCCCAATAGGAATCATAATCATGAAGATGCTGTTGCAGAGGATGAAATCGTACGAAAATAAAGTCAATTCTGTAGTCTTTACCACCAACTCTCGGAATGGTTGAGTAAGCCCATGCCACCCTAAGCTGTACCAATGACCACTCCAGAATGCCATATTGGAAAGGCCAGCTTTGAATTCCTTTGAAAGTATAATGTAGGAAAACTTAGCCAACATGTCGTGGATACTCATAATCACCACGAGCCCACAAAAACTTCGGCGTGCTTCAAATTGGTGAGTGATTAAAAGGAGTTGAATTGAAACAATGAATATGAGTAGTCCTATAGCTCGAGCCAATACCGACACGATCGAAGGGACCTTTCTGAAGAAGGAGGAAAGAGGATACAAAATCAAGCATATGACCAACATCGCCAAACTGAGACAGAAATTCGCAGCCACCGGCACCAATGAGAGAAGTAAAATTCTCACTAAAGGGTTCACCGGTCTCAATTCATCCTGGTCAACTCCCGTTTGTGAATTGATAAACATGTATGCCATTAGGTAAAGAACTCCTTTCATCGCTGATGATAGAATCATGGTGGCTCGCTTGAATCTAGAAGTCGATCCCGTTTCTCCCTTGACACCTGTGTATCTAATCCTGCTGGCTTTTGCGTATCCGAGCCAGGATGCCCTGGTAGACCTATTGGGTCTTACAATCCACTCAAAAAAATCACCATAATCGATCATGAGTGATCGAAACGAAAATTGATGAGGGTTGAAAAGGAAGGGTGACACACACATGGATACTATGGTGATCCAGAACCAAATTATTGACGGTTCCCAGCTAGACATCGTTGCGAAAACTAGCGACACAATCATTCGAGCTCCTGGATAAATGGATGTAAAGGCGTACTGAGAGTATAGCCTGGTAAATTGAACTCTATCGGTTGCAAATCCTCGCCCAGTGGCAACATATTTGGCTCCACCATATGTTAAGTTATCCTTCAAAGACTTGGAATATATCTGGCAGGTAAAGACTTCAAATACTGGTGATAAAGACCCAAAGTGATAAAGGATCCTCTTCAAAGCCTTTAGAATCCCCTTTTCCACTGCCTCTTGGAGAATCAAGGGAGTAAATGAAATAAAGAAACAGATGAAAACTGTAAGCACAAAAACAGATATCCAGTTAAATATGGGCTCGATATTGTAGCACCCCAAAGGAAGCCTTAATTCGGTCAATGCTGTATTCTTTCCTTTGTTTGGATCGTAGTAGCAGGGGATCAATTCGTGCTTCATCAGACCCAAGTTGACCAAAACTATTGTGAAGAGTTGAACAGAGAGCATTATTAAAAGATTGTTGATGTGGAATCCAGCATGTGCATAATAGAAAGATAAAAATTGGTCAATTGGTAAAGAGGTTCCCAAATAAAAGTGCTCTCGCGATAATAGCTGTTCACCCATGCCAGCTCCAATTTTTGTAGTGAAGTTGAGAATAGTGCTGAAACCTAAATCTCTACCCTTACCACATTGATAGTAGTCACAATGCTTGATGATTCCTCCCCTGCTGACCGCGTTCATTCCAGCATAGATGTCCTCGTTGATATGGAGACCCTTCTGAGCCTTTGAGATACCTCCTCTTGTGAGCATGAATATCGCGTTGATGAAGTCGGGATGCCCGTAATGAAGCTTACTTCCGATTTGACCTAGGGTTCGAGCAAATAAGGTGCCGAAGGTTTGTTCTTTTCCAGCTGCAATATCTCCTAGAACACCCACATTCTCCGAAAAAATGTGCTCTCGGGCTCCCACGATAGCTATTGGTTCGATGCTTGTTGTATAGTTGGTATCTAAATCCATTTCTTCAAACTCAGCGAGAACTGCCTTGATTTTCAAGCACTCTTCGATATAGTTATCCTGATTTGCATCAATGACCTGTATGTACTCCCCTCGGGTAAATATCAAAGAGTGGTTTTGGTTGTCAGATTTACCATCACCAAGAATTGGATTTCCTGATAGTTTAATACGAAATTTTTGGGTCAACTTACCTTCCTCAAGCTTGAGCAAAGTAGAATAAAAGGTTGCACCATCATCCAGCTCTTCTTTCTCAAGATGACATAAAGCCACCTCTGGGTACATTTTTACGAGTAACTTCACATCTTGCACTTCTTCATCGCTCATTTGATGATACCTTTGCATTGCTATGATGAGTTGAAACTTCCGATTTGCGAAGTCAATAAGTTCTTGCTCCACTCTTTCCTGTTCCATTGAGATGATCAACTCTTCCAGTTTGTATAGAAGTTTCAATACCTTACTGTAATTCATGAATCCAGATACAGTTCTGTAAAGAGTTTGGCTGCGAAGAGTGGCCCAGATCCGTGTGCGTAACATATACTCTGGCTGCGAATTTTTGAACCCAAGACAATAGTAGGGCAAATCCTCAAACTTTTCATCTGCCGATCTTGATTCATTAGGTGTGGTACTGGACGAAGACAAAAGAGTATGAATTTTTGTATCCTTGACAAAGCAGTCCCATTCATTCGGGTGAAGTTTCTTCAAATACTCAAGTAAGGAAACCTTGGATGTCGAGCTTTCTTTTATGATCTCACGAAGACTGAGAAATATTTTTTCCGTATAGTGGGGTATAAGAACAGAAAAAGATGGAAGGGCTTGAATGGGCATTACTTCTGGAATGGAAGTACTCAATGATTGAGCAAAGAAGAGAATTCTTCGTTCGGCTTCTCTGTTTGAAAAAAAAAAGTCGCTCATTTGAAGGAGGCTGTTGTCATCCTGGACCACAAAAAACATTGGGGGTTCCACCATCAGAGATTCGTAATGATTGGACTTGTATATCAACTTGCTCACCTGGTCTATCGATAAAAGGTGTTCACGATACAATGAGAGCACTATGCAGTTCCATACCTGGGCCACAATGTAATCCTTCTGAATTCCCTGCGGGTGAATGATCTTTGTGTAGATTCTCTCGGGAAGCTTGGAGAAGGTGTTTTTCCAAGGACTAAAAACGGAGATTCCTGACCAAAGAGAAAGACAGATAGAAAAAATGCAGTTGAATATAACGTACCATAAATAGGTATCAAGAAGAAACAAAACAATATTCGTCAAGAGTAGTAAACCCAAAAGAAAGTACCCCTGGTTTCGGCACAACAACGTGCCAAAGACCACGTCTCCATTGCATCTTGAAAAATCCATAATGAACAACTCTCGGTTGGTGTCCTTCAAGGAAAGAGTTAGGAAAATATAAGATTCAAAAAATTTGAACAGAAATACCGAAACCCATAATAGTATTGAATGTATTCGACTTTTGAATTCAAGCCTCGGGAACGAGGAAATGAAAATTGATGCTTTTATCACCAGTGGCAGCTCATTCCAGCAAAATAATTTGCGAGGGGGTGTCACTGATAGGTACACAACCGTTAAGATCGATAATGCTAATTGGAAGGCCGCTAAAACGTGTGCTCTCTTAGAGTACACTGACCACCCCACAAATTTGAATATGTAGACGGAGGGAGCTGAATTTGAAATCAATATTATAAGAAGTCCCAAGATTCTCCTGAAAATTGAAAACCTTCCGGGGTAGCCAAGTGGAACGAATGCCATCTCGCTCAACGTCGCAAGTAGACTAAGTAAGCATGCCAAAGCTCCAGCTAGGGCCATTACCGACAAGGTGATCTGAATGGGGGGACGATTATCCAAAAGCTGGTGGTAATCTTTGGTATAGAAGAAGGGCGAGTTGACTGAAGCAAAATACCAGTACATGGACAAGTGGATTATCCAGATCCGAGAGTAGTTGGTAAGTACATGTAACCAGGTGCGTTTTTCGCGATATGTTTTCAGAAAATGCTGCAGCCAGTCGATATGCCGAAGTTTAGAGTACCTTGACCCTCTAGCAAAATCAATGAGCTTTTCACCACTAGTAAGGCAAATAGACAGAATACTTTGAGGGTGCCAGAAGAACTGGTTGATGTCGTCATATCCAATGGTGGTGTCGTGGCCTCTTCTGTTGCGCTTAATCCACTTCCCGCCCATTAGCTTATACTGTTGGTCACGGATGAATTGGTAAAACGGCGTTATCACCAAATCCAAGAAGCTATACTCCGGAAGTTCCAGTTGCAGGTTTTCTTGGAAATAGTCTAATGCGAGCTTGTATATGTAACATATCACTTCGGGCATGAAGCGAACATTATTTGCCTCTCCCCAGATGAGAAGATAGAGTGCAATATGTGTGACCATCTCCAAAGGCTCTTTTCCCTCCATTCTCAGAGACCACACTGTTTGAAGGCCAAACAAAGTTTCCTTGTCTTCCGAATAAGTATTTCCAGCTCTAGATGATCTGAGAAATTCATTATACCTGGTCCATCTCTGACGGTATTTTTTCCCATGGATGTCCAAACCTTCATCCAACTCGAAATGGGCGGCAAAGTACCACTTCTTATAATTGCTTGCATTGCCAGCAATATACTCGGCATGCAAAGACTTCAATGCCACGATACATGAGGCTCTGCTGGAGCGTGAATCCAAAAGAGACATGAAGTAATCGTACATGTTGTTAACGTTATCAACTTGAAAACCAAATACATGTCCCAATTGTTGAAAGATGCCAAAGATCTGCGTTTCATTCAAGGGCGACCCATTATCAACACACCATGCTGGGTAAGGCATGGTGACGTAGTCACTACTTTCATCATTCTCCAGAATCATTGAAGGCTGGGTAGTAGGGGGAATGGTGGTGGGAATCGGCTCTTGGTAATCTTGGTAGACATTGTACTCCGAATACTGTCCCGATGGGACAAACAGAGAGGGAAGTGCCCTTAATTCTACTCTGGAGTTGCTATCCGTAGAATAAGAACTCATGGTGGTGGAAAGAGGCGGCTAAAATAAAAAAAGGGTTGCAAAAAAATGCCTTCAGCCAGATTCGAACTGACGATCTCCTCATTACTAGTGAGGTGCCTTACCAACTTGGCCATAAAGGCATTTGTATAAGAGCAGGGTTCCACATATATACTACTTACTGCTTGGTAATAGTTTTACTAAGCAAAAGTCAATTGCTAACTTGGTGAGTCGTTTTTTTAGAAATGTAATTATGCTTATCCCGTGTCTGCGCCCACAGGGACTTTCTAGGAACAAGTGGCAGCCTTTGAGGCAAAAAAAATATCGGGTGCTACACACCATAACAAGTGGGCCTACAGCTGTTCTTTGTCATGATGAGTTATAACTAACAGTGTTAGATGCCTACAAACAAGTGGAGGAGTAGAGCAAAACAACCGAGTAGAACTAAAATATAGTTAATTTTCAAAGTTATGCCTAACTCTTGTGAAACTTTCGTAAAAACAAGAAATGTGTCCTCAGAATAGTTTGATTTACTTCAAATTGGTGAGATTCAGCAAAAGCCCCACATGCACCAACATTACTTCGGAGGAGCTCGAAGACTCGCGTTCGCCCAACAGGCTTTAAACTGTCAAGAAATGTAACGACTTGTAACACTGTTCGAAGAGAGTGCCCCCCTTAAAGGAGATAAAACTACATAGTCGAGGTCCCATTTTGACCATTAACTTCATCTTGCCTTGCGTAACTTCTCTTGTTCTTCTGCAATAGCACTCTGTGTAGTCTTTGATCCCATAATCTCTTCATTCGTCTGTTTCCAGGCAGCCCTCTACCATGCTCAGTAGTTGCATCTCCTCTGCGCGGATGCGAATTTTTTTTTCTGATAACCGATGCCCCTTCACCTTCACCATGCCTTCTCGTAACTCTATCAACAAACCCAAGGACCATATGCACCGGGCCAACCACGCCCGCTCTCTTGGAAAGAAGAGAGCTGTACGTACTAGAAATGCCCCCGCCACCAAATCATCAAGCGGTCGTTATAATGAAAACACGGTTCCTAAACCCACCGAAAGTCAGGCAGTTGCATTATACCAAGGAACCATCACTCCCAACGCATTATCCACCAGTTCATTATCCAAGAAGAAATCCAAGAAGCTCGCTAGAAATGAGAGATATATCGATCAAAGAAATAAAGAATTATCCTTTGACGTTGCTGCAAAGCAAGAAGAGATGGAAATCGATGAGCAAGGCTCCAAAAAAGCTCACCGGATTGTCAAGGCCCCAACTCAGTTAGACAAGGTCAAAGAAGCTCTTTGGTCTGCAGTCGCTGATAAGACCAGTGGAGCGTTTACCGTTTCTACTTCCGGAGAAGGTACCACTCTCGGAGTTCAAGCCTTTTAAATTTTGTATAATAGTAATGCATGTAATTCTGCTTTTTTTAACATCGGATACCACTAAATAGCTATTCCTTATCCAAAAGTCCCATCTCATCCAATGAGTCCTTAACCTTTGTCTTCATAAACAGAATAAATTCAACCGGGTCTTTAGCAGTGAAACAGGAAGTTCCTGCCACAATGACATTGGCACCCGCCTTGGCTGCATCATCGATAGTAGCAGAACCTAAACCTCCATCGACTTGAATGTTTAACTGAGGAAACTTCTTTCTCAAAGCTTCAACCTTGGGCATCATTTCCTTCATGAACTTTTGACCACCAAACCCTGGTTCCACCGTCATCACCAATGCCATGTCCAAATATTCACCCAATGGGTACAAAACATCCACATCAGTTCCGGGCTTAATAGCACATGCAGCCTTCATTCCATGTTCTCTGATCAACTTAGCAACCTTGACGGGTTCATCAGTAGCCTCGTAATGGAACGTATACGAATCTCCACCCGCCTTGGCAATCTCTGGAACCCACTTAGCAGGATCAGAGACCATCATATGACAATCGAAGAAGGTTGGTTTACCATCCTCTCTGGGGATCTCCTTTCTTAAACTGGTGATGATGGGAGGTCCCAAAGAAATGTTAGGGACGAAATGTCCATCCATAACATCAATGTGGAGCCAATCGGCACCCGAGTCATACATGCGATGACAGTTGCATCCAAGGTTGGCGAAATCAGATGCAAGAATAGAGGGAGCAATAATTGGTTTGACCATGGTTGATTACTTTAGAAACGTTGGGAATGGGTTGAAAATGTGCAGGACAAAATGAAGCTGGGGTTTGCTTCCTAACCAATCGGCACCAAATGAACTCAATACTACGCATTTACAGCGGGCCAAATCAAACCAAATCAGGACTACATGACAGAGACGAAAAATGGTGGAGCCGGAACGGCAACTCGTGGTGCTGGGGGTAGTTTTGGCGGTGAAGTATCGTCCGGCATTTATTCCCGCTGTATGGGTCATTTATGTCCCCTGGTATAGTAGAGTTAATGGGTGGTGACTTCGGGCTCAAGAAAATCGCCACATTCTTCTAATTAGCGATGGTAGGATCCCGCCAATCACCGGCCATTGGTACCTTAGTAGTTGGCCCCGACGGGAATATTCGTCATGTAGTATAAGAGTCGTGTTTGTTTCTGATTATCGCGGAGACTTTCATCCACATGTCAGAAGGAGCTTCATATTCAGAGCAGCTCTTGGAGGCAGCTCGTAGAAACAATACCGAGTTGTTACTTCAGATCAAGTCAGATCTCAACAATGACCAAGCGAAGCTAGCTGATTTGATAAATACCACCAAGGAAAACATCACCCTAAACAGTTCATTGCATGTGGCCACGCAACTTGGAAACTGGGAATTCATAGACATTGTGTTGGACATCGAAGGAGTGGAAATCGATCCTTTGAATAGAGAGGGGGATTCCCCGTTGCACTTGGCTGTCAAATACACCGCGGAGGAGCCAGAGCACGGATACTTTGTCATTGATAATCTTCTTGATGCTGGATCAGATCCAAGAATCAAAGACAAGCACAGCTTAAAACCGGTGGACTACGTCAACAAAGACCAGCCCAAGTTACGTGAATTGTTGGAAAGTGCCGAGTATGCTATTTCTATGGAGATCCCACAGGCCGATCAGTTGGAAGATGAGGAGGGAGAGTCTGCCTCTGATTCCGACTAGGTGGCGGAGCAAGGTCGCCTACATACACGAAGTCATAGATATGAATAAATTATTCTACACGGTGTCATTAAAGATAGGGCTTGGAAGCCATGCAAATGTGAGGAAGATTAAGGCAACGAGGAAGGTGGTCAAGCTAGGGAGAAGTCATCGAGCCCCGTAGGAACCCACAGCGAGAGCTGGGCCCGTGCCTTCTCCTTGAGGGCCTGGCGCATTGGGTTGGAGCCCTTAAGCTCAGAGTACGTGGCCCATGGCATGTGTATAACCAGTCTAGCCTGGGCAGCTAGACTCTGGTTACATATGGCGCTCCGGCCTGTGGGCCTGGGACACCTGTTCTTGACGAAGGCGCCATTCTTGACCCCATTGTTTAGAACCTGGACGAAGTTATTGGGAATGACGTGGAGGAGGGAGAGTGGTGACGGCACCGAAGTCAGATCCTGAGGCTTGTGAAAGCGGTAGACGTCCTTCTTATACCCCAAAACCTCAATACGGTGAACGTCTTCGCCTGAAACCCGTGAAAAGCAGCGTCTGAAATCGCCTTCGACCATTTTTGACTCAGGAACCACTAGATAGTGTAGAAACACTCCTGCTGGGAATAACACACTCGTGAAGGCATTAGTAATGCCAACCACCTGTCGCAAGCACAATTTATCGGAGCACGACTTGCTGAGAGTGATTTGGCTGTCAGACCGTCCTGGCTTGGTCCGAACCAACCCTACATCGCCAAACCCCGTCCGTCCTCGAACGACCTTTTGGCGTTTTCCACCTCCAGTATCAACGTGTTCCTCGACGCCATCGTACGCTTTTTGGTCGCCAGCAATGTAGCCCATAGACGAATCTCCACAAGGCGGCTCGGTGACCACGAGCGAAATCTTGGTTCCAGCGGTCATGACATAAGTGCCTGATGCTGCTTCTTCAACCCAGAGAGACGAGCCTCCAATTTTAAGCTTCCTCACTTCCTCTACCAAGAACCAGTTAAACAATCGTAGGGAGAGGATCTCCGCATGCAGATCGTGAACCAAACATCCCTGTGAGTAGCCACGTACTCGATCAGGAAGGGCTTTCACGCCAGTCAGAAGGCAGATGGGGGTATGGACCCACTTACCCGACTGTTTCGTTGACAACACCACCCCCGCCAAAACTGTCCACTCCCATACCCCATTACTTCGCTGAACTGGCTTACCAGACTTGACTTTCAACTCATTAAAGTGGCCTATAATGAGTTCTGATACGTCTTCAGCAAACATCCATTCGCATTTATTTAATAAATTTCTCTTACACACTCTAACGCTTGCGACGGGCCAAGGCACCAAGAAGTCCAACCCCGATGGCCAAAAGCCCTCCTGCAATTCCAATGCCAACAATTCCGTCCTGCGTGATTTTGTCCTCAATGGCTCGCTTTAAAGATTTGAACTGCTCATTATTAGGTTCTTTCTCCAAGAGTGATTCTGCATAATGCCTGGCATTACCATATTCCCCCACCTTATAGCTGCCCAAACACAAGTAGTAAAGAGTTTCTCGACGTAAAGTAGGCTCGTCTTGATAGAGGTGACTCAAGATCTGGATTCCTTGCTGTTGGTGTTTGAGACTCCTCAGTTTGAGAAGCCCCCATGCATAGTTGAATTCACTCGATGGTGATGGATTGGGTGCCTCCGATGTGACTTGATTTTCTAGCACTTTGAGTTGCTCGGGGCTGATTTCCTGATTGACTTCCTCTAGAGCGGGATATTCATTGCCGCCGAAGATCTTGTTGAAGAAGGACATGTAGTGGGTCGCGTATTCTTTTGCCCTCACTTTGTTGCGGTGACCTTTTATTTTATTTTCCTTTTTTTCTGTGTCTCTCCAGGTAGAATATCCAACTTCAATCTACCCCATTCCCCTTGTCGATTGCGTTATCTACCGCCAATTGAGTTATGAGTGACTTCCTCTCCTTGATTGTTGATCAGAATAGCAGCGACAACAATACCCGGACCCGAGCCGAGTTGGAGTTTTCTCGAATCAGTTCGGAAAACCCCAGTGAAACCGCGTATTCCCTCATTCAACTGGCCACCAACGCAGATCTCCCGCTTGATGTTCGCCAGTCGTGTCTTCTTCATTTGCGGAGAATGGTACCAAAATTTTGGAGTCTTGGATTCCAATCGTTTGTGGGGCCGGTAATTAGCCAGGACTTAAAACAGGCCATTCGTCCCAGCTTGATCCAGTTGGCCACGTCTTGTCCCGAGTCAAAGCTTCGGAGTGGAAGTTCGTATGTGATCACCCAGATTGCCGCTGCCGACTATCCGGATGAGTGGCCCAACCTCTTGACCGACCTATATATAGCCACCACCAAGTATGACGATGAGATTGCCATGGTGGGCGCATTGACGGTGTTGAACGATTTATTTGATGATCTCATCACCGAGGAACAGTTCTGGGACGGCGGAGTTGGTAACCAGTTGATCAACCACGTGAATCTGATTTTGAGCCAAGGCTCGCTCAGCAGTACAGTGAAGTCTAGCTCCATCAAGCTATACCAGAGCGTCTTCAACACCTTGAGAAGCCCCGAGGCGTTTGCGTCAAAAGACCGCGTCCAGGCTGTTCATGAACATGTCAATGCAAGCGTGCAACTCTTTCTTGGGCTTCTCGAACAGTCTATCTCTTCCAACAGCTCTAGTTTGAGCGAGCTTGATTTCAGAGCCTACGTGTATAACGTGTTGGCATCGTTTGTGGGTGATTTCCACAAGCGCATTCCTGCCGATGCTAAGCTGCAACTCGTGAAGTTGGCATTTGCAGACCTCCATAATGTTTCTCAGGTTTACCACCTGGCAGTAGTCAACGGAATTGATGTTTCGTTGGAGAAGCTGCGCGATTTAGATGATATTGCAAAGGTGTTATCACGTCTCCTATCTCACCTCATGCAAATATTGATTGCAGTACAACCAAACATTTATTTGACAGATGTGGCCGAAACTGACTTTCTTCAAGACTTGATCCGGGTTGCTATTCTCCCCAGAGACAAGGTCGAGGATTACGAGGCCAGTTTTGACGAGTTCGTCACTGATGTCTCTGGACTCTCTACCGACGGGCTGGTTCGCGAGGCCGTCTACGACTTATTGGCGGAGATCAACCAGAAAGACGCTCAACTAATATTTTCCTATCTCGAACAACGAATTCTTGCTTCACAATCCTGGGATGTTCAGGAAACATATCTTTATCTCATTGAGTGCTTGCTCAACAATGAAGATGCCACCTACAAAATCGACAGTGACATCAAGAGTGCGTTCGCAAGTTTGATAAAGCCAGATACCCACCCTCTCATCATTTCACGGGTATTTCTACTTCTTCCTCGTTACTACGAAAAGTTCGACACCTCGGCAGCATTCGTTTCTTTCATTGGCATGGTTGATTTTGCTTCTCAAACTGACTTACCAATCGTGAGAATTGCTTCTCTCATAAGTGTAACTTTTTACAACAACTTGATCACTCTTAGCGAAATTTCGTCGCCGCAGAATCAACAATGCCAGCAGGCTATTTTTACCATTGTGAACAGTCTTATTGAGGATAGCGAAGAAGACGCTCTTCCCGCTTTACTCGAAGCTATCACTTCAGCAATCAGCATCAGCGAGACCACTGCTCCTAAGGTCTTAATCGATGGCTCGTTTAATGTCATTGATTTAATATTCAGAATATCCTTCAAAGATGCCTCGAATGTACAACTTAATGTGGACGCTAATGAATCGCTTGTTCAACTACTTTCCAAGATTGAGGAAGAGGATTACATGAGGGTCTGTGAAAAGTCGCTTCCGTTTATCTTCCAGGTAATTGAGGATTCTCGGACCGCCGACTATGCTCCCGAACTTGAACTTTCCCTTGAATTGTTCAGCATAATCATTGACAAGTCTCCCGCCACAAAAGAAGGATTTCCGAAGGAAGTGTTTGTGTACGCCTTTCCCGTGCTCAGGAATCTTATTTTGTCGTCGAACGATGACCAGATCCTTCAAACGGGTGGTGAGGTGTTTAATAATCTTTTGAGCAAGGGTGCGCCACTCTTTTTGAACTATACCGATACTGATGGAAAGTCGGGTATGGAATCACTTCTCCTTCTTACAGAACGGTTCCTTTCGCCAGATTTAAGTGACCAGGCGGCTCTGAACTGTGGTCTCATTATAATTTCCATTTTCCTAAATTTCAAGCAGCATCTCGACCAGTCATTTTTGACCAGTATTCTCAACGCCACTATCAAGCGTCTCCTCCAAGCCGAGGAGGTGGTAACCATTGAAAACCTAATTTCGGTGTTCTGTGAGCTAATTCTCAACTCAGAAAGCTCGGGCACCGAGCTTCTTTCTTACTTGCAATCAGAATTCCGAGCCCCTGACAAAAAGACAGGAGAAATGAAAAACGGCCTAGAACTAATCTTGCCCATTTGGTTTTCCAGTTATGAAGTGACTCGTGGATATGACAAGATCAAGCAAAACACCATGGCCCTCGGCAAGGTGTTCGTGGCTGCTTCTGATTGCATCCTGTCCATTGTTGTTGATGGAGACATCGTCCCTTACCAAGGAGACTTGATTCGTACTCGTTCAATGGCCAAGTCGATGCCTGACAAGTACACACAAATTCCGGCAGCAGTGAAGATCTTGAAGCTATTTACCAGCGAGCTCAACTTCCAATGCCAGCAGCCCGACGCCGACGACTATCTCCCTGAGGAACCCGTCGGCGATGATGACGGAGATGGAGAATGGGAGGATATGGACGACATTGGCGTTCCTAACTATGAAAAGCTCAAATCTTACGTCGAAGAAGAGGATGGAGATGATGCAAATGACCAAACCACTGATGAGGGTCTCAAGCAAATTCTTATCACATTTTTCAAGGAGTGCACTCAGAAAAACCTCGGAAATTTCCAAAAGTACTATGGTATGCTTTCAAATGACGAGAAAAAGATCATTATCGAGAACGTGGTGTTCTAAACCAGTTAAACCAGTCATTCACATCCACTAAAGAATCACCGATGTAGGTCACGTGCGCACTGCGATGAGGTTAGTATGCTTCGCCAGCTACGACGTTTTAACACCATGACTCACATTCTAAAGGTTGATGTCGACAGCATCAAGTTTAACAGCAGCGGCAAAGTCGAAATCAGCGACGAGTCTACGTATGCTAATTTGAAACAAGCTGCCACCACCATTCGGCAATCAGGAGGAGTGGTTGCATTTCCCACCGAAACCGTGTATGGTCTTGGAGGATCAGCACTCGATGACAATTCCGTGAAAGCCATCTATAAGGCAAAGAATAGACCTGCCGATAATCCATTAATCGTGCATGTTTCGTCTGTTGAGCAGCTAAAGCGAAAATTACTTGCACCAGGGCAAACGATTCCCGAAATTTATCATGACTTGATCGAGAAATTCTGGCCAGGCCCGCTAACGATTCTTTTGCCATTAGTCGAACAACCAGGATGGACAAGTCCTATTTCAAAGTACGTGACTGCCGGTCAAAATACAGTTGGTGTCAGATTACCCAACCATCCAGTAGCAAGAGCATTAATTGAACTTTCTGATACTCCCTTAGCAGCACCCAGCGCCAATGCCTCCACCCGGCCAAGCCCCACACAAGCATCTCATGTATATCATGACCTTAACGGCAGAATTCCCTATATCCTCGATGGCGGTGCCAGTAATGTCGGGGTTGAGTCTACGGTGGTGGATGGGCTTGTGGAGCCGCCTATGTTACTCCGTCCTGGAGGGCTTAGCATGGAACAACTAATGCAGTTTCCCCAGTGGAAAAACGTCATTAAGGCCAAAAAGACAGCAGGAAAGTTGGAGGCTGTCAAGACTCCCGGTATGAAGTACCGTCATTATTCACCAAGTGCCAAGGTGGTTTTATTTCAGGGATGCGGAGATGGAAATCAAGTCGTTTCTAGGTATATGACAGCCCTTGAACCAAATACAAAAGTGGCCATGCTACGAGCCAAGAGCTTTGTTGCCCGTGAGAATATCATAGACAGACATCTTGGGGTCACCGGAGCCGATATTCTGAGAAATCTTTTTGCCATGTTGCGAGAAGTCGACGAGCTTGGCGTGGATGTGATTCTTGTAGAGGGAATTACAGAGGACAATGAAGGTCTTGCAGTTATGAACCGTCTCAGCAAGGCTGCCATGCAAACCGTCACCCCAGATTCACTTTAAGCTCGCTAAGCTCTTTGCCCTCTAGCGCCACTAAGCCAATGCAGCTTTTTTCCAATGCTCCTGTGCATGGCATCACTTTTCATCCGTGCCATTTGGCCTGTCAAAGTTTCGCATGCATATACTAATGTCTGTTAAAATTCTCCGTGGTTTGCCCCTGCAATCGTCCCCGAGAGTTCCGCCTCACCCCTGGTGCAAACCATTTTGCTGCGGCCGGACTTTAATTACCAATTCCAGCTATTTTGGCTAACTTCTTGACACCTTATAGTTACTACACCACAGTCGCAATTGTCAATCATACTCCATTGAGCTTGCCTAGCAAGTCCGACAAACCATGACTTCGGTTCGTATTACTCCTCTTAGTCTTGGAAAGCGCGTAGCTTACATAATGAGATAACACGCATTAAAATTTGATTGATGCGGCAGCTTAATATTTCACTTGTTACCTTCGCCCATTTGTTTCTCTTCAACAGCGCCCTTTTTTTTTCTCCCCACCAACTAACAAAACCTTCCTCTGGGATCTTTGTCAATCCCGTTGATACTGGTACCCTTTTGATCAAGGCTTCGTTCCCAAATTAATATATTGGCATTTGTGGAACTCCTATTCACTCTTTATAAAAACTGTTAGAGAGCAATGAGCTCTAATCCTTTTGATTATTCAACGGAGCTTCAACCTCCTCGATCATCCACTCCATCCATCAGGTATTGTCAACAGACTATTGACGAGACGATTCAAGATCTTCAAACAAATATCTCTTTGGGTTTAACTAATAATCAAGACATCCTCACGCGAAGATCCATCAACGGTGTCAATGAACTTAACTCTGAAGAGGAAGAAAGCTTGATTTTTAAGTTTTTATCCAGCTTCTACCAAGATCCCCTCATTCTCTTACTTATTGCCAGTGCATTTATCAGTTTCTGGATGGGAAATGTTGACGATGCAATCTCAATTACGTTGGCAATCACCATTGTGGTGACGGTTGGTTTCATTCAAGAATATCGTTCGGAACAGTCGCTCCAAGCTTTGAATAAATTGGTTCCTGCTGAGGCCAAGCTTACCAGAAATGGTGACACTTCAACCGTACTTGCCAGTACCTTGGTTCCAGGTGATTTGGTTCATTTTCAACAGGGGGACAGAATCCCTGCGGATATTCGCCTTACTGAAGCCGTTCACCTTACCATTGACGAATCTAACCTCACCGGAGAGAATCGACCTGTAAGAAAACATACCAATCCAATCAGAAAAGGCGATGATGACTCCGACACCACATCGTCGTCGGAAGCCCTACCCATTACTGAGAGAAACTCAATTGCGTTTATGGGAACTTTAGTGAGAGATGGACATGGTTCTGGAATCGTGGTAGCCACCGGTTCCAAAACTGAGTTTGGAGTGGTGTTTGAAATGATGTCTTCCATTGAAAAACCCAAAACTCCTCTTCAACATGCTATGGATAAGCTTGGTAAGGACTTGTCAATTTTCAGCTTTATCATCATTGGAGTTATTTGCCTACTTGGAATTTTCCAGGGTCGTCCATGGTTGGAGATGTTTCAAATCTCTGTTTCGCTTGCCGTTGCTGCAATTCCCGAAGGGTTGCCAATCATCGTTGCTGTCACACTTGCATTAGGAGTTTTGAGAATGGCCAAGCATAAGGCCATCGTTAAAAGACTTCCCAGTGTTGAGACTCTTGGTAGTGTCAATGTGATTTGTTCCGATAAGACTGGTACCTTGACTCAAAATCACATGACCGTCACCAAGGTTTGGGCCTTTGATGTTAAGGGAAGTTTCAACTCACCATTTTTGGTGGTTGACAAACTTAATGACGATGATTTACATCACCAGATTACCACCAACATCTCTCGTGTGTTGGAAACAGGTAACATCTGTAACAACTGCAGATACAGTCAGGACAGTGAAAAATACGTGGGCAACCCTTCGGATATTGCTCTTGTTGAAGTTTTGTCTCATTTTGGGTTGGATGACACTCGTGGTACCAAAGAGAGATTTTATGAGCTCCCATTTTCTTCAGTCAGAAAGTACATGGCAGTTTCCGCTCACAGTGGAGATATCAACAAGTCCGAGACGTTCGTGAAGGGAGCAACTGAACGCGTGATTGAATTGTGTAATCGTTACTATGATGAACAGGGAAATATTAAACCCATTACCAATGAACTACGCGACGTGGTTCATGCCAAATCTGCCGAGCTTGCTACTGATGGATTGAGAGTTTTATCTTTCGCCAGAAATAACCAAAAATACTCTAGTGAAAAGGATACCATCGAAGAACCCACTAATCTCATTTTCTGTGGATTGGTGGGTATGAAAGATCCTCCTCGTCCTAATGTCGGTCGGTCCATTGCCAGGCTCATGAAGGGAGGGGTTCACGTCATCATGATCACGGGTGATTCTCCAACTACCGCTTTCAACATTGCCAAACAGATTGGAATGGCAGTTCGTTCCGACGACTCGATTATGACTGGAGATCAAATTGAGAATTTGACGGAGGAACAGCTTGCCAATGCTATCCATAATGTTTCTGTGTTCGCAAGAACCACCCCTGAGCACAAGGTTACTATTGTCAAGGCTCTTCAGAGACGTGGGGATATTGTTGCCATGACCGGTGATGGAGTCAATGATGCTCCTGCTTTGAAATTGGCCGATATTGGTATTGCTATGGGTAAGAACGGTACGGATGTTGCCAAGGAAGCTGCTGATATGGTTTTGACGGACGATGACTTCTCCACTATTCTTAATGCTATCGAGGAAGGTAAAGGAATCTTTTACAACATTCAAAACTTTATCACTTTTCAATTATCCACCTCTATTGCGGCTCTTACGCTCATTGCATTGGCTACGTTTTTTGGTTTGCCCAACCCTCTCAATGCCATGCAGATTCTTTGGATTAATATTCTAATGGATGGACCTCCCGCACAGTCGCTCGGTGTGGAACCGGTTGACCATGAAGTCATGAACAAACCTCCCAGAAAAAGAAATGACAAAATTCTCACCCATGCATTAATCAAGAGGGTTATCCAAAGTGCGAGTATGATCATTGTTGGAACTCTTTACATTTTCGTCAAGGAAATGAAAGATAACGCAATTACCGCCAGAGACACCACTATGACATTCACTTGTTTCGTCATGTTTGACATGTTCAACGCTCTCAGTTGTCGTCATTTCAGCAAGTCCATCTTTGAAATCGGACTCAACAACCAAATGTTCAATTTGGCCGTTCTTGGTTCCATTGTCGGACAATTATGTGCCATCTACGTACCATTTTTCCAAGCAGTGTTTCAAACTGAAGCACTCTATTTGAGTGATCTCTTGCATTTGTTGGTGTTGTGCAGTACGGTGTTGGTTGCTGACGAAATTAGAAAGTACATCTTTCGCAAGCGCCAACAAGCTTCGGGCATTGATTATGCTGTGTAATTAGATATGAGTAATCACCGATGATATCATATGTATTGGACCTCGTTCTCTGACTCTGCCACGTATCTTGTCGACTCTGCCTGTCAATCTCTTGAAAATGGCTCATGACAGCCGCCCAAGCGGGCAACACCGATAATAACTCAGCATGTTTATTTTCCACCTTCAAATCCCCGCGGACTTTGAAGCTAGCAAGATGGCTATAAAAATGCGGCTTTCCCCACACTGAGCCATCAATCATCATGGTGTTCAAGTTCACGATCGACAAAGTGACAAACCAATGGGTAGCTTCTAATCAAACCGGGAAGCTTCCTTCGCTAGTTGGTAGGTTTCTCGGAAACCACAAGCAAACCCCGAGGGATGATTACTGGATATGGCTTGAGATGCTTGTGGCTTCCTTTTGTGGAATTGCATTACTCGAAGGTGTATTCAAGAGTCATACAGTATTCTCTCATCACCATGCTCCCATGATTATTGCTAGTTATGGAGCCAGTGCCATCTTATGCTTCAATACCATCCAGGCACCTCTAGCCCAACCCCGAAATATGATTTTTGGACATCTCCTGTCTTCAATTATTGGGGTTTGCATCCAAAAATTATTCTCCCTTAGTGAAGCTGGAAGGAACCACTACTGGGCCGGCGGAGCTCTCAGCGTGGGGTTGAGTTCGGTATTTATGACCATATTTAATTGCGTGCACCCACCTGCGGGGGCCTCGGCCCTACTTCCAAGTGTTGATGATGAAATCCAGAAAATGAGCTGGTGGTATATACCGGCGCATATCGTCTCGTCACTTCTAATGCTTCTGGTAGCTTGCATCACGGGGAATATAATTCGAAAATACCCCCAGTATTGGTGGACCTCAGACAGTGTTGCAAAAAAAACCCAAGCAGCCCCTGAACCTGAACCAAAACACCAAACGCCAATGCCAGATGACAAGGTTCACAATTTGTTTTTCGAAGACACAAACACGATAACCATCAGCGCCACTGAAATTGTGGTGCCCAATTTCTTGGTGCTTGAAAACGTAGAAATAGACATGCTCAGCGAGTTTAGAAATTGCCTTGCTAGGGATAGATCTGTTGCTTAAGGCACATACAAAGATTGTCCAGCAAAAAGTACCCAGTGAATATGCCAATCCTTAATAGACTAATACGACATTGTAATTTTCACGTTATTCATTGAAGACCTATAAATCATTACGACAGACGAATCTCTTCCAATGGCACTACTCCCAGGAAATTGTCGTCCTCGATCTTGGAAAAGATTGTGGCTGCTACCTTATCGGTGGAGCATGGTGGCCGAATGAGATTGTTGAAGAAGGGAAAGGAATCTCCCACCACTCCTTGTTTAACACCGTACCCAAGCTCTACCAACTCCTTGAAAATCTTTCGATTGTTGGTAGATGACTCTTCTTCGTCGTACATGAATCCGGGTCTCATGAAGATCAGACGGAGGTGTTGTTTGCAGGACAATTCAAACTCGGCTTCTCTTTTCGTTCGAAGGTATCCTTCAGGAACAAGAGGAATCTGCAGATCTGCAGATATATATACAAAAGTTGGGTTTTCTTTGACCTGCTCCAGGTAAGTGTCGGCCAATATCACAGCAGAATCTCTCTGAATGGCCTCGTAAGTATTGAACTTATCCTTCTTCATGGGGTTGGACCCCTTCAACATGTTTGAAAAGTTTTGAATATCATTAAGGATGTTGAAGTTGGAATTCATGCTCTTTTTATAATCTTGGTTTTCGAATAGAATACCAATTGAGTGGACTACGGCTGTTTGATCCTTGAGCTTGTCTTTGTAGGTTTCCGGCTGGAAAATATTGGCCTTTTCCCAATTAACCCGGTCAACCCAGGAATCACCAGGGTACTTTTGAGCGGGCTTTCCGGATCGGGAAAACGACGTAACATTGTAGCCCAATCCTATTCCGACCTCACAGATCTTGCGGCCCAAAAATCCGTTTCCACCGAAGATGGCAATTGACTTGGACATGGAGGAAAAAGTGACCAGATAAAATTTGAGATTTCTTTGGTTTCGCTACGGATGGTTAAAATTGCGAAAACTGGCCATTTTCATGGGCCTTCGCAACTGTCCATTTTAAAATTGCCTCTACCAAGGCAAAGAGGTTCTATCATAAATCACGATGGATAGAAGCTATAAATCACGATGGATAGAAGCTACAAGAACGTAGATTAGATTTGAAAAGTTTGTATTATGCTATTTTTTCTGTTGTGCATGCCATTTTTTTGATGTGCATGCTAATTTATGCCATAGATTTATTGCCCAAATTTCTTTCTGAACATCACAAATTCCTCGTCCTCAACCTCTTCTATGGAAGGATGCTTATGAATGGGCTCAAGCGGGCTGTCCTGCTTTGATTTGAGGACCTTCACCTCTGTTTTTGAGTTGACCCTGGTGATCGGCGCTGACTCGGTCTCGGCCTCGGAGGAAATGGACTCGGTGTCAGACTCGTAGGCGGGCTCATGCTTGTCGGTGGATGGAAGGTTTTCTGAGATAGTCTTGCTGACGGGTTTTTCGTTGGATTCATTAACGGTTGGAGTGGATGATTGTGTATCATTAGAAGCTTTGGCAGCTTTGGCAGGCTCAAACTCGAAGAAAGAACCAAAGAGTTTCTTCATCAATTCTTGCTGTTGCTGGACGAAGTCGGCATACTGCTCTTCCTTCTGCTTTCTGAGCTTGGCAAGTTCCTCTTCGTGCTGCTGTCTTTGCTTTTGCAACTTCTCTTGTTCGCGTCTGATGGCTTCTGCAGCAGCAGCGGCCTTCTTGCCTCTAACCTCAGCTTCTTTCTGAGCTCTCAACTCAGCAATCCGCTTGGCTTTGAGTTCCGCTTCTCTCTGTGCTAGTTCCTCGGCATATCTTCTGGCCCTCTCTTCGGCTTCTCTTCTGGCGCGTTCATCGGCTTCCTTTCTAGCCCTCTCAGCATTCAGCTTGGCTTCAGCTTCATTCTTGACTTGTGCTTCTCTTCTAGCGCGTTCTTCGGCCTGCAGGGCTTCAGCATCACGCTCGGCTTGGAGTTCGGCACCTCTTTGAGCCTCCTCTCTGGCCTTAGCCTCGCTTGCAATGTCTTTGGTTTGTTTGCATCCAAATTCGTTTTTGGGCACCGGGAAACCCAACAAGCTGGCCAACAGCAAACTCAAGTCGTCGTAGCACACCTTTACCTTCTTAGGAATGTTTAACACCAACACGTTGTCGTCTTGGAAGTATTCCCAGTTGATTTCGGAAATCTCAATGTCATCGATGCTGAATGGGTAAACTCTTCTGAAACTATCCAATTTGGATTCAATCACCAATTTGATGATATTCGGATTGGAGTATGGCGAGGTATTCTTCAAAACCCTCACTTCGTAGGAATCGAAATTTCCAAACTTTTTGAAGATCTGGATTTGGTATCCATCTTCACTTTCGACTTTCTTCACAATTTTGGGTCTTGATTCTTCCATCTTTTGACGCTCGTGTTCAAGTTGCTGGCGTCTATGCACTTCGTTGATGTAGTTGGAAAGAGCGTTCAAATCGTATAGAGGGGATGAGATGGAAAACATAATTATTGAATTTGTTGAGACCTACAATCATGGCACCAGTTGATGCTTTATAGGCAAGGCAATAAATGACTAAACGATCGGTTAGTGGCAAAAGGTTCCAGAAGTTTCGTTTTCGCAGCTTCCAAAAAGTTCGCTGATTTTCCAGAACCTTCTGCGATTTCCCAATTGGGAACGCATCACTCCACAGTCGTCTCACCATTTGTCATACCGGTAACATCTTTGGTCTGATCACGCTAGCTCGTAATTTTTGATATTGGCAGGGCTCAAAAGTATTGGGGTCTAACGCGGGCTTGAATCACCTGTTGGCTTGGAAGGTGGGTGGAAAGGTAGCCAAGGTCACGTAGCGGAATCACGTGCTAATGATGGCCTGGAATGAGTGTAGTCACTAATAGTAGCTGCTCACAATTGACGGCAGCTGCCGACGGAACTCGTTTCTACTCATTGAGATCCATTACTCGCGTATGTGTATGTTATCTAAATAAGGCAGGTGTCTTTCTAAGATGAATTGAAGGGTTCTAGAGGCCCACGGTAGACTGGATCAATTGTCGAACAGCGCCGATGGACGCCATAATAATCATGATGGTTCCAAACACACTGAAACTCAACGAGCTCATGGACGCCGCACGGGGATCCACATTTAAGAGGTGAGCAGTGGCAATGGCCCCACAGTTGATTCCCAACGTGACTCCTCGTGTGACGTAGTCATCGCTGGGAACTCTCAAGAGGTTGAAGATGCTGTCTCCCACAAGCACTCCGCAAATACCACTGAGAATGGTACAGACAGCCATGAGAGACACCGAGCCACCAAGCGAATTGATGAGAGGCGTTCCCAACGCTAGAGTGACAGAGCGACCAATGAACCCAATAGACCGTTTGGCAGCAATTCCAATGTGGTAACAGAAAAGAGGATAAATGAAGAACGTAAGCCCCACCGATACCAAGATGGGAGGCATAAGCACCCAGAAATTCCTCACAAAGTCCCGGCGATGCGTGAACATGGGAAGTGAAAGAGACACAATCGACACGTCCATAAGCGAACTGAGAACATCTCCACACCCGGGCCATAGAGGGGCAGCAGTGGGGTCGACGACATTTTCATTGATTTGGCCACTTTCAATCATTGCCTTGTTATTGAAAAGTTTGAGGTAGGTCTTGCCGGTCTTATAGTACTCCAAGTCCTCCAAAAAGCCCTTGGGCTCGCCGTGGTGGTAGATGAGAGAACCAATGAAACAAACAAAGAGGATCTCGGCCGTGGAGATGAGGATAGGATGGGCAAATTTCTTGGTCTGTGGCCATTTGATGGGAATTAAAAGAGCAAGGTAATATGCTATTATTGTGATACCAAGGTGATACGGGAGCATCACATGAATGGACCGGATGTAGTAGAAGGGTATGGAAACCACAAATAACGTGGTATAGAGCACCCAGTCGATGTAGTTGGTAACGAAGATGGTGATGCGCTTGGCGTTAGCTGAAAGATGGTGATAGGGGTCGTCTTCGTGTTCGTCATCGTCCGACGATGCATACGATACGGGAGATACTGGAGACGGTGGTGAAATTAGGGCGGGACTGGTCTTGGAGGTGTGTAAGCCGTTTCTCACGTACACTTGTTGCGGCTCAGGTAAGTTAATGGAGTCTGAGTTGAAAGGGTTTTCCGTTATCGACATGCTTCGAATGCTTCGCTGATGATGGGGTTCAGAGCGAGTGGAGCGGATGCTGCTTATGTCTATGGTGGTGATGTCATTCATGGAGGTGAACACGCCCCCGTTGGGTTTCATGGTTCGAAGCTCAATCACCTCGGCTTCTTCATCGTCTTCCTGTTCGGACTCAACATCCTTCAGTTCCAAATTGAAAAAATTGAGCTTTATAAGCGCCCACTTTAAGCTCCAAATCATGTACACATTCACAAGCAACAAGAGCATTCCGCCCACCACGAACACAGCGGCTATCTTCAAGCACTCAATGAAGGTGATGTGATCACTGAGTGGCAAGATGATAAACGAAGGGATGAAGAACACATTGATCCATTTGAGGGTGAAGTTCATACTGGGTTTGATAATCATGAGGTAGTTAGTGAGAACGAATGTAGCCCCATCACTGATCTGTTTCTTGAAGTTGCTAACTTGTTTCCCGTCACTCATGGTGCTCAAGACGTTCAACACACAAAGCACCACCAAGTTTATCAACATACCAAGCACAGACGCCGGAAATTCGATCTTAAACACGTTTTCAAGAAGCTGGTTGAGCCCGTAGAGGATGACAAAGAGAATCAAGAGTCCGATGGGGATGATTAGGTAGGAATGAAGAAGATGATGCTTTGAGTACCACAACCCGTAGCCAATCCCCTGGGTGACATCATGAGACGTTAGGCCTTTTAGCCTATGGCTGTTAGAAACGGAGGTCATGTGGTAATAGGAGAAGAAAGTAGCAGGTACGGGGGAATTTCTGAATACCCCATAAAGTTCCTGAGGCCCGAGGGACTTTTCGGCGAGCATGACTCGGAGCCATTGCGCTTATCGGCGAGGACGAACGGAGGGTCGCCAGAGAAAAGTCAGTAACTAGAAGCGAATGATGGGAACTGACAAGGGGTCTACAAGAAGTGGACAAGGGCAGTATATCAGATATGATAGAAATATGTCAAAATCGTTAGGGTATGGCACGGCATGAAGACTGGTGCCGGCGGAGGCCTACGAGCATCATTGGAAAATGTGTATGATACAAAACGATCAACTTAACAGAAGTAGAGGGACGTGGGGGCCTCATGCATGAATAAATAAGGGGTGGCTAGTGTTCGGTACCTTCGATAAGATGCTTGTGTTCTTCTTTGGCATATCTTAAACCACAGTATCCGCAAGTGGAAGCCTTAGGTTGGTCCAAGTTAATAAAAACCTTTGGATGTCCTTGCAAAGTGTTTCCTCTGTTTCCGTCACAAACAGCCACATTACCTTCTTCATGAGATAAATATTTAACTGGTTCTTTGGCAATTAAATCAATGGCAGCATATGGTCTGGGCTGCTGAGCAAGATCTTTTTGCACAAATCTATGAGGGTGCTTGGAGAGAACTTCTAATCTGCTTTCTTGAGATTGGGACCAAGTTTCTGCACGATTGGGAGCTTGTTCAGCAATGGGGTTCGATTCCAATTCTGCTTTGGAAAGCCCCGTAGAAGTTTTTTTGACAGCAGGAGTAGCAATAGTGTTGAATCTGACTTGGTTAACACGAATAGCCTTACCGGCAAGTCTGCGAGCCAACATTATGGGAAGGAAATTAAGATCTTTAACAAAAAAACACTAACAGTTGAAGTTATGAGAAATCAAAAATTCTCCCAATGTAATTGGATGAGGGTCACACCCGTGCACCACGCAACCTTACCCTCTGTTAAAGACACTTTCCTACATCCATTAGATCATTTACGCTCTTACTTCATACAAACACGGCGGCCAAAGAACTAAATAGATAAACAATAACAACAGAAAAGCATCAGGAATTATCAAAGGAGTTTACAAAACAACACACTTCTTCTTCTTTTCCTTCTTCTCCTTGGTTCTCAAAGAAGCTCTGGTGGCAGCTTCAAACACTTCTCTAACACCTTCACCAGTTCTGGCGGAACATTCTAGGTAAGTTTGAGCGCCAATCTTGGTGGCGACAGCTTGACCCTCAGAAGAAGAAACAGGATTTTGACCTAGTTTTCTTAAAGTCTCAATGACTTCACCTTCATTTCTCAAATCAACCTTACATCCAACAAGAATGATGGGGACACCTTGACAGAAATGTAAAACTTCCGAGATCCACTTTTCCAAAACGTTTTCCAAGGAATCAGGAGAGTCAACGGAGAAACAGATCAAGATGACGTTGGAGTCGGGGTAAGACAATGGTCTCAATCTATCGTAATCTTCTTGACCGGCGGTATCCCAAAGGGCCAATTCAACCTTTCTACCGTCGACTTCGACATCTGCAACATAATTCTCGAAAACAGTTGGAACGTAAACTTCTGGGAAAGTACCCTTGGAGAAAACAATTAACAAACAAGTTTTACCACAGGCACCATCACCGACAATGACTAACTTTCTGCGGATTTCAGCTGGAGGAGGAACCATCTTTGGATGATATGATATGATGGATTAAAATGAAAAAATGCAACTAAAGATTAGTATGGGGAGATTGGAAGAAAAACCCGGAAAAAAGAAGTGATGATAACACAACGATGAACAACAAAAAAAACGAGTATTAATAGGAGATTATTTTTACTTGTGATTTTCTCACCAGGCACAACAAATCAAAATAGAGATACCCGACGTTGCTCTGATCATTCCAGGGCCAGCAGGGTCAATGTCACTGAATGCCGCCCTGCCAATGCCAGAATAACACAGCCGTCACTAACAGATAGCCGATGCTTTTGGGGGCCATCTCGTGTAATGCAGCCGCATACAAGCGTGCCTCACCGCAACCACCAGTAACACGGCCTAAGGGGTCGTGCGACGCCAAAACAACAACGCCACTAATTTCGGCAAGTAGATATGGCGTAGATCAAGGTACCGATCACTGGTGATATTATGCTGGCACATATTGTACTGGTATTAAATCACGTCGACAAAATGGTACACCCAGGAACGGTAATAGGTGAGAATGTCAGGTGGGATCGAAAATCAAAAAAATAGAGAAAAAATCAAAAATACCACGTAACCTCGCCAAATCACCGACCCCAGTTCATCCGCCAGCCCACCATCGGATCACCATGGGTTCATCAATCCAGTAGCGTCGGAACGCTTACAAAGATGGATTGATGGCCATTGATATTGTTGTATGCCTTCTTTTTTTGTGATAAACCCTTTCCATCATGTTATCTGACAACTATCTGTCAACACTTCTTCGATAAACAATAGTATACGTACTTCAAGTGACTTTGCGCTGAGGTAGAAATAATTTCTCAACAGTCAATGGGAAGAATTAATTCAAGAAAAGGGAATTAAATGAAGCCAAAGGAATAAAAATAGAGGATTTTTATGGAGAAAAGTCCTTGCTAAGAGAAAAAAAAAAGGCTATATTAACAAAGTCAAGGAGGAATTTTGAACTCAGCCGTCAGGAATTTGGCTCTAAAAAAAAGGCTCCTTTGTAAACACCCGAATTTCACGTTTTTCGATTTCTTTTTGCAGGTTACAAACCGCGCCCCTTGCCGAAAGGGGTAAGGGGTCGCAGTTCGACGACTGACTGGTCTTACGAACATGGGGGTCACCACAAAATGTGAAGGAGTGACATGAATCGAGCTGGAGAGCACAATCGAGAATAGGCACCGAAACGACGTCACTACAAATGTACCCAATCTAGTATACAGTGTGACGTGCAGGGCGTGGATTCAAGGTGTAGATTCTGGATTCTGAATTCTAAGTATGTATACATGTGGAGAGTGGGGCGAGGCGCACTGTAAATCGTTCGTCAATGGGCCCAGGAAGGCGCGGCAAGCGAGCGCCCCGCGGGCCGGGGCAAACGTAGCGTTCGCCTGGGGTAGCCGTCGCCTCGCATGCTGCCAGGAGTGGTACCGCTCACTGGATGTCCTCGCTGGTGTCACTGGCGTCGCTGACCTCACTGGGATCATTGGGCTCATTGGGGTCGCTGGCGTCGCTGACAACGTGGGGACTGGTGCCATTGACCGGGGCCGAGCTATCAGCATCGGCCAAGGCTGGATTTGCGGCCAGGTCCGTCTCGCTGGCATCGCCTTCTCTCGCACTCACCGCCGGTCCCTTTCCCTTCACCTTCCGTGGCGGAAGTACGTCATTGAAGGCCTTGCCCCAGTCCTTCCCGTTTTCAAACCACTTACAGCAAATTTCGTAAACATGAGACGTAGCGAGCACTTGTCTTCCGTTGACCTGGATGTACTTGTCAATAGGAAGACGACCCACGCGCAACCCCAATTCTTTGGCCTTGTTCACACAGAGAAGCTTGTGTCTGTTCTTGTCAACGATTCCTCCGATGATGTACTTGTGGCCTTCCTCCAACGTTTCAAGCACCTCGTCGGTGTCGGCCGTCAAGTACACATATTTCTGTCGTTCGGTCTTGTCGTCAGGAAGAATGTCCTCTAGTTTTTCATTCTCCTTGAAGGTGAAATTCTTCCAGAGAGTGTATTGAGCCACTGCCTTGTCGAAGCGCTCCTTCAACCGGTTGTTAAAAGAACTGATGACCAAATCAACCTCGTATGCACAGTGTCTTTTGGCACTGTAACATCGGGAAATTTGATTGCTCATCGACACGATTTCCCTGGTGTTCATAAGCTCATCAAACTCACAGTCCATGATAAACTGAACGCCGCTGGGGATTTGGGTCTCAGGCAACTTGCGGCCCTTGGCGGCGGTGTGGTAATGCTCATCTTCTTTGGCGCTGTTCTTCGCTTCCCTTTGGCGCTGACGAAGAAGACGTTTCTTTTCTCTTCTGGTCTCTCGATACTGCTCTCTGGTCTCCTCCCACTTTTTCTCTTTCTGAAGCCGTTTCCACTGGTTCTTAGACATTCCCTCGGGAATCTGCACCTTCTGGCGCTTGGCCCCTGGGCTGTTCATCTCATCCATTTGCAACTGAATAATTTTTCGCACCGTCACCAATCTACTATATTGGTGGTTCACACTACCCGGGCAGCTAGTACGCCCCAAGAATTGAACCATGGTGTTCGTCGCTACGGAAAATCGTGGCAAGGACCTACTGTGGATGCTTGGCATAGTCATATATTCATAAAAATTGTTCAAGTCCAGATGAAGACGCAAACACATCGAAGTCAGTAGCAAAGAGCATTTCCGAAAAATTAAAGTTGCCATCAGGATTTTGATCCGTGAAAGCTTCAAGGGCGTTGATGGGCGTATCAGTTGTAAGGCCTTCGTAGGTAGACCCCGTTTGCACTGAGGAATGTTTCAAGGGATCTGGACGGGGGGTGCCTTGATTATTGTGAAAGCTCGTCAGAGGCTCTTCCAAGTTATTCTTCATGGCCAAGAGCAGAAGCCACATTTGGTCCACATCTTGGTTCCGCTGAACGCTGTTACCGGGAGAAACATGGACGGTCTCCGGCGAGCTCTCACTGATTGTATCGGAAACCACAGTGGCATTCTTCTTGTGTTCCGAGGTTTCGGCAAAATCTTCCTTAACACAGGAATCTCGGTACTCCACCACCAATTGGATATCAGCAACCACCTTGGAAATGGTCTGAGAAAGATCATTCACCTGAGAAGCCGTGAACTGAAACATCTTTGCCCCCTTGTCTTCCACTTGGTTGGCCATGTTGGTGTAGAGAGATCGGTTCAAGATGGTGTCGTATATGTTGGACATCGACTTCGATACTCTCCACGCGTAGTAATAGGTACCAGCAAACTTCTGGACTAGCTGTGAGCACAACAATCCAAGTTTGATCAATATGCTCAAAAGCTCGCTGTAGCTGTTGGCTATTTGTCTGTAGCTGATGTCGCTCTTTTTCAAAAATTCGTGGTCTGGATTGGATTCCAACGATTCCTTGATGTACAAAACCCGGCAAAGAATGGAGATGAAAATCAGGTTGATGCTATGCACGGAGTTAAGGATACAAGGATTGAGCAAAAGCCCATTGTTGCTGTACTTTCCGTACATCGCATGGAAATAGAACGGAGTGAAGTATTCCTGGATGATGAAGAATATCTTTTTGACGTAAAAAAAGCAAAGTTCGTAATTGCCGTTTTTCTCATAATGGAGGTACATGTGGTAGTAGATACTCACAAGGGAACACCCGGACGACATGATGTACCGGAGCGCATTAACGTTGACAAAGTTGACAGGAGTTACGTTCTTAGATGCGAGATGGCTCGGCACCTCCTTCTCAATATCATCAAAGATAGAGGATTCAAAGCGAGTGGTTTTCTCGTAGTTGTTGAGAAACCGATTAATGTCATTGACGGGAGTTTGCTTTCGAATATCTAGCACAAAGTCAAGGAAGTGTCTGAGGATCATGCACTTGTGGTGGAACACATACAAGGATTCTGCCATCACCAGTTCCATAATCTGACTACTGGAGTTTTCATTACCAGTTTCAAAGAAGGGTGGGTGTACATCAAAATGACGCCAGTCGATGGTGGGCGGGTTTCCGATGTGGAAGGAATGGAGAACATCTGATCGGAACAAAAAGTGCCAGATCTTCCGAGTGAGGTTATTAATCTTTGGATCGGGAAAATCTTCTGGGAACAAACTAGGTTCACGATGTAATCCCAACGAATACGCCATCTGGATGAGTACCGCCGTTGACACCTGGGAGTCACCTCCATCGAGGCCATCGCCGTCCTCTGGAGCAAACATATGGTATATTCTCATAAGAAGCACCGATTGGAATACCGTTAGACTGGTCTTTCGATTGACTTGAAATGAATCAATGCAAAGCTGGGCAATTTCAATCACCGACACGTTGACCGGGTTCTGAAGAAGATACTGCACCTCTTTCGCCTCGTGGTACTTTTCCTCGTTCCACTGTGTCTTGACAAAGCATTCGTTCACACATGTCCGATTGGAAAAAAGGTACAAGTAAGATAATCGAACGATGATGAAAAATATAGCCACCTTGGCGAGGTCAAGCTTACTCTCAATGTTGATGGTGGCGAAAAGTTCATCGGAATAGTCAGGAGGACCAACTAGTCTTTCTAAATCCTGGCGGCAATAGCCCTCATCCACAAACGGAACATATGGGTAGAGCAACCGGAAAAAGCGATCCACGTGAGTCCAAACAACTCGCTTCTTGGGCATCACTAACCGCACCTTCTCCACAAGATGAAGTTCGGCGTCCACCTTTTCTTGCGTGAGTGTCTTTCGGAACACCAAGTGGCTAAAAATAGGATTGCTTTTGTCAGAGGGTTTGGGGAGTGGCGCTTCCTCGTAGGTTCCATCGCGCTGGATGGATGCTTTTTGGAACTCCGAGTTGTTATTACGTTTCAATTCTTCGATGGCTCGTTTGATGTTGGGGAGATCCGTCAACTCCAGAAGCGGGAGCTTAGATAGCACGGAGCAGAACTGAGAATCCAAAGTTTTCCGAAGGGTCATGATCCAGAAGTCTCGCTGCAAGAGAGATGCCCATGACAAGGGGCCAAAGTTGGATCGTCTCATGGAGTCTATCACCTGAACACTATTGTAACCGTCGTAGAAGTTAAAGGTTTCGTCTTCTGTAACCATAGGGTTGTACATGCTCGGATTGATGGCGGGCGAAAGATAGTTGGAATTGATGGGGAACTCGGGAGCATCGTAATGAATTTTCAATTTGAAGTCGGGGTGTCTGTCTTTATCAATTTGAGCAGGCTCTACACAGTTGAAGCCAAGGATGTCGAGCTTGTTGTTTAATCGCTTAATCTCCGCGATCAATCGATGTTTCTCTGCCTCAATGTCAAGCGTATTGGCTTCAGCTGGCTTCACCTTTTGCTTCTTTCTTCTGGTGGGAATACTTTCATACGAACAACTAAACCCACAGTTGGTCTTGACACAAGAAGTGCACGGCAACTTTCGATCACACTTGACCTTGCGTCTTTTACAGCTGGTGCATACTAAAGTGGGTTTGTTTCGTTTTTGTTTGGCTTCCATCGTTTATAGAACAAATTTGGAAGAAGGGGAGGGAGATCAAGTGCGAACGCTCACCAAACAAGACAACAGGACGAACGACTCTTTTTGCAAACTAACAGCCATAAATCAGGACTCTGGCAAAATCAGTGGCTATAAGTAGTGACTGAAGGAATTTTCTGGAGAAAAATTGACATCTAATGGCAAGAGCCGTAGCGCTTGAAAGGCCAAAAAACGTTAAAATTGCGTCCCTGCATGTTGTTTGATAGCACGCGGTAATAACGACGAAAGTTCTCGGAAGTAAGCCAATTCTGCTGGGACCTGGATCTGGGTCGGGCAAAATTATCGACCGAACCCAGACAGGCACATGCACCGGGGCCTTCAATTGATAGAGAGCCTACTGGGTGCAAAAAAAAAGGCACAATTAAATTGGAAGCCAGACATGGAGACAGAGCTGGAAGCAGCGGCAGCAGCTGCCAGTGAGGTGAAGGACTAAGAGAGAAGGATGTCACGATATAGTCTTAAAAGAAAAATCTAGGACTAATTTGTGGTGCTCGAAGAATTGTTTGAAGCGGCGTGTATTGGTGGGCGTCGACATAAACATAGGCGACCCCAGGTTATTCCATCTTGAACACATGGTTGAACGGCAAGTCAGAAAATATGTCAAACGTGGACTGCTGCTCAGCATCCAACCCAAGCTTGGCTACCGCGGGAGATGCTTGGTCATATGGCGTGGAGATGAACTGGTTCGCCTTGTTCGGGGAACCAACACTAGCGCGAGAGAGCGTATTAAAGACATCGTTACCATCATCCAAGTTGTCATAAAGGCTGGCGCCGTGCTTCATACTTAAAACGTTCATCCAAAGCCGATCAATTTCTTCGTGGTCTATGGGGCCAAACACATTGCCATCATCGGGGCTGGTGAACACATCTGACGACGTTCCAGAGACAGACGTCGATGGGTTGCTGTAAGTAGAACCTGGCACATTGATAAACGTATCGTAGAAATCGCTGTGGACAAGATCAGTCTTACCAAGCTTATTCAACGGCCTCTTGCAGATGTCGATGAGAATTCCAATTTGCTCGGCTGAATAAACGGGAAGACAGATGCTTCTCGAGTTTTTATAGTTATCCACGTAGAAATCCACTGAAGTTATAGTTTTGAGTAGAAATGAATGGCCCTTGAAGATTCTCCACGCGTAGTAGTACCGGTTACTAATCTTCGAGATGGCTGCAATCGACAATTCTGCGCACTGGGTGAGACTAAACGAAAACAGGCACAACAACTTGAAGTAGCGCTTATATGACGGTTCCGCATTCACCTTGTGCGAGTGCTCTGGGTTTTGGTTCATGTGGTAAATCATAAAGTTTATTTTGATCAAAGACGCCAAATTGATTTGGTTGGCCTTGTGGATCGTTGATTCGAGGGTGGGGTTGATAATCATATCAAATATATGGCCATTCTTGCCCAAAAGATTGAAATATTCGTGCATGATGTCTCCCGTACTAAGAAGAATCACTTTCTTGAGGTAAAAAAATGATAGCGTTGTGTCTCTGGGTTCGTAAAAGAGGTAAAAGTGGAAGTAAATAGAAATGAAGAACGCCTTTAAAGAAAGAAGCATCTTGATACTCAGATTTCGCATGAAAATCTCGAACTTGTTATCGACACTGGAGAAATCCATTAGGGTAGAGATGTTCCCAAACACACTGTGAATCAGTAGCTCAAACTCGGAAAGTAATTTGCAAAGTAACGAGAGTTTGGTTTGACCTTCCACATCCAAACAGAGGTTAAGGATTTCCCGGAGACTCCCATCCACAAATCGGCATTTGAAATAGGTGTTGGTGACAAACTTGTCCAACTCCACATCGGCGATGTTGGCATTGCCGGGTTCGTGGAACGGTGCTTTTGTGTCATAATACGAGTTGCACACCGACATGGGGTTACCAAATGTATACGACAAGAATAGATCCGATAGCACGAGAAAGTGCCATATTTTTCTGCCCAAATGATTCATCCGGGGGTCGTTGCATACGTCTGCAAACTTATCGGGCTCACGGTTCAACCCCAAGGCATATGCCATTTGTATAAGCATGGCATTGAGAACCTGCGAATCGCCACCGTCAGCTCCATCACCATCCTCGGGAGCATATGTGTGATAAAGCCTAGTGTAGAAGGCAAGCTGTAGTACACTGAAACTTGCTTTTCTCATAAGTTGGAACTGGTCGAGACATAATTGAGCCACATCGATGGTGTTGATGTTAATGGGATTCTGGAGTAGGTATTTGAGTTGCATTTTTTCTGGACATACCTTAGTGGTGTTTAGATTTTCCCGGTTGACTGAAAGTTTGTTACTGAAGAGAGAAAGGTACGCCAATCGCATCACCACCAAAAGAAGGCCAATGGTAGCAAGATCAAGCTTCTTGTCGATTTTGAAGTCAGTGATGTGTTCGTCCTCGAAAGATGGCGGCCCGATAATGCGCTGCACGTCGGCATTAAAGTATTCCTCATCGATGAATGGGGCATACGGGTAAAAAGAACTGAAGAATCGGTCAATCAAGAGCCACACCACTTTTTTCTTGGGGAAAATCATCTTAATCTTGTCGATGAGCTGGAGTTCACGGTCAATCTGACCATCGTAGAACGTAAGCCCCAATGGAAGCATAGTCTCGTTGACCTTGCGCTTCTGGATATTCTCCTCAAGCCGATCTTTGATGATGGTGTTGTAGGAAACCATCTCATGGATTCCGTCGTTCTCCAACATACGCTTGTTGAAGATATGCTCCGATTGGTTATCATCGTATTTGTTGATCTTAGCGCTTTCGGCGGAAATGTCGACGTCGTTTGAGGAAAACACAAGGGCTCCAGTATCATTGACGGTCTTGGCTTCTCTCGACCGAAGAATGTAGTCCCAGAGCAACCGCAATCCACAATCTCGCTTCATCAAAGACAGCCAGGCGAACGGACCAAAGTTAATTCTGCGGTTGGGCTCCTTGACATGGATCGATGTGTAACCTTCAAAAAAATTGATGGTGTCATCAGGCCGACTGGGGTTTGTGCCCAAAAGCGCCTCCACGTCGGTGATTCCCACATACAGCGGCATGGGGCCCTGGTGAACATGACTGACATAGCTGGGGTATAGTCCTTGGGCCAGGATGTCCACAAAAGGAGCCCCAGAGATAGGGGATGACTTTGTTCCTGCAGGATGAGGGTATAGCCGGGCCTTGGAAAGGGCGGCCATGGGTAGAAAATCTGACTTAGGCGCTGGCGCCAGGTGAGAGTCGTTCAACGGCTTCGCTGGTCCCACAGATATGCCATCGTTGTTGTTGACTATGGTAGCTTCAATCTGCAGGAGGCGCTGCTTCAAGAACTCAAGCTCCGTCTTGGACACAGTCACCTCCTCACTCTCTGATGCGGCAGCTGTAGGATTGTACGGCCGATCGATCAAATTGAAGTCTTCGATTGTTTGGAGTAGCGGAGGGCCGTTGGCCCCACCGTTGGAATTGCCACTAGAACTCTTTTTGGACTGATGTTTGATTTGTAAGCCCAGTTCAAACCGGAGTGGTTTGCGGGCACTCATCACATACGGCAACACCTTGTCGCCATTCGAGATGCCACCAGGTGTGCCTTCAATACTCAGATACGAACAACTGTCTGAGAGTTTAGCCTTCACACATTGGGAACATGGAGTACCTTTATCACACTTGATCTTCTTGCGCTTACAGTTTTCACACACTAGACTCAGTCTCTTCCGACGTTTGAAAGCTCGCTTTTCCGACATTGTGAAGGAGATATTAGCACAGGATGAGGATTTATCACTATTTTCCACCGTTGCCACCGAATAACAAGCGCAAAAGAAAGATGAAGTAATTGCCAAGTCCTGATGTAGGTGCGGGAAAAAACGTACTAAGAACAAATGCAAAAAAAATAAAGTGGTCGGACATAAACTTTTTCTGGCGCCTCGGCCGAGGCGCCAAATACCCGGGGAGGATTCGAACGATGCTGACTTGAGCATTTATATTGATATGTACTTGTAGTCCGCGATAAGCGGCTTGAAAGACGGTCAAGGTACTGTACCGAGGCCCACGGGACTACATCCGGGGCTAAATGGGCCCAACGGTACCCAACGGGCCCAACGGTAGCCGTGGTGTCGGTTTTCTTTTGTGTTATTCTGTAGAGACGAAGTGGGACTCAACGCAATTCGAAAGCTTAGTTGTCGGTGGCCAGGTACAGGTTCCTGTCGTCATCCAAAAGACGGGATGAGGTCTTATCGTAGGTGGAGTCGTTATTTTCGTTGTAGAGGAAAAACTGCACGAAGATTGTAAAGTCAAGTACAAGGGTTCCGAGAGAGCCAGCAAGCCAGGAGGAATTGACCCAGATGTAATACCATGACATGTTGACAGCCAAGATGGATACGACGTAGGTCAAGTTTCCCAAGCATGCAAAGAGGAAGAACATGAACGAGATTCCGTCGCAGGACTTTCTCTGATAGTTTAGAAGAATTTGCGGCACCCGAGATCCAAGATACAACACCGCACACAACCAGCCAAAAAACTGGGCAAGAGGGTCGTACACCAAGTCTGGTTTGTCTGAGTCTCCGGAACCGTTTTTCAAGTATGAAATGTACCAGCCGAGTAATCCTGCGCCCACCACCAAAGAGACCATCAAGAGTTTGTACAATGCGCTCATGAGAGGCGATAATTCCTTGTCTGCCTCCAAGCTTTCTGGGTCCTCGCCATGTCCAGAAAGCACTGTCTCCAATACATCTTCGTTCAACGGGTTGGCGGGAGAAAGGTGAATGGGGTCGGTGCTCTGTCCATCCCCGTACGCCAAGCATTGCCAGAGAAGAACCACATCCGCCAAGGTGTAGTATATAGCCAAAATAATCATGGTGGGTAAAACGCCTTGGAGAATGGATCCAAGCACGTTGAATACATCTCCGGCAAGCCAGAGAATGACGAACATCAACGAGAGTCCCTCGGATGACTTTCTGCGGAAGTTTTCATAAATTTGCGGCGCAAACACAATAATCCAACAGGCAAGCGAAATCAGACCAGTGATTCCGCTTACCACCTGGGCATCCACGATAATAGGAGGTGGAGGCATGGTGAAACTGTGGATATCGAACGAAAAAGGAGGTCGATGCCGATGTAAGGGTTTTTCTTCCAGTTTCTTTCTTTTTTTTTCGTTCTTTCGCCGCGCTTGCCCCGCGCAAACTGACTCATCTTCCTACACATAGACCGCCGTAAGCATATCCTTTTTTACGCTAAGTTTAAAGCTTCGATACTAGGGACTTTTCCACATCGTAGAGCCGTGCGATCAACGTGCTGAAATACTTGGCTGCTACACCTCGTTTGATCTTGAGCGTTGGAGTCACCACGTCCCGCTCCACCGTTAGTGGGTTGATGTCAATGTGGATGTTGTGAAGCCGCTCAATGCCGATGATATGCGAGCGAACGCGGTCGTTGAGCTTGGCTAGAAACTTGGTCTTGATGTGGGGTTGATTGAGCTCGTCTAGCACGTCTCTCTGCAGCATGGCGACCTTGTTGTAACCGCATTCCTCATTCAAAAACCGGAGTCCGTCCTCGTAGGTGATTCCCGCGATCCCCACCAAAAACGACCGAGAGGAGTCGCCGTGGACAAACAACTGAGAGAGGATGGGATTCCGGGATAAGTAGATGTTCTCCACCTTCTCCGGCGAAATATACTCTCCCTGAGAGAGCTTGAAGAAGTTCTTCACTCTATCGATGATGTAGAGACGCCCGGTGGTGGCATCGATGTAGCCGATGTCACCAGTCGAAAACCACCCGGTTTGGGAGTCTAGCACTTTGGCAGTCTCGCTATCGAACTTGAAATAACCCTTGAATATGTGAGATCCTCTCACCTTGACCTCGCCTTTGTTGTCCTTGACAGAGTACCCCATTTCGGGACAGCTGCAGAGCTTGATTTCACATCCGATGCCAACGCTTCCGCAGCTTCCAGGTACCAGTTCGAACTCGTGACTTCTGCTGAAGGCACCCGTGCTTTCAGTGAGTCCGTATAGCTGGCTGAGGCCAATGTTGAGACTGGCCTTGAGGTACTTCATGGTGTTAGGGTTGATGGGTGCCGATGCCGTCTGGGTCCAAAGGAGACGGTCAAACCCAAACATCTGTCTGATGTGAAAGTACGCTGGGAAACTATCGATCATCCTGTGGGCACCAGTAGCTCCATCGTGATGTTTCTGGCGTTCCAACTTGTAGTCGATGATCTTGTTGACGACTCGGCGGTTGACCAAGTCCAAAGTCTCCACATGCGACTTGATCATACTTTCGATCTTGGTGAGAAGCCGGGGTACCAATGATAAATAGTGCGGCTGGAAGAGCTTACAGTCTTCCACTAGCCCCACAAGAGCATCTTGTCGCTGGCCGAGAGCCAAGTGCGGAAATCCAAGGCAGTAGCCGGTGCTTATGGCAAACGCAGAAGTGCCACGCTCATAGATGTGTGTAAGCGGAAGGAAGATCAATGCGCGGCCGTCGTTGACCTGACGTTTCTCCAGAACGAAGAACGCAACCGCCGCCGCGATGTTCTGGTGTGTCAACTTGGCCCCCTTGGGATTCGACCCCGTGGTTCCCGACGTGAATGACACCGTGTATAGCGTAGCGGGGGTAGGAGGCATTTCATCCAAAAGCGAGCACGCGCCAACCACCTCGATCTGGTGGATGTCATACACATCGATACCCACGCTTTGGCCGGCGCTGATCCACCCGGAGTCCAGCACATCCAAGGGGTCCATGGAGACCACCGCAATTAGATTCTGGAGCTTGTCGGGGTGCAGCTTCTTCAACGACAACAAACACTCAATCTTGTCCCGTGAGCACACCACAATTGGCAGCTCGGTGAGCTCTAGAATATGCGCGGTGACACCGATGCCCAAGGTATCGTAGAGAGCAGTATTGGTAATACTGTAGGTAGACGTGGCCAAGTCGGTCAACATCCATTCGTAGCGGTTGGACGAAAAGATGGAGAGGACAAAAGAGAAGTTGTTTTCATCGAATGAGGAGAAGGTCTCTGCGTGGCTGAGAATCTTACGGTGACTCTCGAGTGACGGGTCCAAGTATGGGCTCTCTTTAAGCACATTGAGAAATCCCAGGCCCAATGCCTTCTTGCGCCGGTCCACCTCGCCATACAGAATAGACTCGTAGTGGTTTGCCGACGTGTTGGAGCGGTAGTCGTAACGACGGGAGGAAAAACATGGCCGCGACAGGAAGGCAGCAGCCGCGTGGTTGAAGAGCTTGGCGTGGGTATCCAAGTCTTGGTGAAGAGACCCAATGAGTCTGTCGGGGCTAGCTTTGTTTCGGTAGATGGGCGACTCGTCATCCGGGGTGCTGCCTAAGTTAATGGGTACTGCATCGCAGACGTCTAACCCAGGAAACGGAAGCAGGGCCAACCCCTGCAGGGCGTCTCCCAGGGTGAATAACGGCTCAAAGGTGGCTGCACCATCCAGCGAGTGAGGAGGGACTGCAGCAGTAGTGGTCGACATGATGGTTGAAACACCTTCGAACATGCTCGATATTTATATGGGCTTCCCCACCCTAGGGTGGGGAACCGCTATCCGGCTATTCTCCGATGCCGCCCACTTACCAGCCCCAACAGAGGCACCACGACTCCGCTGGGACTGTAAAATGCTATCCATCCACCGCATGTTATCCACAAGTGGGGTGTTGGTGGCTACGGCTACCGCCGCCTTCTCTCGAGACACTTATTGATGTGCAGAGCAAACCGTCCACCGGCAATCTTGCGGCCACAGTTGTCACATTGAAAGTATCTAGAGGTCTCAGAAGTCTTGCGCTTGATTTTGTCCTGTCCGTAGATGTCCTTGGAAGAGTTCAATTGAGTGTTTACAATGGCTAGCTTGGATTCGCCGGCGTCTCGCTGTCCCTTGTGGTAGGCGAGATCGTTCAACACCTGTTGCTTGATAATGGAATCCATCATATCCTTAAATAATGACTGGGCCTGTAGAGTTAGGGCTGAAAAGTACACATATCAACAGGAAACATACTAGCACGTCGTAGGTGATCTTGGACATGGCAAATGGGTATGGACGCCAAAATGGGTGGAGGGCTAAAAAAAACCCGTCATTCGCATCATGGACCAAGATGAGGCTGCCATAATAAACCCGCCGTCCTTGGATGAGGAAGAAGATATCCAGGACTGGCGCGGGCTCAACCGAATGTTGGGCGGTGGAAGCTTGCCCAAACGGGGTGATAAGGATTTTGTGACCGATGGACTGGGAGTCCAGGTGTCGATGCTTGAAGAGAGTCGAAACGAGATGTACCGGGCTCTTGGGTCGATCCGGGGCCACCACATGAAACTGAAGCTCGTGGCGGTGTGGGTCGATGGTGCAGCATTGGTTCCGGTTGCCAAAGGATCGTTCTTTAAGGATATGGGCAAACCAGCCAATGTGTTTCCCAAATCAAAGGTCAAACGCCAGTCGGTGTGGCTCTCGCCCTACGAAACAGTGTATCTCGTTGAGCGGGGATCTCTCGTGCTATACCACGATGATCCGGAGTATCGGCAATATCTCGAAGGCGGCTGTGATGACGTTGAATACGACTACTCTCTTCTTGTGCAGTTAAGCCTCTGTCATGTGTACTCGCTCGCATTGAACCACCCAGGTATGGTCGATAGGTACCAAGTCTATTCCTACCTCCGCCGCTTGGGCTACATTGTCCAGGACTACGTGATTTTGTACGGACATACGCAACTGGTGGCGGACGAAAAGAAGTCGGCGTGGTGGAAGCTTGGCGGGTGGTGGTCATCGAACAGCGTGGATTTCCGCCGCAACCACTACTTCTCCTACGAGGCGGTCTTTAAAGCGCTCCAGATCGTGCCCAGCTACACGGTGTACGACAGTCTAGCGACTTCAACAGCATCTTCCTTTTCGCTTTCGTTCAACGTATGGAAGCCCATGGCTAACTTTTCCAAGAGGAATCCGCCACCGCCGCACTTCCACATATGTGTCACCAGCACCGCCAAACCATTTCCGTCCCTTGCTGATATTCACCATCTCTTTAACTGCGTCAACAGCTCCCCTGAGTTTGCACCAAAGCAAGCAACCACCAAGACATCCAACAAGCTTGGGCCCACTAAGCGAGAGCTTAAGCTTCAACGCCAGAAAGAGCGCCAGAGCAGGCTTGACCCCAAAGTCCAGCACCGCAACGAGTACCTCAGAACCAGAAGTACCATGCTACGCAATGGCCTGGGACGCTCGTTCGTGTTGTCGCTGGTTGACAGCGGCGTAATAAGCTTCTCTTCTCTCTGTGAGTCGGACTTTTCACTTACCAACCCAATAACTACCAAACAGTTGTCCGAGTTGTATCCCCATCGCGACCACGGCACCATTTGGGTGGACTAGAAATGTATGATCGAGCTCAAGTGGCGTTGCAGAGGCGTCTTTACCATGTATAGAAATAAGTAATGTATTGATGATCATGACACGTCAGGAAGTAAGCACAAGTGGTGATGTTCTATGCTTGAGGTGTCGTGTGGGTAATGTTACTGTTATGCATGTATGTTGGAGAGTGCAGCGGGTTAGTTGGAACGCAGCTCCCATAATTGTGCCATGCGATCCAAGCTGTTCCCATTCACAAACTCCCGGAAATCTGTCAACGACCAGTCAAGTTTGGTTGAAAGCCCCCCTCCCTCGGCATTTTCGATGTAGTAGTTGATTAAGTGAATGATCCACGTATCTACGGCCTTAGGGTTCACGCGATACACAAAGCCCACGTAGCGGTCGAAAAACTCCGATAGTTCCTTGATCACTACTTGATCGTCGGAATAGTCCTTTTCGTGGCTGGCTACCGCAGACCTGTACTCCTTGACGTACTGCAATCTCTTGTAAATACCACTGGATGCGGTTATGATGGCCTTGATGACGTCGATGTCGCTCTCCTGGGGGTTTTCCACATCGTTGTGGAGAAATTTGATAATGAGCTTACGGTTCTGGAGCTTGTCGATGAGATGAAGCTTCTTCTTGACCATAATGCGAAATATAAGCCGGCCCTCAATGTTTCGAGAGTGCATTAGCGCTTGGAGTAAATTGGACTCTATCTTCGTACCGCGATACTGGGAAGAGAATGCATCGAGCACCAGGTGATCGTTGAGCAAGAACGGAAGCATATTAAGCTCGTCTTTGTGAGTGGGGAGTGAAGAATCGAGCACTAACGGTGAGTCCATGTGGAAAGGCTTGTAGTTGGGAATCTTAAGCTGGGGGAGTCCAACCCTCACCTTATTGGAATAGTTGGAATATCGATGCACTAGCACCGGGCCTCGGATCCACCGTAGGTCCTTTTTGATCTTGTTGTGGCATATGGAGTTCTGTTCAAGAAACATTTTAGTTATGGCCTGATATTTGTTGAGGTCCTCCGAAACAAAGGATGACTTGTCATATGATTTGAGCTGAAACTTTAGTCTCTCCACATACCAGCGATAAATGGCATGTACCATGCGGGGGTCAGCTTTCCAGAACTCTTCATTCCGAATCACTAGTTGTAAGTCATTGAGATATTTGACAACATTGTATTCAAAAAGCTCCTGGCCCAAGATGTCCAGGAACTTGTTCTTGAACCGGGTGATGGGGTCTGACTTGGCATCTTGCTCGATTCTATCGATGGGGAAGTAATACATGTTCTTTTTCCGGTGCTTTTTCGGTGACTGTGACTCGGCATCCGATAGAATGTCAAGAATCTGCTCCATGGTGGTGATGCTGGTCATGTTCAATGCTTCGAACGATTTGGCAATTTCGAGGCCCGCATTCTTCTTTTGACGAGACTCTAGTCGAAGGCGTGCTGCTTCTAGTGCTGCCTCATCATTGGACATGATGCTTTTCATGCGGACCGACGTAGCACGCCTTAGCGCCGGACGAGCTAGTCTGAACATGAAAGCTGTGGTAGGTAGGTGCGAATTTTACTATGCTGGATCGTGATATTAATTCCATTGACTATGGGCAATGTCTCATTATATAGGTTGGCCAGGATTGTACGGGGACCGTATGCGGCAGATAGGGGATCAGCCGCCGGTGGGCTGTGGTGTCTTGTCAGTTGATCTGGGTTTGGGTTTCCTAATTCGTTTCTTCTTCTCTATCTTGCCTGTATTTGTTTTGTCTGTTTTGTCTGTCTTTTCTGTCTTTTCTGTCTTTTCTGTCTTTTCTGTCTCAGTGCCAGTGGTCTGCTTTTCCTTGTTGGCCTTGCTAGATCTACTGACACCTATGCTGGAGCCGTCGCTGGTTTTGTCGGGCTCTGTAGATGACTTCTTTTCTCTTTTCTTCTGGGGCCTCTTACTTGGCTTCTCCTTCGCTGTGGTGACCTCCTTGGAATCTTCCTTGTCAATCAGCTTCTTCTTTTTCTTGTTATCCTCCTTCTTGGGATCGCCAGAGCGGCCCTTCTTCTTATTCTTTTTGGGTTTGCTGGCGAGCAGCGCTCCAGGAGCCTCATCTGCCGCAGTCCTTGACTCGGCTTTGGGCTTTCCTTTGCGTTTCTCCTTCATTCTTTCTTTCTTGGCCCGCTTCTGCTCCCTTCCTTGCTTCTTGAGCATGTTTTCAAGCTCGTGGAGCGACGTTACTTGTCGGTTCTCATTCAACGCCTTCACAAACTGCTGGTACGTCACGTCTCGCTCAATGGACTCTCCCAGCTTAAAAGGTGTAGCAATGGCTTTTCGAAGCGCCCGCTCGATTGTCGGAACCACCGCATCTTTTGTGGTAGGCTCGACAAACGGCTTTCCTTGCACTCTAACCCGAAATCCATTGGCAATGTCGCTGTTGATAAATCCAAAGTACGCCCTTGAGTATTTGGGTTCTTCGTACGGGTATTTGGGAGTGTTTCCCTGAACGTAGTACCATCGTTTTACGTATGTCTTGCAAAAGTTGGGCACTAGCGCTTCAAGTTGGGTCGCAAATGATTCCTGGCTCAACGTGGGTGGAAGAAGGCGAATCACCAACTTCACCGACGGCTTATCTGGCTCGTTATGGGTCCTTCTCTTCCTCCGGGTGCTTTTCTTCACCCCGCCGGGGGCGCCATCCTGTTCTCGTTCACCTGGCACTGCCATAGGTTGTGAAATGGTGATGTTTTTTTCTCACTTCTCAAATCTTGATTTCACCACCATGTCGGCCCAGGCTTACGTCCAGCAGCTAATAGCGGTCACACGTCAGTCGACCAGCGACCAGCCCAACCATCTATCCCGGCTATTATCGGTGAATCCGCTTGTCAATCCCAGTATTGTTGCGTTGAACAAATCTGGCGAACTTTCAGACTCTGCCATCGAAGGGCTTGTCGAAAACAAGGGAATCTACGACGACGAATGGATGGCGTTCAACGAGGTGGTGATTTCTTTCGTCAAGCTATCTAGTCGTCTCAACCCGTGGTCGTTGTTGGAGTCTTTTGACTTGTTTTCTACCTATCTCAATGATTTATCGGTCGCCTTTAACAATAACTCCAGAGGATACCTATTGGTGCCGCTTATTCAAGACTCTATCGACGTGATCCTCCCCATGGCTACCAAGCTTGATTTCCAGCTTTACTATAAGGAAAATTGCATCAAACCCCGGCTCACCTACATCGCAGCGCTTCTTCTCAAGATGTTCAACAACATTCGATCCCAATTGGGCGCCGGAGACCACATCGAGGCCATGAAGAAGTCGATCATCTTGTTTGTGGGTGTCCGTCTCTGTCAGGTGTACTTTAAAATCGGCAATCCGCTACTTTGTCGGAATATTTTCTCCAACATGAATAATGCCCAGCTTCAGTTCTCCAAGTACCCCATGAACCAACAGATTCAGTACAGATACTACCTTGCTCGGTTTTATCTCATAAAACATCAGTTCATTGATTCCTACGAACACTTGAGCTGGTGTCTTGAAAGTTGTCCTCCCATCAAGGACCATGCCAACATCACAAAGATTCTAACGTTGTTGGTTCCCATTGCCATTCTCATAGGTAAAACCCCCAAGTGTAGCAACATTGCTGCTGCATACTATACCTCCATGCCCGAGTTTCTTTCCACGTATGACCGCATCGCCACCACCATGAAGTTGGGAAATCTTGCGGCATTTCATGCCACGTTGAATGAACCCAAAACCTACCAATTTCTCAAGGACCTTTGTCTTTTGGTGCCGCTCTCATCCAAGGGAAATCTTATTGTAATACGTAACCTTATCAAGCGATGTTGGGTTCTTGTGGGTAAGAAGAGCACTCTCGAGTTCGATGTGGTTAAAGTGGCGTTAAAGCTTTCGCTTGGGAACTCCGCCACTGTTGATCATCCCGACCATGACTCCACCATTGAAAATTTATTCGTCACTCTTATTGATCAAAATTTTATCAAAGGGAAATTATTTCCCCGGCTACGGACCGTGTCGCTAAGCAAGATGAACGTGTTCCCGCCCATGGCGCCTCTCAACTTCGTTAAGTACGGAAATGGAACCGAGCGAACCCTTAGCCTTACGGATAAGTGGATGACACAGTGAATGCCACACAACAACATCCACCGCCACGTTCAAGGGCGGTCTTTTTTTGCATCCGCCGGCCACGCTTGCCTAGCCGGTGCTCCGACGCCGCTGGCGTCAACCATGAGAGGCATTCTATACCACCTTCCTGCACACATCATGCCGTGACTCCACACAAAAAAAAAATAGTTATGTCCCGTGATTTGCAGCCCCTCCATATAAAATATTCCCATCAGCCTCCTCTAGCAAACAACAATCAAAACGATTATGTCGTTGATGGAATTACCTTACAACGTACTTGAAAGCATAGTGCTATATTCTGATGACTGGCGAAATCTTTCGCGCGTCAATCGGTACTTTCGCTATAAGGTCAATCAGAGAATATATCAACAAATAATGGTGGTGGATGGACCCATTGAATCCAATGATTATACAGTCGTTGATGTCACGAATCTCGAGCAATTCTCCCGGTGTATCAATTCGTTCACGTGTCAATTCATCAAGCGGGTTGTGATTCATTCTCAGTCCACCATCACCACCTACGATTACTCCATGCTTTACGAAAATCTCTCCACAATATGGAGCTGGAACCCTCACCATATGAAGCTCTTCAATTTCGACATTGCCAATCTCCGTGCCCAACAGTCATTCAATCACTACTTGAATGCGATGTCCCTACAGTACATTGATAACGAAGAGGAGGATAGTTGCGAATTGATGCAAAGGAACTATAAGGTCAACAACCTTCAGAACTGGATTGTGTTTGACCTCCATGAATTATCTTTACTTCCCTATAATGCCAATCTTGAAGAACTCGATGTTTGCTTTGACCAGCCTCTATACACTATCACCACCAGATCGTTGGAACAAATTGCTGGCCGGTCACTCTATCTAAATCTCGCCAATCTCCAGTGCTTGTACCTTAACACCCCGCTTTCTGTTGCTACATTCAACTCGCTTTGCAGTGTAGCTTCTTTCCGTCTTAGCAAACTCCGGAAGTTGTCCCTCACGTCGTCTCACTGTTTCCGCTACTCAAGCCTCAATTTCGGTGACATCAGCAAGTTCGTTGATGTCAACCAGCTACACGAATTGGAACTCAAAGTCAACTGCACGCAGACTCACTGTGTTGGGTGTATCTCTGAATTCTTCCGTGATTGGTTTGACTACAACGCCCAGAACAATCATCGCATTCGCATCCGCAAGTTGGCTCTCATTAACTATAAGGGCCATAACTCGCCGGAGAATTCGTCTCAGTTCGACTACGTACTTGAGAACTATATCTTCAATCGGCGATTCGAGTCCGTTGAAGAAGTGATTCTTAACGTTAGTGACTGTACCCGTCTTGCCACCACCCCCAGCAATATGAGCGCAGTGTTTGAAAAGTTGCAAAATCTTCCTAACGTCAAGTCATTTACCATGCCAGACTTCTTCTACAAATGGGTACGTGATCTACCTCTCCTACTAGATACGCTGGTCAACCACTTTGACTTGCTTATCAACCAATGCCACTGTGATGACTGTGACAGAGCCCGGCTCAATTTTGGAGCACTGGCTAGTGCTCACTCCTACAACTCCATTGCCGCTGGCCGCAGGCAAAACGATACTTCTGGTGGTCCCATAGACAGTCCAACATATATCAATCGAGACGACAAAGCCAACGGCCGCTTTTTCAGCCATCTCATGTCCCAACTCAAGCATGAGTTTGTGATTTCGGACCAGACCCTTTTCTCGGTGAACTCGCTTCTCAATGCCAACGACAAGCCGCTCGTTATGAATCCTGTCTTGATCCAGTACAACCGACTCTTCGTTCACTCTTGTTTGAAATCCGTCGTTAATCTCATGCTAGACGCCTGGCCCTATATGACTTCTGCCAACATGGGAGGGATTCTCGTGCAGATAGAGAACGGACTGCTCAAGGCCCCTTACGTCACATCGGCTTAGCGTTCTACATTACAACCCCATAATTAATGCATTCTAACTCATCTTCAACATCGTGCAGTAGCAGACAAAATGATGCGGAACGAGGTTTGTTGTAATTTCGAGATATTTGCTCAGTTGGACCTATTTTATTTAATTTGCGACTTCAAGTGGGGTATTTCTCAAAATGCGATCGGAGTGCACTCATGTCAGTTGCTCCTTCTCGACAAGAACGAATAGATGATTTCCACTCCCACATTGTCAATGCCGGAATCATCGGCATGCTAAGAGGCAGTCTCATTGGTCTTATTCTGGGATACTACTTTTCCTGGAAGTATAACCACGGACATAATACCCGGTTTTTCAACACTCCCTACAAGTTCCTATACCTTGTGTCGTGGAATATTGTGGGTATAATATTCACCACCGACGTGGCCCGGATGAGAATCACCAGGCAGTATGCCATGGAGGATGATATAAGACGAAACATGATTTACCAGGAAGAGCTTGACCGCTACCTGCTCAAGAAATAGCATCATGGATTATGATGGAGCGTTTACACCTTTAGAAATGTGGAAGAGTCCAGGACTGGCATGTGGGTGTAAAGTCAATTCAAGTGCAATATATATAAGTTACGATAAATATGAAATAAATGATGGGTTCGGTGCAGCGTGGAAAGCAGGAGATAGTTTATTCAGAGTATCACACATAAAAGGCTTCCTCGTGATACTTGAGGCCATGTTCGCTGGTCCAAAGCTTGACGTTCTTCACCAACCCCTGTGGCCCTGCAGAAATAACCCATGTCTTGGATGCTTCTGGGGTAAGCCTTTCGTCCTCACGCAGACGAACTCTTCTTGGTAGGTCTCGGCAGCACAGTATCTGAGACCCATGGGTCACTGGGCCCGAACATTGGGTGAAAATGTCTTCATCATTGACACACCAGTTGTAATACCTAAAGTCGAGCTTGGGGCGGCCACGGTAGATTTTATTGGAAACTCCTAAGTCCTTCACGGTTTGCGTAAACTCATCGGCGTCGGCGCCGTCTTCCAGCAACGGCATGAAAGATTCATTGGTGGTGGCACTTCTGCGTGATTGACAGCTCTCCAAGTCACAGTCTTCAATGACGTCTATCCCGTCGTCCATGGAAATTTCGACGTTTTCATTCTCTCGGGTAGGAGATTCGTGGGTCGGAGCAAGAAGCGGTTGCAATTCGTCTGGGCTTTCGAGAGCAATCAGCAAAGAAAAGGACCCACCGTTCTCCGTCAGTCCATACGGTGTAGGTCCCTGAATGCCCTTGGTATCACCCGTCACAAAAATTTCTACATCCTCTCCTTCGATAAATGCTGCAAAGAATTTAAGGATGCAAATATCGCGGTAGTCCCGAATCACCCACACGATTTTTGTGACAACGCCATGGTACTTCATGACCCGTAAAATGGGGAGAGCAAATGAAATGGCACTGCCGCCAACCACAATAAGCAACTTTTTGGCATTGATGGCCATCCGGGAAATGGAAAACTCTTCCGATTTGGACTTGAGAAATAGCAAATGCGGATCAAACAGCCCGTAGATGATGTAGCGGTGGTAGTTCTGAAACACGAAGTTGGATTTCCTAACAATGAACTTCTGAAACTCATCGTTTGGTAATGAAACGATGGTGTAGGGGTGGTAATTGGGGATTATCTGATGATAGAGGCGGACCAAGAAATTGGAGTGGTATTCGGCCACCTTGATATGAGCACCTGGACTCACCGCCTTTGAGGCAATGACAGAGTTAGGAAACTCAACATAGACGAGATTCGGCGATGCATCAACTACTTTGACATCATACTTTGACGTGACTCTGGTGAGTCGGACTCGATAAATAATCTGGCCTGTTAAGATGGCCAAATTGGCAATGGTGTACAGAGTGAACTTTTGGGGACGAACGTGGATCTGGAGACTGAGCACAATTACCCATGACCAGAAGTAGTGATTGAGAAAGAAGAGTTTGTAGCATCTGTTTCTCACATACGAAAGAGAGGTAACAATAATGGCCAAAAAGCCAAATAGAGCCACCCACCCGTACACGTTTTCTCTTTTCCAAGCCTTTGGCCAAGTGTCGTTCTTGTTAAATAATCCACAGTATATGATGGTGTGGATCACCGATTGGAGGATAATGAGACGAGAGATCCACTTATGGACTGGTAAAAGAGCCAAATAGAGAGTATGTGGCAAAGGAGAAGGACGAAGAGATAGAAAGAAAACAGTCGGAAGACAGACAGCACACACCTTTCCAAGTCTCTTTGCAAGAAAGATGAGATCACCGTTGTTGCTGTCAGCTAGGGAAAGATATCCAAGTACGCATGTCCAGAATAGCACCGTAAGAATCCCAGGGAGGTTATAGTACAACGAGGTGAGCTTTTGCTTCAAGAAGGAGGCTATCTTCTTCTGGGAGGAAGACTCTTCGGCTGATGTAATCTTCTCGTTTAGCTTAGTGATAATGAGTCGAAAAAGGGGGATTCTTCCGTTTAAGGTGATCCCACGAATGAGAAGGACATTTTTCATGGGGATTGAGACTAAAAACACCAACAAAATCACAGTAGTGGCTTTCCCATACTTTTTCGTTGTCTCCTGTCGGAGCTGAGAATCCTCTTTGCTCTTCCCAACGGGGTAGTGAAAGTACTCGGCTATGTTGAAGAAGTCCATGCAAGCTTGATCAGATAAAACTGATGGAAAAGATAAAAATGCGAGCCTTGTAATACATGGCGCTGCGGAAGCCTCATGCAGGTTTCCTGACCAAAAGGCTAGATCATCGATATGAATAGCAAGGCAGCAACTAGAAGCAACTTAACAGTGATAATTACAAGTCTATAGTATAAATAAAAGCCGTACCGAAGCACTGGAGGCAGGGGATGGGCTATACAAACATTTCGAAGTATGAATCCACCACCAAGTCACTACTGGAAATAAGCTCTTTCCAAAGCTGGTCCACAGCGTTACTGTCGATCAAGTTAAACTCGTCACCAATTCCTGATAACATCTCGTTGGTACATTCAGCGGGGGTGATTCTTTCCGCTTCCCCTAAAATCAATTCGTCCAAGTCAATATCACGACAATTTTTCCTGCAAATCCTGCTGCAGTAATTAAATCCATTTTCACACATCTGCTCCAAGTGATCAATGAATCGAGAATTGAGGTTCAAGTGTTGTATTTCCACGTCGGAGTATAACGAATCAAAGTTCACAAGCTTAAGCAAATTTTCATAAACCTTTTTTAATCTCCAAGCACTGTAGCACCGATTACTTAAAAGAGAGGTAGCCACCGAGAACACCTGAGCACATTTGTACAAACTTCGCAAGAGTTTTTCCATCTCGAACTCGGGAAACCGCGACTGCGAGTATCGAAGTCTTGCATAAATAGAGATGCTTAGATGGCACGATGGGTAAAGCAAGTTGATGATCTCCAGATTGAGGAAAACATGGGAGGCTTCTCCGAAACAAGATTCCGACTCAGTGACTAATGGCAAGAGACTAGGTATGATTTCTTCACTTAGCAACCAAATAACCTTCTTTAGATAAGTAAGTGAAACATAGACGTTATTCTTTTTTTCGTAGGTAAGGAACAAATGAAAGTATAGCAACAACATGTTGGTCTTTGCTCGTATAATTATCATGGCTTTGTTGAGTTTGCTAATGGCATAGGTATACTCAGAGCATTCGAGTGGCTGGATGTAATCGGTCAACACACCAAAATCATTGGAAATGGCCGTTTCACAGTGATTTACCAATGCAGTTAGCTTGGAAATCGAAACCGGCTCGTTTGCATTCGAAACCAAATCTACCATTCTTGCCGCTGGGCCACTGAGAAATGACTCGGAGAAGTATGTGCACGTAAAAGTGGCCTTCTCGAGTTCTTTGTTGTAACAATTTTCGCATCCCTTCTCATACTTGGGATATGAAGTACTGCTGCAAGAAAGGTTGACACACCGGGGGTTACCGTATGTGAGAGCGTTCTTTTGATCTACCACCAGAATAAAATTCCATATTTTCCTTCTCAACAAAGCTTCACGTGGAGTGAATGATTTAGGAATGAGATTGGGGTCATGGTTAAGACCAAGCAGTATTGCCATTTGCACCAAAGTACCGTGAAATACGGTGAATTGATTACCCCATAAACCCTCGCTTCCTTCTGGTGCCAAACTGTAGTAAATTCTGAGGAAAAGGGCACATTGGAAGACAGGGAAGGTTGCGGTAGCAAGTATCTGGAACTGGTTTATGCACAAGCTGGACAATTCAACGGCAGAAAGTCGAATGGGGTTTACAAAAAGATAGCGTAGTTCCTGATTTTTGGGCGATTGTGCATCCGAAGAGAATCTTTCGTTGTTGACAGACGTTCTGTTGGAAAACAAGGAGAGATAACTGATTCTCAAAATCACAAACAATAGACCCATATAAGCAAGGTCTGTCTTCGTTTCGATATTTATGTGGGTGAGTTTGACATCTTTGGCATCTTCGCCCACAATCCGCTTCAAAATGTCTCTCAAATCATATTCATCCACATATGGTACAAATGGGTAAATTTTGTCAAAAAAGCGATTCACAAGAGCCCAAATTACTTTCTGCTTCGGAAGTTCGGCAACAATTTTCTCAATAAGTTGGAGTTCCTTAGACAAGTGGGTAGACGAAGGATTGATTCCCAGCATGCTGAATGGAGTATCCATAGTACCGCGTTCCTTGTACGGTAAATCGGCCGCCAACTCATCCTTCATTTTAGTCTGGAAAGCCCGATTTGGCTCCTGACAGGAGGAGTTTGTAATCAACGATGCATACATGTGCTCAGTCGAAACAGAGGGAACATTGGGGTATTGGTCCTTTTCTTCATACTGAGACATATGGTGAGAGCGATCCCGGAGAATTTTCAACCATGGGTCTTTTCTTTTTAACGATTCCCAGGAAATAGGAGAGTGGTATGGAAGGGAATCGGCGAAGCAGTCGTCAGTATCGTCGAAGAGGCCAATGGTATCGAGCTCACTTTGATAAGGATTGACACCCAAAAAGTCAAATTTGGAAAAGTTTCTCTTTTGAGAGGTATAGCCTTCTTTCACCACACTTCCAGGAGCCTTGGGGTCATGGCGAGATCCCAAAAGGTATCTTCCACCCCGGTTTAGAACGCGATGGCGAATGGGGCCAACTAACATGGGAGTTGGCTCGGGATCATAAAGATATCGACCGCTTTGATAAATATTCAGCGCTATCCTTTCAATGGTATCCTTAAGATAAGAAATTTCACTCTTGGGAACTGACAAAAATAAGTCCTCTTTCTGAGACACGTTCGGGGGTGTATAGATGTCAGACAAATCCTCCTCCGTTGAAGCATGCTCAACTGAATTATCAACAACCCAAGTTGAATCATAGGCACACGACGAAGGATGGCGACTCTTCAAGCATCCTGAACATGGCCGGCCACGATCACACTTGATTTTCTTTTTTTTGCAGGCGGTACACACCAAACTTGGTCGAGCCCTCTTCATAATGGCAAAAAGAATGTGGACTGCGAATTCACGTGTTTGACATCGAATAAAGCAGACAAACTATCTATGAGCCAGAAAACGTAGATCGACAGGGGTCAAACCTCAAGAAGTTGATATTAAGAGGTTTCTTGGTATGTGGACGGAAAATTAGGAGTTTGGAAGCGAAATGGGGCGGTCGGTTAGTATATGAACGAAAACCATGCGGTTTGGGAACGAAATGGGGGATACGAGAGGAGATGAGGTAGGTTGTGCAATGTAGTGAGCACTTATGGCTACGACAAGTAGGTAAACCGTACATTATGCTAATAGTTCAAGTTCGTCCGCTTCTTCTTCTTCTCTATAAGACCCGACCGGGATTTCAGGTTGACACGAGAAGCATTCTTAGACTGGCTCTGGCGCGACGTGTAGGGTGCACTCTTTTTGGAGACTTTGCTAGGCTTGCTGGAGTAGTTTCTGCTGCTGGAGTTACTGTTTGAGGTGCTGTTGGCGTTGTAGCTGTTGCTGTTGTTATAGCTGTTGTTGTTGTTATAGCTGTTGTTGTTGTTATAGTTGTTGCTGTTGTAGCTGTTGTTGTTGTTGTTGTTGTTGTAGCCCCCGTTGCCGTTGCTGTAGTTACGGTTGCTGTTGTTGTGGTTGCCGTTGCTGTGGTTGCCGCTGCTGCCGCTGTAGTTACTCTTGGAAGCGAAGTCCCGCTTGGTGCCACTAGACTGGTACTTGGTAGCATCAGCGTATTTTAGTCGGCGGTAGTAGATATCTCTGAGATGACGGGGAAGGTTGCTGCCGCTGAATGCACTGCCGCTGAGATTAGGCACTCGCGAGCTTCTCATCCGGGGACATTCGTCTCCATAATGGGTTTCGTTTCCACAATTGTAACAAAAGATTATTGGTAAAGTGGTTCCTTCTTCTTTGTTGGGAAGAGTGAGGTAGGATCTCCAAATGCTAGGACATGTGTCGTCGGTATGACTCATGCTGTCACATGTTCGACAATACTGTCTCTTTTTCACTTTACTGGAGCAGTCCAGCGCCATATGGCCTTTATTTCCACATCTTGAGCAAATCATGGTAGTGGGACATTGGGTCTCGTAATGATCTCCGATAACTCCACATTTATGGCAAACTACCGTCTTACACTTGGCTCGAATGTGGCCACGGCGATGACAGTTGGCACAAAGAGGCCCAAGACTTTGCTGCTGGTTAATGGTGGTTCCTGAACTATCAGTAACTCCAAAGTATCTTCCTTCCCCTCTGAGCTCTATAAGTTCATCTGCATTGTCGTTGACCTGGTCGTACGATAGGGAGACGATTTCACCATCGTTATTCTTTTCTTTAGCATCTGCCACTTTTGCCGCCACGTTTTCTTCACCGGCGGCCAGGACTTTGACATCTGATAATGTATTATCTTCCTCTATTACGACGCCGGACTGCTGCGGCTCAACCTTAGCGGGAGTGGCGTCCTCTATGATCGGTAGCACTTCCATGATGTGATGATATTTTTTTTGCGATGTATTCGCACTGGCTTATTGACCAGCTGCCTACACACGGCCGTCGTAAGTATATCGATATATTTTTTAAGGTCACTGTCTGTCAATTAGCGTAAGACATGTCCGGGTCGTGTTTTCGTGACGCTTATGATTCTTTCAATTACAATACATTTCTCACAATGTGGGCGCCCACCTGGCCCTCCACCGAGTCGTCAGTCACTTGGAATGAGGACTTCAAGTAGTCTTGTTTTTTGACAGCAGCAAAACAGTAACATGAAGAAGCAAGGAGAAATAGAATAGCAACCACAAGCAAGCTGGTGGCCTGGATAGTCAAACTAAGCCATTGGATCACACTCATTAACAAGTAGAATCCACACCGTGGCCAGTTGTCGTCAAAGTTTCGGATAAAATTGGTGAAAGTATCGGTCAATGGACAAATCTTCAACAAGAATGGAACCTCTACAAAGATCACCACCAAACCTTGCACAATACAAATGATGGAGAAGATAATCACCAATGAGGCGTGGAAGATATTAGCAATGCCAAGGGCAAAACAAAGGAAGATTGTGAGGAGACCAATCCACTGGCCATAAAGGGAGAAATTTTTCTTCTTGAAGTCCTCGGAAAGACCGCCGAAGATCCGTGACGTTACACTGGAGATACTCAATGCCATGGCAAAAACAGGGTGTGGGTGTTGTTAGTGAGTTGGGGATTTCTGGTGCACGGGTGTTATATGCAAGTTTTGGCGGTGCCGCTTTTTCTCATCTCTTCAATTGTCGATGGCCAGAGACACCGTGATTGCCTTGGTGGGAAAGCCATCCAGCGGCAAATCTACCACCTTAAACTCGCTCACCGATGCCAACGCCAAGGTCGGTGCGTTCCCGTTTACCACCATCGACCCTAACAAAGCCACCGGGTATCTTGAGGTCGATTGTGCTTGCAGTCGATTTGGCAAGCAATCATTGTGCAAGCCCAACTATGGCTACTGTCGTAACGGTAAACGAGGTGTTCCCATAATGCTTCTCGACGTCGCTGGTCTTGTTCCCAATGCGCATTTAGGACGTGGTTTGGGTAACAAGTTCTTGGGTGATTTGACCGAGGCCGACTGCTTGATTCATATCGTGGACACTAGCGGCACCACTGATGCAGAGGGTAAAGCCACGCGTGGGTATGATCCTATCAATGACATTGAATGGCTTCAAGATGAGATTTTTCGGTGGATTCTCGGAAATCTTACGGAGAGATGGGGCTCGGTCGTTAGACGTCATACATCTACCAAGAGCTCCACGCTAGAGACATTGCGCCAGCAATTGGGAGGATATTCGGCTTCAAAAGAACTCATTGCACGGGCCCTTGATAAAGTGCCTAGCTTGCCACCGTTACAGGAATGGGATCAGGCAAAGATTGAGGAGGTGGTGCGAGCATTCATGGATACCAAATTCCCCACCGTTCTACTGTTGAATAAGATGGATCATCCTGACTCCGACAAGAACGTTTCCAAAATCATACTTAAGCATCCTGATTCCAAATGTGTCCTTACATCATCCATCACCGAAGTGTTTCTTCGTAAGTTGGCCAAGCAAAACTACATCAAGTACGATTCGGGTACCGAGTTCATAGATACGATCGACGATCTTGGGCCGGAGTCTGGTCTCAAGCCACTTGACGATAAGCTTCGCAACCGTATCGAAAACATTCGGGACTTGGTGCTCTATAGATTTGGATCCACCGGTGTCATCCAGCTCCTTCAGGCGGCTGCCGATCATCTTGGGTTAATTCCAGTTTATCCCGTGAGAAACGTCAACAACTTTTCCGGCGGCTCGGGCGATGCCGTATTTCGTGACTGTGTATTGGTCAAGCGTGGGACGCCGGTGATATCGGTGGCCCGTAAGATCATGGGTGACGTTACCATAGCCGCCATTGAAGGGGTCGGAGGTACTCGAATCGGCGAAGAGGACACTGTGGACGTTGGCAAGAATGACATTCTCAGTTTTCGAATCGTGCCCGGGGCCAGAAATTAGTCGAGGCGAGTGGTTGGTTTATGTATATAGTTATGCGCATGCGGATTTTTTATCAAAATAATCTACACCATCATGAGTCCCTCTATCAAATCCACCAAATTGACAGCAGAGCAGAGTGAGACGCTCTCGCAATTGATTTCAGCATTACCAGAAATCCTCAAAAAGACCAAAAATCCCGACTACGACGAAATTTACGGTCATCGCATCAACGACGAGTCCAAAGACCATGTAGATGTGGCCATTCGAGACGAGATCTTGTTGAAATTTCTCGCCGCTGACGCCTACAACTTAGAGGCAGCCAAAAACAGGCTCGTGCAAACCCTAGATTGGAGAAATGAGTTTCAGCCATTGTACGCCGCCTTCGAAGAGAAGTTTGACGAGGAATTAGATACTCTTGGTGCCGTCACCAAGTTTGATACTCCTTCCGTCAATCACAATGTGGTGACGTGGAACTTTTACGGCAACCTCAAAAGTCCAAAGAAATTGTTCGAAACATTTGCCAGTGGCGATGGAAGTGAAAACTTCCCCGGTACTCAATTCCTCAGATGGAGAGTGGGTCTTATGGAGCGTGCATTGGCATTGGTGGACTACACCTCGGAAGACAACTGCAAGATTGCCCAGGTTCATGACTACAAAAATGCTTCTTTCTTCAGAATGGACCCTGGTATGAAGGCTGCAACCAAGCAGATCATCAAGGTGTTTGGCGACAACTACCCCGAGCTCCTCTCCACCAAGTACTTTATCAACGTTCCGCTTATAATGAGCTGGGTGTTTGGCCTCGTCAGATCGCTTGGGGTAATTTCGGAGGAGACTTACAAGAAATTCCGGTGGTTGAATAATGGAGATCTCTCGGCCGAGTTTGGCGCTGGAAACCTCCCCAAGGAGTACAACGGCGGTAAAGAGTCCAGTGTCAGCTCATTGTACGACGTTCAGTCGGCCTCCGATGTGAAGCCACTTCCGTACGCCGAGATCATCCTCAAGAACATTGCTGTGAAGCACAACAACCTCTCTGTGGAGTAATGGGCGGTGGCCAGCGGCGCGTAAAGGCTGCTTCACGGTCTGCGTGAGCTGCTGCATCCTTTACAGAGCGAGAGCTGTATTGCAGGGATATCCTTTTTGAAACCGTTGGAGCGCTCCTGCGGGGCTCCTGTGGGGCTCTTGCCAAGGTCTTGTGGAGCAAAGGCTCGAGGCGTACCCATCATGGTGATGAGCATCACCGAATCTGCGCCAGACGGCGCACACCTAATGCTAGTATGTAAACGTAACACGACTCATGGTAATTTAGCCCCTTTCTTAAGCGTGGTGGAATTCCACGATTCTAACTCCATTGTGTCGGGGAGAGGGCTGGCTTTTGTTGTCAGCCCAACGTAGAAAGGGTACCCCCTTCGGTGCATCAGGGAGTGCGCGTTAATCCAAACAACCATTCCTACTCTTCTTCCTCCTCCCACCAATGGCAGACTACTACCAGGTGCTTGGAATCAAGAGTTCTGCTACCGACGACGAGATAAAAAGGTCGTTTAAGAAGTTAGCGGTCAAGTACCATCCTGACAAGACTGACAACAAGCAACACCATGAGTTGTTTATCAAGATCAACGAAGCGTATGAAACCCTCAAAACCCCTGAGCTGAGACTCAAGTACGACCAGGCCAACGGACTCCGCAAGCCAGAACAGCCCCAGTCGTCGCCGGCGCGAGGGTTCTCCAACTTTTTCTACTACGAGTATTATCGACACTCTAGTCGAGATGAAGAAGCAGTCCGGGACCGCCTTCGACGCGACAAGCAGCAAGCAGAAGCCACGTTGGCCGCTAAGCTCGAGAGACAAAAGGCGGAGCTCGAGGCCAAGCGCAAGCGAGAAGAGAAGATCAAGTTGGAGAAGCTTCGTGAGCAGCAGCTACGCGAGCAACAATTGAGAGACAAGAAGGAGAAGTATATGCGAGAGTTACGGCAGAAGGAGGAACGCGAGCGGGCTGAGCAGCACCAGCGGAAGGAGCGAGAGGAGCGTGAGCTTCGGGACCACGAGCGCAAGTTGGCAGACGAAATGCTACGAAGTGACTTCTCAGACCATGCGCTGAGCGAGGTTGGTGCGGACCAGTCTAACCCCATCATTGTGGAGGATGATGGAGCCGCGGCGTCACCGACGCCATCGTCGGCGTCTTCGTCAAACTCGTCGTATGCTTCAGCAGAATCTGGAGCGGTTGATGACGAGCTTCTGCGGCGGCCGTCCTACAAGGAGGACCTTCCCAGCCCGCGCAAGCCCGAAGACACTCGAACAGACTACCAGAAGCTCGACGAGCTCTTGAGCGAAGGCTTGGGGCGGCGGACACCCCACCGTCGAGCCAAGTCCCCCGTCCGCCGGTCGGCTTCTCCCATGCGTCGCCAGTACAGCAACATCCGCGCCACGCCACTCTACTCGTCTCCCACGGGGCCCAGTCTCCCCAAGCGCCAGAAGTTCACGCCCAATTACAGGCTCGACGACGTTAAACATGCTTTGGGTAACGATCTTGAATCGGTCAAGTTTGACGATCTTTACGAGAGTCTTCCCAACGACGGCGGCGGTCGCAAAATCAGTCACCATTCCCACCAGTCCAACATCAAGCGGCCCAAGTTGGCTGAATTTAGCGACGGCACCTCCAAGGCCGAAACCATATTTACCCCCATTAACAAGAATTCTTACAAGCCATCACGGCGGTTTTCCATGGCGGATCTCCGCGCCGATGCGCCAGTGGATACCTTCCAACCACCGCTGCCCCCAACATCCGTCAGCATCACCAACCTTTCTCAGAACTGGCAGCAGTACGTCTCTTCCATCAAGGAATACGAGACCAAGTTTCTTGACTTCAAGCAGTCCGTCATTCAGTATCAGTATGACCGCTCTCGCAAAGATGTGGAGTACCACGATGTCATTCAAGGTGACCCGTCGTCGTTTGAAGTATATCAAGCCTGTCTCTTCAAAGACCTTGCGGTGGCCGAGAACTACTCCCGCGGTCTTCGAGAGTTCACCATGGTGATGCTGGCTTACAAGCAAAACTGCACGTGGATGCAAATGACAAAGTCCCGCTGAGAACACCCTGTGCCACCCTGCCCGATCGTGAGCCTTCCTATTCCGCCCACCCCTGTCTCCTACTGCAAAAAACCCGTCTCTCCAGACGTCACAACCCCAAACCGGTGCCGCCACCGGGATTACCTGAAATGACAACGCTATGTATATACGAATAACGACCTCCGTACACCGCCGTATTTTCTTTTTTTTTTGGCAAACGTGTCGCGTCCCATAACCACTAGGCGACATCTCCATTTGTTTCTACATCTTCATCATGAACAACAACCGGAAACTCTTGTTGGTGATCGGACTTGTGTTCCATTTCTTCTACCTATGGTCGATTTTCGATATCTACTTCGTGTCGCCGTTGGTGCACGGAATGGATCACCACAAGTCCACCGCCAATCCTCCTGCAAAAAGACTCTTTTTGATTGTGGGGGATGGTTTACGGGCTGACAAAACTTTCAAGAAGCTAAAGCATCCACGCACCGGTGAAGAGAAGTACTTGGCACCGTATCTTCGGAGCTTGGTGCAAAATGAAGCGACATGGGGTATTTCCCATACTAGAATGCCCACCGAGTCCCGACCGGGGCATGTCGCCATGATTGCTGGATTCTACGAAGATGTCAGTGCCGTGACAAAGGGATGGAAAGAAAATCCGGTGGACTTTGACTCGTTTTTCAACCAGTCCACACACACATACTCGTTTGGATCTCCTGACATCCTTCCGATGTTTGCTTACGGTGACAACGTTGTGCCTGGCCGCATCGATGTATGCATGTACGGACACGAGTTTGAGGACTTCACTCAAAGCTCCATTGAGCTTGACTCGTTCGTATTCAACCACCTCTACGACTTGATGGACGATGCAAAGACAAATAAGACACTAGACGCGGAGTTGAAACAGAACGGTAACGTTTTCTTCTTGCACTTGTTGGGACCTGACACCGCAGGCCATGCGTATCGTCCTTACTCAGCCGAGTATTACGACAATATCGAGTATATCGATACGCAGTTGCAGCAGCTTGTGCCCAAGCTCCACCAGTTCTTCGGTGATGAAGACACGGCGTTCGTGTTCACCGCAGACCATGGGATGTCTGACTTTGGATCACATGGTGACGGACATCCTGATAACACCAGAACGCCCCTTATCGCGTGGGGTGCTGGTGTAAACAAGCCCAAGGTAGCCACTGCACAAGACAAGCAGAAGCAGGACGCTGTCGCCAATGGATACGAGGCTGACTACTTCGACACCTGGGACTTTGATAGTTTCGTTCGTAATGACGTCAACCAGGCCGATATCGCGTCGTTGATGGCGTATCTTATTGGTGCCAATTATCCTGTCAATTCTGTCGGTGAGTTGCCCCTTGCCTATCTTTCAGGAGATTCGGTGGCCAAGGTCAAGGCGTTGTACGAAAACGCGTTGGCCATCGTGGAGCAGTACTTGGTCAAGGAGAGTGAGGTTTACAGTCATCAGTACAAGTTCAAGCCCTATGATCCTTTCGTGGAGAGGCCTATTGACGACTATAAGACCCAAGTGGAGGCGTTGATCAAATCGTTGGAGAACTTCGAAACCCTTAAGGAAAAGGACAAGCAGTATCTCGTGGAGAAAGCCATTGAGACCTCTGAGCAATTAATGAGGCGAGCACTCGATGGTTTGAACTACTTGCAAACCTACAACTGGCTCTTGTTGCGGTCTATTGTCACGCTTGGGTTCTTTGGGTGGATTCTCTACTCCTTCATCATCTTCTTGAAACTATTCATCATGTCATCGGTGCCGGAAGTTTCTGTCAACAAGCCATTGTTGGCGGTATTTGTGGCAATTGGTACTGGTATCAACTACCTTTTACTCTATCAGGACTCCCCTTTCAACTACTACATGTACGCGGCATTTCCGCTCTACTTCTGGTACACCATTTTCAACGAAATGTGGGTCTTGGCCCGCGGCCTCAACGAGTTCTTGTTTGGAATCTCGCTTCCCATGCGGTTGTTTGTGTTTGCTTCCATCATTGGCATGTATGAGGGAATTGTTTATGGATTCTTCGAGCGTATCATGTTCTCGGTGATTTTCGTGCTTATTGGACTATACCCCATTTTCTTGTGCCGCCCCGGTCTCAGTGTCGGCACCAAGGCCACTTGGTTGGTCAGTTGCTGCCTCATGACTATTTTCACCAACTTGGATCCGGTGAAGGTGGAGAGCTTGGCTCAGATCAATATTGGCGCTGTGCTTGCATTCCTGGTGGGCTCATTTGGAGCTTATACCGTGTTTAACTCCACGTCGGTGCATTGCTTCAATAAGGCATTGGTGTTTGCCCAGTTGCTCAGCATTGTGGCGCTGGTGTATGCCACCAACGTCTCGGTGATTTCTTTGCAGAACAGAGCGGGATTGCCGCTTTACTCCCAGGTTCTTGGTTGGATCACCTTTGTGGTTTCACTCGTGGTGCTTCCTTCTCTTTACACGCTACACCCTTCCAAAGACTACCAATTCCGTCTTCTCATCATCTTTCTTGCATTTGTTCCCACGTTCGTGATTTTGACCATCTCGTTCGAGCTCTTGTTCTACGTGGGTTATTCCTTGGTGTTGTTGCAATGGCTTGTCATTGAGCAAAATGTCAAATTCACCCAGACTGAAATAGCCGCCAGTAACGGCGTGCCCAAGGGATATTGGCTCCAGGTGATCCGGATTTCCATTGTGGGCTTCTTTTTCCTCCAGTATGCGTTCTTTGGAACCGGTAACGTTTCGTCGATTTCCTCGTTTTCGTTGGATTCAGTGTATCGTTTGATCCCCATCTTCGATCCGTTCTCCATGGGGGCCCTTCTTGTGGTCAAACTCCTCATTCCATATGTGTTGTTATCCACGTGCTTGGGAATAATGAACTCCCAGCTTGAAATCCGCAAGTTCACTATTTCCACCCTTATCATTTCTACAAGTGACTTCCTCTCGTTGAACTTCTTCTTCTTGGTCAAGACAGAAGGCTCGTGGTTGGACATTGGAGTCACCATCTCCAACTACGTGTTGGCCATCCTAGCATCATTGTCGATGTTGATTCTTGAGGTGGTTAGCTCGGTGATCCTTCGTGGAGTGGAGTTTGTACATACCAAAAAGGACGAGGACAAGCCAGAGAAGATCAACGGCACCTCGGAAGCCATAGACTCCAGAGGCCTGGTCCCGGCTTATGGCGCTGACCCTACCCAGACTATCAGCGACTCTCCCATTAGCTCCAGAGTCAGACAACGGACCAAAAAAGTAAACCTTTAGAGTAGGCTAATAAATGATGATGTTTTAGCGTGCAGTCGCATTTTCTTTTTAGTGAGTCACTGAAAAATTCACCACACCTTTGGAAAAATCACCAATCTTGTTCCTAGCACTCCCAAAATGACCAAAAAACATGTGTTGATGATCGACAATTACGACTCGTTCACGTGGAACATCTACCAATACCTCAGTGAGTCTGAGTATTGTGAAAAGGTGGATGTTTTCCGGAATGACAAAATCGACATAAAAGGCATTGAAGAGCTTGACCCCGATATCATCTTTATCTCTCCCGGTCCCGGGCACCCGGAAACAGATTCTGGAATTTCCAAGGAATGTATAGAATACTTCAAGGGTAAGAAGCCCATTCTTGGAGTGTGTATGGGGCAACAGTGTATCTTCAGTGTATTTGGAGGAGAAGTGTCATATGCTGGAGAAATTGTGCATGGTAAGACTACCACCATCAAGCATGATGGCAAGGGGGTGTTTGCCGGTGTTCCTCAATCGGTGGCAGTCACTAGATACCACTCATTGGCAGGCACTCTCAAGTCATTGCCTGATTGTCTTGAGGTGACGGCACGGACCGAAACAAACCCTGAGGTTATCATGGGTGTTAGACACAAGAAATACGTAATTGAAGCCGTTCAGTTTCATCCCGAGTCCATTTTGACCGAAAGCGGAAGAATCATGATTGACAATCTTCTTCAAATGCACGGAGGAACGTGGGAAGAAAACAAACAGCCCGTCAAGCAAGAAAATATCTTGGTGAAGATTTACAACCAGAGAAAGCAAGATTATCAGCAAATCGAACAGCTTCCTGGTAAGTTGTTTGAGGATTTACAGCAATCGCTTGAGCTAGGCGTAGCACCTCCATTGATCGATTTCTATCAACGTCTCAAAAACACCGACGGAAAGATCGCCATTCTTTCTGAGTTTAAGCGGGCATCGCCCTCTAAGGGAGATATTAATTTCAGGGCACATCCCGGTCTCCAGTCTTTGGCGTACGCTACTAACGGGTGTGCGGCTGTTTCTGTTCTTACCGAGCCAACTTGGTTCAAAGGAAGTCTTGACGACTTGAGTCTCATAAGAAAGGTGGTGGACACCCCCACGCAATCTGGATACTCCCGTCCTGCGGTGTTGCGAAAGGAATTTATCTTCAACAAGTACCAAATCCTCGAGGCCCGGTTGGCGGGCGCTGATAGTGTGCTTCTCATTGTGAAGATGTTGCAGGCCAAGTTGTTGACCGAACTATACCAGTACTCCATGCTGTTGGGCATGGTGCCGCTTGTGGAGGTCAACAACACCGAGGAGCTTGCTTTGGCACTTGAGCTCTCATATAACGAGAAGAAGGAGCCGCTTATCATTGGTGTTAATAATCGAAACTTGACGACATTCGACGTGGACTTGAACACCACCTCCTCGCTTGTCAAGCAGGCCAAGGTCAACAACGGCAGATCGGGCGACGTGTTGGTGTTGGCACTCTCGGGAATTTCCAGCGTGGAGGACGTGAAGAAATATAGATACGAAGACGATGTGGACGGATTCTTGATCGGAGAGTCGTTGATGAGAGCAGAGGAGCGGGGGGAAGCCGGTGAGTTTCTCCAAAAGCTTACGGGTGCCTAGATGCTCTTGTGGTTCATAGTGTATGGTAATCAAGTCATGGCGGAATGTGATGTATGTTCTTTTGCTGCGTTTGCATTTCTTTCTTCCCTTCTTTCTTTTCTTCGATCTCTTCTTCTCTTCTTTCTTTTCTACTTCTTTCTTCTCTTGTTTCTTCTCCTAGTTCTTTTCCATCCTTCTTCTCTTTCCTTTTCTTCTTTCCTTTTCTTCTCTTCTCCCTCTGTCTCTGCCTCTTACCTTAAACCCGTGCCCCACGCGCTCATCAAAAAACTACAACTACACAACGCGACGCGTACCATGGATGCTGCTAACGTGAGAATAGACGCTACTCTTCTCGAGACCAGCCAAGGAAAGTTGGTTCGAATCATCGGAAAGCTCGAAACGTATGACCCCTCGTCCCAAAGTGCCACTCTTTTCAGCAACGGCCCCGTCGAGTTGAACTTAAGCCAGAACGATAATCCTCTTAAGGTGAACAAAATTTACGAAATCATCGGTAAGGTGTCGACGTCCGACATGACGGTGAACGTGTACTCAACGGTGGAGTTATCGGACCAAACCAACTTGGACGTGGCCTCCAAGCTTGTGCACTATACTCACAAGGTGCCGGAGTTGTTCTTCTAGGTGAGATTGATGCGAAGCGCCACAACGGTGTTATGGTGTTACGACCTATGGTGCTAGACCACCGCTCATAAAGCGTTGCTGCTACTTTGATGTCGCTGTGATAATGCCACTACTACGACAGTATAATGACGGTGTTGGCAGCTGGAATGAATTGATTTGCTTGCTTGTCTGCGACTCTGGTGGCGGCGCTTACATAGTTGATTATATGGATGTATTACATGTTGTAGTTTTTATCGAAGTCCAAGCTGCTATGGAATCTACTGTATCTCTTTCAAAAGAGTAGCAAACCGGGGCTCCGACTCGAAATTCTCCGCCACCCGATTGATCCACTTTGGTTGTCCAGATACCGCTTTGGCAACCTGCAAGTTACCGTACGCAATTGTCAACCGGTAAGCCGCCTCACTGGTAGAAAGAATGTTGTCTGCCACAGCGGAAGCAAACGTCGCCACCACTTCGAGAGCCTCAGGGTTGCCTCTGAAGCCAGAATTGATGAAGGCGAACGCTGAGAGATTGTACACAAATGTAGCAATCGCAATACACGTAGCATCATGTTGCTTGTGGGACTTCACCGTGGCAAACTTGTCGATGAAATCTTGTAGCTTACTGATGAGCTCTTCAAACAGTGGACTGAATTGCACCTTACCAGAAGACTCGCTGACGGTGAGATAAAGTTGAACGAAAAGGGTACTTCCGACTAGATTACTAAGAACCTTGATAATCATCATGAAGAGAGGGAGCATATCGGAAGATGATACTTCCGCTAGTCCTGTGGATATAAAGCCGGCAATGAGTTCAGCAGCCAGTTCGGACCGAAGAATATCGACGGTGGTGACTTTAGGAATGGACACCCGGAGCAAGTCAAAGCCAACGAGCTTTTTGGATCCAGGCCACTGGTTGATGATTCGAGGAAGGTACTCCGTGATTAGCTCAATGGCTTGTTTGGAGGACGGAGAAGCCACTGCAGCTGAGATGGCCGCCATCTCGTCACCACTGAGCTTGTCGTCAACGCTAGCGTTGAACCTGTCCAAACCTCGCATCAACAGGTCGACTTTGACGTCTTTGAAGTAAACGAGGGACTTTTGAGGAAGAAGAGCGGGCGTGGTGGCAGGCGTGGGGGCAGGACGAGGGTCGGCATAGGGGTTGGCCACTGGCTGGTCAGATTGCTCAATTTGGACACCTGCGGTATTCTTTTCGATAAATTGCACCACGTCCTGGAGGTACGACGCGGGGAGGTCGTTGTTGGCAAGAAACCGCTCGGCAGCAGAGTAAGAACTCTCGGTGCTGTTGTAGGGTAACTTAAGAGGAGGCTTCCCATCCTCCACATCCACGTCGAATACGTAATCGTACTTGGCCCCATTATAATCAACCTTGCCGTCTGAACCGGCGGCAGAACCCACCACATCACCGATCTTGACCCATTCTCCTCCCAGCCACTGGTGGGCTTCAATGACACCGGTGGGGCTCTTGACCATGATAACGGATCCCTCCTGCTTTCCAGGGTTGGTGAGGGCGTCGTAGCCGGGAACATCGGTCCGCTTCAAGTTATCCATGCTCTGCTCAGCAATGGCACTCTGCTGAACTGATTCCTTGAATTCGTCCAACTGGTAGGCGGGTGCAACTCTGGATGCCTCTCGGGTGAATACTCGTAAGCAGTTGTCAGATCCGCCTACCACAATATCGTCGTTGGGAAGCACCGCTAAGCACCACACTGAAATGCAGGGAAGCGTGATAGCTTGAATCACGACGTTGTCTCTCCAGATTCGAACACTGCGATCTTCTCCACAAGACACCAAATCTCCGTTGGAAAGAATGCCCACGTCGTAAACAAACGAGTCGTGGCCCACCAACGTGTGGAGCACCTGGCCCGACGCAAGATCCCAGATCTTGATGGTGCCATCGTTGGAGGTGGACGCAAACCGATTGTTGGGAAGAAGAATCAACTTCCGGACCACATCGGAGTGGCCCGAGAACGATGCAATATCCCGGTCTCCCACCCACTTTTTGATGGTGCGGTCGGCCGAACACGTCAAGTAGGTATTCTCATCAATGATCTTCACGTCCCACACCGACAGCTGATGGCCTTCGAGTGAATATTTTACCAGCATGCTAGACAAGTCCCACACCTTGGCAGTGGAGTCCCAAGACCCCGACATAAGCTGGTGGTGGCCAAACGTCAACGCACATACATTCCCAGCGTGGCCCACCAACTGGTACTTGCCGAAATCATCACCGGGCTTGGCGAAGCTGTCTTGAGGCAATGACAAGTAGACAATGGCTTCCTGGCCTGCTGCAGCAACCAATGGCTCGTCTCCGTCGTCAATGTACTCCACGGCGTTGATGAACCCATTGGTGGGAGACTGGAACACAATCACCGCCGCCGATGGCAAATCAGAGGCCCACCCCGTGGATGTGCCATTGGGGTGCCACACTCGGGCGGTTCCATCACGAGATCCCGATATGATCAATTCGCTAGACGGCGCCACCACCGAACGAACGTCCAGGTCATGGCCCGTCAATGTGGAGCTGAGTTTAAACATGGTGGAAGAAAAGTGAGATGTAGTTTTCTCCCCCCATTAAATTTGCCACATCCATTATCGCCATAACCGCCACCCAACACTTCATATAGAGTCCACCAGAAACTGGAACGCTTTATATGCCAAATATGACAGGTCGTCTTCTACAGGTGCCTCCGGGTCTCCAGAACCACCACCACCACCAACGAACCAGTTGCTTAAATCTAGCTGGGGGCAGACGAGCCATGTGATCAAGGGTCCTGCACTTAGTCAAGTGCCACGAATTAATAGCTACTAGTTTCTTCTGTTATCATGGTTCTTAGTCACGCCATCGGTACCGACGGCACTCATATCTTTCACGATAGCGAGAAGAAGCAATACCTCTTCCTCAATGGGTCCACCATTGAGGTTTCCGAGACTTTGCCCACCATCTACACCAGCACAAACATTGGCAGTGCCACATCCACAATTTCGTGTATTTTAGGAACCATCAAGCTCAAGATCAACAAATATGTGATCATTGCTGACAAGCACTCCATCAGCGGCTCCATCATGGGCAAGGAAATTGGCAAGGTGGAGTCATTCAAGATCTTGGCGTTGAACGACGACCACATTTCCAAGGGCGATTCAGAGGAGGCCCACTACGTGGAGTTGTTGGCGCAACACCTCAAGAGCACCACGCTCTTCTTTTCCATTGGCAATCGGTACGATCTCACCAACTCATTGCAAAGACAGTTCACTGGAGCCGATGGGTACGACGTGCGGTTCTGGTGGAATCATTATCTCTGTGAAGAGTTGTTGCAAGTGGGAGCGCCAGCATTTGTGACGCCAGTGATCTACGGGTATGTCAAGAGCCACTCGGCCGTGTTCAGAGGGGGGCAGGTGCTCGATTTTGCGTTGGTGACGCGTCGTTCCACCGCCAGAGCGGGAACCAGATATTTTCGTCGTGGTGCCGATAGCAACGGTAATGTGGCCAACTTTAATGAGACCGAACAAATTGTCACCACCAAGGACAACCAGTTGTACTCGTTCTTACAAACTAGAGGATCGGTGCCGGTGTACTGGGCGGAAATTAACAATCTCAAGTACAAGCCCAACTTGGTGATTTCTACGCAGTCGTCATTGGATGCCACCCAGAAGCACTTTGACGAGCAAGTGCGTCTATATGGCCACAACTACTGTGTCAACTTGGTGAACCAGAAGGGATACGAGAAACCCGTTAAAGAGGCGTACGAGAATGCGGTGTCGAATCTCGCGGAGCCCGTCAAGTCCAAGGTTTCGTACATTTACTTTGACTTCCACCATGAGTGCAGAAAGATGCGCTGGGATCGCGTCAAGTTATTGTTGGACCACTTAGTTAAGTTGGGATACACCAGTGACAACTATTTCCATTACGATATCAGCCAGGGAAAAATCATTTCTGTCCAGGATAAGGTGGTGCGGACTAATTGTATGGATTGTTTAGATAGAACCAACGTGGTTCAGTCCACTCTTGCTCGTTGGGTGTTGCAAAACCAACTCACCACCAGTGGATACTTGGCAGAGAGTAATAGTAGCCCATGGGAAGTGTTGGATCCTAAATTCAACTTATTCTTTCAGAGTTTTTGGGCTGACAACGCTGATGCGGTGTCTAGCGCATACTCAGGTACCGGTGCTTTAAAGACTGACTATACAAGAACTGGTAAGAGAACCCGGATGGGTGCCTTGAACGATTTGACCAACTCAATCACCAGATACTATAAGAACAACTACAAGGATGGTTCTCGTCAGGACTCTTATGACTTGTTTTTGGGACGTTATCGCCCATATGCAGATTCTGTGAATAATCCATTCGTGGACAGGAGACCTCCATATATTCAACTTGTGCCGTTCCTTATGGGAACTTCGTTGTTTGTATTCTTGGCGGTGATTCTCTATCCTCGCGGGTCAATCTTCGACTGGAGAAACCTTTTGATTGTGGGAGGGTGTCTTGCCATTAGTGGACGAGCCTTGATGTATGTTAACAAGAATGGCTATCAATTTGTTAATTGGCCTCGTCTTAGCGCTTTAGACTACTTGAAGACTACCGACGTGTTTGACGGAGAGGGCAAATTCGTGGGACTCAAGTACGAAGAGCACGATCACTTCACCACCGTGACCAAGAAGAAGACATAATCCATAAATGATGTACGTACTGATGTGACAATTGTAGCTGGAGCTGATGTCAAGTGGTGTACGGGTGCGAGTCCCAAACAGTTTTTCATCACCACCATGTCGGAAATCCTAGAGAAGTCCCTTGACGAAATCATTGGCGAAAACAAGCCCGCCAGACAGCCCCGTGGTCCTCGTGCTCCTCGTGCTCCCAGACGCCCGGTACGTAAGATTCTTTATAGAAAGCTCGCCCACTACTAACATCAGCAACCCAGAGACCAGTATCGTCCTCAATCCAACGTTCCCAGAGAAATACAACAAGCAGCCGGCAGCAGACCCATTCTCCGGGTAAAAAACATCCACGCTGATTTGAATGGAGAAGATATCTCCAATTTATTTTCCAACGTGGCACCAGTTGAGTTTGTGAAGTTTGATCCCAAAAAGGATAGCGTGGCATATATTTGCTTCCAAAACAACTACGTCCAAAACAATAGCATTGCTGTTAGCAAATTTGACGGTAAAAAAGCCATGGGTAAGATCTTAATTGTGGAAAACACCACTTCGTTGGCGGACCGGATCTCGGCGCCAGCTCCCAGTCGTGAACGGGAACGGGAACGGGAATCGTACCGTCCCGCCAGGGAGGCTCCGAGAGCCAGAAACAGACAAAAGCCGGTCAGAAAACCCCGTCCGGCTCAAAAGTCTATTGAAGACCTTGATGCCGAATTGACTGCGTATATGAACAGTACGGGAGATGGCGCGTCCAAAGAAGCAGAGCCTTCCATGAATGTTGATTAATGTATTATATGCAATAAATATTGTCTGAACCGATTGAAGGATTGTTTCATGCTGGTGACCTTTGCAGTTTTGGTTGGGGTGGCGTTGCTCACCCATTTCCTGAGTCAATTCAACTACTCGAGCTTGGTGTTTGAGCTCCGTTGCTTTTCCCAGATCATTGTGGAGATGAAGATAAGGGATCAAAAGCGATCACCATTAATGCGATGTATCTGCTTGAAGTTTCAGCGTTATCCGGCATAATGAGCAAGTTAAGGTGAAGTTTCAAGCAAGATATTGCTAATGATGAAAACTCCCTTCATTCGCTGAATGCAAGCAAGGTTTTGTTGATGACGGTGACTCCCTTCAACTCTGAAACACAAGCTCGGGATATGAATCTAGAAGATAAGAATGGCGGCATCACCAATCAAATCCCAATAAAATCCAATGCACCCCAGACCAATGTACACAGTAGCAGCCGACCAAATTTCATTAGCCTAAGGACCAAACAAAAGAAACCCTAGAATAGAGATCACAAGGGTCACTCACTAAACCCACGACGTTGCTTGGGTTCTCATAGCCCATCAATGCGACGGGCAAACCAAAGACATGTTTGACATACCAGTCGACGTATAACATCCAATGGGGGCACTCACCAGTGTGGCCACGTTCGTCATCGTAACGCCGGTGTCGGGGCGGCTCCAGGGTGCGTCGTAGGGGAGGTTTCTAGGTTGTGAGGATGAACGACATGTAGGCGTCTTGAAGAGCCCACATCTACCTGAGAGCCAGACAGCATGGAGAGTGAACGCCATGAAGCAGACAAATGGTCTTTGCGCTTACTGCTCATGGTCCGGCCTTAAAGCTAGGGCGACGGCGTGATGAGAGCAATGCGCTGGAGCACGACAGCAGCTTAACAGATGGGTTGGCGCTTGGCAGTCCACCGGAGAGACGGCGAGCCCCTTGGTGGACTTCTTGGTACCAGTGTTTGTCAAAACTGAACTCCTTGGTACCGGTGTTTGTCAGAGATGAACTCGTTGGTACCGGTGTTTGTCAAAGATGAGCTCCCTGGTGCCTCTCTTCGCTGGCCGCCTCGTATATGGCGTAGTGGCTGGAGCGGCTAACATCGTCTCTTCGCACGCATCCATAACCAAGGTGACCCCACAGGATATGGCGCCCCACGCTGACCCATGGGAGCGACTGCGGCAGGCTGATGAGATAGGCAACGAGAGGGCCCAATAATCACCTTCACCCACGTGGCAACTCGTACACCGACAACACAGACCCGAGTCAATACTGAACGAAGAGAGAGCGACTGGTGCACTTGTGCTTCGGCGCCCGCTTCCGACATCCCCATGAATGCCTGAGATTAGACGATGTCAGTGATTTTGAAGGAGGTAACAATTCACTCCGAGCCAAGAGCTCCTTCTAGCAAATTGTTCTTGCTAGCAAACTAACAGTGTGAGGTTCTACTCACGTACAACGAAAAGCGGATGCAAGTACATCAACAGCCAACGAAAGGAAAGAGCACTCCTGGTCCGGTGTTCTAGTCTCGTAAAAATTCCGTAGATGACATGAAAGGAGCCCTGGAAAGCGCCGGTGTCATTGGAGCCGGCCACAGTCAATCTTGTGATGAGCGGAGCAGGATAAAGTGCCAGAGCTTCGAGCAAGCGACCAGTACAGACGATTGTAGGATAATGCGACGGCAGTGAGAATGATTGGGCCGTTTTGGTTCCTTTGAGGGGCGGGTGGTCGTTACGGGACTATATTCTCTAGCCGAGAAGACGTTGATGGTTTCGGGAATGAGTCGGTCGGCGTGGTGGTTCACCAGTTCCGCTGTTGGGCTGCTAAAAGCTTTCAAAATCTTCCACCGCTAAGCTGGAACCGTTAGATGACGTGCGGACCCAGTCTGGCGCCCCATTCGGCTCCATGAACCGACACCTGGGCCCACTCACACTGGCGCGGCGTTGGCGTGGGTCCGGCAAATCGGGCCTCTGGGCCGAGCGAGATGAGCTGGCGCGCCGACCGCCCATTTTTCTGGCACAAGGCGGTGGCGGCACGACTTTCCTTCCTCCATCACCAGTGACGCCCACGTCTTTGTAAAGTTCTAATCATGGTTAATCAAAATCTCTTAACGTGGTGTGATGAGCTACATCAGGTTAAGGGGAACGTGTCTCAGCTTCAGGCAACCCTTAATCAAATCATCTCGAAGGCACCTACCATCACCCAGTATAAACATTTGGCCCAACAATTAGAACAAGATGCCACTGGTAGTGACCAGGGGTTTTTGGACCGAACCAAAAGCCATCTAATCTCTCCCCAGGTAAAGATTGCCGTTCGACTTAAAGCGTTGTTTGAGAAGGGATATTTGCCCCTCTTATTATCATTGTCACGGATTAACTTCAAGTCACCCAAGTCGGATCGATTCATTGGGTACTTTCTCGATTATACCCCTAGCCGAAACCAGATCCCTGAAGCATTGAAAAAAACCATAGACTCCAAGCAACTCGCAGCCAGCTATCCTCCAAATTTGCCTCCATTGAAGCCGTCTCTCTTGAAATTGGTGTTGACAGATAAACTGCATCGTCTGTTCAGTGATTTCATAGAGCTGGAAAACGAAGACGGCTCGCATACCTTCAATAAAATGCATAACCGGAAGCTTGCATTGAAAGGAGAGCAGTTGGTGGCGTTCATAATGACGCAAATGTTGGACGCAAAGCTACCCAATCTTGATGAGGATGATTTGATTTACTTGCGGACCCGATTGGTGGGATCCCACATCGTTTCCAAGTTGGCATACATGTACAACCTCGGAGAAGTTTTGCTCCACAACACGTTGAAAGAGGCGTCTGTGGAAGAAAAGGTGGCGGTGCTCAGCACTGTGTTTTTTGCATACATTGGTGCCATGTATCAAGACCACTATACCATCGATGATATTCAAGCGTGGCTCGAGCACTTGTACGAGCCAATCATCACCAAGGTGGTTGATGTTTGTGAGAAGGGAAGCATGTTCAAGGACGTTTATCAGTTGGCGTTTGCTGAATTGAACTTTCTCATCAAGCGCATGAATAACGAGTTGATGGGTGAAGCAACTCACAAGATAGTCATTGACTGCGAGGAGGTTGAGCAAGAAGATATATTCGTGGTGAAGTTGACAATCGGTGAAAAAGTGGTGGGATACGGAACATCGTCCAAGGGCTACGAAGATGCCAAGTACAAGGCCCATTATGATGCCATAAGTACCGACGAGAAGCTCAACGAAGTGTTGGACTACATCCTTCACTACTACCATTTGAAGGAGGTAATTAACCGCAAGCCAGACGTGGCCAACGATGACTCGGAGGTGGAGTCCCCCAACGAGGATGATTACGAGCCGGAGCTTGATATTCCATTGCCTAAGGCCGAGACCTCGCCTCAATCGCTTCAGCAGCAGCAACAACAATTTCAACCACAGCCAACACTGCTTCCTCCAGCACCCCCGAGTCTTCCGTCCCACCCCAACACATCGTCTAAGTTTCCCGTGGGTGGGCCGCGGGCGCCTCTTCCGTATGGACTGTTACCGCCCAATCCAAATGGCACCAATGGCGTGGCGCCTTACTCCCTCCCCATGAGCGTTGATGTTGCGCTGAGAGTACCAGTTGACCATCAGGCCAAAAACAACCTCCAGGCCCTCCTTGCTACCAAGAACTTGCAAGCCCACTATCGTACCCACAAGGTTGGCAACGAGATCCAGGCCACGGTGACCACGGGAGATGTGGTTCTCGGAGTTGCATATGATATTCATCGCAAGGTGGCCATTCAGAAGGCATCTATGAATGCTCTCACCAATAAGCAAGCCCTTGAACGACTTGGGCTTCCTCAGTAGATCTCTGCTCACTCTTGACCCCCCCTTCCCCACACACTTTGTCATCGATGACCTACCTCTATCAAGTTTGCCGTAATTGCATCCTTCGGATGTCGCGGCAACAACATGGGCCCACCGTTTTGGCTTAGGCCGGCGTTCAATGGCGTTTGTCTCTCGTCTACATACCGATGACGTTACGGCCGTTTTGAATTTCCTAATCTGGTTAACTCCGTTTCCGTTCTTTCATGTCCATCAGTTAGTATCATGGTGGTGATGGTTGCAATCAGGGGCCAGGGTCGTGCCTCTCCGCGGCAGGCATCCGATTCTGACCGGGCGAATCATAAAAAGAAAAGCAAAAGTCCTGCGTATAGTGCGATATCGACCACCTTTAAATACACCAATCATTCCTCGCCCCTGGGCGAAATTTTTAATTTCTCGAAAAACACGTTTTTTTCATATCTATTCCTTTAATATATATAAAAAATGGCTACTCCTGTTTTACCAAATTACACTGTCGGAGACTATGCTTCATTTGCCTTGGCCGGTGCCATTGGATGTGGTGTCACTCACGGATCCATGACTCCAATTGATGTTGTTAAGACCAGAATTCAATTGGAACCAGCTGTTTACAACAGAGGTATGATTGGATCTTTCAAGCAAGTTATTTCTGCTGAAGGAGCTGGTGCTCTCTTGACCGGTTTGGGACCAACTGTCTTGGGTTACTCTCTTCAAGGTGCTTTCAAGTTCGGTGGATATGAATTGTTCAAGAAGACCTTGGTCGAACAATTTGGTTACGACACTGCCAAGAAGTACAAGAACTCTGTTTACGTTTCCTCTGCTGCTTTGGCTGAGTTCTTTGCTGACATTGCTTTGTGTCCATTGGAGGCCACTAGAATCAGATTGGTTTCTCAACCAACTTTTGCTAATGGATTAGTTGGAGGTTTCTCCAGAATCTTGAAGGAAGAAGGTGTCGGATCTTTCTACAACGGTTTCACTCCTATCTTGTTCAAGCAAATTCCTTACAACATTGCTAAGTTTTTGGTTTTCGAGAGAGCTGCTGAGGCCATCTTCGCTGCTCTCCCAACCAAGAAGTCTGAATTGTCTTCTGGTGCTTTGACTGGTGTTAACTTGGGTGCTGGTATTATTGCCGGATGTGCTGCTGCTTTCGTTTCTCAACCTGCTGACACTTTGTTGTCCAAGGTTAACAAGACCAAGAAGGCCCCAGGTCAATCTACTCTTGGATTGTTGGCCCAATTGGCTGGTCAATTAGGTGTTCGTGGATCATTCACTGGTTTGACTACCAGATTGGTTATGGTTGGTACTTTGACTTCTTTGCAATTTACCATCTATGGTTCTTTGAAGAAGGCCTTGAACTGTCCTAAGGCTGTGGAATTGTAAGTTACTCGTGACTATTTATTATATAGACCTTCTCAGCAATTGAATAATCCGATCAACTGCCGTACCCGCACCATCGCGCAAAACACCCGTACACTCTCTCCCGCCTGCTGGTGCCTTTACGCTCATTATCTGTACCTCCGGGCCAAACACGTGCAGACCATCGTGACTCTTCTACCATCTATAAAGCTACGTCATTGCCAAGTCAGACTTAAGTCCATTCAGGTGATGAGGCCGTTGGGTACTTCGCTCTTAAGAGAAGCTGTCAACGCGCAAACTCCGAAGCGCCAATGGCATTGGCGCTGATCAAACCCTGATACAAAACCAGTTTTGGTCCATGCCAGTTGGGTGGCCGTATCTCCATTCGTGGATTTGCGTATCTGGAGCTGAACGGCACTGGCACACGCGCCATTTTATAATTGAAAATGGACTTTGTCGGTCCCCACTCGACGTGATGAAAGACGCAAAAATGGTTGTCCTGCTGGGACGGACCCGAATATGCGGCATCGACATCGGTTTTCACCAAGTAATACCCGTATATACATCCGAAGCCATATCCTGGAAAGTGGAAAGGACTTGTTGAATTGCAAAATGCATGGCTGGTCGGATTGGCAGAAATAGTCTTGGCCCAGGGTGAAGATATTCGGACCCGAGGTCGAAGAACCCTAAGGCCGACGCTCAAACACCGTGGCTTTTTCGGGTGAATGATGGTACGTCGGTGGGGTATCCCAGCTCCGTCATTTATGCAGGACTTTCGACTAATGGTAAATGTGGGACACTGATGCCAAACTCCATAAGCTTGTAAAGAGGAGAATAAGTCACACCTTCAACCCTGTTGGTGGTGTTCGATACTCATGGGCTAAAATAATGTTGTGGGCTTAGCAAGTATCTGAATTAAAAAAAAAAAGAAAAAGCCGATAAAATTGCTTGCCGGTACATCCAGATAACCTCCACAGTCAGTTTATTTCTACTTTAGCTTCAGTCGGCTTTGGGGGAATCACTGATTTGATTCGGACCACAGCGTGCCATAGTAGTAAATTTGAATATGCCTTGGTATGATTGGAACAATCGCCGACCCAAATCTCCAACTTATTCTTGCATCATCTCCTCAACCTAAGTCCGAAACCCCAACTTTTAGCCTCGACTACACTTTTGCCCCATCTCTCGATACCGATCTCCGAACAACTAATATAGGACATGGGGCCAGAATCTCAAAGCACCACACTTAATCCCGAAGTTACAATGTGGTCAGGTTCCGAAAAAGACGGGAAAAAAAGAAAGAAAAAAAAAGAAAGGAGGGGTAGAGTTGCTGCAGTAAAATGGGTTTTTGCACTCATGTGGGGAATCTGGTTGTTATCCCCTTGAGAAGTAAGAAAAAAATAAAAAACCGCCGGAAGATGACTTTGATATAAAAGACACCAGTGTTCCGGCCTTATCCCGAATTCTTTTTAATTTTCTGGTCTTTCTGTTTTAGTTATTCTTCAACTTTCTATCATGATTAGAACTGCTCAATTGACCAGATCTCTTGTGGCAGCTAACAAGAGAAGTCTTGTTGCTGTAAGAAATTACTCTAGTCTTCCCCTTTCTATCCCCATCACTCTTCCAAACGGTACAACTTATGATCAGCCAACTGGTCTCTTCATCAACAATGAGTTTGTTTACCCTAAGCAAAAGAAGACCTTTGAGGTGATTTCTCCCGCTACTGAGGAGGAGATTGCTCATGTCTATGAAGCCAGAGAAGAAGATGTCGATGCTGCTGTCCAAGCTGCTAAGGCTGCCTTCGAGGGTGGTTGGTCCGACGCTGATCCTTTGGTTCGTACCAGAGCCTTGACCAAGATCTCCGATTTGATCGAAGAGAACGCTGAAACTTTGGCTCAGATTGAATCTTTGGATAACGGTAAGTCTATTCAAAATGCTCGCGGTGATATCGTCCTTGCTGCCAACTGTTTCAGATCTACTGCCGGTTTTGCCGATAAGCTTGCCGGTGATGTTGTTGAAACTGGTGACACTCATTTCACTTACACCAGAAGAGAGCCTCTTGGTGTTTGTGGTCAAATCATTCCATGGAACTTCCCACTCTTGATGTTCACCTGGAAGGTCACTGCTGCTTTGGTTACCAACAACACCGTTGTTTTGAAGACCTCTGAAACTACCCCATTGTCCGCCCTTTACTTGTGTAAGTTGATTCAAGAGAACAACATTTTGCCACCAGGTGTTCTTAATGTTGTTTCTGGTTTCGGTAAGATCACTGGTAATGCTATCACCGAACATCCCATTATTAAGAAGGTTGCTTTCACTGGTTCCACTGCTACTGGTAAGATGATTATGGCCAAGTGTTCCAACACCTTGAAGAAGATTACTTTGGAATTGGGTGGTAAGTCTCCTCACATTATCTTCGATGATGCTAACGTTGATACTGCCATTAAGTCTGTTGTTAATGGTATTTTCTACAACTCTGGTGAAGTGTGCTCTGCTGGCTCTAGATTGTACGTTCAAGAAGGTATCTACGATGAGTTTGTTGCTAAGTTTGTTGACTACGCTGAAAACCAGGTTAAGGTCGGTAACCCATCTGACGAAGAAGTTTTGCAAGGTGCTCAAAACTCTCTCAATCAATTGGACAAGATTTTGAAGTATATTGAAATTGGTAAATCTGAAGGTGCCAAGGTTTTAGCCGGTGGTGAACGTCTTCCTCAAAAGGGTTTCTTCATTAAGCCAACCATTTTCGGTGATGTTACTGAAGACATGAGAATCGTTAAGGAAGAAATTTTCGGTCCTATCATCACTGTCTCTAAGTTCAAGACCGTTGATGAAGTCATTAGATTGGCTAATGACTCCGAGTACGGTTTGGCTGCTGGTATCCAATCCACCGACATTAACAAGATTCACGATGTCGCCAGAAGACTTAAGGCTGGTTCTGTCTGGGTCAACACCTACAACGATTTCCACCAAATGGTTCCATTTGGTGGTTTCGGTGCTTCTGGTATTGGCAGAGAAATGGGTAAGGAAGTTTTGGATAACTACCTCCAGACTAAGGCTGTCAGAATCGCTATCCAAAAGCCCAACTAAGTCGACTTATAGTATGCTAAATATCTATTCATAAAAGTTACGTTATTGCTTTACGGTAGTGAATGGTAGTATTTTTTTTCAGCGTATCAAATACGGGTATTGTTTTACTATTGCTAGTTATGGGGGAAGCCCGAATTATCCAATTGTAACATGAAAGTTGTAGTGCCATGGATACTAATGACAAAGGGTCCGGAGATTGGACCCTCCTTTATCCGGCTGTAGTCCCAAATTTCATTGTAGCCCTTGGTAAATAAAAATTCCCAGTTAATCTTGACGGCTTATCATTTATGTCATTTTTCTGTCCATATCTGAGACTTCCGTCTTCCGTTCCGGACGTCATATGAGAGTGGGTTGTGGACTATTTGTTGAAAGCTTATTCTACTGTAGTTCCTATTTCGCCGATCAAGCTCAGCGTCACTCTCATTGCAGTGAATAGCTTAGTGGTCCAGTTTATGTAAACCATCAGTTTTCGCGGCAAAAAAGCCACTTACAGATTACTTTACAGCTGCAAAAATGTTCAGCCTGCTCCAATAACCACAAGTTGGGGCTTGCTGCATACAGATTAAAAGGTTTGGAGGCGATGCTAATAATCACAGACCCTAAAGATCATACAGTCTTTCGTGATATGATTTGTAGAGTATGGTCTATCATTTCTTTGACATAATGATTTATAGAGTGGCATTGTCACACAGATAGAGTGGCATTGTTACGACGACAAGGTGGATGCTCATTTTCGATAAACTTTAACAACTGTCACACACTAGACATACACTCTAAAATTAGTGCAGTGTGCTTTAAAATCAATTCAGTCCATACTTTTCGTTACTATAGGTAAGGTAATTAAGACAGGTACTAGCCTTTGCTTTTAAGCAGATTGAAGCCAGACGAAATACATACTTTGGTATCGGGTGGACAGTTGCGATTTTTGCGAAGACTCTTGTTTGTCAATAATGTGATTATTAGCTTTTTATTCATTTTGTCTAAATTTCATTCTTTTGTGATGATGCTTCCGTGTTAACTTATTTTCTCAGATGTTTATGAGATATTTCGCAACTTTTTGCAAAATCACTGAAATTTGGTAAAAGTTATCATAAGGTATATTAATTGAATACATGCGTATATTTAAGCATCTATTTCTCCAAGACAGAGACCTCTTCCAAATTTGTCTCCACCAAGGGTCTGTCGAAAGATCGGCTCCAATGATTTGAAACTAAGATGCACATTGAGATGAATTCCATGGTAGTGGAAAGAACATACTCGTAGATGATTAGTTGCTTGCCGATACCGCCCGCTGTATAGTTGGACATCCGAAAATAGTTCATATCGGCTATGAATATAGACATGGTACCAAAAATACCTCGTACAATCAAGAATGGTGATGCCATCAAAATACTACCAACCGTCCAGTTGCGAATTTTCATTGAGAAGTAAGTGTGCAACGCAATCACCACCATCACCAACAGAAGGGCAAGAAAAACCAGCTGCCCAATAGCTCTTAAGATCTTAGAAGTCCCATAGATTGGAGCTTGATTGGCAATATCTGTAGCAGTAACTCCCGACATTATTGAACCACCTGCGATCAAGACAGCATTCGCAGGAATCAACGCGAACTCGTATATTTGGGACCAAGAAGGATTATTCGAAAGCCTAAAAAGAATGGAGGTTCTTCTCCATCCCACATTCTTTTTAGGAGTACCAAAAGGTCCGTCTTGCAACCATGACTTTCCAGTTGCCTTGACGTGGGCGTGCTGAATCATAAATAGAGACGTGAGAATTAAGACGAAGTAACCTTCCACTCCTAGGACTAAATAAGCAATCAACCACTGCCAATGCTCAAATCCCAAGCTGGCAAAAACAACTCCGCACAATTGGGAGGCAAATCGGAGTAGAGCAAACACGAATATCGTTACGAATAATGACTTTCTTCCTCGTTTTAGAATTACATAAAAAGTAATTGGAACAAAAATTGTATAAATTGCGAGGTAAACTGAAGCGGCAATGCCTGAATCCTGATACTTGAAACCCATTGAGCTGATGATACCACACCGACTTTCCGCTTGGTCTTATAGGCAAACACAGAACGCTCAATGCGCTTACATAAGCGCATTTGGTATAGCCTCTCCTCCTCGAATGACGCAAGCCTGGTCTTGGTGCACATGTGCAAAGTTAAAACGGGCAAATCTGCCTCACTCATTCTAGTTGACAATTACGACACATGACTGATACGGCTATTGTCCCTTGACCAAATAGATTTGCTTGCGGCATGCCCGAGATGGTACGGCGCCGCGTCATGATGTGACATGGAGAACACACCAGCCTGACCACGCTACGGTTTGTTGAGGTGGAGCACGTAGCCAAGGGTTTTGAGTAAACGGCCGCTGGTTTTAGCTTTAGTAGGGTAACGAGGGCAACGACCAGCTGGGGCCGCAAACCACTGGGGCAGTTTTGAATGTACGGGTGTTCTTGTGTCGCATCGCGATGAAAAAAAAATCCATCTACAGACATGTCTACAGTGTACAAGTCGGACAAGTTCGTCAATGACGTATCTGATGATTCTGATGACGAATCTTACGAGTTTCAGCCCCCTAAGAATTTTCACAAGGTGAGTTTAGACCAGAAATTCTCTCCTGATAATAAAGAAATCTGGCTCATCAAGGCCCCCAAGGGGATCTCCATCAAGGACATAAAGACGCTTCCAGTTTCTTTCACTTCCACCTCTCTTTCTGACGGTGCCAAGCCATTCGAAGCGAACAACAAGAGCTATCAAGTTGTGGAAGAGTTGTTTTCCGCTGATTCAGACAACAAGAAGTACAGTCTCATCTCCAAGGGTAAAGTCCTCAAAGGAAAGCAGTTTGATCGCTTTTATAGCATCAGGCAAGTTGTCAACATCCCAAACATTCAATACGACAAGGTTCAAACTCCCAGACTGGATGTCAAGAAGGTGACGCAGTTGAGAATGAGACATTTCCCAACTGGTTATTCGCAACAAGATTACGATGAAGCCAATCCTGATCTTGCCAGTGACGCCGAAAATGAGCCTGTGTTGAAGAAGGCCAAAATAGACAGCCCCAAGAAGGAAAAGAAGGACAAGAAGGAGAAGAAGGAGAAAAAGGACAAGAAGGAAAAGAAAGATAAGAAGGAAAAGAAGGAAAAGCATTAGTGTACATTACCATATACAAATCAACACAACACACATAGATTGTCAAGCTCAAGCGAATTGTACTACTTACCTGATACATCATATAGTTGCCCTCTTAAGTAAGCATGCTAGTTGGGTCCATAAGCAGGTTCGAATGCGATGTGCGAATTTTATCAACACCATGGGGAACAAGCCCAGTAAGCCATACCGAAAACTTACCAGCACACTATCCAAGACGGCTAGCGTGAACCGAAGCGCCAATGTTCCACTTCCGCTGGAGTTGTTGAAGACGCAATATGAGGAACACACAATGTCTCAGATGCTCAAGGAGCATGCACCGCAAATTAAGCCGACCTCCGAGCAAGCATCATCGCCAAACCCACCACAAACAGCATCGCCCACCCAACCGGCAAACGGTACAACTGGCGGCCAGAAGTTTGATTCTCGATATCTCAGCAAGAAGCTCAGCAAGAAGAGCCAACTCACACCGCAAGCGGCCTCCAAACCATTACCAGACGGCAAGGATGGGCATGATCCCCAGATGCCCAACTACGACCCGGAATTTGTCAACAGCATCAACAAGCTTGGTAAGCAGATCCACTCACATCTGGTACGTCAACCACAGAACGTCGATGTGTTGGCGTTGAAACAACTCACCAACCGGAAACGAATCTTCGAACAGGGACAAAAAGAAATTGAACAGCAAATGGATCCGCTGTATGTGGAGGGTGCCAGTGTACGCACAATGGTGCACCCTAGAACTCTCGCTGCCATAGTCAAGGACATCTGGGACGACAGAGTAACCAAAGAGCAAATTGACCTTGACTACCAGCTCCACCCCGATGTGGTGAAGGACCTCGCAAAACGGTTCAAAGTTGCTTCCAACACGGTTGTCATTGAAGAGGATCTACCTGAAGGAGAAATTGGCCACAAGCCACCCCAGGCACAAGTCCGTCCGACGTCAGATGAACGGATGACAGACTATAATGGAGAGCTCGGAGAATCCATCAACGAGAATCGTCTCAAGACGTTGCAAAGTCGACTTGACATCGACCGCTAATGTACATCGTATTATTTATTTATTGTCAACTATTTTACCCTCCACTTTGAACCCCTGAACCTGCTGTTCTTTATAGCTTTAGCCAGTACCCCATATTTCCCTTCCCTTAGCCCGTCGCACTATATAATGGACCTCCTACCGCTAGGCCCGGTTTTTTTTCTGTTCCTCTTGATTGTTCTTTTCAGCCCTTCCTCTTCGCCACCTGCAGTGATGCCACCAGCTAAGTTGACTCCAAAAGATATAGCAAGCACATTGGCCAAATACGGAGCTTGCGATGTTTCCGATGCATTGGCCCAGCTCGGGATTTCCAATGGCGGCTATATACCCAACCTAGAGGTTCGGAGTGCTGCCAATTCCACGGTGGTGGGTCCAGCCTACACAGTTTTGTGGGCCCCCAAGTCAGACCCTCGTCCGGCCGTCAAAAAAGCATACATAGACCTGATTCCCGAGGGAAGTGTGCTCATAATGGCATTTGGTTTACAACAACAATTAACCACCGCCCCTTACGTTACCATGAACAACGCTCTATACGGCGGTCTCATGTCAACCCGGGCCCAGTATCAGAAGGCTGCAGGATCAGTCGTACTTGGGCGGATCCGGGATTTGGACGAACACAGGGCCCTCAAGTATCCAGTATGGCTGTACGGAGTAGGGTCCACCGCTTCCAACTCTGTGGCCAAGGTGGTTGGAATTAACGTTCCTCTTGAGGTGAAGGTCATTGGAGCCGAAGACGACGAGATAATCACCATCAATCCCGATGACTACATCGTGGCTGATGCCAATGGTGTGGTGAGATTACCCCACAAAGATATTGACATAGAATCAGTGTTGGATTACATTCCCAAACGTGTCAATGCCGACGCTCACGTCGCCGAAGACATCAAGAAGGGCCGTGCCGCTGCCGATGCCCAGAAGTTCTGGCGGTCCAAGATTTAGCCTACGTATACGTCTATATATTCTTGTTTATCGACTTATCTTAGCAAAGGAGCGCTCGCTACCCAAAAAGAAAAACCCTGGTTATCTGTCTTTTGTACCATGCCCCTTGAATTGCACGCCGAACCCTCGGCTCAAGATTCCCAACCAACAGGAAGACTAGCTAACCTCACAGCACTTAGGGTCTCGCTCATTGGCAACAAGGATCTCAAATTTAAGCTTCTCCGAGATGTGGCGTTTGTGGATGCCATTACATCCGACTTCGCCAATCACATCGACCAGTTGACCAGTACCGGCTCTGACGCTTACAGCGCCAGGTTGGATGAGCTCGAGACAAAAGTGGTTATTCTCAAGATACTAACGTTGTTCGTCAGCGAAATTGCCTTCAAGCAGAGACTAGAAATCATCGACAGCATTCGCCTTCTTGACCGCTTGATTGCGCCGTGCTACCACATGCTCGGGTGCTTCGTCAATGATGTGATAACATCTCCCACTGCCTCATCTACAAATGGAGTGTTGGATCACTGGGAGAACATCATTGTATTTGGGCTTGAAATCTTCATTGGCATCAACAACGAACGCGAGGTGGAGTATGGGTTTGACGACGAGACCGGACTCAACAATCTTTGGAAATTTGTCACCGTGCTCTTGGTCGTGACCGATCCTCACGGAGACTTGTTGGTGAGTCAGAACCTTCTATGCAAACTGCTCAAGCTCGTTCCGTTTCTCATCACCAACTCTACCGACTCCCAGCACACCCTTAAATTTATGGTGACGCTATTGTCGACGCTTCTCAAGCGTTTGGGAAACGAAGGAGACTTGATCTGCAACCACCATTTCCCCAATAATCTCCTCTCATTGGAGTATTTTAGCGAAATATCTTTCAAGGACTCTAATCTCCCCAACATCGAGCCGAGCCACCAGTTCTTCCTGACACAAGTGAACATGCGCCTCTTGCTAAGTCTTGTCATCAGCACCGCTCAGATCTTCTCGCATCTTCGGGCTACCGATAAGAACGTTGTGATGGTTGTCCCGCACCAGGGGGATGACATTCCTGAGTCCAAGACGTTGGCCACCGTGGTTCTTCCTGTAAAGGTGTATCTTTCGCTCCTTCTAATGTTGAAGTTCGACCATCGTCTTCTCAACATTGCATGCTTGAATTTGATTCACTTATACTTGAACAACGTTCTGAGAACGTCCACATCCAAGGAACTACGTAACGAGGTTGTAAAAAACTATAAAAAGATCTTCCCTCGCATGGTGGATCTACTCTACCTAGATGATGACCAGTCTCAATCGCTTCACGAGAATGTTGTGATTCCAAAGTTTCTCGAGTCTCCCGCCAAAGTTCTCTGCACGCTTCTGATGAACAGTCGGTTTGCTCGAGATGAGCTCAGACGATGCAACATTGACCACAAAATCTTGGACAGTCTTAATAATTTGATCAAGGTCGATACATCGCTCGAAAGAATGAACATGCTCAAGCGCTTATCCAACAACGGCACCTGTCTTGTTGACTTCACTTCAATCATGGATCGCAACCACCCCATCACGGCTCTTGCCCCGGCCACATCTAAGTCGAAGAGTAAGGTGGTCAAGAAAAGTGATCAGCTCGAGACCCTCGGTGACTTCTTTCTTCTTTTGAGTATCTACGTTGGCGACAAGGAGGAATATCGCTGCCGCATCGTGGAGTACAAGACTGGCAACTGTCCCAAGAATCTTTTAGCTCAATTGACGTTCGAGTTGATTGACAACTATCGCTTCTTGTTGATGCAGGTGCAGATCATCTATAAGATTCTACGCAATGGCAGCGGTGCAGCCATGGACAAAAAGGACTTGATTTGGTTTGGAAAGAACCTTGGTATCATTCTCTCCATGATTGGTCACGAATTTTACTTCAGTGTATTCCACCTTATTCGAAGTCTTTCGAGGTCGGTGTCGACGCTTCGTACGTTTTTCGTGGAGTGCAACTCATTCACCAGCATCTTGGATCTTGCTGAAGATATTGACGAAGACGTGGGTGCCAACAGTCCCATGACGTTGGTGAACATCAACGATGGCGGTGCCATTCAAAGTAATATTCGCTATCGTCGGGAGACTGATCTTCCTATGAATGGGAGTTTCATCACCAACATTCTCCAAATCCTCGCCATCAACGAAGAGCTGAATAAAATCATCCTGTACTTCTGCTCCATCGATGAGAAGATTCACGAAGACTACAAGCGGTTTGTTAAGTTCACCAATCCACTCAACAAGTCTATCATTCTAGCCACCATTGCGAATTTCGTGCTCGACTTTAGCTCGTTCAGGTACGACGTGGTGAATGATTCCTCTTTTCTCAAGAATCTCTACTCAATCTATCAGAACGCAGTGCATGATGGCAAAAATGCCCAAGATAATAGCGAGGTTCTCCAGCACAACTCCATTCAATTGACGGTTCTTAAGATCCTTAAGAACTACTCGTTCAACGAGAACCAAGAGAACAAAAAGGCTCTCTTTGAGAGTATCCCTATTTCTATCATCTTCGAGAATTCGCTCTATGGACTCAAGGAGCCCATGGTGACTGGGGAGCTCGGCGATATCAAGCTCAAACAGAAGATCATTGCATTTGACATTTTCCGAAACTTGACGGCTGGCTCCTTGTACTTCAGCGAAAAGATGAGGAGTTTCTACCTGGAGTACTGTCAAAGCTGTGGAACAGGCTCCGGGATCCCTCAGGACTGGACGGAGTACCTCATCAATAACATGCTCAGCTTTGAGCTATTCACCAATTATCCCGCCAATCTGAACGTGTTGACAAAATTGGCGATTTTCAACAAGGACGACGAGTTTTTGGCACGTCTTATTCTCAATGAGAACTACGTCAGTTTCATCACGTCTCTCAACTACATTGAAGACCATAGGTACACCAATATCGACAACTTCAAGCCTTCAAATTTCCCGTCAGATCAGATTTTAATGATGTGGAAACGATTCCTCTCACTCCACATCACCCCACGTCTTGAAAAGAAGATTACCAGGAACGACATCAACGTGAAGATCGGACTCAACAACAACCTCAATGAAATCAGGCTATCCATAGTGTGGATTCTAATCAACCTTACTTACAAGAACGACGAGATCGGGTACAGTCAGGACGCCAACCATTTCCATCTCTACGACATTGTTCGAAATGACATCGGCCACAATGAGGCACGGCGATTGGATTTGTTGAACCGGGGCGCCTTCGTTCCGTCTGACAGAAGACGGCTGTCAGGGACAGGGACAGGGACAGGGTCAGCATCAGCGTTGGCGTCAGCATCAGCGTCAGCATCAGTGTCGGGGTCCAAGAATGAATATAAACCTAGACGACATTCATCCGGAGCCAACTACCGGATAGTGATTGATGATTCTGATGACGACAGCACCATCAGGGAAGATCCCCACGAAGACAATGACGACGTTGACGAAGACGTGCAAACTCTTACGCCGTACGACCGGGCACGGATTCTCTACAACGTTGGGTTGAGTGACGTACTTGAGCAGCTCCAGATTGATCTTTCGAGTTCAATCAAGGAGAACTCCAGTGAAAAGAAGAGAGATGGTATTAATGCCATCAAGCGATTTGACCAGCTCAGTAGCCACGGACTATTGGAGAAGGTGAAGACCGCCAACTACTCCATCAACTTGCTCTTGAGAAATTCGGGATTCAAGGAGTCCGATAAGGCCGAGGCCCCGGATGGCGTGCCAAGCATGCAGCACCATATTCGGCGTCGTAGCAGCAACATTATCACTTCGTCGGGGACGTCTGTGATGAATGTGAGTCGGCGCCCGGTGATTTACTCGGGGACCGTGGCCGGCACGCTTCGCGAAGTAGGCAGGGGAGGAGAAGGGTTCGGATACGGGTCCGACGATGAGTTCGTGGATATTCCCAATGATAACGACAATAACGAAGAAGCTATCAGTGAGGATTACAGCGACTCATACGTTAGCTACGATGAAGAGTACTACAATTATCTGGAAGGATCTGGAGCATGAGGCCTAAAAACTAAAAATCAAGAAAAAACGTCAAACAAAAAATATCTCCAGACAGAGGCACAAACCCACTGAGATAAAAGAAGAAAAAAAAAAAATCCCCTGACCAACCTGGTATGTATAATGAACTCACAATAATGATAGTCAATGAAGTGTAAATGCCACAAAGAAAAAGCTGCGGGCATAATGGAGCGGTTGTAACGGCTAGTGTAATTTAGGTGATTTTACGGAGAAAATATTCGTCACGGGCCAGGAGAGACATCAATTACATACAGATTGACCTGGACGCAACAGAGGAAATTCAGGAGTGGTGATGATTGGACCCATTGGTTGTAGTCCGGAATTCCAAGCAGAATGGGTCAATGGCCATTTCTCCGCCACAATGGTTGGAGGTCAGCGGACGGAATGAGACGGGGACATACTCAGAGGTAGCGGGTCCCGACGACAATGTCTACGACTCGGTTAGGCCGACGACACCACTTCGCCCATGCCGCATTCGGGGAATCCGTCCGACAGAATCGGTGGTCCTCCGCATGGCCAGCCGCCGGCCGGTGCTTAGTCCCGCCTAAGTCATTCCAGATTAAACGATCATCATGTGATAGCCGATTCACCATTTGGCCACCTCCCACAATGGCACGGACCTTCTTCACCGTTCCATAGGAAAAGGAATATCTTGGTTTTTTACATAAAAAAACAGCCTTACTCCTACTTGGTGCATAATTGCCCTGAACCTGAGCCAAGCACCGCTGCCATTCGTAGGGTACCGATTCTCTTTTTTTTTTTTGGTTTCTTTTTTTTTTGCTCTTTTGTCCTCATTAAATAATAATTCTTTTTTTTTTATTTTAATTTGGCGAAAGTCGATTTTATTCAAACAAACTTCTTACCAAACGGCAGAGGTGTCAAATAGCCGAGGGAATCATTTTTTGTTTCTTTACAACGTACCATAAGTGGGAGGATCATCCATTGTTACTTAAGAAAGTCTACCGTACCGTTTGAGTTTTTGAATCCTTGAGGGGTAAAGCAAGAAGAGAAATCGTCTACCACCCGTACCAGCTTCCACCATGACATCGATGGAGCTCAACGAAACGAGCATAAGATCTTTGAATGACATCTCGCTAGAAGAAATGGCCCAGAGACAGCAACAGCAGAATATATACGTTAACCCTCCTGTTCTAGAGACTCAGCAAGAATATCCACAGCAGCAACAAATGCAACTACCACAGGGGCAACAGGGGCAAGCCCAGCAAGCACAGGGTCAACAACAACGACAACCGCCCTCACGGAGCGGTGGGACAGATAAATCAAAGCATCTAAATCGGGACACCACCACCAAGGGCAAATACACACTCAACGACTTTCAGATCCTCAGAACCTTGGGAACAGGATCGTTTGGAAGAGTACACTTGGCCAGATCCATCCACAACGGAAGGTTTTATGCTATGAAAACACTCAAGAAGGAAAGGGTGGTAAATATGAAGCAGGTTGAACATACCAATGATGAAAGAAGAATGCTCAAGTTGGCGCAGCATCCATTTATTATTCGAATGTGGGGCACTTTCCAAGACTGTCGAAATCTATTTATGATAATGGACTATATTGAAGGAGGAGAGCTCTTTTCGTTGCTAAGAAAATCACAGCGATTTCCAACTCCAGTGGCGAAGTTTTACGCCGCTGAGGTATTTTTGGCAATTGAATATCTTCACAAGTTGAACATCATCTATCGAGATTTAAAGCCCGAAAACATCCTTCTTGACAAGAATGGACATATCAAGCTTACCGATTTCGGCTTTGCCAAGGAAGTCACCGATGTCACTTACACCTTGTGTGGTACACCTGACTATATTGCTCCGGAAGTGGTTGCCACGAAACCGTATAATAAGTCAGTTGATTGGTGGTCTTTTGGAATATTGATTTTCGAAATGTTAACCGGCTACACTCCCTTTTATGATCCGACTCCCATGAAAACTTACGAGAATATTTTAAATGGTACCATTACCTATCCTGATTACTTACCTCCCGATATTTTGGACTTACTACAGAAACTTATCGTCAAAGATTTGAGCAAGAGATTGGGAAATTTGCAGAATGGTTCCGATGATGTGAAGAACCATCCTTGGTTTAAAGAGGTGATCTGGGAAAGGTTGTTATCAAGAGATATTGAAACCCCCTATGAACCGCCCATCACCTCAGGAGTAGGAGATACTTCTCAGTTTGACCGATATCCAGAAGATAAGGAACTAGACTACGGTATCAGTGGAGTCCCTGATCCCTACGGAAATTTGTTTACCGACTTTTAGTCATGACATATTTATTAAATGTACATTAGGGGGGTTTAACGCTTTGTAAATGTCCGCCGACTTTATCTGTTGGGGCTGTATGCGCCAAGCAGAATACACCCACCAGGACACCTGCTGCATCTTTCACGTCAAGATAACAATAACGTCAACGCCAAAATTAATAGCACGGTACGCCAGCATTGTCATCGCATGCAGCAAATCATTATTCATTATTGATTGCAATCACACACAGCAGTCAATGGACTGGATCCAATCTCCCCTCACAAAGTCGTCACTTGAAAGACGGTCGTCTGGATTCAAGTCCAACAACTTGTAGATGAACAACTTTCGAAGTTCGTTCATCTCTTGTTCGTCGTCATCATCAGCCTTGGTGAAAATCCTCTCGATTGGCTTGAACGAGCCCTTTCTTCTGATGATCCATTCTTTGGTCTTGCAATCATAATCAGCATCCATAGCATGTTTCACGTAGTCGACAAAAACCTTATCCTTATATTTGAAGTCTCCAAAGAGGCATTTACCTTCCGTCAGCTGCCAAAGATAACTGGTGCCATACGATTCGGACGACTTGACAAGATCATGAAACCGCTCTCTCTCTTCTTCGTTGTCGTCCTCTTTTTGTTGCTGACAAAAGAAATGACGTCTGATGTTGAAAAGCGTTAAGATGATTATACCGACTGCCCACATATCTTTTTTCATCAATGAATAGCCCTTTCGTTTAGGGTTCTTGGAATATTCTTCCGGGGCGATGTAGTGTTCAGAACCCAAGGGACCGCTGGAGTAGGGAAAAAGCTGCTCCTGATCATCCCACTTGGTTTTAAAGACATTGGACTTGCCGAAATCGCTGATCTTGAGATTAACCTTGGTCTTGCCTTTGTAAAGTCTGTTGTAATCGTAGTTTATGAGAATATTTTCGAGTTTCAAGTCACAATGAGCCACTCCATGGCTATGCATATACCAAATTCCCTTGGAGATTTGTTTCGCAAAACAATCAACCTCTTCAATGTCTAGTTCGTAATAGCGATCTGCGAGATTCTTCACGTAGGAAAATAAATCCCCTCCTGAGGTACACTGCATGACTTGACTGATCTTGAGATTCTCCTCGTAGAGATTGCTCTTAGAAATGTAATTGCTGGAAACCATTGACGAGCCTGAAGCTCCTGGTGCCAAGGTGACCATGAAGTCTACCGAGTGAACAATAAACTTGCTGTTGAGGGTGGCGGAAATGATAAACTCGGAAATCACCCGCTCGATAAACACCTCCCGAGACTCTTGTTCCTTGGAAGTTGTTCCAGGGCGCTTTTGAAGCTCCTTCACGGCATAGAGGGTACCACCGCTGCTGTAAATGTCCACCTCGTCCACCTCAGACTTCTTTTGGTCATCATCCACATTGGGATCAATAACCTTGATTACTCCGTAGGTTCCTCGGCCAATAACATCCTTGACAATTCCGTACCGGTCGTACAAAGTCTTGCCGCCAGAGAGATACGAGTACTGCAGCTTGAGGTCGTTTTTCAAGTTGAGTAGGTGGTTGAGCTTGTCCTTGAACATGTTGATGATTTTGACCTGTTCGTCGCCAATTACCGACACGAACTCCTGGCTGCCGTCTTTCTTGGCGTAAGGCGGGAGTCGGGTGATCTTGCTCAGGCTGTTGATGAGAGAGAACGTTCTTCTCAGTTCTTCGTTGGCAAGCTGGCGGAGGGTGGCGGAATCAGTTACCCCGGTCACCGACCCAAGCCCACAATATCCCATCAACAGAAGGAGCTGAGACGTCATGTAGTGACTGTTTGAGCGATGACGTTGCTGCAAAACATGCAAATGCTCCTCCTCCTCCTCCTCTTCTGAGTCGTCGCTTTCGTAGCTGTCTTCGCCATCGTCGTCGTCGTCGTCCTCCTCGCTGTCATGCTCAAAACTGTCGTTCAAAGAGAGCGCATCCATCTCTTCAACGATGGTACTAGTCTTCTTTCTGAGCCGTCGCAGATGTTTGTCTTCTCTGATAGACCTGGCATCTTTGGGTGCCGGAGAGCTGGAGGCGCTAGACACACTTTCGGCCATAGGCTTGGGGGTGGCTAACTTGAGGATGCCCTTAATCTTGTGACTGGACTGGCCCGAGCCGGCGGAAGCAAGCGACCGCATACTCTCGGTCCGTGAAATAAGCGTGTCGTCGGGCGGCGACACCGCCTTCTCCTTTTGTCTTCGAAAGAGACCCATGGGCTGCAATGGTGATGTGGAGTATTAGTGATCACGTCACGTGACCAATAGTACTCACGTGACCATAAACCCCGGCTTCCACAACGTGACCAGCCTCCCGCTAACCACACCGGGCCCACGCACGTGCCGCTGCGCGTCGTCTAGGCACGCCCCGAAGGGGACAGACGAGCTTACACAAAAACACGTCCCCTGTATTTTGTAATCTTTGATAGTCTTCATTCTTCGCCAACAATAACCTCCCGACAAGAAAACAGGCTTTGAAGGGTGATTTGACATTTGGAGGTGTTTGTTACAAAAAATTGCATAGACAATTGGAATCGGCAATCAGGTTAAAACGCAAACAGACCACAAATCACAAATCACAACATCCTCTCTCCGATCTAATTTCGGCAAAGACATGACTAGCATTTACACTTCTGATATCAAATATCACCGGAAGGCACCACCCCCACCTCCTCCAAGTGTTGGGAATTCAGGAAACAGCGGATCTTCATCAGCACACAAGCCTACCATGAACATACCAGAGGTTGGTGATATTGGCAGTGGGACTTCGTCGCTGGGCATTACCATGGCATCAACCCTTGATAATGAGTTGGCTTCTCAAGCCAAACAGTCGATTCTGTTGAACATCAACTCCAACAAGAGACAATCAGGATGGGTGCATGTCAAAGACGACGGTATCTTTACGTCGTTCCGATGGAACAAGCGCTTCATGGTGATCAATGATAAAACCCTTAATTTTTATAAAAGTGAACCCATTCAGCACGCCACGTTTGACACCTCGCAAATGAACGCCAATGCTCCCGACTTGTCATTCCCGCTTAATCTCATTAGCTCCATTCAGCTCAAGCCAAATTCTGGCTACACCAAGACCTCTCAAACGCTTGAAATCATCCCCAAGAACAATGGAAAGAGTATGCTCATTTCTATTAAGAACAACAATGATTATCTCGACTGGCTCGACGCATTCACCACCAAGTGTCCATTAATCAACATTGGCAACCCCAACAACACCAACGTATTGAATGGAAACGCTGGGGTTTCCAATCCCACCAATTTTACCCACAAGGTTCACGTTGGGTTTGATCCAGCGAGCGGCAATTTTACAGGGTTACCTGACACCTGGAAAAACTTGTTGCAGCACTCCAAAATCACCAACGAAGATTGGAAAAAGGATCCTGTGGCGGTGATTGAGGTGTTGGAGTTTTATTCTGATATAAACGGAGGTTCCAGTGCATCCACCCCCATAAATTCTCCCGCCATGAATGGAAAGGTTAATTTGCAGGACTGGACCAAGCATCCTGCTACCAAACAGCCTCAACTTCATGACTTTAAACCCAGCAGAGCTGCTCCCAAGCCTCCTGCTCCGTACCATCTTACTCACCAACACTCCAAGTCTGTTACTGATCATGAAATATCGCCTCTTAACAATTTATTAAACAACTCTTCTAAGCCCACTGATAAGGACCTTATACCTATCAGGAAGGCTCCTCCTCCTCCTTCTGCCTCCAAGAAGACATCTCCTACTGGTTTAGGAATTCAAACTCCCATTTCCAGTGCCAGTACCTCCAACATTCCTAGACAAGTACCACCGACGCTTCCCAAGAGCCGAGTTCCTCCCGATTTGAAGATTCAAACCAATGTCAATAATGGCAAGTATCCTACTCCTCCTGCCAGTGCACCAGTGACCGGTCCTAGCTACATAAAGCCATTTGGTCTAGGTAGTAAGCAACCACAGCAACAACAGCAACAACAATTTCAATACCAACCTCAGCAACAACAGCAGCATCAGCAGCAGCAGCAGGGCCAGACTCCAGGCTCTGTTCACGGCCATGCGCCATATTCCAATCAACCTCAGTCCGCATCTGCACACCAACAACACTTCAAGGGTGTCAATGTAACTCCTGCCGTTGCTGATTCCCCCATCAAACCTCTTCAACCTCGCTCTCAAAATAGACCCGAGGACAAGGTGGAGTCGTCCAAGCCCAAGGTTGCTACTGCTCCTTCTACACCTGCTGGGATCAAATCTGCTAAGCAAATCAAGAGAGATCGGGAAAAGTTGAATGAAATGCAAACTCTCGCTAAACTTAAGACGGTGGTAAATAACAATGATCCCACGCCGTTATTCAAAATCATTGAGAAGGCGGGTCAGGGTGCTTCAGGTGCCGTATATCTTGCTGAGTCATTAATTAAGGGACAGGAGAGAAAAGTGGCTATTAAACAAATGGATTTGGCAGTTCAACCTCGGAAGGAACTCATCATTAATGAAATTCTTGTGATGAAGGACTCTCAGCATAACAACATCGTCAACTTTTTGGATTCATACTTAAGAGGAAGTTCAGATCTTTGGGTTATCATGGAGTATATGGAAGGGGGCTCGCTTACCGAGGTTATTGACAATAACGAGTGCAAGTTGACAGAACGGCAGATTTCTACAATTTGTCACGAATCGTTGAAGGGATTGCAATTCTTACATAAGAAGCATATCATCCATCGTGATATCAAATCTGATAATGTTCTCCTTGACGCTAGGGGAAATGTCAAGATTACAGACTTTGGATTTTGTGCCAAATTGACTGATCAAAGAAACAAAAGAGCAACCATGGTGGGAACGCCATACTGGATGGCACCGGAAGTTGTCAAGCAAAAGGAGTATGATGAAAAGGTGGATGTTTGGTCATTGGGTATAATGACCATTGAAATGATTGAAGGAGAACCGCCGTACTTGAACGAAGAACCGTTGAAGGCACTATATCTCATTGCCACCAATGGTACTCCCAAGCTCAAAAAACCTGACATGTTGTCAAATTCTATCAAGAAGTTCTTGTCCATTTGTCTTTGTGTTAACGTCATGTATCGAGCATCCACCGATGAACTATTGGAGCATTCATTCATTCAACACAAGAGTGGGAGCGTGGATGAGTTGGCTCCCTTGTTGGAGTGGAAGAAAAATCCACAGCCCTACAGCGACGATGAAGAGTAATTGCATACGCCAAGTAGGCAGTGAGTCAAAGGTATCAAGAAAAACAGGTAATACAATGAAATCGTTCGAGTCAAAATGCCAATGCTGGTATGTACCAAGCAGTCCGTCATCAGCTGATAGCGTGAAAAGACAATCTTGTGAAAGAGTGTCATGATATCAATAAATGTCTACGTCTTTTTTGGCAATTGTAATTAAGGTTAACATGGTGTGCTTAGCTAGACGTTATTTTTTGGCATTGATATCCCAGTAAGGTTAACCAAAACTCTTCATGCTTCACGACGCCCGACTTACATTTCACAGGTAACATATCCCAGGGATCTAGAAGTCACAATTGAAGTCACAATAATAAGGCCGGGGTTGTCGTGCCGGGATGATACCAAGATACGAGCTTCAATTGTTTCATGGCAATCATTTGAAGCCTATTTTAACATGGCCGCTATCGCCCACATTTCATCATGACAAGTCTGGGCATACCTTCGTTTGATTGGTGAACGTGAATTCGAAAGTTTGTTATTTGGCAATTTATAGCTCAGTAGTTAGTCTTTAGCCGTTATGGGATCGCTGTTACCAAGAAAACATCGAAACCATTATAGCGTCGGAGTTTGGCGTGCATGGCGGAGGGGTACGGGGCGGGGCCGATGTTGCCGTAATGCAATGCCAAAGGTCGCTGTTAGCGCCGGTGTGGATGTTGACTCAGACGGTAGCGATGTGGGCTGGGTAGAATAGACTTACTTCGTCCTCCAGGCGCCGTGCCGTGCGCCCTGCAACGTTGGAGCGCCGGCCTGCCCCGCGTTTGACGCAATTTAAATTTTCGACAACCAGATTCGACAGATGTAACCAGGGAAGTTGCAAGCGTGGACCGCTTTTTATAGTTGGCCCTCATTTACAACGGTTGGTCCGCATTATACGTAAAAAGCACCTATCGGACGTTGTATCAAGCATGGATTTGAGAGATGCTCAAGGAATGCACGAGGCACTCGGTACCACATTCACCCTATTCAGGTGGGGTGATTTATAATTTCTCCTTTTTTTTTACGAGAATGTGACTGATTTATTAAGCGACCCAACTTGCCACCTTCTGGGAAACTGACCCTCTTTTCTTCTGGATCGTCAAAAAAGCTTGTTCCTCTTGGCAAACATTCGATGCCATATCTCCAGCAATCACTTATGTATGGAATATGATTTTAGAGTTATTAAGCACGATAGCCGAAGAACAAGAAAAAAAAGGATGTTGTTAAACTTTTAAAAAAAATACACAACATTTTTAACATTCGAACTTATGACGACTATAAAAATATATCTTGTATGTGCACGCACTTAGCGCGGTCTATGCATGCAGTTTTACCCTTAGTACTGGCAAGGTGCAGAACCCTCGTACGGTTGGGCGCCTTTTTATAGTTTAAGTTGCTGAGCACAAAGAGGGTGCGCGTGGCGGTCAATTGACCCTCTTTAGATAAACCTGAGGATGCAAAACAAAAAAATTATAAGCACCATGTGACTGGACTACAATGTAAAGAATAGCCGAGAAAGACCCTGTGTTACATTTTGGATTCTACTACAAGCCATAAGTTCTACATAGGAAAGCGGTGTTTGTTTCATGCTATTGTTAGTGAATGCTAAGTTTAGTTACCACTAACACAGTACACTAAGCCAACCAGGGTGTCTATTAACAACGTAAGAGCGAAAAACATCATGCAATAAAAAACACCACCATAAATCGCCACCTTGGGAAAATGACTCCGGTTTGAAGCTGCCTTGCGTCATACACCAGGGATCATGGTGGATACTGCCTTAATTCTCCAGTGTGCATCTTGTGATGTCATCTTTTGCTTATGGCTGTGAGCTATCGAATCTTCATCATGGCTTGCTGTTGTCAAAATCTGCTGCTTGTCATTGTGCACAAACATGGAACGGCTATTGAAGGGTATATCTGCGGTGTGATGATGTGGGTCTTAGTTATGTGCATTGTACCTCACCGTGTGCCTCATACGTGTACCTTGCTTCGCTGTGTGCATGAACCTTCCTTCGTCATACCACTGTCTGGCTTCGTATACCTTTGACTGCAATAATCATTCGACCAATTTTCGAAGTTGAAAAATTGTTTGCTCAGTGTACTTCACGCGCACATCAGTACACACAGGCCCGCAACATATTCGTAACTTGAATAGTATTGAACCGTGCCTTGGGGCTTCCCGAGCCTGCCTTTGATTTTGTCGAGTTTTTTTTTTTGAATTTTCCCTCTATCACCTCTTGTTTCAATGTACCATAGCGTGTGTTTTAGTAAAACTTAGCCATGCAAAACTACATTGTGTGAGTCTCTTGTGGTGAATATCTTCCAAAGTATCTATTGTTTAGTGTCGCATGCGTGCATGTTGTCATCCGCATGCATAGTTTGCATGAGGAGCATAATCCTACACCAAGAGGGGTGTGTGTAGGAAATAACGCTCGAACTTTAAAAAAAAATAATATCGGTCTAAATAAAAGTATTTAAAAGTTGTTCGCATAATAAAACATAAGAGGAATTGAACAGGGATTTAATGAGTGGGCGTAAATGAAGAATCAGCAGTCAGGGAAAAAAAAAGGGCATCCTTTCTTTTTTTTTTGGTTATCGACAGTGTCCTGTGATTTGCCGTTGAGGCAGATACCAGCGTCAATAAACGTCATGGAAATTTCACCCCACCCGGGTACTTTCTTTTCTCCCTTAGATAACCATGTAAAAAAACCCTCTCTAATCAACATTGAACACTCAAAGTCAACATTAAAAATAAAAATCCGTCCTAACAACTTGATGGTACTTCATTTGAAAGTAGAGTTTGGCGAGTCTAAAAATACGAGCCAACTCAGTGTGGTTGATTATTGAAATTGGTGACACACAACACGGTGCCCACTCACTTTTCCTTAATTTGCATGGGTAAATTCTTTTGGCCCGGGACGTACAGATCCTCTGGATGATGAAAAATAGGCTGGTTCTCTGCCAATGATTCTTGGGGAAGAACAGGAGCAGTAGAATTGACGTAGATGGCGGCCATGTTGTTGTTGGCTCCAGTAGGTTGGCTAGTATGAATGGGATTGGTCAATGAAGTTTGAAGGGGAACTGGAACAGAGCTCGGACCCGAAAACCATGATCCGTTACCTCCACTAGACGAACGGTAATGGTTTTTGGTTGGACCGCTTAAACTGTTAGAAGCCAGATTATTCCCCCCGTGTAAAAATGATGTTGCAGTCGACAGAACCAGACCGTTTGAATTACTATTCATCAGAAAGTCACTGGCAGTCAGGATCGAGCCCATTTGATGTATCTGTTGAGGAAACATCTGTTGAATGTGTTGAGGAGGATATGGAGTATAGTGCTGGACTTGTTGAGGCTGTTGTGAGGAGTTTTGGTGACTGTAGGATATTCCCGAGTCAGAGGAATGATGAATATAGTTGGGAGGCATTTGTTGAGGCATCATGAATGAGGTGCTGTAGTAAGGGAATTGAATCAGTCCGCTTGATTGCAGACCTCCAGGAACCGAGGTGTAAGGGGTACTGGTTACCATGGACCCCGAGTTCGACCCACCAATTGAAGCAGATGTACCATTGATTGAATTCCCACTGAGAGAGTTCGCTCCCCCCACCCCTCCGCCATTGGCAGTGGTACCATTTCCACTTCCTCCACTAAGACTTCCTTCTCCGCCGATATTGGCACCAACAGCCGAGCCGCTGAAAGAACCTCCATTGGTTGAGCCAGTCAATGAGGATATCGATCCATTATGACTCACTCTGGATTGACCGGTAAAAGGATTTATGAATGTCAATTCTTGGTTGGCGTAATTGAGATAGGCGGGGTTATTTATATCTTCATCATTCCGCTTAATATCATGGTAATAACCGTGGGGCGGTGGCGGCATGGACTGCTGTAAAGAGGGTTGGTGTCTTGGTAATTGACTATTCGATCTCATGGGGGGTTGCTGTAATAAAGTCATGTTCTGGAGTTGGTAATTGGTATCAAGGAAGAAATAAGCCTCATCTTCAATGGGAATCTTACCTCCCAATGAAGAAGTTTTGATGGCATCCCAAAGATGAGAAGATATTTGAATATTTTTCAAGTCCGACAGGACGGGTCTTTGTAATCGCCCGCTCAACACGTCGTCAGCGTTATAGTAGCTTATGAGATGAATGGTCTGTCCTTCGTCCCTTTTATCTAGATGAACATCTTTGTGCGAGGTTGTAATGGAAAGAGTTTTCTTGATTAGACCTTGATCTTTGAAAACATAATTACTGGTCAACGAGCCCATAAGGTTTCGATTGTAATCATCCTCTGGTTGACCGGATGCAGAAGTGGAAGGGGGTCCATTGTGATGAGGAAGAGGAGGAATGGGGCATTTCGCATCCAAAGGATCTGGATTGGTAGAAATCTTCCTCTTTTTCTTTTTCTTGTCATCCTTTTCACTTAGACTTTGCTTATCAAGTTCTCGATATACAAGGAATCGACCTAAGATTCGGGATGGAGACCAAGCAATACCATCAGTCCATCTCTTGATACCTGAGTGCTCTTCAATAAACACAAACACATTACCTGATTTAATAAGATTGGGCCTTTCCCGTTCGTGAGGACGTCTAGATATAAGATCGAGTTGCTTATCTATTATGGCTTGTATTACCAAGAGGGCATCTTTAGTAGACCCCACATATCCATAGTATGAAGGAGTTAATTTTGTGGTTGACATTTTGCCGATTATCCGACTGGAAGCCCTTTCAAATAGCCGAAAGGGATGAAGACACTATGATTGGGAAAAGATTGGCTGGTAGGTATGAGTAGTTGAATGGGTTAATTGAAAATGGAAGGCAATTCCTGGATGTTGTTGTTTTGCTTTGGAGTGATATTCTTTTTCAACTTTAATTCTAACCGAGTTACCTTTGAGTATTTCCTCCTGATTGATGACGAGGAACAAAGGGATTTAAATAGAACAAGTAAAAGAGAGAAGAAAAAAAATAGGTGATTGGGAAATTTAGAAAGAATGAGAAAAACGACTTACTTGCTCAATTTAAATTAAAAAAACCTTCTTGACACATAATCTTGAGTTGTAATCTGCCAAAGTATATTGGTAGAAGGCCAAAACACATATACCAAAAAAAAAGTACGCTGTGCGAAATAAAGGGGAACCGTGTACAGGAATTACACAAAACTCGTGCCTACATGCATTGCATGTACAATCGCTACATGCGGGTGGAATTAAATATAAAAATATATGGAAAACTTGCATGATGCATATTGTGTTAAATAATTTTCACCAAGTTCCGCTCTGTTGCCTTTTTTGTTGGCCCTCGCAGATATTGTTGCAACATACTGTGAGTGAAGTTGTTGGTACGGCGTCGTAACATGCGGAGGGGGTCGACTAATTTGTTACTGTGGGAATTTCTTTTTCCTTTTTTTTTTCTCGTTTATTCATGATAGCGTAGGGTCAGGTGAGTTGATAATATTTTCTGATTGATTGTGGCACTAGGAGCATAAAATAAGCCAAGGAAGAAAAAATTCACGTAATTCCCCGAAATTTGATGCCTTGATAACTGACGATGTGGATGTAGCTAGGTTTGAAAAAACGAAAAACAAGGTTAATTGGTGAGCTTTTTGAGATGCGAATATGGGAGAACCCCAATTGAAGATGCTTCACCATGATTTCAAATTAGGCACACGTTTATCTTCTCTGTTCTAAAGCTTCTATTGCCTTATCCATCAAAGTCTATAACCTCATAAAAGTCTATAATAATTGTTCTCACTTAAGCGAAGCCGGAGCTTAACTCACATGGAATATTTTACCTGATTTGCTTTATTGTGCCGATGAGCTGCCTCTGCTTAATAGCCCTGACTACGTCGCAAGAAAAGGAAAGTAGACTAAATAAAATGAGCTGGATATTTTTTGTGTCTAGAATTCGTTCTTTGGCGATCTAGTGCCTAGAATGTATCCGAGGCTGAAAATGCAATACGTGATAAAAATATGCCTCTTAAGCGTGTAGGTGTAGAATGCTAAAAGGTCCCCTTTTTCGAAAGCTTTTTTTTTCGTGAGTCGAGTCATTCATTCTAAATTAAGCTAACAACATGTTCTCGAAGCCTGTACGCAGAAGCATGGATTCGGGTGATGCATGAACATGCCAATCCTAGAAATGGAGAAATCGGCCTGGAAGGCTGAAAGAGATGATATCATAGATGAACCCTAGTACGGCGTTTTTCAGACTTCATCTTTAAGATTGTGTGGGGATGATCAACGATAGGGAGTGATTCTCGCCAATCTCTATCAAGTATCTACTGTCACAGATTAGTTGAAGATTAGGATTACTTCACATGTTCGTAAACCTACGGGAGCTTGTGAAGACTAGAATGTGAAGATGATTTTTTCTCTCGCCCGGTCTACCGTCTACGGCCAATTGCCCGGGGATGCGGCATCGTTCAGGGCATATGACACTCATATGATTTCTCAAGGGCCTTTTTCAGTCAATTGCATGATGGATGAAAATTGTTAAACCACCAATCACCGTACAAGCCTCTAATTATGAAAAAGTAATTCAACGAGACTTGTTGTATCCCGTTGCGCATGCAATGACTGCAAATAGCTGTGTGAAAGAGGCGGGAGAAGAAGGGGCACGAGTTTCAATTGAGACTATCCTAACAATGCAGAGGCTCTAACGGCGAGAAGTGGGTATCACTCACCTAAAGTCGGTAGGATCAACGAAGAAGTTTTCATTTCATGTTAAAGAATAAATTGCCCAGGTTAGTGGTGACAGAGGGGCTCACCGTCGGTGGCCGTACGGTGCCATGGTTCATAATGGGTGCATACGCACTACGCACTGAATTAATATTCGAGTGGCTTTTTGTCATTGCTGATTTAATTCGCATCAACGTGCTCAATGCAGGCCGACACCCCACACCCCCCATCCAATATGTCCAAAATTCCGCGACACGCGCGCTAGCGGAGAGCGTTAGGGCTTGCGTGTGCGTATGAGACAAGCCAATCTAAACCTCATTATACGCTTCGAATTCGGTAATGTACGCAATTAAACCAGGGGCATAATTTTTAAACGTGGAACATGACAGCGGTTCGAACGATACTGGGGATGGCGGCTGGGGCTGAAGAGGCTGGCGGGGCTGGTGGGGCATGAAAGAAGCTCTATCGGCCTTGAAGTCAAGACAAATAGAAAGATAAGAAAAGGGACAAACCAAAAAAGTAGTATTAACCTTTTTGAGGGGAGCCGTAGTGCAGAGTCAACGAGTGCCCCAGAAAGCGGGGGAAACTGTGACTTGCTCCTCATCATGACCGAAGCAGACAAAACAGACCTTGCTCGCCGGTGAAATGTTTTTTTTTTTTTTTCTATAGGCTTTTAGTATCGTGCGAGATCGCTCACAAACTTTAAAATAATGTCCTCCAACAATATTTTTGAGAAAACAATAGAATAAGAGTACCTCATTGGGTTGCACCTTACAGTAGCACCAAGAAACTAAAACAAAAAAAATTAGAGCCCAAGACGAATAGACAAAGTAGAGATTGGCGGAGGGCTAGGCTCTGGTTTGAGGAGTGCGGGAACAAGAGTTTTTTTTTACAAGCGACATGGGATGCGGATACGACACTACTCAAGATAACTCCGTGAAAGAATAAGGACTTGGATCGGTGCAGAAACAATTGAAGGATAAAGTGGACCGGACAACTGAAATGATTCCGGCTTGTACGGTTGTATACCAAGGGAGAAGGAGCATAGTAAAATAAAGAACGTCCGTGACCCTGAGTTCTCATCCATCAGATAAATGATGATATCAGCGTACATGGGAGGAGAAAGATAAATTGGGCGGGGATAGGAGTCACGGCAAATGAACCGGTTAGAAATTATGGTCTGGTGTCCACCTTAAGACGCTAATGGAACTCAGGTCATCGGCATTCATTAGCTGCTAAAAGCGAGCGGGACTAAAGTGCAGCACCTTGGTGTCCGGAGTCAGGCCGGCGACCCACATTGAGGTTTACCGTACATATAACTCCTTACAAATTAACATTTACACTCAAACTATATATTTCACAATCTAACATCTAACACTGCACCATATGATGTACTTACGCATCGTTCGCACTAAAATGCACATTTTTTATTTTATTGGCACTAAAACTTTTCTTTTTCTTTTTTTTTCTGCGTTCTTTAAATCGCGTATGATTTCCTCATCTTAATGAACACCGTACATTTTGCTTCTAGTAGATACTTTAAACGTGAGGCACCCTCTCTTTTCTCGAATTATATTGCCTCCTTACTGATGAGATTCTTCACCACGTCTCCGAATACTTTGTTTTTGTTCTGGTTGCGTGGTGTGAACGAGAAGATACCATAAATACGATGCAGCCTTTTTTTTTTTGCGGACTTTTTCTAAGTACCTACGGAGATCGAATGCTTTCAAAAGCCTGTTTGGGCGATCTGCTGGGCTGCTTTGGGAGATCTGACCTGACTTATCTGCTTGTTCGACCATTCAACTCTGTTCTGCCGTTGTCGGTTGTTGGGTGGATCCGTGGGTTCCGACCATATCGGTGTTTGTTCTCGTACTCATGACCCCCACAGCTGTAGCAAAAGTATCCCCCATGTGGTCACCACGCTGGGCGCCATGGACGTCTGATAGACTGTCACCGACTGCTTTTGGCGGCGACAGCCACGTACCAGGCGGGCTCTATTGTACGTGAAAGACATCTACGATAATAGTGTGACTTAAAATTGCTTCGCTCCTGCCTAAATATGGTGTCCCATGTTGCTTACCGGGCATCTCGTACCGAGCCGCCACTGGTGTTTGTTTGCGTACGGCACAAAGGGGGGAGAGGATTGACGAATCGTGCCGTCGCATTTAGCCTGTAGATCTTTTCAAGGTTCCTCCTGGCTCTAGCCCCCCCCCCACACACACTCCTCGGCCTGATGTTGTCCCTTCCATTCTAAGCTGGCTCGGTTCTGCCCCCTCGCTGCTCGCTTCTGTCCACGGTGCCTGTAGTGGGTTGGAATGTGGCAGGGACACCACTTTTTGCAAGTGCTGGTGATCGCTAAGCTGGGTAGCCACGAGGTGTGGGGGGCGAGTAAACCGTATGCAACTCATTAGGCGGCCCTAGCTCCTTCTGGATAGTTAGGCGACCTCGTCTCATGTTCCGCAATGACGGCTACCCGCCACACTTGCCTCCACGTGAGGGGTGGAAGCAAAGCCTGCCAAGATGTCAACAGATGACTGTAGCAATCTATCGGTGTCGCAACCTACGGACCAAAGCAATCCAAATTGGGCCCGTCTTTTGCGCCACCCGCGCATTTGGGCCCATGTTAGGGCCCCGCTTGCGCCCCTCCTCCCCCCGCTCCCCGCTTCTCATGCCGTCTGTCGGCCCCGTCACACGATCGGACGCTAAACTCGACCGCGCCCTCATCATCCAGATTAGGAAACTAGTGCTCCCTATATCTCTCCTTTATATTTTGTTGTGTGACTTCTTTAACTTCTTGATATCTAATTATGGGCTCGGATACGCTTGACTTTACGTCACATCTTCCCTCGTATCGCTCTCTACTAACTCCTAACGCCCGCTATGACTACCGTACCCACTCCTTGGTGCCCTTAACCCCTAATGAGCTAAATGCCATTCAGTCCCTATACCATTCCAAGCGAAACACCAACGTCAAGGCCAACAAGATCAAGATGAAGTACAAGTCATTGTTATCTGACGTCAGTCGACGTACGCTGTTGTTGTCCATGCGAATCAACTCCGCTACCGTCAGTCTGTCTCGATACCATCACCAATTTCAGAACTACGCCCCCAGACCCCCGCTCTCCTTCAAAACCCTTCCTCTCGAGCTCCAGCACCACATCTTCCACTTTGTCGATGACTTCGTCACCTACAGAACGTGTCTATACGTCTGCCGGCATTTTTACAACCTTTCCAAGCCGTTCGTGTATAACAAGTTGCATTTCACCTCTACTTATCGCTTTGGCCAGTTCATCACCTACCTTCGGCTAAATTCTGATATTGGCGCCTTCGTCCAGGAAGTCGACCTATCAGGCATCAAGCCCTGCAACTTTGAACTAGAGGAATTGGAAGAAAACGACGAACTAACCGACGACCTGGACTGCGAGGGCTTATCGCCTGCGTGCCACCGGCCTCCGATTATGGCAGGCTGGCGTGACTGGAAGTTCAAGAACAACCCTCTTTACACCATTCATGCACCTCCGTCCGTCACCCTCACCAAGATTCACTCCAACTCGCAGCTCTCGCTTAAGTCGCTAAAATCCCACCTGTCCACGTCGTCGCTCAAGAAGAACCGCTTATCGAATTTTCTTAAGACAAAGAAGCGCCGCCGCTCCGAGCTGTCTTCCTCCGTTAACAAGCGCCTCTCTCCACCTGGTACCTTCGAGCTCAATCTCAACCGCTCCTCCTATAAGCCAGCGGTGCATCCTGCCATTAATAAGTTTCTCATGAGTTACGCCTCCAGCAAGGATGTTCCCATTGGCTATGTGCTTCATCTTGTGAACCTTTGTCCCAATTTGGTTTCCATTAACTTGGCCAATATCTCGTTATCCATGGACTACGAAATCACAAAGTCGGAGATCTATAAGTATCAGACGTTTGACCTCATGAACAACTTTCCCAATCAGATGATCAAGAACATTGATGCCATCATGGATCAGACCAACTCCTCTGACGCTTCATTACGTTCAGCCAGCTTAACCTTGGAACCACAGGATTTCGTTCCTTCCTCTAGTAATTCCCCTTTCATTCAACCAAACCAGCCAGCATCCCTGGCCTCATCCATTTTTTCCCTTCCCACATTTTCCAAGCCCATCCGTAAGTATAACAGCCTTTTGCCACCATTACCGTCCACTGTCAAGGATATTTCTTACATAACCAAGGGTGATGGTAAGGTTTTCCTTAGTGACTTGAACTTAAAGTCCATAAATAACAAATTTCTTGCCAAAGTTAGTGAAGCTGATTTGCTTACGGCTATAATTCGGATGCACACACCTTCTTCATCCAAAGGTGATGGCAGTGAGTTCGTTTTTGGGACCAATCTCAAGTACCTCAACCTCTCCTCCATGATTTGGTTGAATAAGAACTTGGTCACCAATTTCTTACGACAATTTTTGAGTGGTTTGTTTGTGGAGGATGATGACGAGAGTGAGATTCAATCTGTGATCAGTGAAGCAGCTAACGCCGATGAAGAAATCATGAATGATGGTCATTATCCCATTATTGATTTGACTGACTCAGGAATGTACAAGAATCTTCCATGGGCAACTTTAATCGACCTCAATACTAAACACGGCCAAAAACTTGCCAGTAAGTTGATGCATGGACAATTGTTTGATGTGTTTGAAGATTACATGAGACGAGAAAGAGTGAGAAGAGGTCGGATAGCTGAAAATTACCTTGCATAATAGAGTATAGATGGTAGTAAAGCTCCGATACTCTCTCATTAGTTAATTAGCCGACGCTTTTGGTACATACTTTTCATCCGTTGGCATAAAACTGTTAGCTATTTCCTTTACACTTCAATTGCCCGTGTGGTGGTATCGGCTTCATCTGCAATAGCCGATTCTACATTTCCTCTATTGTTGGGGTCAACATAGGTGAGGTTTGGTGTATGTCCCAATCTTTAGGTCATCACTATTTCATGGGTCAGCCTGCCAGATAACCAGCGGCAACCTCCAACAGCGATGGTTTTAAAGTTGAGTGATTGCTGTGGAATCCCAATGCTCTATTCATACCTTCTTAGCCCTTTAATGTTAACGCTAATTTCGTCGATACAAATAGTCATAATGAATTCGTATGATAGCGTATAAAAAATTCGTGCGTAAAATTTTAGGGGCATGCCATCTCTGAGCCCGTACTCATAAATACGCGTGGGTGAGCGAGCGATGAGTAAATTTCGGGTTCATCAATCCAAGACCCGAAGCCTATTGTACTACTATTGTTAAAAACACACTCTAAGCTTCTATTCTCTCTGCATGATCTAAACATTACAAAACCGTGTTTGATAATCATTTTCGCTTTAATGGCCCAAAACCTTATAAATGCAAATACGCCTTTCGATCAGCGGGCAACATGATGTACGATGGAAAAAAAAAACCTCTTTGAGCGCTCGGTGTACACGCCTAAAACAGCGCATGGCTTTTCAGACACAAGCGAAGTGTTGTTAAAATAAAACAATAGATGCAATTTATTGCGGAAAAGAGCTCTTCATCTTGCAAATTAAGCTTTTTGTTCGAAAACAATTGGTCAAGATATTAAACGACTTGAATTTTTTTTTGACTCCTCTATTCTCCCTGATTGCTTTTTATTTCTTACAATTATGTGATGTATCAAGTGCATGCTGCAACATCCTACAGGACCACACCTGTGGTTTACGCATTTACATATTGCAGGTGCATATTGGCCCATTAAACTTTGGCAAACAATAGCAAGCGGCAAACATATCAATCCGGGGGTTCTATTAGTGCTCGTACTTTGCAAAAACAAATAAAATCAGAAGTCAAAATGCCGTTTCCATTCAGGAACACACTCACAACTCAATCCTTCTGAAGTTAATTGGTATTGTTTGGCCCCAAAAGGAAGTCATTTGCCAAAGACGATGGTTATGGAACCAATGTAGAGAATTTTCCTTCTCTGTTTTAGCTTTATTCTAACAGACAATGGGAGGGAATGATAAAAGAAAATCACTCGGATGAAACGACAAGTAAAAAAGTTTGAAATAAGAAGTAATTAAATGGACTGTGGGGAGGCTGACAGTGACTCCGAACTTCGTTCCGTAGATAGGTCATTTGCTAATGATATCTTCATCAATTCCGCTCTACAGCTTTTCGAACAATGGCTTCAGCTATTAAAGTTACCTTATGACGTACGCGATCTGCTGAAAAATGTTTCATGTACCGCCTGAATTTCAATAAAAATTATTGTAATGAATCTGCGCCGAAGTCTTCCAATTCGTATGTGCCGGCATTCTAGATGGCGATAGACCCGAAGTGGAGCACGGTTTGGGTGCTAAATATATGTCTGTGCATGATACATCCCTTTTTGAGTCCTAATCTTTTTGTTGACAACCTCGTAGGCATTCACAAGTTTCAAATTCTGTCCTGGAGAAGTTCACACAAAATTTGTTGGTGTAAAGCTGCTTGAAAAGAGATCCTTTGGCCGCCCAATTAGGTTAGGGCTACGAAGCGGCATAAGCCTGAGATGCGGTAACACAGTAAAAATATGCAAGAGCAGAGTCACTACAAGAAGCGAGCAAATATCACGGCAGAATCGGGCAGGGGCTTGTAGAGGCCGAGCAGGGACCAACCTGTCATTTTTGACGACAGCGGGAAACCTGTAAATCCCCCAGGATCACGCGTCCTCCGTAACATGTAATTTTCTTGCCAGTATCTTGCACTCTGATTCATATTCTCGAAATTATCTTACAAACCATGTCCGACTTGTCAGCAAAACTATCAGCTTTTAGAAAGCAGATTAGAAGTGGTCCTTCAGTGGTGAGTAAAAGATCAGTGATTCCAGCAAGATCCAGTTCTCTCTCGGTCTCTCCTTCCAAAATAAAAAAACCTGAGGAAAGAAAGAGAACATTTACGGATTCTGTTAGTGAAGCCATCAAAAGACAGAAGGCCAGTTCTGCTCATATATCTGGTTCTCATTTGTCAACCCAGCTTCACTTGGCGGTGGAATTCATAAAGCAACATGATGAACCGATTCCCGTTGGTAAGCTACAGCAATATCTATCGTTTGATATCACTGACACGCTTTTACCTCTATTGAAAGAAATTGATAGAATTAAGTACGATAGTGAACAAAATACCATTGAGTATATGTCGCTTCATAATATTCGAGATGCTGGTGACTTATTGAACTTTCTTAGATCTCAACCAACGTTTAAAGGTACTCCTGTCAAAGAGCTTCGCGATGGTTGGGCCGGGTGTCTCGCTGCCATTAATGACTTGGAAGCCGAGAATAAGGTGATGGTTCTAAGAAATAAGAAAGAGAATACCCCAAGATTAGTCTGGGCAAACTTGGGTGGAGAATTGGGGTTGATTGACGATGAATTCAAGGAAATGTGGTCGAAGGTCAGACTACCTGATGCAGATAGTCTATACCAAGCATTGATCGATCAGAGTTTGAAACCAACAGGAGCTGATCCTCAAGCGCTTAAAAAGAAGCCACAGAATCAAGAAAAGAAACAAAAGAAGGCCCGTAGAGGTAAAATCACCAATACCCATATGAAGGGTATCCTCAAGGACTATTCTCAATTGGTATGAGTACCCTAACATTTTACTACCCTTCATTATTCATTAGTTCATCGTGCTTCTTTACCCTGCCGTTTTACCGACTAGATTCTTCATCAAATTTTACACTGCTTGTGTTTTACGACTTACTTCCTCATTACCTGCTTGATGTGTTATTGTGCACCCACAGAGTATATCACCAAATTCTTCATTCATCCTGTTTCATCTAAACGTATACAAAATCATCATAATGACTATAAGTGACTTCTTGTAACATGAGTGCTTCGATGTACGCCAACGCAAAGCGTTCGAGTAAATTTGAGAATGTGTTGTCTTTTTTTTTCTCCTAAGTGATCTTCTCCTTTCACCGGCTAATCTCTACATCACCTCCATCATCCGTCATGTCTGGTATGTACAAAATCTCACGCAATGTTTTTATTGTTGAATGGATCAAGAGAATCTTTACTGAACCTCGTGATGGCCTCCATTTATTACTTAAACTCCTACTATTTTTTCACATACTAACGTCTAGTTGATTTCAACACCGTTGCTACTGAATTCTGTAACTTTTATTACCAGCAATTCGATTCTGACAGAACTCAATTGGGTAACTTGTACAGAGATCAATCCATGTTGACCTTTGAGACTTCTCAATTACAAGGTGCTAAGGATATTGTCGAAAAGTTGGTCTCCTTACCCTTCCAAAAGGTTGCCCATAGAATCTCCACCTTGGATGCACAACCTGGTTCTCCCAATGGTGACATCTTAGTCATGGTCACTGGTGAATTGGTCATCGATGAAGAACAAAACGCTCAACGTTACTCTCAAGTGTTCCACTTGATCCCTGATGGAAATTCCTACTATGTCTTCAACGATATCTTCAGATTGAACTACTCCTAATTAATTCTTATGATTCTTCTGTATGGTCCACAATAAACGTGACTACTTTTATTCATAATACAAACTATTTAGCTTTCACAATTCGCCTCCACCGTATCTATTATATAATACGCGATAATCATAAGTCGAAAAACAAAAATTAACAACACTGCCTGTATACCCCTTCTCCTATTTTTTGTTCAGCTCGACCAAAAATGCTGAGTGAAGAGTCAATTCCAGCAATCCCCAAGCGTCCTGCCAAAAAGCAGACAAACTCATCATCTCAAGATCCTGTTCTTCCTCCTCGGCCTACAAGGAGACTCCAGTCAACCCCCACCACTGATACTTTAGGTGACATAATTGACGATTATGATAGCTCAATTGAGGAAAATGCCCCAGAAGATAACTCACAACAGATTCCGGCTATTCCCAGTCGCCTGGGAAGAAGTTCCAGCTCTTTAGCTGATGAAGGAGATGCCATACTAAATGCTGAAATTAGTGGTTCAGAGTCTGATATTGGATATGGTGATGGAGACAAAACTCCCGGAAACTCAAACACCAAAGTTTCTTTCAAAGACGACTTAAGTGATGATATGGTTCCTGGTGGCAGCTCGGATTCTTCCAGTTTTAATGATGATCTTGAAACTGTTCAAGAAGAGACAAATAATAATGAAACCACTACTGTTGACGAGTTTAGCTCTCCCGAAGCAGCGCGTACTAGCATGACCCAGGACCTAATGGGAGGCTTTCGTGAAGATTCATATACGACACCTCAAGAACCTCACAATCCGGATTCCTCAGTGCGCAGAGAGCCGGTACCCGATATTCCTCAAAGACCTTCCAAAAGACTCTCTACTTACCAGTCGAATTCGAAATATAGTGAAACCGAACTCAATGAGAATGAAATTAGATCCAATCAAACTGCATTCATTCAATCTGAACCCAATCAAAATGAAACTCAGCCTGAACCTGCCCATGAAGAAGTCAAGCACGATACTAAGTCCGATACAGTATCTGATGACTCCCAGAATATTCCAATCCTTGGTTCTGAAAGAGGAGAAAAGATCCCTGAAGAAACCGAAGACTCTTTTCCTTTACCACTGAATAAAAAGGTTCTGGAACATACAAACCTTCAAGAACCCGTTACTCCGGTAATTCCTCACCGCCCGAAGAAGGTTTCAAGTGGTTCGGACGAGTCGATTGAACTAAAACCGGTCATACCTATTCGTCCAAAGGTTCTGAAGAAGCAATCCTCCTCCTCCGACACACCTACTATTGGAGCTAAAACAAAGGCACCTCCCCCAAAGCCCAAAAAACTATCTTCAAAAATTGCTGCATTCCAACAAATGTTCAATCAACCACCAGCATCTCAGTCTTTGGAGCCAGAAGTCCCAAGTCCTGTCCCCAGAGGAAAACTCTCTTCTGAAAAGATAAAGTTTGCTGAAAACCTAAGAGGGGTTATGGGTCGAGGGATTGCATTGCCCGGAATGGCGGATTTAAGTAAGCTCAATAAGTCGGAAGAAGAAATCGAAACTACCGGGGGAGATGAAGATAACGGTAAGTCGGAATCTCCGGAGCAAGGACCAGTTGAGTCTACAAAGCCCATTGCAGCTCGGGCCTCTCGTGCTAAAGGGCCCAGAGGAAAACGTTTACCAAATGCTGTGAAGCAAGCGGTTAATGTGGAAGTTCAGCCAAGATTCAAGACCCATTCTGGAGATCTTTGGGAAATCAATTTGAGGAAACTGGAGAATGTTGAGCAAGACAAGGACGAAAGCTCTTCCAATGAAGTTGCTGCGAAGATGGGTGAAAAGAGTGATGTTGAGCCTTTTGCAACAGAAGCTATTAAAGAAGACTCGGAAGTAAAAGAAGACTCGGAAGTAACAAAAGAACAGGCAATCAAATTTGATGCGGAAGATCGGTCAGAACCGATAGAAAAATTACCGGTCAATTTGAGTTCCAATGTTAGCTCCGCCTTAGTTGAAGACAAGGATGAAAATCAGGAAATCTCTCATAGGCACAAAGATTCTCTTGATAGCTTTATTGATGCAGGCGATGATACCGCTTCATTTTCCGATCACGAGGCCGTCTTGGTAAATACTGAAGAGCCGCTTGAGGTGGTCGATAAAGAAGACGCTTCTGAACTTCAAGAGCCTACACTGAAAAGTACTCAGAATACTAATCTTCATTAAATGTGCTGCAATGCATTGCATTGCAATTCTCATTCAGCCCTATCTAAATATCTTGGAACATAGGAATACTTCTGTTTACTTTGAGTCTTATCATTAGAGTCGTTATCATCCTTTTCATTCTCAGAGACGAGATTTGACGGCTCGTTGTCATTAAATAGATCTGCCACGTCACTTTTCCGCTCTTCTTTAACATCTTTCTTTGCCGCTGTTTCCTCGTCTTGTAATTTTCTTCTCAACTGACGAACCTTCTTTTCGATGACCTCTTCATCTTCGTCCTCGTCTTCTAACCTGTCTCTCAATTCCATGCACTGAATTTCTATTCTCCTTTTGTGATCGTGCTCCCTTATGTTGCTTCCTGCCTTTTTCTTCTCCACTTTATTTGCATTCTTCTTCTCTTTACGTAACCGATCTTCTTCCTCTCTTTGTCTTTTCTTGTAATGACCTAACTCATTATCTTTTTCTAAAGATGCTAGATTTTTTTGGACAAAACCCGAAGTACCGCTCCCTCTTGCAGTTTGTAGCCCTATACCATTATACGACATTGATATGCTGGTATACGAAGATTCTCTCGGTATTGGCCTCTTTTCGGCTACTTACGAAATTTAAAAATTAAGTTCCATTCGCGTCCTTTTGTACCAAGAAATATATTTCGACATAAGGACAAAAAAAACATCCCTTTACAAGCAATCAGATTTCGCCATAAAGACGGTGCTTTCCATTCTACAAGGAGTGACATTTGGTATACGATTCAAAATCATCATACTGAGGAAATTTGCTTAGGAAATAGTTCACTTATCTGTCATGATCAGAATGCTAGGATTTACTCGGTCGAAGAGCAGATTCATCTTCTTGCTACTCATCCTAGGGTTTCTTTTACTATCTGCAAAGCACGCATCAAGCCATCAGAACTATGAATATCTCCGCGAGAATTTACCGGACTACCAAGCATTCAATCCATTTTACCAATCTGACCCTGTCGATACCATCAAATATAAGGGATCGCAATCTAAGATTGACTCTAGGCCTATTGTCGGAAATCATCAAGTGAAACCTCTGCACCAATTTTGGGATGAAGTCTTCAAAACCTTCGAAAGCAACCAACTTAATTTTACAGGCACTGACATTTCAGATGTTATACAATATGTTGACAAGTCGAAACAAAAAGAAGGAAGAAACACGAAGGAAGCATTGTTGTCTAAAGCCTACATCTCTGACGATTCTCTCGCAGAGCTAAAAGATAAGCATACAAAGATTTTAGCTCAACTTCCATCTGGCCTTGCTGACATAACATTCAAACAAGGTACCAGTGGTATTGTTATGGTTGGAGGCGGCCGTTTTTCCTGGCTCTCCTATCTCTCGATCTTAGCTCTAAGAGATTCGGGCTCAAAACTACCAGTTGAGGTCATGATGCCTACATATGGAGATTATGAAGAAGAGATAGACTTCTGTACTAGCATTCTACCTGAGATTGGTGCTTCGTGTGTCATCATTCCTGATGTTCTTGGAGCATCTGTGATGCTAAAATGGTCAAAGAAGTTGGCTAATTATCAATTCAAGTCATTGGCTTTAATGACTTCATCCTTCCAAAATGTTCTTTTGCTTGATTCTGATAATATTTTGATTGAAAATCCAGATCCTCTCTTTGAGAGTAGTTTATTTCAACAGAATGGAATGATCACTTGGCCTGACTACTGGGAACGTACAATTTCTCCTGCATTTTATGAAATAGCAGGTGTAAACGTCAACGAACTCAAAAGAGTTAGATACAACAGATATCCTCTCAATGTTGAGCCTACTCTCATGACTAACTTAATAGAAGAAGAGGCAAAATCAGTTCCTTATCATGATCTTGAAGGAACAATACCAAATTTGTCAACAGAATCAGGTCAATTGATGATCAATAAGGCCACACATGGTAAAACTCTCTTATTGTCATTATATTACAATTTGTACGGTCCCAACATGTACTACAAGTTACTTTCTTTGGGTGAACAGGGTGAAGGTGATAAAGATACTTTTGCTGCAGCTGCAGTTGTTACCAACCAGAAGTATTATCAGCTCAAGTCCTACATCAAGACTTTTGGATACGTAAATGAACAGGGTAACTTCCAGGGTGTGGCAATGGGTCAAAAAGATCCTTTAAAGGACTTTGAATTATTTCAGCAAGTATTGGAAAGTCAGAAATCCTCTCCTCTGTATCAACCTATGGCTGACGAAATTCAGCAACTCGAACAGATCCTGAAAGAAAAGTTTGATTCCCACAATGAAGTTCCTCTTTTTGCTGTTCATTGTAACTACCCTAAGTTGGATCCTTTAGATTTAATGAATCGAGAAGACTTATACGACAAAGACTCAAAGAAGTTGAAATTTAAAATCTATGGTGGCCTCAAGTTCAATAAACCAGAAGTTGTTAATGGGCAAATCAAGATCGTTGAAAAAGATTTTGAGCACGAGCAGTGGAAAGCCATTAATAAGGTACTTTGTGAGCAAAACATGCACGTTCGTCACTTCGATGAAATTGACAAAAAGGAACTCTGTCTATTTATTGCAAATCAAGTTAAGTGGCTAAAGGTCTAGCTTGTTGGATCGGCCTTTCTTAGTTATCGTTAATTATGTTTATGTATTATTATGCCTATATTGTAAATAGAAGTCAAACTATCAGATACAAGCTTTTAAGGAAAAGACCTAAGAACCATTGAAAAGGTTCTCCGTTATTGAAATATGCACGTTGTCACTTTGATGAAATTGACAGAAAAGACCTTGGTCTTTTTGTTGCAATTAAAGTTGACTAGCTTGTTTTTTTGCTTGTTTCAATATCGAATCATTTCGTTCATGAATCATGCCAAAACTATAGTGAAAAGTCAAGAAATCAAACGCAAGCTTTTGAGAGAAAACATGAATTCAATGTGGTTGTCTATAAAAAACATTTTGTCCCATAATGAGTGTTAGTCATATATACTTGAGCTTTACTATCAAATAGCAGCCCCCCCCCACTAATTGATTGTTTTAGCTTACTTAACTAAGAAAACTCATAAACAAAATAGATTGCAACCAATATGAAATTTTCAGTGAGAATCAGACAAATTGCAAAAATAAATAAAACATCTAAGGTAGAATTATATACTCATGTAGCTGTATAAAATCAAAGCTTTATATAGCTATAATCCGATAATCTAGATAGAAATAAATCAGAACAATTACCGTATCACTTATATCACCAGGTTTAGCAATACTACCTAGTCCGGTGAAGCCACATCTAAAGTCAGCGAAGACAAATTTTCCAATTCAAGCAAAATTAACTGTACCAGCCTATGACTTAGCAGTAACAATACCTAATGTGACTGTTACTTCTGTAATAGCAGTTGTATGCCTTTCAGAGTCGTTACCAGCTCTGTCAAAATCAGGTTGTTTTGAAACGTGTCCCACTATTACTGAAATATAGTAGAAAAGTAGTACCTCGAATATGCAAGATTGGAATCGGATAACGCAGAAAGAAGCAATGATCAAGTTTGAGCACATTCATTAGACCCATGTATGGTCCGTGTTTTCCAAGATGTCCAATCGGTCTACAGAGAAAGCAAGAAAGATAGCTTACGTTGAAAAGCGTATAGAATGTCTGCAGCTACAATCCCCAGCATTCTTTAGTATTTATAATTTTCCCTGCCCTAATCTGCCAAATCTAATAGTATGAAAAAACAAAAGTTCATATGTAATAATGAATCAAGTCATGATCAACCAGAGAAACATGCAGAATACTAACCTTATACCACATAAACAATTGGGCCGTTTATAACAAAATCTTGCACCATCCTACTAAGGCACACTGCTGTTGATGAGATCTCACGAGATACATTTTTGACTTAGTGGGTATGAGAAACATGGTAACTACGCACTGAGGTCATGCAAAAGGCTCTTGGTTCCTAGAAAAGTTTCCAGACGCCTTTGTTTATCACAGACAGCTTTTGTTGACCCGAAAAAGGCCTAGGTGGTCCATCGAACCATTAATGAGTCAAAGCTTCTCAAAGTTTTATTTGGCGATAAAACTGACTCGTCTCAAAGTCTTACATATGAAGGTCCTCGAAGTGAAATCATCTTATATGATCTGGAAGCAATACCTGATGATGCCTTTTCTCTACTGCTAAAGCTGCAGCTTGAGGAATCGATCGTGGAAATAATACTAATCATCGACAGAGTCCCCCCCGGTATTATCATACTTCGTAGTTTACTCTTCACTAACAAGCTCTATGAAATCTGGCAATTGGAGGAAATCAAAACATAAAAAAGCAACTCGACTAATTACGAACAACGCAACAAATACCTTGATTAATGATGAGACTCCGTAAATCAACGCTTGAAAGACCTATTATTCTACCTTTTAGCTATGTTAGCATTATGTTTCGACCAATTTGAAGAAGTATATTAATAAAATCTTTTTACAAACCTAATGCAACATCTGGCATATGGTCTTGGGAGATGTTTTCATTCTCTGAGAGCAGATTCAAAGTTTTGTAGTTACAGCCGAATAGATTTTGCTCTAGCAGAACCTTATGCAATATTCTGTTTACCGATATCATTCTTGTTGCCGCAGACAAATTGTAAACGTGTACCCCATTCACTATAGATATGCATGAGCACAATATAATATCTCCTAAGACTGGTGCCAATGGATTTGGAAAAGTGATCGGGAAAGTATGTCCTCTAACGAGTGCACTTGTAGTAGATAAGCTTACGTCCTTCTTCAAAAGCATGATATACTCATTTAAGTTACATGTCAAACGGAAAGGCTAGCTATGTGGATGACTGGTGCTATGTTGAACGGTCCAAGAACACTAATTACAGGAGTCTTGAAATGAATGATATTAAGCCAAGAAAGATGAAGTGGATAGCTGCATCATTGAAGTCCTTACATGCACTCAAGGTGACTAAACGACTTTAACAATTCTATTTCCAATCTTCTATCTCTTGCATCTATTCCCAAAATAATGTAGCAATCAGTCAACAGAATGCTGCACAAATCTCATTTACAAATTAAATTAATTGCTGATGGCACATCCAAGATCCATGCCATGAAGTATTAAACCAGCTCCGCATTAGGCGGAATGCCGACTTCTGTTGACTGACAATCTCGCTAGTAGTCACATCAGCTTTGTTGAATAGCCTGTTACAAATGGTAAAAGAGAAAAAAAAGTGTTAAGTCAGCTATAGGAAAAATCACAGCAGTTAAGATTGTTGAATACATTGGATTCAACCCCTAAGTTATTTATTCACTTGACTTACGGACTTCGCTTACATTTACGATACTATTTCCTGTTTGGTAATCCCTAGTTTTTCTCAGCCAAGGAAGAACGCTAGCATTAATCGAAGGAGCTTGGCCTAGGCTATGGAAGAGAAGCAAAGCATTCTTTGCCACAACAGAATATGACGTCTTTATATATGCCTGTTCTTCAACTGTAAGTAAGAGTTGCCGGAGCTATCTTATCTGGCCTGATCCTTCAGAAGAAACGAGAGTTTCACTTATGAAATTATGACACTGTCTTCTGGAGTCTGTCACTACGTTTGTATCTGTTATGTGTACCTAATGTTTTATAAGGTCGGTATGCAGTTCTTAGAGATAAAGCATTGGCTTCTCTAATATCGCCGGTATTATTGTATAAATGAGCCTCGCGTGTAACTCAAGCGTAATGTGACAAGTGACGTATAGCGCACCTATCTCTAAATATCATTCTGATGATGACGACATAGCCTCGATTTTGGCAATCTGTATCTCAGATATTTGGATTGTCATCTCGTGAAACTACATATTTGCCAGACAATTTTATTCAGCGTCTAAATTGCTATCGAAATTGCATCTTAACAAGTAGAATGTAATATATATCAGTTACACGATACGAGAATATGAAATAATGGGGAAATTCCCATTGTAGCTTTATTTTCTACGTTGTAGACGGAGGTAACGAGATCTTCGACCGTCTGCAAATCCACGAGTTGTTCAGAAGAGCTTATATAGTATATAGTAACCCTATGCATGCGCGGGTCAAGCCTGATTAGTTTTCTTTCACGTCTTGGTCCTTTTCAGTTCAAGCATGTCTTCCCCTTCCCCCATCCTCCGAGTGTTATACCTCCTTTGCTGACTTGAGTGGGATTTTCAACAAAATGTAAGAGAAGTCTAGCTTGTTTTGTGTCATTCAAAGTTTTGCTTTTTCTTACCGGTGCATCTCTCGCAATTGCCTTTAGCAATGTTGAATGAGGTTTTGAGAGGGTTAATTAGCTCTTTCTTCTTAGGCTATAGGATTTGCGGACTGGTCATGATCTACATTTAAGTAATCGTGATCGTTTACACTGCATTCGATAACTAAATTAGGTAATTTGACAAGAAGGCGATGAATAGGCATACTTGTGAGTAGCACAACACTTATTTTAGTCACGTGATTATAAATGAGAGAACTAACTGCAAAGTATCAACCATCCTATCATAGATCACGATGAGGTTCTCCGAACAGGTATAAGAGTGGTTTTCACTCTCCATCAAGAGAACTCGTTTATAACAATTGCATATGTTCCTTGAGATTATACAATACCTAAGACGGACCAAAGTAGACTGTATTGAGTAAGATGGACATCTGAAATCTCTACTATGCAAGGATCTACGATTCCCTTCATAGCTCAACAAAACTCTATCTACTAACAAGTTCTACTTTTTACATCAACTGAAATCAAAATAGGGGCCTTAAACACTCGCAGTATATGGGCCCAATTGATTTTTACAGAGTCTATGATTATTTTACACTATATGAAACACTTCTAAGAAAAGTTGCAAATTTTAGCAGCTTGTTGCGAAATATATGGAAATATCAAATTTGTTAAACCTATCCAAACTGATGAAGGTAAAGAATTGCTTATCTTGAAATCGATCTTGGTTTTTTACAAAACATAATTACTAGAAATTTGTATTGTGATCATCATATGAAATCACCTTATTCGTCTAAATCAAGGTCTGGCCTCATACCTTCATCAAGATCGACATAACGAAGATCAACCCATTTTGTCTTTTTAACAACTTTAAGAAAAACGAAAAGAACAACGAAAAATGGCAATAAGATATAAGCATCCACCCAATCTTTAGCCAGGAAGGGCTTGAAATAAGACCATCCTTGAATTAATGCAAGAAAAGCATTAAGGAAAATACCAAGCGCTGGTAAGTATGGATACCACAAGCCTTTGAATGGCAACTCTTCAACACTTCTTCCCTGAAGAGCCCAAGCTTGCCGGAATCTTATATGGTAATAACAAACAGAGCCCCATACGATAAAGACTGCGACACCAGAAAGGTTGACAATGTAATTATAAGCATTGGCAGCACCAGTGCTTATATTCATCAATGAAAGTAAGCCAAAAAGGTTCATTAAAATGACTGCGAAGTAAGGTACTCCATGTCTGTTAATTTTCAGCAAAAAGTGAGGAGCAGAGCCTTCGTTGGCTAGATGGACAATTGTTCTAGATCCAATGTAGATAGAGCTGTTAATTGCAGAGATACACGTCAACAAAATGAAAGCATTCACCAAGTGAGCCCCAGAAGCCCAGCCTGCTCTTTTGATAGCAATAGTCATGGGTGACTTCAAAGTCTTGCTCAGGGCATTGAGATCAACATCATTGAAAGGAACTGTTGCTCCATAGAATATGGCGATCCCCATATAAATCACAATTATCCTCACAATAACAGCTTTGAAAGCTTTTGGTAGCTTACTTGGATTTCTCGTTTCAGCAGCAGCCACGGCTGGAATTTCTGTCCCACTGTAAAAGGTGGATGCAAAAACGAAACTACTCACCACAGATTTGAATCCGTTCTGCAAATAGCCAGGATCATTCCAATAATGGAACCCAAATGCGGGAGTCCCCTTGACACCACCAGCCATGTAAACGATTGAAAAGATATAGAAAGCGACAAGTCCAATAATTTTCATCATCGCAAGCCAGTATTCAGCTTCACCAAAAGCTCCGACTCCAAGAAATTGAAAGGCGAGAAAGGTTGCCCAAAAGATTAAAACATAGCCATATATAGGGACTTGAGGCCCCCAAAATTCCATAATTGCAGCTGTCGTGTTATACTCATTAGCCAAGACGGCAATCCAGATGATAACGTAATTCCATCCTACCGTGCCACCAAATGCAGGGTCAACAAATCTATTCCCAATGGTAGAGAAAGCACAACCCGATGCATATAAAGTGACTAACTCTCCTAAGGACGAAATCATAATTGCTGCGATTATACCAACGATTGCAAACGACAATAGTAAAGAAAGAGGACCATTCTTCAAAGCTAAAGAAGCACCAATCAAAATTCCTGGTCCTATAATCCCTGCCAAACTAAGAAGAGCCACATGTCTTTCTTTTAAGCTCGTTTTAAGATGGGGCTGGCCAATTTGGTCCAGAGAGATAGATTCATCATAGTCAACATGTGTTGAATTCTGTTGCTTTATCTCCACAGCTGTCATCTTTCGAGGATTACTTGTCAATGTCCAGAACCTTCAGCTGATGAATGTCGATAAAATTTCAGTGAGTTTCGACAAGCAAGATGAGTTTTTTATTATTGGTATGCCATCACGCAGGATTGCGTAACCGAGGCTCCTCCTTAATAGGGTTCGCAGCTTGAGATCTCATGCGGCTTTAGCAGTTCGGCCACTATTTTTTAAAGGTATTCGAATGGCGCTTTCGAACTCCTCATTCAGCTTGAAAAGCTTTACTACGTAGATGTAGGGGAATCATCCACACATTTCGAGACAAAGCTCGAATTGCGACTAGGACAGTTGCCACACGATTCCCAAATTAAGACAAGAACGGTCGTATCAAGGTTGTTCAAGCTCAATCTGAGACCTAATCTTCTCCTTCACAAGACCTGACTATTCAATGGAAGCGTGTGAATGTAGGGCAGAATCAGGAGTGTCAAGTTTACATTATCATATGGGAATATCGACGTTTATTTAGTGGATAGGAAGCAAAAAAAAATTTGTCGATCTAACAAATTTATATTAATTAACTGATTACCCGGCACAGTAAGCATTGGCTTACATAATCCCATAATCATATAGCCTGTCTTCAAACTGATAAGCCAGTCTATTGATTGAGTTAGCAACTAGTAAGCTCGTGTAAGATACAGGTTCTAGGTAACGTTTATTCTTAGAAGGTGTTGAACTTAGAATGAGTAAAGAGCTTTGAAAGAAGTGAAGGTAAGTCGAAACCAGTACTGCTCATTTTGCCATTAGATGTGCTCTTTATGCAGAGTCAATGTATTCTGATTCTCAACCGTAAATGAACAACTTCTGACTAGTTAAAGATGGTGATGTGGTCAGCCATCAAACTCACGGGGGGGGGGGGGGTCCAGAAATGGTCTTATTCAACCTCAGGTCTCAAGTCGGATCTCTTAGGAGCTTCCAATGGATGTAATTGGGCCAAGTAGGTTATGGCCCACATCAAATAACACATGGATAAACACAAAATGACTGATGATCTCCAAACAGTTTGATTTTCCTTAGGGGCCGTTACCCAAGCCAAAGCGGATAAAAGGGCAGCGACTATGAAGACTGCAACAACCGTGTACCTGAACAGTTAGTATCATTCACTCATCAAAAGGAATATGTCGGAGTATGACTCAATTGGTTTTCTCGTTACATACCCACTCATTAGAATTTGATCAACGGTGCTTCGTTTATGGTTTATTGAAAGTTAAGGAAGTAACTGGAATGAGCGGTGCGAACTTTGAACCTGCATACTGTCTTCACTCGATTGTCTCTGCAAAGCTCCTCTTAAACAACCTGCTTATTTTGAAGGCGCCCATAATTCTTTACACAATGGGAGAGCTATCTAGGAAGGTGTCGAACTGGCTTTTTAATGTCATACAACCCCAATATATCAACAAGGAGTTGGCATATTCTCATCTATATCGGTTTTTGGTAATATATTTGAATCCCAAAAGCAGAACCACTAAATTCAGGATCAGGACAGGTATATTCACCCACAGCAACACTGGTGCCACTGAATTGCTCGTCGAACTATTTGGAGTTCTCAAAGATACGCCTGAAGCAGTCCCGATACCACTCAGTATATGGATCCCGTTATCGTACCCATATTCGGACGCCAACAGTGTAGGTGTTCCGATCGTATTCGTCACCCCCGACGCTTCTAAAGGGCAGTATCTTAAACCGGGAAATCACGTCGACAGTCAAGGAAAGGTGTACCATCCATATTTGTCATCATGGCTTTCGGATTGTAACCCCAATAACCCCAATTCATTAACGCGGTACAGTCTAGTTGAGCTCATCAATGTGATCGAGGTGAGCCTTCGAAAAGAGTTTCCCATACAAGATGCTTCAGAGGTCTCTCAGAGTCCGCCATATCAATTGCCACAAAAGCCAGCGAAAATCGCAATTTCTGAAACCCCCCAGCTTCTCAAACGAGAAACAACTGGTCCTCCTCTACCTGAGAAACCTGATTTTGCACCAAGAGAAAACAACTATAGCGCAACACAGAATCAGCCGCCAATCCCATTAAAATACCAGTCGCCTCTACCATTACCGTCAAAACAGTTCACTCCACCCCCAGTGTACCATCCCCAGGCTACATCACCACCATTAAAAGCGAGTGTCCACCAGTCGCGGGCCCCTCCAAACTTACCGTATGCGAGCCAAGAGGTACCTTCGTTTGAAGACTTGTTAGACCGTGATGACTCTGGAAACATAAGACCCGACTCTAATAAGTCCAGCTTAACGTTAGAACAAATTGCCAAGCATATCAACTCATTTTTAGACGACGATTCTCCAAACGGCATTTACAATCTATCTTCACAGATTGAAGATAGCAGTCAGAGAGTCAATGCTCTTCACGAGCAGTTAAATCATCAACTGATTCAAGCAAAGTCCAACAGCGACATCCTAGCGGGGCATATTGATCATCTTTCTCTGCAAGTTAACAAGCTAACAGCATTGAATAAAGATCTTGCGGCGATGGACGAAACCAACTCTCAGCTCAAGGACAAAGTTGCTCTCAACTCTTCAGTTTCATTTTCATTGGATGATATTGTAACCGCCGATCTGGCATTAGTACATCAATTATACAATACGGTGGCCGAGATTAAGGCCAATAAAGATGTGGTGAACTTGATTGGTGGAAACTTTCATTCTCGACCTGAAATCATCAACAACGATAATCTAGATGTTTGCATCAAATACATTCGGACTCTTAGCAGGGAGACTTTTTGGCTCGAATTATTGAAAGAGGAGATAGCCAATATCATGGATCAATGAAGTTGCAATCTTATATAGACACGGAGTGCATATAGACGAACTCACGGATTAGGCAAGTGCGAGCCGCACGATGCAATTTTTCAGAAAAAAACCACCTCAAAAAATCTTCTCTTCCTCTATCTTCTCATCAAGTCATTCCTGGTCATACATTAATTTATCATGTCAGACGAGTATATGATCAAGCCAGAGGCAGTAGCTCCTTCTAAGGACACTTCTGAATGGCCTCTTTTGTTGAAGAACTACGATAAATTGTTGGTCAGAAGTGGCCATTACACTCCAATCCCTGCCGGATGCTCTCCTTTGAAGAGAGACTTAAAATCTTATGTTTCCTCTGGTGTTATTAACTTGGACAAGCCTTCCAACCCATCATCCCATGAAGTTGTTGCTTGGATTAAGAGAATCTTGAGAGTTGAAAAGACTGGACACTCTGGTACTTTGGATCCAAAGGTTACTGGATGTTTGATCGTTTGTGTTGATCGTGCTACCAGATTGGTCAAGTCCCAACAAGGTGCTGGTAAAGAGTATGTGTGTATCGTTAGATTGCATGAGGAACTTAAGGATGCTAAGGACATGGGTAGAGGTTTGGAGAACTTGACTGGTGCCTTATTCCAAAGACCTCCATTGATTTCCGCTGTTAAGAGACAATTGAGAGTTCGTACTATTTACGACTCCAAGTTGATTGAATTCGACAACAAGAGAGGATTAGGTGTTTTCTGGGCTTCCTGCGAAGCCGGTACTTATATGAGAACTTTGTGTGTTCACTTAGGTATGTTATTGGGAGTTGGTGGTCACATGCAAGAGTTGCGTCGTGTTCGTTCTGGTGCCATGGATGAAAACGATAACTTGGTTACTTTGCATGATGTCTTAGATGCTCAATACGTTTATGACAACAAGAGAGATGAATCTTACTTGAGAAAGATTATTCAACCCTTGGAAACTTTGTTGGTTGGTTACAAGAGAATCGTGGTTAAGGATTCCGCTGTGAATTCTGTTTGTTACGGTGCCAAGTTGATGATTCCAGGTTTGTTACGCTACGAGGAAGGAATCGAATTGTATGATGAAGTTGTTTTGATTACTACCAAGGGTGAAGCTATTGCCATTGGTATTGCTCAAATGACCACGGTTGATTTGCAAACTTGTGACCACGGTATCGTTGCAAAGGTGAAGAGATGTATTATGGAACGTGATACTTACCCAAGAAGATGGGGATTGGGACCTGTTGCTCAAAAGAAGAAGCAAATGAAGGCTGATGGTAAGTTGGACAAGTTTGGTAGAGCCAATGAAAATACCCCTGAAACCTGGAAGAAGGAGTACACTGACCACGATGAGACTCCTGCCCCTGCTGTGCCCGAATCTAAGTTGGTTGCTCCCGAAGTCCAACTCCCTAAGAAGTCATTGATCGAAGAGGTGGAGACCACTAACGACGATGTGTCCGAGAAGAAGGATAAGAAGGATAAGAAGGAAAAGAAGGAAAAGAAGGAAAAGAAGGAGAAGAAGGAGAAGAAGGACAAGAAGCGTAAGGCTGAAGACGGAGAAGAGAAGTCTGAGAAGAAAAAGAAATCTAAGAAGTAAGTGGTTTGTTTATCATTCACCTAGTGCAGCATCCTTTTTCTAACAACCGAAGCATTGATACGATGGTTTGGTATACTCTACTATGTACATTTATTTCATTAAATTTAACATGATCTATAAGATATCTTTTTGAGCAGTAGCGATGGAGAATTTGGCGTCCACATCTCTTGCTAGTGCTTGTATCTTGAGCCAAGTTAAATGGGCATTATCTGTATCACCAGACTCTTTATAATTCTCAAGAAGACACTGGTAAATGAGTAGCGTCACGATTCTTTCGTTATCAGTTTGAGGAGGCGATACCGATTCTAGACATAAGTTGCGATACTTTTGCCTTGAGTCCAACGAGGGGGAAGTCTGGCATAGCATATAGAGTATCAAGGACCGAAGCTGACCCGCATCTATGCTCATATTATTGGTGACATCCAAGAGATTCTTGAAGTGCTTACTGTTGAGGAGATTTGGTTGCGTTAAAGCAGCGATGAGTTTGAAAGACACCACGAACAACAGGTTTTGCAGAGTGAAGTTTCCAGCGAAGGAATTAGAGGATGCTTTTTCATTAGCGGCCAACGCTAAACTAAGGTCTGCGAAGAGTTTGCTGGAGGTGTTCACATCATTATCGAAGTGTGACAACACTACGAGATGAAAGGTGGAGTAAAGGTACAACTCGCTGAATTCACCCTTTGAATTGAAGGGAATGGAACCCATACCAAACACCAGCCTTAGGGAAAGCTTCGATGGCGATTTAACCAAACTTCGGACTTTGGAGTAATAGTACTTAGCTGCCACAATGTCACCATGGTATTGGGAGAACAAACCACACATGTACAGTATTCTAGGTGAAACTACCTGAAAAATACACGCGTTTGACTGGGACAATAGGTGGCTCCCCTTTTCCAACCATTTCTGAAAATCAGCAATGTCAGAGTAGTCCCCGTTCATGAATTTGAGCCACACAGCGTTAAGCTTGCAACATACCTGTGCGTAATCAAGTCTCGAATTCCTGATAGTAATTTGACGATCGCTGGACAGACCACGGGATAACTTATCATAGATCATCCCTAAGCAAGCCTTTATCACCTTAGAAGACTTTCTCCAATACTTTTGCTTGCACATGTAATAAACGCTGGTCAAAACATAGAACCAGATGACGAATTCATCAGAGTCTAGCCACCAGACCTTCAATTTGATATTACTAGCATCTAAAAAAAAATGGCCGTCTGAAAACCATTGTTTCCAACCAAGCTTTCGTTGCTGCTCAACAAACTCGGAGAGTTCCCGAGAAACTTGCTTGCATGCATCGGCATTTTGGGTTGCAATGTGATATTGGAATGAACCGAGAAGGTTCATGGCAATCAATTGGGGCTCCACATCTTCAATGTCATAAAAGACAGGAATCAACGGCGTTGACCCAAAGAGATGAAGCCGGGCATAATAAAGATTGATAAGGGCTCGAAGCTTTGGACTTATGTTGGAAGCCTTAGCCAATGACTGAAGCAAAACCAACGCAGTAGTGGCGCTAGACTCCATCAAGTAATTCACTTTGAAGAGGATGAAGATGCATTCGTGGTCGCTTTGACTTAAAGAGCGGTAGTAGTCAATTCGAGCGTTTATGTGGCGGAGAACTGATTTGGGGGATATTTGCTCTAGAATCAGAAGCGAGAGGTACTCACATGCAAATTGAATCTTCTTCAAGTTGTTGCGGGAGGAAATCGTTAACGCTCTATTGATGTACTCCTCGGCCAAGTTAGAGTTTGTAGTCTCGTGATGATAAATATAAGCCAAGCGATAGTATACTAACAGCTCTAATTCAGGGTCAAGGAATTGGGAGTTTTGCTTGGCAATGATCAACAACGACTTGACGGCCAACTTCAACAATCTGTGATAGTCAGATCCTCCAGTGGTGTGAGCGTGGAAGAGGAACTGAGATGACGTCCTAAATAAGTTAGCAATCGTGAAATGACACCTTGGCGCCGTTTCCAAATCCTCAGCATCAATCAAGATGCTCACATCACCGGCAAATGAAGGTCTGGATTGTTCGGGGAGGCTTTTAGTGCTCATATCATTATGGTTGTAAAGAACAAGAAGGGACGCGTTTAAATTTTTCGCATGCTACACTGGGATCATACCAGCATTTTATATAACAATATAAGCTACTCTAATAGGACAGGATGTAAAGAAGAAAACCAAAAAAAGTTAATGTTACTAATGACAGGGTGAAGTGAAACAAGGGAGATAAAGTAGTCAAAGGCAAACCAAGAAAGAAGATTCAATCATTGCTTTAATTTCAGCAAGTGTTCCTGTAATTGTCTTCTCTTTAGTCTTTCTTCGCTCAACTCCAACTCGTAATGATCCTGAACGTCACCGATGATCTTCTTGAATTCTTTTCTCAATATGCCGGTGCTCATGGCTGAGGATGTGCCGGTGAAAGAAGTTGGTCGCGTGGATGAAAGTGCACTTCCCATCAGCTGAGCATCACTGGCCTCGTCTTCAATAGGCGGGTGATCTAAATTGTCGGACGAAATTAACAACAGCTCTAATGCCGGGGAAGGCATGTTAAATTGAGAAGAAGACGGAGAGTGAATGGACGGAGATAAGTGAGAGTTTGTCTTTACACCTAGTTTCTCTACCCGTAGTAAGTTTAGCTCCCTGCGAAGTTTCGCAATCTCTTTTTCTTTTAAAATCACATTATCCAAGGAGATGGCAGTAATATCAACGCTCCTCTTGCTGCTGGGGGAACCAAGGTCGTTGGCAGATTGGTTTATGTGGGAAAAACTTTCGGAAGAAATTGGGGTGTTTACGCCCGAGTCCAGGTTTCTAAATCGATTGAGTTCCTTCTCAAGAAAAGCGTTCTTTTTGCGGTATTCTTGGATAAGCTTGAGAGAGCTCTCCTTGGAGTGTTCGTAGTCCTTCATCAAATAGTGATGTGAGAACCGAAGGTCGGTGAGAGCAGTCTTATATTCGGCAATGAGCTTCTCATTAGCAGAATTATGATTCTTTAAGGGCGAATTGGACAAAAAAGACGATTCATGGTACGAAACACTGTGGTCATCCAACAAGGAGCGGTCTTCAACTGGATTCTCGACGCTTGGGTCTGGCTTGACAGCAAGTATCGCATCGATACAGTTCTTGGCCCAGTCAGTTTTGAGTTGGACAACCGAGTCACCCGTAGATGGTGGGGGAGGAGGTAAGGTGATGCTTCTTTGCGCAGCGATGTGAGCAATATGGGAAAACAAATCGTCGAATGATTGTTGAGTAGAGTCATGATCTCTGGGTGTCATAGGCAAGAAAGACTTATTGGGAGAGTCCACCATAGACACTGAAGAATCAGCAGACCTGCCGGAAAAATTGGACGTCAATCTAACGTCCTCCACGTATCCGAGAGCCAAACATGCTAAATTGTGATTGTTCAACCGACTGGAAAGGTACTCCAATTCTTCGTTGATGTGCAACAATTGTTGCTGAAGAGAGTTGTTCAGCTTGAGGATCTTGACCAAAAGCGATGTATCCACCCCTGTTTCAAGCACAGTGTCTGGGTTCAAGATCACGTTGGAGGTAAACTGTTGCGACAATGTCATGCGGGATAAAAAGTACTGTTGTAATTCCCGCTTGTCATTAATCAATTGCTTTAAGCTCTTTAAGTCGCTTAACGACAAAATCGAGTCCTTATTGACCTTGGAAGTATCGAAAACGCTGTTCTCGATCAACACCTTCAAGTTGAGGTAGTTTGGCTGTGAAACGAACGACTCGTCGAGATCTTCGGACGTTGGCGTTGACGTCAAGCTGGGAACCTGGTCGTCTCCCAACGCTAGACCCTGGAGGCTAGACTGTAAGTGATTGTTGAAAGAGCCTTCCAAGAACTGAGAGTTCAAAAGCGTCAAATTAGGAAGGTCCACATGGTTATCCTTCAAATCACGGAGCTTGTTTCGGTACTCCTCTTGTAGTTGAAACTTTAGTAAGTCCGGGGTGGTATTATCAAGACTATACGCAAGATCTCCTTGATGGGTCACCGAGAACGGTGAAGACTTCATGAACGTTTGAGGGTCAATCATGATCTCCAGTTTACCTTTTTTCTAGCCTAAATTTTTCTCGAGACGTAAGTAGACGGAGCCAAAGATATTAGACGGGGGGGGAATTCCGGGCACCAGGAAGGATATATGAATTTGAGCGAATGGGCTTCTCCACTTGATTCCGCAATGCTGATTGTAGTCGGTGACAGGTTGTTTGTCTTGCTGACTGTTAGGGTGGAGGCGATTGTACTAATGTAATGAAGATCGGGAGGGATTTTTTCTAAGGAAAAAAAAAAATAAAGAGACGCGCCCACCCAGACAGTATACAGGAAGTAACTGTATTGGTCCAGCGTTTGCTTCTACGTCGTACTACTCACTGTGGAGAAGAGCTCGGGCTACCGCTGTCCCAGTAACGCATGCTGGCCACAAACATACCAGGCAGTTTTTAGTATATCAAAACAGATTTCTCAGATTGGTCCGGCTAATTTGCTCGTAAACTAAAGAATGGAATGACAACGGGCCTAGATCTGCACCGACCAAATTTCGCCCTGATACGCGGAAATGGCAATTGACCACGCGTGATTGCCTTGTTGAGACAAAATTACACCAAGTAACGGCCAGGTTAATGGTGTGAGAGGTTGTTTGCAGCCAGATTATGACTTGATGGAACGGCCCGATGTCAAGCACGACAAGATCCCGCCCCGTTTCAGGCAAGACGTGGTGCGGTATGTGACGTTCAATGTCAATGGAATAAAGACCCTCTTCAACTATCATCCATGGAATAATCTCCACTCTAGTTTCGATGAGTTTTTCACAAGGCTACACGGAGATGTGATCTCGCTCCAGGAACTCAAGTTGTCGCCCAACAATGTCACTAGTGTGAACATTGCACATCTCACTGGATACCGGACGTTCATCTCTATTCCCAAGTCCAAGAAGGGCTACAGTGGGGTGGGGCTCTTTGTACGGATTCCCACCGTTCAGGATCCCCCACAAGTCCGACAGCACTTGCTGGTGTTCAAGGTAGAGGAGGGAATCACGGGGTGTCTCACTAGTCCTGATTACGGCAAGCCGTATCGTGACTTACCGAGAGAGCACAGTATTGGAGGGTATCCGGAGATGTCGCCCCAATCAGCCCAGCTGCTTGACAGCGAGGGCCGGGCGGTGGTGGCAGAACTCGGCCATCACCTTGTGGTGTTATCTCTCTATTGTCCTGCCAATTCCGTGAGAACCGAAGAGGGCGAAGAGTTTCGACTCAATTTCCTCAGAGCGGTGTTTGAACGATGCAGCAATCTTCGAAAAGCTGGAAAGCAAGTGGTGGTGATGGGGGACATCAACGTCAGCATGGACTTGATTGACCACGCTGACTATATGAACGACTTGTTCAAGGAGAAGAAAATTGTGCAAGAAAAGCATAACTTCGAAGCTGCTAATCACCATGAGTGTATCAACTTCAAGGCTTCTACGCCTGCCCGAAGTTTGCTAAACTCATACACTGTGCCCACCATAGACGACGCAGGGCCACCTCTTTCAACGCAAATTCTCTATGACACCACTAGAATGCACCAGGGAAGACGTTTGGGAATGTACACCGTATGGAACACCCTCACAGGCGCAAGGCAATCTAACTACGGGTCTCGAATTGATTATATTCTCACCAGCTGTTCGCAGATGGCCAAAAACATCGTCAATGCCGATATTCTTCCTCATTTAAACGGGTCTGATCATTGTCCTGTGTTTACAGATTTTGTGGTTTCCACCATCTCTGAGGTCGACGAGCCACCGCCCAAGCGGATTGGCATGGAGACCAAAAATATCTTCAAAGTTGTGAAGCACGGTGACATTTCCCAAATGTTCCGCAAGCGGGTTCGGGAATCTTCTGCCATGGTGGAAACAAATGCTTCATCTACTGTCAAGTACGTGAGCCGAAAGAAGCCCAACAACCAAGCGTCCATACATAATTTCTTCTTCAAGCCAACCCCCGACGTGCCCCAAGAGCCGACTTTGGACGTCCAAGAGCCCCAAATTAGTGAAGCCAGCCAGAAGCGAAACACTTTCCAATCTCAGACTCCCATAGACATCTCCGAGGTGGCTAACATAATGTACGGCAAACCGCCAAAGTGCCATCATGGCAAACAGTGTCACTTGAAAACCAGTCTCACCTCTAAATCCCGAGGAAAGAAGTTTTGGTGTTGCAGCATAGGAGCTGCCAAATCCAACATGCATGAAGGTATCTCTGATGACTCCAGTTGTAGCTACTTTGAGTGGGCAAAGAAGGATCGGCACAACTCAACCAATTAAAAATGAATACTACAGAATGTCAATTAACCTGTGAATTATCTTGGGTTGTATACATCTATGACTTTTAGAGGCTTTTTGGGTTTGGACGATTTGTCGTCACGTCGTTATGCTTGAAAAAGCAATATTTTGATGATGAACTGAAAATGCAGATAGCCAACATAATAATAAAAAAATGAATAAAATACACGATCATAAAAGAACTTCTGCTATAGTACAATGTTTAGCAAGCTGACATCGAATCCTCATGACTTGCGGAATTCACTCAACACGGGGTAGATGGATTCAAAGGCTGCGTAGATCTCTTCTCTTTGCTTTGCTCCTGTCAACACAATCTTCCCGGAGACAAAAATCAACAACACAATTTTAGGCTTAACCATTCTGTAAATGAGACCGGGAAACAATTCCGGTTCATAGGACGAGAAAGTACCATGGCTAAATGCCAAACCCTCCAAACGGATGGGGAACTTGACGTCACAAGAACCAACAATATTCTGAATCTTGAAGTCGGTGAATTTAGCATTGAATCCCAACTTCTGGATGATACGAGCGTATTTTCTGGATGCAAGTTTGGAATCGTCTTCCGACTTGGCACCGGTGACAACCATCTTACCGGAAGCGAAAATCAAGGCGGTAGTCTTGGGTTCTCGAATTCTCATAATGACAGCTGCAAAACGCTTGGGGTTGTACTCGGCATTCCGAGCATGCAATGCAATGGTTTTTAAATCCAACCGACAATCCAAATTGACGGTAGCGACGATATTTTGTAAGGTGGGAATAATACCAGAGATGGCACCATCAGACTCTTCTTGTTTGGGTTCATCAACTACTACTTCACCCGAGGTTTCTTGCTTGACATTGTCGTCACCATTATTATCGCCTTGCGCATTCTTTTCAATACCTTGAGGGAAAGACAAAGATCCTGGAGCAGTGAAAGCACTGGCGCGAGCGGCGGTGGTAGGCAACTTTAAGGAGTCCATGATAAGTGTCTCTTTTCTTTTCTTGTTGACGCTGTATTCTATGTAGGTGAGATTAACAACTGAATGTATCCCGAAAAGCGCGAATCACAAAGTTGGACCTTCACACAATCAAGTCACACAATGACTTTGGAAGGAACGAGGTAATAAAATATATTCCAACAGGGACAGATAAGCAGAACAGTGGTCGGAGAGGGTTAGCTAAAGGTGGGGATAACTCAAGCCGACTGCAAATCGAGACGTCTGCGAATAGCGCGCGAGAAAAGTGGGAATTCGCGGGTCCTTATATAGTGACATACTCTATTTCCGGGTAACCCCTTTGCTCACCAACTCATCACAGATAGAGAGATATTGACCATCGCACGACGCTATTGAAGCAACCCATCCAGGCAGCCGATGACGGCCCCCTGTGATGACGTGGAGGTAGTGAGTGGTAAGAGGGATTTCAATGCAAAGAAACTCACACACGGGTATGAGTGTGAGTAATGAAGTTCATAGCTTTGTGGATGGGGGGCCATCTGCGACATAGCCAGCCATTGACACTGCCATATTAATAATGCCCAAGTGTCCCAATGTTGAACACGGCAAATGCAAGAACGTTATTTCGTCTAGCGTTCCTTGAGCAACTTGTTCCTCTTTTCTTTCTTTCTCAATCTTTCCACCCTCTTAGCATGCATCTTGGTGGCAATTCGTTCATATCTTTCCTTCTCTTCCTTGATTTCTCTTCTTCTCTTGATTTCACCAACTCTTTGCTTTTGAATGTCTTCCTTCTCCAGTTTCAATGCACCCAACCGGGTCTTGTACTGCTCCTTTTCCCGTCTCTCCTGTTCTCTCTTTTCCCAGGTGGTGATTTTCTTCACTCCCAATGCCTTGACTCTGAATGCATCCTTAGAGATCTTCCAGTCCTTACCATTCACACGAGATCCTTCCGATTTATCCTTGGGATGAAGAGGATCGATGTACTTCTTGGGAATCTTGCTGTATTCCATATCGGCAGTAGAACTCATGCTTAAAGGAGATGAGAAGAGTAACTATTTTTTTTTCACTGATGCGCTCCTACATACAACGCCTCTCCAGGACGGCAGCCACAAGAAGTGTGAATTCCTATGCACTATACACCATGAATATAATAATGTCACGAACTATTCATCATGAACACTGTCCTGCTTGTCTATGAGAAGAACTGCCTTTCGGAACCACATTCGCGACCGGGTGTATTTGGAAAATCCGTCTTCAAATGCCTCCAGCTCCCAGTTGTTGTCGTAGTAAACCCACCCTTGAGAGTGTTTGCCCTTATTAAATTCCTTATCTAGAGACCATGAATCTTCCTGCCACTTCCACGAATAGGTGTAGAGATCGTTTTCAAACACCGGGAACGGAAATTGCTCCTTACTCTCAGGACTAGGAGCCTGCTCCAACGATTTAGCATAGCAGTATGAGGGTCTTTCATTCGGAAGGAGAAACTTGGACCAGCCAATCCCAACCCATCTTCGCTCATTTTCAAGTATCTCAAACTTTACGATTTGCTTGAGCTGGGTGGGTGACACAATCACCTTCTTGATGATCTTAAAGTCAGTAAGCGTCTGAATGTTGTTAGACTCCCCATCCTTCATATCCTCTTCAATGTCACTGACGCTAGGACTATGGACCCGCGACAACGTCTTGTCAGACACCTTCTTGGAGCGGTTCAACTTGATATCCATACCGGTGAGATAAAAGGTAATGATTCGAATGTACACCAGTCTCCATACTAATCTTCGAATAGAGTAAGACCATGGCGAATGGTACGTCAATAAGAACAACCCGAGAAACCAGAAAAACTTTTGGGGTGGCACCACTGTCTTGGACACCAAGAGCTGGAGGGGGATAAGGAGAAGTGACATCACCCAGATCGTCATGAGATTGCGGACCCGAAGTTGCATGTGCTGGACAGGACGAAGAAGCATTTCAATTCTAACGGTGATGTTGTGGATTGTATGAAGCACTTCGTCGATTGTGGGCTTTTCGTTGAATTTCAGGTCATAAATCACCGAACTAATGGACCACACAACACACGACAATGAGATCGAATATAAAAGCGGGAGAATGAAGTGACTAACCATTTGCCAGTACATCACAATCACCGAGTAAGTCACCACAATAAGAAAGTTTTGATAGGGATCATCGTTGGTCCAGGTTACGATTTCTAAAAGGTTGTCAATCAACAAGAGGTAGGGGAAGATGTTCGAAAGAGCTGAAGATAAAATTGGATTCTCCATTAGCGACTGGGTGTTGGAGGTGGACGTGAGTAGCACCGCCTCCGATGGCTCGAATGATGCATAGAGTGTTTCTTCGTCTTTGTCTCCCATGGTGGCAACAAGTAGAGGAAAAACGATGTTGGAGCAGCTCCGAGGATCCAAGCCATGTGAGTGCGATATTGCGGAGAAATGGTGTACGGGTGGAGTAGACTCCCTTTTTGAATCGACCGTGAAGCACCCGGGAGGATTAGTGTGTGATGCAGAAGCGATTTGGGTAAGGTTTGGGGTTGTTACAGGCCATTTCGGTTCCAGAAGAACGGCTATCAACTGTGAACTGCACGAAGCAACTTTTCTGCCACGGAGTGGTTCTGTGGTCTAGTCGGTTATGGCATCTGCTTAACACGCAGAACGTCCCCAGTTCGATCCTGGGCAGAATCATTTTTTTTTTGAGTTTCTTTATCCATGGACTCCGTGACCTCTCTCTACGCCACCCACCAATACTATCGGGCCATTGCCGCCGGGATGCTGGCATCTACTGGTGTGATCCGGTGTGGCATGGTGTTTTCCAGTCGTGACACCACCAGTGTGTTGCCTCCGCACGTATGTGGCACTCTTAACTCTACACTCAGCAGTTTTATTATACATGTTCTAGTGCCGTAGCACCGATTATTTACAAATCTTTTAAGAAACCCTCGACTATTGGTCCAAGTTATAGATGGCTCTCAATCTGGCCCTTTGCGAGGCCATCATGGCACCTTGGTATGCTTGAACTTCGGATTCGGACCGAATAACAGAACCAATTGACATGAACAACCCAAAGGTACCCACAGATCCCATGATATACTGGCCCAAGGTTCTCATGACTCCGTTGGGCCCAGCACCGTTTTGAAGAATGGAGAATCCACCAAAGATTACTCCGATACACACTCCCACGGTGGACCCCATGATGGCACCCATTTTGAATTTCTCAAAGTTGGAGGGTTGGTGTGTGACGTATTGTTGTTGGACTGGAGGCATGTCGTACTTGAATAAACCAATATTTCACTTGACTTAGCTAGTCAACGGTGCAAAGGAATGATCTTTGGAGATAATGAGTTTTCGGTTTTCCCACCAATAGAAGAAAATTTATGTCTGGGGCGAAACACGACCTTTCTCGAAACTCACAACTACTCACATACAACTATCATGGGATCAACCACCTCAAAGCCGGAGACAAAGGTATTCACGCCTGCTACTCCCGTTGATTTCAGTGCATCATTCTTGTCGCAATTAGAGAATTCTCCTGAGGTATGTTTTTGAAGTTGGGGACACGGAAAGCATACTAACAATATAAGTCTGACTACTCTCGGGCTCAGTATACTGAGAAATATATTCAAGATCGGGTGGCGGCTGAATTGAAGAAGCTTGAAGCTGAGTCAATTAAGAAGTTTCAGGAAACCACTAATAACTCATTGTTAAAGGATACGGACAAAGACCCCAAGCCGGAACTCTCGGTGCCTAAATCAAATGAAAGAATTGCCAAATTGACCGAAAAGTTACAGGAGAATATCAAGTTGGCCAAGGTGGAGGTGCCATCAAACGTCCAGGGAGCCAGAGATGCCGTGGTGAAATGTTTGAAGGAGAATGGCGGAAAAAGCTTGAAGTGCTGGGATGAAGTGAGTGAGTTCAAGAGATTAGTGGAGAACCTTTAGACACCTACACGAACATGTGATATCACAGTCATGCCATGAAGATGGATATTTTATACGAAGATTTATTCAGCCATACACAGATGGTAGGTGTATTATTTATACTAATATATTCTTGCCCATGAGACAAATAGCCTTACCCATGATGTATAGAGGTTTCCAATGTTTGCCAAGACAATAATGGCTAACAACATATGCTTATAATCCCTTAGCCTTGTAGATAAGAATCAATGCGCTATCGCTCTCACCTCCACCAGCCAATGTTTCAATCTTTTCTCTGCTGGTAGAAGAAACCTTCTCATCGTTGAATTTCCACCATGCTTCTCCTTCCAAGTCACCATCATCCCTAACGTAGGATTGATAGTGACCCGAGTCTGCCGAAGACCCCGCATGGGTTATGACCGCCGATAAGTCATACACCGACGAGGGGTTTTCAGTGATGCTATCAATTGACACGCCCTCTGGCAAGATACCCTGGAAATCGTCCTTGTATTTTGTTTTGATTGACAAAACCTTCATTTCTTCCTCTTCATGCTGCTCAAGTGGCGTCAACGAAGAGTCCTTCTTGGACTTTTTGAAGTCCCGAATAAGCTCAAAGTTCTCCTTGTCGATTTTTCTAAACTGATCTCTGATTGACACCTTCTCAGCCTTAATAGAATCATCCAACATTTCTGCCAAATCAAGCTCGAATGGGAACTGGACCCGTCTAAGGATCTTAGACTTCTTTTGAGTGTCTCTTCTCCAATAAAATCTTACAAAATGCACAATCAAGTATTTAGGAAGCCGGGTAATGGACTTGGAAACCTCATATTCCGTATTGGACTGTAATGTGTCGTTATACTTCTCAATGGTTTCCTTGAGTCCACCAAGAATACCGTCTCTCAAAAAGTTGGTCTTGATGTCAATGTGACAATTTAGTTTCAACGAGTCTTCATAGTCAACCTTTTCATCCTCTGGCAACGTCAAGCATTTTTGCTTGGACTTAAAACTTAATCTGAATAAGTCGTCCGCTTTGATGGTTTGACTCAACACACTCAAAATTTGTGAGAACGCCTCCTCGGCATCCTGCTGCTTGTAAAAGCCACGATCCCTCTCTGCAAACTGCGGGAAGACGTTTCTAAACAATGTCAAGAAAATTGTGGGGTCCACTTTCTCTTGCTTTTTGCTCATGGTTCCAAAAAGGCTCTTCAACGTAATGGCAAGGGTCTCGTTGGGGGTGGAATTGATCCCGGAGGACACAGAGTATTTGGTCAACTTTTCCCGAATATCCAGAATCTGGAACAATGTCTGCAAAGAAGAATTTAGATAACAAGTGTTTCCCAAGTTGATCAATCCCGAGGGATCACTGCCAATCTTCACGAGTTGGTTTTGGTTCAAGTCCTCCAAAAACACCTGTTTCTCCACTGGCTTCGTGGGCAATTTACTCTCAGGAGTTCCCAAAACCATGATGGGTTGCTTGGGATTGATTGATAACGAAGAAATCAAGGTGTCATCATTCAATTTGCCTCCTTTCACAAGAATCTTTTGTCCGGCAATAGGAATGTCGGTAGCGCCTTTAATCTTTTGCTTAAACGTCAAGCCAGTTTCACTTGGCTCAACGTCAATCTCGTACACCTTACCAGAATTTTTAATCGAAACTGCTGTTAGTACCATTGTTGTCTTCACTCTGTCGGACATACTCTTTGACATGATGAAAGTAGGTGTTGATGTTAATTCCTAGTGGCAAACGTGAGTGCGAAATCCCACGCGTTCTCCGCCATTGATGCCAACTATCTGCTCTTGCTCTTTTTACCGATGATTCACGCCTTCCTCTCCATCGACACCTACAGTTTCTGGTTGCCTTTGGTGTGAATGGCAAGAGATTCATGAGGGTATGAATCGAATATTTAATATCAAGATTATGCAACTCATCTCAGTCTCGCGCCATGGCTAGTTTTTGCCACCGAAAGAGTTTGTCGAGGAGTCCATAACGCAGCGACCTTCGCTTGTGTAGTGCGGGTGTATATGGAGTTTCACATCACAGAAACTCACAAGAGGACTTTCAGACCCTAAGCTACTTTCAGAGAGGTGCAATTGGTGTATGACGATGACGACGACGATACAGATAAGCGAACTCGTTGGGCTTCTTTGGAGCTACGCCTGATGCTGTACATGCAACATGAGTCAGTCAGTATATAGCTCTGATGAAACCAATGCCAGAATACAGTGAATGAGCGGTTATTTGACTACTCTGCAAAGTCTGACGACCAACTAATGGCCGCCGGCTCTCGCATCAGGACGCGCATAGCCTGATTCGATTGTTGGCCATCAAGGTGACGAAGCGCCCGAGTGGCCTAATGGTTAAGGTACCTTCCTCCGGAGAAGGGGATTGCGGGTTCGAGTCCCGCCTTGGGCTTTTCGTTTTTTTGCACCCGACCGCTCAACTAACGACCTACTTTTTTTCTTAACCGTTTGCGTATCCTTTCTTACCCAAGTCTCCATACTCTCTGGTGATCCAACTGTCGTCAACCTTGTTGTCGCTGTGTGCGTTGTCTTCACGCTACTCCACTTCCCACACAACGTCAGGTGAGCAGCGCGTTAGGGCTCGAGCCCTAGTATTTGGGTCGCGCACTCCCATCGCAAAGTTTTCTCTGTGGAAAATTCACACCCTACCTTGGAATTTTTTTACGTACACTTTTGAGAGGTCTTTTACATTTTCTCATATCAACCTAATAGAAAAGATGGCCAAGATCAGTCAAGGTATGATTATCCCAATATCCTGTTGTGGTGCTAAGAGTGGAAGTTGTCCAAGATGTATTAATTGTCGTTGTCGAAGTCTACAAAGAAGCTATTTTTATGATGAAAATTGTACCCATCAAAATCCAGTTGTTAGCTATGATACATCCAAATTTTCTAACCACCGAGTTCAGACACACACCATCAGACCATATGTGTGAGTTGTCCTAATGTTGAGACGTGTAGATGATATCCCGCCCTTCAGCTTCACCATTACCGACAATAATATTTTTCTTCATCACCACTCAAGCCCATAAAAATATGAACTTTATACTAACATTCAGACGTTTCTTCTTCTAGATCCAAAGCTAGAAAGGCTTACTTCACTTCTTCCTCCGTTCAAAGAAGAGCTTTGCTTTCTGCTCCTCTTTCCAAGGAATTGAGAGAACAATACAACATCAAGTCTATCCCAATCAGACAAAACGATGAAGTTTTGGTTGTCAGAGGTTCCAAGAAGGGTTCCGAAGGTAAGATTTCTTCTGTCTACAGATTGAAGTTTGCTGTTCAAATCGAAAAGTTGCAAAAGGAAAAGTCCAACGGTGCTTCTGTCCCAATCAACATTCACCCATCTAAGGTTGTCATTACCAAGTTGCACTTAGACAAGGACAGAAAGGACTTGATCTCTAGAAAGGGTGGTAAGCTCGAGTAAGTCAACAGGGTTAACTAATCTTCCATTGTAATAAACGATTTCTGTACACGTGAATGTAGATGTCCCAATGTAGCTCAAGCAAAAATTGGTTTTGGACAAATTTTCAAAGGGGCCTGCGAATTCCGGGGTGGTTTGAGAAACCACTGATATAATTTTATTCTCCTCCTCCCATGTCATCATCTACTGCCATACAGTCCGACGAGGAGTGTGAAATCTTGTATGGGTTTGGAAGCTCTCCAATACAACGACATTCATCTACGTCCGGCCGTCGGACCAAGAAAAGATGGTCGTTTCACAACAATGCCAAACCCAACTTGGTGGAAATGCCGTCTGAAGTCACCAAGACCAGAAGAATGAGTGACAATACCGCCATAGATGGAGTCCATGACGAAATAGACCCTTACCACATTTCCCCGGCCCAACTCTATTCCACGGAGTCGGGCCGTTTGTTCCACGCCGGTAAATTCTGTATCTGCTTGGCGGGGCTCCCAGGGAGAGGCAAAACGCATCTTTCTGTTTCATTAACTCGATACTTGAGATGGTTGGGGGTCAAGACTCAGCTGTTTCATCTTGGAGATTATCGTCGTGCCACTGCCAATGAAGCCGGAGATGAATTATCTCCCGATTTTTTTCTTCCCCACGAAAATGAGTATAGAGTTAAGATGGTTGACAGCTGCTTGAACGACATGCTCAATTTTTTCAGACACGATAGAGGTCAGGTGGTGATATATGATGCTGTGAATGCATTACCCGAGCATCGATTGAAACTTCATAGGAAATTCAGCGAGTTGAACATCCAGGCGTTGTTCATTGAATCACTTGTTACCGATGACTCTATCATCTTGAAAAACATGGAGGAAGCCGCCAGATCCTCCCCTGATTACCGAGCCTGGGACTACGAAAAGGCATACAAGGATTACAGCGACCGTATTAAGTACCTCACTCCCTACTACAAGGAGATGAACGAAGATGACGACAAGAACGGTCTTTCTTACATCAAGTTCATCAACTTTGGAGAACGTATCGAGCTTCATAATTCCAACTACGGATATTTAATCAATAAGGTTGTGTTTTTCCTCATGAACTCCCGAATCAAGTCTGGCTCGGTGTTCTTCGCTCGGTGCTACCGAAATGATTTGGAATACGGTCAGGACCCTCCTCTAGATGAAGAGGGAAAGCGGTATGCCAAAAATCTTTCGCGGACTCTCTTCAACTATTTGAAAACACAAGGCAAAGACCATTTTCCGCCAATTGAAACATTGCCATCATCCACCACCACCTCTGGCACCTCCACTCCTTCTCGGCTAGAAATGAGAAGACAGTTGTCGATTGACGAGAAACATCCTACCGCCGGAGTCGATGGCATGTATGATGACTCCTTCGTGGTGTGGACATCCGTCAAAAAGAGAACCATTGAAACCACCAGATACTTTGCAGAGCGGAATATCAACATTAGACATCGGATCCAATTGTCGCAAAAGAACCCCGGAATCGTGGGCAACATGAGCGACGCTGAAATCAAGCAGAAGTACCCATCAGAGTATGAGCAGTTTCTCAAGGACCCCTACCATCATCGGTACTCTCGGGCAGAGTCGTACCACGACCTAGCCATCAAGATCGAGCCGCTAATCTTGGAGATGGAAAGAATGAGTGGAGACATTCTCATCATTGCCGACGACACAGTTCTCAAGGTGTTTTATGGGTATCTCATGGCATGTTCGTGCTATGACATCCCATCGTTGGAGTTTTCCACCAACGAAATCATTGAGATCAAGTTCAACGCCTACTCCAACATAGCCAACCGTATCCCCATCGAGAAGTAGTAGTTAGATATACACCCGTACACCCGCGACCTCTGCTCTCTCACATCGACCTCATTACATCATGACCCTAGTACCCACTGCCGAGTACACCGCTCCCGACATGAGCCGGTCGTTCACTCCTGGTGACGGCCCCCACACCACCAACGGTAAAACCACCCAAATCTCTGATATTGTCATCAACGCTGGTGGTGAAGATAGAGACAACCCTAGTGCTGCCAGCGGCAGTGAGCTAGGAGCCCTTCGAGCTCGTCTCACCACCCTTCAGGATAGCATCAACATCTTCTTAACAGCAAGAATGAAGGGAGGCGTACAGAATGACGATATAGAAAGACGAATCCTAGATGACGGTGTCGATGAAGATGACAGCGACTAGATCTATAGTGCAAGTGACCAAGTATTTACTAGTACATAAAGCCATATAAGATTAAATGAAGTAACGATTATTTCTTTCCCACAATTTGGGTCATGCTCTTGATTGTATTTTCAAGGGTCGTTTCCAAGTAGTTTTGCTTGGTGATAAGGTTCTTCTGGGTTTCCAAGAACTCCTTCTCATCTTTGTGAATGGACTCCAAGTATGTAATGACGTTTGTCTTTACAAATGCCTTTCCGATCCCTTGCCACACACGGTCATCTGCGGTGGTGAGTTTCTTTAAGTTTGTGTCTGTATGTTTGATCAAGCTCAAGTTGGTGTTGACGCGATCCAACTGTAGATTGCACATGTTCAACTCAGCTCGCGACTTGTTGAGCTGGTTGTCCATTTCAATTAGTAGTTTCTGAAGAGCTTCTGGGTTGACCGACATGATTTTATGATCTATCTAATTAGTTCCCTAATTAAGTCCCGGACGCTATATGGAGGTTTAGTAAGGTGAGGGAAATTTTCACGCGAACCACCATGTTGAGATTGATTCAGCCATTCCCGTGGATTAAAGCCGTTCCCCGAGCCTATGTGTCGCCTAGATTCTTCGCAACTGCTCCTTTTGGAGACACCACCGTCGAAGTCAACATTCCTTCCGAAACAAATCGTCTATCCAAGACACTTGCCAGGTTTTGGGAGACTGTCGATACCAGCTTCAACGAGGCCACCAATCAGTACGAGGTAAAGTTGGACGGTAAAGTTATCAAGACGCCTCTCGGCTTCCCCATGACACTCCCACCGTCTAAGAAGCACTTGGCATATCTTATTGGCCACGAATGGGCCAACCTTCCAGATTTGAAGATCAAGACTAACTCATTACCTCTTACGTCTATCACTGCTCGTTCGATCGACTTGGAACGAATCCACAGGGAAGGTCAAGAGAAACTTGATCTTATTGCCAAGGTGGGCCGCTTGGATGATGTTAAGCTTAATTTGTTACGTTACTTTGACACTGACACCTGTTTGATTTTCACCACTCTTGAGGAGTTCTTCGGGAAGCTACGTGAAAGACAGGAACAGCTTTACAGACCTCTCATCAGCGAGTTCGAAGACTTCTACACCGCATATGCCCAAACCAGACCCAATCTTAAGGGCAAAAAGGTGAGCTTGAATTACCTTGACTGTGAAACCGACGGTCTTAGGGGAAACAGACAGTCCGGAACCACTCAGGCCATTGTATTGGACTGGTTGAACCAATTGCCAATCTACGACTTGATTGCTTTAGAAAAAGCTGTTCTTTCCTCCAAATCATTTCTCTGTGGAGCCAGTTTGCTCAGATCCAGTAGCAAGAACCCTCAGCTTATCGAGACTTTGTACCAAGTCAACAAGCAACATGAGAGTGAACACTTCTTCAAGACCATTGACGAGATAACCGAGCTAGGCAATCTTGAGACCATTTTCCAAGTTGAAGAGTGGGGTGAGGTTGAAGACACCCATGACGTTGACAAGGTGGATTGGATTCGGAACCTCACCAGTGCTGCCATTCTTGCCCATTAAATAGCATTGTAGGCATAAACTGTAAATAGTCATATATGTTATAAGATACATTACCTGTTAGCAGGACCAATTTAGGCTGCCGAAATGTCATACGTGGTGTATTGATGAGCTTTCGACCAAACTTACAATTTATACGCGTGAGATTAATTTTCTAATCCTCACCCATTAAGAACATTTCCATATTTTTGACAACTACATTGTCTATGAGACGAACAGCGGGACGCTATGAGTGAAATAACAACTACGGATAAACCCCCTCCTGAAAAGGAGGATTTTGCAATCGCCACCAAAGTTCCTCGACGCGTAAAGGTCTACCTTCTTCAAGGAGAAGATTGGCTAGATAATGGAACCGGTTATTGTACAGGAGAATTTTGCAAAGAGACAAAACGGCCATTATTCGTGGTCCGAAACGAACTCGATACTGAAGAGGTGATCTTGAAATCGTATCTTGAAGGATCAATTCAATATCAGCGTCAACAAGAAACTCTCATTGTTTGGACTGACCCTAAGGGAAAGGACTTGGCATTATCGTTTCAAGAAACCGAAGGATGTGCTGAAGTGTGTGAATTCATCATCAACGTTCAACAACAGAACTACAGTCCCAACATCTCTCTATACTACGTGATTCCTAATTCTGTGGGTGACGATAATAACGACATTACCGAGTTGATTACCGGCCCCATCACTCTTCCTCCCGATCCTACCACTGGCAATCTTGAAGCAGTGCTTGAAATAATCAACCAAGGATCAAACTCTCAGTACACCCGGTCCAAAATTTCCACCTTCATCATTGAGGAACGCTTCTTTGAGAAGCTAATTGCGGTGTTTGAAGAGTCTGAGCGTCTTCATAAGCTTGACAACTTATTCACCCTCACCGATATTGCCAAGACGTTGTTTCTTTATAATGAACCTACGCTTATAGAGAGGTTGTTGTCTACTAAAGAGAACATCGTGGGACTATCGGGAATCTTCGAGTATGATTCCGAGTACCCTAAATTCAAAGCATGCCATCGAGATTTCATAAATGATCAATCCAAATTCAAAACCGTCATTGATTTGCCATTTGAAGACCAGCACGATCTTAACATCTTCAAAAAGGACTTCTACTTTAATTATCTCAAGAATGTGGTGTTGACAAGATTCTTGGACGACCAAACCTTCAACACCTTAAGCTCGTTGATTTACTTCAATCGGGTGGAAATCATCAACCTTTTAAAGGACCCCGTTAAGAGCGATAACTTTTGCGAACGGTTATTTTCGCTTTTTGATGATGCTCAGGTCGACGATGCCGTCAAGCGTGATGGGGTTCGGATGTTACATCAATACGTCTTGATCACCAAGTCCTTACAGTCATATCAAAAGTCAGAATTCTTCGCCACTCTAATAAAGAGCGGTCTCTTCAAGATGCTCAGTTTTGCTCTCAAGGATGAAGACGGCAAGACCAGGGTGCTTGGAACTGAACTCATTGTCATCATCATCGAGCAAGATGCATTCTTGATTAATTCCATTGATCAGAAAGATAAACCCGACGGCTTCATTGAAAACTTGCCCCAGGAAGAAACCGAAGTCAAGCTGCAGAAAATCGTCCTCTCAGATGACATGACTCTTCCATCTATTCTCAGCAACCTTTTATTAGAAGATCGAAATCCAGGTCTTAAAGTACAAGCGTTCGAAGCATTGAGAATGTTACTCGATTCCAACATTGCCCCCAATGTTTCCTCCAAAGATGACGATGATTATGAAATAATGAACCGGTATGACCATGACACCTCAAAAACACATGACTCTCTTGATGTTAACACAAACTACTATTTTGAGGCTTTTTACAATCAAGTTGCCCCGGACTTGTTTGCCGACTTCATCATTCTCTCTCAAAAGAAAGACGACAGCACGGTGCTTGGAAGAATCAAATCCAACGAGACCACCTATCAGCATTTATGTGACCTTGTGTCGTTTTGCCTCAAGGAACACGACGGAAAGATCTCCAAACCTTTCTTCATCGAGAATGACGTGCTTCTTGGAGTAGCGTCTTTAATTTCGCTGAAGGTCAAGTCTACTCTACGACTAAGTGCGCTCAGATGCATCAAGGGAATAATTTCTGTCAATGACGATCAGTTTACCCAATATCTACTTGAAAAGAGGATACTTGACCACGTTTTCACCCTTTTTGAAGAAAATGTATCGTTCAACAATTTAGCCAATTCCATGTGCCTCGAGCTTTTGGACTGTCTTATCAAAAACTGTGATCGTTCAATCAATCGCGGTCGACGTCAGAACTTCCGCTTCCTTGTTCAGTTTATTTACGACAACTTCAAGCCACTTTGTGAGTCCGAACTTAGCTATGTCACCACTGGCACTGATCTCATCAAGCTCGTGGAAAGTGGATTCTACGATAATAACAATAACAAACAGTTTGATCACCACGACACCACATTTGATTCCGAGGATGACGAGTTCTTAAACGGCAGCCACAATGTTTCTACTCCGATCAACGGCGAGGACTCTGACGACAACAAAAGTAACGGCAGCGTCACTGAGGGAACCTTGGATCATGATAAAGAGGCGAAAAACCTATTTGCAGACATAGAAGGGTCTTCTAGCAAGCGCCAGCGTCAGGATTACGAATCGGACTTGAGTTCCGATAAGGATGATAAGAAACCAGATGATGACGAGCCTAAGCAAAACGCTGATTCTGCCGTCGACGTCAAGCGTCGGCTTGTTAGCGGCCCCACATTGACCGGCACTTCGCCCTCGGCACATGCGGTCAATGGGGCAGGCGATACTGTGACAATCACTGAGGTAAGAGGACTTTGATGGGATGTACGGGCTTTTCCCCAGGAAGTTCGGGAAATCACATGAGCGCGGCGGGGTAGCCCATAATATATATTAGCTAACAGGAAGTAGCCTTTTTTTACTAGAGAGTATAGCTTTAAACAATGGTTCTTGATAGTACATATCTCAAGGATTCGGTATGGAAGCCGGACATTTTTAAGGGGAAGGTGATTTTTGTCACCGGTGGTGCTGGTACCATTTGTCGGGTCCAAGCTGAAGCCATGATTCTCCTTGGTGCTGATGCAGCCATTGTGGGAAGAAATGCCGAGAAGACGGATAAAGCCAGCGAAGAAATGCAAAAGCTTCGGCCGGGTGCCAAGGTGATTTCCTGTCCCAACACTGATGTCAGAAATGTCAAGAGTATTGCTCAAGCAGTCAAGAAGACGGTTGATGAGTTGGGTAGAATTGATTTCGTCATTGCCGGGGCTGCTGGTAATTTCTTGAGTGACTTCAATCATCTTTCTTCAAATGCATTTAAATCGGTGGTCGACATTGATCTTCTTGGATCCTATAATACCGTGAAGGCTACTTTTGAAGAGCTAAGAAAGAATAAGGGTGCCATTCTCTTCGTAAGTGCAACCTTACACTACTATGGAGTTCCTTTTCAGGTTCATGTTGGTGCCGCCAAAGCAGGTGTCGATGCACTTTCACAAGCCCTTGCTGTCGAATTAGGACCCTTGGGCATTAGAGCAAATTGTATTGCTCCAGGGGGTATCGAGGGTACCGAAGGGATAGAGCGTCTTGTGCCTGACCTCAATGCTTACGTGAAGAAAATCCCACTCCAGAGATTAGGAACAACTAGAGATATTGCTGACGCTACTGTTTATCTTTTCTCTCCAGCAGCTCTGTATGTTTCAGGTACCGTTCATGTTGTTGATGGGGCATCGTGGCATTTGGGTTCAACTTCCGCTGCAAATTTGTATCCTGTCAAGATCATTGAGAGAAACTCAGAGAAGCTCACCAAACTTTAGCCATATCCATATTTAATTATTCGTTAGAGTATTTAATTCTTTTAACAGCAAAATATGGTCGTGCAATCAGGGTCAAAATTTTAACGCGTCCAAATCTCAAGTAACGGCGCTATTTCAAATCCACCTTTTCCTTGATCTGTGACCAGATTTGATTATCATTTTTCATTTTTTCGTTTCCATAATTGTCCCATCCTTTACAATTTTGTTGTAATGTCCATAGATCCTGATACTCGCAGAAAGCTACTTGCGTTACAAAAAAACGGAGGTAACAAAAAGTGTTTTGATTGTGACGCTCCCAATCCTCAATGGGCATCTCCAAAGTTTGGCATCTTCATCTGTCTTGAATGTGCTGGTGTTCACAGAGGCTTAGGAGTTCATATTTCATTTGTGAGATCCATTACTATGGATCAATTCAAACCTGAAGAAACTCTTCGAATGGAAATTGGGGGTAATGACAACTGTAAGCATTACTTCAGTGAACAAGGAGTTGACTTGTCCTTACCTCCTAATTTGAAATTCGATAATTACGTGGCCGAAGACTATAAAGATAAGCTTACCGCTGAAGTTGAGGGAACTGAGTTTGTTCCCAAGGATCATACCGGAAGGACTTTACCAACCGCCCACTCAACTCCTATGTCTAATAGTGCTAGCAATACTAGCTTTTCTTCAAACAATGAGCCAATTCAATCTCGCCGTGGTCCTTTAACCAATGAACAAAGACTTAAGAATGAGAATTACTTTGCTCAACTTGGTTCTGCTAATGACTCCAGACCTGAAGACCTTCCTCCATCTCAAGGTGGTAAGTACTCTGGTTTTGGCAATACCCCTGCCCCTAGCGCAAGGGTCAATGGCGGTACTTTGGCAGCTCTCAGCATAGATAAGTTGCAAGCTGATCCTCTTGGAACTTTATCTAAAGGTTGGGGAATTTTTTCTTCAACGGTGGCTAAGTCCGTCACTGAAGTTCATGAATCTGTCATTAAACCTGGTTTTACCCAATTACAAGGTAGCGAACTTGGAGGTGAAGCAAAGAGAGCCATGGCTCAATTCGGCCAAAAGATGCAAGAGACTGGTAAGTATGGTCAGGAAACTTTTCAAACATTCACTAAGGATGTTAATGAAAACGGTTTGAAGAACATTGATAAGAAGCTCACTTCATGGTTTGATAACTTTGGACATGCCGAACAATCTTCCATTACTCCTGCATTTGGTATCAATAAACCTCAAGAAAAAACTAAGTTAGAGGGTATAGCTGGTGGTGCCTCCAAGAAAGATGACGATTGGAGTAAGGACAAGTGGGAAGAATTTTAGTATGTGCTAAATAAATGTTGATCATTATATTTTACTTTGCATTCTGACGCAGTGTAGTTTTGCTGATCATTAAAAGTTTGGGAAGAGGGCTTTCAGGTAAAATCTTAACAGAATATACAAAACTCTGAAAATTCTACATTTGTTCAGTGTTTTCCTAGATGCTCCACGACATCACTTGAAGATTGTTCAAGTGGTAGTACCTCAGACTGGAAACGAGATTAGCCTTTTTGCACTCATCACCAATAGATGCTTCGGGCCTCATAAAAAGCACTGCAAGTCTATACTCAAAAATTTCCATCCATAAATCAGCGCCGTGGCGCAGTGGAAGCGCGCAGGGCTCATAACCCTGATGTCCCTGGATCGAAACCAGGCGGCGCTAGCTGATTTTTTTTGTACATTTTCTGGTTGCAATCCGAACACGTCGCGACTTTTTTTTGATAGTGATCTACCCTGGGGAAATCTCATTAACTAACAACATGGTATGAAAGAAATTATCTTCTATTCTGATCTTTACTAACATCAGGCTGCTCAAACACCAAAGCAAAGAAAGGCTAACCAAAAGTTCGAAAAGAAAAACGTCAATAAATGGGGAAAACCAAGGGCTAATGATGAAAAGACTGAATTACCAGTTTCCAGGCCATGGTTATTTGCATTGATTTTCTTGGTCTGTGGTGGAGCTATCCTTGAAGTTCTTAGAATTTTCTTCAACCTTTAACTGTCATACTTGAAGCTGTGGACATCTCTGTCAACCAGAAGGATATTGGAAAATTACCCTTCCACTTCTAAGAACTATCAATCAAGTATAAGTGTTTAGACAGAACGCCACTTGGGTATCTTCACGCATTCATTGGTGCTTACTCGGTCATTGGAAAGTGTGTATTTCTATTTGTAATATTTCATCAATCATAATTTCATGAGATTTCTGTAGGGGGATCGCCATTTGTTCCAGAATCAACATCAAGAAGAAGTCCTTCTTGAAAATTAGACGCCAATTGATGTTCCTCGTCTAAGGAAGAGTCCGCTGGCTTGTCGAACTCAATCACTTTCACGGGAATATCCTCGCCAAAATCTTGAAAACATTTGGCAAAGTCATCAAAGTCGTTTTCTTCACCGGAGAAGTTGTAGGTACAAAACTGGATCTTGCGACTGTTGACGAGATTGAAGTATGGAGCACATGTTTCTATTTCGGTTTGGGAAAGTGGAATCACGGTTGGTCTTGTTTTCAGAGCCTTACTGGTTTGGGGAGTCAGACTGCCATTTGTCACTTTTGTACCGTCTACGGGCTTGGACTGAGATCCCATGGAAGAGATAGCACTATTGGCCTGCGCTAAAATGAGACTCGTAGCGGCTTGTGCAACATTAGCTTCAACTGGCTTTGAGGGTAATTGATATTGGTGAGAGTGAAGGCCATTTAAAGGAGATACTAGCCTCAACTGGTTGCTAGAATCAATCACTGCTAATTGATCTCTTTTAGTGCTACCACCCCCTGCCAGGCAATCGGGAATAGTGATAAACCGGCGTGCCTTTAAGGATGGTAAGATCCACGAATCAAGGAAATCAATACGCTTACACAGATCATCTGTGGTGCCTCCAAGACTATTAGGATGGTTATTGCTTAAGTTCCCACCAGACAAGTAGTTGATATTGTACCAATGAATCGAACCAGACTTTTTGGTGATGCACCCAAACCCAGAGTTGGTACTAGGGCAATCAGCCAGATCCTGGCTAATGAACCAAAAGATACTTTCGATGACTGCACTGGTCTTACCACGCAAAAATTTTCCCACCAAAGAGACTTCCTTAGGAGATTTATATAAATCCCACATGAAGAAGTTGTCTCCCCTCAAGTTAGAGTTGACCAAAAGCAAGTCATATGGAGATAAAGAAACACCGGAAACCCCACCAGGAGGCTTGAAGGTCGAGATAGTATCACCAGTTTGAAGATTAACAATTTTGATAACCTCACTTTCCACATTAGTCAAGCTCTTGGTGGTCTTTTGAATACTAGAGGCAGTGGAGTATAGTGCTTTACCAAGCACTTTTCCAATGGAGTTGAGGGAAATAACCACATCTTTCTCCAGGGCATCATTGGTCTTACGCATAAACTTGGTAACCTTCTTGGAACCCATGGCTGAGAGCTTATACAACCCATCTAGAGTAGTGTTAGAGATTGCAGAAACAACCTGGTTTAACAAAGGACCTGGACGGGGTAACTTAACTGGTGTGAATGCAGGTCTCCCGGAGGAGTCATTCTTGAGATGGTGATATTCACACTTGGTAGGAGAATATACCAACCAACTACCAACCACATCAAAAATGGGCTTTTGATGGCAAACGCTGGTCTTGAGTAGAATCTGGTCATCGGTGATTTCACCCACCATTTCTGGGTATTTGGTCAACACTGGAAGGCATGATGACTGACGCAACTTATGAACCTTGAAGTCCTTATTGATGGGCTCAAAAAAGTCATTACCCTCAACACGTTTCAAGGCGAATGGAACCACATACCCAGTACTGTTTGAGAACACGGCGAAGCTTTGTGTCAACTTGACGAAGAGTCGGCCCTTCGTCATGCAGTTTGGAATGGAGAGACGATGCAGGCTAATAATGGAGGGTCTCACCAAATTCACAGTGTAGTAGAGAATAATTTTGGTATGCGACACCACCAAGAAGCCTACCTCAGTGTGAGTAGTGGTAAATGGCTTTAGGGTGAAGGAGTCAATGTCATTGACATCCAACCGAAGCTGCGCGTGCAAGTACAATGTTTCTCCATTAAACACGGCGAGGCTAGAATCAGAGTTAGGAGGAAACCAGTTCCAAATCTCAAACACACCATTCCGGTGAAGCATGATGATTTCACCTTTTGGGCATCTTTCCACGAATGGCGATTCATCGCGTACTTCATCGACACCACCATCACCACCATCAATGAGGGTAGACGTATCCTTCTCGCTAACAGTAGCCGTCGCCAGTTTGATCTTACTCCATGTAGCAGAAGTAGTTCCTAGTTTGTGACCTTTCTTGGTCGAGGTGAGACTTATGTTAGTATTTGGCAAACAATTATTTCAACTGGTAAACACGTACACTTTATTGATTTTGACCTGATTATTGGCCATATCCATGGTAGCTGGCATTGCACGAGGTACAACCACCGAAGAGCAATCACAATCAACCCGGTAGCTCCGAGTTCAATTGACAAAGTATTAGAGACTTGGGAAGGTTTAAGGGACAACAAACAATGATACACTTCAAATGAGACAAGAGGGGGATTGAGGGGGCACTGTATGAAGGCGATAAGATAAGATTGGGGATAAAAGTCAACCTAACAGGTTTAACAATGACTCGGTGTCAACGAAAGTAGACAACAATACTAGAGCCACGGGACTAGTATTCAAAAATGACAATTCCAAAAGGTTCAGGGGAAAAAGAATGTGTTGTTTGTGGATGGGCAATTTTTTGTTGGCCCTTGACTCACAGTTATGCCCGGAACTGATAAGCTTTGGTGGATAACACGGGCTGCGCGCTGGAGCAACAAACCGGGGACGGAGAGCTTACGTAAGATCGCGTACGCGTGGTCATGTCTACAATCAGGCGAGCTAGAGGGGTTGAACCGGTCTAGGAGTGAGGAGGAGAGACACGAACGATGTATCACCAGAAATAGACTTTGACAAGATGCAAAAAAATTAACAGAGGAGGAATATGGCGCCATCCAATTCTTGCGGTGTAGATAGATCAGTGGACTAGAGCAGGTGGCGAGGTGGAAGGAAAGCTGAGGGTCACGTGCCGCGCAGGGGAATAATCCCCTAGTCATCCACACTGATCTCCTGGCGTTTTTTTGAAAGCAAATATCATCAATTGATTCATCATCGTAATCAAATTGTTGTAATAAGATGGCAGCAGACGAAGACAAAGAAAACGTGGTAGAAGACGTTAGCCATTACGTGCTGAGTAAAACCAGCGATAATGACGGCAATGATCATCATCCAACTCCCAAGAAACAACTCATCAATCGACCCATTGAGGTCGAAGAATACGATGTGGTGCAGATAAAAGACGAAGAGTCCGATTCTGATATTCGTGACGAAGAGTCCGATGACTCCGATGTGATTGTGGTCGACAGCCCAGAACGGAGGAACCAACTTCCTCCCGCCAATGATTTCAAAGGTCTTGCTAAAAGATTAATGAAACCTATTCCCGACTACCCTGTATCGGATGAAGCTCACTTCGTGTGGGAAATAAAGGACTGGGCTTCGCTTAAAGATGATAAAGTTCGGGGTCCACGCTTCAAGTGTGGGGACTTTGAGTGGAATGTGCTATTATTTCCCCGAGGCAATGGTAATAATTTAATTTCCATCTACATGGAACCTCATCCATTGAACGAAGAAAGTGAAAATTGGTATGTGTGTGCACAGTTTGCCTTGGATATCTGGAATCCCAACCATCCCGACTCCCACATTGCCTCTGGTTCCTCTCATCGTTTTAGCAAGAATGAAACAGACTGGGGATTTTCTTCTTTCGTTGATGTGCGCCAAATGTCTGCTGTTCAAAAGAACCACTCCCATCCCATGCTTGAAAATAACCAAATCAACATCACGGGCTATGTTCGGATCATCGATGACTCCTCCACGGGAGTATTGTGGCATTCATTTATGGATTACGATTCAAAGAAAAGCACTGGCTATGTGGGATTGAGTAACCAGGGTGCTACCTGCTACCTCAATTCGTTACTTCAATCATATTTCACCACCAAAATTTTCCGAAAATTGGTCTACCAAATTCCCACCAAAGAAACAAGTCAAACCGCTAGCGTGCCCTTGGCATTACAAAGGGTATTCTACCTTCTCACCACCGCTAACGATACCGCCGGTACTCTCGAATTGACCAAATCTTTTGGATGGGACTCTTCCGATGCATTTACCCAGCATGACGTGCAAGAACTTAACCGAATTCTCATGGATAAATTAGAAACCGCCATGAAGGGAACTAAAATTGAGAACAAACTTAATGACATATTTGTGGGAAAAATGAAGTCTTACATCAAGTGTGTTAATGTGCCCTACGAGAGTTCTCGCGTAGAAGACTTTTGGGATATACAATTGAATGTCAAAGGCTTTAACAACCTCCAGCAATCTTTCAAGAACTATATTGAAATTGAAATGCTCGAGGGTGAGAACAAGTATCAGGCTGGCGATGAGTATGGCTATCAAGATGCCAAAAAGGGAGTTGTGTTTGAATCTTTTCCTCCAGTGCTTCATCTTCAATTAAAGAGATTCGAATATGATTTCATGGTTGATGATTTGGTGAAGATCGATGACTTATACGAATTTCCTGATGAAATAGATCTCAAGCCTTACTTGGATGAAGACTTGTCCGAGGAGATCAAAAACCAGAATTGGACCTATAAACTTCACGGTGTGTTGGTTCATCAAGGAAGCATCTCAAATGGTCATTATTATGCCATGATAAAACCCAGCGCTGATGACAATACATGGTTGAGATTTGACGACGATAAAGTGTTCAAGGCCACCTCTACTCAAGTGTTTCAGGAAAACTTTGGTGCTGACGAGGCGTCTCAAGAGGCTCTAAGCCAAATGTCCCGCATAGAACAGAATGAATATCTTGTTAGAAGAGCCACATCCGCCTATATGTTGGTCTACTATCGTCAATCATACTTGGATGAGATCCTTCCCTCCGATGAAGAGGTAGATTCATATATTCCTGCTCACATCCCCGAGCAGATCAGGGCTGAACAGGAACAAATTGAAAAGATGGAGCGTATTCGCCAAGAAGCACTTTATTACATCAATGTGAAATTTGTCACTGTGAACAATTTCAACAAATTCAATGGGTTCGATATTTATCCTGATCCCACCATCACAAAATTCTACGACGAAAAGGTTTTTGACGAGAAAGCATATCCCCTCGTGCTAAAGGTGCAGAAAGAAAATAAGTTCTCCTCATTATATACATTGGTCGCACAGGAACTTGGATATACCCAGATTGACGATTGCTGGCCTTTCCGTCTTGTGCTTGTGAATCACAGAAATAACCACACCAACCGGGTAGATATTCCTGTTCCCCAGGAATACCACGATATGACAGTGAGCCAGGTTTACGCTAAATGCTTCAACAAGAAGTACGATGAGATGGTATTCTTTGTTGAGGAAACAAGCAAGGAACTCCACCATATCAATGACAAAGCTACGCCAGCTGTTACCCCTGAATCATTTGATTTTGACTCCGTCTATGATAAGCTCACATCGGCTCCTGCACCCACCAAAATCGACTTTCAGGAAATCGATGAGGGCGGTGCTCACTATGAAATATTCCTCAAGTATTTTGATATTGTCACAACTGAAGTCAGAGGGCTCACTCACGTTGTGGTATCAAAGGATGAGCCTGTGGGCTCATTGGTGGCCCGAATTAACAGACTTCTTGGCTTTGACGAGACAACACCATTGGATATTTTCGAGGAGCTTTCACAGGTAAAACTCGAGAACATTGACCTCAAATTATCGTTTGAGAAAAATGAATTGAATAATGGTGATATCTTGGTTGCGCAATTAAGTGACGTGGAATCTGCCACCATCGACAAGCGTATTTGCAGCATCAAAGACTACTATCGTTTCTTGTTGACCCGCCTTCATATCAACGTAAGACCATATCGTTCTTCTCAGCAGGATGAGGATATGGACTTTGTTGATGAAGAAACAGATGAAGCCCCTGAAAGCGAGGATATTGAAATGGCCAAGGAAAATTCCAAACTGTTCGACTTATGGATCTCAACGCAATTTTCTTACCAGCAGTTGGCTCAGGATATCGGGAAAAAGACCAGTGTGGGTGCCGATTATCTTAAGATTTACATTGTCAATAACCAAGGGGTACGGTATGCGCTCAAATCTACCCAGGTCTTATCGCAATTCTTTCCCAAAATGGTTTCGGTATCTACAACCACCAATTTCGAATATGAGGTGTTAAACATCACTCTCAAGGAATATGAGAGTATGAAGTCAATCAAAATTTCCTGGCTCAACAGCATCTTGCACTTTCAATCGTTTGACTTGCTTATGCCTAAGTCAAGCACGGCTGCCGATTTGATTCTGAAGTTGGTGAGAAAGCTTGAAATTCCTGAAGGTCATCTCAATAATGTTCTTCTTTGGGCCGGGCTCGACCATAAGTACGTTGATCTTATTAAGTTTGACCGCACCCTTGAGTCTATCAACGAAAGCTACGAGCTCTACGCCGGTATTTTCCCGGCAGATGTGGAGATTTTGTCTCATCATGATCTCATTAAACGGTATATCGATAAACCCACGGATCCCAAAGAAATCGAAGATGAAGTTATGCGTGAAGATTTTATTCATGCCAAGAGACTTCTGAAGGCCCTTAACATCATTCCTGTGTTCCATTTCCACAAGAACCTCAGTTATCCTCATTCGATTCCATTCATCTTTCCCGTTTACCCTGACGAGGAATTCCTGTCAACCAAGGAGAGACTCAGGAAAAAACTCGGTTTGGGTCTGCAAGCGTTTGGTAAAATCAAGATCGCGTTGGCGGATATTAATGGCAAGGGCCGTTACCTCGACCTCGAAAACGCAGAGCTAGATTTGTTTGACGAAGTGGCATACTTTGACTCCAATGTGTCATTAGCTCTCGATCACCCCGATCGTACCCCACGTCGTACATCGCATTTCGATAAAGGGATTTCTATCAAGTGATCACACACTCGTTTATAGCAATTTTAGGAAAGGTGAATTTAAGCATAATCAGGCGTTTCGATTAGCTTCAAGCTGGCGAATATCGGTAGAGCTAAGCTTCCCCTTCCAATTGTTCTCAGCACCGCCCTCTGAGTTTCCAACAACGTCAATGGTTACAATAGTGAGAGAGCTCATGCCGTGATCCTTGCGGTAGGAATTGACAAAATCGCCACCCTTAGCAGACTCGTATGACACAATCAATGCGTCGATACCGGCAATATACCCCGTGGGCCCACACACATCATTAATCTGATAGATTTGGAATGTTGTACCTGGAAAGAGATGCAACTGGATGTACTCACTAGTTTTAGTTTGTCTTTGTTCGTACAGCTCGAGAAACTCACAGTACTTTTTGTTCTTGAGAAGCTCCGATCCAGTGATTCCCACAATTAATGTTTGCTTTGTGACAAAAACTGCCATGAGAAGCAAAATTTTGTGGCCATCATGAATATGGTCAAATGTGCCACCAACTGCCAGGGTGGCAAACTGTCCGAGCTTGAAGCCTGGAGCTTTGGGCTTGACGGCGTTCAAAGAAGTTACCTTCAGCTGAACTGGGGAGGCATCAGCGTAGGACACTCTCTCTTCATGAGGATAGAGTATAACATCATAGCTCTTGGAAGGCAGATGATTGATGTAAACGTCCAATTGAAACTGGTAGTCCTGGTGGCGGTTGGTCAATTCAGTTCGTAGGGCCCCAAATATATCAAAGAGCACCTTGTTCAAAGCCGATGATTCACCAATGTGGCTCGTGACCTCGACATCAATGGCACACACGTGGCGGCGAAGACAGACTTCTATCGACAGGGAGTAGAAATCCGAATAGTCTTGGGATAATGGTTCGTTGATAACGAGGAGGGCACTCATGAGATGTAGTTGGTTTTTTCGCTATTTACAGTAATTCGCAACTATGTACACTTCGTAAATAAAGTCCCTTCACTAGAGAATGGACTGATACACCTTCCTTGCATAAGACGTCATCTTCTCAATACCATTTGTGGTGTCTGAGGTAAGAAGAAGAATATCCTTGAGATTGAGAAGGAGTTTGACGTCATGGGGAAGAAGATCCTTTCGATCTTTCAAGTGCTCATAAACCACCTTGATGGAGTGGTGGATGGGAGAAGAGTATTTTATGTTTTCCCGAGGGTCAATTAGACAGTCAGGGCGATATAGAATAACCCCGGACTTGATAATTTGCTTGTGGATACGGATGGCGTCCTCCGAAGTGGGGTCGGAGATGCCCAACCATGTGGAGTCGTATAGTCTGGAGATGAGCTTGTTGTATGATTCAACATAGTAGTTGGGCAACAAAAACTTCTTGTTACCCTTAAAAGACTGCTGGTCGTGAACTAGCAAGCAGTTCATGAATCTAGTGAGGGTCATGGTAAACGCCTCGAGCTGACTTTTGGTGATGGACCGTTTAGGGGTGTTGTTAGGGACATTGAGCAGGCGCTTTTCAATCACGCCCTTATTGTAGTTGGAGTCGCTGAAGTGATGTAACTCTTTAACAAAAGCCGAGAAGATCACGTTGAAAGTCTTGTCTCTTGGTTGGAGTGTCTGCGACATGTTGGATTCCTTATTTATAAGAGACGTGAGAATTTCCACCATCAACAGACTCGCCACGCTAGAGTCCACATGGTCATGCAACTTGTAGAGGAAGTTCTCTACAAGCATGATATCCACAATGTCAGCATCATGCGGAGGCGTGAGCTCGATCTTCTGGGACAAGGGAACGTAGACAAACGACTTTTCACCCTGAGACTCAGACGTAACGTTGGACTTATAGTACTCCACGAACTGTGAGGAGCTCAACGCTCCGGTACGCAACCCCGACTCTGCGATCCGTTTGACGATATCGCTTCTGCTCTCGTAGATTCCTCCCCACTTGGTGAGCGCATACCACACTCCAAGGTAGAAATCCTTGGCTCTGCCTAGGCCTATAAGCCCATCAAGGGCACCCATCAAAAGGAACTTGTTGATACCGGACTGTTTGCCAAGCGAAATAGAAACCCCGTCGGGGAGCTTTTCTCCATACTTGCCCTTGGAGTCCTTATACTGCTTGTCAAGAAGAAGACGGCGCACGTCTGCCGACCGTGGGCGGGTGAAGTCAACTAGTCTTTTTTTCTTACCGCTGAAAACAGCCCGTGTCTTGTTTTTGGACAACGGGGGAGGGGGAAACGTCACCAACGGATTTACTGCCGATTTATCGAGCGGCTCGTGGGGAACAAGCCCCTCGCAGTCGGAGATGACCAGTATCCTCTTATCCGTTTTCCACTTCACTTCTTCGCTGGGTTCTAGGAGATCCAGAGATGTGTTTGACGACTTGCGAATGAAGTAGAATAGTGACTCAACCTCGGGGGTCCATGACGAAATGTACTCAAGTCCCCGCTTGAGGTAGGAGTAATGGGACCCACTGGTGGAGGAGACGGCTGTTCCAGCACTGCCATCAACAAAACATCCAACAAATGTTGTGGCGAACACACTATCAATATCAATGAGATGGCGTCTGGACTTCTCTCGATAATCGACCAAAACCAGGGGATCCGCCTCGACCTCTTCCTTAGTGGGAGGCTCCGGGGGTGTAGCGGCTGTTATAACCTTGGCTAAAATGAGCTCAGCGGTAGTGGTAAGCTTGCTTTGGTTCTCGAGTAGCTTCTTAGTTTTTTCGGCCGACGATAGCGATCTGGACCCCCTTATGAGATCGCTTTGGTGGCTGTGGTACTTCTTTAGTCCGTTTAGCAATATGGTAAACGTCTGACTGTCGGGAATGATGACGGGGTATTTCTCAGTAGGCTTGGGAACCAAGATGTCAAAAAAAGACCAGGCGTATTCCTGGTTATTGGTAAAGTTTTTCACCATCACGCTGAGACAAGCATTGAAGTGCTCCACCTTACACTGAGTGAGCTTCCTTCGAGGCACTTTGGACTTCTTTGCATCCACAAGTTCACGAAAAGAGTCCTCTCGGAAGCGCTTGAACATATCAATGCATTTTTGGGCCGTTTCGTCCGTGACTTTGCCCCATTCGTGGCACTTGGCGATGCCAGAGAACAATATCACGTATGTATGCTGATTACAAGAAATACCCCACTTCTTGCGGTCGTTGAAGTTCTTCAACGCCGCCTTGACATCACCACGATCTAAAAGCCACTGTAGGATCGAGTTCATGGCCACCACGCCGTTTTCTCCCGCAAGCTGCGCCAAGTACACCGCTCTGGAGATTTCGTTATCTCGAGCAAGAAGCTTGAGAGCATCCTTGGTGACCACAAAGGGATCACGGATCTGATCCGGAGAAGATCCAAGGAGGAAAAGCATGAGCTTTTTGTCGATGGGCTTTTTGGAAAGTCGCTTTATTTCAACGATACTTTTGAAAATGGTAAGCGACTTAGCGGATGCAGTGTTGACGTCGCTGGGCCGAAGCTGGTGGATGTTGATGACATTACCCGACTCGTCCTGCAAAATGTTGGAGTCGTATTTGGACCTGAGCATCAAGAGAGCCTTCTGTGGCGAGTAGTTGGTGCGAGAAGACACCACCTCATGTCTTTGTCTATGTTTGAGCGAGCTTCTCTCGAGCTCACGAGGAGTTTTCCTGATGACTTGGCCGGTCTCAATGAAATGTTGAAGCTTGGATTTGATGTTGGACGTGCTTCGAGTCTCTGTAGAGTACAGACGACTTGCCACGATCCTGGTGGTGATTCGTAGGCGTAACATGGATGGAGAAGAAAAACGAGCACCGATGATCATCTCATAAATATAATGGCTAGTATTTCTGAAAGGTACAACCAGCTACTACAGCAAAAAATCAAGACCGGCAAATACAACGAGGCTGAGCTCCGGAATTTGGAGTCACAGGCTGATACATTGGCATCCGACGATGAGACGTTTCAGCGTCTCAAGTGGTACGGGTTGAGACGAGACATCGCTAGTTGTTTAGAGCGATGTGACAAACACAACATAAAGGATATAATCTTGGAGTTGTTCAAACTCAATCTCGAGCGGGGCCGGGGAATACTTGTTCGGGAGTTAATGGCTCGATACATGCACAAGCCGTCGATTTTACTCGCGACAGTCAGTGGAGTGATCAATTCCAAAATCCCTGAGGTGGGCGAGCTACTTGTCAAGCGGCTTGTTGTGCAGTTCAAGCGTGCGTACGTCCAACAGGACCTCAAGATTCTTTACAATTGTGGAGAGTTTATCTGTGATTTGGTCAACTTGGATGTGGTGGAGGATATTCTTCTACTTCAGATATTCGAGGTGCTCCTCGAGAAGCCCACCAACAACAGTGTGAAGCTCAGCGTGGTGATGCTCCGGAAATCAGGCGGGCACTTCAAAAAGGACTCGTCCATTGGCATTGTGTTTGATCGGATGAGGAGCATCTTGCACGACTGCAAGCTTGGTGGGGATGTGCAAGAGATGGTAAGAAGTACCATCCAGAGCCGTAAACACCTTATGCGGTGGAAGTTGGAGGCCGAGGTCGACCTCGTTGAGGACGACGATAAGGAGACACATATAATTGATTTTGATGGCGACCACGAGCTCGAAAGTGACACCAACGTATTTCAGTACGACAGCGAGTGGGATGCCACCGAGAAGCAGTACCAGGAATTTCTTGCCAATGAGATCTTCGGTGAGTCGGAAGACGAAAGCGATGAGGAAGAACAACAGGAGGTCCAAGAGGTGGCAGAGGCTCTTGAGATCAAAGACATGACAGAGGGGAACCTTTTACAGTACCAAAAGACTATTTACCTCAACATCATGTCCAGTATGTCGTCCGACGAAGCCGTGCACAAGCTTCTCAAGGTAAATGAGAACAACGAATATGACGACGAGGTTCTTGTTGACATGATCATTCGGTGCTGCGGACAAGAGAAGACGTACTCCAAGTACTACGGGGTGATTGGAGAGAAGCTATGTGCCAGCAAAAGATGGCACTCCAAGTTTGTGTCGCAATTCAAAGTTTACTACAACAGCATTCATCAACACGAAAACAACCAGATCCGCAACATCGGGAAGTTTTTTGGTCATCTCTTTGCCACCGACAAACTAGCAGTGGAGCAGTGTTGGGAAGACATTGTCCTCACGGAACAAGAAACCACTTCTGCGAGCAGAGTGTTTCTCAAGTTTGTGTTCCAGGAAATGGTAGAGGAGGTTGGCATCCAAGAAGTGAAGGCCATGGTCAACGACGAGGTGATTAAAAGAAGAATCCCGGGAGTGTTTCCGGTGTATAACGTGGGGTGGGATGATGGAGATCACATTCGATTTGCCATCAATTTCTTTACTGCCATTGGTCTTGGAACGTTGACAGAAGAGATGCGACAGGTTTTGCAGCAGCTTCAGCGGCCTGAAAGAGGCAGGACCAGCTCCAGAGACGAGGGGTCATCGCGTGGCACCAGCTACTCGCGAAGTCCCAGTTACTCACGAAGCCCGAGCTACTCACGAAGCCCCAGTCGGAGTCCCAGGGAGAGCAGGAGCCCAAAGAGACAGAGGCTAGGATAGGGGGGTGGCGAGAGTGGGACGGCGCACGCATTCTAAGTGGTTTTGAGCGGGCTTGTGGGCTTGTGGGCAGAGATGGACCGAAGTGAGACAGGCCGCGAGAGTGAGACACACCGCGAGAAGATCCGACAGGCCCGGCGGGCCAAAATTCAGAGAAGTGAGCTCGCAACACCCTCGCCATGGTGGACCGAGGCACCGGCCAGAGGCAGCATAGGCCACGCGGCTCGGACATATCGCTGCGCATCGTTTCAGCCGGGGTTTGTGGTACAAATGACTCTGGAGTCACGCAGACCCTCACTACCAAGCCCTCGAGGCCGTGGCCAATATTGCCCAAGCATCTAGTCCACTAATTTACATGATAATTCTCTCCACATAACCGCACCAGGGGCTCTCATACTTGCTCACTGACCGGCAATACTGCTTCCAGAACTTCTCCGCAGTCCTGGTCTCCTTTCGACCCATGTCTCGAAGCTCTATCTACAGCATGATGGCAGCCGTGAAAAAGCAACGGACAGCACGCATGTGTCACGTGTGTAAAACGACGATTTGTGGTCTTCAGCCAATGAGCGCCCGGTAGTTAACAATTATTTGCACAATTGGCTAAAATTTTTCGTGAGACTGAGCATTATATAAAGGCTCAGGAGATAATTTTTATTTCAAGTGTTTCTAACTCCAAAATTTTTTCCAAACATGCCAGCTAAATTCGAAAAGGGTTCCGAAAAGAAGGGTGCTAACCTCTTCAAGACCAGATGTTTACAGTGTCATACTGTCGAAAAGGGTGGTCCCCACAAGGTTGGTCCTAACTTGAATGGTGTCTTCGGTAGAAATTCTGGTCAAGCTACCGGATACTCTTACACTGATGCCAACAAGAAGAAGGGAGTCTTGTGGACTGAACAAACCATGTCCGATTACTTGGAAAATCCTAAGAAGTACATTCCTGGTACCAAGATGGCTTTCGGTGGTTTGAAGAAGCCAAAGGACAGAAATGATTTGATTACCTACTTGGCTAAGGCCTGTAAGTAAATTAGCCTTACTTGTACATAAAACACCAAATTTCTTCCATTGTCCAAATAATTCCTCCATACTTCAATGGCAATTATCAATCTACATCCAAAACCGTCATGATCTTACCTCGGTTATAGATTTATTTCTTCATCATATATTTATTCATGAATGAAAACGTTTCATGCTTTTAATGTTTTGTTGCGAAATTCCCCTTCTGTAATTGGATACAATAAATTTAGTGTAGCGTGCTGCTAACCCCAGTGATGAACCACTTTGCCAGGCGGTCCTTAACCTTGGGACAGACTAGACTCGAACCCATTGGCCGAAGTGGCAAGAGGAGATATAGACGTCGGCATGATCGCTAAACGGCAGTCTACCATAATTGAGGAGGCGTCGGGCCACATTGCACACCATTTATAGCCACTACGTGGCCAATTCGAATTTCTACTTGCAAACCATCAAAGCGATTGCAAGATTGATGATGGGCGTCTCCTAGAATAGTTTCTATGAATATTTACAATTTGTCTGATTTTCAGGCTTTTATGAAACTTTCCCATAATCTGAGGTCGCCTACGTTTCCTCATTGAGCTTATCGCGGAAATCAAAATCTCGCTGTATATAAAGAACCAGATTCCCCATACATGCCTCGATCTTTAGACCCCAGAATCCACATGCCCCCAGTTAAAGTCACTTGGGACCAAGTCCAGCAGTCCGCAAACACTTTGTTATCACCAGCATTCAAGTCCAATGGACATGTGTTCACGTCCGGTGGTGTTGGTAACGACGAAAATGGAGCTTTCCCCGAGTGTGTTAAGCTGCAAACTGAATACGCCATCAAGAACTTGGAGAAAGTTCTCATTGCTTCTGGATCCTCTCTTGATAAGGTGATGAAGGTGTTGTTGTTCATTGCTGATGGCGATGATGCCGCTAAGGTCAACGAGGTCTACGCTAAATACTTTCCCCACGCTCCCGCCAGATCTTGCATCATTGTAGGGTTCCCCAACAAGCAGATCAAGGTGGAATTGGAGTGTGTCGCCTTCTACCAGGACTGTAATGAAAAGTTGTAGATTATGATTAAATACTGAATACATTTCAACGAAGGGTGTACGGGCGTAATATTTTTTCTACTTCGCATATCATGAATGATTTCAAGATCCCCGTCGAGGTCAACCCTGACGAAGACACAGAGTGGAATGACATCTTACGAGACAAGGGAATAATCCCAGAGAGGCCCCCGTCCCCCACCGCTGAGTTGGAAGCCGCGTTGGAGGAGGCTGTCAAGAAGCAACATGACAATCGTCTCGAGCACAAAGACTTGGATGAACTCGACGAGTTGGAAGACGACGAAGACGAGGCATTTCTTGATCTGTACCGTCGGAAGAGAGTGGCGGAAATAAACAAGCTTGCGCTGAAGCAAAAGTATGGCCTGGTGTTCCACGTCACCAAACCAGAATACGAAAAGGAAATTACCTTGGCGTCTACCAAGGATGAAGGCACCTACGTATTTCTCCACATGTCCTCACAGTCATCGCTACAGAGCCGATTGATTTCTACCATATTGTCTGAGGTGAGTCGAAAGTTCTCTGAAGTCAAGTTTGCTGACATTCCCGCCAATCGATGCGTGGAAAACTACCCTGAGTCTAACTGCCCCACCATTTTGATCTACTACAAGAAGGACGTGGTCAAGCAGTTCATCACGTTGACTCAATTGGGAGGAAATGACACCCGACAAGCTGACTTGGAGAAGGTGCTTGTTGATATCGGGGCTGTGGATATCAACGATAAACGTCTAATCATTAACCAGGACGACGAGGATTTACAGGAACAAAGAAGACTTCGGTTCATGAAAAAGTCTATTCGCGAGTCTAACGACTCAGATGATGATTTCTTTGACTAGCTTCGTCGGCCCTTCTGTCCGATAAGCAGACCAAATACAGGGCCCCAAGCAAGTTTCTCGGCTACATCCGCCCACCAGGCCCGGGCCAGTCTTTCCCTTCGAAGCGGCCACCCCCGCCCACCTCTATATATGGCTAATACTCAAACGCTCTTCAACCATAAAAACAACTCATTTCCGTGTGCATAGCCTCCTGTGGTGTACCTGAACATTGCCATTTGCGGTATAGTCAGGTATGCGCGGTGAAATTCTCACCGATCTGAAGACCCTTGTGAACATCTCCAATTCGTCATCCGACCGGAAATTAGTCATGTCGCATGTCAGTCATCAAGGACTGCTTGAAATCCCTAATTTACCGTCATGGAACCACCACGTTCCTCCTTTGCCTCCGGATAACTACGGTACTCTCCTACTGTGCCTGCACCTCAAGGCGGTTCTCGACCTGAAAGCCAAAGATAATGTGTTGGCCACCTACAAGCAGGCAGTAGGCGTGGGAGCGTCTGTTGGGAACTGCAGAGATGACATAGTGTACACTCTGAAGAAAGATAACTCATTAATCCCTACTTCCAAGTTACTTGACCTTAAGTTATCCGCCCTCAGATGTACCGATTGCCATGTGAATAACTTCCTCCATACTTTCATCTGCTTACAATGCCCCCATGTTGGATGTTCATCTCATGCCCATAGTCATTATAAACTTCAGCAACATTTATTTGCCATTGACTCTCACAGTGGTCTATTATACTGTTTTGCATGCGGAGACTATATCAACGAGCCTCAATTGGAGCACAATCGAACCGGCAAACCCCCGGGACAACCATACTCCGACTTCAGCTACCATGATCCGCCTCCGAACTCGGTAACGGGTCTTAAAGGTTTCGTTAATCTTGGGTCCACTTGTTTCATGAGCTGTATTTTACAGTCCTTCATACACAATCCTATTATCAAGTATCAGATTTTCAACAACGACAATCATCTTTTCTTTTGTGACTCGGCATTTGACTACCATGAGGGTGAGCTTATCGATGAGACCAACGGATGCATCACTTGCAGTATCGACAAGATCTTTAGTGATTTTTACACGTCTGATAATGTCGAAGGTTATGGGATGACAAACTTGCTTCAGACCGCTTGGCACAAAAACAAGTCGCTTGCCGGATTCCAGGAACAAGACGCTCATGAATTCTGGCAATTTCTACTCAACGAATTTCACTTGGACCATGAACGAATTAAACGGGCGGCCGACATCGAGGAGGAGCAATGTTCATGTATAACCTGCAACACATTCTCCGGAGAACTTGAATCCAACATCAAATGCCTCAACTGCAAATCCATCACATCCACCACTGATCCGTTGGTGGATCTTTCTTTGGAAATCAGTCGACTTGAGCTGAAAGGCAACAAGCAGCCTGTTTCCCTATACGACTGTCTTGATCTTTTCACCAAGGATGAAAAGCTTGATGTGATGTACACCTGTCGTTCATGCAGCAAGCAATCCAAGGCCATCAAATCACTCAAAATTAAAAAACTTCCTCCGGTATTAACATTCCAATTGAAGCGGTTCGAACATAATCTCTCCAACGATACTTCATCCAAAATTCATGTTCCCGTGAAGACGCCGCTATTTTTGAACATGACAAAGTACACGTTTGACCACTCCTCCAATGAAGTCGACCACAACAAAATCTACGAGCTATTCACAGTAGTGACACACATTGGGTCCGTCAACACTGGCCATTACATTGTCATGGTGAAAAATGGCTCTGGACAGTGGCTCAAATTTGATGATAGCGTGATTTCTATGATATCCCAAGAAGAAGTCATCAACACAAATGCCTACTTGTTGTTTTACATCACCCATAAGATATAGCATAAACTATTCATCAATTAATACTGCCACACGTACCACCATTTACCCCAAGCTTCCCTTGAAGGCTTATAACTCTACTTTGATTGTTCTCGCCTAAAACAAGTTAACTTATTCATGAATTCATTAGTCTAATTTGATTGAAAATCTTGAGCAGAAATGTTGGCCTTTTGGCACATCTTAGTGAACACTCCATCCTTGACAAAGAGCTCCCAAGGAGTACCCTTTTCAACAATGCGTCCCTCATCCATCACTAGGATACGGTCGTATTGCAAGATGGTCTTCAAGCGATGAGCAATACACAAAATGGTGGATTGCTCAAACTCCTGAACGATGGTTTCTTGGATCTTAGCATCGGTCTCATAATCAACCGACGACGTGGCTTCATCCAAAATGAGAATCTTGGAGTTTTTCACCAAAGCTCTGGCCAAGGCAATGAGCTGCTTCTCACCAAGGGAGAAGTTGTTACCGTCGTCTTCCACCATTTGATCCAAGTGGAACTTGGGGAGATCGTCATAGTTGACGTTGTTCCTTTGATCAAGCTTGAGATTCTTGACTTTGAAGATGGTCAATTCGTCAATCAATCCAGCACGACGCAAGGAATCCCATAAGACGTCATCGTTATATTCATTGAAAGGGTCCAAATTCTTTCTAATGGAGCCTTGGAAAAGAACGGGATCTTGAGGAATGATGGATAAATTGGATCTGAGGTCACAAAGGCCCAATTTACCAATGTCCAATCCATCCACCGAGATAGCCCCCGAGTCCAATTCGTTCAACCGGTACAATGCACACATGATGGACGACTTACCAGCACCAGTTCTTCCACAGATACCGACTTTTTCGCCCGGGTAGACGCTGAAGCTCAAGTCTTTCAACACCAATGGAAGGTTGGGTCTGTATCTGAAACCAACGTGGTTGAACTCAATGTAGCCAGATTCTGGCCATTCTGCAGGGGGCTTGTTTTCAGGTACTTCATAAGCAGCCTCCTGAGGCAAGTGGAAAGCATATGCGTGCAATCTCTCTACCGAGTTCATTTCGTTTTCGACTTGAGTCATGGATCTGATTGTCAACGACAACAATCCCACAATTTGAATGACGTAACTCAACAACAAACCAGTCGAAGATGCACTAATGTTGAATTGATCAGTGATGCACAAGATACAAATGATCAATGCAAAAGCACTGGCCACAATATCCAAATGAACACTCAACCATCTCTGGTTAGCAATCGACAAGTAGTATGCCTCATTCATCTTGTTCAAGTAGTGGTCGTTTCTGTGGATGAAAATGTCTTCAGCTTTATAAGCCTGAATGGTTTGCATTCCACTGAGGGTTTCATTAAAGTTGTTGTAGACCACTGATCTTTGCAAAGCCTCCAATCTCTTAATTTCACGAGAAGATCCCGAGTAAAAGTTGGAGATGAAAGTAAATGCAAGTCCAAGGAATGGCACTGCAATGGCGAACCATGGGAGGTAGGTAATACACAAGATCACGATACCAATGATGGTGGCCAAGGGGAAGATGAATAATCTCAATTGCTCACCAATTTCGTTATCCAAAGAGTCGGTATCCTTCGTGAAACGATTCAAAATACGTCCCATTGGATTGGTATCCATGAAACTCATGGGAGCGTGCAAAATCTTGGCCACAGCCTTAACATTGAGAAGCTCGGCAGAACGATTGTTCATGTAAGCTAACATGGTGAACTCCACGGCAGTGAAGAACACAGTCAAAAAGGAAAAACCAACATAGAAACCAACATAGAAGTGGTCAGATAAGTTCTTGAATCTTCTTTCAGTCCAGTATGACAACCAGGTATTGGTAAACAATTGACAGAAAGTAGCAAGAGCAACAAGGAAAAGGAATACGGGAGCAGCAGAGTAACCAAAGATTCCAGATCCAAGGTTGATATACTTCTTGTAGATGTCCCAACCAATAGCATTGGTGGCTCTTTCCTCGTCAGCCAAAGTGCGTCCTGCACTTCCACCAGCATAGTCCTCATCATCAGAATCGTCATCATGGTTTCTGGTAACGGTAGTACTCAAAAGGTTTTGAAAAACATTATCGTCACTATAGTTAGCAAGACCGCCGAGGTGGTCGTCATCGACAACTGCGTCCTTGTTGAAGTCAGTCAATCTACGGAAACCGGCGTTTCTGACCTTCAACTCAGATGCTTTTCCAACATCGATGGTACCATCTCCATTCAAGAACACAATCTTGTCGGCATTCTCGACAAGTGACAATTGATGCGTAGCCAAAATTCTCGTCTTTTCTCTCAACATTCCGTAGAGCAAAGAGTTAATAATGTGCCTACCAACTCTAGAATCGACGGCAGAAAGAACATCATCAAACAAGAAGACCTCAGCTCCCACATAGGCGGCTCTGGCCAAATTGATACGGGCCTTTTGTCCTCCAGACAAAGTGATACCACGTTCACCAATTTCAGTGTGATCTCTAGCAGGAAGCATGTCGAGATCATCCTTCAAGGCACAGGCCAGAATAACTCGCTTATAGTGTTGAGCATTATATGGTTTACCAAAGAGAATGTTCTCTCTAACGGTGGCATTTTGAATCCAGGGAGTAGAGCACAATAAGATTTCTTCGTTGATCTCCATGCTACCAGTGCTTGGGTTTGACATTTTCATGAATCCAGCCAATGCGGCCAAGAGTGAAGATTTACCGCTTCCAATTACTCCAGTAATCACCACGAACTCTCCGCGGTTGATGGATAAGTTTATGTCCATTAAACCGGGGAACGAGGAGTCACCGATCGATGAATTGACAGAGTGAACGGGCTCAAAGAAAGTATCATTGGAAGAGCGAGACGCAGAAACGGAGTAGTGCTTCTCATAAGGATTGGCATGCACAATGTTGTCTTGCTTGGGCTCCTTCTTTAAAGTCTTGGTCTTTTTGGACTGTTTCTCAGACAATCCGTTGCTCATGTTATCCCAAAGGGAGTCATTCTCGTCAATTTCATCGTGGAAGTTTTCCCAGGTGAAATCAGCATGACTGAGCTTGATGACAGTGTCAGGCTTCTTTTCAAAAGATTCTTCGTCGCTGTAAATATCAGTCTTGAACTCAAACTCCGAGTTGGTGTCACCGGCAATGTAGTACTTGTCAACGTTGGCGTCCAACTTCTCCACCAATTCATCATTAAATTCCGAGGCACTCAAGTAGTCTTGACAGCGCTTGAAGCCAATGAAGGCGTCAGCACCGGTAGCCAAGGCAATTGGCAACAACATGATGGCTTGGGCCAAGATAGAAAACAACGAAAGCGAAGAGAACACTTCACCAGGGGACTTCATTCTGTTGCTAGCCCACATGGTAACAAAGGAAACCATGGACGTCAAGGTTGGCAAAGTCACGGCGTAGGCAGTGATGAAGTTCCTCAACACCTTGATCGTGAACAAGTATTTCATTTCAAGTTCACGAACCTTGGTGATGTTCATCTTGTAAGCCAATTCCCAGGCATAAAACTTGATGATCTTCAAGTTGTTGAGAACTTCTCTCATCAAACTAATTCTTTCGTCGGTGTGCTTGACCACAGTTTCTCTAGTGACAAACAATTTGGTGGTAAGCATAACACAGATAACCAAGGATACAATGAAAAGACCAATACCTGCCAACGAAGAAACACCAATGTTGATCAACAAAAGCACCACGGCAATAATGACAGGGATGGGGAAACAAATGACCAAGGGCTGGAAACCAATGGCCAAGTCGATACGAGCCAAATCAGTACTCATGAGCGAAGTAATCCGACCAATGGGGAACTTAAATCTGGACTTGGCGCTGAGTCTGAAAGACTTGAGAAGAAGCTCCTTTGTAAGAATCGATTTGGCTTGAGCACCGGTAACCATGGCGTTATGAAAATAATGGTTCAATAATAAGCCATTGATGAAGATGAGAACCACAGATCCAATGGTATACCCGATACCCTTGTTAATAGTGGGTTCAAGACCATAGTATCTGTTTTCCACAAAGTCTATGAGTCTTTTGGTAAGCAAAGGAGAAAGTGCTTGACAGCAGAAGGAGAGTCCAAGGAAGATACAACTCATGGTATATTGCCACTTAAAGGTGAGGAAAATGGCCCATGGAATGTACCAGGGCGACCAGTTCCATCCATCCAAGTTACCATGCTTCTTCAAGTAGCGTTTCCGGGAACTTTCACATTTTTTCTCAAAGTTAACAACATAACGCTTGTGCATGTCTTCCACCGTCAAGTTTTCTGGCAAGTACCATAAATCATCAGGCTGAAGCGTTCGCTTGTAACCTTTCAATAAAGTTGGCCAAAGCCAGTAGAACATAGCTCTACTTACAGGACTGGCAGATTTCCAGGGATAAGCAGTTCTTTCTTCGGGTGAGAGCACCGGAGGAACTTTTTTGGAAAAGAGAAACGAGAAGAGTCTCTTTTCATTATGCAATTCAGGTTGAGCTTCAAGGTCGACGTTTTTACGACCGGAATGACGACGAGAAGGAGTATTATTACCGTTGGTACCGGAGGAACGCTTTGGTCTAGCAGAAACATCCATGTGGCTGTGCTCAATAGGAGTGGTTGGAAATGCTTCAACTACCTGATCGTTTTCAGTAGCTTCCAGTTCAGGTCTTCTCTTCGGTCTTCTCTTTCTAACCTTCTTCTTTCTTCTCTTAGGATGAGGAGGAGCAGGAACGTTGTTGTTTGATACACTATGCTCAACATAAGTGTTGGTGGTATCTGAATGACTTGAAGTTACGGGATGTAATTGCTCAGGGGTATAATAGCGACTTTGACGCTGAAGAACTTCAACATGTTGCTGTTGAAGCTGACGTTCTTCTTCGAGCCTTTGCTCTTCTTGCTGGCGTCTTTGCTCATTTTGAAACCGTTGATAAGGAGTCAAGCCGTACTCTTCAGAGTAGGCGTTTGGATCTGGGGTATTAAAGATATCAGACATTTTTAGGCGACCGATACGTGGAGGAGGGGGGTATCAATTAGAGGGGGTATCAAGAGGTTTAAAAACGAAAGAAAAACAAAGAAAAAAAAAGGGTATAATATCAAGAGTCCAGGTGAACGACGGTTGAAAAGATGAATTAATGCCAGAGTCTAGCTCTTATAGATTTGAAAAAACGGGACGATGGCCATGGATGGAAGTAAGGCATTGTTGTTGGTTGCCTTTTTAGGCAATGAATCCTGCACACAACAAGAGGGTTCTCCGCAAAACTCGACTCCTTCCTATTTAGGCAACTACTAAAGGCCAGAATAGGAACTATGATTATGTGGCTAGGAATGGTTGGGTTGCATGATCTAACAACTTATACATTCAACGATGGCGTCTAGAGCGAAGATTGGTGAAGTGGTTCAGACATAAAGTACGATTATATGCTCGAGGCTTTCATGGTATCTACAAAACCAAGCTTGATAGCTACGAGGCAGGGACAGCGCCGGTAATCTGCAAAGGGGGGAAGCGCAGATGATGCCAGAGCGGGGTGAACGAGGCTGAAGATAGCAGATGATATTCATCATTCTTCAACGGCCATGGGTGTACGGCATACAGAATTAGGAAGATATAAATTCTATAGACTAAGACTAAGAGGAAGGCTCATCAATGCACAAGAATTTATACTTCTTCTTGGTGACATCGTAACAGTCTTTCAATGCATCATCATCAACAAACCAAGTGACTCTACCAGCAGCACCCTCATTAACAATAGAACTTGGTAGTCCCTTCTCAGGTCTTTCCATTATTATGCGCATAACAGGAGCCTTGGTGGATCCTTCTACCACAAACGTCACTCTGTGACCATGGGTAATGACGGGAATTGAAAGGGTTATTCTATTTTCAGGTCCCGAAGGAGCCTTGGAGACTGGCAAGCACCAAGCAAGTTTTTCCCTTAGTTGTTCACCATGATTAGGGAATAACGATGCAATATGACCATCAGGGGCACATCCTAGTAAAATTAGATCAAACACGGGTAATTTCACAGAATCCTTCTTTGCGAAATTATCAATGAGGAGTTTCTCATAAGCATCGGCACACTCTTGTGCATCATCAATTAGCGTTTCATCAATATGATAAATGTTGGGTTTTTTATCTCCTTGGATTAGATCAAAAATTTGTCGTTTCGCCTGTCCGTAGTTAGAGTCGGGACTATCAAATGGTACCAATCTTTCGTCAGCAAAGTAAACATCCCACTTGTCCCATTCAATGTCTCTTTCTCGTGGGAGTAGTCCCTGATGTAAAATCTTGATTAATGATCCACCACTAATAGCCACTTTGAATCTGACTTCAGTCTTCTTTTTTTCTTTCTTCTTCTTGCCATTTACCCCGTTACTTCCTGACCGCCGATGGGTCTTGCCACTAGTGGATACGGTATCCACGGTACTGCCCCCATTAACAGACAATGTACTATTGCTACCCAATAGCAGCGGACGGGAATCTTTGTTGGCTTGTATCACTCTTATCTGATTTAAATCAACGGTGTTGTAAAGTGTTAGATTTTGGGCGCCAATGATATGATCGGCCACCGCATCCGCCACTCCGTGGAACTCAGGGAAAGAATAGATTAATGGAACTGTAGTTGTCATCTAGACTAGATCAATCTGTGGTACAAACAAACAGTGAAATAACGTAGGTAACACTCCCTTGCAATTTTTGCTTTTCGGGCGTGTGAGAACTCTATGGAAAAAATATCCGTGCCCTTGATATCTGTCTGCAGGAAGAATATTACTCACTTCAGAAATCACTTGCTAGGTATTACCTATGATTCTGTCGTACCTTGAGCTTACAGGAAAGCTACTCAATGATTACTTAGTGTCAGAGTACCCCAAAGATGGAGACTATGGGCGTGAGAAGGAAGTCTTTGGGGCTAAGAGCCAACAATGGTCAATTACAAGTGGTGGCAAAGTAATCCTCTCTATCAACGTGGTTGAATTGGCGGCTGAAAATATCGTTCTCATCAATTTGGTTCATCCTGATAGCAAAGTTGATAATGTGATGATAACATGGGGTCACGACCTACAAGCTCAACTACCAGTGGAGGAAATCAACGTACCCAGCGACGTTATCAGTGAGTTCAATAACTTCGTCAATGGCAAAATCAAGTTCTCCAAGATTGCTGAACAAAATAGCCAAGCAACCCAAAAAAAAAATACGAGAGAGGATGATTCAGTTCCAGGGCCGAGTATCGGATTGAACACTCCTGGGGTCGTTGGTGGTCCTAGTGTTTCAAGCGGATCTAACAGCCGGCGCATCCCCGACATGCCCGAGTTTGAAGACGAACTTGAGATCCAACGGCCCATGAATCCTCGTCCTTTACCTCATGGATTCCCCAGCATAGGCGAAAGTGATGTGAACCCGTTCGGAAACCCTCATCTCAAACCTTATATTGACCCTTTGAATAGCAATCCCGACGGAGGAATGTATCCGAGCCCTAGTCACCCGTTGTTTGGACAGAACCGTCCTGGAGCATCTTCACGGCTTGGTGTTCCTCCCGGAGCTCGATTTGATGATCCTTTGAGTGAAGATAACCTTGATGCGTTGGGAAGCGGTCTTCCTGGAAACCTTAGAAACTATCACAATCAAGGGTTTGGGGGTGGTTCAAACGGATATTTTGGACCTGGCGGTTCTTTCGGGAATGGAGGTGGCTCGTTTGGGCTGGGTGGTGGCTTTTTTGGCTAAAGCAGGGGTATATATTTATGATGTCATCCATGATTATTATTTCCGAGAGATTTTTCTTGTCTGTTGCTCAAGTGGAGAATATCATTCATCTCCCAAAGACCAAGGAAAATTACAAATGACCCCCTAGCATCACAGACATGGTTAGGGATTACTTTAACGGATTAGTTTCATGCAAGCCCCGATGTTAGTCCCGCTAGGCTTTAGAGTGCCAGGTAACGAAGATCCCGTGACTAATGCGAAGATATTTTTTACGGCTTTTCCAAGACATCTGCAGGTGTATTGTTCCAACGGTGGCTCAGTATGCAGTCATATGCAATAAGCACCCATACCGTTTCAGAAGTTGTCAAACTATGTGGATTCAATTGGAAACAATGGGCGAAAAGTATAGCGATCTGATTGTTTCGATGGTTTGGGAAGATGGGAATATATTGATAACCTTATTTGATGCCGTTCGACAATTCGAGAAACTGTCGAGCAAAGGAGTATTTCCAACTCGATTGTCGAACTTGGTGAGCTTAGTCTGACCGTGGCTTTGACGCATAGCAATGACTTTACTGAACGGCAACTGACGCTGATAATAAAGCATAGGGCTGGGAGCATATTCGACCAGGATGGCGGATAGGCAATGGGAGCACCTGCGGATGACTGAACAGGTGCAACATGAAGACATAGCGCTGACGGACAATTTACAGCGCAGCAGGAGACACGGAAAAGAAAAGGGCAGATGCCAGTGAAGCCGGGTGCCTCACGTACTACGTATAGTCGTCTTTGGCAATCGTCAGTTACCATTCCTACACTCTTTATAAGAAAAACGTCTATCAGAAATACCGTAACCGAAATATCAAAACAATTTGAAGAATACAGAACAAGGAAAAATTACTCAAGCACGGTCTACGTACTCAAATAAGGGCGTGACTGGGAGCCGGGAACTTTCCGGTTGGATGTGGCTTTCCACCAGGAAAGCTGGTGTGATTGAAAAATGGTGGGAAGGGAGGAGCAGAACCATGGCCCTTACCATCTCCTCCTTTTCCTCCTTTACCGCCTTTGCCCTTAGGAGCAGGAGCAGGAGCAGGGTATCCTTTGCTGGAAGCCTTGTTCTTACCTTGACCGAAAGAAAAGAGAGGGAAGGCTTGAACTGTAGAAAGAGCAGCGATAGCGACAATAACGGTTGAGAACTTCATAATTGGGTCAAAGTCAACGGATGAAGCTTTATTTTAATGGTGAAATCGAGGCTACTTATATAGCCTTGGATGGCAAAGTAAATTAAGGTCTAGTTCTGAAGACGGTTGCGAATTCCGATATGCCCCCCCCTCCCTGTTCGAACCTAGATAGAATATGCAGAAAAGTTTATGTGCAGCCGGTTACGCAAACAAAGAGTTGCTGCAAGGCAGATAGATCTTCGACAATAAGTGTCCATTACATGAAACAATACTAGATGGATTCAACCCATTGAAGACGATATAGCCGAATCATTGTACGGTGAGTCGTCAATAATCAATCGGAAGGCTTATAGCTCCATGTTTCCTAGAGTATAGGCTTGGATTCTTTTGTAAAATGCCTCGATGGCCCTAAAAATGTTAACATTCAGGCTTATTACAAAGGGAACGCGGTGCACGCTCGTGGGGTCCATAACATGCTTACTCACTGTATGACGAAATACAAAGTTCAGTAGGGATTATATTTTATGACGGAAAAAAAAAAGGTACTACCATGCGCGGTTACGGACCCGCACCTGGGAACAACCGGTTGGCGTAATGCAAAGCCACGGGGCATGGTAATTGAAAGGTGAACAGCCACCGCACGATAAAGCCAAAGACGCCATTTGTAGCGCACAGAGGAGTTCAACCTCATTGGGTAGCCCCCAGCAAGGAGAGATAGCAAGTGGTGGAGGCCGAGAGAATAACGGATGCATAACGCAATCTGCCTAAAAGACGATCTGAGGAATATTTTTTCCACAGGAGTTTTTCATCTGAATTGAATCGCGCATGTTCCAAAATCAGCGCGCCATTTGAGAAGGCCAGGCTTCATTGATAGGGGGATGGGTGGCTATCTGTGGAGATTGCTATTTGGGGGACTCCAAGTTAATGCGGCATTCCCGATGCCGGTGCAAGCTCCTGGCAATACCTTTGGGGGGGGGGCATGCCGAATACCGACAAAAGCGGCAGCACATATAGAATAATACCTCTTTGATAGCGATAGCACCATCGACCTGGAATTCTGCTGAGGCGGGCTCAACCTTACAGGCATAAAATTAGCCTGGGGCACTGCTAAATGAGCAATCAACCTACACGAGCAACATGTTTTGACAGGGGCGCCAGGGGCAGATCGTGAGGGCTTGCGACATCCTCTCACACCACGCGATCGTAGTATTCGTGGTCAATGTACCCTCCTCTCATGGATTCCCTCACATTACGAGTGAACTGGTTTTTGTTCTTGGCCAAGACATTGGCAGCGTTCTTATTCAAAGGATCGTTGGGATTGGGTTCCAAGAAAAGAAAGTTCAATCCAATGAATACCGAATTCAAATTGAGCACCGGCAGCCAATCTTCTCTAAGAATGTTGAGACACACATTTCCTTCCAAGTCGATGTTTGGATGATAGATTTTATTCAAGCACTTGATTTTGGGAGGTTCCATGGGGAAATTGCCGTTCACTTCCACCTTGAATTCAAAGTGTCCCGATTTGTAGTAGCCTTGATGGGGATTGATGGTGAGTCGAAAATTGAAAATATCGTTGGGATCGGGAAACATCACCTTGATGGTGGGAGGAAGTTCTAATGCAGTGATGTCCTTTTGAAGCCTGAGGTGTGCAGAGCTAACCTTATGCTCTGGGGTAGACGCCACGCCACCGGTACCATCTGCGGCCTGGGCTGCTTGCGCAGCAGCTTCTTGCTGTTTTTGCTTTTGGAGTTGACGGATTTTAAGCTGGGGTTAGTCAACAGATCCTCGCTGATTGGCGTGTCTTGCTATACGTACCATTGGGTAGGGATGTTGATGTGAGACTTGATGACGTTTTTTCGTCGGTCCACGCCAAAACGCGCAAAACCTAAATTCGTTTCCTGGAAAGACCAGGGCCAATTCTGGCACTCATGCAATGTCTTTTAACTGCTTACAGAATCGAATACGGACACCACAGTTGTCGCCGCCAGGGCCAACGGCTTCGGCTAATGAGGCTTGGTGGTTACGTAGCACATCCCGTAGGTGATTGTCGGCGGGAACAATGTGGATAAGGCACCGATAGGGCGAAATCACCTCGCATCTCACGGTGATGAGCCAGCGGATGTGAATTTCAGCATATTCAAGTAGTCGGTCCATCACCTCCTTCGAAGGGCGACGCAAGTGATGCACTGCGTTAATATCAATCTGGGGCATTTCGGACGCATGCCGGGCATAATCTTCGACGACAAACTGGACAGTGGCCACCGGTTCCATGCCTGCATGGACCGTAAGATAGGTTTGTATACTTGACCAAACTGAAATATCTGTCAAGCGTTGTCGGCTTTGTTTAGTTAATGCGTCAAGAATATACTCGTTGATCTTCAGAAGCCGTGGCCATTGAGGCTCAACCGCATAATTAAACACAATGAGCCACTTGAAGAATGCTGACGCGTAGTAATTGGCAAAGTGGAGGTCGCCCGATTTGAGAATGCGATCTACCAATCGGCAGTATTTGGCCTCCAAGGCCTCCGTGTTACGTAAGACATGGGCGATGGTCAACTTCTTCACGAGCGTCCAAAGCGACGAGCTTTTGTTGATGCGCTTCAATTTGCTGGTCACAAGACTGGTGATTATTTCGTACTCGCTTTCAAGAATGTCGTGGCGGCGATGAAGCTCCGTAAACACCCTTTCGTGGAGGCTAATGATGGTGTGGTTTTCGTTGGTGGTGATCAAATACCCCATGCTGGCATAGTAGATGTCATAAAGATGCTCCAGCAGCTGATGGCGGAGGGTGGTGTCGTCCCAATGGCGAAGATGGTGCCAGAAGCTATGGGCCTCTTTGAACATGGCCAAGTACGTATGCTTGGAGAGGCCAATATAAGTCGTCGACTCCTCTTCGTGAACAATGATATCACCGGGGGCAGCGTCGGGAATGATTTCCACCATTTTCCACCGGGCATTGTTGTTGGCGAGAACCTCACAGATGTGTTTGCAAAGGTGTAGTAGCATAAAGTGCGCATTTCTGCGAATTCCTCATCATCATGTCTTATCGAAATATCATAGCCTACGACAACCCCACCATCCCTCCTCCGGATACCCTCAGTCTGGCGGCCTACATTGGTGCCAGGACCGATGATCTTGTGCGGCTAGCGGAGATAGGTAGCAGTCGGAGTGCTGGAGACGTTCTCAGCGCTGGGGCCGGTTCCAATCCCATCGCCAACACGTCTGCCGCCAGCGCCCCGGCGACTGAGCCACCTGCCGCTAAAAGTCGGGATACTCCTCAGATAAAGCTCCTTCGCGTGATTGCAGGTGCCCACCAGGGGTGGGTGCGGTCGGTGGTGCCAGATCCTGTGACCAATCTGTGGTTTGTGACGGGGTCTGCCGACTCCACCATTAAAATATGGGATCTCGCCAGTTCCAAGCTCAAGGCCACCATAACTGGTCACATAATGGATGTGCGGGCGCTTGCAGTGTCTACTCGATATCCTTACCTTTTTTCTGGATCCAACGACAAGACGGTTCGTTGCTGGGACCTCGAGAGAACCAACCATCCTTCCGGGTGTCAAATCCGAAACTACCACGGCCATGTGGGTGGCATCTATGCCATGGACTTGCATCCAGAGCTCGATCTTCTTTTCACAGGAGGAAGAGACCAGGTAGTCAGGGTATGGGATATACGGTCTCGCACGGAAGTAATGATCCTTACCGGCCATCGCGGTGATATAACCAGCATAGCCAGTCAGATAGCAGACCCCCAGGTGGTAACCAGCTCCACGGACTCTACTATTCGTCTCTGGGACATACGAAAACAGTCATGTGCCGTCACCATAACTCATCACACCAAAAGCATAAGGTCCTTGGCCATGCATCCTGAGGAGTCCACAATTTGCTCCGGTGATTCTTCTGGAAATCTCAAGCAATGGGTTCTTCCCAAAGGGGAACTACTAAACGAGTTCGGGACCAAGAAGGGAATCATCAACTCGGTGTCCATTAGTCCCGACAACGTACTTTTTGCTGGGTACGACGACGGCGCCATGGAAATCTATGACTATGTTCTGGGACTGCTTGTGCAGTCTGCTCACAGCACTCCGTCTCCAGGAAGCACCGACGCCACCATATATGCATCTACCTTTGACATGTCGGGGCTCCGACTCATAACGGGAGAAGGCGACAAGTCCATCAAGGTGTGGGGCATTGAGTCGGACTAGCGCTTGGTTAGCCCTGGCCATTTGTCCCTACGCCACTTACCTCACCTTGCACAGTATAGTCTTGCACAGTCTAACCAAGCCTGATTCACAGCCACAAACACCAAGACTCCCCTACTACACGACAGTCTAGTCAGGCCTCACATCACAGTACGCCTAAGCCTGATCCACAGCCACAAACACAGAGACTCTCCTTGCACACAACAGTCTAGTCAGGCCTGTTTACAGCTACTCACAAGCAGAAAAAGCCCTACGCACACATCTATCGCAAGATAGCATTCATACTTAATATACACAGTTCGTAAGTCATCCTACCATCCAAATCTAAGCTGGTTGGCGGTGAATAATGGGGGCGTCCATTGAAGCTTTTCTGGGTCCAATTCGTGCTTCTTCTTCTCCTTTATCTTCTTCACCAACTTCTCATACAATGCCATGATTTGGTCGGTAATCACAATGATGTGCTGACCCTTGTAATACCGCAAAATTTGGAGCGTGGAAAGCGTATGAAGAATATCGGTAGTAGTCATACATGTGATTTGACTTATTTCTTCGATGGTGATTTCACTGTTAGATCGCGGAGGCGTGCCTTCCCGTTCGGCTGCCACTGGGTTGTTCTTTTTGAAGAGTGAAGGGCTGTTGCGCTCCACGAGCAATTTGACTAGAGTATCGGTCCAGTAAGCACGATATGACAAAAGCCCCAAGTCAGACAATGGCTTTTCCGGCGAGCCCACCTTGTTTTCCACATTCGAGAGCATATAAGAGAATTGAATGAGAAGTTTACCGTAACCCTTCTTCTGATAGCAGGGGAGGGTAAGGATACACGCCACGTTATAATTCTCAGCACATTCCTTCTCCTTGGAAAAGAACCCCACAACGTGATGTCCGTTGGTTGAACGTATTGTCATGATGTAAAATAAGAAAGGGTCCACATCGTAGTACAATGTCTTGTGATCAAGAAAGAGCTTGCATAGAAGACATAAGTTCCGGCACCAAGTCCGCTGTTTTCTGCCGTCGATCTCCCAGAAGCTCACCATCTCGTCTCGGTATATTTCGTTTCCCGGCGGGTGCTTCATAGAACACTTTTTGCGAAACCGCTCGAACTGCTTCTTGGACCCAAAGTACGATAGCGTGAAGTCACAAATGAAAATCTCATCTTCCTCCGTAAGCTCAATAGGATACGGAGAAAAGTACCAAGGCTCAATGATGTGTTCTCCGAAAACGACCGCCGACATATTCCGCACCCGTGCAACCTCCGAGTGGTTTTGAATCATCGACCCTCCGGTCCGAAGCTTCTTAATTTCTTCTTCTCGGCTCACCTCTTCTCCAGGTCGCTTTAGTCCCTGCACATTCAAATTGTCAAGATCCAACTCATCCTCGTTCTTTTCTATTTCGTCCTCCTCCTCCTTGACTTCAACCTCTTCCAGCTGCTCCTCCTTGAACGCCTTGGAGTTCTTGCCCTTACTCTTCTTCTTCAGCGTTTTGCCCCTGGCAGTTTTCTCCTCCTTCTTGTCAACCTTCACCTCGGGAGTAATCATTGGACGCTTATAGTCAATACGATCAGTGGAGATCCACTCATCCAATCTCTTGTTGAACTCTTGATAGTGGACATAGAACACCCGCTTCCCTTTCTTAAGATGTTCTTGGAGAATCTCCGCCAACCGGTATTCTCCGTCCTTGGCCACATATACCTTGCATCCAGTCACCACGTCACTCTCGGTGAATGACGCCTCCCCAGAAACATCGTTGTTCACGATGAAAATGGCGGCGTCCGAGCTGGGACTCAGAACTTTGTCGACGGGCATGTGTTGATGTAGATTAGACAAATATTTACAGGACGCAGTCACGTGACTACATGCTCTCGGTCCACGCTACTGCCGCCGACGGCGGCTGGGGGAGATGGGGCTGCACGGCCATGATTCCCACGTTGTAGGTATCGAAGTTGACGATAAAGGAGAATAGCTGGAGCCGAAGGCGGGGGAAGATTTCTTTTTCGTGGGTGGACGACTCAAATACATCGGAGTCCACCAAGTTCCGCTCCAATGCTGCCACCATCAACTCTGCGTCGGTAAGGTTCCAGAGGTTGCCACCCCCATTGAGACCAGCAAGGTAGTAGTTGTCCACCTTGAGGTACTGGTAGTGGCGATGGAGGCGGCGGCGAAGCACTGCTTCCGGTATGGCAAAATCTGGCAAATACTTGCTCACCAAGCAAAGCGACCGGCACATGAGACGGACCTGATCGATAGGTAGACTGTATGCATTCTTGAGAGCGGTTTCTTCGGGGTTAGCGTCTTTTGTTATGGCGTGGAGCTTGCTTCTATGTTTTTTGGGCCACACTCGTGGCACAAGCGAAGGCAAGATACATGTGGAGGGCGTAATCTCGGGAAATGCATAGCAAAGGAATGGAGTACATTCCATGAATATGAGAAAGATGACTCCAAATGCAGGTAGTTTGAAAAAGTCCATGGGGGTTCGGCGGAGAAGCTGGTACTGCTGGCGAGTAAGCAGGAAGAGATTTTCGTCCACCTTGAGGTTGGACGACTTCACGCCTTCGTGGTTTTGATTCTGAATCTCGCTCATGTACATGGCATGCGACATCTCCTCTGTAAGCTTAATGAATGCTGGCAACCGGATACACTCCCCCTTGGCGGAAATTTGGTGGTCAAGCTTGTACAGCAGTCTGAGCTTATTGATGGTCTTTTGATTGTTCCACACATTAGTCACCCCCTGCTTGTAGAATCCAATGAGACACTTTCCGTAGGCATACGCCTGCTTAAGCTTGAGCGACACACCGTGCTGGTGGGGGTTTTGGGCCGACACCTCTTCGTACATCTGGCCCTTGGATTTGACGGGGGCCGGAAGCGTAGTGGTGGCGTTGATATGGTCACCGCCCACAGATTGCCACATCGAAGTCAAAAGCTGGGATGCCTTGACCTGAGACACCCACGCTGTCTTGACGGTGGGAAACACAAAAAAACCAACTTTGGACGACATGGTGGATGGTGAAAAATGGTGGGATTGCGAAAAACAACTAAACCTCAACATGTCTTTTACTAAGCCCTACAAAAAGGTCACCACTCCCCATGATCTTGAAGTCTGGGAAGCGTCTGCCACCCACCTGGAATTGATCGATTTCATCCAGTCGTTGCAGGAGTCTGTGGTGGGCCTCACCAACGACGCTAGTGTGACCTGTCTGATTGCCGTGGACCAGCTTCTAGAGCTTCTTCAGGCAATAGACTCTATCATCGACCACCACCCTGTGATTTACGACAAGGACGTCTCGAGATTCGGTAAGGTAGAATTCAGGGACTTCTATGACGAGCTCCAGGCCTCGTGTGTATCGATGCTTGAGCCACTCTTTGCCGACCACCCGTCTGGCGCCGCCATGGAGGCCGCCACCTACCTTGGGGAAAGCTGGGGAAACCGGACTCGTATTGATTACGGGTCAGGCCACGAGCTCAATTTTATTTGCTTCTTGCTTTGCTTACACAAGTTGTCCATTATCTACAACCAAGACTACTCGGCCGTGATTTTGAAGGGATTCACGAAATACATGAGCATTATGAGACGATTGCAGAAGCTATACTGGCTTGAACCGGCAGGAAGTCACGGGGTGTGGGGTCTAGATGATTACCATTTCCTCCCATTTCTTTTTGGTGCTGCTCAGCTTAGTACCCACCCTCACATGAAACCCAAGTCTATCCACAACGACGAGCTTGTGGAGATGTTTCACCAGAAGTATATGTACTTGGAGTGCATCAATTTCATCAACAAGATCAAATCCGTTCCCAACAGTGAGTCCAAGCTTAGTCTTCGTTGGCATTCTCCCATGCTCGACGATATCTCATCCGCCAAGTCGTGGCTCAAGATCAAGGAAGGTATGATCAAGATGTACAAGGCCGAGGTGTTGGGCAAACTCCCCATCATCCAGCACTTCATGTTCGGATCACTCATTGAGGCGCCGTCGGGGCTCTCTGATCTTCACGACGAGTCTGACTGCGGGCATGTTCACGTTCACCAGAACACCTGGGGCGATTGCTGTGGTATCAAGGTACCCAGTGCCATCGCCGCATCGGAGGCCGCCAAGAAGACTCGACCAGTACCGTTTGATTGAGCACGTCATGGTGCTACTACTACATGTTAAAGGTAATACCCATATTGGCTTGACTTTCGCATTATCTAAATTACATCGTTACTCGACATACCCAACCTTGGTGGCTATGAGAATGTTTCTGGGGAATGCACCCGGAAACGGTAACATCACCTTGGCTCTGCCTTTTGTCTCATCTACTTTGGAGATGTGGGCAAAACCCAAAACACACGTGTTGAGTAAATCTCGTGGCAGTTTGTTAGAAGAGGGCACCTGAGTGATGGCCACAATGATATTGTCCAAATTGGAAGGCGTAGGCTCAGTGAGTAGCGAATAAAATTTACCCAACGGGTCCTCCGTCTCTTCACTGGCACTAACCTCGGCGGTGTAAGAATCTCCCGAGGGAAGAAATGCCAAACTGGAGTTATACTCCAGGGTCTCCACTCCCTTGTACACCGTGAAGTCCTTGACGTCAATCTCGGTTTTGAAAGGAGAGAGAGGATTACGGAAGTTTCCGTTGAAGTATTCCTTGATTGTGTCCTCTTGTAATTTACGGGTGAAGTGGTCTTCAACATCCACCACCCCACCACTCTTGGGCACTTTGACGATGGCCAACTGACAGGCATCCACCCTATGCTTGAACTTTTTACGAAGGTCTATGGTGAGCCGTTCGTTTCCAACAACAACCACCACGTCCACGTCGAAGTCGGACACCACGTTCTCGATGATGTTGAAGTCTTTGGAGGAGAGTGGCGGAGTGTCGATAATCAACCCACTGTTTCTGACAGCCTCGTCATCTTCTAACCGCGAGATGGTAGCCACACCAAGCTTGGACACCTGATACTTGTAGAGATCATAATTATCGGCTGGGGCGATGAACCCAAAATTCTTCACCAATGGTTGTTTGGGATTGTGAACCGCAGTGCCCGAGGTTGTGGTGCTACCCCATCCACCCGCGCTTTCAAGATCGAAGGCGTCACTAATGGGGGTGGCTGTCAATGATCCAGGTAATGCAAACACACCGTCCTTCGGATTCAAGTTCACGAGAATGGGACTGCGGTCAGTCTTCAAGGCGTATGAAGACAAGATCTTTGACAATGCGGTTTTACCACTGTTGGCGTTTCCCACAATCAATACTTTGGGACCAAATGCAATTTCCTTCTTCTGCGAGTTGTTGATGGATGCCTTCTGTCGTTGGAGCTCCAAGGCAAGGTGTAAATTTATGTACTGCTCCATGGGAGTCTCTTCACTGATATATTCACTAACTTCACCATCTTCACTGGTGATGTTTTCCTTATTCGCCACCGTGAAGAACGAGACCTTACATCCATCCTTCAACGGAGCGTACAAGGCGTACTTGACCCCTGAGAACGACAACTCAATGTTCTGGGGCAATTCGGTGCCAAAAATCTCACCCACACCTTCCAACACGGTGAGCTTCATGATGGTCTTAAAAGGAACCTCAAACCGCCATTCGCTCTTAGCAGAAATCTCGATCTCGGTAACCGAGGAGTCGGACGGCTCAGCCACAGACCCGAATCCAGGAATCGACATTGATGGGGAGTAGAGAGTGGAAGATGGTTTTAGAAAAAAACTACGTTTATTCGTGCGCGTGTCTCATTTAAATATATCATACCCCAAAGTTCAACTTCTTGGGTTTTATACTCATTTGTCTTTCCAGCAACTTCACGATGCGGCGTTCTCCGGTCTTGTTGTTGACATATTCAGCGTGGGTGGAGTAGTCAATACCGGACTTGCCGATTGATGAGAATCTTTGAGGCTTGGAAGAGATGGGCTTGGAATCGTCGGCCGACGATAGGAAAGGGTTCTCAAGAGATGCTATGGAGATAGTTCCGTTGTCAGAGAGTTCATCCTCAGAAGAGTACTCGTTATTATACGACTTACCATGCCAGTGGTTGACGAGACGTTCGTTGATTAGCTGTTTCTTGGGGGTGGAAGGTGCGAAGGTAAACGCATCAACTTCTTCCGAGGGAGACACGAGCGGTAATGTCTCTTCACTGCCGTTCTGGCTCTTCAGTAGGGCAAACGCCGGTGGTCTAATGACAAGCCTGGAGGTGCGGCCCGAGCCAACAGTGGATGGAGTTGGAAGAAACATTCCGAACAGGAAGTCCTTGTTCTTAGGAGACTGGAGGAAGGTAGAGTTCTTGGAGAGATGCGATGAAATGGAGGAGCACGAAGAGGACGAAGACATCAATCCAGAGGAGATGACATCCATCTTCTTCTTGCGATTCTTCTGAGGGGTGAACTCGGGCGTGGGTGGTAGCTTTGTTGAACAGTTCAGAAGCTTCTGATTTAAGTTGTTGGCGCGTCGGGTAGGCGTGATGAGATGGGTCTTCTTCTTGGTGGCGGTGACGGGCGTCTTGAGTTGAATCTGCTTGCGGGAGGAGCTGGGAGTCATTTGAGGTTTCTTGGAGGTACTGGGGGTCTGTAAGTGAGATTTGCTTCGGACGTCAGGAGTGCTGGGCTCTGAAATCCCGTACTGTGGAGGAGACGCAGATGTCACCACCGTCTTGCGGGCACTTGGTGGAGTGCTGGGACAGGAGAAGGGATTCATGGGCGAATAGTGGGATTGATGCTGTTGGAAAGCAAAGGAATAGCCAAAGTGGTGGAGGAGTAGGTATTACACAAGTGATGGAGAGGCAGAAGAAACAAGGGTTGATGTTATGATTTTGTTGCCAGCCCGATCAACGATACTGGTTGCCTTGTCAAAACACGTATTTGGTTTGTGTCGTGTCGCAATGAGAAGAATATCAGAAGGCTGGCTCTTTTTAATGCTTTTTTTTTCCGCTCGTGAGAAACACGTCGCCTAGATGAGGAAGCGTAATGGAGTGCAGATAGACGACGCGTCCTAAAGCAGCAAAATTCTCTATGACGAAGACGTATTTGTTGATGTAGTGGCTAGCAGGGGTAGTTACACCACGAGACGAGACCCAAACAAACAAAAAAAGCCAAACAATTCGACCAAGTAGCCATACAAATGATGTCAACACCCAAACAAACACTACAGATAGCTAAACAAACAAACACTACAGACAGCCGTACAAACAAACACTACAAACATCAACAGAGTAGTTTATGCTAAGATATGTAAGCGATTTACGTTGAAAGTTCGCTTTGAAACATGCTTATGAAGCATGGAGTCTAAGCTGTCGTAGAATGTGAAGGAAGATTCACGATTAAAACCAGAATCCTTGAGAAGGAAATTGCCCGTTAGATCGAGCTTCCATAGCTTGATGGGATAATTGAATGTGTGAAAATTGATGACTGCAATGATATTTTGTTTCAATGAGAGCTCTCCAAGATTGTTATTACAAATGAAGGAGGCAGGAAGGTCAAGCTCGCTGATAAAATTGTTATCCAAGTACACCTTGGCTACTTTCGCAGGAAGCACCAAGTTGGCCAAGGAGCGGATCTGGTTACCACTAAGATCGATAACGCGAAGCTGCAAATGTTCATTTTCCGGCTGAAACAATGATAGCAGATCTATACGGTCCACGCGGTTATATGAAGCATCAAGGTACTGTAGGTTGGCCGGGGGCGTCCAGCCATGCAAGGAAACATCGTTGTCTGCAATATCAAGCTCTTGTAGACTGGAGAGATGAGACCAGCGAATGTTCTCCAGCTCGTACGATTGCAAGTCAGAAACGTGATTGTTATTGAGCACAAGCTTCTCGAGCGAAGCGGGGAAATGAAAGATGGATAGGGTGGAGAGATTGCACTCTCCCAACTCCAAGATCCGGAGGGTATCAGGGAACTGGATGCGGCTACCGGTGTAGGACTCCCACACGGCACGGTTGGTATTGGTGAGGTCGAGCTCTTGGAGATGACGGGGCATGGTGAAATTGAAGGATTCGAGAATGTTGCGGCGAATGGAGAGACACTCAAGATCATCGGGGAGATTGAACAAGCACTCGAGGGACCGCAACCGCGTGCAATCTAGCCGAAGCATCTTGAGCGAAGCGGGCCATCTGGCGGACGAGATCTGATGAAAGTGGCGGTCTTCAAGGGGGTTCTCGCTGACAATGAGAGTTTCAAGAGGTGGCCACGAGTCCACGCCGATTGACTCCACCTGGCTCAGCGAAATATCCACGGTGGTGAGCGTGGACGGTAGCAGCGAGAAGTCCACCTCCGGCATGTGATTATACGTCAACATCAACGTGGAGAGCTCCGGATATGTACATGCTATGCGGCCACATTTGTTGAAGTAAACTTCCTTGACTGAGGGCGGAATGGCAATAGACTCGGTGCGAGTGGAAGACCACGATACGTCCATAAACTCAAGCGACTCCGGAAACAGGACCCCTGCCCACAGCACTAGCTCATGTCTTAGCGTGATCAAGGTCCGAAGCTTTTGGAAGCGACATAGCCCATCGGCAGTGAGGAACTCTAGGCACCCGACCAACGGCACGAGCCCAAAATGGAGTTTCACAAGGTTAGACCCCAAGATGTTCGACAACACCTCCATATCCTCCGAGGTTATATGGTAGTCTTCACAGATCACCTCTACGGCCTCGCATTCCCTGAACCACAACTGGTGGTTTTCAAGAAATGCTCGAAGTGACCCAAAGTCGCCCCGGGTGGCCAATGTAACCAATTGAGGACGGACGTCATGGTTATGGAGCAAGAAATCGTCACAGTCCACAGGCCCCCGCAAGATGTTGACACTGTCGACTCTATCCCATCGATGCTGGTTCTTTCGAAGCGGGCTCAACACAAACTTGGTTTCTTTTCTAAAGTAACCATCCACCACCGCATGTCGCAACCCGCTAGCTGGTGGCAACAAAAGAATCCAATCGGTGATGTACTCTTGTGGGAGCAAGTCACAAATCGCCACAAGCACGTCTTGAGGAAGATTCTCGAGCTCAACAAACGAGCTGTTCTTGACATCCTGGAACCCCAGGCTGGACATGACAAATGTGCAGAAGCTCCATACACCTGCACATAGGCCGTTATCCAATGTTGCCACGGAAAATAGCGTGGACGCACAAATTTCCGTCAGACATGCCGTGGCCGACGCCGCACCCTCGTTTAGCCTCCGTATCAAAAGTGGGAGACTATTCACCACCGTCAGAACCACCATCTCATCAGGCATCCCTTTTGGGTAGCCAGTAGAAAACATCAAGGTGCTTGTAGTATCATCCCTCCCAGACCCGCTCACTAGCAATGTAGTGGAGCGGCTGGCAGCCAGTAGCAATGTCGCATGTCGCGGTGACTCAGGATAAATTTCACACAGCAAAAAAAAATGCACAGGAAAACATCCATTAGCATATCGTTTACTTACACCATCTTCTCGGAGAAAAGGGCATTGTCATCCATATAAATACTAGTTTGTGATTGAGTATTCACTGAAAATATTCATCATAATTAAACTTTTCAAGCTTAGAAAACGTTGTGCGTAAGTCCATTTCCAGCGGGTAATAATATTTACGTGTCGGCTGTTTTACATTCGTTCCTAAAGGTGTTTTTATTTCCAGAAGCATCCTCACCCTTCATCCATCAATTCCCTATAGAGATAATCCCGATTGAAAACCTAGCATTTGCATCATGAATAAACTTTTGGCATCTTTGTTGTGTTGCTCAGGGAGCTCCAAAGACGACTCCAGCGATAAAATTCATTCCAAACAATCCACTAATCAATCCAACCGGAATAGAACTAGCCAACGACAAAGTACTGTTTCTACAAAGAAGGAAGCGACAGTTTCAAAGGCCTCTGGCAATAATAAGAGTACTGTCAAGACAGATATTTCTGGTCAGTCGAAAAAGGAACTCTTAGACGATGACCATTCTGTTAATGAAATTGAAACTATCACCAATACCAATGATGAATCAAATGGCACTCCCACCAATCCTACCAGTGATTCCAACAAAGAAATAATAGCTAACCAGCAACCCGATGAAGCCGTTAGTGTTCCTCAAGTTGAGGAAAACCGAGTAATATTAGATAAGGAAAAACTGGCAAAATTACAAAACGACGGTGGTGAAGGAGAAATCGATGAAGACGAAGAATCTCTTCTTGACCTCACCAAGATGCAAGAAGGCCAGGCGTTTGATGCTGAAAGTGGCTGGCTTTTGGGTTATAAGGATGAAGCCAAGTTTGGCAACAAAAAGTGTCTTATTCTTGACCTCGATGAGACATTGGTTCATTCTTCTTTCAAGTACTTACGAACGGCTGACTTTGTCATTCCTGTGGAAATTGATAACCAAGTGCATCATGTCTATGTTATCAAAAGACCGGGGGTTGATGACTTTCTTCGAAAAGTTGGTAAGTGGTATGAAGTTGTTGTATTTACTGCATCGGTTAGTAAGTACGGAGACCCTCTCTTGGATAAGTTAGACATCCACAAAGCGATCCACCATCGGTTATTCCGTGATTCTTGTTATAATTATCAAGGTAATTTCATCAAGAATTTATCGCAAGTGGGAAGACCTCTTAGTGACTCCATCATCATTGACAATTCGCCTGCTTCATACATCTTTCATCCCCAGCATTCGATTCCAATTAGTAGTTGGTTCAGTGATACTCATGATAATGAGTTGATTGACTTACTACCACTCTTAGAAGATATCTCTAAGCCAAATGTGGATGATGTGGGTAAAGTATTAGACATCTCTCTTTAACACATGAGCAGGTCTTGTGAATTATATTGTGAGAGCGTTACTCACACGTCATGATCTGAGATTTTACCGTCAATGTATAATTACTGTTTATTTAATGGTGCTTTGAACTTATTTTTCATAAGCAATATCTCTAATGTATGGCAACTTTTTTCTGCATGGCTTCTTCTGTCTCCTGTGCGTACCAACATATATGGTGTACGGATGGAAAAAATGTGCGATGAGGCATCTACATCATGAAGATTAAAACCATTAGTAGATCCACCGATAACTATGTTCCCGTCCGGAACGATCAAGAGAGTCCGATGGTCCGGAACTTAAATCCTGCATTACATCCTTTTGAAAGAGCAAGAGAATATACCAGAGCATTAACCGCCACCAAGATGGAGAGGATGTTCGCTCAACCATTTGTGGGCCAACTTGGAGATGGCCATCGAGATGGTATTTATGCTATTGGAAAAGATTTCGGCAGTATCAATCAAGTGGCCAGTGGATCTGGTGATGGTGTTATCAAATACTGGGACATGACTAGCAGACAAGAGGTGATCTCGTTCAAGGCCCATTACGGAATGGTGGGAGGAATCTGTGTTACGCCTGGAAACTCAGGAAAGAGAATGTTAAGTTGTGGAGATGACAAGACCATTAAGATGTGGAGTGTCAACAGTGGAGATTTTGCCGACGACATCAGTGACAACGTCATCTACGATAGTAAAAATGAGGGGTTGGTGAAGACATGGCTTGGGGATCACGCATTTAAGGGAATCGACCATCATTTCTCCGATGACGTGTTCGTTACTGGAGGTGCCAGTATTCAACTCTGGGACGTCAGAAGATCCAAGTACACTTCCGACTTGACGTGGGGCGCTGACAACATCAACAACGTCAAGTTCAACAACACTCAAACCAATATTGTTGCCTCGTGTGGATCCGATAACTCAATAGTGCTTTACGACATCAGAACCAACACGCCTATTCAAAAAGTGGTTACTGAAATGAGAACCAACGCCATTGCATGGAATCCCATGGAGGCGTACAATTTTGCATCTGCCTGCGAAGATCATAATGCCTACTACTGGGATATGAGAAATCTCAATCGCTCTCTCAATGTGTACAAGGACCACGTCAGTGCCGTTATGGACTTGGACTTTAGTCCTACAGGTGACGAATTAGTCACTGGTGGTTATGATAAAACCATCAGAATTTACAAGACTCGTGGTGGCCACTCCAGAGATATCTACCATACTAAGAGAATGCAACACGTTTTCTGTGTGAAATTCACCACAGACTCCAGATATATTCTTAGTGGATCTGACGATGCCAATATCAGATTGTGGAGGGCCAAGAGTAACGATCGTGCTGGGATCAAATCCTCCAAACAGCGGGCGGCCATGGAATACGACGATGCTCTTAAAGAAAGATATAAGTTCATGCCAGAAATCAAAAGAATTGCTCGCCATCGTCATCTTCCCAAGGTGGTTAAGAAGGCACAAGAAATAAAGAGGGTGGAATTGGACTCCCGAAAGAGAAAACATGACAACGAAAGAAGACACAGCAAGCCAGGCGCCAAGCCCAAGGCCCACGATCGTGTCAAGCACATTCGTGGTACTGCCATCAAGGAGACTTGATCACTGCATCTGTAAATTATTCCATATCAGCTTTTTTTATGTCAACTACTTATCGACCAACTTATAGCCAACTGCACTTGTACCCACTGTTTAGGTGGATTCTGATATTTTTTCGCAATTTCCTCACATAGCACCAAACAGCAAGAAAATTGTCAAAATACTCCCCGCCCAATACTTACCTGTCCCCGACCAGTGGCTCCCACCAGGCCTCCTCCGAAGTACGGGATCATCAGGTGCTGGACCCCAAGCCCCTGATCCATCGGGGCACATACCAACCCCCGATATCGCATCACGTGACCGACAACCAATGAGATTGTGCGCAAATGGCGCGATTGTTGAGTTCTCCGACGGCTAAATCGGATACCGGCCGACGTCTGGTGAGAATGGACCTACGTGGGCCGACGGCGGTAGACATGGCAAGCAAGCATCCCGAAATAGACAATAGTATAATGAGAAGACTAGTAAAGAACCCCCCTCTTCCAGAACCCCTCACCGTAGCATATCGTCCAATTAAAACGCTTAGACAATAAATCGAAGCGGTAGCCTCGTATTAACAACTAACTTTATTCTGTAAATTTCGCACTTGGTCCACGGCGGGCCAAAGCTCCTGGTTCTTTTTGGCTCCCGTGTGGACCTACGTTTTTTTTTTCGTGCTCACTTCTTATCGGTCTCGTGCTACACACAAAAAGAAAGAAAAAAAAAACCTCTCAAATCAAATCTTATAGCAATACTTGAAGTCACTAATCTGTTTATATCTTCGTGATTCTCAGAAGCTTTCTTTCAACGCGAGCAACATCATTGTGTTCTTCATTGCTGGAACCAAGTCAATTTTACGAGAGGAATAGGGTGTCCTCATCGTACTGTGTCTAAGCCTATAGGTTGTTTCAAACGTACCCAAGAAACCGCCAGTTGTTTTCTTCCAATCATGCCCGACAAACACAAAATCAAGTTGTTTTCTCACTTCATGCAGCCTTCTGCTGAAGAAGAGTTAGCCCCTTCGACATCCAACCATCTGGGAACAAGGAAATTTCTTGGTTTTCATATTGGCAAGCATGACTCTCAAGATTCCCTTACTCTGCCCACATTAACGAATTCAGCAGAGCATGTGCCCGTGACCACTGGAAGCAGTTATCCTGGATCATCCGGTCATAATGTTTCTCCAACTCAACATTTTCCAATTACATCCCCTCAACCCATTGTGCATACTCCATTAAATCAAGAAGATAGTAATCATAATTTCATGAAGACTAATTCTATGGTTGACCTCAAACGGTTATTCAAACCGACCAAAAAGCCTTCTCGAAAGTTGGATCCTCATACCCCTCCCCTTTTAAATTCTCCCCAACATAGTCGCGAGCCGTCATCCACATCTTTGGCCACCCTCATTAATCAGACTTCCACTCAATTACTTCATTCTGCATCCCATGGAAAACACACGACTAATGCTCCATTCACTGACGACGACTCCCCCTTGGTTAAGAAGTACGGTAAGGTGGGGAAGGAATTGGGGTCTGGTGCTGGAGGATCGGTGAAACTCATTACTCGTCCCTCTGATGGTAAAACATTTGCGGTCAAGGAATTCCGTCCTCGAAGAAATACCGAATCTCTTAAAGATTACACCAGAAAGTGCACGGCCGAATACTGTATCGGATCGACTCTCAAGCATCCTAACATCATCAAGACAATTGATATCATTCATGAAAGCAATCGCTACTTTGAAATCATGGAGTATGCCCCTATCGATTTCTTCGCTGTTGTAATGAGTGGTGACATGTCCAGACAAGAAATCAATTGTTGTCTCAAGCAAATCATTGAGGGAGTTTCATATCTTCATAGTCTCGGATTGGCTCATCGCGATCTCAAGTTGGATAACTGTGTGTTGACCACAGATGGAATTCTCAAGATAATTGATTTTGGAAGTGCGGTGATTTTCAAATACCCCTACGATCAATTAGGCAACTCGAAAGATAGCATCCATCCATGTCACGGGATTGTGGGATCTGATCCATACTTGGCGCCAGAAGTGTTGAAGAATTCTAATTCTTACAACCCTCAACCGGTAGACTTATGGTCTATTGCCATCATCTACTGTTGCATGACCTTAAAGAGATTTCCCTGGAAAATTCCCAACCCCGACAAGGATAATAGTTTCAAATTATATTCCATGGAGGATGATAACTGGCATGACTACCATTTGAGCAACGAGTGTCATAAGCTTCTTCTTCATCAAAGAAAGCTCAAGAACATGATTGTCAGATCCAATAAGAAGAAAAAGCTTCTTTCTGAACTAGAGGATGTGGAAATGACACCGGAGGATGACAAGATTAAGGGTGTGGAACTCTTAACGGATGAGCAAGTTCAAGAATTACTCGAAGAGCTCAAGGGAATTGACAAGAAGCTAGAAGAGTATGAAGCTATGAAAACCGAAATGAAGAATTGTTTCTCGGAAAAGAAGCTCCTTAAAGAACAAACCGAACAGCAATCCAGCCCTTCCGAGAAAGATGAAAGTAAGAAGAAGCAAGCCCATAAGCAGATCCACGGACCTTACAGATTAATGAGATTGCTTCCGCATGCATCCCGTCCCATAATAAGTAAAATGTTACAAATTGATCCTCGCAAAAGAGCTACGTTGGAAGACATCCTCGAGGATGAATGGATTCGTGATATCAAGTGCTGTACACTTGAACGAATTACCAAGAGCTCCGATAATATTGGTGCCAATTTCGAGGAAGACGAAGAGGAGGTCTTGGTTCAAGGAATCCCTGCCCATGAACATACATTGGTGTTCGAAAACCAAGGGGACCCTGATTCTAACGAGTGATATTTATTTATTCATTAACGATTAACACGACCTTGGCTGCAATCAATTAACAAACCAAAAAAAGCTGCGCGTAGATGCTTATGTAACCCGAGCCCGCATTTAGTCATTCAATCAGTTACCACCTTCTTCATCGATGAGTTCTCCCCAGATTAATCCTTCCCGGGTCAAAACGTCACTTAAAGTGGCCATCAGTAAGCTTAGATTCATCCAGGAAAAGAAAGCTGCCATGACTAAGCAACAAAGAAGACAAATGGCCGATTTGTTGGTGCAGGGAAAGGAAACCAGTGCTAAGATAAGGGTGGAAAACATCATCCGAGATGATATTTATATTGAGTTACTCGAGTTCCTAGAGCTTTACTGTGAACTCTTACTTGCGAGAATTAGCATCATTTTGGACATGTCACAAACTACGGTCGAGCCCTCGTTAAAAGAGGCAGTGTCGCTGGTGATATATGCCACCCCACACGCCGAACTCAAAGAGCTTACCACCATCAAGGATTTCTTCTTACATCGATACGGCATTGAGTTTGGAAAGGCAGTCATGGAAAACGAGGATGGAGCATATGTTCCTGCCAAAATTGTCAAACGATGCAAGGTGAACGTGCTCGATGAACAATTGGTAGACCTTTACTTATGTGAAATTGCCAAAGCATATAAAGTTCCATACTCAGGACTTCCTGAAGTTTCCGAAGACAGCGAAGATGATAATGATGGCAGTGACAACGGGGGAACCAAGGAATTGGCCGAACCCATTGCCGAGACTGCGGAGCCCAAAACTCACAAAGCAAAGGAATTAGACGAGTTCGACAGCTTGAAGGCGAGGTTCGCTGCTCTCAAAGGAAAGTGACCACTGGGATGATTGCCACTCTCAGTCTAAATGGAGCAATGGTTGGTGGGTCCCAGTGTTTTGCACCTCCGGCCTATTTGCTAGTGCTAGCGTAATTGTAGACGCGAATAAAAATATAAACACTAGAGATCAATCCTTTATGAACCTGCTAGTCTAGTGTAACCATGCCCCAAATCCTTACGTTTAGACAACAACAAGAACTCAACAAGGCCATACTTCAATATTTGAAGCCTATATGTGCCGATAATGCCAATCTTCTCATTGCTGTGTCCAACGTACTACAGACTCCGTTGAGTATGGTTGATGATAACAACAATAACATTATCCCCAATTATCTCGAAAAGAAATGGCTGACAGTTCTTCGATTACAAAAGAAAATCATTGACTTGGAAAGTGAACTTAATAACTACAAAGCTCTCTTGGAGTCCTCTGACAAACAAGCAGTACAGCTAAGTCGAGATAAAATTAACTGGCTTCCCCAAACCACCAACAAGGTATTTAAAACCCAAGCACTTCAGCTCATCAACACGGTGACCATCCATCCATTCCTACCGGTAATACATGCTGGATGCTCCGACGGGTCTCTCATATCCTGGAATCTTGCCAATGATGAGGCGATTCCCGAAAAAATAATCAAGGCCCATACTCGAGCCATCAACAGGATAACATGGTCCAATCTGCCGTTAGATCTAAGCGGTAAGTCAATTCCCCAACGAAATAAATCATACATCCTTGCATCTTGCTCTTCTGACCTTCTGATCAAGATCTGGGATGGTGCCACCTACAAACAGGTGCGTAACCTTTCGGGCCATGAGCATACCATCTCGTCTATTTCCTTTTCCCAGTCCAACCCCAACATACTATACTCTATATCCAGAGACAAGACAGTGAAAATATGGGACTTAACCACAGGATTCTGCGTCAAAAGTTTTATTGGCCACAGTGACTGGGTCCGAGACATCGATGTCATCAGTATTAACTCCAAGCTTCTGCTCAGTAACATCAAGTCCAGTGATCTTGGCGACTTTTGTTTGACCTGCTCCAATGACCAGTCTGTTCGGTTATCACACCCAGACTCAGGGACTGGAATTTCGTTACTTATTGGTCACACTCACGTCATTGAGACCGTGAAGTTCTTACCCCTCCACTCCAACATCTACATCGACAAGTACCTTCGTGACAATTCGGAGATATATCCCAGTATACCTGTGTCTAACATTACCGACACCACCTATACAGATACATTGGGATTCAAGTACTGTATATCTGCGGGACGGGACAATTTAATTAAGCTTTGGCTACTTCCTCTTCCGATATTGAGGCCCCACAGACACCCCCTTCCGTCGCAGCAAAACAACTCCCAAGGCTGGTTCATTGCAGATCTAGTGGGCCACCAATCCTGGGTCAAGTCGCTTTCAATTCACCCCAATGGTCGCTTCATCTTTAGTGCAAGTGATGATAAGACCATCAAGGTATGGGATCTCAAATCCTTACAGGAACATAAACAAATTAGATGCGTACTGACCTTGGAGGGGCACGAAGGGTTCATTAATGGTATTGAGTTTGCGTCTTACGAGCACGATGAATCGAAAAAGATGGGCGAATCTCACGAGAGCCTCTTGAAGTACGTGGAGTCGAAGATGAGGTGTCTTTTTCTAAGTGGAGGAGTGGACAATACTGTACGGTTGTGGTCATAAATTACTATAAGTAACAAAGCAAGCATGCTGACGAGAGTCTGAACGACATTGCACCATCAGCTGATTCGTAGTAGCGATAACGAGAGCTCAGCTCCACCTACACACTCTTTTCAATAAGGTCAGCCGGAGCCCGTTGGGCCCATTCTGTCCACGAGCCGTCGTACACCCTGATGTTGACATCGGCGCCAATTACCAGTTGAATGGCCAACCGCAAAATCACCGCCGTCACCCCAGTTCCACACATCACAATGATGGCCTCTCTTCCTCCGAGAGTGGGATCCTTCAAGTCAAGTCCAAACTCAGATTGGAAGAGTGCAAGAAGATCCTCTTTACTCTTGTAGGTCCCATCCTCTTTCAATACCTTGGTGAAGGGAAGGGAAAGTGCGCCAGGAATATGACCTGAAGAGAGTCCAGGTCTTGGTTCTGGAGCAGCTCCCGTGAAACGGTCGTGGGATCTGGCATCAAACGTAACATAATGCTCCTCTAGCTTTCCACTCTTTACTAGTGCAAGCAACTCATCATACTCTATGACCTGTTCTTGATAGTTGACTTCGAATTGTTCTTTGGAGATCAAGTGGTAGCCGTGCGAGTGTTGCTCATGAGCGGTAGCAGTATCCGCCACTTTGGTAGTCTCAATGGGCAAGTTTTGGGCTTTATAGGCAGGATAATGGTCGAGAATGTACACCTTTCCGTGTCCAAAAAGACTGAAGGTCCATGCAGCCCGAGGGCTGGAAAATATACCCGTCTTATCATAGAACACCAACTTGTCGGTTTTGGCGAGCTTCAAGTCATTGACGGCCTGTTTGAAGATCTCATACGGAGGAAGCATATGGGGATACTGGGACTTGGGTAAGGCCACGGCGTCCAAGTCAAAGAAGCCGGCATTCTTGATTCGCTCTTCATTGAGGTACTGGAGTTTGCCGTTGTGGGGAGAGTTGGGCATGTACCAAGTGGCATCAATTGGAATTATACGCGAAGCTTTGGCCAGCGATGCCAAGAGTGATTTGAATCCCAACGGCGAAAGGCTTTTAATGTAGGGTTTGGCCATGATATAGTACAGAAGCTAAAAGTGTGTATATTTTAAATTTTGTAGGTGCCGCACTCGGCCTCAGCATTCACCTTTCATGAACTCACGAAGCGCCATGGTTGCGTAGCAACTGGTTGGAAGCTGCATAGTCAAGATCACGGCGGTTTTCTGGGAGGACTCAGATGAAAGGTCGATGAATCGGGATACTTCCTGACCCTCCTTCTGAGCCCGGAGCATCTCCAAATCAGTCCGTACCAATGGCTGGGTGTTATCAGAGTACTTGACAATGTGATAGTCAAGGTTACTGGCTCTCTCAAAAATGTTTCTGTAAGATCCAGCAAGCGAGAAGTCTCTCACTTTGCGGGCCATTTTATCGGGATCCAAGCCATCTTGAGCCATGGTATCCACGTATACCTGTTTAAGAGTGGGGTTGGTGGGGTAAATCACGTCGAACCCTGGCGTAGGGAGCACAACGTCAAAGATGGTGTACTTCCCGGATACCGCTTCTTCCTTGGTGAGGGCACGAGCCCGAACGAAGTCGAACTTGGCCACATCTTCCTTAAAGTCGTCGTCACTTTGCTGCTGCTGCTTCTCGGCAATCACCAAGTCTCCCTCCTGGACCTCAGTGCCGAATAGCTCGAATCGCTTGGACACCACCAAATTCCACACGTACGACTGGTAAGCATGCACGTACATCAACCGCAAGTTGCGGGGAATACTCAAGATACTCTTGAAGTAGGCATCGTTGGAGTATCCAGCATCGGTCTTGGTCTCGTTCTTCAACATAGACAAGATGGCGTGTTCGGCGGTGAATCGACGAGGGAGCTTGGCCAAGGTGGCTTCAGCGTCCCCAGTCTCTGCCCATACTCGACGAGCATCAATGGACTCAGGTGCCACCACCTCTTGCTCTGATAAAATCAACTCCACGGCGGCTTTCCACTGGGACTTCAAGATGTGGATACCAAGAGCATGAGTGGAGATAGAGAATGTTCCAAACCTTTGCATCCCGTAGTAGTTGATGAAGCCATTCTGCTTCAATGACTCGAAGCACTGCGATACCACCGACTCAATGTCAGCGTCCTCGGTGGTGCACTGAACATCGCGAATTGTGATGGTGAATTTATTGCCCTTGAGATCTCCCAAGCCAATGGGGTCGTCTTTATAGGCGAAGCCACCAAGAACGGCGTTTTTGAGTCCCTTGTTCAACGAGGCCACTCTAATGACTTTGCCTCTCCAAATACAGAATCGCTGACAGGTGACTCCTCTTCTATCCTTGGTTCCAGCGTAGTGAATGCTCTTGTTGGGAATACGAAGAAACTTGGCGATCATGTTAGCGATTTCCATGGTTTCACGATTCTCCTTGTAAACAGTAAAGTGAAGATAGTCCTTGAAGGCACCAAGTCCATAGTTGAGAACCCCGTTCTCATCGACATGGTTGATGCTTTCTTGAGGACGAGGGGCACCCCTCACATGTTTGCTGTTGGACTTCAATATAATCACAAACGTGTTGGTGGCGGTAGTGGTGGTTTCAAGCTTTCCTTGGAACGCCTGCCGAAGAAGCTGATGAAGCTGGGTACGCTGCTGCTTGTCGGGGAACTGAGTGGTGGTTTCCATCTTGTTACCCGAGGTGAAAAGTTCCTTAATCTGGTCAAGCTCTGCCTCGGAAAGAAACTGTAAAAGCTTGGTCTTGTCTTCGTCCGACAACTCATACTTAGGAAGCTGCTCTTTTCTCCACTCCTCCTTGATTCGCTCAACTTCTTCTGCGGTCTTGCCTTGGAGCTCGACTCTTTCCTGTTGTCTCTTTTCCAACTTCTTTTCCTTCCTGGTCTTACCAACGTCAATGCCCTCATCCTCCAAGTGGATGACGTTCCCGTTGGGATCAACTTCGTTGACCTGGAAATCAGCGTAAAGATTCTTCAACGTTCCGTAGAAGCCAAGGGTCTTGTCGTTGATGTACTGGGTAATTCCCACATCGGTTTCTTTGATGACTCGCTCGGCACGCTCTCTTTGGGTGAAGCGAGGGCGCTTGGCGTCGCCGCTCATGGCCTCAGCGGCTCTTTTAGTAATAATATCACTCATACTGGATCGGACGTTAGCGATGTAGGGGTTCACTGCACGTCGGATCAAGGCTAGCTATTTGCTCAACATGTGGTGAAGAGATGAGATGTGCACCCGTGCACCAGAACAGGAGCCGCTTCTGGAGGGCGGCAGTCGGAGGGCACCATACAGCGGATTTGGCGCCAGGAAGTGGCTTCGGAACGTAGGAGCCGACGTGTGAGTGCTACAAGCGCCTGGGGAGGGAGTTGGAGACCCGAAGGGGCAATTTGCTCTGAGGTAATGGGTGGGCCACAAATGCCGTTTGTACTCGGTTGCACTCAATTGGTGATACTACTTGTTCTTGCGGTTTCAGCGGAAGACTAATCGGTTGCAACAGCTAACCAGAGAATTAGCTACTACTTTTTGCTATTTATCATGATCCATGTCAGAAAGAAGTCTTCCGTCACCAACATGTTGGCAGACAGGGGCCTTCGCAAGTTGGCCACTGCTTTTTGGAATGAGGAGAACAGAGGCAGGTCTCGATCGCGAGAAGACGAGGAAAAGCCAGTCACTTACAAAAGCAGCGAACCCAGCATCTTGGGCAGCAGTCTGATGGAGAAGTACTTCAGCAAGATGGTGTCCAAGTCTATGGACGATCACTCCATCACCAAAGCAAGAGGGTTCAGAATCTCCGGCTTTCCCTCCAACACAAGCATGCGCAGCGTGGTGGGGCAGATTCACGGTGGCCCCATGGAGAAGGTGATGTGGAAAGATGGCTCCAGCCCCAGCGTGGAGGTGTACTTTCTCTTTCCCGCCGACGCCAAAAGCTTTCTCCAGTATGCTCGTACTGGTATGTTTCGAGTGAACTCGTGCACCCCCAACTGTGAGTGGCTCATGAACACCAATTCTGGTAATCCGTTCCCCACAGTTCCACGGTCGCTCTTGAAGGAGGTCACCCATGGCCATGCTCGGCGAGTCTTGGTGTTCAGTAAGCCAGTTCCGAATAAGGTGATGAAAGCCACCAACTCCATGCACTACCCGCCCCCCAAAACGCATCTATCCAAAGATTTCGACATCGACATGGTCAAGAGGGATTTCCTGCCGTTCGGGGATATCATGGAGTTTGGTGCCATCATTTCTCGAAAGCTATGTTTTAGCATCCATTTCGCTGACGTGCGGCTGGCCATCATCACCAAGCGCGAGCTCCAAACCGACGGTACCGTGATTAATGCTCGCTACCGCGATTGGCTGTGCTGGTACGGTCGAGATCCAACCGATCGGCCCATCTATGTGATGTGAACCAATCTAGCTAGGTATATTTCTATGGTAGTGGTAGTGAATGGAGGAGGTGCTCCTTAGGCCAGCCCAGTTGCGTTCGCAACAGAATTACCGCTTTTGGCGAATTCAACAACAGCGCGCTATCGTCAATATTAATCCTTGCAAACCTCTCAACTACTCCTGTTGCAAGTATCATGTCGAATAGAAGAGCACGAAGCTCGTTGGGCCATGCGCCGCCTTCGTCGCTACCACGATTAGCCATGAGTGAGCTCAAACGACCTCCGTCGGCTCGTTCGTTCCGTCCTGCGTCGCCCACTATGAGTCCTCGTCCTGGATCCGCCATGAGCGTCAGAAGCAGACCCACCACGCCATCCTTCAATCGTGCTGAGCCGTATACCGGCAGCATCGTGGTATCCATTCGTCCGAATCCTCATTCGATCAGCAACTCCCAGCCGCTAGCATGGTTTGTGGACCAGCCCTCCAATACCATCATCAATACCGCTGACTCTAGCTCCTACAGTTTTGACAACGTTTTCCCGGTGGACGCCACCATCACCAACCGAGAAGTGTACAACAGAACGTGTCTCCCCATAGTGGATAGATACTTGAACGAGGGATACAACGGAACCGTGTTTGCCTACGGTATGACTGGCTCTGGTAAGACGTTCTCCATGAGAGGTGATGACACCGACCCTGGGTTTGTCAAGCTAGCCATCGATGACCTTTTTGCCAAGATCGAATCGGAGTCATCCAGAAAGTACTCCATCAGCCTCACGTACCTCGAAATCTACAATGAGAAGATCATCGACTTGTTGAACGAAGCCGCACCGCCATCCCAGGACCTCAAGCTACGCGACGACCCTGTTTATGGAATCAAAATCGTGGGCATCAATTCCCCCACCATCTCCACCAAGCAGCAGATGTTGGATCTTATCAAGAGAGGCGACAATATGCGGAAAACCTCCGCCACCGACTTCAACGCCCGGTCGTCGCGGTCCCACTCCATCCTCCAGGTCCGCCTCAACACCGTGGACTTGGCATCGCGGCTGGAGCAAAATTCCATTCTCTCCCTCTGTGACTTGGCAGGCTCCGAGCGTGCCACGTCGTCATTGGAGCGCCGAAAAGAAGGAGCCTACATCAACAAGTCATTACTTGCACTTTCTACCGTCATCAACAAACTCAGTCTTTCCAACTCCATGAGCGGGTCTCCCGGTGGAGCAGATCACATCCCGTATCGAGATTCCAAGCTCACCCGTCTTCTTCAGCCAGCGCTCTCTGGCAACTCACTTATCTCCATTCTTTGCACTGTACACCTAGGGCTGAACTCCAACAATCAACAATTTGTGACAGAGACCAACAATACCCTTCGTTTTGCTGCCAGGGCTAAGGACATTGTCATGCACGTCAACACCAACCGCAAAACGTCTATTGTCGACGGTGATGCCACTAGGGTCATTGATCTGATGCGGGCAACCATCGAGCAACAGCGTCAAGAAATTCAGGCGTTGAAACTACACTCACTGTCGGGGGCTGCAGGCATTCCGTCGTCACTGGGTGACTCGAGCGGGGAAGTTTCTCAGCTACAAGCCGAGATTCGGGTGCTTTATGAAAAACTCGAGCATTTGACCCGTCTAACTGATCTTCAAAAAACTGAGACCGTCCTTTTGAGAAATGATGCCCTCAACGATCTCCTCGGCATGGGTGTTGACGACAACCCCTCCATGATGATGCAAAATCTCGAGGATTTCTACAAGCGTATCAATTATGAGATGGACGAGTACAAGCGGTACATTGGCCACTTGGAGAATCAGCTAAAGATAGCCCACCAACAAGCATATGCTTCCGGCAAAGCACATGGGTTAAGTCGCCAAACTTCCATGAGCAAGTTAAGTGATCGCCATATCGAGTCGCTTCTCAAAGACCAAGAAGAAGAAATCTGGCATCTTAAGGAACTCCTCAAGGATAAAGACCACATAATCAATGGCATAACCAAGACTTCCAAGCTAAGGCGCTTGGTGGATTCCGCTTCTATCAACTATCCAAAACACAGACCGTCCACCGTTACTCCTCCTCCCACTGCTAAACAGGATAAAGAGAACATGGAGTTCAACGACTTTCAAATTAGTCCTAAGAAGTACGAAGGTGATATCATTATATAGAGTAAATACGAGTAATTTATTACGTTAATGTTTTCTAGGCGACGCCGGTGCCTTTTCTATGGAAGGTACATTATGCATTGATACAAATTAATACCATCTATCGTTAGTCATGTCTATTAGTGAAAGGGATTTTCTGGCCGCAGCCCAGATTGTAAGGAAGCTCGCTTGGACACTTGCAGCCTTTGAGGGCTTTTGGTGTTTTCGTATAACTTGCGTTGCTGCCTGATTTGCGAATTGAAATTACCACCGGAGCCATACCCATTGACACTAGGGATTTTCCCGTAGTTGACGGAGTAGTCTACCACGGTGCTTGGTTTGAGTTTCAAGTCGCTGGAGTCCAACGGAATCACGTTCACAAACTTGCCGTCCATGTCGGAATGTCGCTCGCCTCCGTTAAATAGGCCAGTGGTGTCTCTGATGTCAACAACAAAGCTCATCAGTTCCTTGGAACGATCGTCTTTGAAGAAATCAATTTTATCGCCGTTGAAAAGTTGCACTTTTTTGTTTTTACCCAACGTCACGCCATTCACGAGACACGAGTTAGTGCTTAAGTCAAGAAGCCAGATATCGTCTAAACAGTGGGCAGGAGACTCGTAAATCAGTTTGGAAAGTACTGGATGCCGTTTTTTGTTGAACAAGCAATGTATTTTGGACATGCGGTCATCGTTGATGAAGGTATCACATGTTTCGTTTCGGCCCACCGCATATGGATTGACTCCCTGACGAATATGGATGGGAGTTTGGAACATGGAATGGGAAAGCGGAGTCAACGAGATGAACGTGTCGGCGGGAATTGACTCGCTTGCTGTCGATGGAGACATCTTCGCCCGCTTGGAGGGACCATCGGGACTAGCGTCCAAGGGACGCTTGGAGCTCGATGGAGACTGCGACTCATCCATTTCGTCTTCTTCGGGGAACGAGTCGGGAATCTCGAGTGGCTTGGCGGCTGTTTCCATGAGCTGTTGAGACTGAGAGTTTTGCGACTGAGGAAGTGGCACCACTCGCTTGGGCACCTTGAATTCGTTCTTGGGCTTGACGCGTTTATCGAGAGGACGCATCATGATATCCTCATCCAACTTGCTGATGGATTTCACATGTACGCCATTATCAATTTTGCGCAGCTGCTGAGATTGTGACTGGGAAAGACTGATGATCTTTTGCAGCCCTTCGCTTTCTTGGCTATCATCAACGCTGCGTAACCACTTGTGCTTGAGGGCCTCTTCGGCGGTCCACCGATGGCGGGGATTGACTTGAAGACATTTTTTTAGGAAGTCACGGCCATCGGCAGAGATTTGGTATGAGTTGAGGGGCGATTCGTGGTATTCGCCTTTCTTGATCTTTTGAAACATTTGCGTTTGTGTCTTCCCGTTGAAGGGTAAATGAGACGTCAAGAGAACGTATACTAAACACCCGAGAGACCAGATATCCACCAAGGAGCTGTAAAGGTCTCGTTCCGCCTGAGAGGCCATTTGGGAGTCGTATTTCCCGGTGATGACTTCCGGCGCCACGTATGCAAGGGTACCACAGAAGGTCTTCATGAAGGTGGCATTGTCGCTTATTTTGGCCAATCCAAAGTCGGTGATCTTCACAAGAATAGGGTCATCCTGCATGATGAGTATATTGTCAGGCTTGAGATCACGGTGGGAAATGCCAAGTTTGTGCACGTAGGCAATCGCTTCTAGAATCTGCTTGGTGATGACTTGGGTGGCTTCCTCTCCAATGGCGCCGTTGGCCGCAACAAAGTCCATGAGGTCACCGCCAGGCACCAACTCCATCACAAGATAGTAGTTGTCTAAGTCTTCGTAGAAGGATTTTAGCCTCACGATGTTGGCATGATCTAGCTTTCGGAGAATCTCCAACTCTCGTTCCACCCCAATCATGGCACCACCAGTATTCAAGGCTTTCCTTCGGTTGATGATTTTGACAGCATATGACGTACCCGTGGACCGTTCCACAGCTTTTTTGACGGTAGCAAACGCACCTTGGCCAATTATCTCGTTTTTGATGATGAAGTCCTTGTAGATGCCTTGATCCATGATGACAGAACTATTGGTGGACTTGGCGGGATTAAACTTATCAGAAAACAATACAACGAACCGGATAACATCCTTTGGAATCCCGACGCCTACGGCGATTTCATCACCTTGACTGAGGATGTAGTTTGATCCTTTCACTAGGCGATTTCCATTTAAGTGAGTTCCATTGGTGGAAGTATCTTGGATCCAGAGCGTGTTATCCGATAGACTCAACCATATCTTGAAATGACGATTAGATAGACGCGTACACGAGCTCAACACGATGTCACAGTCCAGGTTTCTTCCCACTACCCATATCTTCTTACCGGAGGCGGACGCTCTGGTGGGAGCATCTTTATTGATGTCAAAATATTGATACTGTCCGGTGGTACAGATCAACCGACACACATGGCTCCCGTCATTTGCTTCCACTTGGGTTGCCGGCAGCTGTTGAGTAGGCTGCGTCTGGGTGGGCTGGGTGAAGTCCATGTATCGAAAGAGTGTTGACGCGTCCACAAAGAAGACCCGTACACCGCGAGTTTTGCTTATGTCAGCGTGACGATGCGATGGGCGGTCCACCAACGGGGCCAACGAGGGCACGGGTGAACATCAGGCGGTGGGAGAAAATGAGAGCAGCGGGGTCCTCACCAGGGAGGAAAGGCGGAAGGCGGGCATGGCGAGCAGGAAGAGGGTGTGCCTGGCACCCACTAGCCATACGGAAGCATTTCGCTAGTTCCGAGCTATCAGGCAGTGTAAACGTTATCATTAGCATGCCTGTCCGTGAAATATCGGCCCTAGAGCGTGTTCATCGGTCTACTTGCAGCGTCTGGAGGACGGCGGCATACATACCCCGGGATAAGGGGCAGCCCGGGATATGGTACGCATGGTGATACTTAAATAGGCAAGGGAAAAGATAGAGCCTCCAGGCTTCCGGCGAATGTACAAGTGGAATTTTTCTGGGCAGCTGCAAAATATGAAATAGACGGAGATAAATCCGGTTGCTAGTATATTAACTAAGCGAACTATCCAGGCCAACGGATACAGTGCCGGACGCATGTCGAAGATTAAGAAAAAAATAAAAAATGGGCCCAAGGTCAATTCCGTGTCAATCGGCATGCAGCAAACAGGTAAAGCCTTGCAAGGCAATTTTTATATTTCGGGCTATGCCGCACGAATAGCTGGACCCACGCATCGGCAAATGGGCGGCGGGCAAGCTGTCCCCCGCCGATGGAAAAACAAAACGCCGCAGTTAGCGCAAGGATTCAGCAACCTTTGTTGTAAAAGTGACATTTACGATGAACGTACGATGAACGTACGATGAACTTACGGCGAACATCTACAAAAGTGGAGCCATTACTGGGGAATGGCAAACGCCAAAAAAGACTAGAATATCTACGTGGGTGCGAAACTAATTAAATCGTGATATTCAGCTAAATGTACAGGTGGATGCGGTGAATAGACTTAGAGGCTTTTGACAGAGTGAGAAAGAGAAGTAATTGGCTTGAGAGCGGGATTAACGTCAGTTTCTTCATCGTAGTCCAACATGTTCAATTCGTCTTCCTTATAGTTGTAGTGCTTGAAGGTGAGCCAGAACAAAACACCGGCAATGAAACAAGAAACTGCAAGACCAGTATAAGTCCACACCAACTTTGGATTCTCAGCAGTTGGCGACAATGCAATACCAAGAGCAGAACCAACTGCGTTGGTAACAAGGTAAAGAGACATGATGAAGGACTTCATGCTCTTTGGTGCCTTCGTGTAAGCATATTCCAAACCAGTAATGGAGGCAAGAATCTCCGACATGGCAATGAGGAAATAAGCAGGAGTTTGGATGGCCATGTGGATGTGGTTGGGAACATTCTCATATCCAGCACATTCCAATGGAGCATCGTAACATGGTCCCGCAAGGTAGATGTAGTGTTGGAGAACAGCAGCATAAACCATGGCAGCAGCACCAAACATGAAACCCCAGAAAATCTTGGTAATAGCCTTGAAGGGAGTGAAACGTCTGACAAATGGATACACCCATCTCTCACAGATTGGAATGAAGATGATAATGGCAATAGAATCAATGGCTTGCAAGATATCGTTGGGAAGACCGTGGTTTTCCATTTGACCAGCTTGAGAGACAAAGTTGTTCAACATTTGACCATACACCACCCAGTAAATAGGATAGAAGACAAACACCTTACATGCGTAGATGGATCTCTTGACCTCTTCCACAAACTTGTCAGACCATGGGTATTGAGCTTCAGGGTTGACGGAAGGCTTGGCGGGCTCCAAGTCGAACTTGTTCTTGATACCAATCCACACCACAGAGAAAGACTTGTTGATAATCTTGTCAGAAACTGGAACCTTGACATACTGGTTTTTACCGAGGATCAACACGATAATGGCAACAAAGAAGAAACACAAAGGAAGGAGGTAGGCGGCCCAGAAACCAATGTTAGATTCCATCTCAGTGGTGGCAATGACAGAAAGGGAACCAATGTTAATCATAAGGTAGAAAAACATGAAAACGTTTTGGATGGTGATGTTAGGATCTTGGATGACTCTTTCACCGCTCTTCAACACCTTAATGATTGGTCTGGTCTTGGGAATCTGATCTGCGATAAGTGGAGACACATTAGACTTGACTCCACCGGTACCCAAACCAATAACCACAATGGCCACGGCAAAACCGGCCAAAGAGGTGGTGGTGGAGGCAACTGAAGGAATGGAGGTGACAAAAAGAATCACAATACCAATAAGGTAGATGATGCAAAAGAACAAGATGGTGTTATACTTACCCCAGAAGGTATCAGCCACCCAAGCACCAAGAATGGGAGAGAGATAACACCAGAAAGTCCACACGTACGAAAGCGCAGTGGCACCAGAGTTACCAAGCATCAAAACACCTGGAGGGTTGGAGTCAGGACCGTTTTGCATGTAGTTTTGGAAAGGAGCCGAAAGACCGTAATAAGAGAAACGCTCAGCCAATTCCACAATGGCCACAAGCCAACATCTAATAGGAATGGATTCTGAGACGTGTCTGAGACTCTTAAGTTCTTCTTCAGTCGGTTCTCTTCCCTCATCCTGCTGGTTGTCATAGACGGAGAGGTCTGCAAGATTAGCAGAGGAGGTTTCCACCTTCTCGAGAGAGTCTTTCTTTTCAAGAGACATTAGTGAGGTAGTGATTCAAAAACCACCGGCGAGATTCGTAAGGGCTTTTATAAAATTTAACTCATTCACCTGATGTATCCAATAAATGTCTCCTTGCCTTATCAACGCAAGGCACTTACCACCAAGAAATTCACGGCATTCAGGATCGGAGGACAAACCAAAGAAAAAAAAAGATACAAAAAAGAAAATGAGAGAAAAAATACTACATACGTGCAGCATCTTACCCCATGAGTAAAAAAAGCAATTGCGACCGAAACCAGCCAAAATTAAGGAATGCTGAGACTTTTCCCGATAGCTACAATTCCGCCTCCGACGGTGGTTTGCAAAGTAAAGCTGTTTGTTGCGTCTGTCTTCCACGATGCTCATGCATATCAGCCGTGGCATTGGTCACCGAAGACCGAAGGTGACTGAAGGTGACTGAAGGTGACTGAAGATGGGCAATTGGAAGAGATAGTGCCAGCAGTTACCGTGCGGCTTCCATAGTGGGAGGATGGCAGAGGGGTGATATCGGCTGACGCTAGACCTGAATAGGTAACTCCCTCAAAAGCCACCCGGCCAAATCTCATGATCTAAGATGTCAGGCGGGTTTTGATTCTGGAAAGAATGATAACGATAAGGTAGTGCAATGGAGTGACCCGCCTGAAGGTACCGAGATACGGGACTGCATCTCGGGCCGGTATATCCAGGGTGATCATTGACAGACGCACATTTGAGCGAAAAAGCTAGCGAGGGTCTACGTCAACAATCGACGTGCTAAAACCAATCGGTGCTGCATATGTAGAGGAATAGATATTGGGCTGGATGGCCGGCGAGACCAGTGGAGGGACTGACGGGGAACATCGAGGAGCCAAAGGTAGGGGATGCGAACATGATGCCCACAGCTTGACACCGTGGCAGACACATTGTTGTCGGGTGGGGCAGTAGCGTCTTTACAGATTGAATGCCCCTCCCACTGACGGAAATCAGCGTGCCGACCAGGCGTCAGCCGCAGGCCAGATGAGTGGCATTTCAGTGGCATTCTGATGAATAAATTGGCAACCAAGTGAAATGTAACAGAAGATCTCCAAAAGGACAGAGGCGATATATTTGGAGGATGGACGACTCTCGCTGGACGCAGCAGCGCCTGGTGATGCTGGCGGGCCAGCCGCACGTGGCCGTCGGCCGAGGCCCGGCTCGCTTCTGTTCCTGTCAGGGTTCTTGCCCATGACACGACCCAGCTGGGGGCCAGGATGGTGCGAACAGCGGGCTCTTTCGCATGATACGACCCACCCGGCGGCTGGTGGACCGGAGCACGCCCGCTGCTCGCTCCGTCCTGGCCCCAGCCGTGCGAGCCCTCCCATCGGCCTGCACGCTAGCCGTTTCATCCATGTCACCCCCAGACTGGCCCAGCCGCCTATTGTCGCCATCTCCACCCAACGGAGCTCGTCTACAGCTCACCACCAACCAAAATTGATGCTGCTACTGACCGGCTGCCTACCTCACGCAATAGCCATGTCTCTTTAATTTTGGTCGGTGTCATGTCAGTTTAGTCATCTCAGGGTACCCGCATTGGGGCTTAACCAAATATTGCTCCGCAAGTGAAACTGTCATTCACATTGTTATTTTTTTTCTCCTTCTCCTCCAGCCATGCCCCAAGATCCTGAAAGCCAGACTCGGTACGGTCCCAATTACGGCCCCCCCGCGTATGAAGAAAAACCCCAACCAGCCCAAGAGTTCGACCAGTCCTTCAAGGTCGACAAGCCCAAGTTCAATGACTGGCCTTTTGCCGTATTTTTTCTCTTAGTGGTAGGAGGCTTTGTTGCAGTGGCAGGCATTACACTTAATGCATTAAGAAAAACATTCTCCACCCAGGGTACTTCCATCTACAACTCCTCCAATAACTTCACCGTCAACACCAATACCATCGTTCTATTTGGATTTGTGGTGGTGATGGGGGTGGTGCTTTCGTTTGCCATTATTTTATATGCTCGGTTGGCAACAAAAACCTTCATCACCACCGGGTTGATTCTTAATATCATCCTTGGTCTTGGTACTTGTATCTACTACTTTGTGGCCAAGTACTACTCGGCTGCAATTGTATTCTTGGTGTTCACGTTAATCACTGCCTGGTGCTATTGGCTGGCTCGCGGCAGAATCCCCTTCAGTGCCACAGTTCTTCAAGTCACCATTGATGTCATGAAAAGATACCCCTCCACGCTTTTCACCTCGCTCATCGGTATCGTTGTGTCGGGGTTGTTTAGCACCTTGTTTTCGGTGGTAATTGTGGCCACTTATGTCAAGTATGAACCCAACGCCAACAATGAGGCTTGCAGCGTGGGAGGAGGCAGCTGTTCTAATGCAAAGTTGATTGGACTTCTTGTGTTTGTGTTCTTTGCCGGCTACTATATCACGGAGGTGATCAGAAACATCATCCATGTGTGTATTGCGGGGGTATTTGGAACATGGTACTACTTGTCCGGCTCCGACCAGGGTGAGCCCAAGCACCCAGCCTTGGGTGCTTTCAAGAGAGCCATCACTTACTGCTTTGGGTCTATTTGCTTTGGCTCGTTGATTGTGTCGCTCATTCAGTTGCTTCGCCAGGGTGTTAATATTCTCAAGCAAAATGCATTTTCAAGCGGTGATTATTGTGCTGGATGTGGTTTTCTCATTCTTGACTTCATAATTGGTATCTTCGACTGGTTGGTGCGTTACTTTAACCACTACGCCTACTGTTATGTTGCTCTTTACGGCAAGAGCTACATACGTTCTGCTAGAGATACCTTCGATCTTCTTCGCTTTAAAGGAATGGATGCCCTCATCAATGACTGCTTTATCAACACCTCCTTACACATGTACTCGTTGTTTGTGGCGTATCTTACTGCTCTCCTTGCTTACTTGTACCTCAAGTTAACCAAACCAGACTACAACTCCGACGGTACCTACTACGCGCCTGTGGTGGCATTTTCCTTCCTTATTGCTGGCCAGATCACCCGTATTGCGCTCACAGTGATTGACTCGGGTGTGTCGACCTTCTTCGTGGCCTTAGCCAAGGACCCCGAGGTGTTCCAGATGACAAACCGAGACCGGTTTGACGAAATCTTCCGTAACTACCCACAGGTGCTCCAAAAAATCACTTCCGACCACTAGATTACCAAACCCCAGTGTTAAAGCTAATCTGTGGACACTAATAGTCCCAAGTGTAATATAGCCGAGAGTGTACTTTTTTGTATTATATCGTATCGTTTATGTTATGCGCATTTTATCTCACACCCAAACCACCGCATGCTAACTCTTATCATCGGCGACCTCCATATCCCAGATCGAGTGGTTGCGCTTCCCGAGAAGTTTAAAAAGCTTCTTGCGCCCAGCCCCAACCAGGTTCCTTCCAACAAGAAGATTTCCAAGGTGCTTTGTCTTGGGAATGTCACCAATTCCTTTGAGACCCTTCAATTCCTTCACAATCTCTCGCCATCGTTCCAGGCCGTACGAGGCGAGTTTGATGACGTCAACATTCTCGCCCAGCAGCTTCAGTCGTTGGATAAGAATAGCGACGACATCCCTTATCATTCCACTATCAGCCACGATAACTTACGAATTGGCTTTACCAATGGCTACAACGTTGTGCCCAAAGACGACCCATTGGCATTGTTGACGTTGGCCAGAGAGTGGGATGTGGACATTCTAATCTGGGGCTCTACTCACAAAGTTGAAGCCTACACCCTCGACGGCAAATTCTTCATCAATCCAGGCAGTGCCACGGGAGCATTTTCGTTTGACTGGCCCGACAACGAAGACAACGAAGAAGAAGACGAGAAGCCGGATGTCAGTGAGTCCACCGATGCTGCTGCTGAAGGTGGTGATATCGAAGAGAATGAAGCCAAGCAAGAATCAAAGACTGATGACGAAGTCGACAACGATGTCAACGACAACGAGGGAGGTGCTGAAAATAACGACGACAACGACGACGACGAGGCCCCAGATGTGTCGGAGCTCACCAGTTCTATCCCGTCATTCTGCTTACTAGATATCAACGGGTCTCGGTGCACGCTGTACATTTATACCTACATCAACGACGAGGTAAAGGTGGATAAGGTAACGTACCAAAAAGATTAGGTCCACTATATGGCGGCTTGGTCATGAAACATCCAGCTCTCTCGGTATCGACTATATTATGACCAGATGAAAGATGGCCTCATCTCTACTAAATCACCTATCACGGCAAGCTACAATCACCTCGGTGTATACTCATAATACATTAAGCCTGAACGGACGAATAATGAAGCACAAACTCCTTCTTGATCTTTTCCCAGTTATGAGGATCAAAGAATACGTAGACTCCCTTTTCCACGTCGGGACTGATGAGAACTGGCTCGATATTACTATCTTTAGTGAGCCATACCTGGATGTCTTTATGATATCTCCAGTTGCGAGCCACCAATTCTCGAGCTGCATACTCTTGAAGGGTATCTCTTGGCTTCATGTAAAATATATAAAACAACGTTTCGTCGGAAAATGACTGGATTTTGTTATCACAAGACTCGGGGGCCGGGATGATGCTTTCAGATTGAATAGATTTGGGAAGCTGGAAATATGGCTCCACGTCGGATCGTGATGTTTCTACCCACGGACTGCTAAGACTCTTGAGTATCTCACTATCAGGAGTGAGATCAAGCCCGAGCAAGTTGACATCTTGCCCCATGGCAAACTTGGTTTGGTCGTTTTGTTCCATCCGGGCAAGTGACCCAAGGCCCTTTAGCCCGTACTTATCCATTTCAGAAACTTCAGTAGCTAGTCCAGGCGGCGGTATTGCTGATGTTAGTACTATAGTTTTCTGGAGCCGTTCAAGACTGGCTATACGTACGCATGCTGATGGTGGACACTGAGGTTAGATGAAGGTTGGATATTGGAGAACAAGTGCGCGTGCACGTGACCAGACTCCGATGGCTAGTGAAAACTCATCCACCATGGCCAGCATCAGAAAGTACCCCAATATCATTGTTACCGGTACTCCCGGATGTGGAAAGACGTCTCATGGCGAGAGCCTTGCCTCTATTTTGGGTGCGCCCTACAAGCACTTGTCTATTAGTGACGTGGCCAAGGAGCGGGAGTGTCTTGAGAGCTACGATGAGAAGCTTGATACCCACGTTGTGGACGAAGATCGGCTTCTTGACTCGTTGGAGACGGACTTACGCAAAGGAGGAATCATCGTTGATTGGCACTGCTGTGACATTTTTCCTGAAAGACTTATCGACTTGGTGGTTGTGTTGCGGACAGATAATGGAGTGCTATTTGAACGGCTAAAGAAGAGAGGCTACAAGGATAACAAGATCCAGGAGAATCTTGACTGTGAAATCATGGAGGTAGTGGTGCAGGATGCACGGGGAGCATACGTTCCTGAGATTGTGATTGAGCTTCAGTCCAACAACGTGGAGCAGATGGACGAGAACGTGGATCGTATCGTGGGATGGGTGGAGAACTGGGCCAAGGACCACGCCGACGGGGTCACCAACGAGCTTGGAGAGCGAGATGACCAGGACAGCGACGAGGCTGAAGAAAATTATGATGATTTTGACGAACAAGACAGCGATGGCGACAGCGCAAACAGCGACAGCGCAGGCGACATCGACGATGACGACAGCGACGACGACGACAGTAGCGACAACTAATCCCCACAGCCGCCCAGCTACACTTTCTCCTTTCCGGTATATTTCCGGTATACATCCCTATTATACATCCCATGCTAAGACAACTGACATTGTGTGATGTTTCTTCACAACAATTGTAAGATGATTCTTCTTACGTAGAACAAACACAATAATGCAAGCAAAAACACGCTCACCACGTAACCTCTCGTGGCAAAAAGATAAGCCCATTTCTTCGTAAGCTTTTCGAGGTTGTGACTCTCTAACTCCCGAATACATGCAGAATTCTGGGTAAACATCCAAACAGCCTCCTCGATAATCTCTTGTTTCTGTTCTTCTGTAAGAGCTTGTCTAGTCAGAAGCTCATAATCACGCTTGTAAACCACACGAAGAGCGTTTTCGTCCTCGACACCAAAATTGAAAAAGTTGGCACCCAACTTGACAATCTCATCGTGACCGAGACCGTCTTGTTGAGGGAACAAGCCAGTAGCCTTAGAAACAGATGATCTCATCATTCTTCCTCCGGCAAAAAGGGCAAGGTACATCACATGCATATAAGCGAGAAGAAGATATGGCTTCTCACGCGTCACCAGTTCAATATGATGAGCGGTCTTGATCTGCTCAGACATTTTGGGCTTAATGAACTTTTCCTTGTGGCCATTGTAGTAAAACATTAGATCTTGTTCAGCCTTGGGTGCTCTGGCAAGTTCGGGTCTCCAAATTTGCTTGAGCATCTTGGTATACTCTCCATCAGGGTTGTGCTCGAATTGGTAGTATAATGCACGTTCAATAGCACTGAACACGTGATAGAAACTTTGCAAACCTTGACGGTAGATCTTGGGATCCCGGAGGGCAAGCACAAACTTTAACATCATGAGTTTGTTGATTTTATCGTGTTCCTTTTTGGTACCAGCATTAATTCTGTTTCCAAGGGCTCCGACATCGTTGGGAGCAGGGATGATCTCGTGTTGGTTAAGCTTTGAGCTTCCGTTGTTGTGAATAGTAGACATTTTTAAAATGTGATGGGGGTATATACCACGGTTTGATTTACAGAATTTTGGTCTATTGGCTACTTTTGGCGTTTTATATATCAAGGCTGGGTCTACAGCGGTAAGTCCGACCCTGGAGTGCGATTCCAGTAGTCTCGCACTTATCGGCATTTCGCATCATTTGCCTTTACTCCAGACAACATACCGAGCACGGACCAATAAAGACAACTACCCCCTCCCGCGCCTCCTCAAACAAAGACGGGACCCTTCAGGGGCACGCTAGTGGTGAGTAATAGCGCAACTGGCACATGTGGCGTCTGCAAGATTTAGAGGTCCGGGACGCCGATTTGAGTGTGTTCCCGTTGCCATATATCGGATAAGCAAAAGTGTGGATGCTGGTGGTGCCATCCGCACATTTCGGTCCAGACCTGGGGGCTCCAGGACATACCGGTCATCGCAGAAACCGGCCGTCGCCAGGCACGAGGTGTGCCTGAGGGGCCCACGCATCACCACCTGAGCCACGACGCGGCGGCTATGCCTACGCACGTGACTCGCATCCAGCACCACCGCAGCTAGGTGCGCAGGCAAGCTCACGTGCTCGTTCTCACGTGCTGGGTATCGTGGTCTCCGGATTTTTCATCTCACCACCCGCCACCCCATCTCCGGAATCCTTGGAATCCTAACTGTTTCCTGAAGCTGCGTGAATCTTTGAGCTTCGCTGTTGCATCCTATCACACGTGTGGTCCATCTATTTATTGCTATTTATTATTGGGTCATGGTGCTTGTGGTAAACCATTCTTACACATATCCACACAACTTCCAGACGTCGACGGTAGCATACTTGAACCGGTACCCCAATCCGTTTGCCAAGCATGTGTTGAGTTCCGATACCCTAGAGTCATATGTGGACGACGACGGGTGTCTTCGAACCACTCGGTTGATTCTCAAGACGGGCCGTCTCCCCAGTTTCATCAAGCCATTCTTGGGCGAACGTCTCAACCTGTGGATCATCGAAAAGTCTATCGTCAACCCACGAACCAACCGTATGTTGGCCTATAGTGCTAACATCGACCACCACAAATTCATCAAGGTGGAGGAATTCCTCGACTACCACATGGACTCTAGTTTAGACACCATTGTCGACAGCAAGGTGAAGTTCTCGTCCAACTTCATTGGTTTCAAGCAACGGATCGAACACTGGAGCCACAATCGCTTCATTTCCAACATGAAGGCGTCCCGTGAGGGACTTGCATACGTGATGAGCCAGATCAAGGAGCGACATCACCTCACGCAGTAATGAAGTTAGCCCGTCTTCTCGGTCTATGTTCTATGCCTGTATATATTTATATGACAACCATTATCATCAGATGTAGATCCACTTATTTGTGTCTATTTGAACGACGCCGGTTCTGTTTTTATAGACTTCTGGCCGCTGATCCATATGCTGGGTATAAGGGCTGCGGAGGGCCTCGGACATACGATAATGCGCATACTTGTCATAACCAATTTAATATCCTGAAACATCCTCATCCCTTTTATCGTTAATTTCTTATCTACAACCATTATCGGATCATGTCAAAAATCAACAGCCCTGGATCCGGTAAATCGGGGGAGGTTTTCCCCATCGACAAGCAATCCGGCCGTCCGGAACCCACCATCATCAAACGCAGAAACCTGCTGTTTGCTTCTACATCGTCTCCGTGGTTCCGCCGCAACTCGTTTCTCTCTGCAAGCATGATACAGTCGGAAGATTTCTCCGTCTATGAATCCCCGTCCTTTTACAGCGAATCTACTTCGTACAGCATCATCTCTTTAAAGGAGTGTCAAGGGTTTATATTTAACCAAGATCTCTTTGCATCCCCATATCAGCAACTGAAGGCGTTGGAGAATGAACGCCGGTATAGAGCTTTAAGTTTCTCTAAATCTCGCTCCGCATCCATGTCAGGTAGCCCTCAGGGTTGCTTTAAGAAGAGAAGGCATACCTCATACCATCCGCGACCGGTATTCTCTCATGACATGGACGTTGATGGAGATGTTATCATCGATGAGAAGGAAGACGTGGTGATTGACGAGTATGACGAGGTTGATGATTTCTCCAACAACGGAATGTATAAAGTTCATGTGGCCGAAATTGTGGTCAATGAGAATGATGATAGTTTGTTTCCCCATTCCCCACCATGATACTACTCCTCTTACTTGACTGTTTAGCTCGAAGCCTGTGTCTGGAACCGGGTCCCTCTGCATCCCTTATTTCAACGCCTTATACCCTGACGGTATGAATGTACACGTTTGTTTGTTTCTGTGGCTGTGGAGTCATGATGACTACTTGGCCAAATGCTTGCGCCATTTGCATGTCCACTGTAGTTGATTTTGTCTAGCGTCTGTGTCTTGTGGTTTTATGAGTCCATGTCTAGTCTGCGTAGCTGACAGTCCCTCGGACTGTCTATTATCACTTACATGGGCTCGCATCTACTTAACCGCATCTATCTGATTTCTGTCCGCGAATTTATTCTCCATGTCCGACAAGCAAGAATTCGAGAAGCTCTCGCTAGAGTTCAGTAATCTCCAGTCGTCTTTGAACGAGTTAATCGATGCTCGTTCCAAGCTCGAGACTCAGTTCCAGGAAAATAAAATCGTGTTGAAGGAATTTGAATCGTTGAATGAAGACTCAAAAATTTACAAGCTAACCGGACCTGTCCTTCTTCCCCAAGACTACACCGAGTCAAAACTCAATGTCGAAAAGAGAATTCAGTTCATTCAGGACGAAATCAAACGCGTGGAGTCCAAAATCGAAGATCTGCAAAAGCTGATTGAACAAACCAGAGATAAGTTGCTTGCCGTTCGCCAGAGAATCGGTCAATGATCGACGCCCATTATTTTAGTCTAAACTTCCATCATTCGTGTATAATATATATATAGACTAACCCCGAGCAACCTGGGATTTAATCAAATTGATCAAGCTTATTCCGTTGAACAAACTCCACTGCTCGACACTATTGTAGGCATCACCTAGATTGGAAAATTCGTACACCTTGTTCTCTACGAACTTATGCGTTTGTTGGAAGTTGGCACTGGTGTCTTGCAACATGTAAAGCTCGGAACTCACATAAATGGTAGAGACTCCGAACCGCTTGGAGTACCACGCAAAGTCGTGGGACTCGTCTCCAGCGTAGAACGCAATGTCATCGCTCAATTGGTGTAGTTCATCCAATGACAGACTCCAGTTGTATGGAACCACAAGGTGTGACAATCCTGCGGATAAATGATGAACAATTGGCTGATTGTACTCAAGTCTTTTGTTGACAAGGAAACTTACCCTCTGGTATTCATCCTTGATTTCATGTAGCGCAGACTGGGGGTTCATCACCTCGTCCTTGAGCTTCTGTCGTTGGGCCTTATACCAGTGGAGAACAAGCTGAAGCTCTAGAGATTTGCCACCTCCAGAGCTGGTCAATGCACTCTCCAAGGAGTCGGAGTACTTGAGGTCCCGAATGGCTTGAGTAACGCAGAGCGAGTCAAATCCGTACTTCGGAACATACTCCAACGCCTTGCCCAACACAATCGATTCCATAGAGTTGCTGTTGATGATGGCATTAGATCCAGTATGGTCCACAGAGTGATACAACCGACCACACCGGGCCACGCGAACCGGGCTTCGCAAGGCTAGTTTGAACATGAAAGAAAAAGTGGTGATCTTATGATTTTATCGCGGCACCCAACATGCTTGTACGTATCGAGATGAACAAACCTCTGGTGACCAATCATACTAATCTAGATTAAACCCTGGAATGACTATTCCAATCCCCGTCACATTCTTGACGATGATGAAAGTGAATCGACCCCCCTTCCTGCTGTGGAGGTCAAAGCAGATGTTGATGTACACTTTGCCATCGTGGTTCCGACCACCATTGCCATCGTGGCCGACTCTCTTCCGCAGCAGAAGAAGGTGGGAAGTATCTCTATAAAGTATCACTTTGAGGATTATGACGACGAAGAAGAAGAATATGACGAAGACCAGCAGCTATACACCCTCATGACGTCCAAGGCCAAGCGATCCAAATACCCCGACATTGACATTCCCATATATGCCCATGGCAGTAGCTTCTGCACAATTGTGGTTCCCCATTTCACCAACGTCATCACCAATAACTTGTTGGCTCGAGAATTGATGAAGGCCATTAAGTGTTCCATATGGTTAACTCTTTCGCCTGCAAGCTTGGACAACTCGGTGTCTATTTGCAAGCTCCCAACGTCGGAAGAACTTGCAAATGTAAAACATGTGCCCGACATTAAGCCGCCCCACTTCGTGACTGGAATCACCGCCTCCGTGCTTCTGCAGGCGCGAGGCAAGATTCTTGGGCTTGTGCTCAACTCAGAGGGCCATTCTGGGTTCGAAAAAATTGACCCCGACAGCATTGTCGACGCCGCCTACTTGTTGAAGGACATTTTGGTGGATGAAGCCAACCACACGCAGTATTTAAAGACTGTGAGTGGGAGTGTCCGCAAGTTCAACGGCTATTCCAACTCGGGGATGTATATATGAGGAGTGATTGTACGGAATCGAAGAGTCGGCGTCGTAATGTATATTCTAGCTCTGATGCAGAGGTGTAGTTATTTGTAAGAATTGCTCATAAATGCATGGTAACGGACGTGGTAACTCGTGAATGTGAACACATCGTTGCTTGTGGATGCACAGGGGTATAGTGATTAAGCCCAGTTTCTGGGTAGAGGTATTGATTGCGTTGAGTGCAGCACCAGGCACCTCCTATGCGGTGGAGTTGCGCATGGAGAGGAAGCAGTTCCATAGCACCGAGATGGATGAACTAAATGGTACCTGGAAGCTCCTTGGCACCACCAAGAAGTTGAAGAATTGAACCGGGAACCATACTGTATAGTTAATTAGAAGTGTCTTGAAGTAAATGCGGTTGAGCTTGACCTTAGCATCCTCCCAGGTTCCTTTGTCCAACACAATGGTTCCGTACGTGAAGAATCCAAAGAGCGAAATGGGTGAGTAGCACAATTGATCCGTCAACACCTTTCGAAGCACCTCTATGAACTTGGGATCTTTGGCGTATATCTGAAGGAATTTGTACCACATGCACTGGCAGAATCCCATGAAGCATCCCCAGCACATGAAACCCGCCAATCGGTCAAACTGGAAAAACGTAAGCGTCACCACCGGCTGAGTCACCAACTCATTACGTGCCACTACTCCTGTGTCGTCTTCTCGTTGAATGTAGTCAATGAACCGATCAATGGTTTCGTCTTCGTCGTCATAAAAAGCATCATTGAGGGCATCGTTAGCATTGATGGCGGGAGGCGGTGCCTCTGTGATTCTAAAGGACAATTGCGGCTGGCTGGGCTGGTAGCTCAAGATAATCTGGGCCAAGGTCTCGGAGATCCCGTAGAGAACGAGGTTGGTGATAATAATGGTCATAAGCGAGCTCTTAAGGTACATGCCAGTGTACCTTGTGGTGAGCTTGATTAGAAAGAAACCAAGGATGGCAATCACCACAAAATCCAACACCGGGACATTGTACACCCTGACGCCATTAATAATACGGGTGAAGAGTGACTTCCTGTCACGCTGGGCTTCGAAATCATATTCCTCTTCTAACTGGATAGGCATGAGTAGGGATCCCTGAGCAATTTGGTGCAAAAGCGTGTGTCACGTGACGGGTGGGTGCTCGTTTGTCGCTCCAATCAAAAGCTGAGAATTGAAAATTACTCAGTGCTTGAACGAATCCTTCTCCGTCACAACATGTCTTACTCCAAGGGTTACCAACCAATAAGATCGGATCCACCTGCGTCCGACTATGAGCTCATTGATGTTGATCCTCATTTCAGCAGAGTGGTGAAGTATTTCAGAGGCTCCGATGTTGGATTATGGGCAGCCACCACCGCTGCCTTCCCACTCGCTCTTCAAGTGTGGGAAAAGTTAGAGCCTTCCAAGGGTGCCTTCAAGGCTCCTGGTAAGGTTCCCGGTGCCACTTTAAGAGCAGCTACTTTGCTTGGCTTTTTTGGTGGGTTTTACTTGGCCTACATCAGATCCTCTAAACGATTCTTGGGATGGTCCGAGAACGCCAGAGAAGTAAAGAAGGATAGATTCGAAATCAAGAAGTTATTGTCGCAAGAAAAGCTTCCATACCACGAAAATGAATCAGTTTTAGACGACAGATTAAAGGATATTGCCAACCGAAACTCCCAATATTCATTCACGTTGTTATCGGTCTTCCCATGGTTCAACTTTGCTCATCATCCATACCATGGTATCAACATCCAGAAGTACTATGAAACCAGACCTGGTGAAGAAGACTGGGGTTTCACCTTAAAGCCATACGACCAAATTAAGGCCAAGTATGCCAAGGTCATTGAGTAACCCTCCTTCCCAGTTGTAAAATAGTCAGACGTGGTCTGAGAGCATCGTGGCATCTGTCATATATTTATTCATAACGGTAATAAATTAGAAATCATCACATGTAGGGTGTTTCGGACTGGCTGCTTCAGCTAGGTCCTCTGGAGCTTTCGAGCTTGTGGGGCTTTCGAGCTTGTGAAGTTTTTCACACTTGCCCAACGATGTTTTCGCTGGCCCAATTTGGCCACCGGCCTCCTATCGCCTCTAGTGTTACTTTTAAGACTACAGTCTCTTGCAACTCGTCTCGCTTTCGTGGGTGGGCCTGGGTCGCCAGTCAAGATGCGGCGTGCGCGCTTCAAAACCGCTTGTTTATGTTTTAGGCCCCATCAACAAGTTCCTACCAGATATCCTCATTTCGGGCCAATTATATACCTAGACTGTTGATCGTTTATCAAATCAAGCATGTCGGAAGAAGATTACTCTAGTTTACCCCTAGAGGAAAGACTTGTTCATAAAGTTTGGAAAGTCCGACTCGGCGCGTATGAAGAGGTGATCAAACAGTTCCAATCCTCTCGAAACGAGCAAGATGCGTGTTTCAGCGCCTTCAATAGTGATCACCAGCTATTCAAAAAGCTTGTCACCGACTCCAATGTTGTGGCCCAGGAAACAGCGTTGTCGGTATTGCATACATACTTTGAATTTGGAGCCACTCCGTCGTTAGCTCACCGCTTAAAAAGCGTCGGGGTTGTTAGTTCTATTTGTGAGAAGGGTTTATCGTCTTCCAGAGCGGGAACAAAGGCAAAGTCAATTGAGGTGTTGTTGTATTTCGTTGAATTTTGTACCGATGTCAATGGTGTCATTGAAGACATCATACAATTTCTTTCCCACCGATTGCCCAAGCTCGTGGCTGGATGTGCTACCGCCTTGGCCACCATCGTGGAAAATTATGGATGTCCAATTGTCAGTCCCAAAATCGTTCTTCCCTCGTTAATTAAATTGTTCGGCCATGCCGATCGTAACGTCAGAGCAGAGGCTACCCGCTTGGCGGTAGAGATGTATAAGTGGACCGGGGATTCCTTTTCCGCCGTGTTGTTGACAGATTTGAAGCCAGTCCAGCAGAAAGACCTAACGGCAGCCTTCGAAAAGGTCAAGGGTGAGCCAGTGGAGCAAAAACGCTTCACCAAGGCCCAGCAGGCTGAAATGGCAAAGCACGATGATGAAGACGATCTAGTCACGGGACCTGGAGAAGATGTGGAGATGGAAGATGCAGCTACACCCCATTTTGACCCTCGAGATCTCTTAGACCCCGTTGATGTTTTGTCTCAGCTCCCCGCTGACTTGAGTACACGCATTACCTCCGTCAAGTGGAAGGATAGAAAGGAGGTGCTTGAAGAGGTTCATGCCATTCTTGCCAAGGCGCCTGCTCTTGCACCTGGAGATTATGGAGACCTTGTCAAGACGTTGTCCAAGGTGTTGGCTAAAGATGCCAATATTCAGGTTGTTCTGTTAGCAGCCGATTGCGTTAAGTTCTTGGCCATTGGTTTACGCGACTCGTTCACCCGCTTTACCGGCTCTCTCGTGGCTCCATTAATAGAGCGACTTAAGGAAAAGAAACCATCGGTGGCGGATGCGTTGAATGGGTCGCTTGATGCGCTTTTTCAAATTGCCGGGTTGTCAGACGTATTGAACGATATTCTCAACGGGATGAAGCACAAGACCCCCCAGATCAAGATTGCATCCACAAACTATTTACAGCGATGTTTGGCAGAAACACCCAAGCCCCCTTCGACTGCAGAAATTGATTCCGTCATGGCTGGCGGGGTGAAACTCTTGTCAGAATCGCAGGAACCTGTGAGACAGGCAGCCACGGAAATGATTGGAACATTAATGAAAATCACCGGTGAGCGAGAGCTTAGTTCTTTCTTGGAGAAGGTTGATGATAACCGGAAGAACAAGGTAAAGGCGTTTTTTGAAGCCGTTTCTGTCAAGGCCAAGCCTGCTACCGCGCGGGCCGCCCCCTCTAAGAAGGCTCCAGGTGGTCCGCTGTCATCTGCTGCTGGAAAGCGGCCCTCCAACTCAACTGCATCTAACTTGAAGCATCGCGCTCCTCCCACCATTCCGTCCAAACGATCTGCAACATCACCGGCCAAGCGGTTGGACGAAACCCAGAAGGCACCCGCCAGAAGCCTCACCGGCCGTTCCCTCTTGTCACCAAAAAGTCTGGGATTTAGCGCACCGGCGGCCGCAGTCCCAGCATCGCCCAAGGTAGACATGGCAGCCATCGAGGCAGAAAGAAATGAACTCCAGCTGTTACGAGAAGAAAAACTGCAGTGGCTTAATCAGAAGCTGCAGTTTCTCCAGACCCAGGAGCAGTATCAGCAAGAAAACCTTGCTCTTCATCAAGAAATCAACTCATTGCGGGAAGAAGCTGAATTCATTAAGAGAGCCCAGAATAATGCCGATCTCATGAACAAGCAAAAGGATACTCAGATTCTCAGACTCAAAAGTGATTTGGAAAACTCGAAATTGAAAATCAGAGACTTGGAGCAAACCATCGAAATGATGAAACTTCAGCAAAAGCTGATTGATACCAATGTCCAAGAGAAGTTCGACCGCAGCACCTTTTCTCCTGAGAGACTTGCAGCCAGAATTTCATCCGGTGAGCTTAGCTCGCGTGTCAACCGTCTTTCTATTGATGGAGGTGAAGCATTCAAGGAGAAGCCAATATTTTCCCCACCCAAGGCAGCGTCAGTGAGTCGGTTCAGTCCCCAGCGCATCTCTGACAATACCAACACTTTCAACAGCTATAGTCGTGAAACCTCGAAGGACTTTGTGGCCGATGATGAAAGTTGGCGTCGTGCTGCCGAGGTGACGTCTCAGCTTAAGGCCCGGATCGAGAAGATGAAGGCCCGGACCCGGACCGTCAACCCAGGATTGTAATGTTTCCCATTTACCGTCTACTGTATATTAGCAGTTTGTCGCAAGCGACCAAATAATTTTGACTAACGATTTTTTTTTATTCTGTAGGCCCGCGCTAGGCCGGTTTCGGTATTTTCATTCAGAATCATTTTTCACCAAGTACTCTTCAACACCCCACTTCCAACCACAGTGCCTACCATGTCTAAATTGAGAATCTTAGTGCCAATTAAAAGAGTTGTGGACTTTGCCATCAAGCCTAGAATCAACAAGAATGCTATTGACACCAAAGGTCTCAAATTCAGTGTTAACCCATTCTGTGATATTGCTTTAGAAGAATCACTTCGACTTAAAGAGAACAACAAGGGCCTTGTTGAAAAAATCCATGCAGTCTCTATCGGACCCACAAAGGCTCAAGACGTTTTGAGAACTGCCTTGGCTAAGGGAGTGGACACCACTACTTTGGTTGATGTTGGTGACCAAGAAGTCGAACCTTTAGCGGTAGCTAAAATCTTACAAAAGGTGATTGAAAAGGAAAATTCCAACTTGGTGTTGTTGGGAAAGCAAGCCATTGATGACGACTCAAATCAAACCGGACAAATTTTGGCAGGTTTGTTGAACTGGCCCCAGGCCACTAATGCTTCCAAGGTTGAAGTTAGTGGAGACGAGGTTATTGTCACCCGTGAAGTTGATGGAGGGGCAGACGTGTTGAAAGCCAAGTTGCCAATGATTGTTACTGCAGACTTAAGGTTGAACGAACCAAGATATGCTTCGTTGCCCAATATCATGAAGGCTAAAAAGAAGCCATTAGAAAAGCTTAAGGCTACTGATTTGGGCGTCGAATTACAAACCAGATTGGAAACCCTCAAGGTTGAGGAGCCTCCAACCAGAGCTGCTGGTGTCAAGGTGGAATCTGTGGATGAGTTAATTAGTAAACTCAAGGAAGCTGAGGCCATCTAATACATAACGACTAAATAGAACCACTACGACCAAAGTATATAAGAAAAAAGTTTCTTCTTGAGAATTCTACTCCGCACCATGTCTCTTCCCCCATCTTTAGCATACCTCCTGAAGGCAATTGACGGGTGTGATTTTTCCAAGGGGCCGTTAGTGGTCGGCATAAGTGGTCCGCAAGGCTCTGGTAAGTCTTACTTGACGGAGCATTTGGCATCAGAACTATCCTTGAGGTATGCACATCTACTGATTATTCAATTCTCCATGGACGACTTATACTTGCCCCACCAAGATCAACAGGCTTTGACCGCGGCTTCTAGGAATGAAAATAACAAACTTTTGCAAGGAAGGGGCCTTCCTGGTACTCACGAGCTAGAATTGGCACTTGACATATTTGAAAAGTTATGCGGGGGACAAAGTACCAAAGTTCCAGTTTACGATAAAAGTCTGTTTAAAGGGGAGGGCGATCGTATAGGATGGATACCAGTTACTAAAGCAGATGTGATCCTCTTTGAAGGGTGGTTCAATGGATTCAAATCACTAGAACCACAAGTCCTTCGGCTTCGATACTTGACATTGGATCCCAGTACCAGTGCATCACAAAGACACCCATTGCATCAGCTTGAAAAGATCAATCTTCGACTCAGGGGGTATGAGAAGATTTGGAGCTGCTTTGATTATTTCATCTTTCTAAAAACATCCTCTATTGAGAATGTCTATAAATGGAGACTCGAGCAAGAGCATAATCTTATCAAGAGCCGGGGATCCGGGATGACTGACAGCAAGGTGGTCGAATTTGTCAATCGCTACATGCCAGTTTACGAACTCTATTATGATTTGGTGGAAGCGGTCGCCCAGAAGAACCACAACTTGATCATGGAAATCGATCTCCAACGAAATGTGGTGTCATCGTCCATCGTATAATGTCGCTAATGTCAGTGGATCGTATGATGTGCATTAATTTACAGAGGTTACTTTTGATATTCGTCGGGGTAGAACACCAATCTTTCCACCCCATTTTCCGTCAAAATAACCATTCTTATAACACCACCCGAAGAACCATCCCACTTGATGGCTTCTGACAATGCCGTCTTAATGAAACCGATTGTCTCGTCTTTAGTCATGTCCCTTTTAAAATTTTCGTCACACCATCCATAGATAAAGGTGGAACCCGATCCGGCAATGGCGTAGTCTTGTTTATGTATGGAACCTCCAATTGGGATTGAATAGACGCTTCCCTTGTTCTTCTTGTCGTAACCAGCACAGATAATTCCTGCCGTCAAATTGTCTTTGTTGTTGTAACACATTTCTTGAAAAACATTGGCGGCGATTTGAGTTGTTGGTTTCTCATTATGAGGTAATTGGGAAGCATAAACCTGAAGGTAATACTTAACCATATCAGCCACTGCTTGAGTGTCAGCGGCGGATCCCGAACGACAACAGTAGATGGTATCATGAATTTGGGTCAACTTATCGGTGACACGGTTGGCAATATAAGTACCGGTGGTGGTTCTAGAATCGGCTCCCAAGATTACTCCATCCTTGAAAGTCACCGCCATAATGGAGGTACCTAAATTGACCTCACCCTTCTTGAGGTGGGTTATGTCGACGCTAATTCCGTTCATCTATAAATGGTGGATTGATGGCACTGGGAAAGATGGAGGTGTTAGAAAATCGCCACTCCACGGACTCTCGCTTTTCGCCATACACGCCCGATTGCAAATCTCCAGGCACTTTACTTTGATCCCCCCAAATGGGGCCAACCTACTCAATTAGGACTGTTTGTGATCTTTTAGCATGGTAGTCGACATTGTCTGATCTCATGCAGATAAACGTGATGTCTTGCTGATTTTGATGGTATTGAGTAAGTTTTGGAAATTTATGCTGAATTTCACCATTTTGTCTTATTCTCGCAATCTGTGCCTACCGAGACTCATCTTATCAACACACGGGGAACTTTTCGTAAATAGTTGCGTCACCTACTATGAAACTGATACTTTGGTTATTGGTGTCCGTTGCTTGCCTTGTGATTCCCTTTGAATCGGATCTTACTCTCGATCAACTCAACGCAGATGAGCTCGAACATTTGGAAAATGATCCGGTGGTCACCCATACCGTGACGTTTACCATTTCTAAGAGGGTAAATGGAGAATCTTACGCGTATGGGAATACGGCCGAGATTGGAGATTTGAAGCTCGGGTTATTCGGATGGACTGTTCCCAAGACTGTGGAGAATTTCTTTGAGTTAAGTAAAGGCTCCCATGAGTTCGGTTACCAAGACACCATTTTCCACCGCATTATTCAAGACTTTATGATCCAAGGAGGAGACTTTGAAAATAGAGACGGAACAGGTGGCAAGAGTATATTCGGGGATCGTTTTGATGACGAGAACTTCATCATCAAACATAACAAAAAGGGCCGGTTATCCATGGCCAATAGCGCCCCCAATACCAACGGAGCCCAGTTTTTTATCACCACTAAGGAAGATTGTTCTTGGCTTAACGGGAAACACGTTGTATTTGGCCAACTACTTGACGGCTTCAAGACTCTTGAACTGATGGACAAGGCGTCTACTGACATTCATGATCGACCTATCGATGAACTATACATCAGTGATATCAAAGTGGAAGATTTTCAGCTTTCTAAAGAGGGCAACGAAGATGTCACATACGGAGACACTTCGTCCATGAAGAAGCCTGCGTCTAAGGAAGACATGACTCCTGAAATGGAAACGCTTACCATTGAAGATACATCTCTTGGCGTATACAAATATCTCTTCTTGTTCTGTGGATTGGCCATTGCTGTGGTGGCTAGAAATACCTACTACAATCGGCAGTACATTACTGATATCAAGGATACCAATTACTTTTAGACTATATAGCGCTTCAACATTCACTAAACAAACACCGTGTGGAGGAGACGCTTTTCTCACGCGGCCAAAATTCGCGATGCAACATCTTTCCTTACCATGTCCGAGTTTCCCATAGTCCTCGTGAAGAACCTTCCGTTTAATATACCGACCAATAGTCTATATGAGATCTTTGGGAAATTTGGTAATATCTTGCAGATTCGAGTTCCTGACGAAAAACAGCTGACTTCCCCTGAGTATCAGCCAGGAACTGCCATCATAGTGTACACCAATGTTCAAACTGCCCAGAAAGCAGCACGAGAAATCAACGGGGTCAATCTACAAGGACGATATGTGGTTGCCCTGATGTATAATGTCGACAAGTCCAAGCTATCGTACGAAGACTTCATTCACCGCAAGGAAGAGATTGATCGATTAAAACGAGAGTACGACATACAGTAATGACTAATGAGAAGAGTCACTTGTACTTAATGGGCTCATTCTATGAAGTCCTGGCAATATACGATTAACTATAACATTTGTCAGCTAACTCTTGTTTTCCTTCTCAATGGCCATGTCAACCAAGCCCACCAAGTAATAACTGAGCAAACCAGCGAAGACAAAGCCGGAAATTTTCAACAACTTCACCCAGTAATCGGATGAAGTATATTTATACATGACAAATACATCAATTTTACTCAAGTCATCCACTAAGTTGGAGAAGCTTAAAGTAACCTTGACATGACCCTTGGAAACATCCAAGTAGCTCAATTCCTCGCCCACCGTTAATGAATTGTAAGCAAGAGGAGAAGACACATTGACTAACTGAGCGTTTTCGGGAAGGTAAAAGCTAACATCCACATCTCCATAGTAGACATCACGCACACTGTTGACAAGAGGAAATTTGGCAATGTAAGTATCTGGCTCACCCACAAGCTTATGAACGTAGTTGCCAAGCTTATTGTTCCATCCGAGGGTGAAGTTATAGTGCCAGCCACCAAAAAGGGGATATCTTGGTTGAAGAATCAAATGATTAGAGAGGATTGAATGGGTAGACACAACACCAACCTTATCAGTATAGTAGTAATCATCGAAACCATTTTCACCAATTGGGAATTCAAGGTGGTGGAGAGAAAAGTGGTTTCTGTTCATCTCGTAACGTCCTTTCATGTACTCCATTCGGGAAAATCCATCTTTGAGAGCAGCGCCCTCGTGGGTCAATTCGTAGTATTCCTCGATTGAAACTTGGTCCACTCCCGAAGCAGGAATCCAGATGGATCGGTCCAACTTATTGACTTTAATGATGGGACGGTTACGTTCGTACAACAATCCCATTGGATGGACGGTGAATGGAGGAAGATCTTCAAGCATAGGTCCGTATTTCAAGGTTTGATCTTCAACTCTTGGTCTAAGATTTGGAAGCTGAGAAATTTGATCCTTGAAAGCAGCAAGATTTAAATCCATTTCTTGACCTTTACCAATGCCTGCAAATACGAGAGTATACTCCTTCGTAACATATGGTGAGTAAGCAAACTTGTTAATCTTGACAAGGATTGTTTGAACATCCTTCATATTAATTTCGGCTGGAACTGGAGCCAACACGTCACTGTAAACGTATCTGATTCTCAATTCCAAGGTGGACTTGGGTGCAATGGGGAATGGAAATTTCAACTTGAATACATTTTTACTAACCTCAACCGGGTCAATTTGAATTTCCTTATCAACCAAAGTAACTGCAATCACCGAAACATTAGGAATTACTCCAAACCCGTCATTGACGAAGAAGTAATATTCATCTTGGGGTTTGGAATCAATATTTTTAATGTCAATCAAGTCAGTTTCTCGAACGTACGAACGAGAAAGGTCCAAAGTTCGAGTATAGTGAAGGTTTTCCCACACTTCAGGAACTGAGTTTCCCACTAAGCATTCTCCGAGTGCCACAAGCAGGAGAACTGTCAACACCCACGCAATCAATCGGTTGTGTAACATCTCTGACTATTAGTTAGTGAACACCTGTCGCTTCAAAAGAGGCTACCGCGCACACTGCGACTCACCGCGCTTACGTCAGCGCTTATTTCAGCAGGACCTCATCCAATGAGATGCCTGTGTCATGAACCCGTGCCTCCTGGAAAAATCAACAACTTTACTTCCGGGGAAAACACGTAACCTTGCTAGTGCGATTTAGCTTGCTCCTAGTTGAAACTTCCAATTATTCACCAAGCCCTCTCATCTCGCGTGTTGGGACTGTTGCCTGAATAAGTTTAGGCATAATATCTCAGTTTGTGGACCCCGCTGTCTTTCGACCCTTAATTTGCCCTCGTTCTTGAACCCCCGCGTAACTGCCGCCGCCGCCGCCGCCGCCGCCACTTAAATTTACGCAGGCATCGACCTATATCCCATTTATCCCGGTACTGGAATCTACTACACGAACGTCCCCGGTCAAACCGATTCTACATCTACCTCAATTTGTGCAACCACGGTATTTTTCTGTGCCAATAAGAATTTGTGCAATAGCAAACCTATTTTAGGCCGCTTGAAATTCTGTGTTGTTTTTCTGGTATTTTTTTTTTGCTTGCCCTGTACTCTTGCAAAGTTTTTTGTCAGTGTCAACAACTTGAATCATGTCTTTACAGGATCTTATACCCGTTGTGAATAAGCTACAAGACATTGTCACCACGACGCAGGTGACCGACTTGGACTTACCTGTTTTGGCTGTTGTTGGGTCTCAATCTTGTGGTAAATCATCAGTATTGGAGAACATTGTTGGTAAGGATTTCCTTCCTAGAGGTACTGGAATTGTCACCAGACGACCACTAGTGTTACAGCTAATCAACTTGAAAGATGATGATCCGTTGATTAACTACTCCAGTGACCACTATTTGTCACCTTCCTCCAGTGAAGCCAACGAGGATGAAATTGATCTTGAGCAACACCTTAGGAACCACGTTGGCAGATCCAACGGTAAGTTGAGGGGAGCCGCTAGTTTTGACTCCTATGCACCTCCCAGCGAGTGGGGTGAATTTCTTCACATTCCCAACAAGCGTTTCTACAACTTTAACGACATCAGGAAGGAAATTGAAAATGAAACATTGAGAATTGCCGGCCAGAATAAGGGGATCTCCCGTTTACCTATCAACTTAAAAATATTCTCAACAAAGGTGCTCAATTTGACCTTGGTTGACTTACCAGGTTTAACCAAAATTCCCATTGGCGACCAGCCCACCGACATTGAGAGGCAAACGCGCAACCTCATTCTCGAGTATATCTCACGTCCCAACTGTATTATTCTTGCGGTTTCTCCTGCCAACGTTGATCTTGTGAACTCTGAATCTTTGAAGTTGGCCCGTCAGGTTGATCCCACCGGTAAGCGGACGGTGGGAATCCTCACCAAGTTGGATCTTATGGACCAAGGTACCAACGCCTTGGACATTCTCAAAGGAAACGTGTACCCTTTAAAATTGGGTTTTATTGGTATTGTCAATCGTTCCCAGCAAGATATCTCCGACAACAAATCTCTTGACGAGTCATTGTATGCTGAGGAGCAATTTTTTGCCAATCACTCTGCTTATCGGATCATGTCCAATAAGTGCGGTACCCGGTATTTATCTTCCACTCTTAATAAGATTTTGATGAACCACATCAGGGACAGGCTACCAGATATTAAGGCCAAACTAAATACTCTCATGGGTCAGACTGAGCAAGAACTTTCCACCTACGGTGATATCCCTAGTGGGTACACTGACTCTCAAGAAGGAAAGTCGGCTCTTGTGTTGAATTTGATGACCAAATTTGCCGCTAGCTTTGTCAATTCCATCGATGGTACTAATCTCAGTGATATTTCCACCAAGGAATTATGTGGAGGTGCTCGCATTTATCACATTTTTAATGAAATGTTTGGTGCCCAATTAGCTTCCATCAATCCGGTCCACAACCTATCTATTCTTGACATTCGTACTGCCATCCGGAACTCCACCGGTCCCCGTCCTTCGTTGTTTGTACCGGAACTTGCATTTGATCTTTTGGTCAAGCCCCAAATCAAGTTATTGGATGAACCCGCCCATCGTTGCGTGGAGTTGGTGTATGAAGAGTTGATGAAGATTGTGCACAATGCGTGCTCTACCGGAGTCGGATTTGAACTCAATCGCTATCCCAAGTTTCAAAGCAAGTTGATTGAAGTTGTCAGTGACTTGCTCAGAGAGAGACTCGGACCAACCATCAAGTATGTGGAATCCTTGATTGAAATCCAACAGGCTTACATCAACACCAACCACCCCAACTTTTTGGGAGCTGCTAAGGCCATGAGCATTGTTGTGGAAGAACGTAGAAAGCAGAAGGAGCTGCAAAAGGAACTCGAGTCTAAGTCCAAGCTTCGCTTGGCCAGTGAGCGAATTCTTAACAAGCGGTTTGAAAATGCTATCGACGATGACGATGACGATGAAGACGAAGAAGAAGTTGATATTAATCAAGTGGATGACGAAATTAAACCTACTCACAAACACAAAAGAAGTGACTCCAACAAAACCAGTTACTCGTTCCGGTCGGAAGTTACCAATCATCAGCCAGATTCCTATCTTAACTACTTCTTCGGAAAAGACCCCATTATTCATCAGCAGCATCTTCAAACCCAAGCACAGTTGAATCCTGTGCCTTTCAAATTCCCCCAACCACAGGAAACAACGTTACAATTCAACAACAATTTCATCAATACGGGCTCCGGAAGCCTCCATGCTGGTATGAAGAACTTAAGCGTCGACGATCCCACGCCATCTCCTAACATGAATGGTCTGGGCCACTTGACTAGCGAGACCAGTTTCGAAAGTGACGACAGCATTAGTGAATTGAATGAACGCGAGCAATTGGAGTGTGAGCTTATTCGTCGTCTTATCATGTCGTATTTTGGTATTGTTCGAGAATCTATTCAAGATCAAGTACCTAAATCCATCATGTGTTTGTTGGTGAACTACACCAAGACCAACATCCAAAACAGATTGGTGGTAAAGTTGTATAACGAAGCATATTTCGAGGAGTTGTTGCAAGAAGATGAAACCATTCAAATGGAGCGTGAAAAGTGCATGAATTTGTTGAAGACGTATAGGGAAGCGTCTCGGATTATAAGCGATGTGATCTAGACTGCATGGGATCTGTAAATATTGTTATTTAAAGGCATATCTAATTGGTGTAGTTTCGTGGACATTGTTGTCTCTAAAGCTAAAGATTCTTCCATTATTCGTTAATCATTATATCCTGACTGGTCGTTGGTAGACATAGATGTCCAATCCACTCACCACCGAGCTTTTTGACATTCGATAGTCCATACTCTTCTTATCGTCTTCGTCAAATAACAACTTCAATTCTCGTACGACGAGACTGATGTCTTTGCTCACAGGGGTGATCTTTCCCGTCGTCACATCGAGGTCTTCGGGCTGAAGGCAATTGGTTTGATGTCGGAGACTGATAATGGAGGACAACGGAATAACCACTTTACACTTCCATTCATTGCCTACATCATCAAAGGTTAATGTAGGATGTGCTACTGAGGCGCCTCCATCTTTGTATACCTGAGCCAAGGGTAATTCGAGAAGCCAATCTCGTAGTTTCTTGTGGATGTCATTCATTAATGACGTCAAATCAGCATTTGAAAGCTTTATGATGTTGGTGTTGGATAGATGAAGCAAGCTTTTCTCATTGACAGACACCGGAAGAGACTTTTCAATTCGCTTCCGATGAACGTACACCCGGACTGGTAGCGCCACATCCTTGGAGATGTGGAGGAATGTGAGGGTCGAAGGCATAGAGTAGTAGCAAAAAATAAAATGCACTTTACGAATTAGGTCGCGGGAGGATCTCTCAAAGGGGCCAAAACTTTTTTGACTAATTGCTATATATCAGTTGATTTATCAAACTTAAAACTGTTCATCAGTTGGGGTCATGCTGAGCAAGTAGATTGGGCATACCCCAACATTCGTAACCCAAGGCCTTAGCAACGTAGCAAAGACCCTCTGTTTCAATACCATCGTAACCTTCCAATCTATCCCAAGACGTACCAATGATGTAGTTGGGAGGAAAAATCGCACCTTGCTTATAGATGATGGATTTGGCAAAGAGAATAGCCCCACCTACCGAATCAAGAGGAACAATGTAGTCCATCAGCCTCTTTGTGCTCTTCTGGTCTAGGCTGTTCAATTCATTCATAAACGTTTGGAAATGCCACATATGTGCATCCACGTCCCGGGGAACATAGTCCCAATGCTCCCAGTCATTCTTATCCATTTGGTCAAACTGGTGTTGATTGGGCTTGGTGCGTTCACCCTTCCATGAATTCTTGTCGTAGTCCAAGTTGCCACCTCTTTGAATACGGGGCACAATAATGTCCTTTTTGGACACGATGAACCGCTTGATCATATCAGGATGATCAATGGAGACGATATCAGCATCAATGAATAAGGTATACTTCTCGTTGGCAAGTCCGTTGAGAAGGTTGAAGTTACGAGACCGAGCAATTTGACGGCGACGTAATCTCTGAACACTGTCAGAATGACGGTTTTCTCGGTCTGCGCTGTTGAAGAGTTTCTCAATGAAAGGAGCGGTCAACACCGTCACCTTATTGACGTAATTGTTGGCATTCTTGGCGTCAAGCTGCTGGAAGTAGTCCTTGAAGAACAGGTCGATGACGCGGAACTCTTCTTCGCTACCAACCAAGAAGCTCAATCCCATGTGGTTCTTGTTGTATGAAAATGTTTGAATGGTGTTAAAAAGATCATCAAACTTGCGGTCCTTGCCATAAGAGTTGGGCCCGCCAATAGTAGAAAGAACAAGAAGAGTATCTTCAGAATCCACGTTGGGAAGAATGCTGTTGACATATGTAACCTTGGAGTACTCAAAGTCCTGATCTTCATACATGTGCCTGGAGAAAGTATCGGGTTGAGCGGTACTGGTTACCTTTGGAGAGAGTGTGACGACCGGCGTAGAAGCGGCCTTGATGGGAACCACGCCGGACGTTCTGTAGACATGAGGACCTTGGGCAAAAAACTGTAAAGCGGTAAGAAGGGCCACAATAATCAAGCCCGTGCCCACGATAAATGGGAGTTGTTTTCTTGACATGCGGAAGGGAATAACTTTGTTAGCGAAGGAGAAACAAAAATGCAACGAAGAAGCAAGATTTGATTGATAAAAAAAAGATCTTGGTAAACGGAAAGATGTTATAAAACTACAACAGCCACATAGATACAAAAAATCCCTTGTTAGCCCCCATCCCACCAGACTTTTTAGTCGCTTAAAAATAGACCAACGTGGGCCTACACATTTTTACACCCATTCGTAATTATATGCAGACCATGCAGCGAGCACGCGGTCAGTGCAGAAAAATATGCGGCACCAGCAGTTTGACGGATGGGGGCTGCCGCGCTGAAAGTGTCAGAGACTAAGCTTTAGACTAGGCGAGTCAACGATGGAAATGGTGGAGTAGCCCAAGCACTCAGGGCATATGACGTCATTGAATGAGTCGATGTTATAGAGCATGTTTTGGCGACTGATGGCGCTTGGGCTGTCAACGTCACTGAGTGTTTGCGCGGAACAATAGGGCTTACGGCTGACGACGGCCGGCGACGTTGATGCAAATGCTACCGGGTTGGCTTCCAAAGTTCGCCTTGGCCTCGTGGGGCAAAATTGATGTGGTCGAACCGCTCAGTCTTGGCGAAGTTGGCGGGTTTGTGGTCAGGCTCTGGCAGAGAAGAGCCGTTGGTCCTGGATCCATGCGAGTGCTTGCCGTTTTCGTGCTTAACGGTTTCGTGCTTGCCATTCTGGTGCTTGGAGCCCTTTTTGCCCTTGACGTGTAGTTTCTTGCCATGTTGGTTCACAGGGCCCTTCCGGGGTTCGTTGATGGTCTGGTACGGATATGCGGTGGTGTCCACCTTCTTCATCAAAAATGTGTTCTCGGGTTCGACCAACGAAGCATTAATGTCGTTGGTAGGGTCCGTGGTAGAAAAATGATTGACGTCGTGAGCCTTGAAGATAAGCAACTCACATTCGTTGATGTTCAAACAGTCTATTCCAAAGCTGGATGCCCACACCTTGGTTATGGGGTCTTCGGTGACAAGCCTCCATTGCTCAGCTCCGTCGCCCGAGGAGGACGTCTTAAACACACAGGACCGGATGAGGTACTTTAGTCTAGCGGGTATGGACGCACTGGCGTCGGCGTCGGAGCTGGCCTCTTCGCGACGGAGGACCCCGTACACGTCATCGTCGTCGTTGATGGCGTAGCTGTCGAACCGAGTCTTGTAGTTGGGGAAGTCTTTGATCTTGGGACTGTACGTCTGACACCGCAAGCATTCTTCCCACGAGACCTGGTTGTTGGCAGGCTCGATGAGCATGTTAAACCGTAGCGTGCCTCCGTTATGGTGGGAATGATGTGCGTGATTATCAAGTGACACCGCTTCGCTTTCAAACATCCGGTCAATGAACCGAAGGGCCTCACGCGCATTGGTGGCTTGCATAGACGTACCCCTCTTGATGTAGTCGAACTCGTGAAGAGTATAGCTGGGAATGTAGATATTTAACTGGACACGAGCATCGTTGGAAGAAAACATTCGCTCCACCAACTCGGGATGCACCCAACGTTTGATATTCCCAATACCCTTGACGAACGCCCAGTGGTCTAGTATGAGATTGACATTGCGAACCGGGGTTGGTCTCGCTGGTTGATCGGGGAACAACGCCTGTAGTTCATCCGCCATGTAGATGGTGAAGGAGAAAAATTCCAACAGCTCGAAAAAATGTACGACCACATCATCGTGGTTGGCCCCTGGTACAGACGCCTTCATCACCACCATCTTTACGCTGATGGAGGTCACACACGCAAGCCCTACAAGCATTGGTGAGTAAGTCCCAGTGGAGTGTGGTCCTTCTTCTACGTCTTACAGCTAAAGCAAAGCATAATCAGTTTCAAAATAGGCTGAAGTTAGTATGATATTCAACGATCAGATAGTGTCAAGGGTTGTATTCATCGAGCGTTAGCTCTAACATTAGAGATGCCAGAAAAAACAAATAATAAACAAATAATTCATCCTATTGCTGAAATTTCACATACCTAATAGTGATGGGGAGATGGAATAAAATAGTGAGACCACGAAAAATTTATATGGCCGCCATCTCGGGACGTGCGCCCACCGCGGTGTCACAAAATTGGCACCACTATGCCATCACCTCCGGCGTCAAGTCGGCCTTGATTTCGTCACTGAGCAGAAAGGAGTTCTTGGACCCCATGCTGTTCGGCGCTTGATCTTGTTCGCCGGTTGGGCTGACTTGCTCCTTGAAGCTTATGAGTTTGGTGTAGCACTTGGCAATATCGTTGTTGAGCTCATTCTGCTTCTCGAGTAATGCACGCTTCCACTCCCGGAATTTCTGTTCCTGGTTGGCCACCACCACCGCAAACTTCTGCTTGGACTGCTGCTTCTTGACTTCCAAGACAGGGTCGTTCTCGCGAAGCTCTTCCTCAATGACGTCTAGCTTGACGTCGTGGTACTTGATGTACTGAGCAATGCCGTCCAATGGAGTGCCGGGAGCGCTGGGGCTGGCACTGCGTCCTTCCACACACTTGCGGGCCCGTGCGAGGCGCTCCTCCAAGCACCGTAGGCGGTAGTTTTCGTAGTGGGACTCGGTGGACGTCACCAAGTCCAACAAGTGGTCGCCCATGAGAATGCTGCGAAGCTCGATGAAATCGCAGTGGTGGGTGTTTTCCACCTCTGCTATTCCCCAGCGATACTTCCTGCCTCTGACCAACAGACCGTTCCCCACGTCGTGGTAGGTGGTGGACCCAATCACGGCAAACGGATAACACTGGTTGATTCGCCTCATCACCGCGTCGTCCAGCACCAAGGTACACACCTCCACCTCGGCGTCCTCCAAAACCTTGCGCACGTGAAGCTTGAACTCCATCAACTCCTGGCGGTTGAGGGTATCTGCCTTGGCAACCACCGGGATCAAATTAACGCGCTTGCAGAGCTCTTTCATGGACTCGATGTCTAGCGGCGTCAAATTACCAGGGAGAATGAAGTACAAGCATGCATGCACTCGGTAGTCTCTCAAGTACTTGCGGTGGGGCTGTTCCTGCTGAAAGAGAAACAACCGAAACTGCTCGTCGATGTAATTAGTGAGGGAGGTCCATGCATGGTGGTTGTTGATCTGTAACGCAAAGCCGGGGGTATCAATGGCGGTGAAGCGAAGCGTAAAGCCTCGTTCCACAAGTTCGAAACGGCGAATGCCGATGGTTTCGGTGGCTCCGGGTTCCTTATCTAGTTCACAGTCAAACAATGTGTCTAAAAATGTGGTTTTACCCGTTCCTGCTGGGCCTGCCACCATCAATGTAAATGAGCCTCCCAATTGCAGAATATGATATTCCCGCTGAGAAGGAAGTCGCCCAAGTCCAATGATGCCTGATGCGGGCATGAATGAGGTGGACACACTACAAAGAGTATCACTTTCGGATTCAACTTGGTCTTCGTGGTTTCCGTTCATGCTTAATTCGCTGCTGGGACTCAAGGGAGTACTCATCATTATCACAACTGGGGTTGTCTTTTTTGCATCCACAAACAAAAATTATTTTTTTCCCCGTGAGGCGGGCGCCCTCCCCATTCGATCGCAAATGGAAGGCTGCGGCCAAGCGCTCATTAATTTCACCGCGACCGATACACTTACCACTTTAGGACCAAATCCAAACACATCATCATGCCTTCGTAGTTCTTCGAATTACCAATCGGGCTAAGTTGGTGCCATACCCAGAAGGTGAGGATTTTTTTTAGACTGGCATACCCGCTTTGTAAAATTGTTGATTATAATCTCCTCCATCCTTTTTTAAACCACCTCTAAGCGTTTGTGAAAAATTGGAGATGGCAACTCGTCTCAACCGGTCGGCGGATGATCTCCTGCTCTTACCGGCATACGGAGTCAAGAAAAACGTCCCTGAAAGAAGGGCTCGGTCCAGCTCGCCAGTTAAGAATCGCCGGCTGATGCCAGCTGGTTTCGACTTTAAGCTTCCCTCGTTACCTGGTAGCGTGGATGACTTGGTATCAGTGACATCCACCACGTCGTTATCTCATGACCAACTCAAGTCGTTGTCGTCGTCGCCAATGTCGAAGAGGCTACATGTTTCCAATCCCTCCGATCCTCACCACGTCATTCCTATCCCGTTCACCCTCCAACTCCCTCCCAGATTGAGTGGCCGCAAAGTGGTGTCTCCCAAATCAAACTCCACTAATTCGTCTCCTATCAGAAGAAGAAAAACAAAATTGGTATACACTGGAAGTGGTTATGAGAAACTCGAGCCATCCTATGACCAGCCGATACCACAACTGGCTGTTCCGCCCACCAAAGCTGCTCGCATCACCTTCAAGGCCCGTTCTCAGGATGAATTGAGTATCATCGAGGAAGTGAGCAACAGCGGCAGCTCTCGGGCTTCAAGTGTCAAGTCTAAAGAGAAAGAACTACCCAAAACTCCCACCCGTTCTCTCTCCAGAAAGCCGCCTCCTCCCATTGACGAAGAGCCGGTTGCCAATGCAATCGCCTCATCGCCTTCGCAAACCCCGACGTACCCCCAACGATCCTTCCCGATCCAGAATTCCAGCCAGCAGATCCATCCTTTACCCCCTTCATCTCACCAACAGTTAAGCCCTGCCATAAAAGTAATGCCAGGGCCAAATCGTTTTGCTCAATCAATTGATCCATCTAGTCCTCGCGCAATGTCAATGGTTGCAAGTGAATCAAGATATACCCTATCGGGGATGCCCACATCTGCCAGTCAACATGTCCTTCGAATTCACAAACGTACATTTAGCGACGAATCACACGTCTCGTCAGTTAGCTCGTTTAGTTCCATGGGTGACATCATGGCAAACTTTAGCACCAATCCGTCAATCCGCAGTCGAAGGTCTCCAATGTTCATGCCGACTGTTGCTGCTGGTCCCAAGCTGCCCCACCTGCTTTTCACTAACTCTCCCCAGTCGTTTACTTTGACAGAGAAACTTGACAATGATCACCCTATTACTTTGAATACTTCTTCGCAATCCACACAAATTCAAAGAAATGACTCCAAGGCATCTTCAAAATCAGACTACTCCGCCAGTTCGTGGAATTCGTTGCAAAAAAGTATAGACATTTCCATCGAAGACTCCATGAAGTCCCCCATTACTCCCGAGTTCGAATTTTCTCTGAAGCCCCAGTCCAAGGACTTGCCACCGCTTCCTGCACCGGCTCCTCAGCCGGCGCCAGCTGAGCATGGTGACGCCGATTCTGAGGATTCTGAGGCCGACTTGGAATCTGCCCTATCGTCGGAAATCGAGCCTTTGCGTATTTCGAGAAACCCGTCGCTGTCCCCCAACAAGGCCATACAGGAAGCCAGCCCCGAAAGTGAAAGTGACGCTGAGAGTGAAAGTGACGCTGAGAGTGAAAGTGACGCCGAGAGCGTGCAAAAGAGCGATACCGATAATTATGGTGATGGCCTTGGCTTCAATTTCCCCAACAACACCTCTAATATCACGAATAACGAACAGTTGAAAACGGAGATCAGAAAGAGCAGCGTCAAATCTCGCTTCAGCCACGTCACTACTTCTTCGGGACAGATAGAGATCCCTGATCTCTCCAGCAAGTCTGTCACCGACTCTTACACAACGGCACTCTCTTCTTACAACGGTACCACGTTTGACGATATGCCCTCAGAGGCTGCAACCTCGGAAACATCGACCAACGTCTCTCACCATAAAGAAAAGTTGGAGCCAATCGGCGTACCTACTCGGGCTGCACAGGCGCTTTTAAGAGAGCACTTCCGCTTGATGCATGATGATAATGATTCTGATACGGATCTTGAGTCTTTCCGTCCCAACTTCCGTCAACAAGTCACCGTTGCCAACGTTCACATCCAGCGAAAGGCACAGCCCCTTCCCCCTGTTCCAACCCACAAATCCACGCTATCTACTGATTCCAGGGTAACATCACCCACTCGCCATCGTCGTAATAGATCAATGTTCAACATCGACTTCAACAATCTCGAAGTTTCTCCTGCCAGAAAGCACTCTAGGAGCAAGTCTAGTGACATGCGCCCCAAGTTGCTTTCAGCGATGCAGTCTGGTGACCTCAACATTGTCATTGCTGAACCGCCCCGGAAGGTGGACTATGCTGTCGATTTCAAAGAAGCAGATGCTCATGATGATTTCCCCCGTAACGTCTCGTCCGCGCCTACAGTGGAGGAGATTTACGCCGCCAGAAACCAAAAAAATAAAAATCTTCATCTTGTTGCCGATATGAGAAGGTTGTCCTTGAACAACAGTGACACTCCCCCCAAGGCGATTGCCTCAAGGCCTCCTCAAATGGTGGTCAGAAACAGGTTACCGCCTAAACAAATTTCCCGTCACAGCAGCTCCAAGTCTGAGGGCAGTGTGGTGATTGACTTAACTGAGGATAAGTACGATGTTTGCACCATCCAGAGAAACGATTCTGTCACTTCGTACAAGTCGGTGACTGAGCGAACTAAGGACGGCAAGGAGATAGAGGTTGTTCTTGTTGACGAGGATTTGGATAAGGAAAAGAACCGAGATGATCTATCTAGTATCTATTCCAAGTACCATACAGGATGGATTGGCCGCTCCAATTCCACCTCCTCCGTGGACTCCGCCAGCAGTGGTGCATCCTATGACTCCACTGTGCTGAGTGAGGCTCAACTCACTCTCAAGCCACGGGCGGCTACCGTTGAGATCTACAAGCAAATGCAAAGGCTCAGAGGCCAGCCGGACAAACGAGCATCTATTAATTCAACCTCCACGAGTGCCAGCTACCGATCCAACCGCATTCAGCCACCTTCATCCAGGCCCATGTCCATGCCCCAAGGGTTGAATCTCAATCTTCTTCATCCGACCCTCCAGCCCCCCAATGGTCTTCGTGGACCTCAGCATGTATCTCGCGGCTCTCTGAACGGATCAGGTTATGGATCTCTGTATGAAGTTTCAAGACCTCGGGAACCAAGGCCACGGGTGTCCGTTGTGTCGCCAAAGAGTCACTACAATGGGCCTTCGAAGCAACAATCCTCCCATCAATCACAAAGTTCGATGTCGGTATCAAAGTCACAACCTAATTTGGCATACTCATTCGATCCCATCCACACAGAATCCAACTATTTTGATTACACCATGAACTACGACTTCAATACGTTCATGAAGCAGCGAGCTGTATCCAAACCTAATTAGTATGCATGTGTCAAAACCTCATTTGTTTACAGTATATGTATAGTCTTCAATGAAAATTGTGGTATTACCAATGCTATTTTAGATGTGGACTAGCGGCCTCGGTAATGGTCCCTAGATTTTTTGTAGCGTATGAGTTGGAGCGGAACGGAACATCCGCCAATGGAAAGGCGCTGGGGTTCTCGTGCTCTTCGTCTTCTTCCTCTTCGTTGAAAGACGTTAGCGATACAATTGACCTTCCGGATGGTGCACGACTGATGCTCTTGCTCTTGCTTACATCTGAAGAGCGACTGTTGCTTCTGTAGAAGGTGACGGTCTTATTCTGGGTCTCTATTTTGTTGGAGACGAATGAGTTGTCCACCACCATTTTGCTGGGACGATTCTTGTAGGAATTGGACCGCAAGAACCCCTGAGAATCAGGAATTCGAGATTTCCGCTCATGCTCTTCAAAATCAAAGTCCTCCGGCAACGAATTAACCTCGTCGAGTAGGTCCTGGTAATTTCCTGTATCGTCGTTTTCGTCCACAATGCTTCCGGTGATTGTTTTATCCGACGAGGAGGTCCGTGAGTGGCTGACGCCTTTAAGACTGAGGGTCTCATCGGTATTGAACCAACTATATCGCTTCTGCTCGTTCTCTCTTAATCTTGCCTTAGGATCACGTCTCCGGGCAGGTGTGTAGGATTTACCTAGTGGCTTGGAGGAGTCATCCTCGGAAACAGGGGTCTCAAGTCTCGACAAGAGGCTCATAACATCATTGATACTTTTCCTCTTTTGCTCGGGCTCCAAGTTGTCAGATTCCAAGATGGCCAAGTTGGCCATCATATCAATAATGCTCTTTCTGTTTTCCTTCTTCTCGTTTCCAGTCTCGATGCTGGCTAAAGTAGACATCATGTCCACCACTGACCTTCTTCGTTCGGTGGTATTCGACGAAGAATCAATGTTGGAGAGAAAATCCATCATCTTTTCCACCGATAGTCGGTTCTTTTTTCTAGCATCTTTTGACATCGACTGATCGGAAATGGGCTCTTGGCTGGCCGGGATGATATGGTCGTCAATAAGTTCGGTCGCTTCAAAAGACTTAGTCTCATGATGGGGGGGAAGAGGCGATGCAGCATGCGCGTGGGATATACCAAGCCCCGTTTTCGAGGTTTCGGTGAGCAAGGTAAAGTTGGAGCCGCTAGTACCCAGATCTCGTTCCATCATCTTCACCTTGCGGGGAATGTCCACGTTGAGGCTGTCACTCAATGAGCTGTGGAAACTTCGTAGGATTCTGAGTTTGAACACTTCGTCATCGCTGCGGGACGGATGGAGACAGACCTTATCAGGACTTCGCTGTCTGTGAATGAACTTCTTCGTGGGAGTATCTCGTTCAGATGCCGAGGATCGGCGATGACGCCTATGCCTGAGATTGTTGCCGATGGTGAGACCATTGATGATGGGAGAATGCAAGTCAAATAAGTGAAGGCTCTCGCTATTGGGAAGCTCGGGGGTGGCGGCAGCTTCGAAGCTGGACGACGAGCGAGAGTTTTTGATCGTGGGCGACAGACTTAACTCAAGGTAGTTCTCGAGAATGTCGTTGTTGAAATCAGAGTCTGTATCGGGCGAGTCCACCTCGGGCCCCTGGATGGAGAGGTGAAATGACTTATAGAAGAGACGCCGGGTAGGCGCGATGGAAAATGGAGATGCGGCTTCGGGCTGGACGATGGTAACATCTGCGTCTGGCTCGAGGTCGCCGTCGTCCTCGTGAGGCGACAAGGGGGTGTCTAATTTTACGAGGGACGGAATCTCACCCTCGGAGCCATGTTCATCATACCCGTCGCCGTAGTCGAAGGGGTATTCGTTGTCGTGGTTGGAGTCGTAGTCGTCGTAGTAGTTCGAAACGCCGTCTTCGTGACCCGTGCTGGAGCTGTTGTTGTCGTCTTCAGCATCCGATTCGTGGAGAGCGCCCTGGTCGTCCACAGGATTGAGCGGCGGTGAATAGTCGTCGAGCATCTTGTTGTACTGGACATCGTCCTCGTAGTCGTCGTCGTCGAGGCCATTGTTCTCGTAGTCGTAATCGGAATACTCATCGACCTCGTAGCCAAGATCGTGTTCGCTGAAGGTATTCAGCAAGCCGGGATCCGGCAACTTGGGCTTATCCTTCACCTCCTTGTAGTACTTGACGGAGGTATTGCGGCCGCCTTTTCTGTCCTTAATGAAGGAGAACTGTGAGGACGTGTCAGAATTATAGTATTCATCGTCATCGTCCAGGTGATGGACCTCTTCAAAAGCTACCGATTTCTTCTCTTCTTCCTTCTCCACTGTGGACTCGATGGAGTCAGACTCGTTGACAATGTCCGGAAGCGTGGCGCTGAAATGCTTGGGGTTGGTGGTGCGTAAACCGCTGGAAGCGCTGGAGCTGGTGGCAGATGCAAGGGAGGTGAAAGATCTCGAGGAAGTAAACGACTGTTGCAATTGAGGAGTGGACGAGGATATAAATGCCGGAGGAGGGCCTAAGCCAGAGTTGGATGAGCTATTCCCGGATATTATTCGGGACAGGTCAAATGACGGCTTGGCAGTCTCCATAGATAAATCGGATAGGTTGGAGATCGAATTAGTGTTTCGGCGATGATGACGCTTCACCTTTGTGTTGACGGCATGATTAAAGTTGTCAAGAGAAGATATGTTTGAAAAGGACTTTGAATGGCCACTGGAAGAGAACAAATTCTTGATGGGCGTCAAAAGCCGCTTGGGAGACGTTATGGAGCTGGAGCCATTGATTGCTTGAGGAGGAGTAAACTGAGAAGCCAGACCTACGTGAGGAGAATTGCCAGGAGTAACTCGGTAATCGACGTCAGGCACCTCAAGGTCAGAACTTGCCAGTTCTGATCGTCTATGGGCCTTTATAAAGGAACGCATGGAGCAACGGGCCGCTGACGACAGTAGCAGTATGACTTATCGCAGAACCAGCGGAGGGCGCACGTGATGACGAATGGCGGGCGGAGGTGGGTGGGCGCTACAGCGGGCGGCACGCACGTGATGTGGCATTGGCCCATTTTTTAGAAATGTCTGACAATCGAGAGATGAGAATGGCTGGCATACTCAGACACGGCTGAGAGTAAATGACTGGGACAAGACATGAACGGAAGCGGCATGTGGAAGTAGCGAGTAGCAGAATTCCAATTTGGTAGATTTTGAAGTAAATGGGAGAAATTTTCAAAAAACCTCGGCATGCAGATCGCGTTTACAGTTAGTAATTTTATCAGATGGGGGAGAAGGGGAAGGGGGAAGTATAATCAGATTGATCAGAGAAAAAAAAATTGGTTCAATTTCCCCGAAATGACGGACATTGAATTTTCGTCACAATTAGCGAATGGCGCCAAGGCTAATATAGTCTTATTGGCGTACGAAGTGGCATTTTCCGGCGACATCCGACGGCTGGCGCCATCAGATAGTACGGTGTTTCATCAACGGAGATGTCGTAAAGGATGCCTCATTTAGGTTAAAAGGAGATGCCAGCCGTAACAGTCTTGGCAAGAAAAGAAATTCAGTGGCCAGAACACATTTTGGGTAGCATATGCGAGAAATTTTTTTAAAAAATAATCATTTATCTGATCAAAAGAAACAATACCCATGGGCGGGCGGGATCACTTCGACCAATAAATGAGCAGAGCTTTCTGCATTTCTGTTTATGAGCCCGAATACGAAATTGTTAAGACTTTATTTTTTAACGCCCAATACGTCAAGTCATTGTTTCATGAGCCTTGCTAGCAATGAAATGAACGCTCCCGCCTGAGTCGTTTCTGCTGGCAGGCCATGGCAGGTGTGATTTAAGTTTGTAAACCCAATTGAGGGAATACAAAACAAACTCGTAAACGGCGAAAGAAAAAGAAAATTTCTGAGTTTTTTTTTTGCTCATCATTATCAGATGAATTAAATCTACCGCCGACATCGGTGTCTGGAGCGTGCATGACTGCGCGTGCGTAAAAATACTTGCAGATAGTCTCCCTGACAAATGGCTTCTGCGCGTGATTGGGCCGTATCGCTAGACTTTTCTGAAGATGGGCATCTCCCTAGGAAAAATGGGTATAAATACGATTGAACGATCTCTACTTATTTGAAGTGGTCTTTCTCTTCTCACTCGTTAGTTTCTCACTTAATTTTCAATTAATCTTACTACCATGTCCGACATTGAAAAGAATTCAAAGTTGGGAGTGGATAGTGACCAATCTCCCAGCGATGTCGACACTGTCGTTGAAGAAAAGTCTATTGGAGTCCAAAAGGCGGAAATTTTGGCTTCCCAATATCACAAGTGGTGGCAGAGGGTAATTTTGCTCTTCTCTGCATTCCTTGTTGGATATGCCTACGGATTGGATAGTCTGACCAGATATGTGTATACTGGTTATGCCACCGCCTCGTGGTCCGAGCATTCCCTCCTTTCCACCATCAGTGTTATCGTTGCTTTCGTGGGTGCTGGTGCTCAACCCATCTACTCCAGATTGTCGGATGTGTTTGGCCGTCTTGAGATTTTCATTGCCTCCATTCTTTTCTACGTGGTTGGTACCATCATTGAATGTCAAGCTGACACCATTCAGAAGTACGCTGCCGGTAACGTCTTCTACACCATTGGTTACGTTGGAGCCATTCTTGTGCTTCTTTTGATTTTGTCTGACTTCTCCTCCTTGAAATGGAGATTGTTTTACAATTTCGTGCCTTCTTTCCCCTTCATCATTAACACCTGGATTTCTGGTAACGTCACCAGTGCCATCGGTATGAACTGGTCGTGGGGTGTTGGTATGTGGGCATTTATCTACCCATTGGCATGTATTCCTCTTCTCTTCTGTTTGTTCCACATGAGATACTTGGCTTCTCAGACCGAGGAGTGGAGAGTGTTCAAGCAAAGGAAGACTAAGTTTCAAGAACTTGGATTATTCGGTTTCCTTAAGTACCTTTTCTGGCAACTCGATATCATCGGTGTTTTGATTTTGGAAGTTTCTCTTGGTGCGTTCCTTATCCCTATCACCGTTGCTGGTGGTGTCACCGACACATGGAAGAAGGGCAAAACTCTTGCTCCTCTTATCATTGGATTCTTGTTGTTCCCAGTGTTTGTGATCTGGGAGGCTAAGGGTGCTAGACATCCTATTTTCCCATCCAACTTGGTGATCGACAGAGGAGTTTGGTCAGCTTTGTCTATCTCTTTCTTCCTTGATTTCATTTACGGTGTTGAAGCTACTTACTTGTATACCGTTTTGATTATTGCAGTTGATGAATCTCAAAAGTCTGCCACCAGAATTACTTCCATTTCGTCTTTTGTCTCCGTGGTGGGTGCCGTGTTCTTTGGTCTTGTTGTGGTTAAGGCCAAGAGACTTAAAGGATTTATCATTCTCGGATGTGCCTTATGGATGGTTGCATTTGGAATCATGATTCATTTCAGAGGTGGTAACATGGCTCATTCTGGTATCATTGGAGGTTTGTGTGTGATGGGTCTCGGTACCACTTTCTTCTCTTACCCCATCAGTGTTTCCGTTATGTCTTCTGTCTCTCACGAGCACATGGCCATTGTGGTTGGTATGGTTTACATGTTGTACCGGATCGGTTCCGCTGTTGGTTCCGCTGTCTCTGGTGCTATTTGGCAAAATCTTTTATACAAAGATCTTCTCAAGGCTACCAATAACATCACTTTGGCTACTGCTGCCTACGGTGATCCTTACACTTATGCTATCACCTACCCTTGGGGAACTCCTGAAAGAGACGCTGTTCTTCCAGTTTACAAGCATATTCAAAAAATCCTCATGACTGTTTGTATCTGTTTGTGTGTCCCTATGCTTCTTTCATCTCTCTTCCTTAGAGACCACAAGTTAGGAGACGCTCAATCTTACGAGGGTGTTGAAAAGCTTGCCGAAAGCGAAACCTTGTTTGACTACGTCAAGAGACGTTTGTCTAAGCCAGTTGGAAACGTTGGCGTCGACATCAACGATGACAAGGCTGTTAAAGAAGACACTGTGATCAACGAGTTGACCAAGAAGTCCTCCACCGATATTGTGTAATAATTTTTCCTTGATACATGGAGCATATATCCATACCTAATACATAAACACTATTATCAGATGCATCTGACTTGTACCAAAGGGGAATCGTGTTGCAGAAAAATATTTTGTATTATCTGGCTACATTCTTCTGTTTTCATCAGCGCCGTGAGAAACGTTATACACCGGCGCTTGGCATCTGGGCAATGTAATCACTCGAAAACGTCCATCGCCAAGTTCCTGGTAGTGGGCAAAGCAGCCACCACATAACCCCAGCGTTTGCTCCACGCTTGTCTCGCAGAATGAAGAGCCAATTGTCGCCTTGTAGGTCCACTTTTGAGGTGCCCGCTAATCTGCCCCGCAAACGGTGCATCTTGAAAATATGGCCGGCGCAACTCGAGCAGCTAGGGCTTCAGCCCTCAAAGACAAATGCACGTGCAAGGCGCGCGCACGTGACGCACTGACGTAAGCGGTGATTAAATTTTCATCCGCGCTGGACCCCGACGGTATAGTGAGGAAAAAAAAGTTGAGGTTTGAAAAACTATCACCTTTAAGAAGTTAACACAAGTCAAGTATCCATCATGTTGATTCCAAGAGAGGAAAGAAAGAAGATCCACCAATACCTCTTCCAAGGTATGTCAAACCATATTACCATTCCCATAGATGACTGTTAAGCATTGATGCTCAAAGCAAACGACGGAGAAAAATTTGTTGAAGATTCCCCAACTACAAAAAAATCATTAACATCATCGAAATCACCACCATTCATATACTAACGTTTTAGAGGGTGTTGTTGTCGCCAAGAAGGATTTCGACCAACCAAAGCACGAAGAAATCGACACCAGAAACTTGTTTGTCATTAAGGCTTTGCAATCCTTGACCTCCAAGGGTTTCGTCAAGACCCAGTTCTCATGGCAATACTACTACTACACCTTGACCGACGAAGGTGTTGAGTTCTTGAGAAACGAGTTGGCTATCCCAGAAGGTATTTTGCCAATCACCAGATTGAAGGGTGCTCCAGCTGAGAGATCTAGACCAACTAGAGGTGGTCCAAGAAGAAACTTCCAAGATGGTTACAGAAGAAGAGCCCGTGATTAGATGACTCCGACTCTGTTACACCAAGTGTATCATGACCAAATCTAATTGTGCTTATATATCATCAATATAATCGTTAGGAAACTAATTCGATAACTGGTGTAGAAGTTGTTTGTTTACCACTTCATTTCTCTGCTGTCTCTCTCTCCATCTCTGATCCACGCTCCGTCTCCGTTGTCCCCCGTCTTTATTATAAAAGATCTTCTTGTGTCGTCTCTCTGGCCCGGCATCTTTGGCTCACATGCCGGCGCGTGGAGGGGTACGGGTGTGGGTTGTCATGTCACGTAAAAAACATTGCCCACCCATTTTATTTTACCATCTAATCTCCTCGAAATTACGCCTTGTTCTTAGTTTTTGCGGCCAAGCCTTGTTGTATCCACACCTGATAGAGATTTGATCATGAGTAACGATTTGCCGATGTACCCAACACCTCAACAGGCTGTTGCTAGATCGGATCCCGCTAGAAAAGCCAAGAACGGTTCACGGCCCATGAAACCATCCGGCTATCCTCAACAAGGTCAGTATATGCAACAGCAGCATCAATCTCAACCTCGATATGGTGCCGATGTGGCGCCTACTCCTCAGCAGTATTATCAACAACAGCATCAGCAATATCAACAACAGCCTCCGCCTCAACAATATCATCAACCTCCAGTTCAACACCACATGAGTCCCCCACAACAGTATCAAAGTGCTCCAATTGCTCAACCTGGCAACTACTATCAACCCCAACCGCTTCCTCAGCCTCCTCAACCTCAGCAACTGTACAGTACACCAGTGGCCCAGCCCAGCTACCAACAGCCGCAACCTCCTCCGCCACAGCAAAGGTACCAAGAGTATTCATCTCAGCCCCAACCGCAACTGAAATCTCGTCATGGCTCCTCATCTCACAACCCCTCTCAGTATTCGTCTCCTCAAGTTTCGGCTCAACAGCCTCATAAAAAGGCGCCGGTCGCCACCAGCGGTGCACCTCAACATTCCAACCGCTCGCGAGAAAGTCTCACGGAGTCGGTCTCCAGCAAGAAGGGCGGGAAGCAAAAGCTTGAAGCCGAGTTAAGGTCAGTGTTTGAGAAGGTGGATGTCAATCGGTCCGGGCGCATTTCTGCCAGGGAGTTGTCGCAAGCGCTCTTGAACTTCGACCATACCAGGTTCCAGGACTCTACCATTATCCTCATGATCAAGTTATTCAGTTCCACAGGTGCACCGGGCGTCAACTCGAAAACGCTCAACTTCGATCAGTTCGTGTCGTTATGGAAGTACCTCTCTGCCTACAAGAAACTATTTGTGGCTGCCGACAGCAACCGATCGGGAGACATCTCGTTCGGCGAGTTTCAGAAGATTATTGAACAGATAGGCTATAAACTAAACATCGACTTGGTGCTTCACTTGTTCCAGAAATTCTCCAACAAAGACCTTGACCAGTATGACAGCGGCACCGTGGGGAAGTTGAAGTTCGATGCATTCATCGAGCTACTCGTGTACCTTCGGAAGTTGACGGACATCTTCAAGAAATACGACAAGGACCTTTCAGGAGTGGCCACTATTAACTTCCTGGACTTTTTGTTTGAGGTATCCAACTTGTCCTAGTGGCTGTGTGTTGACATTGTCACCCGCACCATCGCTCCTCATAACGAGCCAACAGTCATACTAGCAGTCCCACGATCATCTCAACAGCTTCAATATTGCGCAAACAAGCCCGTTGTGGCTACGACGGCCTACCGCCATCTCCAGTATATGGACCAACACCACCATGTCTACAGCACCCCCGCCCTTTGCCCATGGTGTCCCCCAACCATCACCTCGTCTATGACACGTCTTAACGAGTCGAACCATAAATCTCGGCCTGTTTATTTTCCCCCAGTTGGCCCATGTATTAATATATGTACCATTAGAGAAAGAGAGCGCTCAATCGCCGGTAAAGGTGTTTTCGCAAATGACTCAGGTGAATTTTTCATTGCGACTACCACCCATGTTCAAATCTTTGGTTCGGGCCTCCAGGCTATCTGGACGATTATCCCCGACCTCCGTGCATCACGTTCGTTGGAACAGCTCCTCCAAGTACCCGGAGCTTTTGGAGTCCGACTTTGACGCCGACGGAAACCCTGATTATCTAAAGTTGATACTCACCTCCAGAGTCTACGATGTGGTCGATAGAGGTGGATCTCCGTTGACTCACGCTGTTAACTTGTCCCACAGATTCAGTTCCAATATTTATCTCAAGAGGGAAGACTTGCTCCCTGTCTTTTCATTCAAACTCCGTGGTGCCTACAACATGATAGCCAAGCTTCAGCAAAAGCAAAGAAGTCCCCTTTCTGGAGTCATTGCTTGTTCAGCAGGTAACCACGCCCAGGGTGTTGCGTTTAGTGCTGCCAAATTGGGTATTCCGTCGACCATCGTGATGCCTACGGCAACTCCCTCTATCAAGTATACCAACGTGTCACGCTTGGGGAGTCAGGTTGTGTTATATGGTGATGACTTCGACTCCGCCAAGCTGGAATGTGACCGTCTTGCATCGTTAAACAACCTCACCAACATTCCTCCTTTCAACCATCCCTACGTCATTGCTGGTCAAGGGACCATTGCTTTGGAAATCACTCGTCAATTGCGTCTAGATAAACTCGATGCTGTGTTTATCCCCGTGGGAGGTGGTGGGCTTATCGCCGGAGTCGCTGCCTATATGAAGAAGATTGCTCCTCACGTGAAGATCATTGGGGTGGAAACCTACGATGCCGATGCGTTGTACCAGTCGTTGAAGGCCGGTGACTCTCAGGTGTTGAGCCTGGTGGGTGTGTTTGCTGATGGTACTGCGGTCAAGGTGCTTGGAGAAGAAACATGGAGAGTGTGTAAAGACCACGTCGATGAAGTAGTTCGGGTATCCACCGACGAGCTTTGCGCTGCCATCAAGGATATCTTTGAAGACACGAGATCCATTGTGGAGCCGTCAGGTGCTCTCTCTGTGGCGGGATTGAAGAAATACATCCAAACCACCGACGTCGACCACAGAGACAAGACCTATATCCCCATTTTGTCTGGTGCCAACATGAACTTTGACAGACTCAGGTTCGTCAGCGAGCGGGCAGTGCTCGGCGAAGGTAAGGAGGTGTCGTTGGTGGTTAGCATTCCCGAACGTCCTGGAGAATTCGCCAAGTTGCATGATCTTATCAACCCCCGTTCCGTGACTGAGTTCTCTTACCGGTTCGGAAACTCTGATCCGGCCAACATTTTTGTCAGTTTCAATGTCATTGACAAGGAAAAGGAGTTGCCCACCATCATCAGCCAGATGCAAGGCGAAAAGTACAACTACGATGTCGTGGATGTTTCCACCAACGACATGGCGAAGACCCACGGAAGATACTTGATCGGTGGTAAGTACCCCGACCGGTGTGCCAAGAACATGTCAAAGGAAAGACTTTTCCAGTTTGAGTTCCCTGAGAGACCCGATGCGCTCTCCAAGTTCCTTAAATCGTTGAAGCCAGACTGGGACATCACTCTTTTCCACTATAGAAACCACGGAAATGACGTTGGAAAGGTTCTCTGTGGATTTGTGCTTCCTGAAAACACCAGCGATGCCGAATTTCAACAGTTCTTGCACGACTTGGGCTATAAGTTCATCCCCGAGACCGAGAATGTGGTTTACCAGAAGTTTCTTAGTTAGTACATAGCTCTAACTCCTGTACAGATTGGGTGTAGTAGCTGAGAGGCAGCTGAGAAGTATCTGACGCTGTGAATTGATGGCTCTGGTTCCAGTGGGCTCTACGGCAGCCTTATGCGTAGCAACGTATATTCTATGTACAGTTAGTCCAGCTTCCGGAGGAAAGCTTGGTATGCATCGTGATTGATATGAACACGGCCCTGGGCCTTCATTTGCTTCTTACCCTCCTTTTGCCGTTGAAGCAACTTCTTTCTTCGAGAAATATCGGCGGCGTGAAGCTTCTGGGTGACATCCTTTCTCTTGGCCTTGATGGTCTCTCGTGCAATGACCTTGTTGTTGATACGGGCCTGAATAGCCACTTCGAAAAGCTGGAATTTGAGGAACTCCTTGAAACGACTCACATTCTCTCGTCCTCGTGTCATGGCCTGCGACCGATGCATCACCTGAGTCAATGCGTCCTGTGGCTCCCCGTTTACGCAGAGCTCCATCTTCACAATATCACTAGGCCTGTAGCCGGCATCCTCATAATCGAGTGAGGCGTATCCCTTAGTGCATCCCTTGAGTTTTCCAAAGAAGTCCTCCACCAATTGAGCAAGAGGAATCTCATACTTGAGAAGCACCTGTCCTGTGGTGAGATACTCGAGCTCCTTCTGGATTCCCCGATTGTTTTCGCAAAGCGACATCACAACTCCTATGTACTCGTCGGGGATTGTCATTATCGCATGAACGTACGGCTCTTGGAGCGACTCCACGTTGTTGAACTTAGCATCGGCGCCAGGAAACTCCGACGGGTTTGTGATAATCTTTTCTTTGCCGTCTCTAAGCACGATCTTGTAGGGAACGGTGGGGGCGGTGAGAATGATCTTTGCCCCATACTCATTCTCGAGTCTCTCCTTAAACACAGACGCATGGAGGGACCCGAGGAATCCAAGCCGCCATCCCAACCCCAACGCCTGAGACGTCTCCTTCTCCAAAGTCACCGACCGGTCGTTCAACACCAAGTTCTCGAGGTGGTCATTCATGACATTGAACTCAGTTCCGTCGGCTGGGAATGCTCCTACAAACACCATAGGCTTGGGCTCTTCAAAGCCGGGAAGCGGCTCAAGCCCCTCGTGCTTGCCGTACTGGAAAAAAGTATCACCAATCAATGCTTCTTTGGGGTCTCTCATTCCAGGAACGATGTAGCCCACCTGGCCCGCCTTGATGCTGTCAAGCGGAAGCATGTCAGGGTACATGATTCCCACGTCCTTGACCTCGTACCGTTTGTCTGTGTGGGCCGATAGTAGGCGCATGCCCTTTTTGATCACTCCGTCAACAACGTGCACAAGCATCACCACCCCCACGTAGGGATCGTGCCACGAGTCCACCAATAGCACCTTCAACGCTTTCGTTGCAGAGCCCTGTGGCGGAGGCATGTCTCTCACCACCGCCGGGATGATCTGATCCACGTTCATGCCTGTCTTTGCACTGACGGGAATACAGTCTTCCCGAGGAAGCTCAAACGTCAGCTCCACCTGGTCCATGGCACGGGGAATGTCGGCGGCATCAAGGTCGATTTTATTGATGATGGGAATTAACTTTAGGCCCATGGAGTATGCAAGGTAGAAGTTGGCCACCGTCTGCGCCTGGACACCTTGGCTGGCGTCCACAATTAGGAGAGCTCCTCCACACGAGGCATACGAGCGGGATACTTCAGCCCGGAAGTCGACGTGGCCGGGCGTATCCACGAGATGTAGCAAGTAGTCTTGGTCGGTCTGTGGGTCTTTGTAGAACATTGAGCATGTCTGGGCCTTGACGGTGATTCCTCTTTCTCTCTCCACGTCCAATTTGTCGAGCACTTGCTTATTGGATCCCGCTTGAATCACTCCGGTAAGCTCAAGGAGTCGATCTGACAACGTGCTCTTGCCGTGATCAACATGGGCCACTATGGAAAAGTTTCGAAAGTTCTCGATGGGGATGTTGGCAATTCTCTCCTGGACTTTCTTGATGTGGTTGTCCCGATCGAGGATTCGGAACTTGTCCTCCACTGAGAGAACCTTGGGGGCCGTTCGAACGGTACTCCCCGACAAGTGTCGTAGGAATAGTCGAGATTGGCGTAGAAGGTTAGCCATGAGATGTCGCTTTTTTTTCCACATAAAATTATCCAGACTATATGGTGCTACATGGTGGCAGGCGGAGACGGACCCGGGCCGTTAAGTGCGCCAGAGCCATAGTTCTACCATTCTATATTCAAGTTCGTACTTAAGAGTTGTTCTTGACAAATTCTTCAAGGAACTGACCGAGAGCTACGGTGCTGTCCCAGCTAACAGCATTGTAGAGAGAGGCTCTCAACCCGCCCACGGATCTGTGGCCCTTCAATCCCAACAATGACTCGGCATCGGCCTCCTTGAGGAACTTGGCCTCTAATTCTTCCGATGGCAAGCGGAAAACAACGTTCATGTTGGAGCGAACGCTCTTGTTGGTGAACACACTGGAGAAAAAGTCGGGGTGCTTGTCCAAAATTCCGTAGATGTAAGCCGCCTTCTTCTCGTTGATGGCTTGTTGTTTTTTGATGCCTCCGGCGGCCAAAAGTTGCTCGGTGACCAAACTAAGAATGTGACAGGTGAAGATAGGAATGGTGTTGTAGGTAGAGTTAGCCTGCACCACGGTTGGATAGTGGAAGGCAATTGGAGCGAGAGGAATATTGAGCTTTCTCAACTCTTCGTCAGAGGCATGCTCCAACAATGACTTTTTGATAATGAAAATGGTCAATCCAGCGAGACCAATGTTCTTCTGGGCACCCGCCAAAATGATACCATATCTAGAAATGTCGAGTTCTTTGGACAAGATGTTGGAAGACATGTCGGCCACCAACTCAGTGCCCTCGGGGAGATAGTCAGCGGGAGGAAGGGACTTGAACTCGTTACCGTTGACGGTTTCGTTGTCACACACGTACAAATAGGCGGTGTCGGGCTTTATTGGTTGCCATTGCAGGTAGTCGGGAATATCGCCGTATTTGATGTCCCTGGTGTTGACCACCACTTGGGTGTCGACGCCCAATCTGTCAGCTTCTTCAGAAGCCTTCTTCGACCAAACTCCGGTGACGGCGTACGCAGCCTTGCCCTTCTTGCCGGTTTTCTTAGCATAAGATGCCAACATATTGTAAGCCACGGTTGAAAATCCAGTGGTACCACCACCTTGCATGAAAGCAACCTCATAGGTGTCGGGAATATTCAACAACTTTTTGATGTTCTCCTTGGCATTGTCAATCACGGCAATAGCAGGCTTGGAACGGTGAGAAAGCTCTCCAATTCCTATTCCACCATCGTAATTAACAAGGTCAACAGCAGCTTGCTGAAGAACGGAGGTGGGTAGGAGAGCAGGTCCGGCACCAAAGTACTTTGGTTCTTCACGGTGTAAAGTCGACATGATGGAGAAGAAGTGAGTCAGAAATGCGAAATTTCTGGTGACTCCGGCGGCATCTTAAATTCGGTGAAGGGACATCGCGAGGCTGGAAAATCGCAGCAACGGAGGAACTGGAAAACCAGCGGCCAGTGTATCGGCGGCCAAATGCAGATATCGACCGGTGATGGCCCGGTACGGACATTGGCCGGGGATGACGTTGTCTCTGCCGTGCCACTGGGCGCCAGCGATTCTTTGTGCTTGCTCTGCCACAGCAACTAGCGTCGCTCGTAGTTGGCTCCGACTCCGTGGGCTAGTCCACCACCGACACCGCGGCAATGTGGAAGATGATCTCGGCGTCGCTGGACTCGTCAAGCTGACAATGAAGTGTGCACGCCTCCCGTGCCATGAGTAGCACCACCGACTTGCATGTGGCCACGATCCGAGACGCCATGCGCCAGTCCCATAGCTTGACGGTCAACTCCACGCCCTCGGACCCGCCATTGGCGCCTTCCTGGTCGACGGGCTCTAGCTCGTGGTTCCAACTTATGGTGACACGGAATTTGCCCTCTTCTTCTAGCACGAACCCTAGGTACTGGGCACTGGCCTTGATGGTGAGGTGCTCGTTGGTGGCGGACGTTCTCTTGAACTTATCTAGTCTTTTGTAGGTGGAAGTGAACTCGTGAGGAAGCTTGAGCATCAAGTCAATGTGACTCAACACTGGCTGGCTGAAATCGTCGGCAGCACTCTTGAGAATTCGAACCGGGATCCGGAACGTATGGTTGATGGTGTTTGCATTGGCGTTGGTGTTGGTGTAGAATAACGCCAATGAGGCAGTACGACTGGTTGTCAGATTGGTGCCTTGGCCGCCAGACGCGTCCTTACGCTGGAGGCGAATGTAGAGACCATCGCTGTGGGACCTGTCGAAGTTTCGAAGCGTCTGGAGAAGGAGCTCGATGTTGATCTCAAGCAGAATGGTGTTCTCTCGTATGCTCTGAACTTCAATCTGATCAAACAAACTATCCATGCTAAGGTTACACCACACTATCGGCGACTCCTGACACGAGATGACATTAAGCGTGTCATGGGAGAACCGGAGGATGACGAACTTGCGGAGGTGATTGATGAGAGAGAGCGTGTTCTTGAGGTTTTCGATGTTGTGGGACCGTAGCTTGAGTTTCATGGGCGTTGCAGAATTCGCTCTCGCTATCGACAAGAGTCCACCCACCGGCTGGAGTGCTTCCCACGCTCTTGCTGCCATGGACCCATATCGTCAGGTAATGCTCCCTCCATCACCATCATACAGCTTTCCTACTGCTCTGGTGTGTTTCTGTTTTTTAGGAGGCTTCCTCTACCGCCCCATCGCTCATCGCCGGCTCTCCCAGATCTCCCTTTCGCCACTCCCACGCCTTCGTGGCCTACACCTCCATGGCATCCGTGCTGTAATATTCATTATCTATCGTACATTCACGCCTTCACAACAATCACCACCGAGTCTCCTCGAAGAAACATCTTGGCGATGAATCTTTCCTTCGACACCGTTTTCACCACCTTCCCCTTTGGACTCTTGATGGACTCGGTCCAGAGGTCCTTGACGTTCTCCAATATCATGTTGCAGTGTCTGTCAAACGATCTGACCTTGCCAATAAGCTTGTGGTTGTTTCGACACGATATGACAACAGGACTGTCGTTATTGATGGCATTTTGTAAAAGACTCATGGGCCCGTGGGCAAACTCAAACTCTTCGAGCTTTTGGAGCTCAAGCTCGGTCAACTCCGACCTCGGTTTGTCTAGAAGCTCGCTGCCGTTAGTAATGAGACTCGTGGAGGATTGTGTTCTGTAATTTACATACGCCATTATGAATGATGATATATTTCGCACTACTATACACTTTTTTGATATTGACTAAGAGGAGCCGCGAGCTCACACCCACGGCGAACAATGGTGTCGATTCTGTCTCGCAACACCCTCAGGCCACATTCCACCTTAAGGGTGGTGAAGTCAATGGATGCTTCGTTTTTGCCGATGGAGATTTGGGCGGCGTTGGTGGAGGTGCTGAGACTGTCACCAAACTGGGCGCGAAGAAGCGAGGTGATGTGGTGGATACGACTTTCAATGTCGTAGCCAGAATTGTCTGGGGCTTGTGTCTCGTCGTCTTCTTGCTTCACGTCGCATGATTTGGACGTGAGCTTGACAGAAGCAGGGGAGGAGTCGATGGAGTAGAGAATGGCAACAATACTGTCTGCAAGGGAATCGGCCATAAGATTGTCATTTATCCATTCAACCACAACATGTAGGCTGTCCTTGCTCTTGGTGTGGTCAACGAAAATGTCAATCATATCCATGATGAGACACTCCCACTCGGACTCGTCGTCATTGATGATTTTCACAAACCCAAACATTTGCTCCAAGTGCCACTTGATGAGATCCACGTCGGCACAGATCTTGAGGTTAATTTTGCTCTTGACAATGGACGTGGAGAGCTGCGTAAAGTCGTGGAGATCCTGGAGCTGGAGAAGGTTGAGGTCAAAGTCCTTCTGAATGAGCACCCCGCTTACGCCCTGGTCGCACACTATGACTTGTTCCTCGGGGACGTCCTCGCTCTCGTCCTTGCCTTCTTCTTTCGTCTCTCCCTTGGCCTCCTTGGGATCATCTTTGGTCTCTTTCTTGGATTCTTCCTTGGGTTCTTCCTTGCTCTCCTCCTTGGTCTCCTCCTTGGGTTCCTCTTTCATCTCTTCGTCCTTGGCGTCATCCTCAGCGTCATCCTCCTCTACGCTGGTGATCTTCACCTGCTGCTCGATCTGCTCCTTCAACATCAGAATCTGCTCTTCTGCGAGCGTTCCCACCACCTTGGCCACTGTCGACCCTTTGACAGGAATCTTAAGCTCATCACAGTTCCGGGGATTAAACACCTTCACTTCGTGTTCAGTACCCTTCCGCGATGAATATCTGGAGAGTAATGCGGACTTCAACCGTCCCATGGGGTTACTATCTCCATGCACAAGGATAATCTTAGTAGGGCCGATCTGCTCGATGAAGTCGGCGTTTTGCTGGAAATCGACATGCGCAGCAAACGATATTTCGTCAACCGTTAACCGGCGTGGAATTGTCATTTCTGGATTGGACATGGACGGTATGGTATGCGGTTCGTTGATTAGCTCCTTGGCCAATGTTCCTTCCACCGAGTAACCGGTGATGACACACGCATTTTTTGGGTCGGGTGCCCATCTCTCAAGTAATTGACGAGAGATACCACTTTGCAACATACCAGGAGAAGCCACCACCACGCATGGTCCCATATCCTGGACCTTATCAACACTCTTAATGGAGGTGGTGTATTTGAACTGGAACGGACTTCTCTTCTCAGAAGACGTGAGTCTAATGTTATCGTTCATGATGGTGGTGTGGGTCTGATATACCGCCATACACTTCCGGGCTAGATTAGATGCATAGTAAATGTTGATATTGTGGAGATCTTCATTATTGTGCCAATACTCCTCAAGAATCAAAAGGAGCTCTTGCGCTCGTCCCAACGCAAATACCGGCATAAGCACCCGGCCGCCCTTCAATAGAGTACTGTGGATTAGGTTTGTCATTCTCTTTTCTTTTTCGAGTCGAGGCTCATGGGTGGCGGTTCCAAACGTGGATTCGGTGATGAGGATATCTGGCTTCATGGGGGGTACTTCGGCGACCTTCAAGTGACGATCCTCTTCTCGAGAATAATCTCCCGTAAAGAGTACCTTCAACCCACCAATCTCCACCATGTACATACAGGCCCCCAAAACGTGACCAGCGTGGTAGGCGGTAAATCGAATTCCCTCGATTTCGGTGGTGGAATGGTAATCAATGGTTTCGATTCGATCAAACGATCTCATCAAATCATCATCGGTATATAAGTTGGCCGACGGGCCATCGTTCGGGCCGCTATTCATCTGTCTTCGTTCATCTCCTCCCCCACCGGTGATGGAGGTGACCTTAACGAAATCCTGAAGAAGCCATCTGTAAATGGCCTTGGTGGCGTGGGTCATGAAAACTCGACCTTGGAAGCTTGTGTGTTGCATCACATAGGGAAGCGATGCAGCATGGTCCAAATGAAAGTGGCTGATAAGTAATACATCCACTTTGGATAAATCGTATTCGTCGTAGAAGGGAAGCGAGCTTAAACCGCCCAATCCAGGATGCACTCCCGCATCAAGCATAATCACCTTGTTCTTGTACTCGATGATGTGACACGAACGGCCCACTTCGTTACATCCTCCAAGGCCAAAGAACTTGAAGCCATCTTCGTCGTCCACTGTCATGATTGTTACCAGAAAAAAAACGCTGCAGGCGAAAATCCGTACACCTTCCTGCAGCCTCTCTACATCGTGTATCTACACCACGTAACTTCACATGGACCTATATTATACAAACACTATCATCAATAATCATACACCACACCGGAGCACGTTTTCCCGCTGGTGGCGGAACCTGATAACCTCGTGGCGCTCAAGAATATAGAGCGCCTTGTCTAGGGCCTGCGCACTAGCCTTCCCGGAGTCCACAATTTCTCTTCGAAGAGTACGGTACGATGTGGACCAGCCAATGGGCAATCTTCTTCTCAATTCTTGTTCAACTCTCTTGATCTCTTTGCTAATTTCTCCGTTGTTGATAAAGCCACCGCTGTGAACGCCCTGCTCGACCGCCGACATGGTGGATGCGGTGAAAAGACGAATGGCCTCTTCAACATGTTCTTCACTGGCCACGGGGGAAAGTTGTAATTTGGCCAACGATTCGGTTATACGAATGATGGCCTCAAGTTGTCTGACGGTGATGGGAATGGAGGATCTCTCGTTCATATCCGCTTCACTAAGTTGTAACTTCTGTCTAATAGACACAAAGTGAGATGAAAGTCGTTCACTGGCTTCAGGACTCAATCTGGGGGCACTCTTTAGCTTACAGTACTGGATGTAACGCTTCATGGTGTCGATAGGGATTTCTCCCTCCTGGAGTTCCTGGTTGGAGATGTTACCGGTGTGGATGTTCATGACGTGTCTGGCGATGGACATGTCTCTTTCAGGATTGTGGTCATCCTTGACGATGAAGATCATATCAAAACGTGACAAAATGGTGGTCTGAAAGTCAATGTTTTCTCCCGGGCTCTTAAGGTCATCGTAACGACCAAAAATGGGATTGGCGGCTGCCAACACCGAAGTCCGCGAGTTTAGAATGGTGGTGATTCCAGCCTTGGCGATGGAAATAGTCTGTTGTTCCATGGCCTCGTGAATAGCCACCCGATCCTCGTCTCTCATTTTATCAAACTCATCGATACAGACCACACCACCATCTGCAAGAACCATAGCTCCTCCTTCAAGGTAGAAGTCTCTGGTCTGGGGGTCTCTCTGGACGGATGCCGTTAAACCTGCTGCCGACGAACCTTTACCAGAAGTGTAGACAGAAATGGGAGAGATCTTCTCCACAAACTTGAGCAATTGGGACTTGGCGGTACCGGGATCTCCAAGCAAAAGCACGTTGATGTCACCTCTAAGTCTCATGCCGTCAGGAAGAATCTTCTTACTACCACTCATCAAGAGACACGTAATGGCCTTCTTGATGTCTTCATTGCCGTAAATGGAGGGTGCAATGGACTTGGAGAACACCTCGTACAAGTCTGGCATTCTTGACAATTTCAAAAACTCCTCTTCCTCCTCTTCAGTGAACGTAAGACCCTGACTATGAGAGTCGACATCCGTTTGGATACCCAATACCTTGAGGTATGGATTCCGGATGGCCACCGTGTTCACCCCACCAGCGTTTCTTTGTTTAGACTGGAAAATGGAGTAGATTCCAATGATGGTGACACGAGTACCTGGCACCACCTGATTAGTCAAATAGCGATCAGACTGTAATATAATGTGTCTTGGCATTTCTCCCACTGGCACCATGTCGGGGGATTCTTGCAACTTGAGCACCTGTTGGTCGATGAATGTGGACTTATCGTGAACAATGATGTAGGGATCGGGAGGACACTTGGTAGCGGATGCCGACTGGTCAAACGCGGTCTGGCCAAGACACTTGTTTGGAAGGGTGACTTGGCCAAAACCAGAAGTTACCTTGAGCTGCGTCAGGTGCTTGCAATTACGGCAGAGGATTTGCACTTGTGTGGCTCTAGACGAGAGCACCGAGGCAGAAATGATGATTCCACTGACACGCACAATCTTAGAGATGTGGTCAGAGTCCAAATTTCTGATGGACGTCTTGCTGGCATTGGAGTAGAGGATTAATTGGCACTTGGGGAAATTGCTAGGGATCTCTTCGTTGGAAAGATAGGCAATCCGCTTGGCGATATCGGTAATGGCCTCCTCAAACATGGGGATCATGTCGGAAGGGTCATCGTTAAGTTTCTTGTTGAGCTCCTCGTTGAATCCAATAAGATGCTCTGAGTTTACCTTCAAGAAGTAGTTTTTGATCAAAAGATTCTCTCTAAGTTGGTCTCTGTAGATAAACTGAGAGTCGAGTCTGAACTCAAGAATGAACAGGCGGAAGGCCTTGATGATTTCAATGTTGGAGTTATCTTCCGGTTGCTCTCCAGGTAACACCTGGGCTCCGTATACTTCTCCTCTTTCGTAAGACATCTGGTGGTAGGTAAAAAGCTGAAGGTGAGACGTGCACTTTTTTTTGAGAGTTGATGCGACCCTTCCCAATTGGGATAAATTATAGGGCGCGTCGTAAGATGTAAAGTGCATACAAAGTGCAAACATGAACAGCGCTAAAGTGCAAAGCGCCAAACTTACAAAAGTGCCAATGCGAAGATGCAAAACGCAAATCCATGCTAAGACACTTGTTCATCAACGCCATGTGGCGACGGCTACCTCAAACGGTTGTTTTGCAGTCTGGAACACGACATTACGGAATCCCCAAGAAACACAAATTGCCACCACGGCCCAAGTGGCTCATTGTGGAGGAGGAAATTGACGAGAAGTTTCTCAAGGGCGGCACTGGCCCCGGAGGTCAGAAAATTAACAAGACCAATAGTAAAGTCCAGCTTACGCATAAACCCACGGGAATCGTGGTGACGTGTCAGTATTCACGGTCCCAGGAGCTGAATCGGAAACGAGCCCGGGAGATCTTGGCGCTAAAACTTGAAGAGCTCCAGAATCCTGAGGGCTGTCGAACGGCCGTGGTGAATCAGCGGAAGACGTTGGTTAAGCTGAGCAAACAAAAGAAGGCCAATCGCAAGTACAAGAAGCTTGATGAGGAGAGGAAGGCGGGAAAAGAGCGAGAGCACCAGGAGCTCCTGGAGCTCATTGATATCGACGCCGAGCTCGACCAGCTCATCGCGTCCCGCAAGCAGTAGCTGGACACGGCCAGCGGGAGGGAATTTTTGTGCCTGGTTGTGTTTTCGCTCCGAGCTCCCAATTCCCATTGTCCCGGCTGCTGTGGTGAACACGGTGCTGCTGGAGGGTGACTGGGGCGTATACGTCGCATGTGGCACTTGGCCCTACACATTCCCACGCCGAGAGGGCCGGTTCCTCTTCTTGTCGTTGAGGAAGCTGGAATCCACCCTTGCTCGTTGATCATTCTGACTTCATCATGGTATCTACAGGCGCAGCTATCGGCATCACTGTCGTGGTCATGGTGGTGCTCGTTGGACTTGCAGCAGGGCTCTTCATTTCCTTTCGACGCCCATGTTTCAACGACGCAGAGCTGGTGGAACCACCGCCAAGGCCCTACAAGCCGTCGCACGAAAGCCACAGAGCGAACTACCTCCAACGTCTCTCCACCATCAAGGAAGGAATCAACACCAACGTTCATGGAGCTAAAGCGACGGCCGGCACGGACGGTACATCTTGCGCCGACGTCGTGGAGACGCTGTCACGTACCGAGCCCTGTCAGGATCTGTCGCACGGAGATCACATCACGGTGGTGAAGGACCTGTTTTCTGACGATGACATTGTCACCGGAGCGGTGGTGGTGGTGGTCAAACCATTTGGTGGTGTGGGGGCCGGGAAATTACTCCGTGTTGTGGCCTTCTTTGCGGATCGGGACGTAACTCATCCGTGGGGGTCGGTGGCGGAAAGACGATGTCTGATGTACCAGGGTATCTGGTGTTCGGCGGTGGTGCTCAGCACCTATCTTGAACGAGACGAGTCGAGGTTGGTGCTTCGCTTTCGAGAGCTTCCAGACGAGCAACTCATTAGAGACTTGCCGCTACTGAGTGTGACGCTCGAGACAACGGTATTACGGAGCACCGGTGACCACCTTTTGAAACACTTTCCTAGTCGCGGAGCACTGCTGCTGTCTGTGGCGGAGACGGTTGTGTCTTAGTAGTACAGCTTAGCTACGGTCGCTTGAAGCACCGTTCTACTTCAGAGGCACTACACTTGTCTGCCGGGGCGGTCGTGTCTTCGTAATACATAGCTCTAGCTGCGGTACGCCTTCCACTCATCAAGCGCCTTGATGGCCGTCTGCCAGTTATTATACAATTCCTCGTTCTCCTTCTTCAATTTGTCCACTGTCTTTGAATCGGCAGTGTCTTGGGCATCTGCCTCGAACAACTGAAGTATGTCCGAAAGATAGTGGTAGTTTTTGTAGACGTTATTAAGAAGTGGCTTGGTAATGTACTCAAACGACTCGATTTCGTCATCTGTTGCGCTGACAATGAGCTCGAGGTCAATCTCGTTAGAGGGATTGGGGAGTGCAACGAGACCCACATTCTTAATGGTTCGATTCGACAACTGTGAGTTGACGCTCTGAAAATAGCTGTTGACAACCTTGACAAACTTGGAGAATTTCAGGTTTTCTCGGATAAGATTATCAATTAGATCTGCAAGCTGGCCGGCAATCTCTTCATACTCAGCGTTAAATACCGGCTGCACCCCCATCAGGTCTCCTTCGAGACCATTGTCAATTGTGGGCGCATTATTGTACACCATGGACGAGCTTACGTCGTAGGTCGACGGTAGGTTGCGGTCTTCCAAGAGCTTATCCTTGAGATGAGAAATCTCGATGTTCTTTCTCTTAAGCTCAACATGATACTTGGTCTTGATGTCCCCACACCAGTTCTTCAATTTATGTAGGTCGCTAGCCTGGTCCTTGTTTTGCTGGGTGAGCTTGTGAAGCTGCTGGGTCAATTGAGGCTGTTCAATGTGAATGTACCGATTAAGCTTAGCCTCGGTGTTTTTGGCGTGAGTCTGTAAACTAGTCACCTTCTTCTCTAGCTCGGCGATTTTGGCATCCTTATCGGCCACCAACTGGTTGAAAGTCCGGCTTTGCGACTGGTGCCTATCTATCAGCTGGAGAAGTGAATAAATTATATTGATGACGTTCTTATCGTTATTGTAAATGGACTCGGAGATTTTTAGCTTTTCCACATCTTGCTTGTCAGGCTGATCCTCAATCAACTCCGCCCAGTCGATCGTGGGAAAATGCAACCTTGAAGTAATGTATCCTTTCAGTTCAAGCGTCTGGTTGATAAGATTGGCAGCATTGGCCACAGCCTTCGTGTCTAGATAAGGAGCCATGATGGGGGGACTCTTTTGGAGGTAAGATGATTGTTTTGATTTTCGTGCACGTGACTTTGCAGCTGCTTATCGATGGTGTACCTGGCGGCTGGGTGCAACCCACTTGCAGAAGGACACATTTCCGCTCCTGCCACCTAAAATGGACAACGGATAGTTGAATTAAGTCTCCTAGCATAGAGATTGGCGGGCCCCCCACTGCATGTACCTCTGGCGCATGAGTGGCAGAGGACGGTAGTGGGGGGGTGAGATTGAAACCGGCTGGCGCCCCTATCTGTTCCCCCCTCCCCCTCCCCCCACCTTATTGTCACATTCCTACTTGCACCCAACGTATATAATGATGGAAACCTCAACATTTCACATCATCATGCTTTCAATTGTGAAATTTCTTACCCTAATTGGGGTAATTGGCATTGTTGGGGCTGTCAAAGTCAACCCCATGCCCATTCCTCGAGAAATTGAGTGGTCGGATGAAGGAGAAGTCAGATTTGCAACCTACCTCACGCTTCAGACCTCCCAGCAGAACGACATTGTGTCGGAAGGTTTCTACCGGGTGATGTCCACGGTGACGGACTTAAAGTGGACACCGGCTGTTGTGGAGAAGCCGTTCCCCAGCTTTGAGGCATTCCCCACCTACGGGGCCATGGCTGAGAAAAGAGACGACGACGACGACGAGATTCTCTACGCTCAGGTCAACATTGCCGACTACGACGCTCCGCTCGCACTTGGGGTCAATGAGACCTATACCTTGTCCATTGAAAAGAACACCGACACCATGGTGATTGAAGCCGAGACAATCTGGGGCGCTCTCCGGGCGTTTGCCACTTTGCAGCAAATCATCGTGTATAACGACCAGGATGACTACTTCTTTGTGGAACAGCCGGTGTCCATTTGGGACGCTCCGTTGTTTCCTCATCGTGGTATCATGTTAGACAGTTCGAGACACTTCCTCACCGTGAAGTCTGTTCTTGAGCAAATTGACATCATGAGTCTTGTCAAGTTTAACACGCTCCATTGGCACTTGACAGATTCGCAGTCATGGCCCATCCAGATGACGTCGTATCCTGAGATGACTAAGGACTCGTACTCGGCCAAGGAGGTTTACTCCCAGCAGGACATCAAGTACATTGTTGCGTATGCCAAGGCCCGAGGAATCCGGGTGATTCCCGAGATCGAGATGCCATCGCATGCTAGAGCCGGTTGGCAGCAAATTGATGCCGACCTCATCCCATGCCGTAATGCATGGTGGGGTACCGACGATAAGATTAACAACCCAGGTAAGGTGACGGCCTTGGAGCCTCCGCCAGGCCAATTGGACATCATGTACAACGGAACGTACGAGGTGGTGAAGACGGTGTATGAGGAGATCTCCGCCTTGTTTGACGACGACGTTTTCCACGTTGGTACCGACGAGTTGCAGGGAGGGTGCTACAACTACTCGGTTCCCATCCAAAGATGGTACGCCGAAGACCCGTCTCGGAATCTTTCTACGTTGTTGGAGTACTGGATTGACAATGCCATGCCAATTCTTCTCAACAAGGAAAAGAGAAGATTGACCATGTGGGAAGACGTGATTACCGATTCCAATGGGGCCACCAACGTTCCCAAGGACGTGATTCTCCAAAGTTGGAACAACGGAATGGAAAATGTCAAGCTCATTGCCCTGAAGGGATACGACGTGATTGTCTCCAGTGGAAACCACCTCTACCTTGATTGCGGCAAAGGAGGATGGGTGTCCAATGACCCCCGATACGTTGATGCCGAAGAAAACGACGTATTCAACAGCGTGGGAGGTGGCTCTTGGTGCAATCCTTACAAGACGTGGCAGCGCATCTACAACTACGATATTACTGCAAATTTGACAGAGGAAGAAAAAACCCATGTGTTGGGCGCTGAGTCCCCTCTCTTTTCCGAACAAGTGGATAGTTTGGTGTTGACACAGCGGATCTGGCCCCGTACTGCCGCATTGGCGGAAATGACGTGGAGTGGAAACAGAGATGAGGAAGGCTTCTACCGTACCAATTCCGTTACCTCCCGAATCCTTAATTTCAGAGAGTATTTGGTAGCGTTGGGCCACGTAATCAGTCCATTGATGCCACAATACTGTGTGCAAAACCCCCATGCTTGTGACTACTTCCATAACCAGACCTACCTTCACAAGTACGGTACTTCCGAGTATTAGCTGTAATTGATATTTACCTCAGTGACTTGTAGCCGAGTAGGAGCGTACCAGGTAGCTGGCGGCCGACCGGGTCGTGCTAGTAGGCATACCAGGTTGTGCTGGGATGCACACCAGGGGGCACAAGCGTCTACGCTTCTCACTTAATCATGTGTATTGGAAATAAATGGTAACTAGCCCGGAGTCTATTTCATGATGGATTTTGTCATTCTAGTGGTGTTCAGCTTCTTCTTCGAACACAAACCAGTCTTCGGTAGCGGCAGGTGCTTCTCCAGCAGGTGCAGCTTCGGTTTCAACTTCAAGAGCCTCGTATTGAGACAACCCGTCAGCAGAAACTTCTTCAGTAGGCAAAGTTGGCTTGGCTGGAAGAGCAAAAGACTTGATGGCGCCCTCCACATCAGATGGCTTCACTGGGGTGGGCTTGAACTGTTGAATCTGACTCACGTACAAATCAGAAATCAAGTTGGCTCTTCTGGTGGAAACGGAGAATAATCTTCTCGAAGTCAAAGCCTGGAGTTAGTAATTGGAGGACAATTCAAATCACCAAAATATTGGTGTCCGCTGAGATGGTAGATTCAGCAGGCGACATCTCCATGAAGCTCGATATACGTACAATTGGTCTCAACATGGTGTAGTGGATAGTGAAAACTCGTTGAGTTGTTTCCGAAAATCGGGTGCGTGCCGTGGAGAAATTGGCCCAGCGGTGGGGGGGTTTTCATTGGCCGAATATAGGTCACGTGCACTGCGCGTGACCGACATCTACCTGTCTCTTCACTTCTTCCTGGCATGCCCAAATACTACTGCTACTACTGCAAATCTTATCTCACACACGATACGCTTAGTGTCCGTCAGAGTCACTTGCTGGGGCGGCATCATATTCGCCACTATTGCGAATACTACGAACAAAAGGCCCGAGAAACCGGCGTATGGAGTGCATCTGCTGCTCCATACGACGTGAGCATTAACAGGTTGAACAAGCGGGCGCCGTCGCCAGACAACGAAGGAGAGCAGGAGGAGGAAGACGATTTCGGCCTCCCGCCGCCGCCGCATGGAGATCTTCCAAATCCACCGCCGTCAGTATACCGATACACTGAGGAATACCAGCGGGCCATAGAGAAGTACAGCTGATGTGGTTTCAGGGCCTTCGAGAATCCAGCTTATATTGTTTCATCGAGCCAATTCACACGTCGTGGAGCATTATGTGCGTTGGATTCCGAGTGATGTGCTCTTCTGCTACGCCGGAGGGGTCATCACCCTCAAACATTGCGGCAGATACTAGTTTAAAAGGGTCCTTCTGAGATAAGGGTACATTCTCCTCCGCAGAGTCGCTTTCCCTTATTATCCCGGAGAGAGATACAAATCTTGGTCTACAAAGGCTCCTCTCGCATAGAATGCCTCACTCAGAGACTAAAGACATCTTCTTTAGAGCGAACGCATCACTCGAAAAATATCCCCCCCCCCCTTCTGTCTCATCGCTGGGAAGCCGCTGTGGCCGTCCCTCATACGTCTACTCAACACAGTAAATATATCGTTTATAGACTACTTACAAATCAGCATCATCTTCATCAGGCAATGGCAAGGCAGTAGCTTGTTCCATTTCTTGTTGGTACTTATTCATCAAATCAGCATCAACTTGAACTTCAGGAGGTGCCAAAGCAGGAGAAGCCACGAACTCCAATTGGGGGTTACCAACCAACTTTCTGGCCAACCACAAGAAAGGCTTCTCGAAGTTGTAGTTAGATTTGGCGGAAATATCGTAGTATTGCAAGTTCTTCTTTCTGTGGAAAGTAATGGTCTTGGCCTTGACCTTTCGTTCTTTAACGTCAACCTTGTTACCGCAAAGAACAATGGGGATGTTTTCACAAACTCTAACCAAGTCTCTGTGCCAGTTTGGAACGTTCTTGTAGGTGATTCTAGAAGTAACATCAAACATAATGATACCACATTGACCATTAATGTAATATCCATCTCTCAAACCACCAAACTTTTCTTGGCCAGCGGTGTCCCAAACATCGAATTTTAATTCACCATAGTTGGTGTGGAATCCTAAAGGATGAACTTCAACACCCAAAGTGGCAATATATTTTTTTTCAAATTCTCCCGTCAAGTGTCTCTTGACAAAGGTAGTCTTACCGGTACCACCATCACCGACTAAAACCAACTTAAAGGTAGGAACTTCTTGAGCCATGATGTTCGAAGAAATATATTAGATGGATCGGATCTATTAAAATGTCGAAGCCAACAGTATAACAGGGGAAGGGAAAAAAAAGAAAAATTAAAACGAAGCAAGTAAACAACCTAGATTTTCATGCGTGTGCCAACCACTTGGAATCTCTACGAAGGAAAATTTTGCGTGATGCCTCAGGAAAGTGCATGTTGGTGCGCAAATTTCACAGGTTGTCCCTCACAACCTGTAGATACGCGTCAGGGTGCACATTGCCTTATCCGAGTGCCTATCACTTGCCAACGTGACATGTATAAATATGCCATTGCCCTGCTCCGTACTTGGGAGGGTCCATCTGATGTATCTGTTTGTTACCTACCGAAACTACTCGTCACATATTCGATGGCCTTTTTCTTCTTAATCACTGCTTTTTAGCTTCTCTTGATTATTTTCCTCTTGTGATCATTCATTCTTTGTTACCGTGCCTGGAACTCCTGGGTCGCATCTTGCACCCAGCGTGTCTGGCACGCATCGATTCACCACTCTATCTCCGGTTTACCACATTCATTTGCTATGGGGGACTGTTTCATTGCCATTGTCAAGACAGCATTCCCTGAATCGGTGTGATGGTTGATGTTTCAGGTGGAGCGAATTTGGTCGCCTCAGTTCCCCCAAGCATGGCTGGCTTATAAATTCCCCGGCCAAGCTCACGCCGACCCTTGCTTCTCGCTTCGATTTCGTCATGGGGCTTGTGGTCTCGTTGAGGTCAGACCTCGCGCCCTTCAATCATCCCACATTCTCTGCATGGGCTGAGCTCCTATTCAGGCTTTATTCTGCTTAGTTGATCGATGGCAATACCTGGAAGCTTGAGTCTTTTATAGGTTCCGGTCGCTCCAGCTGGGCGCTCTATGTCGCCCGGTGCGCTGTTGTTACCCGCTAAAAGTTGTTCTATGCGTCTCCGCCCTATAACAAGGTTAGTAAATTATATCGCAAACGTGTATATTTTTTACGGCTCCATTACCCTTTTCTGATGGTTTCTTGTCTTCATGCCTTGTGAATTCTATGCAATGATTCTAGATTTGCACACACCTGCCATGCATAAGCCACCTTGATCTACCGATGTCATTGCATCCTTCATGGTAATAGAAGGTGTGAGTCAGTAGCTACCTTTCCAACGTTATGGTACGCTTTCGTCGCCCCTCTCGAACACGTGAATTCTCTTTCCAGCCCACTGCTTCCTCGCCAATTTCTCGTACTTCCCTTACCTCCAATAGCTTAGTTTTACGAGCCTCCCGCTCTAGGCGACAAAATTACGTTTCTCTGTCCGCAATCTACCTATTTTCTTTTTTTTTGCCTTATTGGTCTGCAGTCCAGAAAGGGATTTCGTGTTCCCGCAGGTTGACACCAACAAATGACGATCTAATGTAGAATGTAGAATCTCTACTTAACTCCATTGCTGCCCCAATATTTTGCATTTCTGCATCTCGTTCTCTAAACTTCCCATCTTCTAGTTTGTCTCTTGCCTGTTGGCATTCCATTTGGAAAAAAAGCAATTGCAAAAGCCTTAAAAAAATAATCCAAAATTCATTCATCAAGAATTCTCAGCTTCACCAGATTTCCCAAAAAGATTGAGAAAAAAGTCAACGAGACGAAATCGCTACCGTCCACGTAGTCACACTTACTAGCCGTTCGCTTTTTTTCCCTCGCAAACCCGCTTTTTCTAAAAAAAAGAAAAACCGCAACCCTACTACGTCTCCTTTTACCTTCGTTAGTTGTTGTTACCATCCACCCCCTTATACCTGTCGTGTCGTTCACTGCCCAGAGTTTGAGTCGAGTCGTCTTCATTCTTGTTTGTCTTTTTTTAGAACAAAAAATTTCTCAAGGTGTCTCCAAGGACGGTTGACCCTTTTTTTCCATATTTGTCATTGTCCCTCGTTTCAACAATTGCCTAACCTCTAAAACCTCTCATCAAGGCAAACTTTTATCCACTAACATCTCCGAGGCATACATTGTCCCGCTCAAATCTCACCTCAGTGTCCCTACCTGATTCGTTTTGCCTCGAGACCTAACCCCTCCTTGACCCATTCCCCGTTGCGCCCTGAGTCAATCAAACACAATGTACTCTTCTCAGGGACTATATTACAATAGTCCTCATCTAAACGAAAACGGTTTGGAATATCCCTTCTCCCAGCTGCAATACCATCCACATGCTCCATCTCCTTTGGATTTGGGCTATTCCCATGCTTCTGCGCCTATAATGTCATCCAACGTGATGATCAACTCTCCTTATTTTCCTGCCCCAAGTGTTCCCATCAGTCCCCTATATCGCCTGTATTCTCAACAGCAACTATACTCGGGAAATCCTCAGTTCACACCTGCTAGACCAAATGGTTATTGTCATCATGTTTTAATTCAACAGCCGCATCATCAACCTCATGTGCAATCACCTCACTCCCCATATCTTACCTCCTTTAGTTCCAACTCCAACTTGGATCAGCTCAACATATCCAGAACCGTCATATTGAAAAATTTGAATGACGATCTTTCTCTAAATGATTTGTTGAATGAAATTGATTTTGGTCCCATTGAATATTGCAAGATGTTTTCCAAACCTGCACCCATTCATTTTAAGGATGTTGAGAATCTCAAGACCTGTTATATTTCATTTGTCAGCTCCAAAATCTCGGTGGCTTTTCATTTGAAGTACTCAAAGAATCAATATAACCTTTCTAAGCTAAAGGATCGGTTAAAAAATTCAAAGTATTTGAAGATTTCTCTCAATGAAGGCATCAATGGTGCAAACGCAAACAGTACCATTAGCAAACAGGACTACATCAAGTTGAAGACTCTCAATTACATCGTTGACTTTAATGCCACCAGATGTTTGTTAATTGAGATTTCTTCCCTCGATGAATCATTATCTGCATCGATCGAGTCGGAAATCAGAGCTCAGAGCGCCAAGTTCGGTGACGTGGAAGACTTCAAGATCTCATTTAATTCTTCTTCCTTCAAAGTTTTGGTCCACTTCACGTCCATAGATGCAGCCATCAAGACCTATGAGTATTACTTAAAGAGAATTCAGCTCGATAAGCAAAAGCAAATTGATCAAGAGGGCACCGAAAGTGGTGAATCGAGTGATATTGCATATTTGGAGTTCTGCCTGGTGGAGTTTCATAAGGATCGTTGTGATCGAAACATAATTGATAAACCTATCCATCGCCCTTCTTCTAGCGCGAATTCTTCTCTCACGTCTCCCACATTATCAAAACGAAATTCATCCAGCAATACGAATATCGATGTCAGTATCCCTGAGGACAATGAAACCCTCGAAAGTGCCTTGGACACCTCGTTGAATTCTGATGATCCTCACGATCATGACGAATCCAAAGATGACGATGTGTCTATTGTCTCGTCCAATGGCGTTTCTAGGCCTTATCTTGTTCATCAGACAAACTCGTTTCCAGCTGCCCCACATCCAATGTCGTCGTCTCAATTCAGCCTAGTTCCCGCTTCTTCCAATACTTCCTCCGCTTTGTTATCCCTGGCCTATCAATACAATCCGGATCCCTACAATGTTGGTAATCGTACCATTTATCTTGGAAACTTACATACTAACACCACCGTTGAAGAAATCGCCAACAATGTTCGTGCCGGAGGATTGGTGGAACTGATTAGATATCACCCCGAAATGAAAGTTTGCTTCATCACCTTCATTGACCCTAACGTGGCCCTCAAGTTCTATCTTGATCATCAAGTCTTGCACCAGCTTATCATCCATGGGTACGATGTTACCGTGGGATGGGCCAAAAACCACTCTGGTCCATTGAATCGCGACATCTCCTTGGCTGTAACTGCTGGAGCCTCCAGAAATGTATATATTGGAATCAAGATGAACCGCCCCGCCAAGGAAGAAGAAAAGGAACCGGAGAAACCAAAAGTATCTCTCCCTGATGAGGAAACCCTAAGGAGGGACTTTTCCAAGTTCGGTGAATTGGAGCAAATCAACTTCTATCACAACCGGGACTGTGGATTTATCAACTTCCTCAATATACTGGATGCCATCAAAGTGGTTGATCTTTTCGAGGCCAAGAACGAAGTCAAAATCACCCGAATTGCGGAGGATGATGGTCAGTTCTATGAACGCTACAAGGATTTCAAGATCAGTTTTGCCAAGGATCGTTGTGGAAACCTGCCCAAGTTCAGTTTTAAGAAGAAGCACAACCACCACCCTGCCGACACTTCCCTCAATGGTGGATTGGACAGTATAGATTACAACCAATTCAAGAGTCGTAATTTACAAAGCAGGCAAAAGCAAAAGGATGATGAGGAGAGCTTCGAGGATAGGCCTTCCATCAACAAGGAAGCGGCAATGGTGTTTGGTATTATCAGTAATGACGATGAGAAGGAAGAAAGTGAAGTAGCTGAAACTAGTGAGCCTACTCCGGAGGAAGATGAAGATGAAGATGACGATGACGATGACGATGATGTTTCCATCATCATTGGATCCGATGATACCTCTTCAACCACTGCATATGCTCAAAGAGACGAGAAGAAGAAGAAAAGCTACAACGGTAGAGTGAATACTTCGGATACATTTGTTCCCAGCAGTGGAATCAAATCATCGAGAAACTCGTCTACGGCATCGCTCAACAGTTATGCCAAGTATTATCATTCCCATAGCAAGTATCCTCCTTCTCCATACTTCGGGCAGTTTCCTCCTCAGCAGCCGCAACAGCAACAGCAGTTGTATTATGTTCAAGGACCTCGCCAATCCCCTCGTCCTCGATTGGCGCACATGAACTCGGGATACTTTTACCCCCCTCCTCCTCCTCAACTCGTTTCAACTCAGTCATTTCAATACAGTGCCGGTATGAACAAGCATCCACAGTTGACCTCTGGATCCCAAGTTATGGCACAGTATTTGGCTAAGTCCCAGCATGATAGTTTACTCTACTCAGCTAACATACTTCCCAACGAAGTCTCGGTGGATGAAGACGATGACGTCAATGGGCACCGGCGTCGTTCTAAGAAATGATATGAATAAGACCAAGGGTAGCTTTTAAAAATGTCCAGTGGTTTTATCAAGTGAAGGCATCCCGTTGCATTGATTGAAAGTACATAGGAATTATCAAAAATAAGATTGATATCTTAATATGCAAATGTTCCGTAGGTTCCCAAAATCGCCAACATAGAACTGACAGCGATTGCCGCCTTTATTGACATTTTAGCAGTTGGCAACAACGAATCACCAAAGGTAGAAAGATAGAATGTGAATGGGAAGGAAATGCAAATGGTAAAGCATATGGCACTTCCCAAAAATGCAATCACCATACCAAAGTCATTGATACACATTGAAAGCAAAAACAAAAGTGTCACAAACAAGAGCCGACACACGAAGATGGACCCGGTGATGGGATTACCTAGACGCTTGCCATTCTTGTAGACTATGGCGTGGTCATTGAGCTTGAAGTAATTTTCGTAAACCGTGATTAGCGGCTTTAGCACCAACGGTAATTTGGAGATTGGAAGAAGACCCATAACGATACACACCAACGTTTTGACCTGTGGGGCGTAGTGAGAGTTGGTCATAAGGTTTTTAATGAGAGAATCTTCACACTGGTCTCCAAACATCAAGAATCCCGTTATAGCAATAACGTAATCCAAACTGAATGTGGTCAAGAAAGCAATGCTGCAGCACCAGTCGTACTTGGAGTTATGTCTCATGTCACGATAAAGCTCTGGAAACACAGCGTGGCCGCCCCAAGGGGCCATAAAAATTCCCAAGCTAAAGAGCACACCGGTGAAGCTAGTGGGCCACACCGGAGTGGCCATGGGGTTGAGCAAGGAACCGGGGGATTCAGTGGTGATTAACCCACACAAAATCACAATGAACAAGAGGGAGGTGGTGCAAATGACACCAAAGGCACTGAGAAACGATAGAATAGCCAACGGGAAGAATGACGTTACGAACACCGAGCTGATGATCAAAAACTTAAGCGTCAGCACCGCCACTGAAGGGAATATGAGTTGAAACGAATCGCTGAACAAGAGAATCAAGGAAAACGTGGCTCCGAGGAGATCAAGCGAGAAAATACTCGTTATAATTAGTTGGCCCCGGACACCTCCCCAGAGATAAGCAATGTCACCATACGACTTAACGTGAGGATGCTTTGCAATGATTCGTCCTAGCAACTTGGCGGTGTAGGAGGTGATCATGGCACACAGAGCGATGCAAAACGATCCCACCACCCAGCCGGAAATTCGGAATCCGTACGGCAATGAGAGCATTGCAATTCCCATGAGCGTATTAATGGAGTTGAAAATGGTTTGCGGACATGTAGAATCACCCACATGCTCGAAAACACTGCCCCTGGGGCTGATTAGACTGGTGGACTCGTTGGGAAAGTGGAAGTTGTTGATATCGGTGTGCTGGGCGTACGCTGAAGGAGAATCATCAGTGGACAACTGTTCATCAATAGCGTCCTCTGGAACCGTAAAAGGAGATACGTTATCTTGACGACTAGCCACCGTCTCTAGAAATGTGGACCCATAGGCCTGAGCCCTAACGAACGAAGATGCAAAGTTGTTGATGGAGTTAGGCCCGCCCATCTCAAGCAAAGATTGGCGTCGTTCACCACCCGGAATCGCCCGAGGCTGTGCAGTAGGAGAATTGGACATACGACGCTGTAGATAACCCTCCTGAAATTAATCACGTTAGCTGGAAATTATTGATCGGTGGAAAAACCTATATTGAGATAACGATGCGATTGGGCATCTGGGGCGGAAGAAAAAATTTAATCAATAAAAGACAACCGTTCGCGACCTTCGCCAGGGTCCTTCCATGGCCCAACAATGCGCTTATGCATCAGAAAACCATGTACCTGATACTATTGAGCCAATGAGGTATGTAATGGATTGGCCACGTCTTCCATGTACGGAATCTTGGTCAAAGGGGTCCATATCATTGTGAAAGCCTCCTGAAGGTTGCAGGGGAACTTTAGACGATACCTTCAAGCACTCGCACTAAGCCGAAACGTCATGAGGGCACGATCGACTCGAGCTCCTTCAATGTGCGTCTAAGATGGCCAATGGAACTCATGGGTACTATGAATGTCTCAGCAACAACATCCGTGTTGCAACTTTCACATAGTTGTCGATCCGTGTTGTCATACTCCATGCGTCGTGCTGATCTTCCGAGAGAGCTTCCCGGTGATGGATGTGCATTAGTTTGAGGATGCCGGTTGCATCAAGAAACATTGGTCCCCACGTCCACTTGTCTATGCCACCGGGAAATCTTGACTCAGACTCGTGAAGAGTGCACAGTTTCAATCATACGCGTATCGGTAGCCACAACGAGGGGAAATGAAATTTAGGGCGGATGGGAAAGAGACACTCTTTATCAATGGACCTCTGGCTGAATTTTCACTTGATCCCTTAATAGCAGTTGGCTCACACTCCATACATATGGCCGCATTATAGTTATGGGGCCTTCTCATCTAGGGGCATAAATGTAATGTACCAGCATCGGCACTCCTCAAGAATGCAATAAGCCCCCACTGTATTTCGTCATGTATCTTACATGGAGAACGCCATGTGATTTCACGTCACTACAAGTGCCTGGAGACAATTTTCTTCGATGTTCTCTTTTTGGCAGGTATAGGCTGGGTCACCATTAACGGAAGGTGCAGTTGCTGCAAAAGGCGAGGGGAAATTATGGCTTATATAACCAGGGGTGCCTCGTAACGGGTGTAGCAGACAGCTTGGCTGAATGGTAGTCCTCAAACCAACACAGTCCTTGATGGTACTCTCGGTGTACTGACAATGCCATGAGGTATCAGAACCATTGGATTTGACTGTAGCCTCACATTATCTTACTTCACTAAGCAGCAGAAACATCGCGAAGTGGGCTTCGGAGTTGTCGACGTATTTTCTAGATCAGATCACTTTAGGATGAAAGGATGCATGAAGGTGCCTCCTTGTCACTGTATGTATGCGTTGAGTTAAGGTGGCGTCTCTTTGTTTTTCTTTACATTCAATTTAGACGGAAAATGCTCATGCACATTACAAATTTCCCAGCAAGGTGTAAAAAAAGTGAACTGATCCACGGCTGGACCCTTAACTAATAAAGTAGCAGCCTTCGTGGTGTTGTAATTTCAGCCTAGTTGTTTCCTTTCTTGATTGTCTATTTGTTTCTTTTGAAATATTGGTTCAGACAAGCGTGGTTCTTTAAAAACAGCGCCACTTCCTGGTGCATTGAATACTTCTTTCCTTCTTGAACCTTGTTTCCTCTTAATGTCTTCTTCTGATCCCACCATGAACGGATTAGATCAACAAGTTATGGGGTTTGAGAATTTTTCTAGTATTCATGAACCTTCACGGCACAAGATGTTCATTCCCGACACTCAACCAACTATTGATTACTTTGAAGTCTCTCAAGAGATCCATGCAAATCCGTGTCTCAACTTTCCCCTTGACTTTAATTCATACACCGCAAGCGGCACTCAGTTTGAATCTCCTAATTTTGTTCACCAGTACCATACTTCTTCTCCATACCCGACTACTCAGGTAACTCCAACCCAAAGATGTAGTTTGCCCAAGCCTCCTATCGTTCCCGTAGAGGACGATGGTCAACGATTTAGACTGAAGGCGGTTGAGTCCCCTGTATCAACTTCATCTTGTTGGTCTGGGCATGGTCGGCTGTCTTCAACATTATCAAAAGCTTCAGATGATCATCAAAAAGCCATGAAACCCAAGGTGGCTACAACCTTTTGGGAAGACGAAAAGACACTTTGCTACCAAGTGAAGGCACGAGGGCATCTAGTCTCGAGAAGAGAAGATAACAACCAGATCAACGGAACCAAGCTCTTGAATGTGGTTGGAATGAGCCGGGGAAAGAGAGATGGCATTCTCAAGAATGAAAAGCTGAAGAATGCCACTGTGGTGAAGATTGGCTCGATGAACTTGAAAGGGATCTGGATTCCTTTCGAGAGAGCTCGTGAGATTGCTAGAAATGAAGGGGTGGATGGACTCCTCTACCCCTTATTTGTTGAGGATATAAGAAACTTTTATCAAACATACGGATCTCGGTTGAAATGTGAATCTGATGATGACGATTCAGTCATGAGCGAAGGGGTCCGGGTCCCCACTGCTAGCCCTTCTTCACCTCATATAGTGAAGGATGGCTATGGATCATATCAAGGAGACTTGTATGATGGGGGAAGTGGAAGATCTGACTTGTACATGGGAAACACGAGCTTCAAGCATGAGCCTTAGAATAGGTTCTTGAATGATAAATGGTTTGTATTGGTGTTTATAAGAAATATGTTTTTTTCACAATTATGTTGGTTTGTTGCAAAATTCACGGCGATATTGAAAATGTGCGGCTATCTTTCAGGTGCCTCTACAAAAACGATGAAAATTGCTCTTTCGATACCTGTTATTTGATCTTTTTCTATATTTGAAGAAGCCTTCGTTGAATGTTGTTACCCACAAACCAAGCTACTGTAGGCGTGAGCTTGAAGACAAGCTTCCTACATTTGTTTCTTACTAGTCTCATTATAGTATACGCTAACCTAGGCCGCAATGTTAGTTTGGAGAGGTTCTTGTTCGTATTCAATCTCCACTCTAGGTCTTCTTCTCTTCTTCTCCTTGTTGTCTGCAGGTGCCTTACGCTTAGCACCAGCCTCGCCAGAGTTGTCATTGTCACCCTCTTGATCATCTTCGTCGTCATCTTCAGACTCAGACTCAGAAGCAGACGAGTCGTCTAACCACTTCTCCAAATCCTCCAAGTCAACCAAGTCGTCTTCCATGTCGTCTTCGACATACTCAACCTCTCCAATATCACTTTCGTCACCACTTTCGATTTCGACGTCATCATCGTCTTCTTCCTCTTCCTCTTGTTCGAAGTTCTTGCCCAAGACACGCTTCCAAATCTTCTCATCCACGTTCAAAGGCTTATCTCCGTAAGCTCCACTCTTGAGTCTATCCAATAATTCCTTCTCAATGGCCTTTTCGATCTTGGCAGCTGCGAGAGCCTTTCTTTCTCTGTTCTCCTCTCTTCTCTTAACCTTAGGAGCCACACTGACATAGTGTCTTTCATCTTCTCTCAAAGCAAGTCTTCTTTCAGTAATGGCCACTTGGGTCAATCTGGTGAATCTTTGCTTACATTTGTGGATGAGAAACTTCTGCCAGTATTGAAGGTTTTCATCAATTTGTTGCAATGCATTGTTGTAATTCTTGGACAACTTTATCCGTTCCCATAATCTGTTTGGCGTATGAGCTCTTTCAGCAGTTTTCATGTAAAGATATAGTCTACCTTCGATGTTTTTCACAGTAGCATATCTTGCGTTTGCTAAAGGACATGATTGACGAGAACAAAAACCGGTAACGTTGTATTCGTTTCTGCAAAAGTTTTGTTCCTTGTCAGTCTTAATTTTGAATGCACAAAACTGCTGGTTGATGACTTGCCAAATAACTTCGTCAGACATGATGCAATGACGGGTGTGTGTTTAAAGCTAATAAATAAAATCAGAAATTGAAAATTATGCTGATAATTGAAGAATGCTAGTAGTTCTAGATGCAGTAGACCTCTTGTTATAGTCGAAATTAACCTTGTAGGATCACTGGTCAGAAATAGTTGGAAAAAGGTTTAAGTGAGTGACAGGCTCATCTAGAAAAAAAAATGAGATGAGAATCAGAAAAAAAAATACAAGATGACTTACATAAGCAGAAGCGCCCGCGCTGACATAATCAGAATGCGATTACTTCATGTGGATGCGATTGGTTCTATAGGGTTTGGCCAAATGGATGATACATCGTTAGTGGATATGGATGAGGGGTGTAACAGAAGACGGCATCAAGTGAATAGTAGCAAACAAGAGGACCAGCCACCGTGAGAAATTCCGGAGAACCGGGACAGGCAATTGGCATGGCACATTAGTGACTAGACGTACTAGCGTATAGAGAGCATTGGCTATTTCTAGACAAGGCAAGAACGCATAGAGAAAACGTAGTGATGCTATTCCAAACACGTGATGGGCACAAGTGGGTAATTCAGCGAGGAAGCCGGGGTTGAAGTGCGATGGGCTTCTTGGGTACCGTTGGCTTCACCTTATTCACCTTTGGGCCGATGACGGTGGGGAATGCAGCAGGATTGGTCTTGTTGGCCTCTCGACTAAAGGAGATCAAGGTGATGATAATTTGGTAGGGGTCCTTTCGCTCGAATAAATCAACCGTTTGGAAGATCTCATCATGCGGTACACCTATGGAGCTGCAAGTGGCAAGAAAGAAGGAGATATTCTCCATTTGAACGAAAGGCATCCTGGAACTCTTATACTTGGAGGTCGGGGCATTGATTCCAAGGTTGTTTCCCAACTTGCATAAGAGCTCGCCATCCTTGAGCATATCCAATAGATCCCAGCCTTTGGAGGAATACTGTGTCTGTACATCCGGGGGGATGTTGAGAGTAGTGAAGATCCATTGCTTGATTTCCTGTTCAGATTTGGAGTACTTGGCCGATCGGGACAACCTTAGGTCCTGATCCAAGTTGGTTCTGGCAGACTGGTAGCTCATATCTAGAGAATTAGTGGGCACTAATTATTTAGACGCCACGCGAATTCCTCGATGGAACTCACATCGTGGAATAAATCTAGGGTGGGCCGGGTATTGTCACGACTATGCAGCCGAATTTTGAGCTACCAGATCTGATGACGGAAGTCAGAGATCTTTTGGAAGGGCGACAGGTAGCAGAGTCGGCTCAATATCACCAAACGGAAACGAGAGCCACGACAGCGTCCTCCCTTAACATACAGCCAAAAGTCATCGTCATCGAACTAAAATGCATTACTAAATTACAGACACCTAATTGTGCAATCTCTTTTCGTAAGAGTGCAAACCGTGAACACCACCCTCGAATTGAGCAGAGGCGGTTCTGAACTCAAATCTCACTTCACCTTTATCGACTTGGCTTCTTAAGTCAGTCAAGGACTTGACACCAATATCTTGCAAGGAGTGTTGCAAACCGTTGAACAAGTAAGGAATAAACTTGATGATAGATCCCTTATCAACAACAGAACCAGAAACACCTTGAGCGACAAGAACCTTGTCAGACTCAGAAAAGTAACGAGAAGTAGAAGCGTTGGCATTAGTGGCAGTTTGTTGCATAGCATCAATAGAACCCATACCACGGTAGGTCTTCAATCTCTTACCATCACGGTAGAAGTAATCACCGGGAGTCTCAGAAGTACCGGCAAGTAAACCACCCATCATAACACAAGAAGCACCCAAAGCCAAAGCCTTGGTGATGTGACCAATGTTACCAACACCACCATCGGCAATACATGGAACACCAAATTTGTTAGCAAATTCGGTAACGTTGTACACAGCAGTACCTTGAGGTCTACCACAAGCCATGACTTCTTGAGTGATACAGATAGAACCGGAACCCATTCCAATTCTCAATGCATCTGCACCGGCTTCAATAAGCAAAGCGGCTTGTTCTCTGGTGACGACGTTACCAGCGATAACTTGCAAGTCGGGGTACTTTTCCTTGATCCACTTAAGCATGTCAATTTGAAAAACGGAAGTACCATTGGAAGAGTCCAAAACAACAACATCCAAACCGGCTTCAACCAACTTGTCCAATCTTTCTCTGTCAGCAAGAATGGTACCGACAGCAGCACCACACAATAATTGCTTGGAGTCAAAAGATTTAGAAGCAAGAGGGTATTCTTGATTCTTTTGTAAATCAGTTAAAGAAATCAAAGAAACCAAGTTACCGTTAGTGTCAACAATTGGCAACTTACCCTTCTTAGAGGCACGCAATAATTCGTTACCCTTAGCAAGAGTGATGCCTTGTTGGCCAACAATCAAGTCAGTGGTCATGACTTCAGAAACCTTAGAGGAGTCGTCATCGTGGAATTGAACATCACGGGAGGTAACGATACCAACCAATTTTCCACCAACTTTACCGCTTTCTAAAAATGTTAGTACCAATCTTTGAAAAATTGTTTTGTCAGAAAAATAAGTATCCCCAACATCGTTTGATGTACGTCGGTAGAACGAAAGTTATTAAAATTTGGAAATCATCACAAAACATTGAAAAAAAATTCACATACCAGTAACTGGGAAGGAAGTAAAACCTAATTGTTCCTTCATCTTCTTGACTTGACCAACGGTGACATCGGGAGAAACGACAACAGGGTCACTGATAAAACCGTTCTCGTACTTCTTGACCTTTCTGACCATTTCTGCTTGTTCATCAGCAGTACAGTTGTGGTGGATAATACCAATACCTCCCAAAAGAGCCATATGGATAGCCATGTTTTCCTCAGTGACGGTATCCATAGGAGAGGACACAAAAGGAGCCTTCAAAGTGATCTTCTTGGTCAACTTAGATTCCAAGTTAACATCGGAAGATGGGAAGTCAATCAAACCAGGAAGCACCAAAAAGTCATTGTAGGTCAATCCACCAAAGTTGGAGGAATCGATGAGACTCTTGACGTCCAACCCGTCCTTCTTGGAGTAGTCTTTGAGGTAGGTAGTAGCAACAGAAGTATCCAAGACCATTTTGAGATTGTTTTTCGATATTATTGAAGGATATTAAGTTGATGTTCAAAGGGCAACTTTGCCAAAAAAGAAAATTATCGTTTGCCGCAAACGCCAGGTATTTATATTAGTGAGCATAGAAAATTTTTTGTGACTCCGATGAGTAAACGCATAAAAATCGGAGCGCCATGCAGGAAACTTCATCTCACCTCCATCGATTGTCGGTGAACAAAAGCTTTGGCGACGAGATTGAAGCGTTTACGACGTGTAGAACAAGGAGAGGAGGAAAGTGATGGTTTCAACTCCTCGATAGACGTGGTTTCAGCGAAATGGCTATGTCCGCTCTCTTCCACGGCATCCCGAGGAATGCTTACGTAAGCAGCGCTCTAGGTGGGTATACAGTTAGACAACGGGGAGGAGGCGGTGTTTGAGCGGACGTCTGCGAGGCTCCGAGGGAGGGATCTGTAGATTAGGTGGCGGGCGGGACAATGGGTCGGCAAATTGAACGAGAGACCGAAGAATCGGCGCTGCAGCTCCCAGCCCTTGAGTGACGTGTGGAAATGTCTGGCGGTGGACGGTGCCCGAGATCTCCAACCGCTGGTGAGCAGTATGTGGTCAAGCTACCCCGGCAACTTTAGACACGATGCCCATTTGCAGTGTGAGACGCTACGAGGTCACAGTTGGCTGGTGCTACGTTACAATGGGTGCCTATATGAGTCCATGGATGTGCATCCGTCCACGGTGTGTTCGACACGGCGCTGAGCGAAAGAGCTGGGGTTAGTATGTGTTGGTGTCAGTGTAGCGGTTCTTATTATAGTCTTCAGTAGAGTCAGACCACCAAAGGTGGCAGGAAAAGAATCTTCATTCACCATACATACAAGAAAAGTGATGGGCTGTGGATAATTTTTCAACGCGTGAAAATGATGCACTTCTATGGCAAATACGGCACAAAAACGACAAACGTAGATATAGACAAATGTAACGTGAAAAAGACAATGTAACATAGAGTAGGAAGATGATAGAGAAAGAGGCACGATCTGGCACAGAAAGAGGCACCGGTAGATGGGCACAGAGGGATATAGATAACACGAAATGGGACTAAAAATGAGTGAAACATGAGACAAAGCAAACAGGGTAATAAAGCAACAATCGGCCAAAACAACCTAACACCGTGATTTTCGTGAACGCAGAAGGAAACGGAGCGTAGCGTGGCATGGGACTGACATGGCCGCACAGCGTTGGTATAACACATTGGGGCCAATGGCAGAACCAATCACGCACACAACATTCAAAGGACTGCCTTGGGGATCCCCCATAATGCTCACGCCACCTTCGTATTTGGAGCCGATGTCGGAGCCAGCGAAGCCGTGGATGGAGCAGCAGGGGCAGATTGAGACTTAATTTGCTTCACATACTCTTCAATCCTACGCCAGCCCTCTTTCCTGGCAGCTTCTCGCTGTTTTTGCTCTTCAACTGACTGGTGATATAACATGGTGCAATGATCATACAATATGGGATTGTGATCCATGAAAACCTTTAGTGCTCCGAATGCCAAAGAGTGTATACTTCTGTTCCAATTGGAAGTGGCAGAATTATGTGGAGGAATCTGGTGACCACCGAATTCATCAAGTTCTTGGCCATGTTGAACGGAAGAAAATGAATCATAGTATTCTTCATCAGTCATATCATGAATTGAGTGGTCAAGGTTAGGAGACCCATTGTTGAGAATCAAACCCGTATCAACCAAATTACCATTGGCATCAGTTTGCGCATGGGGGTTATCAAGTCGCTTCTGGGCAAGAGAGCCATTGGCAACTCCGGGTTGAGTTGAATTCGTTAATTCATAGAGAGATGCAAATATGATTGGTAGCACAACCTCAGCATTTTCGGTAATCAAGGTTAGGAAGTATTCATTTGACCAATAGCAAAGTACCTTCTCACTCACTTGGAAGTGAGGAGATGAAATGCACTTTGATAATTGGGCGAACAATGGAATCTGTATCTTGAGAAACTCATTGGGTTCCATTACCTCGAAAATATCCTCAATTTCATTTAAGAACATCACTTCCTTGGGGGAGTTAATCTTGGGCCAATATCTCAATAATCCCATTATCACGTCTTCCGTCAATGAAGGGTCCTTTTCCAAAAACTGAACAATACAATATGCCAATTGAGGATGGTATAACGATAAGCTTTTCACCTTGTGTAGGGGCATCAATACCCGAATCAAGAAGATTTTGTGTTCCTCCTTTAAAGGAAGGGCGAAACCATTGATTATTGAACCTAGTATCTCCAAAAGTTCGCCAATTCCGTTGAAACGTTCAGTTTCGTAAACGAATTGAAGGAATACGTTATTAATTGATTTGCGAATGAAGGATCTCAAACTGAGGAACTTTCCGTAGATGCGGTGAAGAGTAGTTTTGAGACAGTCCCTTTCTCGAGGATCCTCACTATCGAACAATTCCAAAACTCGAAGAATGAAGTCATGATCGATGTATTGCTTGGCAATTTGATGAGAAAAGTCAGGACTCTCGATGAATCTCAAGAAAAACTCGTAGATAGCTTGCATATGGGGCCATGCCAATTCACTTACAGGCTCATCTTCATCTGGGTCATACAAATCACCAACGGGATTGACGGGAGGGGGAATGGGACGAAACAAATTCTTTCTGAACATGTTTATAACATGTTGATACATCTCTTCGGTGTAGGTGAAACGATTGTTTGAAATGAACTGAATCAATTCTTGCAATGTTATTCTTTTAATCTCCTTACCCCTAATATCATGAGTAGGATCACCGAAATCAAACATGATATTACACTGGTCAGTTTTCTGAATAAACAACGAGATTTGCTCTTCAGGTAAAACTTCATCAAAGTTGGGTAACTTGATGATTTCTTGGTATTGATCGGAAGTGGAAGGTTCAAACCGGGAGGATGAATGTCTCTTGGGCGTGACAATCAAGTCAATGTCGAAACTCTCACGATTGGGTGAAGGAATATTGGGATTCAATTGATAAGAATGGGAATGAATGGGAGAGTTGGAATGAAGTTTATGTTCAAAGGGAGAACCTGGGGACGAAGTGACACCAATGGGGGTGGTGGGAGTTGGGGTTATTGGTTGATTGACAGTGTTGGATAAAGGGGGAATGTTGACAGAGTCCTTGTTGATGGGAGAGGCGGATTGATTGTTGATCAAAATCTTGGGAGACTCATTGGATTTGTATTGAACCTGTTGCTGAGAGGGAGGCTGATTCAGAGATTGTTGGATGGATACAGAGCCTTCTCTACCAGAGGAAGAAGAACTTCCAGACTTGACGGAGCCACTGCTGTTATTTCTAGAGAGACCAGGAGAGCCAGACTTGATAGAAGAGTTAGGACTTGACTTACCATTGGTGGAACCACCAAGAGAATTGGTAGAAGACTTCTTGGTTAAGTCTCTGTCCTTGGAATCGTTATCGGACGACTTCTTGTCACTCTTTTTATTCAGGGTTTGGCTCTTGTTTCGAGTGAGTCTATTTTTAAAGCCTTTCATCATCTTGTTGACTCAATGCGACCAATCCAGTTGGGAGGAACAGAACGAAGGGGAGGAAGAAAGGTAAGGCGGGGCGGGAGGGGGTGTGACCTGAAATGTGGTGAGAATCAAGTTTGACGAACCTTGACGTAAGCAAACTAAACAAATACTTTCCACTGAGGGAGGATATCAACACAATTGAAATTAATCAAGAACCGAATGGATGTTCAGTCAAATTATCACCAGTAACAATTCTCCAGCGCCAAACGTAAATATGTGAACACGATTATTTAGGGCGAGGAACGAAAACGATTACTTGAAAGACTATGGACCGGGAATGCTGGTGCTTACGGTCAACTTAGCAAATTGAGGAGGGCGCACGACCGGCCACGACCGGGCTGACTAAATGCTTAGGTAACGCGGGGACGTAATGGGCGGCCTTGGGAGGAGAGGGGCGGCGGAAGCGACCATGGGCGGCCATGGACATACGAGGAGACCTACGGGCTGGGCTAGGTGCTGTTGCATTTCAGGTGGAGCGATATTTAGATGCGGGACAGGTTTTAGTCGGATCCCTAGCTTGCGGTAGCGGAAGGGTAAAGGCAAACACAGCAGAAAGACAAAGCAGACCGCCAGTATTAACAGAGCAGGTAGGCAGAGTAAGCATGCAGGCAGAGTAAGTAAGCAGACAGGCAGACAGACTTGATCCACGGGGCTGAGTGGTGGTAGGCGTCGGTAAGTGCTATCCCTCAGTGCAGGAGGGTAGCAGGTCTATATCACCTGGTCCGGGTGTACTGTACCTCCCACCTCTTCAAGAAGACTGTCGTCGCTATTAAGCACAAGACTCAAATAGCAGTTCCACCCGATGCTTATGAGGTTCACCACCAACAACCTCATTTGTACTGGCACCAATGCAAAATTTACCAACTGAAAGGCAGGCCACACCAACCAGTTGGTCTTGAGAGTGTCCCACCAATTGGTAGACAACGAAGCCTTCACCCGGTCCGCGGGATTAGCACCATACGGATCTTTTAGCATGGTCATGACCGAGTAGTATAGAGGGATTCCCACGAACGGCGCAAACACCAATTGATCTGCACCCACGCGACTGATGGTGTCGTAGATGTTCAATCTGGCCAGCGACTGGGAGCGATTAATGAAGGGAGTCTTGATTCTGGCCAAGATCTTATACCATTTATCTCCCATGGGGGCGAATATGACAGACCCATAGAAAATGGCCCTGAGCGTACGGTTAACGTCGTAGTTCACGGAATCGGGGTTCTTGGCCTGGGTGATCTTTTGGGCTAAGTAGTCGCCGCCGCCGAAGAGGAACCCGGTAGAGATGAGGTTGGTCAACAATGGCTTCCGAAGGAGGAGCTGGTTGTATTGTGAGAAGAGAGACATGGTGAGATAGGAACGCAGTCGCATCGCGGACCAGATGTGAACAATATACCCTCTGAAAGCAACAGCAACGAAATGCGCCGATGGAGAGGGCCCAAACCACAGAAATGGGAGGGGATGGCACGAAAAGCAACGAAGTAGCTCAAAGTAGCCATTGACGGAGTCCCTGTCGGGGAAAGGCATCGTCTCTACAGCGGAATGGGTAATTCGTAGACTAATACACAGACGAAATAAAATGCACGGTCTGCGGTGAATAGATAATGGGGATGGCGTGGCACCGCCGGCGTAGCAATGCTGGAAGTGGTTTATGACAGTGGAGGCAGTCTAGGGGAGCGTGGCTGCTGCACCGGCGGCACTGGATAGTGTCGGCTCTGCGATATTGCACGAGATAGAGGCTCTATGCTGTTTCAGCTCTATGATGTGGCAGCTCTATGATGTTGCAGCTCTATGATGTGGCAGCTCTATGATGTTGCAGCTCTATGATGTTGCAGCTCTTGCTGTGGCAGCTCTATGGCACGAGACGCAGGGCTCTATGCTGTTGCAACTTTGTGCTTTGGCTCTATGCCAAAATCTATGGCTTGAGCAGTGTGTCTATGGCTTGAGCAGTGTGCAGATCGTCTTCCAGCGGCCCCTTCGTGGCTGAGGTGGGAGCTCGCTGGTATTCCACAGGCTTCTCTTAGTTCTCAGTGTCAAATGTTTCCTCCAAGACATGGCCAGAGCCCGTTAGTGACTAAGGTAGCGGCTTACTGGTAGATCATGGTCTCCTCCTTGTTTTCAATGTCAACAATCTCCTCCAAGATATGTCCAGAGCCCTTTCCGTGGCCCTTGGTGTTGTGGACATAGCTCAAGAAACAGTTCCAGCCAATGGACCAAAAGTTAGACAACACAATTCTCAAGTGAATTGGAGTATAGAAGATATTGAACAACTGAAAGACTGGCCAAACCGTCCAGTTAGCGAACAACACGTTGAAGTAATTGTTCTGGAGCTTCTCCACCGCAACGTCAAGTGGATGCTCATGCAATGCTAAAATACTCATGACGATGTTATACATTGGAATCCACACCAACACTGGCCCCAACGCTTGATCAATGCACAATCGATAGATGTTGTCCCAACGATTCAATCTAGCAATCGGCCAAGATTGTCTTGACTTCAAGCTAATAAAAGGGTTGCGAAGATAAGGAAGTCTCTTAACATGCCATGCAACACTAACTGGTGCAAAGAAACACGAACCATAGATAAGAGCACGAGAAACTCGGCTGTAGCTGAACTCCGGTTTCTCTTCTTCGTCATGACTTGGAAATAAGTATTGTGCCAACACGTCTCCGGCTCCGAAAAGGAGTCCGGTGGTGACCATGTTGGTTTTATAGGGATGAGTCTTTAACAAGAGATTGTAGCGTTGGAACACCATGGCGAAAATGCTCAGAAGAAGATGAAAAGAAAAAAAAGAAAGTGTCTATAGAGGAAAAAAAGGCAGAAAAGAAACCAGTGTGTTTAAAAGGAAAAGACTCCGGGTTCCGGAGCCTGGATTGTGGTATAGATGATGATTATGGGAAGCGACAAAAAAAGAAAGAGCGCTTGCCAAATCGGCTCGCTATAGCGAGATGCCACACGGAAGTGCACCTCCGGCCAGGTAGCCGACGCCCTAACGGGGCAGCGGGCCCGCGACCAGCGAGGAAGGAAACGACGAGGTCACGTGATACAAACACGTGACCAACGTGTTTAAACGCGCACGTGAAACGCACGTGCGCGTTTAGCCCGCGGCGCGTGACCTCTCAATGCGGCAGCTGCTTATCCTTCGTGTCGTTTCACAGCCCGTCACTCCCACGCTGGCGATGGACACCTGAAACGCATGACACCGTTTCAATGTCGTCGTCAAGTCCATTGTGTGGCCCACCGGACCCACTGAGAGAATCCGGTGACGGCATGAGCAACGGCGTCGAAGCGAGATGGGTGGTTGGTATGAGAGGTTAATTTTAGTTTGCTGTGGGTGGCTGGCTATTCCATCTTGGTTCATGCAGCCTCGTTCCATGTAGCGAATCACGTGTGCCCATGGGGGGTGGAATCGCAAGTTAAATTACATGGTCCCGCTAATCGAAGGCATCTTGTTAAGAAAGAAGTCAGTGCAAGTAAAGTGCATGGTGCATTGAGTCGATGTGGTTGAGCGTGTTGAAGGGTGGCTCGCCCCCAGATGGGGAATGGCGCCCACAATCCGGGCGGGGGTGCATTTTTCCCTCCTTTGTAAAAGTGTGAGTAGGGGCGGACGCAGATTATTTTTTTTCTTTGGTTTATCAATTTCACTAATTCCTATCCTGGCTCACGTATATAACCCCTTTTCCTCGAACATTTTTTTCACTTCGAGAAATTTTCCTAGTTTGAAAAACTAACCCGCTGTTAACAAAATGCACAGAACATACTCTTTAAGAAGTCAAAGAGCTCCAACCGCTGCTCAATTACAATCTCCTCCTCCTCCACCATCAACCACCAAGTCCCGGTTTTTCGGTAAAGGTTCAATCTCCCACACTTTCCGTAAGAGTGCTGCAGGAGCTCTCGGACCTGACTTGGCCAGAAAATTGGCTCAATTGATCAAGATGGAGAAGAACCTCATGAGATCTATTGAGATTACTGCCAGAGAACGTAAGGACGTGGCTAAGCAATTGTCCTTGTGGGGACAAGCCAATGACGATGATATTTCTGATATCACCGACAAATTGGGAGTTTTGGTGTACGAGATTGGTGAATTGGAAGATCAATTCATTGACAGATACGATCAATACAGAATTACCATGAAGTCCATTCGTGACATCGAAGGAAGTGTTCAACCCTCCAGAGAAAGAAAGCAAAAAATCACCGACCAAATTGCTTATCTTAAGTACAAGGACCCTCAATCTCCCAAGATTAACGTTTTGGAACAAGAATTGGTCAGAGCTGAAGCTGAATCTCTTGTTGCAGAGGCTCAATTATCCAACATCACTCGTGAGAAATTGAAGACTGCTTTCAACTACCAATTTGACTCCATCAGAGAACACGCTGAGAAGATTGCTCTTATTGCTGGTTACGGTAAGGCATTGCTTGAATTATTGGACGAGTCCCCTGTTACTCCAGGTGAGACCAGACCCGCTTACGACGGCTACGAAGCCAGTAAGCAAATTATCGTGGATGCTGAAAATGCTCTTGCTAGCTGGACTTTTGATACTGCTGTGGTTAGACCAACTCTTTCCTTGGCTGCTCAAGAAGAATACGACGCTGACGACTTGGCTGAACAAGCCAATGACTTGCATGTCACCGAGCAAGAATGGGAAGCTGGTGACAAGGTTCCCGCCTAATCGAGGAGTACTTAAAATGATTGTGTAATAAAGATACTCTAAATTTAACCGTAGTGAAGGCCTTGCTCTGCAGACCTTATCATCACCCATTTTGACATGTGCTTTGCATCTGCGTTGCGTCTGCACTGGCTGTGGCCGATGCTCGAGGCACGAAGCCACGAAGCAACCCTTGACACGGGCTCCAGTATCCTCGACAAGGCCCGATGCTCCAGATGCCATCGAGTGATGCCATTTACGGACGCCTTCTGACAGTTTACGGACACCCCGATGCCAGCAACTCGCGCTCGGTCCGCTGCGCAGCCCCTGCTCTACACCAAAAGCGAATCCCACCCATCGGAGGCGATCGTCCGCACGTGCAGCTTACGTCAGCCGCCCGCGACGCGACCTGCGAGTGAACAACGCCCTGGCGCAACGTAAACAAACCGCCAACACAATAAGGAGAGGTACGGGGGTCCTACCGCAAATCAAAACAAACCCACACTTATTTCTTCTCTACCTAACCACGAGATAAACTTTTGGATGTTATTTTTTTGATTGGTTTTTTTTTTTGGAATCTTTATAATCATACTTTCGTTCTTTCATTCTGTTTCACCTTTCCCACTTTCGTTATCATGTCTTCAACTCCTTCCCACCACAAGGAGGAAAGGTCCAAACATAAACCTGCCAGAGATCACGATGAGTTGTTGCCTCTGTCTGCTCAGAAAATCTACAACCTCCCTCCCACACAACTCACAGGATGGACGCCGCTAATAAGCAAGACGTTTTTCAACGAACAACTCATTCTGTACAGCTCCACGCCCTCGTCCAAGCTATTCAACAGTGTTCTTTCAGGATCCGGCCCAGGGCCTAGCGACATGGATTTTTCCACCGGTTTGAACTTGACTCCCTTCCTCACCCACAGCGCCTCCGGCGGCTTGGGAGCAACCAACATGACCCCCTTTCACGACAAGACGTTGCATCTTACAGACTTCTTCATGGATTCCCCCATCAGACAAACTCCCATCAAGGACGTCGACACCATCACCCCTTCCAAGTTCAAGCTTGGCTCGGGGATCTTGGGATCGGCCTCCTCGGATCGCAAACTCATTCGACCGTCCATTTTCCACGATCTCAACAAATCCGCCGTCAAGCGCTCCATTAACCAGGTGGACACTCCTCCCAGACTACCGCACAAACTCTCCATCATCACCAAGGCGTCCGGGGTGGATGCCAATGCCACCGACGATGAACATGATGACGACGATGACGACGATGACGACAACAACAACGACGAAAAACCCTCCAAGCACGACGGCTCCAAGCCATTCAAGTACTCCATCGACACTCCCTCCAAGAAGGGCGTTCTCTGTGACATTTCCAACGACTACCTCAACACAAAGACCCCCGTCAAGTCGGCGTCGTCTCGCATCGCTCGTGAGGGCAAGGAGAACCAGGCTCTCCAGTCAAGAAAGAAGCAATATGAGACGCCCCAGAAGCAGCCTTCCATGTCTTCACCCTCCACCGTCATAATAAGCAGTGCCAGCAGCTCGCCCAAGCCCGGCTCCGCCATGGCTAACCGCATGGCCGCCCCCCCGTCGCCCACACCCCAGAAGGAAGCCATCCCCGTGATCCCCACCATGGGGGTGTTTTCGGAGAAACCAAAGGACAAGCCCAAGCTCCCTCAGCCCAGTGCCTTTAGTACTGTTAATGCCGCCAAGGGAAAACCCAAGAAGGGTTCCAAGAGTCTGATGCAAGCTGGAATGAACAAATTCCAGATTGTATTGACGGACGTCCACACGCTCATGAACAATAAGAACAAAAACTCAAAAAAGTACAATCATCTAAACGCTAGTCGTCTCAAAAGGGCCGACTCCAAATCAGACAAGGCCATGAGATCAAAATCTCCCCCTTCTTCCCAGGAATACAACTCCACCGGCAATACTTCTCGAGACCTTAGCATCATGTCGGGTCATCCTAACAACACTTCCGTCAACTCCTCATCTTCCAACCTAAACATGTCCTCCCAAGATCATCTGTCGTTCGAGCTTGGAGGAATTGCCTCCACTCCCAACAAATTTCTTCTTGACAAAGTGTTTGATCGGGCATCTCCTCAATTCTACCCCCATTTGCAGCAGTCACTTATCAACCAACCTAATTCTAATCCTGTTCAATTCACCAACATGCCTCCTCCTCGCCACACTCAGGTGCCTACTTACCAACCAATGATGATGATGAGTACCCCACAACACCAGAATGTGGTAAACTACTCCACAATGTACGGAGAAATGTCTCCGTCAGACTCTAATATTGATGGTGGCCATCTTTCAGCATTTTCTTACCACAATCTCTACAAGGACTCCCACTCTCCTAATCTAGCGGGGGCGGGAGAGACTTACGACGAAGGCATTACAAAGAACTAGCTAATGAATGTATTTTATCGTAAGAAAGGTGTAGGTCGACGAATGGATTACATCGACGAGTGGTCAACAAATAGACTTCATCGACGAGTGGTCGACGAATGAATTCAATCGAAGAGTGATCAATAAATAGACTTCACCAATAAATATGTGCTCGGTCGACGAATGGACGAGTGGTGATCGGCGAGCTAGTAGATTTCAACAATCAGTATATGATCGGTCAACGAAGAAGCTCATCTGTGACGGAATATGGTATAACATGTTAGCAGCGTCGCAGGCAAGACAGTGTGCGGTCGACCAGTGAGTGTATCCTATGACTGCGCAGGTGCTCGAGGCCACGCTTACACATTGGGAGGGAGGAGCAATGCAGAAATCACGTTGGGACGCTCGGTAGCCAACAAGTCAAAGATCTGGGCGGCGTTGTTGGAGTCGCCCACCTCTAGCTGGATGCCTAGGTTGGAAAAGTATCTTCTGGAGGTCTCTGAGAGCATTCGAGACTGTTTGCCCAACCCCACCACCACAATCTCCGGCTTGGGGTGAATGCGTTTGAACACACAAAGAATGTCTTCGCTAAATTCAACGATGAAACCATTAATGATTTTGTAGCCGTCATCGCCAAAGTTCACCTCGAAGCTCTCACTCTCAAGGAGAAGCGCACCCACCGGGTGGCCGTTTTCATCAGGAGACAGAATGAGCGTATTGCTGGCTAAGTGGAAGCCGTCTTTTTTAACCGATTCGATGTAGTTAAGCGGCTTCTGCGAGTAGAGAAGAATGTCGTTCTTTTTGAATAAGTCCACGGGATTGGATGTGGATTCACTCTTTTGACTGGGGGCACCGAGGTCGCGGGCGTCCAAAACTCGGCCGCCGCCAAAGAGGTTGCAGCGCATGCAAGATGACGAGAGCAGGCGGCTGAATACCCGGAGTGGAAGTCGGGTAGATTGCATCATGGAGCGGTGATGGAGAGTTGATGGAGTGAGAAATGAGGAAGGTGCGAATTGGTAAAGTTAGAAATGAGGAATGGTGCGAATTGCGGAGGACGCAGCCGAAGGTGCTCACGGTGTAGTAGACTAAGGCAAACGGGACACGGGCGACTGTCGCAAAGATGACTATACGGAAAGCGACTGAACACGAGACACTTGGACGGGTCGGGAAACTCGGCCGAGCCCGCCACGCCTATAGGCGGTGTAGCTCGTGGCGCACCTTCTCGAACACAGCGCTGCGGCACTTGTCCACGATCTCCATGTCGAGCGACAGCGGCCTAGTAGAGCACGGCTCAGGCGAGCGGGTCAGCGACTGTGAAGCGTGGGAAGCTTGGGAAGCGTGGGACGCCCGAGACGGAGGGCGAGACGCCGCCAGCGCCAGCTCCACCAACGTAGCCTCGGAGCGACACTTGCCCCGCGGAGCCTCGCAGCTTGCGTGGGACCTCCCACTTCTACCACAGCTCCTGTTCTCTCCGAGCAGCACCAGCGGCTGGCGTTTCATGTACTCCTTGTAGAGACGAGCCACCTGAACGTGGACCGCCATTCTCACGAGGTACTCCCGCACAATGGCCGCCTTGTCGTCCTCCGAGAGTGGCATCATGACGTGCTCAAACTTCCGACTTACCAAGTCTACCGCCAACCCCTGGCGCTCCTTGGTGTGAAGATGCTCCGCGTAGATGTTGGAGCGGACCAACACCGATGCAATGGTGGCTACGTCGGCGTCAAGCGGCAAGAGCACGAACCGAAACCCACTGACAGCGTTGCCGTCACCGTCTGTAAGCGCCGGAAAGCCACCATTACTCTGTAGCGTCCCCGACACCATTTCCGAGAGAATGCACATGGCTCGAAACTTGTTCTTGGTAAAGTCAACACACACGCGATACTCGTCCTTCACCAACGCCTGGACACACCGCCGAACGTTGTAGGCAGTATCAAGCGCCGCTTCCTGGTGTTCGACGTCAAGGCCGGCCGCCCTGACATCGTATTCTCCGCCATCGCCAGTCGAACACTGTGACACCTTTTCGTCTGACCCACCGTCATCGCCTCCAGACAGAGCCACCGACTTCCCAGAAGAGTGACCATCGCCACCAGAGACCGTCTCCGACGTGTATTCACCGCCGGACCCCACCAACCGGCTGGTTGTCCTGTCGTAGCCCACACTGTCCCCCCGATGGTACGCCAACCTGTCTCCATCGAGAAAGCCGCCCAACTCACTGATCCTGAGCTTCCTGAACACGTAGCTCAATGAGCTGACCTGGAGATCCACCGGGTCCCGCCCTGCTCCTTGCTTATACTGTGGAATACCGTCAATGGGTTGCTTGGCTCCAAGCCGGCCCAACTTCATGGTCGCAAATATCTGGCGCTCGCGCCAGCCCTTATATAATTCTGCGTGCTGTTTAGAATGTCCACCCAGTCCGGAATCACATCCAGTCACGAGCTTCTTGAAGCCTTCAAATCCTTCGATTGCAATGTGCTTGTTATCACCATAAATGACTCAAGCACCGAGCTCATCCCAGACCCTGAGTTTGTCCAGCCGTCGTCCAGAGATCCCCAGCATATCTTCCTGTCGTTATATGAGCACTTTGAAGCCAACCACCCCAAGTCAGCGTACATCATCATTCCCGAAACCAATGGGTATGCGTTCATCAGCTACATTCCCAGCGAGGCCAAGGTCCGCCACAAGATGCTCTACGCCTCCACCAGAGACACTCTCTTGCAACAATTGGGGTCAGGCCACTTTCTCAAGAGCCACAATTTGAACTGGTCTGATTTGGACGAGTTGACGCTCGAGAACTACCACAGAGACACCAAGGCGGACGATAACAACAACGCGGTTCTTCTGGAAAGCGAACGCACCTTGAAGGACATCAACTCCTTGCAGGCGCTCTCGCTCGCTGACAACTCCTCCTTCAAGAAAGAGCTCCCTTCCATGTATTCACTGAAGTCGTCCAGCGGAGGATCGCTTCTATTCAACGTGGACTCGGCCTTGGAGCACGAGTTCGAAGAGCTCAGTGGCAACAATAACAAGTTGATTGTGTTCGGCATTGATATCGCCACCGAGACCGTGGTGCTCACGTCCTCCACCGCCAACGTCTCGTTGAATGCACTCGTGGGCGAGTTGCAAAAGACGTCACAAGAGCACCCTCAGTTTGCGGTGTACAACTACGCGTCTGATAAGTTGGCTTTCATCCATTCATACCCCCCTGCCTCCAAGGTGAAGGAGAGACTTGTGTACGCGGCCAACATGCAGCAGTTGATTAGCCACATCAAAGTGCTTGCCAAAGAACGGGGGATCTCGGTGGAGAAGACGTTTTCCGTCAACTACCTTGAGGAGTTGGAGTTGGACGAGTTGAAGGAGCACACGGCGCCTGTAGCGGAGTCCAAGTCGAAGTTTTCCAAGCCCAAGGGGCCCCGGCGGAGGTGAGCCAATGCCGGTGTTACCAGGAGGAAAATACAGGCCCACGCTCCCCTCTTCCGTGCCTGGGCCACACGACCAACCATTCGGACGTACTGTTTGCCTATGCTACATCGCACAACTGTTCTAGAATCATAACTCATTTATCTACGTACACCGTAAAGAATCTGGTCAACAGATGTCTAGGCGCACCGTTTAACATCCCGCTCCAGTGACTGGCCTTAGGATGCCAACTCTCTGTCCACGTACTCGTCGACGAGCTCTCGTAGCTTCCAGTCCTGCTGGAAGTACGCTGCAAAGTGGTCCGAGCCTGTGATGGCCGCATAGAGCTTTCGAGACACCGACTTATTGAGCCGAACATACGCATCTTCGGTGCCAATCATGGCCGCATCACTGGTACCTGGTTGGTAGAGCGGGCGGAGACGGTTGCGGATGTGCCTCTGGATAGCGGTTTTGTGATCCAACGAGAGCACAACTGGAGCAGTTGGCTCCAGCGAGAGCGACTCCACCAGATTACTGAAGGAGCTGGGCAGGCCATCCACTCTCGTCTGGCCATCAAGTCTCATGGGCTTCTTGCGCATCCCAGGATGCTCGGGCCGCCGCTCAAAGCATGCCCGCTTGGATGAAGACTCGGCGTCCGTGTCACTGTCGCCCAGGCGCCCGTCCACTGGGCTGTAGACCGAAGGCAGATGCGAGAGGCTGGACGGCGACCCTCCCTCTACAAGAAAAGGGCCGCCATCGGCAGAAGGTTGCAAGTCAGCAGTGGCGTCAGCGCGAGACGAGCGGGTGGTCTTGATCTGGTTCATAAGGGAAGCAATGCGGGAGGAGGCCGACGACGACGAAACTGGCGTCTCGGCTGAGGTGTCAGCTTCTGCAGCGTGGACCAGCGGCTTCTTTCGGCGTCGGCGACGTGGAGGGTCCAGCATCGACGCCGGATGGGTATGCAGCGATGTTTCAGGCGGTACGTGACGGCGGGCCAGCTCGAAAAGGTCCCACGACAGCGCCTCGTCTGGGGTCAAGTTCTGAGAGGCTCGCATTTCACGGCGAAGACGGACTCCACCATTGAGCACGGTTCCCGGGCGCGAGTACATGAAGTCGCCGTCAATGTCGTCGAAGTCGTCGATGACCAACCGTGGCGACAACGAGCGAGGAGGTGGAGAGCGACGCTCGCCATTCCTGGACCGCCACGAAGCCCCAAATATGCTGGGAGGAGCCGCCGTCACCACGGCGTCCTGTAGACTATCGCATATGGGACAGCACCATTCGTCAAGGTGGTGAGAGGCGGCGATCCCAAGGCATCGCTGGTGGAACGACAGCAAGCACACAGAGCACATGATGTTGCTTCTTAGGCGAATGTTGGCACTGGAGCAAATGCTGCAGACACCCGCGGGCGGGTCGAGGGTATCTTGAACTGCAGGGGAGCCGGAGCGGATGATGAACTCGTCAGGAATGTGATCTATGGCGTCGTTGGGGAGGAGCTTATCCTGGACAGATAACACAGATTTTACGGTACCCCGGCAGTCGTTATCGACTTTGTGGATGTGGTGGAAGGGTTTTCGGCACGTAGGACACGAGTTAGATTTGTGGCCCCATTGTACGATACAGCGGTTGTGATAGTGGTGGCGGCAATCCGGGAGAATGCCCACGGAGTCCTTGGCTTCAATAGCCTCAAGGCAAATAGTGCACTCCTCCATTTAAGGGGGCCAAACGATGGGCAGGTGGCAAAAATTGGCGGAAGGGGGTATATCAGAGCCAGACTGGAGCAACACCACTGAGAGGATAGTAGCGGAATCAGCTGGATTGTTCAAAATGGGCTGAAGCGGAGGCACTGAGGACAAAGGGCCGTTATATATGGAGGACAGGATCGGGTGCGCATAAGTCATCGCCATGTCCCGCCATCAGTTTGACCTTATCCAGTGTATGAAGCAACCGGGAACACAAGTAGGACTTCTCTGTGGATCATGCGATGGGAGGTGTCCCGGATGTGACTCGTACGTGAAGCCCACCACCAAAGTTCGGGTGTGTGAGGAGTGCTCCTTTGGACATCTTGCCAACAAGTGCATATTGTGTGGCAACGGATTGGGGAACGAAGCTGAGCTAGGGTCGCCGGCCTACTACTGCTTGGAGTGCGTGAGGACAGAGAAGGACAGGGAAGGGTGTCCACGAATTGTGAACGTGGGGTCGTCCAAGTCGGCGTTGATCTTCAAAAAGGCGGTGACGAGCTAGCTAGAGGTGTGGCTTCTGGGGGCGCCAGCCGTGCCGGTTCCTATACTGGCGGGTGTTCGCTACAGCACTGACACCTTCAGGCCAGCGCCATCAGACTAGCACCGTCAGAGCAGCGCCATCAGGCCTGTACACTCAGAGCGGCGCCTTCTGACTATAGGACCAGCGCCTCCTCTAGCGTAATGAATAGTGTAATGAATATATACCGTGAATAATACGTAAATCAAGCAAGTGCAAATAAATAGGCGTCCACTAGTCAATAGTGGCCGCCGTCACGATCCATTGCACAGTATCGTAGAGTAGCGATACCTGTGGAGAGTACCAGTAGGCACATGTATGTCGTTATCATAGCTCATAAATCGCGGGATGCCGCCTCCACGCCAAGCTCAACCACCGACCGGATTCCGTCTTTCCACCGCTCCGTCAAGTAGTCGTCAACCGGCTTGCCGTCAATCACCTGGCGCCGTTTGCGGCGAAGGTTGATGGCTTCCACGTTGGCCCGCTTCTTCGAATATGTAGATTGCAAGTCGCTTTCGACCTGTCTAAGTTCCTCCAAATGCTGCTGGTAGAGTCCTCCCACTGTGTCGCCATTTGCGCTCATGAGCTCTAAAGTTCGTTCCTCTAGACTGTTGTAGGCAAGCTGGGTATACAATCCTTCCTCATGCTGGTATCTGGTCACATCGATCCCCTGTAAGTGGATCTCGTCAACGTCGTCTTCCTCCTCTTCGTATCGCTCAATCTCCTTGAGAAGAAGAGGCGGCGTTCTATCAGAAAGAGGGATTCCTTCGTCCACCATGGGGTGAATGCCGTGGATGTTGGTGGTGCGTAGTTCACTTCGAACCATGTCTTCAACCTGTCGGCGCTCTTCCGGAGAAATTTCGTCAGTGTCTAGGTTGTTAGTAGCAGTTCCGTCATGATTTTCTTGTCAACATACACGGTAGACTATCTAGAGGTTCGTTCTTTATCATCATTAACAAAAACGGGGGCTTGAACTCAATAGCAAAAAAAAGTATCCCTCTCCTGAGGTTATATAAGCAGATTTGGGCAACCACCAAGAAAAAAAAAAAGAAATCGAATAATACCAAAATTGGGGGTAGAAAATTAATTTTACGAACCAGAATTATTATGACAACGTATATGGCCCAGAAATTAAGTTATTTACTTATCCAAAACATCTGCGTCGTATCTTTGCTTGAACCAAGCAATGGCGTCTTCCTTAGAAGTAAGTTGAGCCTTACCGAGAGGAGCTCTAGCTCTCTTTCTTCTGGCAACTCTTTGACCGGCTCTTCCAAGGTTAACATAGAAGTCCATACCGTAAATACCAATACCAGGGTCGTACTTGATACCTAAGTCAATGTGTTCATCAATACCGAAACCAAAGTTACCGGTGTCAGAGAAGTTTCTGGCCTTCAATTGGTATTCCTTGACCTTGAGACCTCTTTCCAAGATTTCTTCAGCCTTTGGACCTCTAACGGTAACGTGGACAGCAATCTTTTCGTTTCTTCTAATACCGAAGGTTCTGACGGTGTATCTAGCCTTGGATTGGACTGGGGTTTGACCGGATAATTGTTCCAACACCTTAGAAGCTCTGGTCAATCTGTCACCAGATTCACCGACACAGATGTTCAAGATCAACTTCTCGATGTGAAGCTCACGCATAGAGTTTTGGGCTTTAGCAGACTGATATGTTAGTACTATGATGAAAGGGCATCACACTGATCCTGGGGGTGTTTCCACATTTTGACATCTTGAATCTCCGACTTCGTCTTTCACCGTCTTAGACCCTCTAGAGTCACGAAGCGTCGTATGTCATCTCATTCACATTAAAGTCGTTTCAACACACTCCGATCATTTGGTTCTGTCGAACATACCATTTTGGTTATAATCTATACTGTGAAGAAGTTTTAAAATTTTTCAATACAAATGCGACTGGGCCAGGACGCCGCTTAGCTAAGCATCTGTGCGCCTACCAAAAGAATCGGGCATCACATCACGTGCGCGCTACTGGGGCTCGCGCCCTGACGGGGTTACTGGCGGATGTGTATTGATTATGGAGGTGTGTTTATGGGTGTGTCTATCCGTCGACGTTGTTGAACGACTTCTCCTTCTCCTTGATGTCGTAGAAAATGTCTCCCACATTATGATTACCGTGGTAGGTCCAGCCCTGTTCCGTAACGTGGTACAAGTTTACTGAACCACCCGAGAATGCATCTCTGTGGGCGGCAGCCAAGATACTTCTCTTTCCGAGGTATAAAGCATCTTCAACGCTCATGTCCCACTTCAACTCCGAATCCAAAACACCGTATGCAAATGTTTGTCCGGAACCAACACAAAACACCTCTCCCTTTAATCTAGTACCATCTGAATCGACGTAGTAGATGGTGGGTCCTTCCTTCTTGGTGTATCCGCAAATCATAGTACCCATTGAAAGTCCCATTCCCTTGTATTGGTAAACCAAATTGGACAAGATCTTGGATGCTGCTGCAACACTGATTCTCTCCTTTTCTCTTAATTCGTGCAATCGACATTGGGTACCCAACCACGTTTCCCAGTATTGACAGTCGGCAGCACCACCGGCCATAGTACCCAAAAGCATTGGGTTGATTTTGATCACCTTGTTAACGGTTTGAGAAGCGATCCAGTTACCTTGGGTAGCTCTGGAATCAACCGCAACCACAATTCCCCCTTGGAACCTGAATGCTAACGTAGTGGTACCGTGTGCAATCTTGATCTTACAGTCAGGGTTGGACGCATCGTCAGTGTGGGCTCTTAAGAAATCAGTGGGTTGAGAAATGGGGGGCAATTCCATGGAGGGCGCCAACTCTAATTGCTGGTGCCGGGCAGACTCATTTTGCGTAGCCGTGAGTTCCTGGAAGTACTTATTGGTGCTGGCATGCGTGAACTGCTGGGAGATTGAATTCATCTTGTGCCAATGGACTTTGATGGACGACGGGTTGGCAAGAAGCTTCACGGATGTAGGTTTATGATATTGCCACCGCGCGGGCGGCATCACGTGACCGTTACTTCCTGTAGTGTACATTTATGATATATAAGCTAGGCTGTCCGTGGTGCCTTGGAGGGGCTTTGCACGTCGTCGTCGAGCTCCCGCTTGACACCGGCCGGTTCTCCTGGAACCGGGTCCGTTTTGTCGTGTTTGTTGGAAAGGAACTGGGGAGGTTTGGACAACGCCGACTTTGAGGCTGGGCCCGCGTACCCTGGTCTGCCAAGGGAGCCCTCCTTGCCGTAACTTGGAGGCTTGGCCAAGCCAAACGACGGAGGCCGGGCCAAGTTGGGAGTGGTGACGGTGGGAGAAGCACGAGTGCTCTCTTCTGCTCTGGATGGCCCAACAGGGGAGATCACAGCAGCTGGGTTCGGGGTAGGTGTGGCAAGCGGAGTGGCCTGGGTAGGTGAGGCATGCGTGGGGAGAGGAGAGGCCCGGGCGGACGAAGAAGGTGGCGGCGAAGAATGGGAGGGAGGGGCAGGTGTGGAGTCTCGACTATTGGAGGCGCCTTGGAGCTCCTTGATGGACTTAGTCAAGGCGATATCCAAGATCTTTGAAACTTGTTGAGGCGCTTTCTCCACGAGGAAGCTAAGAGCATTGTCTCCACAGCCTGCCTTGGCGCCAATCACATTGACCTGCGCAATGGTGGTGGCAAGCGCCTTGGTGATGATTTCGGTGGTGGTGGCAGTGTTGTACGATAGTTTGCGAGCCTTGTAAAGAACGAAGAGCTCCTTTTGAAGATATGCTAGGGATTTTTTGGTGTCGTTATTGATGGACGGCGTCGAAGGGCGAGACGCTTGCAGCGGCGGAGAAGTCTGGGATCGGTTGGCAGCTAGCTGTGCCTTGATGGTTGGAGACATGTGAGAGGCTCCCGGAGGAGGAGAAGCAGAAGCTGGCGTAGGTGACCCACTGGCACTCATGCCCATGCTAGCTCCTAGAACAGGCAGCTCGAGTCGAGTTTCTCCTGGCTTGAAGTACATGGGTGTCTTTGAGCCGTCACGGCGGATCTCGCTGGCAAGCTCAGCAATTGTCTTTGGTTTCTGGCCTGGTTTCTGGATCTGTGACACGTACTGGTTAGCAGGCAATCTAGCACCGGGAGAGTTACTATACGGCAAGTTGTATGGCGAGTAGGGCCGACTTGGCATGGAGTTGATCTGCAGCTGTGCCTCAAGGCGCTGGCGCTGTTTAATTTCCTCAGCCCTGATGGCGGCCGCCTTGGCCTTAGCAGCAATGGCTTCCTGCTGGCGAATCCTGACCTTCTCTCGCTGGGAGATGAAGTCGTCGTCCATGGCGTAGGTCCAGTCGGCCTCGTTCTCAGTCCGGAGCACTCGCTTGTAGATTTTGTTCAACTTGACATTATGCACCACCAGCTGTTGCCAGCCGTCGGGACAGTACTTGTAGTAGGGATACAAGTCCTTGATCCCCTGAATGATGTCGGATATCGTGAGGCCCTGCGGCGCGGAGCGAGTCTTCAACACCGTAGTGATCATAGAGGGATACAGAAACGACGGCTTGGACTTAAACTGGTCGGGAATCTCCTCCAGGGTGAATGCCTGTTTGGGGAGCTTCCTGGGCTCCCTGTTTCTTCGGGGGATCTTGGGCTTGCTGCTGGGCTCATCAAGTGTTTTGAACACGCAGATGGGGGCTAACTCGATGCGACGCTCGTCGGCGGTGATGACACGGATTTGCACCTTGGAGGGGATAATCTGAACTGAAGTGATGGAGTGGACGGGAACCTCGAGTCTGGGAGGTAACGGGCGAGGAGGAAGGGGCCGCGAGTACATATTCTCCGGCTGAGCAAAGTAGTTAGCCACCGAGGAGTCCATGGCCTTGTTGTACAACCTGTTGGCTGGCGGTTGGATGGAGGCCGGCTTGCCCATTCTTGGAGGCGCTGGTTTACCCATAAGAGGACCTGCTCGAGAATTATAGGCAAACGAAGACTTCAGGGGGATTCCCGTCTTCAACTGTAGCTGCTTCTTTTCTTCTTCATGGGCGCTGATGAGCGGCGCCAAGGTGGCGATCTCATCGTCAAGCATGGAGATGTCTTCGTCGATGTCTTCGTCGAGGTTCACCCCTTGCTCCATGTTGTGCTGGTGCACAAGGCGATCAAGCTCATCTTCCTCGTCTTCTATGGCGGACTCAAACACCTTGGCGTCGTAGGAGTGGCCCTCGAGAATGGCCTGGATTTGCACGTCGATCATCTCGTCCTCTTCTTCCGCGATGTCGTCGATGGAGTCGGCACCGAGGGCGCTGAGTATCTCATTTATTTCCTCGTTGGTGGCGGACGCCAACGACTTGCGTCTTACCTCACTCAACCGACGATTGCCTTTCTTGGCATCCTTCTTGATGCTCTTGCGCTTCTCGCCGGGGCTGTAGAGATTCAGGCGAAGGTTTATGGCATCGCTGGGGTTCATTGGCTTGACCATGGCGTTCTTGAGGTCTCCGGTGGGTTCGATGGACGGAAGCACAAACTGAAAGGGGATATCGCCCACCTGTATCTTGGTGCCGTCTATAAGAGGGACCGTCATGCCCTTCTCCACGAACAGGTTATCTACAAAGGCGCCATTACGGCCGAGAATCAGCATCTCAAACCGCTGGGTACCAAAGTTGTAGAAAATCTTAGCATGGCGTCTGGAAATGGCCTTTTTGGACCCAAGGTGGACGTCAACCGCATGGTGCAGACTGGATAGAAGCTCATCGTTGCTTTTTCTTCCTAACACAACCTGGAGGGTTTGCACAAAGAAGGTGAAATTGTCAAAGTCCAATCGAGCATAGGCGGATATTTTGGAGGTGTCCTCCTCCTCATCGCGTTGGTTATGGCCCAACGCCGCTTCGCTGGTGATGGCGACTGAAAGCCGTCGCTGGCTATGGGGGTCTTCTTCGTCTTCGCTTGGGGAGTGTGACGAAGTGTGTGGAGCACGTTTATCAAGGGGCCCCACGTCGAGGTCTTCTAGCTCCTTAAGACTAGACCCCACGGACGTTTGGTCTTCATTCTCTCTCTGAGACAAGGCATCGTCACTATAAGCTATGTCACTTTTCTTATCACTCATGATATTGAGATTTTGAGAGCTCATGCTCCATGAAGAATGCGATATGGGTATGCGATGGGGGACTGCAACGTTTGCGATGATGTAAATCTTTTTTCTCGCGGCTTAAGGAGGCATGAAAAGTGATGCTATGAGCATATGCTAAAAGCAGGGGAAGTGTATGACACTGGTCCGACTGACGGAAATGGAGCGGGGCCTGAGATGGGCACCGGGTATCGGGTGGATTGTTGGCATTGGCGACGGGGTGTAGAAAACGGAGGAAGAGGGGCAGCCAAGGAGAAGTCTACAGGAGAGGCAGCCCGGGAGAAGACTGCCGTGGTATAAACGGCGGCAGTACGATATACGGCGGCGGAGAGAAGTTGTTGAGGTGGAAGATGTGAGGTGGAGGGTATGAAGTAGAGGGTGAGGGGTGTAGAGGAGGAGATAGACTTGCAGACATATCTGAGGGAAGGTGGGTGCAGCAATTTGGAGTAATTTCACATTTTTCAGCAATAGGTTCAAAACGTGAAAGATCAACTTTTTACATCTAGAATAGGGGAACAGCCCAATACCACAGTAGCACAAAAGGACTCCCAAGCAAACACAAACACAACCACTAACACGGTTGGTACGTTAGAATAGCAACTGTAAATCCATGTTTATTCACCGTGGGCCCGCGGTGCAATGGCAGCAGGGGGCGAAGTGACGACTCAGGGATAAGGACAAAGTGTCTACGAGCTGAGTATGCTTATACTCGGCAACACTCGTTGGGAAGGCCAGCTGAGCAGAATTCGATTTCGTGGCATGGTATCTTGTCTTACGGCATGCACCTACGGGACGAATACTCTAGAGACGTATATGCGTGGTGCACGGGTGTACTAATGTGATCTCATCTCATCTCATCTCATCAAAATGGTATGTTGAGCACGGGTATTGATATGTGACGTTACTAACGATAGGCCATCAAGAAAAGTAACGGTCTCAGGAATAAAGTGGCCAGAAAGTCGCTCAGCAGCAAAATCTCGGAGTTTCGGGAGGAATCTGCCGTGGAGGAGAACCCCTTCCTCAAACTCCTGCAAGTCAGTAAGAAGGATAAACAAGCAGACAAGAAAGAGAAGTTCACGGAACAGATGATGTCGAAGCGTACTTTCAACGTCGGTAGTGGGGTCTCCAAATCAGCATTGAGACGACAGAAGAGAAAGCACAGAGAAGAGCTCAAGCCAAAAATGGAAGAGCTTCTAACCTCGCTACCCAAGGAAACATTGGTGGAGGCGTTGGATAAAGATCTCCAGAAGGACTACGTTGCTCCCAAAGCCAAGAAGCAAAATCTTCCCAATGCCACCAAGCAAAGTGGACACAAGAAGATTCTCGAGCAGGAGCATGAGAATTTCAACAAAGTGTTGAAGAACCAGCAGTTCCGGGCATCGCCCTTTTCCCTTCTCAAGCAGGCCATCTCCCACAATCTTGCCAACAGCTGAGAGATGGGATATGGGTGAGAGAGGAGATAAGAGAGGTGAAAGGGATAAGAGAGGTGAAAGGGATAAGAGAGGTGAAAGGGATAAGAGAGGTGAAAGGGGAAAGATCAGGGAAAAGATTAGGGGAAAGATCAGAGGAGAGATGAGAGAGTGAAGAGTCAGGGTGCCAGAATCACAGGGGTGCACTGCACGCTGTATAGCTCTGGCATGGTAACGCAGCGCAATCCAGGGCGCTACAAGCCTCATGCGAACGACTCCAGCAGTCTTGACAACTTGAAACATCAAAGAGGCCTCATGCTAATGGAACAACCGACAATGCCATCGAACAATATGGCCGATTTTTCAAAATCCTTGATAACGTGCATTCTGGATTGGTGTTAATATTTCGGCACAAGGGGGTTGCAAGAATTTTTCTGAATTCTCCTAACATTCCATATCCACACTCGGACCCATTCTCCCGCCCCCAAACTGCGCCATTCCCCCACATCGTTTCTCGTTGCCTTCATCCTAGGTTGCCACACTGGCCAAGGAATTGCTTGTGAATACTGCCATCGTCTGATTTCTACTTCAACCTTTTCAGTACCACCGTCAATCTCCCCTTCCAACGAACTTAAAGTTGATCCACAGACCTCCTCGCTTCCTGCATATATTCCGTTGCCAATGCACCATTGCCTTTGTTTTTTTCTCTCTTCCGTGCAATATTATTCTCTATGCTTTCGTTTCCGCCTCCTGCATTGTCGTCATGTTAATAAATTTTTCACATCAAGTAGCATCATCCATGTACCCCTTGGCTGCTAGCAATAGTCTTACGATGTTGATTTAACCTTTAGGATGTTGTACTAATCCTTCATTGCCAAATCGAAACCCTCATTCCAGCATTTGACTTGGTTCCTCCCGGTTTGGAATCCTCATCCCCAATCGAGCTTCGTCCCCGCGGTGATGGCCTATTTTTCACTAAAAATGTCAAAACCTTGCCCAGTTGGGAACAAAAGATCGCGCGGTGCAGCGGTGTACCGCGTGCCAATTTTATTGTTAATTGTCAACAAACAAACATGTACGTTTAGACGGTACAGCATGATATGCACATCGATACTCTGTTAGAGGTGGATTTTAACAATAAACGTTGCCATGGACGACTCAGTGAGTCCACTTAGCCGTCAGCGAATTGGCCCTTCCTTTGGACCATTCGGCCAACCGTTGGGCCTGGAACTGGTACTCGGGAACGCCCCTTATGCTAGCCTTGCCTTATTCTTTTCTTTCCCTTATTTTTTTTGTTTTGTCATTGCAAGGTGTGGGCCTTTTAATTTTTGTAGTGAGAAAATAAACAACTTGATTTATCTCGGTCCTTGTTATTGGTATTCTCTATTCATCGTGGTTTGCTACCTCGTCCCTTACTCTAGTCATTCGTTTAAAGCCAAGTAACATGGATACTTCTCCTACTTTATACCTGCCGAGTGAACCCACGTTTCGAATCGATAGTAACAAAGCTCCTCCCCCATCTTCAGTCACCACAACAAATCTTGAAAACGCCATGGAGGGCGAAACCATCAACCTGAACGGAAGATTATCGTCCACCTGTGACCAGCACCCAGAAGAGGGTGCCGACATCCAATACAACAGTCATAACGAAAGCATCTACGATGATGTTCGATACTTCCCCACCATCAAATCAACGAATAGCGAGGTGGTCAAGTTCGACGCCAAGAACTCCGACCTCATAAACCATGCTACTTTGAAAGCGTTGATCGTGCAGCTCACGTCTCCTGAAATCATCGACTATGACTTGGTGTGTGATTTCTTCCTCACTTACCGGATCTTTTCTGACAGCGATACGGTGATGGACTTATTAGTGGGCCGATTTTTCTGGAGTCTCCACTACATCAATTCCGACATCGAAGCCAACTCCAAGATCGGCAAGTTTGTGATCCTTCGGACGTTTGTGGTGTTGCGTCACTGGATTCTTAACTACTTCATCGACGACTTTGAGCCTAACTCCCAATTGTGTGACAAGTTCACCTCCTTCATCAACGAAGTGTGCCAGTCCAAGTTCCTCAACCACGACATGATGTTTGAAAACAAGATCGTAGGCGACCTCAAGATCCACTGGCTATCGTTATTGAACGATTTCTGGAAGGTGGGCATCGACATCGATGCCATTGTCTCCAAACAAGCCATAATAGCGTATCAGCTTCCCATGATTACCGAGTTATCGCTGTTGAAAAAGCTTTCCAAGACAAATACTGAAATTTCCATCCACACCAATCCTTCCTACAGACGACTGGCCATGCTTTCGTTATACGACCAGAAAGCACAGCACAGGTGCCTAATTCTCGACGACGCCAACTCCTCCGACGAAAACCCCCAATTCTCCGTCAACAATCTTCTTCTCCAGCACCTGCTGTCCAGAGTGAGTCTTAACCACAAACTCCAGGAGTTTCAAGACAAGCGGCTCGTCAAGGACAAGCCGCTCAAGCCCCACAACAAGCCTCATAACCACATGTCGCTCAAGGACTCGTCGCTCGGGCTTAAGAAAACATCGCATGCATTGGAGAAGGAAAACATCCCTGAGGATATTGGCTTCTCCACCAATGGTCATATCAAGCTTCCTTCGTCCAAGGTGCTGGTGATTGTTCCTCCCACTCCCGTCCGCAAGATGAACGATGTCATCACGTCATTCGATAAGCCTGATGCAGACTTCACCGAACCAGACGACATGCACCGCAAAAAGTCCATAAAGAAGCTCATGGATGGGTGGAGGAAGACCTTCAACAGTAAGCTGGCAGCCGCATCTCGATTATCTCACTCCAGTTCCATCCACACCTTTGCCAACTCCACATTGACACACGACGAAGTTGTTCCGTCCGATTCCACAATTGGCTCGCGGGTGGATATTCTCAGTGCCCGGATTGTGGACGAGTTGGAGTTTCTCATCCAGTACTACGTGCAGTCCGAGTTTGGCAATGTCATCAACGAGGGCTCGGAGTGCGTGCTGGATCTCGATCACCAGGTGGAGTTTGGCGGCTTCGACGAGTTTGTTGACGTAGATGTGCGAGGCGAAGAAGACCACGACTATTTAGACATTGACGTGGTGAACAACCTGCCGTCAAAGTCCAAGGTGGGCCACGAGTCAGACATCAACATCAACGACCTTTCTGACTTGAACATCGTCAAGATCGACAACCTCATCAACGAAAAGCACCTCCAGGTAGACCACGAGATCAGCGGCCTCACCGACAACGACATCGACGACAACGACATCACCAGCAGCATCGACATTGATAACGACAACAACGACAACACCAACAAGAACAACAACAACGACAATATTAACGACAACGCCAATGACAATGCCAGTTTCCAGCGCCCCATTAGCATCAACTGGAACGACGATGACGTTGACTTCGACAACTCCGCGGCCCCGTCGCCCGACTCCACCCACCAATCGCCATCGCCCAACACCCGAACGCTCAAGAAGTCCGGCACCCAGTACTTTGATGTGACGGACGAGTTGCCGCCAGTGCAGGCGCCCCATGGCATTGATAACATGATGGGACTGACGGAATCATTCGAGTCCTCCATCTCCACCCCCAGCAACTTTACCCAGTACGATGCTGAAATAGCCGACCTAGGCATTGCAGTCAGCCCGCAGTCCAAGAAGAGTGCTCCCCGCAAGATAAGCTTCCACCGTCAGTTGTCAAGAGTCCTGAGAACGTCACGGACGTCGAGCTCGTCGGTGTTCCGCCGGGACTCGGGAAAGTCTTACATCAGTTACGACAGCGCCCTTTCGTTCTGCAACCCGTCCACATCCATCAACGAAGAGGAAAACGGAGCCCTTAAGAAGAAGACTGCATTCACTAACCTCAGAGGCACCAGCATGAACCGCTCTGGCAGCCTCGAGGGCCCCATCCGCATGAGCTCGGTGCTGAGATCGTCGTCGTTCCGCCAGAGCATTAGAATGAGCGCCTTTGGAGCATTGGCCGAGCTTCCCTACGTCAACGAGTCACGATTTTCCATCCGCAAGAAGAACTCGGTTCTTCCTGACATCGACGACAGCTCCATTTTCTCCGTCAAGAGTCGGGTTGCGTCGCGAGTCAGCGAGAAGGCCAGTGATGCGTCCACCAACTCAGTAGCCATTCCTGGAATTTCCAACAACGTTCTCAAGGAGCTTGCAGCCATTCCCGACGAATCGTTCAAGTCCAACGACCCCATTGAGTTTGCATTGAACAAGCTAGAGGGTAAAGACAAGAATGGCGTGGAGTCCAGTGATGCAGATAAGCTAGAGTCATCGCGAACGTCAACACACTCCGAACCCGGGCCCAACGTCAAGGTGAGCGACGGGGACTTTTCGTTTGACTCGGTGGCCCCACACCAGCACCTGGCCATCAACCACTCCACCAGCGAGCTCACCTTCGCGTCGTCTCGGTCTCGTGACGTGAACGACGACAGTGCACAAAGCATTCTTAACCAGATCAACGATGCCCACACCGAGGACGTGATTTCGTATTCCCAAGACATCACCCAGGAGCAGCCTCTCAGTCCCTGGGACAAAGAGGAGCCTCGCACTCCCGTCAAGAAGAACAATGATGATTTCATCTTCTTTGGCTCTGGCAGCCAAAACACAACCAGTCTCTTCATGCTCCCCACGCCCAAGATTATTCTAGACGGCTACAACATGTCGTCGGAGATTCTCTCCATCGTCAATGTGATGGAGAAGAAGCTGCACGTGTCGTTTGTGTTGAGCTACGACTCACAGTCGCTAGCCAATCACTTCACCATCATTGAGCGCGATATGCTTCAGGGAATCGACTGGAAGGAGCTAATTGAACTCAAGTGGAATAGGGAGTTGACCCCGGTCAACTCGTGGCTCGAGATCATTGTCAATGAGAACTACTACAACAAGAACAAGGGGGTGAATCTTGTGGTGTCACGATTCAACTTGATGGTCAACTGGATCATTTCTGAGATTCTTCTCACCGGCAACCAGGAAGAGCGGATCCACATGATTTCCCGCTTCATTCACGTTGCCCAGAGCTGTTACACCATGCAGAACTATTCCACGGTGATGCAAATTATTCTTGCGTTGACCAGCGAGAAAGTGTTGAAGCTAAAGGAAACATGGCGAAACCTTCCTCCGGGAGACATTCTTCTGTTGAAGAGCCTTGAGGAATTGTCTTCGCCGCTCCGGAACTTCCTCAACATTCGTCTTGTGATTAACCAGATCAAGCCGTCCAAGGGGTGTATTCCATTTGTGGGGCTCTATCTCAGTGATTTGATCTTTAATGCTGAAAGGCCAAAGTACATCAAGACATCGCCGCAAATTACGTCTCCCAACACAACCAGTGGCTCGGCGAACACCGTGGTGTGCAACACCGAGAGAATGATCAACTTCTCCCGCTTCCGAACGTCGGTGCACATTGTCAAGTCGTTGTCTCAGTGTATCGAGTGGTCGGCCAACTACAACCTCACCGTTGACCCTGAAATCTTAAGCAGGTGCCTCTACATCAAGTCGCTTGACGAGGACGAGATGAACTACTGCATTGGTCACCACGAGCCACGTCTGCCGTGAGAAGGCCGTGCTTGGACTGATGGGTAGCGATGCATCAGAAGCGATGCATTTCTCTGAGTTGCCTCCGAGTTGCTACCGAGTTGCCGCTGAGTTTCCGCTGAGTTGCCGCCGAGCTGTCGCTGCGTAGCTATGGATGGCGATGCATCAAAAGCGATGTATCACTTTGAGTTGCCACCGAGTTGTCGCTGGGTCACCGATGGGCCGCGACGGGTAGCATTGATTCAGAAGCAATGGCTTTCTCAAATTAACGGATTGATACCAGCCACGGCACCGATGAGCTCGAATAGCGGTCTCGTACCAGAAGCTCCACGGATCAATACCGCTGAGTTAGTCTCAGTCGCGCCACTGAGTCGCCACTGAGTCGCCGCTGAGTCACCGCTGAGCTACCGATAAATCAGTATCGACGACTCACCAAGAAATAAGTCGCTCATGGACACGATCAATTGGTCCAGACCATGGCTAAGTATCGAACCAACCACGGTTCCAATAACTGAATCAGCCACAACACCCGCTCCCCTCAGGGATTGCCTTGTGTATCATATGTAATATATCCCAACGAAATGGTGGGGTAGCTCACGTGCCCTGCGACTCCCAACATTTACCGCCTTATCCTTTTTCTTGACCGGTGTTAATTTATTCCACCCCCGTACTCCTTTCGTCACATCATGGCCAAACCTCGTCGTAACAAGTTTTGGTTGGCTGCGATCGTTGCCTCTTCAATCGTTGCGGTGTCGTACAAGGTATTCCAGTACATCAACATGGAGACCGAGGATGTGCCTCGCAAAAAGATCAAGCTAAGTCCCCAATACACTTCCAAGTCCATTGCCCTTACGCTATCTCACTCGGTACTAAGCCTGGCGCTCCCACTAAACGATATTCTTTTGAACTCCAAGAACGTCACCTTTATTCTCCCGCCAAATCTCTCCTTGGATGATCTTGAGGGAACCATTCAGGTGAAGGACGGAGAAGCCAACACGGCCACCGTCTCACTACCAGAAACGATGGCCGAGAACTACAAGCTCCTTCATTGCCAGAACATTCAGGGGTACTTTTCGCTTATCAAGAACCTTAAGCCTGACATGCTTTTGGTGTGCACCGATGACTTGGGGATCTCCTCCGCCATTCCCCAGGACTTGAACCGGTTCGTCAAGGAGATTGTCAGGGTAGACCAGGACCGGGACTCTGTGTATGCCACGGTGTCGCAGATATTCTTTTGCTAGGGCAGGCACTGACAGGCCTACGAAACAGGCAGGCACACTCGAGGCACCGGCACACTCGCTACCCCGGAGGCACAGAGACACAGACAAACAGACCTATAGACAGGCACACGCGAACACACACACTGATACAGAGACAGACAAACAACCCGCTACGGAGAAATACTCATGTTACTTCGGGTCAGCAGGACCCGTGTTTTATCGACAATTGCAGATTACATACTATCGACGCACCTGGACAATCCCCAGTTCCCAGTTATCGACAACTGATTAATACACACTATCGACGCACCAGATACTCGCCGGGCCCACTGGCCAGGTCCCAGTTATATAGGCAATGCTCACCAACCCCGGCTGGACAACCGCTCGTTCTCCCTCAACCCCAGCACACTCACTCCCGGCATCATCTCTCCGAGATCGGTGGAGTACTCGAGCACCTTGGCCGCATCCTGATAATGAGTCACGGCGTTGACAATGGCCTTGGCCAACTTCTCCGGGTTGGAAGACTTGAAAATTCCACTTCCGACAAACACTCCCTCGACGCCCAATTGCATACAGAGCGCCGCATCAGCTGGCGTTGCAACTCCTCCAGCTGCAAAATTAACCACTGGCAATTTCCCGTGGCTTTTTTTCAAATCCTCAATAACCTTAACTGGGACCCGATATTCCTCCGCCTTGGACTTGACTTCGGACTCGTCAAGATCAAGCACTTCCTGGATTTCCAGCTTGATTTGCCGTATATGAGTAACTGCTTCAGAAATGTCTCCCGTACCAGCTTCTCCCTTGGTCCGCAACATGGCAGCTCCTTCACTGACTCTTCTGAGTGCTTCGCCAAGATTCTTGGCTCCGCAAACAAATGGAACCTTGTATTCACTCTTTGGAATGTGGTATTGCTTATCAGCAGGAGTAAGCACCTCAGACTCATCAATGTAATCAACCCCAAGCGATTCCAACAATTGTGCTTCCACAAGATGGCCAATTCTAACCTTGGCCATCACGGGAATCGAAACCGCCTCCATAATTTCCTTGATCATCTGGGGATCCGACATGCGGCACACCTGTCCCGACTTTCTCATATCAGCAGGAATCTTCTCCAACGCCATAACTGCACATGCACCTGCACGCTCTGCGAGCTTGGCTTGTTCAGGAGTCACCACATCCATAATCACACCTCCTTTGAGCATTTGCGCCAATCCGGCCTTAAGTTGAAAATCACTCATGGTTGACAGATGAAAAATTATCCTGAAAAATCAAGTCCCCTCCAGCTTCCGGTCTTTAAATACAAAATTGACTCGGCTGCACCCTCAACGGCAGTCGTGTGTCTACCCCAATGCCTTGCAGCGACAGGATTGGCAACTACCGGGAATGGGGTGCGTTGACCAATGGCACTTGATCGGCAACCAGAGTAGTCAATTTAGTGGGAAGAAATCGTAGTCACCCACCCGTCCGCCATGTATACAAGGCCTCCATATGACTCATATTGCTGAGCGTCGTCCCGATACCGCAAGTCTCCATGTCTTAACCTGATGGGGCCCTGTACATATGCGTGGCCTTAAGCGCTTGACGCTTCGGGCAACTGTTACGAGAATTGACTCCGACACCAGAGGAGGGGAATGGCCCACGCTGGCCCCAGTCCGTGGACTGCGGCCGGGATGCCTTTACAGACGGCAGTGGTATTTGAAAGCGCGTGGCTTGTCTCTGGATGCCGTCTCCGCAACAGAGTCCAGACCCTTGGGGCACGGACCCTTGATCATGCCAAACAGGGCAAGCCAAAGCCAGCGCCACTGTCGTGGCCCAGCATGGTGGTCCTAGAACCGTAGCACCCAGCCCCGTAGCCCCTAGCACCGTCGGCCGGCTGGCCGCCGGGTCGCCGGCTGGCGAGTTTTGACTCATTGACTCGGGTCGATCGCCCCGCCGTGTCGATTCTTATCTGCACCGACACTCTTCCCATCTCCAACTCTTCCTCGCTCATCGTGAAATGACCGTCGTAGGCGTATTGGCTCTCCAAGGAGCGTTCCAGGAGCACATTGACATGCTCCGACACGCCAGCTCCGACATCGAGGTGATTGAGGTCCGCACTGCCCCACACTTGCACCGGTGCCATGGGCTTGTAATCCCAGGAGGCGAGAGCACCTCCATCTCGTTAATTGCTGAGCGAACAGGACTTCTCGACCACCTCTACCAGTTCGTGGCCGACGAGTCCAAGGCCGTCTGGGGAACGTGTGCCGGACTCATCTTTCTTTCTCGCCAGGTCATCAACGCCAAACCTGAGCAGAAGGTGCTCGGAGGCATGGACATCTGTGTGGAGAGAAACGCATTTGGCAGACAGCTAGACTCCTTCAGCACCCCCATTGACTTTCCCTTCATCCCTGGAGGCGTCTTTCCCACTATCTTCATCCGTGCTCCGGTGGTTAAGGTGGACGTGCCGGCCGTCGACCTGGTGTGGCTGGAAAACACATACTCCAACAAGGCTCCGGTCCAGATCTTGCACCAGTTAGACACCGGTTTCGTCGTGGCGGTCCGCCAGGGCCGCAAGTTGGGCACGTCGTTCCACCCCGAGCTCTCTGGCGACCATCGCTGGCACCAGTATTTCGTGGACGAATTTGTGGTGGCCAGCTCCCTAGATATGTCGTCCAAATCTTCGCCCTCCGTCTCGACGCCCCCATGAGATCCTCCAGCGCCTCCAGCGCCCCCCCCCACCTGCTCAATTGACACCAGCATCGGCATCCAGAGCCCATAGACTCCTCCATAGAACAGTAAGCTGCCTGCGTGGCTGCTCTACGTATGTCTCACTCATCACCACTGTAGTTTCTCACCTTTTTATTCCACCTTCTTCACAGCGCACCATGCAACACGCCCGAATAGTCAATTCCAGCCGAGAGGAGGTGCCTCTCCGACGTCATGTGTCGTCCATATCATCGAATGGCTCCATGAACGTCAGCAGTGCCGGTAGCACCCTCACCATAGGCCGGACGTCGTTTGATGTTCATCACACCAACAAAAAGAGTCCCCTACACAACAATCGGAGTTTCACCGACCCCATGTCCCGTCCTCCTCTCTCGAAGCAAGGCAGCCACAGTGCCAGTATCAGTCACTCGCAGGAGGCCACCACCAGGTCGGGAGACCCGGTGCAAATGACGGTGTGGTATCACGAACTACGCACATCTCCTGAAGACGTTATCATGGACCGCAACGTGATACCGGGCCTCCACGAGGGCGACGTGTGCGAGGTATCGGTAGAGGGCACTGACAAGCGATTGTACTTTGCCACCAAGAAAGAATCCTTCAAGGTGGGCGGGCCGGCGGGGTCGGGTCCCAAGTTCCAGCTCTCGCTCCTCCTGTCGCTCCAAAGCTACCTTGACGTGCTCCCCCGGAGCACTGTGCAAGTTCGACTCATCACCAACGTTGAGGATGTGGAGGCGGACTCCATCGAGATCTTCATCAAGGACGTCAACTTGGCCCGGGACTCCATGTGGAACTTCTCTTCGTTTCTCACTGGCTCGTGTGTATATGTGGACCAGCGGCTATCGTACCTCGGGACTCGGTCAGGCACCGTGAGATACATCTACAAGGACGGCAAGAAGCTCTTCAGTGCCTACGTGGGCCCCAACACCAGCGTGGTGTACCGGTCCGAGAGCGCCAAGCTCACCTTCTTGATCCAGCTATCGCGAGAGATGTGGCATTTTGAGGAGAACGGGGAGATCATGTTCCACAAGCTTGTCAACATCCTCTTCCCAAAGATCTTCAAGAAGTGGCGCAATAAGAACACACACCACTCCATTACCATTGTCATCTTCACCAGCGTGGACCTCACCAACATCCCGTGGACGTCCATTGGCCACGGCGAGCGGCCTAACAACCGCAGGGACTTTTTCAGGGTGGTGGTGGACCAGGTGAATATATTCCACTGGGACAAAATCATGGCTAACCTCCGGCTTGAGTTTGCCAACTTCAAGCGAGACATTCTCTTGAATCTTTCCACCGACGCCAAGACCGTCGGCAACTACATCATCGAGGGCGAGATTCTTCCCTCTGTCAAAGGGAATCTTCTCGAGGCTGTCAACCTTGGCTTGACCATCGTTTCGGACTGGTTCCGCAACACCGACCTCAAGCACTCGCTAACCCACTTCGTGGTAATCACCCCGGGCACCGGGCTCTTTGACGTGGATTACGACTTACTCCTCCAGACGTCCAAAAAACTCCAGGTGCTCGACGTGACTTTGGATCTTGTGTGTTTGAGTCAGCCGCCGCTCCACAAGGTGCCGCTATTCCGTTACCGCAATCCCACTCGAAACGGCAAGGTGTGCCACTGTGTACCTCACTGGTGTGACATTTCATTCTACAAAGACTCCACCGACAACCGCCAATGGATTCCCCGATGCAAAATCTACGAGCTACAGATGATGGGTGTCATGGAGAACAACGTCAACGAGGTGTACATCGACCGCTTGACCTACTTCAAGGACTCCAAAGCCGTTCTAGACTTCATGGACAAGTATGATAACGAAGCCTTCCGCCTTGTGAACCATCAGAACTCCAAAAAGGTCAACGACTCGTATTCGCTTGCTCCGCCGCCCACCGTTGACAGAAAGACGCTATCGCTCATCAACAGCTTCAGCCAGGTCACCGCCAAGAGCGACATTGCCACCACGCTGTCGACGGTTCTTGGAACCGTCACTCAGCTCAAGGACACCTCGGCGCTCACCACGCTTTACCGCCTCAACCGTGCCACAGACGACCGCCTGCTCCAGCCAATCTCCAGCAAGTCTACCCTCCGCAGCCAGTCGCCCACCATCCAAACCAACCGGAGCACGCACACAGACATTCCGATGGAGAAAAAGCCCCGCAAGAAGATCGCCGATAAAAAGAACAGCGAAGTTTCCGGCATCACCAGCATGAAGAAACCGTCGGAGGATCCAGAACACGGCAACGAAATTGTGATGGAGTTCTGGACCGAAATAATCAACCCCTCGCAAGAGCTGCAGAGCGACAACCTCGAGTTCATTCGTGCTAGTCGATGGCAGGAGGTGTTTCCACCCAACATACGCCGAAAGCAGGTGAAATGGCGGTCGTTCCAGTCTCCAGCGGCGTTGCCCATTGTTACGTCCATTTTTCCCACCAAGGAAGAGATCGAGTCTAACTACACCTTCCAGACATACACCGTCACCCTCAACTGGGACAACCAGTACGAGTATGGCTCCCACAATGTGCTCATGCGCGAAATGATTCTGCTACGGTTAAAGTTGGGATTCCAGGTTTGCTATGGAGACGCCGTCAAGAAGGTGGACACCGAAAGACCCATTTTTGAGAAGACAGATCTTCTCCTCAAGTATCTTCCTAAGGATGCTTGCGAGGGTACCCGCATCTACCTCTCGCTAGACGACGAGATTCACCGTATCTTCTGTGACTTCAATGGGAACCTTAACGTCCAGCTATACAAAAAGCAGACGAAACCCACCAACAATTCCCACATCACTCTTGGTACCACCAACTTCGAGCAGTCAGGTTACACCCCATTGATTCGGACGCGGTACGCTGACGATTATTCTCCAGGCCAGGTGGACATCATCTCCACCAAGCCTCACCAGTATAACTGGAATCAATTCGACCAGTTGCTCGCGGGTTACGACGATGCCATGCCCACCGAGAACAAGGAGTTCCACAAGATGAAGTTTGTGGTTATGCCTGCGGAAATGCCCAAGAATGCGTACTTCATCAGCAACGAGAAGCTTAGCGACGAAGAAATCCGGCTCGAGGGTCTTCGAAAGTTGATTGCGTTAATTGAGCGGGGTAAGTTTGACCGCAACACAGACCCCAAAGCCAGAAAGAAGGAGGAAATCCACCCCGAGATCAGTTTCTACACCGGCAACTTGTATGACTTCCTCACCGAACAAGCAGAGTCATACGAGCTCACAGGCAACCAACCCATCAACTCGCTTATGCTCTCGGATGCCGCCAAGTTCAAAAAGACCATCAAGATGGCTCAGTTGGCGCAGGAACTTCAGAAGCTGCTGGGAGTGCGGTTAGTGGACCGGACGTGGCACTTCAAGACTCACCTTCACTGTTTTCTTGGTAATGAGATGGTGTCGTGGCTCATCGAGCACTTTGAGGACATTGACTCGCGTGAGGCAGCCACCGAGTTTGGTCAGTCGTTGATGGACAAGGGGCTTTTCTGTCACGTCAATAACAGACACGGGTTTCTTGACGGGTACTACTTCTACGAGTTTGAAGACGAGTACTTCGACAAGAACTACAAGTTGCAGAGGCTGGGGTGGTTCAACCGCAGGAAGGCGCCCACCATCTCGCTGATGGACTCCAAGTCCAATCTGGACATAGATCTGACCAAGTCGCCGCAGGCTTACACGCCTGGGTCCGAGACGTCATCGGTCACCCAGTCCAAGAGCAAGAAGAAGTTTATTCTCAGCCGCATGATCAAGTACGACGCGGACCCGTTGAGGAAGTCGTTCCGACCCGAGATCCTCAACGTCCACTACGACCGTGTGCACAACCCCGAGCACTGCTACCACATTCGGCTCCAGTGGCTCAACACCACCTCTAAGTTCATTGACGACGCGTTGATCAACTGGCTGCGGCTCTGCGAGCGCTACGGGCTCAAGCTCGTAGAGACGCCGTGGAAAGAGCTCTGTACAATTCCTCGCTTTAATGCTTTCCATTCGTTTGTGGACTTGAAGCTTTGCATCAATCCGTGGATCGACGCCGAGTTCTGTGATAGTAATATTCTCAAGGACAACAAGTTTTACTATCATCTCTTCTTGTTGAGGAAGAGCGAGTTTCTTCTCGACAACCGATCGTCCATTTTCTTCTCCAAGGAGAACATTGACATTGCTTACTCGTGGGGGAAGCCCATCTTCCAGTACGCCCAGTACATCCACGCCACTGGCGCATACATTGTGGAGCTACGTGACAACGGGTACTTTTTCCTTGCCCCCAACAATGTGCACCTTATTCGTGTCAACACCCTGTTGAACTCTACCCACGACGACAGTAACCTCAAGAACTACAACCTCGACTCGCAGACTATCATGTTGAACTTCCGGCGTTCGTGTAACGACGAAGTGGTGCTTCGAGAGATATTCCGCGAGGCAAAGGCGGCGTGGACCGATAACCCCACGGTGGAAGACATTTAGCGACCGCCACGGCCATCATGGCCTTCATGTAATTAGCACAATCCATCAGATTCAGTCTCTGGACGTAGGTTAGCCAGGAACCACCGGTTTCAACACAAGAGCACTGTACAGACATTAGACACTACGCGATACCAATGGACCCAGGTTCTTGAACTTCTACCTCATATTCAATGCACGCTACATAATGACCCCGAGCACTCTAGTTTGCAATTCTGTCAGCAATCTTGAGGGCGTCGGCCAACACTCCGTGGGCGGTGACATCGGCACCGGCACCAGCACCCTGAATGATCAATGGGTTGGGGTATCTGTCGGTCTTGATGGACACCACGTTGTCACTTCCCTTTAAAGAGGCAAAAGGATGGTCAAAGCCATACTTGTTGATACCCACCGAAACCTTGTTGGCTTCAAAGTCGACTTGACCCACGAATCTCAACACCTTGTTATCGGCGAATGCGTCATCCTTTACTTTTTGAATGTCACCGTCATATTCCGGCAACTTGGCCATGAAGTCGTCGGCAGACTCCACCGACTCCAAAGCCTTGGGAATCAACGATTCCACTGGGAACGAGGTGGGGCTCTCGACGTCGAAGCCTGAGATCCGAGCCAAGATCGTCACCTTTCTAGCCACGTCCAAACCGTTGAGGTCGTCGCGTGGGTCAGGTTCTGTGTAGCCCAAGTCCTTGGCCACCTTGACGACGTCGGAGAACTTGGTGGAGGAAGGCTCGGTGGTGGAGAACTCGTTGAAGATGTATGACAAGGTACCGGAGAAGATACCCTCAATTTTCTTGACCTTGTCGCCAGTGGCAATCAAGTCTCTCAAAGGACCAATGAGTGGCAATCCAGCACCAACGGTGGCTTCGTGGTACACCAAGCCTCCCTTGGCGGCCTCCGACGACTTGAAAATGTCGTTCCAGGTGGCCAAATCTGATGAGAAGGCCTTCTTGTTGGGAGTGGCAATGGAAATGCCGTTTTGCACGAAAGTGGGATAGAAGTCCGCAATCAGGGCGTTGGATGTGTTGTCGATGAGGATGGTCGGCTTGGAGGCACCCACCAAGTAGGAAACCAAAGCATCTAATGGGAGAACCGACTGGGCGGCAGCAGATTTGTAGGAGGCCAAGTCTACCGGCTTGTAGTCAGCAGAATACAACGCTTCCTTGGACGATCTGGCAAGATACACAACATTGAACACCACAGACGACTTGACGGACTGCAACTGGCTGATGAAGGCAGAACCAACAACACCAGCTCCGATAATGGCGACGTTAACAGACTTGGACATGGCTAGCGAAAATGGACGACTTCAGTCACGTGATATGTACCGGTAAAGGCGCTGGTCGGAGGTGCACCCGTACACCGCCCGTACACCGCGGGTGCAACTGGCGGTGCCGCTGGCGGGTGGAAGGTAGCCCCAGCTGGCGGGTGACACGTAGACGTGGATATGAGCCAGACGTGGATGTACACACACCTCGGACGCGTTGTTGGTACACGCGTGCGGGATTTAGGTCGTCAAGGGGAAGTTGCAGATAAGGTGTAGAAGACGAGACAATGGCGGAGAAACAAGGTGGTGCCATTGAGGGCAGCTGGAAGGGTAGCAGGGTGTTGGTGGGGGCGCTCGGGAAGGATGAGCACCAGTACCGTGAGCGGGTGAACTTGACCAGCGTTGGGGGTGGTCTGGCGCAGTGGACAGGCGGAGTGGGATTAGAGTCGAGGATGTAAAATAAGGTTGACAGGGGTGAGTTGACACCAAACCAGAAACGGCCGCGGCAGGGCCCCCCTGGAGGACCCCCTGGGGAGAAGGGCCAGTTCCAAATGGGACCAACTCCTTGCCCAGACAGGAAGATTTCAGCTCACAGGTTCTGAAACGGGAAGCTTCACTCGACGTGGTGCATTGTTCCTTGCTCCAGATCCCCCCTAACATAAATGTAACGCGATTTTGCCGCAAAATACCGATGGGGTGGGGCCTCGAGAGTTGCTGTCATTGGTCAGAGCCGTGTGGTTGTCATCACAACGGCAGTCGCAGGGGGGCACAGAGATAATTTTGTGCTGCAAAGGAGATTCAGGTTGACTGAAGGGATGAACATCATTGCCAGAAAGGAATAGGGGTAGGCTCAGCTGAGAGAATGAAGATGGCAGGGAGGTGTATAAAAGGGAGGTTATTTGACATCAAATCGATCTCATTATCACACACATCACAACCATTCCAAAAACACCATGAGATGAAGATTTCTCACATATGGATATAGACCTAGATAGGTAGATCACACCCTATAGATGCTACATCACCGCCATATAGATGCTAGATCATCACCCTATAGATGCTAGAAATTGGTGCTGAGGCCCCTACCTAGGGCCAACCACCAAGTGGGTGCAAAAAGGTGCAACTTCGGTTGAGCACAGCTCCCGAAGCGGTGCAGGACTGCCAGCAAGCAGATGCTTTGCGGCGGCAGAGCACAGCACTTGGAAAACCGGGAGCACGCTGGAGCAGACCCGGCTTGACAGCTTGGACATACTGGACGTTCATCTGGACAGTCTTCCGGACAGTCAGCTACACCGTCAGCTATACATTGTTCTAGACATTCATCTAGATGCTCAACTAGACATTCGTCTGGAAATCTGCATACGGACATACGGACAGTCAGCTTCACGTTCATCTAGATATTCAGCTAGACATCTAAGACACCCGGGCACCATCCCATACAGCGATGTGGCGCAAGCGAGTCGGCACCACGAACTCTGACACCATCACTTACGAAAGCACTACAGCACGGCTGCACGATAGCTTGGCTGCACTTCAGCATGCACGGCTGCACACCAGCTGCATACATTACGAAGTCACGACACTGGCTACCAGCCAATATTGGCCTCTCTGGCTTCCAGCCGAGACTTGTCCTACGGCAACTCAACCGATACACCACGAACATCCCTTGTCAAGTGGATGCGTATGTGTAGTTACATAGTGAATATACGACTGCTAGCCAAATTTAAGGCCAAACGTAGCTGCCCGGAGCTGTACCTCCCTCGGCTCCCTTCTCTGCAGTCCTGGCCGCCCTATGTTCTCAGGCAAATTTATCCAGGCCAGCATGATTCCATGGCTTCGGGGATTCGGAGCTAATTCGCATTTTATACAGTTAGCCCCGATGCAATCGCCACTTCTTCAGTGTAATAAAGTGGCAGGTTGGCCCCGATGCTATCGCCAATTCTTTACTTAAGTCTCAAATTCTTCTTGAGCCATGTTTTCTTCTCCTGAGCTCAAATACAAAGCCGTGACCTACAGCAGCGGCAGCGACCCGATGTCCATCACCACGCAAACCATCAATCTTGTCCAGCAGCCCAATGGCCAATATGGCGTCGACGATGACCATGTCTTGATCAAGGTGCACGCAGCAGCCCTCAACCCGGCTGACTTGATCCTCTACAAATTGGCACCGTGGTTCTTCTCTAGATTCCTTCCCAACCAGGGCCTTGGAAGAGACTACTCAGGAACTGTTGTGGCCATTGGAAAGAATGCTCAAGCCTCTTTTGGTTTTAGCGTCTCTGACAAGGTGTGCGGGTTGTTCTCACACCCATTTGGTGCCGGAACGTTGGCCGAATACGTGTTCTTGGAAAACACCAAGAATGATGTTGAAGTGACCAAGATCCCCACAAACGTGACATTCGACGAAGCAGCCGCCTGGCCTTTGGTGTTTGGCACGGTGTACGATCTTATCAAGCGCACCAAGCCCACAGCTGAGCTGAAGATCCTTGTGATTGGAGCCGGTACGTCGGTGGGACGTTTCCTTGTTCCTACTGTCAAGAACGCTCACGGCGTCAAGGAGATTGTCACCACCAATTCCGAGGTGTCTGATGATGTGGTTCGCTCGTTGGGCGCAACCACCACCATCAACTACCGCAACTACAAGTCCATCGTGGTGCCGGTGTTGGAGGACGTCAAGAAAAGCGGCCAGTTCGACATCATCTATGACACTTGTGGTAACAGCGACCTCTTTGGGTCCATGGATGCCATTCTCAAGAAGAACGGCCACTACGTCTCCATTGTGGGGGATGCCAAGGTGGATTACCAGAACGTTAGCTTCTGGTCGATGTTTTCGGGAAGTATTCGCTCCATGAAAAGAGTGGTCTCCAGCAAGTTCGGGCGTCTTGGCTACCTGTACGAGACCGTTTTCTGTACTCCCGGAGAGAAGTGGATTGAGGAGGGAAAAAAGCTCATAGAGGCGGGGGACATTTCCATCCCCGTGGACAGCGTGTATGACTTTGCCGATTTTGCTAAGGCGGTGGCCCGCTTAGAGTCCAACAGAGCGTCCGGCAAGGTGATTGTGCGTGTGGAGCAGGCGCCCAGCGAAACTATCTGAGCCGCCCATGTGAGCCTCGGGACCGTGTAGCTGCACCTGTGCAGCTGTGCAGCTGCAAATAGTGCAACTGTTTATCAGCTGCGTGTTTTTACGGGCCTACCGCTGTCTGTCTGATGTCCTTTGTTCAAACCATTTGTAAATTATCTGTCTAATGTCATGTGTCTAATGCCATCTAGGTATATCGTCTGTCTCTATCACTTGTATATCGTCTGTCTCTATCACTTGTATATCGTCTGTCTCTATCACTTGTATATCGTCTGTCTCTATCGTCCGTCTATATCATCTGTCTAATGTCATCTGACCAACTACGTGAATGTATCAATGTAATTTCTATATTAATGACAACCGTCTATAAATTTAAATTTCTAAATGTCAGGTGTTTGAATGTCAGGTGTTTTAATGTATGGTACTTTAATGTCAACTGCCGAGCTTTCAACTGTCTATATGGCAGCAAACGAACTCTTTGCTGCTCAAATGTTATGTCTAAATATGGTGTCTGAATGTCAGGTGTCTTGACCAGGCGTCTCAATTTGGTATCTTAATCAGGTGTCTGATAGCAGCTGCCATCACGTCGCCGCCAACACCATCACCATCGCCAATATCTCTTACACCATCGCCACCGCCATCATCACCGCTGCCATCCACCCCGGCACCACCGCCGCCGCGCCCGAGCTTTTGGTGCTGGACGTCTCTGTGTCTGCGTCAGTGTCAGTTCCGTTGTGGATGTACTTGAAGTCGTCAAGCGGCATTGGCATCATCCCGTACTCCACAAGCTTCTGAAACGACCACTCAATGGATGTCTCCGTCTTCCACGTCCAGAAAACATAACCCTTCATTTTGGAAGAGTACTGGTCAAGCTGAATCTCCAAAAACTTTCGTGTGTTCTTCTTTTGCGTCGACGTCCACTTGTTCCAATCATTGATTTGACTGCAATCGCCAATCTTATCGTTATCATAAGGCTTCTCCCCTGCATACCGGGCTCCGTACCCAACTCCATTTAACCACGGCGTACAGTCAGTAAGCGCACCTGTCCACTCGCCCACAACCGCCGGATGGTACTTCTGCTCGTCGTAAATGCTGGCAGCATAGTTGTCAATGTTGTCGATGTGCTCGGCAATCGTCTGGTTAAGCAGATTGGCGGAAAACACCTCGTAATGGTGGTGGTCTATGAGAATGTTGTAGTTGGTGTCATTGTTGCTGGCGTGCCTCCACTTGTTCCAGTACCCAATCGACTGAAACGCGTCGTGAAACACCAACGTGTTGTTGGTGGTCATCACCTCGCGCCCGGTTTCGTACGCCCAGTCGTAGAACTTCTTGGTTTTAGTGAGCGAGAGCCCTCCAGACACGAACGGCTCATTTACAACCTCAATGCCAATCACGGTGTCGGGATACAACTCGTTGATCTCGTCGCCGCCGTATTTCTCCAAAATGTACTCCACAACCTCGTACGTCACGTTCATGTTCTCGGTGGTGTTGAACCACCCGGGGTAGATGGTTCGGTTTCCCGAGTTGTCGAACCCGTTTTGCGACCCTGGCATCCCATGGATGTCGACCCAGACCTTGAGCCCGTAGTTGTACGCCCACTCAATGGCCTGGTCAAGATACTCCTCCTGACCGTCGACATAGGGGTCGTTGTCCAACATGGAAAACGCCCAGTACCCAATGGGAATCCGAACCATGTTGAGCCCGTACTCTTTAATGAGAGCAAAGTCCGACTCGTTGATCCACGTCTGCCAGTGTTTCTCTAACCGCCGCTTGGCCTCGGTCTTACCTAACTTCTTGCAGTAGTGGTATTCATCCACGGGAATTGAGGCGTTGGCGTTGGTTTCGTTGAACTCAAGGAAGAGTGACGGCGTGATGAACGGCTCAATCACAAACCACGACCCCAATGCCACTCCCCGGTACTGGAAGTCCGAGCTGAGATCCTCAGAGGTGTTGGACGAGCCAACGGCGAGTTCTAACAACCAGAGTAGGTAAAAGAACCACATGTTGGGGGAGTGATTGACGGCTGAGCACGCGAAACTATTTTGAGAACAATCCCTCACGACCACCGCCCACGAACGCTGGCCTCTGGCACCACACGACACCGAATCACATCTCTGGCACCGGCTAAACGAAGTTGACTCAAGGGGTCTTTTTTTTTTTCTTGGTGCTGACTGGCCAGCGTCCAGACCCATAAACAAACCTCGGCATAGGATGGGCCCCGTCCCCAGGCAACCACCGGCTTTCTACGCAGCTAGGCAACATCTATATCATTCATTAACATACATGGTAAGTACAGGGCTGATGTCATAACGTGGCGGATCATCGATCCCGGAATATCTTGATCTAGTCGAGATCGGCTTCTGATGGTTTCACTTCAGGTGCTCTGGCGGAAGTTCCCAACACTGATTCAATGGATGCTGGAGGCTTGAGGGCAACCATCATCACGATGAGCTCGTAGACCTCCTCTGGAACGGTTCTTTGGTAAATTCCCAAGATATCGGTGGGGTTGGGGTAAACGGTGAGTGCCTTGTAGAAACACAATGCAGCCTCCACATGTTGACTTGGGCCATTGGCCAATTGTTCTCCCAATGCAACTTGTTGCATGAAGAAAGACTCCTTCTCGGCAAGGTCGGTAGGGAAAGTGGACTCGTCTAACGTGGCCAACGCTTGCTTGGCTTGTTCCTTAAGCGATTGGGATGATGCTTGCTTCACCTTGGCCTCCTTCTTTTGTTGCTTAAGGTTGCGGGCTTTGAGCGTTTTTCTGAACTCGGTGGAGTTTCTTCTGGAGTAGTCGAAGTAGACCGCGTACCCCACCAACGCAGTGGCGGCAATGGCGGTAAATGTCAATGCTTTGCTCATGAAGAAGATGGTTAGTCGAAAATTTTTCTGGCGGGCCACCTGACGTAAGCTCGCCGCTTACCTAAGCGTCGGTGGCCCGTACACCTCCGCCGCTCTCAGCTGACGTAAGCTGCGGCACGGGTGTTTATTTCGGCGCTCACACGCTGCGTAATAAAAAATCAACTCTCTTGATTGGTCTTTCCACCTCAGCTTAACATCACCATGTCGGAGGCCGTCCCAGAGCAAAAAGTCATCCCCGACTCTACCTACAAGTTCCCTTCGCCCTTTGTCAACATGACGGGGGCCAGTGCCTACCCCAAGTGGGAGCCTGTGGACACCAAGAAGGAGACCACCCAAATTTTCAAGTTAACATTCTACACCACCGTGGGTGCCTACGCTTGGTTGTACTTATGGAGAAGAACTACATTTAAGGTTGGCATTCCATTGACCGTCGTTGGTTTTGCCACCGTAGCCACTGCCACCAAGGGCATGGTTACCAATTTGAGAGAAAAGAACGATGCCTGGAACATGTTTATTGGAGTTGGAATGGGTAACTTAGCATGTCTTACTGCTGGCTTCCGTAATATGCCTGTCAAGCAAAAGATCTTGACGGGACTTTCGGGTGCTGCCGTTACTGCATTGCTTGACCATGCATCTTGGTCTCAGTCTCCTTCATTTGCAGGAAGAGACACCAAGCATGTGATGGCCAATACTGAAGAGGACTTACCAAAGCAACAATTCTGGGATGTTTTGAGAAGACGTCCTTTGTCCCAGACTGTGGAGGAGTTGGGTGCTGGAAGAGGTATCTTCAAGCCATAGCATGTTTATTTATTAATGTACACTGACCTAGATCAATGTGGCGAGCAACACCCGTAATGCCAACGATAACTACGTAAACGCTCAGAGCACATTGCCTGGGGCTTAACCCGTTAAAAAAGTCAGAACCGAAACTTCATTGCTCACTGATGGATACCACTGCATTCACTCAATATACACTCACGCTAAACAATCTTGTAAGGGTACTCGAGCGACTTAGTGCTCTTGAGCTTCCATAGCTTCTTCTTCTTCTTGGTAGTCACATGCTCTGCAAACACCTCGTCGCAATACTTCTTTTTCCACTGTCTGATGAAACTGGGATCCCACAACTCGCTGGCTATTCCCAAATCCTTACAGCATCTCATCAACGCATTGCTCTTACATCCTTCCAAGGCAGTGGTTATCTTCTCGTCTCCTCCAAAGTAATCTTGTTCTCCACGAGCAACACTCACCAACCGCCCGTGGCAAACCAACGCAAATTCGCGACTGATTTGCTTAGGGGTAATGAGCGTCTCGGTTCGGGGGGCCAATCCCCAGCCTCCGGGGCCAAATGCCCGGTTTAGAATTCGACGATACTTGATCTCTGGAAGATACAAGAGCCCATCTGGCTTGATTTCAATGTCGTCCAGACTGATGGGTGCGAGAAGAATATCGTTGACTTCTTTGGGGAACGGTGCTGATCCCAATCCATGGAACGAGTCGCTCCAGTTGATGGGACCCGACTCACTCGTGGTTGCAATAGCAGGCGAGTCGTTGAAAGAAGTAATCAGCGCTCCTTGTTCTCGGGAAGGCGACGAGGGCGCCTTGGCGGTGGAGGGAGCTTGCTTGGTGGCGGGGGCCGATGAAAACGACTTCTTCAATGCCGGTCGGGGCACAATAACCTTGCTGGCAAATTTTAGTACCGCTCCTAGACGGGAGGCCGTGTGGAATCCTCTGACAGTGGGTAACATGGCTAACGGAGCTATCATTTTGAGTGGGACGTGTCGCGCAGTAGTGAAGCATTATGAGGTGCTTACGTAATGATATATTCCACTTTCTCTGCAGATTCAGCCAACGGTGTTGAAATGCCTTGGGCTGAGAGCTCTGATGAGCCACTTCGACCTGGGTTGCAACAATTCTCTATTTTCTTTAGAAGTATGGTTTTCCTTATTTCCGACAGAACTGTGTCGTCTCTCCTCATGCTTAACTCCAATCGCGGGCGCTTGGCTTCTATGTGGTACTTTCCTCAGGTATTTCGGGTGCTTCCTCAACTATGCCATTAGCACTTTTCAAAAAAGCAGTAAGCTTTTCCCAGCAGAGCAGAAACCATATAGTAATCATCGACTTTATTTCCCAAAAGATGTTAGAATTTTTAAGGCCCAATATGGCCGCTCCAAAAAATTTCCCGTGCAAGTAAAAGTCATAGAAAAGATTCACCATAGGAGTCATTTCCAACAAGCCAAAAAACCCTCCAGAGCCACAGACCCACCCTGACTGGGTACAGACCTTTGAGACGTTTGAGTAGATGTGTTTGAATATGTATAAACAAACTAGGATGTCTGGCTGAGTCATATGATAATTGAGGCTGCCAAGAAGCAACATCACCAAAAGCGGTAACCAAACCTTCACAAGAGAGTCCACTCCCTTTGGAGGAAGATGATAATGCAGCCATGCATTAAAAAGCACAAAACAAAACTTGAGAAAGTACTTAGAGGCTTGATCCATTTAGAGCTTGAATTTTGTTTTCAAGCTGGCCTTGTGGTTAAATGCTGACGATCGCGTCTTTTGCAACCATCGCCACCCAAATTTCCCTCAAGTGTATAAGCAACGGAATGCGCCAGACTCCAGTCACTATTTTTCACATCACCATACTGTTCACTTATATCACATATTATACAATGCTAATGCTATAAATTATTCATGCTTTAAGCGTTCCACGTACTCGTAATCGAATAGCGGCTTCCGAAGTGGCTGGCCCATTTTGAATTTGGATGTCAACTGATGGTATTCAGTGTTATGTTGAAGATCCAAAATAGAATGTTGAAGAGAGTGGTCCAACATGAACTTCTTTTCAATTTCATGTAATGCAGTATACTTGTGAGTAAGATAATACTCAATGAGAACCTCGTCATGTTGCTCCAACAAACGAATTTTATCTTCATCGGACATACTCTTGACAAGCTCAATGAATTTGTCGTTGTTGACATCTTCGCCATCCATGTAGTTCTTTTCATCGAAAAGGAATTTGAGCTTTTCTTCTTGAAGCCATAATCTGACACATGGGACATAGTAGTATCCTTCGTAGAAGTAAGAAGTGGTACCCTTGGTGTATTCGATGTTCAACATCGACATGATGTCATTGGGAACGTAAACTGGGACTCCTCCAATGGACGAATATCTCAATGGGTTAAGCTTTTCGAAGTTGAGCCAATGCTTTCTTCTATCCATATAGAGTTCAACAGGCTCGCCGTGGGCGTTTTTGTTCTTAATATAACTGTCATATTCTGATGGAGGATCATCGTTATTCTTACCCAATCCGGTGATATCAATATAAGTGCTGGTGTCAACGTCAATGAATCTGGCATCAATGTGATTATCCTTATCAGTGGAATCACGATGGTGAAGGAAAGTAGCACAATCGATAAGATATTTTCCAAATCCTTCAGACACATCTTCCACCACTAAAGTCATGTTGTAGTTAGCAGCCAAACGGCCCAATTCGGCAGAGGGCATTTGAATGTCAATATCAATGTCAAATGGGAACATGAGGCCGTCCCAGTACCATGAGAGCAATGGACCATGAGCGATCCATGAGATGATTCCCTTTTCTTCGGCAAATCTAAACCAGTTACGTAACAAACGGTCAAGAATGATTTGTTCTCTAATTTCAAGATGATTCATGGTCCAACCTTCCTTAACATAACGAAGAGCACCATTGAAAAATCTCCATTCATTATGCCAACCCGCGTCCTGATTAGTTTCATCCTTCTTTAAAGTGGCAAGTTTATAGTAAGTGGGTTCTAGGTCCACCGTCAACGAGTTGGCGTACTTGAGCCCTTGGTAGTGGTTAAGCTCGTGTCTGTCAAGAGAGAGTTTTTCGATTTCCTTAGGGTCATATTTTAATTCGTTGGTCATTAATTCCTCAAGCTTGTTGAGACGGGCTTCGTAGTCTTTAATAAGTTCTTCGACATGCTCCGGTCTATAATTGAAGGCTTCGGTATCAAGATAAAGCTCTCTGGAAGCGTTCACGTCCTTTTGACGAGTGATTTTGTTCATCTTGTAAATGTCATCATCCAAATTCAAAGGACGGGGCTTGACGGTTTCCAATAATTCGTTGAACTCGCTAACAGGATTCATTACCAACTTGTCACCGAAGTCTTCCAAGTGATTGGCATTAATGCTCTTACGTTCGAGATAGCTTTCAAACAATTCAGAGTGCACGATTCTCTTCTTTTCAGAAACCTGGGCTTCATAGGTACCATCCTTGGTCAAGAAAATAATGGAAAGGGGGTTTTCTTGATAAGTCAAAAGATGGGCCTTACCTTGCATCATGACTTGCTTGTGAGGGGCCTTGTTCATAGGATGTGTCTTGACCAAGAAACCGGGGGCGTAGGACTTGTCAGGAAGACCGAACTGCTTCAAGTCTTCGTCAGTGATGTCGTCGATGTTTTTGCAGAAATCAGGGTATTTGGTGGGCTTGTTGATATTTGATTGAAGCCAGTCACAACGAAGACGCTCCTCAACAGGCTTGGCCAACTCTTCATTCAACATGGTGATGTCCACCCAGTCGGACCAACTGAAGGGAACGGTGATCTTGTGGCCCTCCAGCTTGAGGTTCTTAGGGTTTTTTTCCATAAGCTGATGTCTGATCTCATTGAGATACACAGAAAGGGTGAATCTAGGGTCATAAAATAAGGTAGGCTTGTGAGCCCAACTGTCCTCAGTAGATGCAAGGAACTTGGAGGGGTGAATCTCAAGTTCGGGGGCTGTGATGTCAGTGTTTGCCAACCAGTAACGCTCCTTATCCTGTTCCACATTTCTTAGAAGATGAGCCACCTTTTCAGCGGTGCTGAGCTGATCGTAGGGACGGTCTTCAGGAATGGTTACCATGTCATCAGTGTGGAAGTCGACAGAGGAGGCATGGTCAATGGCCTTTTGTCGAAGTTTGTTTTCCTCAATGCTGTACACCTTGGTGAAGTACAACACATTGGCGAAAAGAACAACCACAAAGAATATCTTGACAAACCTAGTATTTATCATGGCGGCCTGTTCTTTCACGAAATACAAAAGCAATCAGCACGCCAGAAAGAAGAAAAGTTTGACGTGAAAGCAACAGATAGGAAAGGTAAAAAAAAGGCGAAAAGATCGAATAAAAATGAAAATAGACCAAGCGTTTCTTTTTTTGCACTGGCCTCTCTTTTTCTTTGATAGCGCCACCAGCGGGGACAAGTCGTGTGATCAAGGTGCGTAAAAAATATCCCCAACAAGCTTCACCCTCGGAACTCGCGGCATGACGATTCAAGAAAATAACCCCGGCTGGGATATCCAGTTTCAGTGACAAGTCACACGAGAGGTACCATTTAGGCGCCATACCAAGGTACCGATTCAGGATACCAGCCGCCGAAAGGGGCAGATCATCTGCAACCGTGTTAAGGCATCACCGGAAGCAGATAGCATATCGGATGGTGAAACCATCGAATATCCAAACCGGGAGATAAAGCTTTCTGGTTCGGGCCATGAATGCCGATCAGGCACCGGCAGGGGTGGCTGGCGGTGACAAAGGAATCTCAGTGAGCATAGACGGGTGACGATACTGGAGGATGTGGCGACCTGCGATGTTAGATGTGGTGAAAATGTGACAATGTCTGATAATGTCTAACAAAGGCAGACAAAGGCATTTTACCATGCCAATACAAAAATACGAACTGGAGATTATGCAACCCTCTATTGCAAGGATTTCGAAGATGCCCATTGAGAATGCATATAGCCAAAGAATAACACGAGACTAGGGTTTTGGTGTTTTGCAAACACAGACGCGGTGGCGTCAAATAGCGTGCTTGTGTTTCTGAGGGGGGCTCAAGAGCGATGCAGTGGTCGGCGGGGCAGACTGTAAGCGGCAATCGAGCATTGTGATTGGAGGAGGATTGGGGGAGGTGCTGTGAAGAGGGTTTTGGAGGGAGTGGAATGGCCGTAATGGAGGTCAGTATGGGAAATGAGAAAAGTGGCACCATATTTGCAATTGGGCAGACCCGCGCCCAGCTACCGGCGACGCGTGCTGGACCCAAATGACACGAGGTGGGCGCGAGGTAGTCGCGAGGGGGGCCTGAGTGGGGCACATAATGGAGCGACCGCCTACGGTGAATGGTGCTACTACCACTTTCAGTGCTTACTCTGTATATTACATGCTATACCCGCCGGGCTATTCCTCCCGGTGATGCTTGGGCCGATCGATATTCTCGTAATTAAACAACGGCCGTCTGAATGGTTTTTGGAACTTGAATTGTGAAGTCAATTTGTGGTAGTCCTCATTGTTACTAATGGCAGCTTGGTCCTTTTGAGCACTAATGTCACCGATCATGGTGTCCACTCCATTTGGCATATCAAATAGATACGTGAGCTCCTTTTTGTGCAACTCGGTGACATCCTTGGTAAGATAGTACTCGAGTAAAACGTCTTCGTCTCTCTCAATCAACTTCAATACCTGTTCTTCGGTTATGGACTTGACAAGATTGGTGAACTTCTCCACGTCAATGTTATTGTCGCCGTCCTTGTAGTCTTGTCCTTCGAACAAGAACTCCAATTTCGTTTGGTGGATCCAAAGACTAATGGCATCAATGAAGTAAAATCCATCGTACGAGTACGAGGTCATACCCACGTGATACTCCACTTCAAGGATATCGGAGATTTTGTTGGGGATATAGAGTGGAACACCTCCCATCATGGTGAATCTCAATGGCGATAATTCATCGTATGAGTAGAAATGAGCGTTCCGACAGTTGTAGACTGGTCTTGGTTCTCCAGCTCTCTCGGCGTTTTCCACAATGTCCTTATACTTCTCCGGGTATTGTTCATCAGAGATTCCCAATCCAGTAATGTCAATGTAGGAACCAGTGTCAATGTCAATGAATCTGGCGTCGATGTGATTCTCATTCGTGGTTTGAGACCGGTGATGAATGAATGTAGAACAGTCAATGAAGTACTTTCCAAAGCCTTCCGTCAAATCCTCAATAACAAGGGTCTGGTTATAGAGTTTGGCAAATCGGGTAAGTTCTTCGGCGGGCATTTGAATGTCGATATCTTCGTCAAATGGAAACAATAACCCATCCCAGTACCACGAAAGCAAAGGTCCGTGGGCAATCCACGAAATGATTCCCTTTTCGTTGGCAAATCTGAACCAGTTACGAAGGATACGATCAAGGAGCACCTTTTCACGAAGAAGAAGCTCTTCCTCGTTCCATCCCTGCTTGAGGAAACGAAGTGCACCGTTGAAAAATTTCCAATCATAGTGCCAGCCGGCATCGTGGTCATTTTCAGGGACATTGAAGATCAACCGAGCCATACGGAAGTAGGTGGGTTCCTTCTTTTCGTCAAACTGATTGGCATACTTCAATCCGTTATAGTAGGCACGTTCGTGACGCGTGAAGCGGTTTTTGTCGATGACATCTTGATCAAACAAGAGCTCGTTGGTTGCAGCATTATGAAGCGTGTCAATCCTGTCCTCGTACATACGAATTTGTTCATCAATCTTATCTTGTCTGTAGTTGAAGGCAGTGGCAGGAAGATAGATTTCACGAGACTTGGTGGGGTCGCTTTCTCTAATCTTGGCCACCATGTTGTATTCGTCATCTTCAGGATCAAGAACGTTGGGCTTGACACGGGTGGTGAAATCCTGGAACTCCGCCACTGGATCTAACACAAGCTTTTGCTTGACGTCGGTGATTTCGACCTTGTTTCTTTTGAGATAGTTTTCGAACAAGTCAGAGTCAACGATCTTTTGCTTTTTATCAATTTGAGCTTCGTAAACACCATCCTTACTCAAGAAAATCATGGCAAGCGGGTTGTCAGCATAGGTTAAAAGATGAGACTTTCCTTCCAACATCCGCACTTCATTGGTGGCCTTGTTGGTGGGACTCCTCTGGACAGCAAAACCAGGCACGTAATCCGCGGAAGGAAGGCCCATTTGACGGAGATCAACTTCCGTCAAATCTTCATTATTGAGGCAGTAGTTGGGGTACTTGGCGGGAATATGATGGGTAGCCTTCAAGTACTCGCAGTTCTTTCGCTCACTCTGGGGCTTGGCGAGTTCGTTATTCAACATCGTCAAGTCCACCCAATCTTGCCATGCAAAAGGAACCACAATTTCCTGCTTGAGGGTCTTGTCGTTGGTGGGGTTCTTTTCCAAGTACTGATGCTTGATTTCGTTGACAAATATGGAGAGTGTGAAACGGGGATCATAAAACAACGTGGGTTTGTTGGCCCAGCTTTGTTTGGTAAAGTCATTAATGGTGATTTCCAACTGATGGTCCGTCAATTCCGTATGTGCAAGCCAGTAGGTATCCTTGTTCAAAGTGATTTCATTAAGTTTGGCGAGAATCTTATCCTTGGTGGAGAATTCAGAAACATCTCCATCGGGAACATCGTATAGTTTGCGACCACCGTCGTCAGACGAACTTTTGACCCCCTTGGATCCAATGGTGGTGGTGATTGGAACCAGACCTGAAAGATCAATGCTGTTGGACGAGGAATCCGGTCCTAATCCACTGTTGTATAGATTGTATACAGTGGAGGCGTGCTCCTTAAGTTTGTTCGTAAGTTTCCGAGATGACTTTTCGTCAACCATCAACGAAGAGATGTAGAAAACATTAACCAACGCCACCAATGCAATAATCAACTTTATAAACTTAGGATTAAACATTCGTTTGAACAACCCCGACGCTACCGAAGTCATATTGGCGACAGCTTTTGATAAAAAAAAATTGAGCCGAGGGGAAAAATTAAGTCGGATGGATGCTAGGTGTGAAGAAAGTTGTAAAACACAGACAGCAATGGTCAAGACTCGATGTTAAGAATTAGAAAGAAGCGAACGAGCGGGTTTTGGAAGAATGTAGCTTGTTATTTTTTTTATGATGAAAACTGAAGCGGGCGCCTTTCAGTATAAGAGGAGGGACAAAATAAGGATCTGAAAAAAAAAAAAAAAAATTTGGTATGAATTTCTTTTTGTGAGATTGCCACGACGGATGCAGATAACGGTGATGGTTTGTTAGTTGTAGAGGTTCAAGAAGCAAGGTTGGAAATGGTGGCGGGCTTGATGCGGTCAGGTGGGTGTCTGAGAAGTAAGGTGGGAACGAGGTCGCCAGAGTCAAAAGATGTGGAGGAGTAGGAAGGAGAGCATCAACCAAGAGCGGAATGAAGGGGAGGTAAGGATCTGTTTGACCCCCCGGAAGTGAGAACATCCGGGGCGAGGCGAGCAGCCGGTTCTTTCGCGTGACTGTGGAGCATGCATGTTCATGCAGCTTCTCTTGAGATTAACAATTCGCGGCTGACGTTTCCCAAGACAGGAAAAGGGGGACACGATCTAACCGTTGGCAAACTCTAATCCTCAAAGATGCTAAACAATTTAGTTAAAGATGAGCTTTGGGTTTCATCTTGGAATGGACCACCAGATCTCGAAGTATGTTAGCGGTGTTGATCAAAACCAGACGCATTCTGGCGCGTGTGTACAAGGGGGCGTATAAATCGAAAAAAAATGGGTGGCGCGCGCTCATAACGGTAACGTGCCGATAATTGAGAAAGCTTGGCTACGAAAACAACCCAGGCTTGTTTTTCCGATACGTGCGTTTGTTAAGTTTGATAGCTAACCTAAACTAAATCAAGAGAACTAGGACGGCAGACCCGTACACCGGGAGCCCTGGAGTTGCAAACCGTTCCTTCTTCTCATTTTGGTAGGATGGTTGGTTGTTGTTCGTTAATTACATTCCATCTCCGAAGCCAGCAACTAAAGACTTCTTCAAGCCTCCTTCCTTCACTGCCAATTCAAAGTATCCGTAGATGGTGGTGACCGCCAACAAAATAGAAGTACCACTACCCAATGTACCCATCAAGTCAGACACAACCGACAAGGCACCAATGGTGGCACCACCGAAAGCAGCAGCAGTAGGGATGATTTTTTTCAACTCTCTGTAAGCAGAGGTGTCTCTATGTCCAGCAATCACCAAGCCTTGTTCCTTGAACTGTTTGGCAATATCTCTTGGAGATGCACCACTGATTTCAATCCAAGTGGTGGAGAAAATAGCACAAGATCCAAGCACAAACACAATGTAAATGGTTGATTTGACAGGATCAAGAAGAGCATCGGTCAAATTAATGGGAGGCTGAATGTAATAGGCCAATCCACTAACGGCGTATAATTGAGAGGTGTTGTTTCTTTGCCCCCAAGAACCCAACAATTTGACAAACAAGTTATCAGGCCATCTTGTGTACAACATTTGAGAGATGATGAAGATGTTGGAAGTTAAAGCACTTTGTAACATAATGGGAATGTTGGAGGTGTAGAATAATCTGATGGGGTAAGAACCATAAGGACCCCTTTGTCTCGTATTCTTGATAGGTAATTCGATTCTGAATCCTTGTAAGTAAACCACGGTAAAGAACATAATGATGGTGGTGAGTAATTGAAACATGTTTGGTAAATGAGATCTGTAGAAGGCTTCCAACAAAGCTCTCTTTTTATCACGTCTAGAACCTAACAAGTGGAATAATGCAACCACGGCACCTTCGAATTCGACACCCTTGCCAACGTTCGAGGTGGTGGGGGCGAATGCCTTCCAGAAGATGTTCTCACAGACATTGGTGGCGGTGAAAAGAGAAATACCACTTCCAAGACCGTATCCCTTCTGTAATAATTCATCAAATAGAATTACCACAATACTGGCAAACACAAGCTGTAAAATCAACAACAAACAAACGCCAGTACCAAGATTAGATGGAGGTCCATACATTCCTGTCAAAACATACACGGTGGCTTGACCGACCGCCAACAAAATAGCAAAAAGCTTTTGGGCATTTTGGAATTGTTCCCTGTCTGATTTGTTTGTCATATCAGCTTGGATAAGTTTGGTACCCTGTAATAATTGGAAAACCATGGAAGCAGAAACAATGGGAGAGATTCCCAATTCCATGAGAGTACCTCTATTGGATGCCAACATCATTCTCAACCAAAGCAAAGGATCACTACCATCTGAGGAAGCAATTCCATAAAGAGGAATTTCTGACATAACAAGGAAGATCAAAAGAGTGACCCCAGTCCACATCACCTTTTGCTGGAATGCCACCTTTCTTTCGGGAGCGATGACTTCCGGAATGAAGGGAGCGAACGGATTAATTAAATCTAAAACACGGAAGCCCATGGCGATGGAGGTTGATGATAGATGATCTTGTTGAAAAAAATGGAGGTTGGGTTTTTTCGCGATTCAAGGACACGTCACCATGGTGCACGGGTGTGCTCTGGCGGACGAGGGTCCTGGCGCGAGGAGGGACGTGGCGCGAGAGGCCAGTCCATGGTGCGAGCCGTGGGGCCAGAGTCTGCCAAGGCCGGTCCAACTCGTCGCGGTGCTGTGCTCGATGGCACGACGGCGGCCAGCGCTGCCACGAAGTCGCGCCCACATGGCTCGCTCTAGGCGCCCGGTCCTCGGCTCTACATCCCCCCGCCGGCGGCAGTGGGTCACGTGCATTGGGGCTGCTCCTGGCCTTGCCTGACTGCCGTCCACCATCGCAAATTTCTCCAGCTCCGCTGCTGCCAAGCTCGAGGCTCTCCACTCCAGTTCAATGCTGCCTCCAGCATTCTAGTCCGGTCTACTGTGGTTCCCCAACACTCTTAACCGGTCCGATGCTGCCTCCCAGCCCTCTCGATGACCAACTGCCCCCTGCTGACCAATTCTGGTGGCGGCTGGCTCGGGCTTTAGTAGCCCCGGTGAGAGTCGTTTGTGGCAAAACTATCGGTGCGAACAAGTCAGCCCGTGACCCAATTTTCTCCGGGATATAAAATATGGGGTAAATGTCAACTTCGCTGTGTTATCATCCACTTTTTTCTTCTTACTTTGTTTATAGGGATTTCGAAGTGGCTGTGTTTTCTGATCTATTACCTTTTCCTCTAAGTTCTTTTTCTTTTCATTAAGCTACGTATCACAATGCCTGAACAATCCGCCAGTGAACAAATGAACGTTGAAACCGACATTGTCACATTGACTCGGTTCATCCTTGAAGAACAACTGAGATACGCACCCAAGGCTACGGGTGAATTGTCGCTTCTTTTGAACTCTTTGCAATTTGCCTTCAAGTTCATTGCTCACAACATCAGAAGAGCAGAATTAATCAATCTTATTGGTGTCAGCGGAGCCAACAATTCCACCGGTGACGTCCAAAAGAAACTTGATGTTATTGGTGACGAAATTTTCATCAATGCCATGAAATCTTCAGGAAACGTCAAGGTGCTTGTCAGTGAGGAACAAGAAGACTTGATTGTGTTTGAGGGAGGCGGGAGATATGCGGTCTGCACCGATCCAATTGATGGTTCTTCCAACATCGACGCGGGTGTTTCAGTGGGTACTATTTTTGGAGTTTACCGTTTGGACGACTCTTCCACTGGTTCCATCAGAGATGTTTTGAGAAAGGGTACTGAGATGGTTGCTGCGGGTTATACCATGTACGGTGCATCTTCTCATCTTATGTTGACGACCGGTTATGGTGTTAATGGTTTCACTTTGGACACTCTGTTGGGTGAATTCATCTTGACATCTCCAAATTTACGAATTCCCCATCAAAGACCCATTTACTCCGTTAATGAAGGTAACTCTTTCTACTGGCCGGAGTACATCAAGGAATACATCCTGGACCTCAAGAATCCTCAAGAAAACGGCAAGCCTTACAGCGCCAGATACATTGGTTCCATGGTGGCTGACATCCATAGAACCTTATTGTATGGAGGTGTCTTTGCCTATCCAGCAGACTCCAAGTCCAAGAATGGTAAGTTGAGAATCTTGTATGAATGTTTCCCCATGGCCTTGATTATGGAACAAGCCGGGGGGTCTGCTGTCAACGATAAAGGTGAAAGAATCTTGGAGATTTTGCCAAAGGGAATACACGATAAATCTGGTATTTGGTTGGGTTCCAAGGGCGAAATCAACAAGTTCTTGAGCTATTTGCCCAAGGCATAGCCTTCTCATATATCTAAATAAGTAAAGCTTCACCTATACTACCACTACTAACACTGAAATAAGCATTCTTACCACTACCAAGACCGTGACTGTCTACCAACGTCCCTGTCTCCCGTCATGTCGTCTCCGGCCTCGGTCCGGGCGTGGAGGTGTTGTCGGGTCTCCTCCGTCGTATATCCGGATCGTTATCGGGCCTACACCGGGGTTGGCGGGGTGCCGGACAAAGGGCCCATCGCGTTTTTCGGATCAATGGATGATAACGTCCCCTCCCGCAGCTTCGCGGTATCCGGGGCCCACCGTCCCTGGCCCTGGACCCGTCCCTGGCCACGTCACTTCCCCGGCCTCGCCCCGGACGCTCCGTCCGCGACGAGAATGTTTCAGTCACGTGACCTGCTGCGTCGGCCGTCTCCACGACCCTTGTTCACGTGACCCGCATGGTGATCTTCCTCCCCATGTCCAAGTCGTTTCTTCATCGGATCACCCACGCTATTCGGGGGTACCTAAGTCGCCATGTGTCGCTCCCCAATCTAAAGTTGCTTTCTTTTGGCATCGCTCTTTTTGCGTGTCTTTCGTCCGGCTCCATCATGCTCTTTTCGCTCTATGCCACTTCCCTCCATCACACCATGGGTTGGACATACCTCGAAATCAACTACATTGCATCGTTGTCCGCTATTGGGATGTATCTTTGTTTGCCGGTCTTGGGCTACTTGGCCGACTGCTACGGGCCTGCTATTCTTTCATTAATATCCATTTGGTTTTTCTGCCCCAGTTACTTTGTCAATAGCTTGGTGGTGGCTTCTTCGGCGTCCACCGACCAACCCCCTTCCGAATCTTCTATTTATATTCTAGGCACCAGCTTCTGCTTCATTGGCTTGGCTACCTCGTCTCTTTACTTTTCCAGTTTGCTTACATGTGCCAAGATCTATCCGCATCACAAGGGTTTGGCCATCTCATTACCTGTCACCTGCTATGGGCTTTCGTCGTTGATTGGCAGTCAACTAATGAAACTTGATTATTTCCTGCAAAACGGTCTTTTGGACTTGTACAGGGTGTTTTCATTCTTCGCCGTGCTATACTTTGTGGTGGGCATTCTCAACTTCATCTCTAATTCTATCGTGTCCATTGAGCTGGATCTCCTTTTTGACGACACCCGTCGCCTTTCTGCTGCTGAAGAGACCGACCCGTTATTGCCAAATGACGACGAAGGGCTTATTCCAGTCCGGTCAGCGGTGGAGCCTCAAAACCATAAACTGAGGTATGTTGCATTTCTCAAGGACCACTCTGCTTGGGTGTTGTTGGCTTCGTTGCTACTCAACGTAGGACCGCTTGAAAGTTTCCAGAACAACCTTGGATCTATTATTGATAACACCGACGCCAACACAGACCTTCCCAATCAGGTCAGCATCATGGCTTCTTCATCTACCATCATCCGTCTTGTGGCTGGAGCGGCTGGAGACTATGTTTCGAGTCCAAGTCGCAAACATCCTACTTGCCGGGTTTGGATCCTTTGTGGAGTCATTTCATTGGGTGCAATTGGTCAATACTTGAGTAAAAAGGCTACCTCCTTCACTACCGTGGCAATTCTCAATGGATTGTCGTATGGAGGTCTTTTTACTGTTTACCCCACCATCGTGGCCTCCATCTGGGGTATTGATATCATGGGTTCAACATGGGGCTCGTTTATGGTGGCCCCAGCCTTCGGTTCCATTATGTATTCGCTCATCTACGGAAAAACCGCCGATGTTCGCTGTGGTTCTACGACCGATTGCCTTAGCCCGTACTTTACCATCACAACCTACAGCTTGGTCGCCAGTATGGCATTGGTGTTGGCCATCTGGCGTTTGGATTGGTACAAGCGAGGATTCCGAGTGTTCTAAGTACACCCTGATTCGCTTTCCGCTCCAATGTGTGGCCCTCTTTTTGTGCCATTTTCCTGAGTCGCTGGCGTTGCCGGACCTTACCGCTGAGTGTTATCGTCAGAATTGTCGCTAGCTCGGAATTAGCCGTCCACCTCGTTTGTCCAGCATGTTTGCTTATGCCATGGTTGTCTTGTATGGCGTAATTTTCACGATTGTCTAGCCCTTGGCCCTAAGCTCGCATTGTGTCCACGTCTAATCATCGGCATTTGTTTTGTCTCTAGTGTGTGTTGCATGACTGACTATGTTTGGTGGTTGCATGATTTTTTCCAAACGGGTCGTACATGATCGGTGACGTGGTGCCCCACGTTCACAGCCGAACCTCATTCTCTGCTTGTGTCGCAACCTGCTTACCTTCTGATCAGATCGCCGGAAACATGCGCTGACATTCGGAATATGTGCTTGTGCGGAGATTCATCCATTTCGAGCCGTCATTCATGATTTACAACCTCATCTCATCTCACCCTCTGTTGCCCATCTCATCTCACTCGGCCGCCCATCTCATCTCATTCTCTGCCGCCCAAGTTCCCCCTTACTTCTGAATCCGTCATTCATATGTGCGTTTTAGGCCTCGCCCAAATGTGCATCCCGGTTACGCTGCAGAGGACCTTACTTGCAAATGAAACGTTTCTCCGTTTCACTGACGAAGGCCGAAATAATATTTCTTTTTTCCTCTCCACGCCCTAAAATCAACTAACAGGATTATCCGAGATTATATGATTACATGCATTCCACCAATAACATTGAGGTGGCTCTAAGTGCATCTTGGATGTGCATTTCCGGTTCAGCTTACTATGCTGGACCTACATATGATTTGATGCCCCTTTTTGTTCTTGATGTTCCCTATGCCATACCTCTTTCCTGTTGCAGCGAGGCTGGCGCGGTTGATCCCAATTCTGCATTTGTGCCGCACACATCCCACGCCGGGTGGTGTTGTGGCCGGGGCTGCATAACCAGATTGGTGCTTTTCTTTTTGGCGCCACTTTTTTGCTGGCGCTGGATCTCGCTGGCCCTACCTCCCATTCTGTGATACCCAACCTAGTTGACGTTGTAATTGGTGAGGCCCTCTTCGTGCATCACGTGGGCCCGTGGTGGCTTCATCCACCATAACCACTTTCGGCTTTCTAGCTGGCAATTAACACGAAAACAAAGCAGAAAAACAAGCGTGGATAAAAATAAAAATATCGCCTGCATACAGCCTCACACAAAAGAAACAAACGGGAATTGAACACGTAAAAGTCAAGAGATACCACGTACCCTTTTGCACAGTACACGTCCAATTATAAGAAGGTTGTCGACATTATTTAAACTCGCAGTATTTCTTTAAATCTCAACCTCTTTGACTTTATTTTATTATAAAACAAAGACATTTAATATAGCAAAATGAAAGGATTGATTTTAGTTGGAGGATATGGTACTCGTTTGAGACCTTTGACCTTGACCTTGCCAAAGCCATTGGTTGAATTCGCCAACAGACCTATGATTTTACATCAAATCGAAGCTCTCTCTAAGGCTGGTGTTACTGACATTGTTCTTGCCGTTAACTACCGTCCAGAGGTCATGGTTTCTACTCTCAAGAAGTACGAAAAGATCTTCGGTGTTTCCATCACTTTCTCTGTCGAGGAAGAACCTTTGGGAACTGCTGGTCCATTGAAGTTGGCTGAAAAGGTGTTGAAGAAGGACGACTCTCCATTCTTCGTGTTGAACTCGGACGTCATTTGTGACTACCCATTCCAAGAGTTGGCTGACTTCCACAAGGCTCATGGTGCTGCTGGTACCATTGTTGCCACTAAGGTCGATGAACCATCTAAGTACGGTGTCATTGTTCATGACCGTAATATCGAAAACTTGATTGACCGTTTCGTTGAGAAGCCAGTCGAGTTTGTTGGTAACAGAATCAACGCCGGTTTATACATCTTGAACCCTTCTGTCATTGACTTGATTGAAATGAAGCCAACTTCTATTGAAAAGGAAACTTTCCCAATTCTCGTTGAGCAAAAGCAATTATACTCCTTTGACTTGGAAGGCTACTGGATGGATGTTGGTCAACCAAAGGATTTCCTTTCTGGTACTTGTTTGTACCTTACCTCTTTATCCAAGAAGAGTCCAGAAAAGTTGTCTCACGAGAAGTTTGTTCACGGTGGTAATGTCTTGATTGACCCTACTGCAAAGATTCATCCAAGTGCTTTGATCGGACCCAATGTTACCATTGGTCCTAATGTCGTGATTGGTGAAGGTGCTAGAATCCAAAGATCTGTTCTTCTTGCCAACTCCGAAGTCAAGGACCACGCTTGGGTCAAGTCTACCATTGTTGGTTGGAACTCCAGAATTGGTAAGTGGGCTAGAACTGAAGGTGTCACTGTTCTTGGTGACGATGTTGAAGTTAAGAATGAAATTTACGTCAACGGTGCCAAGGTCTTGCCTCACAAGTCTATTTCTGCCAATGTCGAACACGAAGCCATCATTATGTAATTTAGTCATTTGATATTAACCTTTAATCACCTCCCTTTCATTTCTTGGGATATACCAATACATTCATATACTTTTTGTTACAAGCTATTTGGTCCGGGTTTTTTCAATGTTGTGTAAACAACGCGCGTCACGTGGATGTTTTTTTTGTCCTCGCGTCCTCGCTTACGCATACCCTTCAAGACCTCCCACGCAGCTCTTTCTTAATGGTTCACTAAGAGGTTTACTTCCACTTAAATATTGAATCATAAGAATACGTCCCACAATGGGGTTGGAAACCGCTCCCATTTGGCGAACTTCCTGGGTCTTGGGGTTTTCGTAGCTGATGTGTAAATTGCCGTTGAAGTATTCGAGCCACAAAACATGGTTCTTAGGTACCGAACCTTTATTTCCTTGAAAAACTCCTCGTAACTCGTCGAGGCCTTGTCCAACAGCCTCCTTGTTTTCCTTAGCAACTTTACTGGCCAAAATCGATTTGACCAAGCCGTCTTTCAAGTGGCCAAAGTCAGTATTTCTGACGGGAGATATTCTCACCGTAAAGTTTACCCCGTTGTCAACCAATTTGTTGACAACATCTAAAGACTGTTGGGGATCATGCATAGCTTGAGCGATTGGTTGGCCAAGCCCTTTGAGAACTCCATTGATTTTGCGAGAACAGTCTTCGGCAACATAGAGGCCGATTCCGTACACCTTAAACCCAAGAAACGTCACCGATCTAACTCCATGGCCAAGCATGGCATAGTTGGTGTGGAGGAATGTTTTATCATGGCGAGAGACCTTCAAGGAAAATGGATCGATGGATGAATCAACCGATACTGACATTTCGGGATGGGCCTCGATTTTCATATCGTTGTGAACAACATTTTGTAGAGACCAAGTTGCTAAGCCTGCACTTACTCCAAAGATTAATGGAGTTCGTAACAGTTGGCGTTTCCAAACATTTCCAGCGATCCGAAACATGATGACTTATGGGGATTTTTCATAGGTGCGAGTCTGTCGATTTTTGTGCGTTTTGCTACAGAGTTGCGAAATCTCCAGAATGCTACAATTTAGTGGGTAAGAATGGCAGAAAAGGGACGCAATAATACCACTGGAAAATGTATAGTAATAACTTGACAAACAGGGCTTGTTTAAAAGATAAGTCCCACTCCCTAACCTTTCCAACGAGTATATCGTAGCTCTCACATGCTTCACACAGTCTAGGATATACTAGCTATTTCTTCGCTGATGGCACCGGTGCTGCGGAGAGAACAACCACTGGCCACTTGCGCCTTGTAGATGATTTCCCACTTGCGCCACTCCTGCTCGATAGAGCTAATCTCTCCGTCTAGCCAGGAGCTGGAGTTTAGAGACGCCGAAAGGAACCCAAGAAAGGAGTCGCCGGCTCCAGTCACATTGACGATGTCGATGCCCTGATTCTCACTGGGGATCCTGAAATACTGCACCACCACTCCCAACGTCTTTTGCACGGAGCCATCGGTGTACTCGCGACCGGTCGACATTATGGTAGTGGGGTAGTAGGGCGAAGTGGTGGGAATCGACTTGTAGTCGGTGACATTGCGACTCAAGCTAACCAACACCACTCCCTCGGATCCGAGCTTGACAAGAATATTGGGAATGTAAGGCAAGAGCTGGAACGACTGCTGAAGAACACCGGCTTTTGCTAATTTAGCAACTTCTGGGTGCCTAGCTACCTGGTCTCTGAATGCAGAATTGACCCCAAGCGAATCCACCACCGGAAACCAGCTATCAAAATCATCAAAGTGGCCAGAGGTGGAAAACGAGCTGAAGATGCTGTCAAGCTCCGCCACCGTGGGGGTAACTAAGGATATGGCATTGTGCGGCCACACTGGAAGCTTGACAGCAAGTCTAGATGCTTTGGGGCTGGAAACCGGTTCCACAATCACCTTACACTCAGGGTACTCCTGCTGAATAAAAAAAAGAACACGACTCAAGGTGGACTTTGAAAGATTACAGTCGACCACAATGTGCTGAGGCTGAGCCCTTTTGATCTGGCTCTTTATGTGGTCAACAAAATCATCCTCCACAATGGCCATATCCGCACACGCGATCACCAAGTCACCACCAGCATCATGCACCGACGTATACTGGGCAGTTGACCTGTTGCCAAGCACCTTGATTCCGGATGAATCGATGTTTTTTTGCAGTAATTGACTGAGAACAGACTTTCCAGCAATGTCGTCACCCACCACCGATACCAATCTCACGGACCCGCTGCCAACAAACGGACTGCCAATCAGATACTTATGGGCCAACGCCACATTAAAACCGACACCCCCAATCGACGTAGAGATGGAGCCGGGGTTGGAGTCCCCCATCAATCTTGTGTTGACAACATTAATGCTGTCCACAGCCACCGAACCTACCACCAAGGTGTCCACGAGGTCGGGTGGCTGCTGGAAATGACTTGATGAAGTTTCCTGGCTATCGGTGACGGAGGCATCCAATTTTGTGGCCGTAACAGCAGCATTTGGCAAAGAGACGCCCCTTCTAAGCCGGGTGGACGGTCCCGAGGCTTCAGACTCCAACTTCACTAAGTGGCTGGCAATTTGCGAGGCGGCGGCTGCATTGTTGAGTACAAACTCGATGTTGCATTCCACCGACTTTCCCTGAGTGGCTTCGGCGATGAAGGCGAGAAGAAACGGCGTTAGCTCCTTGCCCACAATACCTGCTTTATCAGCTGCCAACTGAGCCCGATCAATGACACTCCTGATGACGTCCCACGGGAGCGCCGTCTGCTTGGGGGGAGGAATGCACAAGAGGTTACCACTCGACAACCCCATGGTGGAGTTCTGACTGTGGATGATGCGGGCAGCCTGTTCAAAGGACGTGAAGGCATACGGCAGTCTGACGCCAGACTCTCGACAGTAGAACCCCGGAACCTCCACCTCCTTCTGCCCTTCATCACTGTAAGTTCCCACAAACACTCCTTGTGTCTCTAGATACTCCATGGTCCGCTCAATATCAAGTATGGCCTTGGGCCCAGCGCACACCACGGAAACTGGGGTTCTTCCCAACTCCGTCAAATCGGCACTGACGTCCATGGTGTGTTGCCCGTGCTTATGAACGCCACCAAGACCTCCCGTGGCGAACACTTTGATACCCGCCATGTGCGAGAGGATCATGGTCAGCGCAATGGTGGTTCCTCCGTCTTGTTCATTGGCCACAGTGAAACCAATGTCTCTGCGACTAACTTTGTTGACCGACTTCTGCTCTGCCAAGTAGTCCAATTGGGCAGAGGTCAATCCAACGTGAGGAACCCCTTTGATGAATGCACATGTGGCAGGCACCACGCCGAGTGATCGAACCACATTCTCCACCTGACGGGCCATTTGCATATTCTGGGGAAACGGGAGCCCATGGGTAATGATGGTGCTTTCGAGAGACACCACTGGCTTTCTTTCCTCAAGTGCCTGGACAACTTCTTCGGAGACCTTAATGCGACCACTGGATAGTGTTCGCCGCCAGGCTGTGCCCAAGGGTTTTAAGGACTTCATCATGGTAAAACGCGAAAAGTAATGAGCATCTCCCAAAACTGATGAGCCACCCCCACCAAAACACCCCCATGATCAGCGAAGTCCTGGGCCCCCACAGCGGCAGCGGAGACCATAGAACATCTGACGGCACATCCAACGGCACATGCGACGACGCAAGTGACGGCTCCCGTCTAGACTGGCTGACGGATCAGGTCCAACAACTCTGCCAGAAGATGATCGATACCGCCGACGCCACCCAGCATCTCATTACTGCATCCTACTACATCAACCCACATGTGTGGTGGTCTTCAGAGACGAATTCCAGGCTCATCTCCCAGGCCGTGTCCAAAATATACCCAAAGGCGGTTGAGAGCACGCCCGAATTGATTCGCGTACTCCGCCAGCACTTGATCAAGGTAGCCAACGCTAAGGTCACTCCTGCTGGCTACAAGTCACAGGCCCATGCGCGTGGTCTTCGGCCACAGCTCGGGTTTTCCTCCATCAACGAAAGCATCTGCGACGAAGACCACCGGCTGCAGTGGAAGAGTCAGTCGGTGCGGTCCATTTCTATGGTATGGTATCTCATCCATACTTCTCGAGACAACCCAGAATTTGAGACATACTGGCCGCTAATAACGTCGTTTATCATCAACTTGCTCGACGATCACGAGCCAAAGTACAAGACCCACGGGTGCATATTGCTCGAGTTTCTTATTGACACGCTCCCGTCTATTGAGACCAAATCATCGCATCTTCTTGTTCGGACGGGTCTCGTTGACGTGTTCTACACGTCAGTCAAAACGTGTCTAGCGTACCTTCCCCAAATCACGCCCGCCCGTGAGTCGTTGCAGCTTCTCGAGCGGGCATACAGCGTCATCTACAAGCTCATCGGCATAAAGGAAGAGAAGTCGAAGTCAGTACGGGCACCTTTCACGGCCTCCACGTCCGATGCGTTGAGCCGGGCGTCGGTGGAGTCCACTCGAGCGTTCATAGGCCTCATCAACGAGAACGTCCTTGCATCAATTAGCCACATCGCGGACCGGGTCGAGGATCCGGATACCATCCGACTCCACTGCTTTCTTATTCGGCAGCTTGGGGCTATCACCCGGCTAATCAACCGTGGCATTCTCATATCACTTTCTCGCGTGAACTTTGTGCTCAACCAGACTATCACCAGTCCGTTTGTGCTTGACCGAGTGGAGGGCTTAGCCATCGTCTGCGAGTGCCTACAGGTTCAAAAGCACGTTCTTGAAGTGCTACCCACGGACTCGCCATTGGCGCAGTATAAGTACGACTTTCTCGGGGCGTGGGCGGTGGTGATCCAGCGACTCGCCAAGACCTCATATGAATACCAGCACGTTCGAGCAGCAGTGGCCGACAACTTGCATCTTCTACAACAAAAGACGGATGCCGCCAGCGACATTCCACAGGTGGAGGTGTTGGCAGCTGTGCTTCGCCCGATGGCATGATGCTACGCCCGATGGCATGATGCTACGCCCGACGGCATAGTATGTGACATGTGCCGAAAACGAGTGCCAGATGGCCCTACGACAATTTGCACGCCAGGCAACAACATCTCGCTACGGCTTGTAAGTAGCTTGTGTATTTACAGTATGTACAGGTGGTGATCCGGTGGCCTCTTCTCGAGTCATGTTGTAATAGTTTGGTAACCTTCTATGTCTAAGCGACCAACCTCACAGGCGTCTTTTCAATCCAACATCTTCTCTTCCCGAGTACACTACTTGTGCACTCCTTGAAGGGCCTGAACGACCTTGATGTTGGTATCAAGGAACCGGTTCAAGCAGTTGTTGAGACACTCTTCATCGTTCTTATCTAAGGTGGCCGAGAGAATTGGCTTATTAGCGTTACACTTCTTGAAACACATGTCGGTGAAGTTGTGAATGGACATTTGGACCTTGGACTTGGAGTTTTCGCTCTCGATGAACTGCATGATCTCCTTTCTGGAGGATTCGTCGAGGTTCTGTAATGCAGTTTGAGATATGGTAGACATGATGAAAGGTAGACAATTTTTTTTCTTCCACCGCGAAACTTATCATTATTTATTTACAACCACCTATGGACATCCAAACCGTTCGCCACGTTCTCGCGGCCACAAAGCCTCGGCCAGAGCCGCGGGACTCCAGCTCCGTTCAATTGGCATACCTCAATGAGCTAGAGAACAACATTCGTACCACCAAGCAGTTCATAGACCAGGCAAAAACAGGCATCAACACTCTTCGAAATCATAAGCTCAAAGACTCTGACTTGCCCATTGACCGCAAGCGCCGCATCCTTGCACTATACGAGTCCTACTGCAAGCTTCCGTATACTCCGCACAAGAACGACGTGATTGGCATTGCTGCTGCATCCACTTCTGTCCACGATCTTGTAGAGCTGCAAACAATGGCATCGAGCAGACTACAAAAATCCAGCCAGTCGCTTAGCAACGACTCCAAGGTGCTTTCAAACCTAATTGATGAGTACCATGAGTTAATACGACACCTCGAGCTCCGTACCCATCAGGACCCCCAGCAATTGGCGTCGATCCAAGCCAAGATCCACGCTCTCCAGGAGTCTCCTGTTTCTCTCGACGCCCAAGTGGCCGCAGCGTCCGCCAAGGTGGCCGAAGCCAATGGTATGGAAAAGACCATGGCATCGCATCTCAAGCGCATCATGTCCAAGTTTCTTGCGTACCTCGACTGGACCAATGAAGCGGTGGTGGACGAGCAAAGCTTTTCCCGCAACATCAAATCCGGCATCCGTATTATCAACAAACTAGTGGATCAACTCATGGAGGGAATGGCGTCCGGCCAGGAGCTATGGCTTCGTGTGGAACCGAATCCTCTCGAGGAGGCGCTCATCAAGACGTTGATTCGCAGTGACATTATCATTCCCCGTCCCGATTCCGTCGAGCAGCTATACCATATTCGACTCCGCGAGTACGGCTTCGATTTCTGAATTTGTGCCGTCTCTTGATCTTTTCAATTCACGATGTAACGAACACTTCGGTGTAGCCAGCTTACCTCAACCCCAGGCTTCGTAAGTCGTACCTAGCGGGGTCGCGCATCAACCTCTCAAGATATCTCCGATTCGTCCGATACCCCCGCACACCACTGTGAACATATATTTTCATCGGGATTGTGATGAGTCAGCTATAGCTAATCTCTTTTGCCGTATCGCATGTCGTCGTCGTCGTCATTCACATCTCCCGACACGAAGTCCACTAATGGGACTACCATATCCGCCGATACTGATGATTCTGCTTACAAAGTCTCTAGCTCAAAGCTCAAACGAAAGAGACGGGCAGTGTTAAGCTGCAAACCTTGCCGTTCTAAAAAGCTCCGATGTGATCGCCAAACCCCATGTGCATCTTGTGTGAAGTCTAACATAGGTTACCTATGTGTTTACGACAATGATCAAACCGTGCTGCCGTTCTTTAGTGAGATCAAAGACACCAAACAAAAGTTGGAAACTCGCCCCAACAGAGTGGTTATGCAACTTCCTAACTACCTTCCAATAGGTGGCACCGAATCCTCGCCTTATCTTATTGGTGTAAATCCGCTATGCTCGGGCATCGACGAGATGAACATGTATAACCACTTTGATTCCTCTACCAAGGCTCCGGTGATTTTGACCCGCCCCAAGATGTTTGCCAGGTTATTTAAACAAGATCCCGGGAACAGAGTTTTCCTCGACAATACTCAAGAAATACTTAATAACTTCGCTCAGTCGGTCTTCAAGTCCAAGTCTGAAGAGAGGACGCAAAGGGCTAAAGATTTTTACGGCGCCGATTTCATTTGTTCTTCCGAGGCTCCAGTTCTACCCACGGCTAATCTCGAGGCCATGAACAAACACGGTATGAGCAATGGATTGACCCTTTCGACTCTGTACCGCCACTCAGATAGTATATTTGTGTCACTCCAGAAAATTCTCCCCAAAGAAGAGACCATCAAGAAGTTGGTGGACCGGTATTTTCTGAAATTCTACTGCTACTTCCCCGTAATTGATGAAGAAGACTTCCGTTTATCGATCAACAGCATTTTGAAGTTCGAGCAGAGCCGCTTACTGTCAATCCACATCACCAAAAAGAGAGAAGTGGCGTACTTGGTGATTTTTCTTCTTTTGATCCGTCTCATGTACGTGTCGGTATTTGACAACACCAAGCAGCACTATGATTCCAAGTACAAGGATATCGTTGAAGATCCAGTCTGCATTCAAGTGCTCGATGTGACCGACAAGTGCTTACAGGAGCTCATCACCAGCACGCACCACGATATATCCATTCTCCAGGCGTACATCATTCGCTCCATATACAAACTTCATGGCCCTGAAGAATCCACTCATCCCCATTCATGTGATTCCCAATCCACTATTGGCGTATTAGAGCACCTCGCCTATGCTCAGCGTCTCAATCAAGACCCTGACACTCTCCCCGACTTATTGCTTTCCGAAAAGGATAAACATTTACGCCGGAAGCTTTGGTATTACATAGTGATATTGGATAGGTCCAATGCCTCTGGCATTGGTCAGCTTCTTTGCATTCGTGAGAAGCACTTTCTGGTAAAGCGTCCCATCACCACACCACAAAATGCAAATAATTTCAATATTGCCATTGAGCAAAAGGTGGACATCTACTATCATACGGTCCTCGATCTCTCAGACGTTGCGTTCGATCTTCTAGAAAGCATTCTCGAAGTTTCACGAAGCGTGAAAATTGTTTGTGTTCTAGGCAAGTTGACGCAGTTGGAATTAATGGTTCACAAATTCTTTGGCACTGCCAAAGACATCATAAATGATCCTTCCCCTGATTTCAGTAAGGTGTTCAAGTTTGTGGTGTACTTGCAGTACAAACTCTTATTTGCTAACATTTATCAGTACCTTTACCTCTTTTATGAGAGAAGGCAACCCAGCCTCCTGTTTTTCTTTTTCAAGAAAGTGTTTACGATTTTCTACGACGAACTAAGTCCGGTATCTGCAGATCTTTTGATGAACTCTGACAAATACTTTGACGAAACGTTCTCTCTCGTGGCTACCCCCTACTTTGCCGTTTATTCTCAGTTATTGGCCATTGCCCACCTTGTGTTTTTGATTCGGTTCAGGTGCCTAGAATACTACATTGCCGATTCCGAACCTAAAAGCTGCACCTCACCTCTTATCAGAGGTATTCGTGAACATAGTGATCGTCTTTTTTGGAGAAAGGGAGCCATTTCGAATGTTGCCTCGTATCGATATTTGTACTCTTGGAAGGCCAGTAAGTGGCAGGTGTTTGGTAACAACATCATCCGGACTCCAGATATATTTGAAGCTGACTTGGAGAAAACAAAGAGCTGTCGTATCAAGTTTCTGCATAGTCAGTTGCAAGAGCTCCATGATCTATTCGTGGTTTGGTCAGAGCAAAAACTCATAGAAGAGCTGGATGACATTTTCAGGGGCCTCAAGCCAGCTGACCACCCTGGTTATGTTTGCGATCAGTCAATTTCGAAACTCCAGTCAGACAATTTCATGATAAACCTCACCAAAAGAGACCAAGAAACTGATACTATTTCTGAATCCGTCAAAGCCCAGCTCCAATCGTCAGACGTTGACGATGTCAACCAGGTTCCACTGAACTTTTTTGACGACCTTAGCTTTCACGAAATCTTCACCAACGACCTCTTGACCAACCAACTTTTATGAGTAGTGCTGACAGCATGCTATGCCCTAATATACTAATTGTTTTTGTATTGTAAATGTGATCGTCTTGGTCGCAGCGCCGGCCTGGAACCAGGGTCGCAGCACAACGACTCCGAATCACGTGGCCACAATCATATCCCCGGATTATGTCCGACAATGATGTCCGAAGACCAACGCCTACATTCATATATCTTGACGTGATAGTGCAGCATGATTCCTACCCGAAGGAGTACCCCCAACAACCTCAGTCGTGGATCGAGTGGCGAAGAAGATGCCGTGTCGTCGAAAAACACAAGAAAAAGAAACAGGGCGATTTTAAGTTGCCATCCATGTCATGAAAAGAAGTTGAAGTGTGACCGGAAGCAGCCATGTTCAAAGTGTGTCAATAGAAACACCACTTCACTATGTGCTTACGGGAACAGAGAACAGTCGCTGCCGTTTGCGAACAACCAACAGCCCCATGAATTGATACAGCAGATCGAAGAGCTCAAGACAAAGATCCAAGAGCTAGAAGAGAACAAATTGAAAGAGACCGGTCAGATCCACTATTCTACGCCTTGCGAGTCATATTTGATTGGAATCAATCCGGCCTGTGCTGCTAATGATGTGTTTCATCTTGAAGATCTTACCAACACAGCGGTAAGGCCCAACCGTTTTGCGGTGCTAAGTCCACCGCTTCTCAAAGACACTGGTATCAGAGTATTCCATGCGTTTGAATCGTGTCAATCGAGAGATAACTTCAGTTTCACATCCTTGGTGTCCGTCAACCAACTAAATACCAATACTCTGGAGTTCTCGCATATCATGGAGCAGGTGAAGCAGATTTTGGGGCCAAAATTCATCGAACTGCAGTACAGTAACCATGCGCTCTTGGTCAGCCAAAACACCGTCCCTATCAAGACGGCATTTGTGATGCACTCACTATCAATTGGAGTAGCTTTCAGTGAGCTTTACGATCCTGCCGACCCCATCATCACCACTCTCAAGAAACTATTACCAAGAAAGAGCATCCTTGATATGTTTGTGAGCCGTTTCTTTAAGCACATCTACCCCTACATCCCTCTTGTAGATGAGGAGCTGTTCAGAAGCTCTGTGAAGCAAGTGGTGGTGTTCAAGGACGACTTGCTTTCTAGCATTAAGGCTGTGAAAAAGGAGGATTTGGCTACACTTGTGGTGTTTCTCGTCATTCTTCGATTTTCATACACCTCGTTGTTCAGCCATGATGTTGAGAAGAACGAGCAGGAGTTGGAGATGAATGTCACCGAGGAACAAGTTCTTATGAACTGCCCCATTCCATCTGAAGTCATCCCCACCTGTGACAAGATTCTAAGCCATTTCAACATTTTTGGGAAGTGCAGTTTCCAAATCTTTCAGGCATTTCTCTTTCGTCAGCTTTACCGAATTTGGGGCCCCGAAGAAGGCGGTTGGCCTCTCAGCTATGATTTCACCATGCACCATGGGTACTTGGTGCAACTTGCGTATTCATTAAGTCTCAATAGAGACCCCGACTTCTACCGCCTGCCTCCGGCGCCGCTGGAATGTGCATTGAGAAGGAAGATCTGGCACTTCATCTTAGCTCTCGACCATACAGCTGCCCTTTCGCTCTCCCACCAGCCGTGCATCCACCCATTCACGTATGACACCAAGGTGCCTAATGCCACCGTCTACGATAGCGCATCACAAGATGTCGATGCAGAGCGAAAGGCCGGACAATGGCTTCAAAGTGCTCAAACCTGTATGGATCCCGCCATGGAGGTGTTTTTCATGTTAAATCGAGACAGAATCTTCGTAAATGTTCTTCTTGGCAAGTTGACAGATTTGGAGGTGATTGTGGCCTCCACACTTGGACTGGCCAAGGACTATGTGAGCCGTGATCGCAATAAGGACATATACAAGGTCAGATCATTTGCCATCTACCTTGTACTAAAAGAGTTCATTCTCCAGGTTTACCGTTATCTCCACCTTAATTTCGATACTTCCAACCAGACTCTTTCTTTTCATTTCTTCAAAAAGTCGTGCGTCATTATGTTTGATGAACTCGGACCCATAAATCAGAGCTTTCTAGATAATTGTGACAATTATTTCGATTCGGCATTCAGGCTTTTTGGAAATCCCATTGTGATACTGATCACCCATACTTGTATGCTCCTTCAACTAAGCTTGGGGGTTCGCTTGGGATGTGCAATGGAATCAAACAGCTACTCCGAGTCTTACTCCTTACTTAGCAGACGAGCAATGGCTCTCAACAAAACTGCTATTGAGGGCAGAATTAAAACGCAAAGCATTCTTGGGCGTCGCTACTTTTATGCTTGGCGAAGTCACAAGAGTGGAGCGTTCGGTTATGCTATCTTTGTGGGTTCGCTCTTCACCTTCAATAAGGACATAATTCGGATTGCCGCCTTGCATGTCGATGAAGCTCAACTCCAGGAGCTCCACGATATCCTCACCAAGCACGTCGAGGACTACCCTCGAAAATTTGGCAGCCCCAGTTTCCTTCATCCACTAAGCAACCCCTCCGTGGACTTGGAAGCAGTAGAGTGCATTCAAAACGATAATTTTTGGATTAGCCACCGGTGCCTACTTCCGGATCTTGATTCCGTTTCTTCCCAGTTTAGAGCGGAGATTGATCAGCCGGTATTGGGGGTGCTCGGAGAATCCTTGAACTCAATATTCAGCGTGAACTGGCCTGAGTTGAATTTCCGGCGGTAATTTACTACGTTCATGAGCTACCAATATCTGCCAATCAACTACAGCTAATTACAGGCTGGGTCTCATCAAATGCTTAGCTTCCTGTTGCTTTTTATCTTGGCCCCAAAACTTACTTTAGATCCATGAATCTCGGCTCGGCTCACGATAAAAAATGTCGTCATACATCAGCGCATCCTTCAATTGTCACCACAATGACGCGAGCAGCGGCCTAAAACACCAGCATTACTGTCCTATTAATGGTGGCATTATATGTCAAAGTCACGTGCACACGCGCTAGTGTGGTTGCGCGCCACTCTTTGAGAGCATGGCTAATTTTGCAATCAGCAGCTCAACCTATAAATGAGATCCGATGCCCAAATTGGCATCTCATTGCTAAAATGGCCGGGAGTATTCTTAAGTCCAAAAGTGACGACTACCAAGTCGATGTTCACAACGATCCTGACTTCGAAACTGATACATCGCTGGAGAAGGTCTTTGACCATATCTTCCAGGATGAAGCTGTGGCCGCTCATTACCGGGAGCTTTATGAAAAAAGTCAGTATGAGTGTAGGGACTACTTTGATCCTGAACTCACCTGGACTTTGGAAGAAGATAAGAAGATTGTCCGCAAGAACGATTGGTATGTGACGTTTTGGGCTTTCATTATGTTTTGTGGTTTGAACTTTGATAGATACAACATTCAGCAGGCTAATTCCGATGACATCTTGGGAGACTTGGGTCTCACCACCAATGACTATAATCTTGCTCAAACAGTGAATCTTGTCTGTTTTCTTGCAGCTGAACTTCCATCTCAGTTAATTGCTAAGAAATTGGGAGCAGATGTATGGATTCCCGCCCAAGTCTGTATCTGGTCCATCGTTTCAGTATCGCAATTCTGGTTGAAGGGTAAGGCATCGTTCATCGTGTGTAGAGCGTTGATTGGTTTGTTTGAAGGAGGTTTCATCTGTGATGTTATGCTCTGGATGTCATATTTCTACACCACCAAGGAACTCCCGTTCCGGGTGTCGCTTTTCTACATTTCCAACTATTTGACTTCTGTGGTTTCGGCGCTTTTGGCAGCTGCCATTCTTCGAATTCAGACGTCGCTGGTCAAGGAAGGATGGAGATGGCTCTTTTTGATCGAGGGTATCTTCACTTTACTCGTTGGTATTGCATCTTTCTTCAAGATGCCGTCATCGGTGGTTACAACTAAGACATGGTTTAGAAAAAATGGTTGGTATACCGATCGTGAAGAACGTATTCTTGTCAATAAAGTCCTCAGAGACGAGCCAACTAAAGGGGATATGAATAATCGCCAGCCGGTTGGATTCAAGGAACTCTTCCGGGCGCTTTTTGATAAGGATATGTTCCCCATTTATGTGGTCCGGATCTTTTGTGATATCGGTACTGCTCCCGTCACCACATACTTTACACTCACGCTTCGAAAGCTTGGTTTTACTACGCTTAAGACCAATCTTCTTTCAATTCCTTATAACGTCATTGCTATTGTGGTAATGGTGCTGACTACTTATATCTCGGAGATTATCAATGCTCGTGCTATGTTGATTATAATCACACCCATTTGGGTGGTTACGTGTTTGCTTGCGCTTCGGTTCTGGCCAGGTGCCCAAGAAGATGCCTGGGGAACATACGCTCTTTTAACGGTTATGCTTGGACATGCGGCAATCTGGCCGCTTTCTATTACATGGTGCTCTGCCAACTCTAATTCGGTGAGAAGTCGTGCGGTGTCGTCGGCTGTGGTGAATATATTCTCCCAAACAGGTGCTATCATCTCCGCCAATATTTACCGGGCGGACGACGCTCCCAAGTACAAAAGAGGAAACACCCAACTTATAGGAATAGCATTTGGTGCCATCGGGGCGTGTATCTTTGCAAGGTTTTACTTCATCTGGAGAAACAAGCAAAATGAGAGAAAGTGGAATGCACTCACTCCTGAGCAACAAGCCGAATATTTGCACACAACCACTGACAAAGGAAATAAGCGTATTGACTTTAGATTTACGTATTAGAGTATGAAAGTTTGGATATTTTGCATGTGTAGAGAGAGGAGAGATACTATGTGGCGGAGCAATCCAGCTGAGAGATAAGCAGATATGAGATCTGGCAGGAAGATATACCAGCAGAGATGAGATCTGGCAGGTGTGTGGCAAGCGTGTCGACTTTAGATCGTACTACAATGTGAATGGGTTTTTTAAGCATGTCGTAGGGTGTAGAGATGTAACAGAGCAATGCAGCAAAGATAAGATCCAGGGATAAGATCCAGAGATAAGAGCCAGAGATAAGATCCAGAGATAAGATCCAGAGATAAAATTTGGTAGAGCGATGCAGCTGACATGCTACAGAGATACGATATGGCAGGTTTTCGTGGCGAAGCCACCCGTGCGTATACTATAGACGCCTATGAAAGCCGCATCAGTTCACAGCAACGTCGTGGTGCTGGTACATGTAGAACTGGAGGAAAATGAACGAATCCTCAACAATGGTGCCCAAGGAGCCCAAGAGCCACGACAAGTTGAGAAGAATATATTTGGAGTCACTGCGAAAGAAGAGAATCTGGCCAGCATACGTCAAGTTTCCCAAAGTAGAGAAGAGAAAGAACAACAAACTCAACCCTTCCACCGACTTACGCTTGTGGTTCTGGATGATCTGCGGAATACGGGCCCCGAGATAGAGCAATGCCGACATGTAACCCATAATCTGAGGGCCAATGCTGATTTTGTCACTGCCGCCGTCCGAGCTGCCGTCCTTGGATCCTGATAACATATAGCCAAACAACCCAGCGCCCACCACAAACAAAATAGGCAACATGTACCTAATGAAAATGCCATGGTCTTCAGGCTCCAACGCAATGTACGTCAATGCAGACGATCTTCTTCTCACCAATGGCTGTGTTTCGTTCAGACTGTGGCTCTCTCTCTTGGAAGCCTTGTAGAAGAAGGAATAGTAGACGTACGAGCCAATCATGAGGGCGTCGGCGATGCAGAACCACACTGCAAGAAATACAACTTCCGGTAAGAGACCTGCCCATAATGAGCCGGCAAGATTGAACACGTCTCCAAGGAACCAGATGGAAATGAACCCAATGGCGATTCCCTCGGCCGATTTCAATCTCCATTGCTCGATGAGCTGAGGAACCAACAATACAATCCAGCAAGCAAGCCTAAGGTTAGAAACACATCATCCAAAAGTAGGAAAAAAAAATGTCAACATACGACGTGGATCCCATGATTCCTGAGATGGCCACTCTCAACGACGGCTCTCCGCTGCTGGCCAAAGGCACCTGCTCCATTAATACATTCATAGACATGATAAAAGAGGAATACCGCGGAATTTCCTCCCTTCTTTTTTTTCTCTCTTCTCTATCGGACGTTCATGCAGCTGTCCGCACCTTTTCCCCGATTTTGCTTCCCTGGGCTAAAAGCGGCGGAACTGGCTTATCTCGCGGGGGCTATCTTTTTCCAACCCTTCTGTCATGAGTCCCTTTTGAGCTCGCTTGCTTGATGGAGGAACAGTTGATATTTTTCAGCTTGACATAGGTTTCACCTCCAGGCTCCTACGTAGCCACAGACGGACGATCCATCACCACACGTTTCAAGTAAGTGCATGCATAGAATTCTGGCACCGGGCCAGATTGTGCGGTCGGCTTATCTAAGACTATAGATAACCACAGGGTGGCTACGCCGTGGTGAATGTCACGGGCGGCAGCCGTTAGATGCCAAAGGTTCCCTGATTACGCCCCCTTCAACACCGTGTGAGCCCTACGGGGCTCCAGTCCACTGTTTTGATGGGTCGGAGTCGTTGACCGCCAAAACACAGCCATGTCAAGGTGCATGGGGTTTCATCTCCACGAATGTATTTCCTGCCAGGTTTCATCGGCCGACATCTAGCCATGTCAAAGTGTATGGAAACTAAGCTTCTAGTATGGATCTCCGCCTGGGCTTCACCAACATCACGCAACCCCTGGATGCATAGATTTACTATCTCTCTTGGCAGGTGGCAGATCCCCCACGCCACAGTGGTCGGTCGTGACGTCTTCAGATGCACTAGTGGCGTGGAGCAAAGGTGGCACTACCGATAGCAGACGAGCTTTTTGCCAAGGGGTACTGCCCCAGCTTACAATTGACGGGACCCAGGAGGTGGCGGCTGCCAAGACCGCCAAGAGCTGGAGCATCTAGGTTCGCCATCCGCTGTATCTTGGTGGTGGTATCGGCGGCGCTCATTGTCTGCCATCTGCCCTGCCTGATTTCATGGAAGGCTATTGAACGCCCTCCGTCGCCAAGTCTTCCCTCCGCCGGTGCTGTCCCACGCTGTTCCCGAGGTGTGGATGAAAGAGCGATGCCGCCTGCCCGCCTCGAGTTGTTACTGATTGCCAAATGGGCGGTGGTTGTGTCTCCACAGCCTGGCGTCTGCCGATCTCCTCGCCATGCTGACAGCGCTCTTCATCCCGCCCCGGACCCAGCAACCTCCTCACCTTCGTGGCCCGGTGGGCGCTCTCGCGAAAATGCATCTTTCCGCTCGGAGGCCCGCATCACCTCGGCGTTGGCGATGTAGCACGCCGCCACCAAGTCCGCGGGCATGGTGAAGCTGTGCCATACTTGTCGCTCATGAAGGAGCCGCTCTTCCACTGGGGCTCCGTGACCTTTCTGCTGCTGTACGACTTATCGTGGCGATGCCGCCGCTAACATGAGTTGCCTCTCGTGGTGGAATCGTTTTCGCAGCCATATTTTGGCGGCCGGGCCGGGTCCCCCAACAACCACCCGCTCTTTCCACACCACCACCGCCTGGGTTTTGACCCCGTGGTAAATATTGGCCGCGTGACAGCTATTACATCCACACGGCCCAGGTGCTCTCAAGGGTGACACGCTTGGGCCAGCCATTCCCGAGCCTGCTTACTGCAACACGACGTTGGTCTCTTCTACAACAATCCGTTTCCTCCGACCCACGTGCTTCTGGCAGTCCTGTCTACTCGCCAAATTCAACAGTGAAGACCACACATCTCTTCTCCCTCAATATGAGGTGCGAAATTGCCCCCAGCGTGTACCGGCACATCGTGAACCTGCTAGATCAGAGCCCGGTCATTCGGGTAATGGCAGAGGGGCCCTGCAACGAATCCGTGGCTTTGCACGAGACGGAACCGCTCTTTGCGAGAGGTGATGCGATCTCTGAGCTCTACTCTGATGCGCTAGAGGTGGCCAAGCTGGGCGCCAGCCACCACATCAAGATACACTGAATGGTTCGCGGGCGTAGATGGGCTCCGCTAGGAGACCGCCAAGGCCCCTAACACCAACATTGAGTTGATCATGTTCGCTTCTAACTCAGTCCTACCCAGTACCTAGCTTGGCTGAGGAGCAAGACTATAAACTCTGCGACAAAAATGTGCACCCGTTGGTAAAGACATCCGCAGTGGGCGTTTTGACGAGAAGGCTCTCATAAAGAAAATAAGTATGCCGCTTGCTGCTCCATTGACTTGCACCATGTGTTAATCCGTCCACAGTCGACAAGAATGGATGTACGGTGGCCTCCGGTGTGGGCGCTTCGAGCAGATGCAAAATTGGTGGTGAGCGTAATTATGGGTCCCTGCGTATTTCCGAGTCTGTGACTTGGATATATATCCATGGCGATCGGCAAATTTTTCACGCCATCTAACTTTTAATTCTTCCCGATATAGTTATAATGGTACGTTGAACTAAGACGTTGGACACTCTGCATATCTTCTCTAGTTGTGCATTAAGGAGTGATTCCACTTGCTGGATCAAGTCTTTGACTTGTATCGTACTCAGACTTGTGATTGCAAAGTGCATTCACTTCTTGGTGCACAGGCTGAGTAAATGAGCTCCTGGTGAGTTTAATTTACTGTAGAGTAAGGAATTTAAGGAATGTTCGTTGACAGTTTATCTGGAGAACACCGTAACTAACTACTCAATGACACAGCCTGCCAAGAAAGTTGCTCCAGCCCCATTAGCCTCCAAATCCATTGGAAAGGCTGCTCCCAAAAACCCTCTCTTTGAGTCCACTCCCAAGAACTTCGGCATTGGTCAAGACATCCAACCCAAGAGAAACTTGTCTAGATTCGTCAAGTGGCCCGAATACGTAAGATTGCAAAGACAAAAGAAGATTTTGTCTTTGAGATTGAAGGTTCCTCCTGCAATTGCCCAGTTTCAAAACACCTTGGACAAGAACACCGCCACCCAGGCTTTCCAGTTGTTCAACAAGTACAGACCTGAGACCGTGGCTGAAAAGAAGGAAAGATTGACCAAGGAAGCTGCTGCCATTGCTGAAGGAAAGAAGGCCCACGACGTTTCTCCCAAGCCTGTTGTCGTCAAGTACGGATTAAATCATGTTGTTTCTTTGATTGAGAACAAGAAGGCTAAGTTGGTCTTGATTGCCAATGATGTGGATCCTATTGAGTTGGTTATTTTCTTACCTGCTTTGTGTAGAAAGATGGGTGTTCCATATGCCATTGTCAAGGGTAAGGCCAGATTGGGAACCTTGGTTCACAAGAAGACCTCCGCCGTCGCTGCCTTGACCGAGGTGTCTTCTGCCGACGAGGCTGAATTGGCCAAGTTGGTTTCTACTATCAACGCTAACTTCATCGAGAAGTACGAGGATTCTAGAAGACACTGGGGTGGTGGTATTATGGGCTCCAAGGCAAACGACAAGAAGGCCAAGAAGACTCAAAACCTCGATGTCGAAGCTAAGTAATGCTATGTACAATATCCACGTCTCGTTCACGATTTATGCCGTAGCTATGGTCGCTTTGACTAGCCGTCCTCACCAGTCGCTGGGGACGCCATGCCTTCACCATAATTCGCGCTAGGGCTGGAGCCCTGCGCACGTGTCGCGCGCTTTGAAAAAATTTCCACTGTCCACTGCCCGCACCTACCTAAGAAAAAACCATTTTTTAGATTTCACTTCCTTAACCAACAAAGGTATGTCGTTGAAGGCTAAGGCCACCAACAATCCAGACCCAGAATCGTCATAAGCAGTCCTCCACATCCTAGTCCTGTGATTCCCTTGCTTGATGAAGCCACTTTTGTTTTGAAAAGCCTCTTTAGAAGCTGAAGCACCGAAGTTGCTCATCATGTCCACTTGTACGCCATCTCTTTTGCCTGTTTCCTCCCCTACCAAGCTCAAAGACACTCACATACCCCGATTAATGTACCCATTTCTCCCGGGTGAGAACATTGCATGACAACTCTGGGTCCACTGTCACCTCGTGTCACATATACTAACATCTAGATGTCTAAGTCTAAGAACCACACCGCCCACAACCAAACCAAGAAGGCTCACAAAAACGGTATTAAGAAGCCAAAGACTTACAAGTACCCTTCTTTGAAGGGTGTTGACGCCAAGTTCCGTCGTAACCACAAATACGCTTTGCACGGTACTGCCAGAGCTTTGAAGGCCAAGGCTGGTGCTGCTTAAATGTAATGAAATTCTAGTTTCATTATTGTACAATCATAGTTTCATACTCATTTAAGTAACTGTCTAATAAAGTTCCAAAGACTGAAAGTAGAAGCTTCTACCGGGCATTTGCTCTCAAGGAAGGACTTCTGGTGCACGGGTGTATTTATAGGGTTGCAAAAACCCCCTCCACCCACATTTTTCTTTTACCACCCTCTCCCATGTCGTCAGCCCTTGTATCTGAAAGCACTAAGCCAGTCAGAGTGTACATATCCAACCTCAACTACTTCACTTCTGAAGACGAGCTCGAAGATTTTCTCAGCGATTTCCACGTGTATGCTAAATAATTGAATTTGCTACCTATCATTTACCTAACCTTTTAGTATCAATGTTCTCATTCCCAGTTATACGGTTAGATTCTCTCGGAGTGGTGGATACAAGCCACTAGGAATTGCATACGTTGAGTTTGAAACCATGGAACAAGCCCAGAGTGCCATTGATGCATTGCACAACACCGAGTTCAAAAACCGCCGCATCCAACTTCGCCTCCATGTTCCATACGTCCCCAAGGAAAGACAGATACCAAGTGTCAGGGTAGTGCCAAAGAAAGCGGCCCCTGAGCAACTTTCATCGAAGGAAGACAAATTGGTCACAGACAAGTACTCTTCTGACACCATCTTCATTTCGCGTGTACCGGGAAATGTTAATGACAATGATATCAGGCAGTTTTGTGAAGGGTTTGACGTCAAAGAAATCTTTTATGTCAACCATCCGCAAGGAAGAGGCCCCGGGCTCTTTCGAAGGAAAAGCCGATCGGTTTATGTTGTGTTCGACTTGAACAATGTGTCGTTGGATTCCATCGTCGAAGCTGTCGCTGACCGGCCTTTGGCAGGGCGTAAGTTTCACGTGGTGAAATCGTTTCTGGACCGGGCCAAGCAGGTGAAGGAAACCAACCGCAAGTCAATCCTCACGGAGCCGAAGCCAAAAGAACCAGAGCCGCACCCCCCCGTCGTGGCCGAGGAGCCAGCAGATGTCAAGGCCATCGAGGATGTCGCAGAGCGTGTCGCAGAGCAAATTGGGGCCAACTAGGCCCCCGGAAGTAGTCTTCTGTATTAAGTATATCATCAAAGGCACGCCGACTCCCAAATTGTTTTCGTCGCCAGCCCTAGGTCCCTACTCTGTGGGATGCGTGTAGTGTAGTCAACTACCTCACAAACTTCAGCCTGGCCCTATGGCACTCGCTCACAAATGCCTACACTAGTTCTTTCTGTCTCACGTTACTACCAATAACATACCTATTTTATACATTAATAAGTTATCAAGTAGATCAGTCTTGAGTCTTTTGAGTACCACGTAACAAACCGGTTCTTCTGGCGGCAATGAGACCAGCCTTTTGACCAGCGACGGCACCTCTGGAGATAGTAGAAGCCTTACCAATATGTTGATGGTTACCACCACCGTGAGGGTGATCAACTGGGTTCATGGCAACACCTCTAGTCTTTGGCCAAGAGTTTCTCTTAACCTTGTACTTGTGGAAAGCTCTACCAGCCTTCAACAATGGCTTATCGATTCTACCACCACCAGCAACAACACCAATAACACCTCTGGCATCGGAGTTGAGAACCTTCTTGGCACCAGATGGCAACTTGACTCTGGTCTTACCTTCGTCTGGGTTGTGGCCAATAATGATAACGTAGTTACCAGAAGTTCTACCTAAAGCACCTCTGTCACCAACCTTTTCTTCAACATTGGAAACAATGGTACCTTCTGGCAAGGAAGACAAAGGAAGAATGTTACCAACATTGAGAGAAGCCTTCTTACCGGCGTAAATGAATTGACCGGTGTAGACACCTTCGTTGGCAATGAAGGTTTCCTCTCTCAACTTGTACTTGTAAGGATCACGGAAAACAACCTTGGCCAATGGAGCTCCTCTACCTGGATCGTGGATGATTTGCTTGACAATACCACGGATGTAACCGTGACGTTCAGCGTAATCGAGGGTTCTAAGCTTGGCAGCACCCTTTCTCAATCTGGTGTGAGAGGTGAAGATGGAACCAGCACCCTTTCTCTGGTTGCGAATAACTCTACCTGAACTGTTAGTATTGGAGTTGATGTAGTTGAATTATCGTCGTCATAATCTTCATCATTCATGCGGGAGGAATCTTTTAACATATTCAGTGCTAGCACTAATCCATCGGCTTCTGTTTGTATTCTGACGTGTAATGGACTGTGTCATGTTGGCTGGATTCATTCACACATGGAATTTGTGATGATTAGGACTGTGGTAACATACCCATTCTTGATGTTTGGCTTTATGAAAAAGGTTCAAACAGAACTAACGAATATCAAGCGCTATTTTCCAGGCCCGCTGCGCACAGTGGGAGGTTGCGTATGGAGAAAATTTTCAGAGAGCATCGGGGCCCGCGCGCTTAGGGCATAAGCCCTATGCACGTGACATGGCTGCAACTGCCGGCTATGGTATACCAGGAGCCTTCGCCACGACTACTAGTGATAGCCAGTGGGTGCTACGGGCGTTACTAACAAAACATTTATCTAAAAAAAATTACCAGATGAAGCTACCCGGCATTACGAGCTGTGACTCTCTGTACTTAGCCTTTTCGGCGTCAGACACATCATTAGAGGTTACTCTACTAGACAATGCCTTGATCTCTCTGCCGTTTTGATCGGTGGCAATGCCTGTCTGAGCATCGATAATGAGTTTTTCAGTGCCTGATGGCAAGAGACTTGGAGCAGCTCCAAGAATCTTGATTTTTTCGTGCTTGATGGCCTTACTCTCGCTTTCTGAAGAAGCTCCAGTCACCTCAATAGGGAACGAGAAGGTGATTCTGCCTCCACCTCTGCTGCTTTGTCCTCTAATAAAGGCTCCTTCTGGAGTGTGCTTGGGCACGTGAGAAGCGTTCCTCTCATGGCCAGCGGCAGCGGCTCCACCGACTCCGGCAGCTCCAGCTGCCCCAACTGCAGCTGCAGCACCCTTCACGGCACTGGAGGACGGATTGCCACTGGTCTGGGAACCGCTGGTCTTGGAACCACTAGTCTTGGAACCACTAGTCTTGGAACCACTAGAGCCTGCCAATGCTCCAGATTGGCCAAATATCTGCTGGCCCTTTTCGTTGTACACGTTTCCTTGCTTTGCATCAACATTTAACTCCTTCGTGTTGGCAAGGGTCTCGGGCTGCGAACTCAACTGGTGAACGGCGTCCTTGGCAATTTTTTCGGCTGCTTGAGGATTCTTTGTTCCCCGTACGGTAACAGGAATGCTACCGGCGGCCCCGCTCTTGGAGCTACTGGAATCAGAATAACCACCGCTGACACCGTGTGCACCGCTACTGGTATCGGGGACGTCAGAAGGAACGTTCCCTAACGTTCCGTCGTGGGCCGCTTCCTCCAAGTTCTCCTGGGCCACCTTGTGCTGAGAGTTCAACTCCTTGCGGTCGTTCTTCTCGGAAGCACTGTAGGCGCCATAACCCAACGCAGCGGCACCGGCTGCGCCAGCGGATGCAATTGCGGCCTTTGCTCCGGATCCATGGCTAGCTGACTTGGAGCCAGTGGGCGACGAACCGGATGTGCCAGCAAACTTGGTGCCAGAGTCACCAGTGTATTTGGACGACGTGGATCCAGACCCGCCAGCAACGCCAGCCGCAGAGCCCGAAGACCCACGTCCTGTCAGCTTCGAAGCGGTTGGCGACGAGGATGGACCGTCATTGTCCACCTTGTACACCTCCTTGGTTTCGGCGTTGATAACAAGCTTGCCGGAGCTGAGATCAACTCCTTGTTTGGCAAGGTCACGAGTGGCCTTCTCGGCAATCTTCGAGGCAGCAACACGGTCCTTAACGCCAATCACCTCCACAACCAATCCACTTTTCGCGGCAGACTTGGAGGCCGATGCATTTCCAGAGTCGTAGGCACCACGCTCAACGCCAGCTGCGTAGATTTCCTCTTCGTCTTCTGCAGACAACGATGTTCCAGCGGCCCCACTCTGGGCAGATGGATACAATGGTTCCTCATCTGGATCGTAAGACCCGGTCGTCTTCGTGTCCAACTTGGACTTGCTAACACCGACTGCAGCAGCCAATCCGCCGACGGTACCGATGACACCGGCTCCGTATCCACTGCTCGTGGCCTTACCGCTAGACGAGTTGGCTCCGACATTGTCTGAGGTGGAGCTACTGGCGTTTGATCCGTAATCTGAAGCTCCGCCACCGATCTTGTTGTCCGAAGCCCTGGATCCGTACTGCTCAGAAGAACCATACTCAGACGGGTACTTTTCGGAAGAACCGTACTTCTCGGAAGAACCGTACTTCTCGAAAGAACCGTACTTCTCGGAAGCTGCATTGTCGGAGGACTCCGTGGTAGATCCGCTTGTTCCCTTAGTGTCGAGTCTCGACTTGCTTAATCCAAGTGCAGCGGCAGTGGCGCCGACTCCAGCGGCTGCCAAGCCGCCCGCGGTTCCAATGATACCGGCACCGTAGCCAGAACTGGAAGACTTCAGGTCGGACGTAGTGCTCAGAGTTTTGTCGCTGTTAATGTCTTTGGAGGCCAGAAAATCATCAGTGTCCTTGCTGGTGTCGAGCTTTGACTTGTCAACGCCAAGAGCTGCAGCAGTAGCTCCGACTCCGGCGGCTGCAAGACCAGCACCGGTTCCGATTATTCCAGCACCGTAGCCGGTCTTGGAGCCAGACTTAGATGCGGACTGCACTCCTGAGTCGTAAGCTCCAGCTTCAACTCCCTTGGAGTAGGCTTCAGAGTTTTCCAGACCAGCGGCCACCTTCAGGCCTTCAGCGCCATAGCCAGTGTTGGCATTGCTTGATGCCTGTCCATCAGTGCTCGGGCCACTACTGGACGAGGTGCTCGATGACTGGCTTGGTGCACTGTTTGACTCCTTTTTGGTGTCAAGTTTGGACTTGCTGACACCAAGAGCAGCAGCAGTGGCTCCAACGCCCGCTGCTGTCAATCCAGTGGCAGTGCCAACCACACCAGCTCCGTATCCCGACTGTCCGGACGTAGACTTGCTGGAAGGTCCGGAAGTGGACGTGCTGGAAGAAGGTCCACCGCCATAGCTTGCATTCTCGCCGGTACTGTAACCGGCGTTTTCACTGGAGCTGCTAGTGGACTCTCCTTGTTTAGTACTCTTAGTGTCAAGTTTCGACTTGCTGACTCCAAGTGCAGCAGCAGTGGCGCCAACGCCAGCTGCTGCCAATCCACCGGCTGTACCTATCACACCAGCTCCGTATCCGGACCCCTTACTCTCCCCAGATGACTGAGTGTTGGTGGGGTCTTTCGTGGAGGAGTCAACGCTGTAGTGATACTTCTCACTGGGGGTGTCAGTGGGATAGTGGTACTTTTCACCAGGGTTCTCCTTGAAGTGGCTGAGCTTTGAGTCATTGGCCAGAAGGTTCTTGTTGGTGGTTGTGTTTTCTCTACCGCTACCATCTTTGTTGTAGCCGACAGCAGCAGCAGCAGCTCCCACACCAGCAGCCGCAAGACCAGCGCCGGTTCCGGTTATCCCAGCTCCATAGCCGGTACTTGAGGCAGACTTAGATGCGGACTGCACTCCCGAGTCATAGGCTCCAGAGTCGACTCCCTTGGAGTACGCCTCTGGGTTATCCAGGCCAGCGGCCACCTTCAGACCTTCTTTTCTGGAGGTAGTAGCGCTGGCGTCATGGTCTTCGTAGTCAGAGCTGGCGCTGGAGGAGGAAGAAGAGGAGGCGGCTGAGGTTTTAGAGCCCTTGGACTTCTTGCTCTTCTTGGCATCTAATCCAAGAGCTGCTCCACCGGCAGCACCAGCACCAGCGACGCCCTTGGTCTGGTTGGACAATGAGCCGCTCTTGCCTCCGGTACGAATGAACTCGCTCTGGTTGGAGTAGACCTCCGTTGGAACAGCCTGGACATCATCTTTGGTCGAAGCACCTTCGACATCCACGTCACCAAGAGGCTTCCCGTGGTGTGTCTTTTGGTCCTTGATGGAAGGATCAGCATCCTCTGCTATCTTGACAAGGTTTCGCTTTTCATTGGTAATTCCAATCTTCTTGTTGTGAGCAACAACGTCTGCTTCCGTCACATTGGGCTCAGAAGTTGTAGAGCTCTTGTTTTTGGCGTCGTTGCTGCTGGATGACGAAGTAGGAAGTCCTGGAACTGCCTGAACTCCATCATCACGGCTGTTATCAAGAGAATCTTCCGTCAACTTGGTACCCTTGTGAGCGGGGGCTTCCTTGACGTCGTCGAATTGCTTTTCTGCCTCTTCGATCAACGACTTGTCGGAGGTTTTGGCTGCTCCATATCCGACTGCTCCAGCGGCTGCTCCAACGGCTGCAGCCACGTACCCGGTGCTGGAGCCAGACTTCTCTGAAGACGTGTCCTCAGGAGTCTTCTTGCTTCCCCAAATGGAGCTGAGAATACCGCTTCGCTTCGGGCTGGGAGCCTCCTTGGCCAAGTCGTGCGTAGGAACAGTGTCCTTCTCACTGTCCTGATACTCTGGACCCTTAGTGATGCTCTTGTCAGCATCGGCCGAAGCGTCCTTTATGGAGCTCACGTCTTTGGTGGAGCTCACAGGCTCACTGATCGAGGTGGTCTGTGACTTGGGATCGGTGTCGGAGCTCTTGTAGGCACCATAGCCCACAGCAGCGGCAGCCGAACCCAAAACTCCTCCTAAGACACTCTTACTGGGCGAGGAAGAGCTGCTGGAGGTACTCTTAGAGTCAACAATCTTCTCGGAACCCTGCGACTTGCCAGAGTCATAAGCATCGTTGACGATGGTCTGTTCCTTATGGAACTTCTCCTTGCCAGCTTCGTAGGCTTCGTTAACCACTCCTTCCTGATACTCAGGTTGGGAGGTGGTGGCTTTGTAGCCCTCATAGCCAAAGGCACCGGCAGCAACAGCTCCAGCAGAAGCCACGGCTGCTTTAGCAGTGTCCAACACACCAGAGCTGGACTTGGTGGTGGAAGACTGTGAGTCGTCCAAGTCAAGATTGACATTGGCCTTACTCAAATATGTGGCATCCTGAGTGAGCTCGGGAGTGTCGGTGTAGGTGCCACGGGCCTTTTCGTCAGACTCAGAGCCCTTAAGGGCGTCAAATCCCAATGCACCGGCGGTGGCAGCTCCTGCTCCGAGGGCCAAGCCCTTGACACCGCCAACACCGCCATGGGAGGTGGCTGCGTCCGAGGACCCAGTGGTCTTTGGCTTTTCAATGACCTCGTAATCTTCAAACGAGCTGGACTGAGACTTAGATTGGCCAATGCCGGGAATGGAGTCAAAAACTCCACCCGACCTCTTGGGGCTCTTCAACCCCTGGGTGGAAGATGGCGATTTCTTGGCGCCAGTCTTACCAGCGTCGTAGGCACCGGACTTGACACCCTCGGCGTAGGCCGAGTCTTTGACAGTATCATCGTCCAGCTTCTTCAAGCCGACATACGCGGCGGCGGTGGCAGCAGCAGCAGCCAAACCACCTCCAGCGGCAGACAATCCCAATCCAGATGAACCAGTCGAACTAGAGACCTCCTTGCTAGAAGGCTCCTTGCTGGAGTCAAGCGGTTCCTTATAAAGGGCAGCCGTGGACGCATTGGAGTCGGCACCGGGGCCCGAGGTGTGAAGTTGATTAATTTCACGCTGGGTAGCGTTGATCTTCTGGTCTAAGGCACTGATTTCGTGGTCGTAGTCAAAGTCCTTGCTAGAAGGAGACGCTCCAGCATAATTGGAGGCATCCTTCTTGGTGTTGGGATCCAACGTGGAAAGCTGTACAAATGCAGAGGCAGGTACCTGGGGACTTCCAGGCAGTGACGTGGAATAGCCAGAGGGCTGGTTGGAGGAATATTCGCCCGTATGACCCACGGGTTGCGTCTGGTGGGCCGAGTAGCCCTCCACATTGTGATTCTTTTCCTTTTTCTTGTAGCCAAGTGCACCGGCGGCTGCGCCGGCGGCACCAGCTGCACCTGCAATGGCGGCATTGCGGGAACCAGAGCTCCCAGAGCCGCTGGAACCTTTAGTGGTGGGCAGAGTGGTGTTTTGCAGCTTGGCTGTGTTTGGCTGCAACGAGCCGTGGTAGGCGACGCCTGCGTTGGGAGATTGGGCGCGGCCAGCGGACGTTGCGTTGGCAGAAGCGTTGGGGTTGGGCGAGCCATAGGCTCCGGTGTAATTGGAATTAGACGACTTGGCAGAGTCGTAGTTGCCAGAGCTGGGTAAGTAGGCGCTCCCTGACGGTTGGGTGGCAGAATTGTAGGGTGCGCTGGACGGCTGCGAAGAGCCGTAGGCACCAGCATGGTACGAGTGGGCGTCAGATGGGCCAGAGGATCTGGAGGCAGATGATCCACGGGCTTCTTCCACAGCAGCATTCACACCAGAAGAATTGTAGGCAGACTTGTTTTCCTGGTGGGATTCTTTGGGATTCTTGTTGTCCTTGGCGATTGCGGAAGCAGCAGTTCCGCTCACAACAGCCACACCGCCGGCAATGGCGGCCTTGGTCTTGTTAGACGACTTCGACGAGTCTTTCTCGCCACGTGCCTTACCAGCATCGTAGGCCTGGTGTTCGATCTCCTCGACTTGCTTTTGTTGCTGCTCCTGCTGGTAGTATGCCGTAGGCTGCGTCTTGAGATGGGGATCGCGGTCAACCGTGGCCTGGGTGGCTTCGTCATGGGTGGAGGCGTCATGTCCGTAGACACCGCCCTGGGTGTCCTTGGGATCAAAGAAGAGCCCTGCCCCCTGCTTCCGCACGGCGTCGTTGCCGTAAGAAGGATGGGTGTTTTTGGCCAACGCCGACGAGTTCTTCTCGGTGGTGTCTTGCGTGTTGGTTTTGTAGTTGTCACCACGAACGGTTCCGTGGTAGTCGCCGTGTCCACCGGCAACCACAACCTCGCTTTCGGGCAGCTCCTGGCTTCCACGAGCGAGATCGGTAGGCTCCTTGGTGTTGGCAAAATCGCCACCCGTGTCCTTCTCCACCGGTTTTCGGTTGATCTTGGGAGGAACAGAGAGGATCCGCCCCGTGGAATTGGCGCTGATCACACGAACCAGGCGGTCCTGGTCAAATTTCGACTGTCCCTCGTGGTAAGCCTGTCTGATCACGTCGTTGTCAGACACGGTTCGAGAAGATGGGGAAGATGGGGTAGAAGTATCCTGGTGAGATTTGTGGTGGCCAAGGAATCCGTACCTGGAAACCTTATGGCCAGTCTCTTGCTCGGCCTTGCGCTGGCCTTCGATGTATGCCTGTGCAACCACACCATCATGGTCGTTCCACTCGTCACTCTTTTCGGTGGCTGAGGAAGGGGTCCGCGAGTGGGACCTGAACGGTTTCTTGAGTTTGCTAAAAAATCCCGACTTTTCTTCTGACATGATGAATTGACAATGGGTAAAGAAGAACAATTGGGTAGCTTACAAAAAAAATGGGCAACCGGAAGTAGTTATACTATGATGGAGGATTTTCTAATAAGGTGCCTAATTTCATCTGAGTGTTGCTGCACGTTTGCGACGCAACCACAGCAAGACACTTTTCTTTTGCTAGACAGTAGCAATGGGTTGCTTTAAGGGGAAAATTGCTGGCGACACTTCTTAAATGGCTGCCGCTACGAACGTGGTGGTTTACTTTCATATTTATTATCTAATGAGATGGTCTTCAGCGGGTCAATTGACTTCCCAACGGCAGCTATGCTTGGGCTTTCATGTCAGGCTGGCGCGTGGATGGCCCCCACACTGGAAATTTCACCTGCTCGCGCATTGTTGCATGCGAAAGAACGTGACGAGAGTTGGAAAAGAAGCTGATGACCTAATGACGTAAGGAATCCCCGACAATAGAAAATAGTCAGATGGCAGAGGCTAGTGGATGCTGGAGGACGCCAGGGGTGGTGCTGGTGTGGCGGGGAAAGCAATCGGGCGAGGAGGAAACGGGGAGTAGGCGGTCAGGTGACCAAGTGGCTGCGGGCTGGGGAATGGGACTAGGTAGACCCTGCCCAGCAGGCTGGGTGAGCTACAGAGCCTGAGATAATATATGCATTGGTGTGGCGGAATATGTGCGTTGGCGTGCCAGGGGGCGGGGCCAGCGTGCCAATGGGTCGGGACCAGTGTAGCTCGAGTCGCCGGCTCCAGAGGTCCAAGCGCCGGGGGCACGTCGGGGGAGGTCGGCGGATGCCAGGGACCACCGCCAGGGCATGCCGTGGGACGGGGGAGACGCGGGCCCAGAGGTCAGCGTAGGGCCGCCGGTGGTGCTGGCCGCATCGTGCGAGGTGGGACGCCCCCAGCTTGCCGCAGCTCGCCGTAGCTCGCCCTACTTATACTCGGGCACCTTGTTCACCTTGTTGTAAATCAATCGCGTCACCAACCACTCTAAACTCTCCCTAAGACCCAGATTCTCAAGCACAGACACCGGCAACAACTTGGAGTCGGTAGCCTCTAGCTCCGAAACCAACCGAATGAACACTCCGGTTTTTAGCGACACAAGATCAACTGCCTGCGGAAGATCCTGTTTATTGGCCATCATGAGAATCGGAACGTTCACGGTAGGTGTCGTGTTTCCGTCGTCGTCCTGCCACGACAGATGATGAGATATCTCAATGATTGTGTCATAGCACTCTTGAAACCTTTCAGTATCTGTCGAGTCGATAATGAAGATGATCCCATGACATGACCTAAAATATCGACTCCACATTCCTCGAAGCGATTTCTGGCCCCCCAAATCCCAGAACTTTAGGTTGATGTTGTTGAATTGTGACGAGAGTTGCAGATCCTGACTGGTTTCGAACTTGATTGTGGTTGTGTTTTGCCCGACTGTAGGCACAATTCGTCTCTGCTTGATAATTTCACTGGTGTCAGCCTCCAGCTTCTTTTTATCTGATCCGGGATAAAGCAACTTGACGTGCTCCAAGAACGTGGTTTTGCCGGCATTATCTAGCCCAAGAATCAATACATTGTACTGCTCCCGTTTGGTGTACTGGGTATAGAGTGATGAAGCAAGGTGGAACATGGCCCGGTTGTTGTCGGTGTGCGATTCAAGGTTTGGCTTGGCTTCCACTTGGGCCCGTGCAGTTGGCGGGCGAATTTCTCATCGCTTCCATACTTTTTTTTCTTACCTTTTTTTCTTTCTAAAGCTACCACTTTTTTTCTCTTTAGCTTCCTCCTTTCTTTTCCTTGGTTTCCACCATTTCTTTGTGCTTAAGGTTCAACTAGTATGTGCCATTATGATGATTTTTTGATAGGGACAACTGACCCTCATGAAGATAGTTGTCTTTGATAGTAGAATTCCTGAGTGGTACTAACTCCAGCGTTCGTTGTCTTTCCGTGTCTAATAGTGTCTAATAGTGTCCGTGTATGTGTGCCCGTGTGTCCGCTGTGTCCGTGGCCATCCTGTACTCTGGCCTATACTGTGGCAAGGCTGTGCTTGCCGCCGAATGTAGTTGAGCATCTAGCGGGGCCGACCACGTCCGTCGGTGGGTCGTGATTTCGTCGGAGCTAGCCTTCTCCCGACCCTAGTCCCCGATTATGCCCTCCGGCTCGATTCCACACTTCGGTGTGTCCCCGACGTGCTTCGCTCGTCCCTCTTCTTCTCTTCGCATCTTTCCAACCGCCGTACCCACTCGGTGCGGTGACTCGCTCTGGTCACCGTTGGCCTGTCACCTGTAGCGCGTCGCCCCTGTTATTTTTAGCCCACTACTTATTCCTCTACTCCTCCATCATGTCATTCAAATTCCCTTCCTTTGATCTTAAGGCTCTCCAGGAGTCGTTGCCTAAGGTAGATCTTGACAACATCACCAAGAGTCTCAGCACTTCTGGTAAGACCGTCCAAAACTATTCTGATCAACTCAAAGAATCTCTTACCCCCCTTACCAACAAAACCACCCAATTAATCTCTAGTCAATTACAACAAGTCCAGCAGTTAGCCGCCACCCACACCAACTCTAACATCGAAATCAGTGAGTTGCCCGCCGACTACTTACAGTTGGAAAACCACTGTGATGTTTTGCTCAAGTTATACACCGACCTCATTCATTTCTCCAATGAAACCTACGGGAAGGTTAGCTACGACTATCCTCCTGGAAACTACGCTTTGACCAAGATCAGAGACGCCAATGTGGGCTCTGTGATTGGTTCGAAGTTCAACCAATTGAAGAATGTTTCATCTCCTCAGGAGTTAGAAAAGATCCTCTTGGGTTCCGCGGAGGAAGAGCCCGTCAACATCCAGACCACCTCCTCCAAGCTTCCAAAGACGTTGTTTGGACAGTTGTCCGCCATCACCGCTAAGCACGGTGAAGAATTGAAAGACTCCAACGACTCTTTGTCTTTTGCCCTTTTGCAAGTTTCCTCTACGTACCTTGAAGTTGCCAGCGCTCGTTTGGAGCAAGATGAAAAGGTGATGACGGATCTCAATCATCAATTGGTCACTACATTGAACGAACAGTTCATCAAGGTCAACGAGTTGAGAAAGAAGGTTTACAGTGCCCGGTCCGAGTTCGACTATATCAGGTCCAAGAGCTCGGCTGACGAGGAAGAAGAGAACGAGGAACTAATTGCCAAGGAAGACGAGTTGGTCAGTGCTACCGAGGTTGCAGTGACCGAAATGAAGAAGTTGTTGAAGCCTTCCAAGAACGTTAATTTGATCAAGGTGTTTGTGGCTGCTCAGAGAGACTACTTCGAGCTGGCGGCCAAGAAGTTGTCGGCATTGTCTGAGAGCTTGGACAAGATCGAAGTTGACGACGAGGACTACGAATAGTTCGGCGATTATTGTTATATTTAATACTCATGTTATTTCGATTGGCTCCGGGGCTGTTGTCTTGTCGTGATCGTCTCGCCTCATTTCGCATACTTAGGCCGTCGCCTACTGTTATATCCAACACTTGTGTTCTTTAGTTGATTATTTTGCCGTCTGGCTCGACTGACCTCACAATCTCGGCTGTTGCCTCTGGTGAAGATGTAGCAGCTCCGTAAACGTCTCAAGCTCCTCAAAGACGACACATAGATAGCGTTTTCCCACTCCTTTGCTAAAGTCTCGTTGGTGTATCCTTCAAGAAGAGAATACCGCTCAAAGTTCTCCATTCGAGGGGCACAAATGGCATGGAGTCGGAGTAGTGATGTTTACTTCGAGTCTTCTCTACTTCTGAGGTTTCTTCTGAGGTCATGGTTGCGAAAGCGAGATACCCTTTTTTCCACCAATAGGCCACACGCTTATTCCTGTGAGCGGAATGAAGCTGAGTGCAATGTGTAATCAATCAGTTGGCACTGGTCTCCAGCCCTATGCAGAGAGCTGGATTGTGCTATTGACTACTTCTGGATTTATTCTGAAAATGTATTGAGCTTTGGCAGCTCAACCCGTTGGTAGTGCAGGTAACAATCCTACCAGCTCTTTCAGACTACTCATCATGGACAAGAGAATCACCCTGGGAAAATCTTCCTTGGTGGAGCCCATTATCCGGCACCGTGTTCTAGACTCCATTTTCTACAAACAGCACCTCTACCTCACTAATGAACAGACCTTGCTCCCCGTCATCACCCAGCACGTTGCCTACGTAGGCGGAACAGACTCCATAGGACGACCTTCTCCATTTTTGGCGTGCTTGGTCCGGATGCTCGAGCTAGAGCCCCCCAAGGACTTCATTGCTGTATATCTTAACCAATTGGGATACAACGAGTTCAAGTACTTGACAGCGTTGACGCTTCTATACATCCGAATGGTGTACCCGCCGCACGAGGTGTACCTCATTCACGATGAGTACATCAAAGACTACCGGAAATTACGAACCAAGCTCAAGAATCCCTCCTTCAACGAGCAGAACCTTCCCATCCACTACTCGCTTACCTACATGGATGAGTGGGTGGACCAGCTCGTGAGCCAGGAGCGAGTGTGTGATATTGTGCTCCCCCGATTAACTAATCGGCTGGTTTTGGTAGAAAGGGGATTGGTGGCGCCACGAGCGTATCTCGATGACATAGACACCTCCAACGTTTCCAATAGTGGCTCCGGCAGCGACTCGGACAGTTTCGTGTCGGACAGCGATTAGTGGCGGCCTTCACATACCGGCGTGGGCTCACCATCAGCCTTCCTCAACGCCCCTCGCGGGGTACGTCGTTTGACTCGAACTTCCGCTTGCCCGTAGTAGATGCTCTTCAGTATCTGCTCCTCTTGTCCTCTCCGTCTCTGGAGCCGCTCTGCAGCCCTTCATTTCTTGTGTATAATATCTCGTCTTAGACCGGCCCCTAATGACATCACCCATCCCGGCGCGCATGGTACCTGAAATCAAAACTTTTGTCAACTAGTAGTTGTTTTTGAGCCATTTTCCCATGGCCATAACTACGCTAAATCCTAACGATGTGGGTGATCATCACTCTTCCAAGACGAAGGTCATCTTCATCGTGATTTTGTTCTTCTTCTCCTTGCTAACATTTATCTGTCAGACGGAGTTCACGTCCCAGGTGTACCAGTTGGGCTTTAGCGAACCACTTGTGCTCCTTCTCGTCACCCACGGATCGTGGTGGCTCCTCTGGCCTTCTCAGGCCATCATCATTTCCCTCTTGAGAACGTGGGGAAAGTGGAGGAAATCAAAGTCCCAGCAGAGAGTAGTTTTCGGCGACAGTACGGATCCTTCCAGTATCCAGTACCAGCGCTTAAACTCCACCGTGCCCCTCTTGGAGCAACAACCAGAAGCCACCGCTCAAGAGGGAATCCAGTTTTCGGTCAAGCATGTCGACTACTGGGTCTATTTCAAAAAATGCATAGTAAAGCAATTCCACAACGTCTATCACACCTCTATTTTGGTCTACGAAGCCAACGTTAACGATGACCGGCTGACAGAGAATATTAACCAGCTCATTGATAATAACCCCCGGATATCAAACACTAGCTCCATACTGGATTGTATATCTAGTTGTCTCAAGACTCCCGCCATGAAATATCTTATCATCAAGTGTTGGTGGATTTCGATTGTTCTCACCGTTGCAGGTACAACGTGGTATGCCGCTATGTCAATGACCTATGCTGCAGACGTAACGGCTATCTATAACTGTTCAGCATTCACTGCGTATGCATTCGCTATTCCCATTTTGAACGAAAAATTTTCCTGGTTGAAGGCTAGCTCAGTGGTGATTGCCCTCGCGGGGGTATTTATTGTGGCCTACTCAGGAGAAGGCGACTCGTCCAAGGAAGATGCCAACACCGAGGAGCAAGTATATCCCTACCGTTTCTGGGGAAATTTACTTATCTTAGCGGGTGCCATTCTTTATGGTTACTATGAGGTTATCTACAAGAAGTACACCTGTATTCCTGACCATCTTTCTAAGATCATCACTCCTAGACGCCAGCTCACGTTTGCGAACTTTGTGATGGTGTGGTTGGGTGGCTTTTCGTGTGTCATTCTCTTTGTCACTATCGTGTTTGCCCAAATGTTCCACATTCACGATTTCCAGCTTATCAAAGGCGACGCCGCTGATGGACACCACATGCTAATTTGGTTTTATGTCGCTGGGTCCATTGTTTCCAATCTCCTCTTTAGTGCTTCTTTCCTCTCGTTGATGGCGTTGACGTCGCCGGTGTTGTCGTCAGTGAGCTCTTTGCTTACCATCTTCTTGATCGGGGTGGTGGAATGGGTGTTGTTTGGAAATGCCTTGAGCGCCCAGCAGCTCATTGGAGATCTCTTGGTGATTGTCGGTTTCTCTATTCTCACCATAGCTTCGTGGAACGACATCAGTGAGGGTAAAGACGACGACGAGGTTGAGACCGTCAGTACTCTTTCCTTTGCCATCAGTACTGACGGTTAAAGGGCGATCTACAATGTCGACGCTTTACAAATATGAATGGCAGCACAACCTTTTGATCCTCTGGCACGCCGCCTTATTGGTACTTTCCTGTTCCCAAAGGGAGTTTTAGACATGGCTCTTTCAACCAATAAACGCTAGTCGGTACTAGCCAACTAGGAGGAACTATTACAGCGCTTAAGGTCATTCATCATTATTCTATTCATGTAAAAGCCACGTACAAAAGTAGTGAATAAAGCTGAAAACAGAAGAAAAAAAATCATTCATTCGTGAGTGTCTGGCGACGTCTTCTTTTACATGTATCTATACATGTAAGAGAGTCATGAAAGACCAGTTGAAGCTTGTTGTAGGCACAATCAAGGACTTCCAAGCTAGGAACCACTGAGTCAAGTTGAACATTTAACAAGCAGATGCAGGTATTGTTATCGTGAAACTCATATATCACGAGTCTCTTGTCGAGAGTGGAAGCAATCAAAAAGAACGGCTCGAATCTTGACACTGTGCTTGCACGACTGCTCTTTAACTTCTCAGGTCCTATAATTAGCTTCATGGCCATGCAAGGACCAAAGTCCAAGTTGTCGTAGAAATTGACAACTGCGTATGATTCAAGGTCAATTACTCCCACCTTTGCCATTGAATCCGTGTAGAGTAGGTATCTCTGATTGAAAGTACAGACATTGATGATTGGAAACTGGGAAAGGTGTAATGTTTTGACCGGATATTTGTCCCTTTTGGTGTCATAGATTGCAAGCATTCCAAACTGGGATCCACACGCCACCAATCCACGCTGGTCCAAGTTGCAAATCGAAACAAACCAATTGATGAGAACATCAAAGGGAGATGCCTTGTAGATAAAGTCCTCGGTTCGGGACAAGGAAATGAACTTTGGTACCAACTTCAGACGTGACTGGAGAGGACTAGCTCTTCTCGAAAGACGTCTTCTCTCGTGATTGCCAAAACTCAAGTTAATGGTCGACTGAAGCTCGCTCAGGAGCACGTAAATGTCCTCATTTATCTGAGCAAGTAGATTAGGAACGCTGTTGCTCAATTCCACGTCGTAAATCTTGAGTTCGTTATTCTTACCTGTGGCAAACACTTTGACTTTGTCATTGCCAATGGGTTTGAGGCAAAGTGCCAGAACCGGGCCGTCAATCATGTAGACCTTGTAGCTTTCGTCTGCGTCGTCATTAACCAAATCTCGCAAAATGAGCTTGCCTCCGCTCGAGCAGCTGTACAAGAATTGATCCCTGATGAAACCTATACTGACGATTTCATCACTGGAGCTGTTATTTGAGTTTTTCCACTCTTTAAACAACTTGTAGTTCTTTTTGTTGCTGCTCTGTTCCATACAATTATCTTCGTACAATTGAATAAGCCCGCATGACCTGGCAATGGCTAGATATTTCTTCCTTTGGAAGGAAAACGTAATGACTTTTTGAATGTAATTCTTCCTTCCCTCGGCACAGAACTCAGGCTTGTTCTTAATGACGATTGAGGTACCAATTCTCTTGATCCGAAGTACTAGCCGTTAGTAAGAGCTTCTTTTCTTTTGTGGGCGGATTCCAGTACGCCACAACGCAATGGTATCACATACCTCTCAAGCTACCGGTGGTCTGAGCCGATAGAAGGAGATCTACGGACATCTCCTGGAGTTTGTGAAAAGGACGAGTGAGGGGTTAGCGAGATTATCCCTCTAGAGCACCCGTACACCGTTATATAGTGTGGGGTGTCCGCAAACGGAAATGGGGCTGGAAGTGGGCCCACACAAGCGGGAGCGCAAGCGGCTACGAGGAGAGTCCGGATGGGTACGTCGGCTAGTGTATGAAGATGTAGGTGATGCTATTCTAAATTGTAGAGTTTCCTCCTCGGAGTGGTTTCACGATGCGAAGATTAAGGCCAATTTTGGGGGACTGGGGGCTGGAAATTGAAAGCTTTCTTTCCCTTGGGGTAGTGTTGTAGATGTTGTTATTGACCGTCAACACTTGCTCGACGACCTGACCTGGCGACAGGTCAATCAACGAGGCAACGTTTCCCAGATGCTCCAATGGCTCTTTGATGCCGTCTTCGATGATCGAGGTAGATATGACGGCGTTGGAGCTGCCATTGAGCTTCTGGGAGTCCAATCTCTCTCGAAGAAACTCAAGCTTGTTGGAGAAATTGGTGCTCTCGTTAATGACTTGTGCTTGTTGCGAAGTAAGTGACTGCTTGAGTTGCTCAATCTTGGCGTCGCGGGACTCAATGATCTTCTCACTGATAAGGAGGTGCTTTCGGAGGTTGACGTTGATGAGCTCAACGTCGTTGAGCTTGTCGTTTAGCTTGTGAAGCGCGTTCTCGAGTTTGAATAGCTTCAGCTCCTCCTGGTGGACGCTCTTGACTGAGTCCATTTTCATCAGGAGAATTTTGGACTCGAGGTCCGCTATCTTGCGGTCCCGGCGCTCAATTTCGTCGTTGAGCACGGCAGACTTGGGCGGCGCTTGGAGAACAGGAATGGATGTAGGAAGTGGGGTGTGTATAGATGACGCGATGGATGAATGGACGGCGGAGGCATGCTTGGGGGTTCGAGGACTGGAAAGCGCGGGCTTGCGGAGCTGAAAGAGCTCTGACTCCAACGATGCAATGTAGCCTTGGTTCTTGTCGTTGAGCACCTCGAGCTGCGCTATGCGCTGCTTCAATTGACTGGCGCTGAGCTCGGTATTGACGTGTACGTTGTTTCTGATCTTCTTGGCACGCGAACCAAATCGAAGCGTGGATAGAGTCTCTGGCTCGTGGAGAGCAGACGGAGAGCAGTTGATAATTAGAGTAGTTCGAGAATTGCCGCCAAGCGACTCTTGTAGAATCCTTGTGAGCTTTGAATCCCGGTAGGGGATGTGAGTTGACCGTCCGTCCGTCAAGGAGTTGATGACGAGACCCAATACCGAAAGGGAGCTGTTGATTTTCTTCGCCTCCTCGAAAACCTGGCCCATCGCCCCTGTCTTGATGACCTTCTCGGATCCTGCCAAGTCCACCAAGAACAAGTTGCTTTTCTTGGTAGTGGTGGAAGACTTTTGCGAGAGCTTGATTTGGAAGATGGCATGCGAGCGAGACGACTCAAAGTTCATGTTAGTCGACGATACCTGTCTGTTCTTCAGTCCCTGGATGATGATCTGTTCTAGCTCCTTGGGAGACGACACGAATGCCTGCGACATGCCCTTGACGTGAACGCCGTTTTCTTTGTCCTCGTGGATGTGGTACGGCTTGGTCTCCTCGTAGTCAAGGAGGTCGTTGAGTTGCTCCATGTAGATCTCCATGTACGAAACGCCCACGGTGTACTCCACCTCGGATGATGTGCTGTTGATGTGATTAAAGATCTCGTGGGTTATTCGGGGAATCACCCCACGGTCTTCTCCGGGAGGCCCAAACATGGTGTAAGACTTCCCCGACCCGGTCTGACCATACGCAAGAACAGTGCCATTGTAGCCGTCCAAAAACGAATCGAGCGTCGGTTTCACGTAGTCGTACACCTGCTTCTGGGTGGACGAAGGAGAAAACACTCGATCAAACGTGAAGGTGCTGGAAAAGTCCTTTCCGTGAATGGCTACTGAATCATCAGCCTGGAACTCGGTGATGTCGGCCGCCGAAGCTTCTGACCGGGAGAGTGGACGAAATCGGCACACCACTTTGATATTTGTTTTCTCGCTCGAGCCGCTGCCTCGGGAAGGAGGAGTGGAGGTGCCAGACGGCAGGGAATGGGAATGATCCACAGATCGAAAAGGGGACTCGGAAAATATTCTCAGCTGGCGAAACAGCTGGCGCTTGGGAGTGGACATCCCGCTGGCGTGCATGGCGACAGGCGAATTTTGAACGATGAGGACTTGAGACTGTGGGCACCAGCTCGAGACGTGATATTGGCAGCGTAAAGAAGGATCGTGTTTTGAATTCCCTGGTGGATCACCAAGCCGATCTGCTGTATACAACATCCTGCACACAGTGCACGCGTCTGTAAACAAGATAAGCACGGCGGGACATTAGTGCCATGGGGCGCAAGAAGGAACGCCAGCGGGCCGCCTGCCCGTGGCGGTGAAGGAAGTTCGGTGACAGGCGCACATGGAGGGGAGAGGGAGGATACGACCGCCGTTGGGCGGATGGTGGGCACGGTAAACGCCGGCACGGCCGTCGGGGGCCCGCATACTCGGCGAGAGAAGCAGGTCGGGTTGGTTCGGGCGAGGAGACCTCCAGCGGCCGGGTCTTTGGTCTCGTGGAGCGCAGGCAACGGGGCACGGCTTTGGGCCCTGCTTAAGCGCTGGTTCCCAGCGCTGGGATCCTGCGGCTGGAGCCGGAGCTCGCAGAGATGGTGCGGCGCAACACCTCCACATCCGTACACCAGCCAACCTCAGTCGTCAGACCCAGGCGAAAATCTGTGCCAAAGAGGTCTATCTGGGCTGAAACTTTGTGGGTGGCACTCTAGCGTTTTTTTTGTCCCGCAGAGGCTTTCTGCTTGTCGCTGTGACCTCTGGGGGCTTAAATGGGCCGCCGTTGTTTTTGCATCTTCTCCAGATCGGAGCATCGCGAGGTTGCAACCTCTGCGCCCCAGAGTCAGGCCAGAGTCAGAGCACCTGCCTACTCCATCTACACCCCCGCCATTTGGCGTTTTGACACAACGGTGAGTGTCGGATCATATCTGAAGAGTGCTGTCTTCATTAGGTCCTCTTCACATGTACGCACCCGTGTCAGATTGTCCGTAGCTCCAGTCGATAGCCTTGACAGTATGAGTCATGAAAATTTTTCACATCTGACGTGGCCGCCAAAATATTACACGTGGGCACGTGACTATGGACTCATAAGTCGTTCACGTAAATTCCAACTTCACGGTAACTTGTTTTTTCCTAACCAATTTTCTTTCCACCATGAGTGCTCCTGAACAAATCGTTAACACTTTCCAAAGGGCCTTGAGTCTCTCCGGTAGCCCCAACGCTGTGTCTACTTCTCCAACTCAGTCCTACCTCAATCAGTACTTCCCCGGTGCCCCAGCTGCCAAGGCTTCCAAGGCGTTGAAGCCTTTCTCCACCGGAGATATTAAGATCTTGTTGTTAGAGAACGTCAACATCACCGCCATTAATATCTTCAAGAACCAGGGCTATCAAGTTGAGTTCTACAAGTCCTCGTTGCCAGAAGATGAATTGATTGAGAAAATCAAAGACGTCCACGCCATTGGTATCAGATCCAAGACCAAGTTGACAGAGAAGGTCTTGTCTCATGCCAAGAACCTTGTTGTCGTTGGGTGTTTCTGTATTGGTACCAACCAAGTTGACTTGGAATTCGCTGCCAAGAGTGGTATTGCTGTATTCAACTCTCCTTTCTCCAACTCCAGATCGGTGGCTGAGTTGGTGATTGCTGAAATCATTACTTTGGCAAGACAAATCGGAGACCGCTCCATTGAATTGCACACTGGTACTTGGAACAAGGTCTCGGCTAAATGCTGGGAAATCAGAGGTAAGACTCTTGGAATTGTGGGCTACGGTCACATTGGTTCTCAATTGTCGGTTCTTGCTGAAGCCATGGGTATGAATGTCATCTACTACGATGTGATGATGATCATGTCTCTTGGTAACTCTAAACAAGTTGAAACTCTCGACGAGTTGTTGAGCAAAGCAGACTTCATTACCCTCCATGTTCCTGCTACCGATGAAACCAAGAATCTCTTGTCCGCTCCTCAATTTGCCGCCATGAAGGATGGCGCTTATGTTATCAATGCTTCTAGAGGTACCGTGGTTGACATTCCTGCTTTGATCCAAGCTATGAGATCCGGCAAGATCGCTGGTGCTGCTCTTGATGTCTACCCATCTGAGCCTGCTAAGAATGGGGAAAATTTGTTCTCCAATGAACTCAACGAATGGGCTGATGATCTTACGTCTCTTAGAAATGTCATTCTTACTCCCCACATCGGTGGTTCCACTGAGGAGGCTCAATCTGCTATTGGTGTTGAAGTCGCCACTTCTTTGACCAAGTACATTAACGAAGGTAACTCTACCGGTGCCGTCAACTTCCCAGAAGTTTCTCTCAGAGACCTCGATCTTGATCAAGAGAACTCTGTCAGAGTGTTATACATCCATCAAAACGTTCCCGGTGTTTTGAAGACCGTTAACAATATCTTATCCAACCACAATATTGAAAAGCAATTTACCGACTCTAGAGGCGATGTTGCTTACCTCATGGCCGATATCTCCGAGGTTGACAATGCTGATATCAAGTCCTTATATGAACAATTGGAGCAAACCCCATACAAGATCGCAACCCGTTTATTGTATTAGGTATATAGAAAATTTACGTGCATGCTAAAACCGTCGGTCCAACCCCTTGGCGTTTGGGTCGACATTTGTCTCCGCTCGCTTCATATTGCCTCCATTGGGCCTACTCCGTCGCACCGTGCGGCCCCTCGTCGGCCCTCCGTCACTTCGCACCTGCTTGGTCCCCCGAAACGCGCCGTTGTCGCTGGGGTACGGGTGTTTTTTGAAGCTCGCCAACACTGGTGGCAACAACTCATTCTTCATTATGGCGCTTGTGTCAGCAGCTCCGTACCTTGCCCTTTTGAGTGAAGAAGATTACACTCTCAAACAATATGCATTGAAGTCTCTTAATGAAGTGGTTGATCAGTTATGGGCTGAAATTGCCAACAACATCACCGAATTAGAAGATTTGTATGAGGACCAAACATTTGAGAAAAGAACCTTGGTTGCGTTGATTATTTCCAAGGTTTACTACAACCTTGGTGATTTTGAAGCAAGTGTTAGGTATTCCTTGTTTGCTGAGAATGAATTTGACATTGAAGAGCAATCTCAATATATCGAAACCATTGTTTCTCAGTGTATCAGTCTCTACAGCTCGTTATCCCAAAAGAGATTTGCTGATGGCGAAACCGAAATTAACCCTCGTTTAACGGGTATTTTCGAAAAGATGGTGGAGAAGTGTATCAAGGAAGGCGAATTGAAGTTGGCATTGGGAATTCTGCTCGAAAGTTATCGTCTTGATATCGTTGAATCGATCCTTGCTCGCCAAGCCAAGGTGGATGAGGAAAACGCCATCAATCTTATCAACTATGTGCTTGTCTGTACCAATACTGTGATCAACAACCCTCAGTTCCGAGTCAAAGTTTTGAATGCGTTGATTGATCAATTATTGGTACTCAAGACTAATAAGGATTTTTTTAGCATTTTCAAGATCATTGTTCAGCTCAACGATTCCAGCCTCGCAGTCGACTTGTTCAAGAGACTTATTAGCGAGGGTGAGAAGCTTATTGCTTACCAAGGAGCATTTGATCTTGTGGGCACCGCTACTCAGGAGCTCCTCGATAATGTTATCAAGGGGTTGAAGGAGGAGGATGCGTTTGATGCCACCAATCCTGTTGTTTCCAGACTTCTTTACATTCTTAGTGGTGTTCCAACCTGTGACTTGGACATCACCTTCCTTTACAAGAACAACAACACAGACATCACCATTCTCAACAAGACCAAGAATCTTTTGGATGGACGTAGCTCCATTTTTCACAACGCTGTGACTTTTGCCAATGCATTTATGCATATTGGTACTACCGATGATTCGTTCTTCCGGAAGAATCTCGAGTGGTTGGGAAAAGCTACAAACTGGTCCAAGTTTTCTGCTACTGCTGCTTTGGGTGTTATCCACAAGGGTAATTTGTCTCAGGGACGCAACATCCTTAAGCCTTATCTTCCAGGATCCTCTGGTGCTGCCCATACCAAGGGTGGTTCGCTCTTTGCTCTTGGATTGATCTTTGCCGGCCACGGCAGGGAAACAATTGACTACTTGAAGTCATTTGTCGATGAACATGGTAACTCCAGTGGCTCAAACGATACTGAAGTTATGTTACATGGAGCTTGTTTGGGAGCTGGTGTGGCCGGAATGGCCTCCAACAGTGAGTCGCTTTACGAGTCCATCAAGGTTGTGTTATATTCTGATTCTGCCATTTCAGGCCAGGCGGCAGGTCTTGCCATGGGATTGATTATGTTGGGTTCAGGAAATGAAGAAGCTACCAGAGACATGTTCACATATGCCAAGGAAACTCAACATGAAAACATTATTCGTGGTTTGGCTATTGGTATTGCTCTCATCAACTACGGTAGAGAAGACTTTGCCAGCGGAGTAATTGACGACTTAATGAAGGAAGAAACCGCCATCCTTAGATACGGTGGTGTTTTTACCATTGCCTTGGCCTATGCAGGAACTGGCAACAACGGTGCCATCAAGAAACTTTTACATTATGCTGTGTCTGATCCATCCGATGATGTTAGAAGAGCTGCAGTAATGAGTTTGGGTTTCGTATTAATCCGCAACTACACGGCGACTCCTCAGATTGTTGAGTTGTTATCTCAAAGCCACAATCCCCATGTCCGCTATGGTGCTGCCTTGGCTTTGGGAATTTCCTGTGCTGGAAGAGCACTCCCCTCGGCTATTGAAGTGTTGGAGCCATTGACCAAGGATCCGGTTGATTTTGTCAGACAAGGAGCCATCGAAGCCACAGCAATGATTCTCATCCAACAAACTGAAAAGCTCAATTCCAAGGTCAAAACTTTCACCAAGTTGTACTCCAGTACCATTGAGAACAAACACGAAGATGCATTGGCCAAGTTTGGTGCTACCTTAGCTCAGGGTATCATTGATGCAGGAGGTAAGAACGTCACCATTAGCGTTGAGAATCCACAGACCAATACTTTGAATGTCAAAGCTATTGTGGGATTGGTTGTTTTCGCACAATCATGGTACTGGTTCCCATTGGCACACTTTTTGTCTTTATCATTCACACCAACCTCGGTAATCGCCGTGAAGGAAGATCTCAAGGCTCCTAAGTTTGATATTAACGTTCACACCAAGCCGGATCTTTTCTCATATCCTCCTAAGGTTGAAGAATCGAAAGAAAAACAAACTGATAAACTCACAACCGCTGTTCTTTCAACCACTGCCAAGGCCAAGGCCAGAGCCAAGAAAAAGAAGTTGGAGGCCGACGATGACAAGATGGAGATTGAGCAGCCTGTTGAGGAACCCAAGCAGGAAGAGGTGGTGGACGAAAAGAAGCCTCAGGAGAAGGAGGAAGAAGAAGATGATGATGATGAATCTGTGCGTTATACAAAGACTTCTTATAAGATCAGCAATTTATCGCGGGTTTTGCCAGCACAAGCGGCTTATGTGTCCTTCAATGACGAGAGATTTGTGCCAGTACGCAAATTTCGTGGAAGTGGAGGTATCATTGTTTTGCAAGATACCAAGCCAGACGAAAAGGTGAAGGTGATCAAGACTGTTAGACAGTTGAACATCACCGAAGCGCCAATGCCTGAGCCATTTATTCTTGAGGGAGATGATCTCGAGAAGTAAGTGCTAAATAAGTAAACAAATACATTGTCTGTGAAACGGGGAGCGATTATAACATTGTGTCTATGCAAAAGGGGTAGTAGAAAACGAAGCGTCACCCGTGCTTACACTTCGAAGGTGGCAGTCACAGGACGATGATCACTCATCAAGAAATTGTCATAAATCGAAGATAACACCTCGTGCTTGAGAATAGGAACACTGGAAGGGGCCCAAATAAAGTCAATGCTCTTTTCTCGTCTTCCCTTTTCAAAGCCGGTATCGGTACACTCGAACCCTCTTTTCTCTTTGCAGTTACAAGCGGTGTCCTTGAGCTCCTTCGAGAGCGTCTGATAAGCTTCTTCGTGCTTCTCACTATTGAAATCTCCACTGAGCAAACTGGTCCCGGAAGCTTGCTTCATAAGGGTGATGATTTGCTTTGACGAGTTCTCCCTGGCTTTCTTTCCCTTGTGGTCATAGTGGGTGTTGAAATAGTTCACCACCTTCCCCGAGCCTCGGTGCTTGACACTCACACAAGTAACAATTCTCTCGTAGGCAGCGTCCCAGCCCTTGCTGGGGCGGTGAGGAGTTTCGCCTAACCAAAGCGTTTGACTGCTAAGGAGCTCCCATTCGCTCTTCTTGTAGAGAATGGGGGCAAACTCTCCCTTCAGCTTACCATCGTCTCTTCCCACGCCGAAATGAGCCCAATCGGACCCTAAGAGCTGGAGAATGTCCTTGAGCTGGTTCTCCTTGACTTCCTGAAGTCCCACTAGCGTGGGGATGTTCTGAGACGTGGCATGTTTGATAGCGGCAACCACTCCCACTTTACGGCGAGACCACGGCTCTTCGTTTTCCTTTCTGTTTTTAGCGTCCTGGCGAATGTTGTGGCTGTATATCTGCACCTCCTGGGGAGGGAGCTTCGAATTCTCAGCGTGATTGGAGCCAAACTGCGTCGACTGTTTCTTGTTGTTGTGTTCCTTATACTTATCCTTGGCAATACTAAATGCCTTTCCGGCAAGTTTCTCTGCAAGTCCCATTATAGCACCTGGTTAAAGAATCTAGATGATAGAAGAATTTATACGCCGGAGGATCTAATCTGGGGTGCGCACCAGTGTGACCATCACAGCAACCGTTTCATGTGCAAACCCCGACGGGCAGAAATCTGGTAGATTGCGTGGGAGTTGCTGCCGAGCCCAGACAGGGCAAAGAAAAAATAACGGTGAAATACGTACGGGTGTTCGCTGTCTGGAAGCCCACCCGCAAAGGATGTCCGAGTGACTGGCGATTGGGTAGTACCGCCAGGCAATGACGTCGCAGGACCGACGTTCGCGGGGCCAGTCATTCGAGCTGGCCGGCCACCACTTAGTAGTTCCCCCGTTTGGTGCCAGCCGCAGTGCGAGCCGCCGGCGCTGGGGCCCCAATGGGTCGCCGTCGTGGCGTCAGCCCTGGCATTAAATTCTGCTATCCACGTCGACCCGTCCATTCGCACCGCCCGTTGCTCTCTCGCACGAGCCTTTGCCCTGGTCTCAGTTATCGTCGCCCCGTGTACCCCCCAGTCGCACTGGGCCTCTGCGTCGTCCGACCCGTTCTTGGCACCCTCGTCCCGCGTGACCGCGTGGGCCCGTCCCTCCCGAACATCATCCCTTTCGCGCAATCCTCCAGGGGCGGGGGAAGGTAATCTAAAAGTCTTTCCTTTTTTCACACATCCAACGCGTTCCATGGGAATCAATAATCCTATTCCAAGATCGCTCAAAAGCGAGTCAAGGTACGTAACTATTTAAGTCACCTTCTCTCGTTCCTTTCCCGGCCGACCGTGAGTGGTGGCGGAGTCTGAAAATTGTCATTGAATTATATTAACATGTTCTAGAAAAGCAGCTAAAGTTCTTGCGTCCTTTATCAAGCCAAATCAATTGGCAGGACCCGACCAAGTGATTCCACCAGATGTTCTCAAAAAGGCAAAGGGGTTGGCCATCATCACGGTTTTGAAGGCCGGTTTCCTTTTCTCTGGTAGAGCTGGCTCGGGAGTCATTGTGGCAAGACTTCCAGATGGCACCTGGTCTCCCCCGTCTGCAATTGTTACCGCGGGTGCCGGTGTAGGAGGACAGATTGGAGCTGAATTGACGGATTTCGTGTTTATTCTCAATTCGAAGTCGGCGGTTGATTCGTTTGCTCAAGCAGGTTCTATCACCTTAGGTGCTAATGTCTCGGTGGCTGCAGGACCTCTCGGAAGAAACGCTGAAGGTGCTGGTACGGCTTCCTTGAAGGCAGCATCCGCGGTTTTTGCCTACTCCAAGACCAAGGGTTTGTTTGCCGGAGTTTCGTTGGAAGGTTCGGCTATTGTGGAAAGAAGAGAAGCGAACCGAAAATTCTACGGTCCAAATTGTAAGGCAAGACACATTCTTGCCGGTAAGGTCGAAGCACCACCTGCTTGTGACACTCTTATGAGAGTATTGGAAAGTAGAGTCTTCAGTAACGTTCAAGGGGACGACTTCTATAATGATGACTATTATGATGACATCCCATCAACTTTCTCCGAATCTACTACCAACTCTCCCAGATCTTCCAACCGAGTGAGAAACATGGGCTCCAGAAGATATTCCGATGAGTACGGGTACTCTGATGAGGACTACTCCGACGGTGAGTCTCGCCGAAGACTGTCTAGGGCCACCGGTACTAGAACCAACTCCAAAAAACCGGCTTGGGAAGACGATATTTATGACAACAGACGAAGCGATGTGGATGATGTCAGTCGCCGTTTTTCCAATACCCGAATCTCTTCCAACGGCACGAATAGTCCATCTCGTCCTTCCTCCAGTAAGCCCAACTTCAACGGAGGTTCTTCGAAAATCCTGTCCAATCAAGCAATTGCTTTATACACATTTAAGGGTGAACAAAGCGGTGATTTGCCTTTCAATAAGGGGGATGTTATAGACATTATCAAGAAAACCGATACCACCGATGATTGGTGGACGGGTCGTAACAACGGTGCCACTGGTATTTTCCCTGCCAACTACGTGGAGTTGATATGATTTTTTTTCCCTCTGCCACGATGTACTAAATAAGTTATGATTGTTTTTGACATTTGTGTATTTTAAGATAAGATGTATATATGTATGCAACATCGACAAGTAATACATGCAATTTTCGAGCTGGAGATATCATTCCTTTTAGAAACAAAGTCTGGTTGGCTGCCAAAAGGGCTCAATCTTTAGAGCTGTGTTATAGATCATGACAATTGGAAAACCTCTGTAACGAAATGCCTTACCACTGCCTTGCCCTCTTCAAACAATGGGTCGTCGTGGCGAACAATTGCAGCAGCGTGGGTAGCCCGGGTGTTGCGAATGAGAACAGGGTACTTGTTCCAGCCAAGAGTGTTCAATTTTTCCACGATATACAGCTGAGAAGGAGACAAGTCGAGTTTAAATTCATCAGACTGACTGTCGGAGGCCACCTGGTTGGTAATGCTATAGTGATACTTCGTATAGGGCTCACTATTCATGGCATCGTATACAGACTCCACTACGGTATCCGCGCGGTCGTGTACGGTGTTGTCAAGAGTCTTGGTGAGAGACTGGAGATAGGAGGATTCATTGTCCTTCTTGGCTGTTACTTCCACAGAGTCGTCTTCAGAAATTGAGGCAGGAACACGGATGCTGTCTTGGGCTACGGCCTCTGTATCCTCATGAATGAGTTCATACAAGTTGATGAGACTGTTGGAGCTGTCGTTGAAGAAATCGTTTACTCTCCTGTTGAGCTTGATTCTCTGCACCACAGAAGAGCCAATCACCAAAAGTCCCCATATTGGAGTCCACACAATAAGGTTTCCCAAAACTTTCACCCAGTTGAGCTTCCGGTAGATGTAGTTGGACAAGGGCGACTTTTGGCTGAAGTCTTCAGATTCGTCTTGGGTGAGCACTTTCTGAAAGGTAACAGGCTTAGCAAAATCAACTACTGTCGGGGCGTAGCCATCGACGTAGTCAAGCTGGTAGGCACGAGGATCCTCGTTGACCATGGAGTGAAAGGGATCGTGGCAGTCGATGGCAGACGTGAACCAGCATGTTCTTTTGTCGTTGATAATGTTAGAGTATAGCGACCTGTACTTGAACTTTGCAAGACCTTGGAAAAACACAGATTGAGGTTCTGCCATCCACACAAGGAGCGGCAAGTTGTTGGTGTTTGAGGAAGAAAAGTTTCGAGAGGCAGAGATCAACTTCTGGTCCTTCAAGAAGAGCTGCTGTCCCAGGTGAGCAAGGAACAATGGAACCGCGAAGTTGAAGATCTTGATGGAAAGCCCAGAACCTGGAGCCAACACCCCGACATGCGGAGAGCAGAAAGTCACAAAGTTGACGGGGCAGATGTCCTCAAAGTATTTCTGGTAATGGAGCACCCCCACGGCGTAGCGTGAAATCAATCCCCCGAGCGAGTACCCTACCATGGAGAACTTGGTGACTCTACATTTGCCGTCGGACTCCTGAAATAGCCGACTGGTTTCCGTGATTATCTCGTCGGAGATCCGTTTACCGTTCACATCCACTCCATCGTACGTCATGAACCCCGAGTGGGTTCTCGTCTTGTAGACCACAATCTGCTCCCCGTCCTGGGGGCGGATGTTTCGTTCGATCTGGTCTTCAATGTAGCTGAGATGTTTTGCATTTCCCCAGAGGCTAGTGGTCAGTATGGGCCATGATCACGAAATTCATATCCACGTCAGATACATACCCGTGAACTAATACAACAAGGTGATAGTTTACCATAGAAAGAGAGAGCTAAGAGTTGTAGAGGGGACGTGTAATGTATATTTTCCGACTTTTCAATTTTTTCACGGAGGGGTGACCTCGTTACCAACCTTGCCTCCGTAAGGGGGATCATGCTAATTTATATACCCAGCACCCCTGAAGCAGCCAGGCTGGGTTCCTGTACATAAGTGAGACACTCACCAATACGGCAATGAGGCTAGTGAGACGATAAGGCTCGGATCTAGACATCCGTGATTGGCCGTCCCAGCCGGCGTTTGGTGTGGGGTGTTCTACCGGGTTCCATGCCACATGATCTGGGGCCACGACCAAAGGGAGGTGTTAAAAGGCAGATGCGATACACTATGTACATTTTGATTGCCAAGTGGCTGTCATTTCTGGCATGCTTGGCTCTCTGGGTAATTTATGTCGAAATGAAAATGGGCTTTGGACTGGGTGTGAATCAGACATTGACCTACGGCATGCTCTGATCACTGGCTCGATTATGGGGTAGGTCGTCTAGGACGTCTCCGTGCATCGTGCTATGAGCAACGCAGCTGCCACACTCACGTTCAACGAGTCCACGATGGGATTGGCGTCGTCGCGTCCGGGCTCGAGACCCACCAAGAAGTCCGACCGAAGCTTCATGTTGACCCTCATGCCGACGCCTTCGCTCCCCATCACCAAAATCACCGGCGTCTGTTCGCAGATCGACGGCAACTGCGAGGGCTCAATGTACTTATTCACCAAAGTGTCGCTGTGGCGTTTCTTGGTCTCTTTCTTCATGTCTTCACTCGGCCGACGGTCGGTGCCGATCACTGACCACCCGGCTCTCTTGGCGCCGTCAACGAATGGAAGTGGATTGGAGGTTCGGTAGATGGGCATCAAGTCAAGCGCTCCCGCACTGGCCTTGTTGGCAACAGGACCCAACTTGGCGGTGTCGTAGTCTGGGACCACCACGAAGTCCACACCGAGGAAATAGGCCGATCTGATGATGGCTCCAGCATTCTGGGGGTCGGTGATTCCATCCAAGTAGACTCCTAGCGGGTAGCGGGCGGTTTTCCGACTCACGGGGAACTGCACTTCCTTGGTGGGCCCGTAAACGTCGTTGTGGAACGAGATGCCGTACACGCCGTCCTTTTCAGCTTTCGAAAGCTCGGCCACTTCGGGGAGCACTAATCTTTTAGTTTCAAGCACCACTCCGTTGTGGACACCACGGTCACTGAGACGGTCCAACTGTTGCTTGTTGTAGTCGAGGATCTTGATGCCGAACTTTTTGCAAAGGCGCTTGATCTCCTCGCTCTTGAGATTGTGAGCATATAAGCGGGTGAATCCCTCTCGCTTATTGGCCATGAGTGCACTTGTGACAGGATGAGTTCCGTACACATACTCTGAGAGAGGGTTTTTGTCCACTGACTCCACGACTGCCCTTGGCGGTGAAGGCTCAGTGGGTAACCCACGGGCCTCTCTTTCGTGCTTAATGCGCATCTGTCTCATTCTTCGTTGGCGGTCGACTTTCTCATTCAATTTCTGTCTTTGCTCTGGGGAGATGTTTCCATACTTTCTTCTAAAGAACTCATCTTTCAGGACCCCCTGCTCGTCCCACACCTTTTTCGGTGGAGCTGTGATGGGGAAGTTCTTCTCGAACGTATTTCCCGTTCCGTTGACCTTGACCGGGGCACGGATGCTCTTGAAGCGCTTTCCGATGTTCTTAAGGTGGTTCATGATGTTCGCACTAAAAGTTGGTCTGGCTCATCGCAAATAAATATTATTATGTACACCTATATATTTCCACCCCCGACGGGATGAAAGGGCACGTACTCTCGGAGCACGTCGCGGGTGCTCAGCAGACCCGCTGGCTACACACGTGCTTAAAACAAGACTCCCTTCGTTGATGGAACCTCGTTGGTTCCGTTGCTGGAAATGGCTTCCTTGATAGCGACCGCCAACGCCTTGAAGGCAGACTCTGCTCTGTGGTGGTCGTTGAAGCCTCTCAAGCAGTCAACGTGGAGTGTGATGGCGGCACCTTGGGCGAAACTCTCGAGAACGTGGGGAATCATCTCGCACGATAAGTCTCCAATCTTCTCTCTCTTCAAGCCAAGGTCAACGACAGCATAGGGACGGTTAGAAAGATCCACCACAGCTCTACTCAACGCCTCATCAAGAGGCGCAAATCCCGTGCCGAATCTCTTGACTCCTCTCACCTGTCCGAGAGCCTGGTGAAATGCAAGACCAAGGCTAATGGCGACGTCCTCCGCGGTGTGGTGGTCGTCAATGTGCAAGTCACCAATACACTCGATGATCAACGACCACCCGGAGTGTTTGGCCAACGCGTGGAGCATGTGGTCGAGAAATCCCACTCCCGTCTGCACCTGGATAACTTGGGAGGAAGTGGCCTGGGTAGCGTGCTCGTCGTCCTTCTTATTGTCGCCAAAGATGGACTCCTCGATGGCTATGTGACCACCATCTAGCGATATGGCGATTTGGATTTGGGTCTCGTTGGTAACCCGCTTGAGGGTGGCTTGTCTTACCATGATGCTGAGAGTGAGTCGAATGAAAAAAAAGATCAAATTATGACTCAGTGCGACTCAACCTGCCTGGCCATCGCCACATCGTCTTATTTCTCCAACCCTCTGCTTACCCCCCAAGCGTGCCGACGGACCCAGTTTCCCAGGCTGTAATGAGGATATCTGAACATTCTCTAAATCCTTCGTACATTGGCCACGCTCGTACGATTTGGCCGTTGCCCGGTGTCGGGTGTGGCCCGATCTTCAGCTCGGCCTATTCTGAGATCCTCGTTCCTCGGCATCGACCCATTTCGGTCGCGCGGGAGGATACGGTGTGGCCATCGAGAGCGATCCCTGTTTAATCGGTCCGCGCCTCTTCTCACTGGCCACATGAATATTTTCCGCATCACTGTCAACAAAATTCACCTATTCGTCCCCTTCTCCACTGGCACTACGTTCCGTTATTCGTCACAATATTCCTTCCTCAAGTCAATCACCACCCTTTAGTACTAGATGAGTAGTCTTTATAAACGTACGGAGGTTATTGGTAGAGGGAAGTTTGGAGTTGTTTATAAAGGGTACAATAAACAAACCAAGCAAACCATTGCCATCAAAGTTCTTAATCTCGATACCCAGGATGATGAGGTCACAGACGTTCAGCAAGAAATTCAGTTTCTATCCGAGTTGAAGAACGTTCCTAACGTGACCCACTACTATGGATCGCTCCTTAATGATACCAAATTGTGGATCATCATGGACTACTGTGCCGGAGGATCGGTCAGAACCCTCCTCAAAGCAGGAGTGTTTGAGGAAAGATACATTGCTGTGATTGTGAGAGAGGTTCTATATGCCCTACAAGAAGTGCATCGATTAGGAGTAATTCATCGAGATCTTAAAGCTGCCAATATTCTTATCACCAATGAGGGAAATGTGCAGCTATGTGATTTTGGAGTTGCCGCTAGAATCACCAGTAACTCTATCAAAAGAACAACTATGGCCGGTACTCCATACTGGATGGCGCCCGAGGTGATTAGAGAAGGCGACCAGTATAACGCAAAGGCTGATGTGTGGTCGTTGGGTATCTCCGTGTATGAGATCGCTACGGGAAACCCTCCTTATTGTGATAAGGACGCCATGTGGGCCATGCAGATGATTTCAAAGTCAACCCCCCCTCGTCTCGAAGGACGAGAATATTCTCCTGCTCTTAAAGAGTGTATTGCATTATGTTTGGATGAGAGTCCGGAAGAGAGACCCCTGGCCGAAGATTTACTTCGGTGCAAGCTCGTAAAGCTCTATCGAAACTATCCCACCAGCATTCTCAAAGAGGTCATTTCTCGCTACTTGCTCTGGAGAGATCATCACTCCTCAAAGGAGAATTTCGTCAATTTACAGGAAGAGCTCGAAAATGAGGAGGATCACTCTCTTCAGGTCAAATGGGATTTTGACTCTTTGAGTAGCAGAGAATACATCATGGAGAACGACATTAGTATCGACAAGGTTGAGAAGTACAATGAGGATGTCAGGTTTGAAGACACATACAATGAAACTTACAAGCCACAGGAGCCTCAAAACACAATTACCCTCAACCGCCCCAAAGCTGCATCTGAAGCCAACACATTCAAGCAGGCTTCATCGCATATGCAATCAGAAATTCCCAAGTCTCTTCAATCATTGTTCGAAGATCATAACGCCGACACCCGGTCGGTCCTTGAAGACTATGAACTTCCCAGTGGATTGGCTCATCTCAATAATTCCAGCCGCACGGAGTCTCCCACCATTGAAATTCCTGACATGGACAATTTGGCCAACTTTGGTACTCGCAAACAGTCTATATCTCAACTGCAGCTACAGATTCCACCTCAACTGCTGCAGCCTCCTTTGAATAAGCCCCCGACACTCTATCACTCACAATCGGCATCGGGAAATCTTGAAACAAGAGGATCAAACACATTAACATCAACCACTCGGTCCAGAAAGCCTACTATCTCAAACACCCTCAGCAGTACCAATTCCATTTCGAGCCAGGGTCATCCAAGTACTCAACCCCCTATTCCTCATACTCCGCCATACTCAAATAATCACTCTAACTTCAAGACCCCATCGCCGGTTCCTCCAAGTTCAAGTGTTCTCAATGAGGCCACAAACACTTCATCACCTTCGAAGTCCATGAGAGCACTACAGTCAAATAACAATCCCTTGCTTCAACCAATCAACATGAAAGCACCCACATCGGATACTCCTAAGTCATTTGGCTCTCAATCATTTTCAGTTCCTCCTCCCATCTCACAGAATGCCCCTCAAGTCGTGAAATCAAAGAAGAGTAAGCCAAGTCTTCATATTCAGATGCCCGTTCCCTCAAATTCTTTGAACAATCTAGCTGCACTTACTAACGAAAATTTCGAAGATAAAGGAGGTGATGAGCTTTACAATGTCAATCAATTCGGAATTAATCCTTCTCAGATGACCAATTTTCCCACGTCAATGACTCCTGTCACCGAAAAGGAGAACCCTCATGAAAATGGTGCTGATAATCAAAACAACATTGTTAGGGAACGTACGGAAAGCACTTCTTCGGTATCGAATCAGCGCTACATTAACTCCATTCAACAGAAGAAGTTGGCCTCACTATCTGGTCCTAGTACGGCGCCTATAGCGTCAACTACCAATGGGTCTAACATGTTTTTACCCAGGACATCCTTGGTTGCCGGCGCCCCAACTTCGAGCAAGACGAAGTTCCCCGCTATTCCTCCAATTAATGGTGATTTCTTCATGGATGCCACTCCTAAGGAGAAACTTGTCAGCGAGTTGGATGCTATGATTAAACTATTCAATCAAGGATTGGATGCGCTACAGGATAAAATATAGATATATTGCATGGTTCTAGAATACATTGAATCGAAAAGTATAAAATTGAGAAATTCATCGTTTTTCAATTATTTGTGAGAAGTGTACGTGAGTATTTACTTCAATTTCGCAGTAATTTGCAAAAAGGCTGAAAATTGTGAAAAGTTCCCTGTGCAGAAGACGTAACAATTGATAACGAATTTCATAGTTTAGAATTTTGAATTGTAATATCTAGTTGCTATCAAAGCCATTGGTCGATTTGACCATAATTAGGCAAATTCAAGGTGCTTCGAGGCCTCACCATATCTCAAACCTTTGACACCAATTGTCTTGGAGATCTTCAGGATTTCTGCCATATCATCATCAGTAAGCTCAATGAACTTAGAAAGGTTGCGATCCACTTTTGCCTTGGTACTACCAGAAGGAATCGGAATAATAGAGGTAACGTTTTTGATTCCTTGATATTCCTTAGAACCAGAGAGCTTAAGAATCCACGAGAGAGCAAGAGTTTCCAACGAAGTGTTTTTCTTGTTATGGGCAAAGTCGTAGAATGCCAAGACGAGCTTCTTGTTGTGTTCCCAATTCTCTCCCAACAACTTATCGATATGCGTACGAACATCTCCTGGAGGAACATTCTCCATATACGTGTCAATGTTTTCAGCACAGTGATCAGTGAGAACACCACGACTCAAGGGAGAATAGGCCACGATTGGAATTTGCTGCTTGGACAATTCTTCTAGCACTCCGTTTTCGATCAAATCTTGGCAAAAAAGACTCAATTCCAATTCAACACATGTAATTGGGAAAACGGCACAAGCTTCTTTGATTGAATTGACTCCTACCTCAGAAAGGGAAACGCCATCAATAACACCAGCCTCCACTTTTTCACCAAGATATTTAATCACATCTCCATACGGAAGAGTAGGATCCTTTCTAGCAACCTCAAACAAGACTTTTGGTCTGGATGCACCAAGGGGGAAATACTTGACCAATTTTTCCATAGTGGCATCAATGCTTTCTTTGGAAGAGTCGGGAATTAACTTCTGGCCATTAACACCCCCTTTGATGCAAATCACCAAGGTCTTCGCCACTTCTGGCTTAAGAGATTCCACGAGTTGGCTTAAGAGCTTCAAATTGTTATCATCAGGACCGTAAAACTCACCACCGTTGATGAGGGTCACTCCGTGCTTCTCAATCACGTACTTTAAGGTCTCAATTGACTGCTCAGTTGGTGGAGGAGTAGGAGTCCATGACATACTCATGGTACCGAAACCAAATTTATCGTTTAAGGGGATTGCTTGGGGCATACTTAATGTATTCAGAGGGTGTAGATTGAATAAAGAGAAAAAGTGGGAGAATCAAGGAGCATTTATATGACAAGATTCTCAACTAAACCGTTGTCGCATTTAGCAAATTAACATAGAGGCTCAGTTTACGACTATGAGGGTAGGTCCATGTTTCGGTTCGGTTGTAGTTCGGTCATAATCACGCTTTGGGAAATACCAAAACACTCGCCCGAGCTTTCTCGCCCGAGCCCTATGTAAATTTGGTCAATGTTCGGCCCTAAAAAAGCTCCACATAAAATAACGCTAGCAGCCTTCTAGTCAATGGTATAAGGCAGATAAGCTCAAAGTGATGTTTCCCATTTCGATTTGCCACCGTTATATAGTTCATATGCGATTAATTCTGTAAAACTACGGTGCAGAAGTATTGACGAGAGACCGAACGTCGCACGAACCTAAGCTAGACCTACCCAGATTGCTTCCACAATAAATGGCTACTCAATGGTGGCTGCTAGTAACTTGAAGGAAAGTAGGCTTTTGTGTTAGTGTGCAATCGAATCTTTGAGTTATAGAGAGTAAAGCAAGCAATTACAAGAGCTTTATGAACTCTGTCGCCACTTGAATGTGAGAACTCATACAATGAATCAGATTAGATTCTCTATGACGTAATTATCACTGCCTTCTTGTCGAAAAGGAAAGAGTGGTCTGTTGAGAGGAGGTTTTGGGGATTTAGGTGTTTCTTTGTCATCGAATACCGGAGGCGTGCTCAATGTCAGTTACATGAATTATCAATTATCTCTCTTCGAAAAGCTAGGTTTAGCCTGCTACCCCGTGTGTATTCCGCCTACTCATACGAAAAGATATATGTTGCTATCATGAACCGCGATATGGGTATCAAACACATCATTATCGTTTTTAGTTTTAACCAAAAGATCATGATTGGGACTTGGGTAAAGTAACGCATGTTAAGGTATTATATGGGCTTTTCGTCCTAACCCCGTTTTCTTTTTTCGGCTTTTAAGTGCACGGGTGCAAGATCGGACCCTGAGTCTCCAATTTTTTAAATGCACTTTTTTTTATGGCCCTGACAATGTCATGCCACCTCTTCCTGACAAAATTTCTTAAACCTCGACTGTCTGATCGTTTGAGTGCAAAATTGTTCCTTGATTAGGCAAGTTTTCGAAAAAACAATCCCTCCGACACGCCAATTCCGCCATTTTCGGACTTATTCTCCATTTTTGACGCTTCTTCTTGAAATCCATCAGACATTTTACTTTTATTTCAGGTAAACGAAAAAGGATCGCTCTTTGGGATCGAACCTAAGATTTCGGGTCCTTAACTCAAAGGTCTTATCCACTCTGCCACGCCCGGTCCCTGGATCGGAGCGAAAGTTAACTTTTCTATAAGATGGTTTCAATATAGCCCCTTATACAATTCTTAAATTGTCGAGTCTCTTGATCAAAAGGTACTCACCAGGTGTAATGGACGAATGTTAGTTTTGAAATGCTCCTTACTATTTCTCTGAGGCCATACCTTCACCATGATCTGATTGAGCAAGTCCCTATGTTCCTTTTTCGTTTAAAGATCACCATTTGTTCTGCCGCTTCCGCTACTATAGCGAATACTTTGTTTCAGTAAGAGCAATTGCATTGATGGAGACGAAACATTTTTTTGGATAAGTTTCACTGCTCGAAGAAGTGTAAGAGAAGTCAACGCCTACGGTAAAAGAAGCAATTCTCAGGGGTTCACGGTGCTCAACATCCACATATGCCGATTCACCGTAGTTTTGAATCGCCTTGCTATTCTTGGGTGACCCCAGATCAATAAACAGTATGAAATAGTAGGTTGATGCTTTGATTCATTTCTTTTACTTGAGTCACCATGTCTACAATCCATTGAGGGTTTGCTGCATTAAATTTTGCTAATTTTCAGCAATTTGGTAATCATCAGCAATAATCGGCTTTTGATTCTATATACAAGTTTTAAATCTGACCAAATATCCATAAATTCCGAAATTTCAACTTTTCAAATTGTTTTCTAATTTTAGTAAAGTAATGCATAGCTGTCCGAAAACACTGTTGTGACTTCTCAGAAGCCGAAGACTTAATTTGCCTCCTACTATCAAATATCGAGTTTTACACGTCAATCATCTCAAGGCATGCCTTACATTTTTCAAGTGCGCTGCTAGTTTTTCCGGATCCTTTACTTATTTCTCCAATTCTTCAGATTTATACGTTTTTTTCCGGCGTTAGCTTGCACGGTTGCAAAATTGGACCCTGTATCTCTTATTTTTCCGGAATCTCACTTTTTTCACGGCCTTGACACCTCCATACCACGTCTTTCTGACAAAATTTCTTTTCTTTCGACTGTCAGATCGTTTGAGTGCAATATTGTTCCCCAAGTAGGCAAATGTTTGTAGAATTGCCCTCTTCGACTACCGAATGCCACCACTTTCGGACAATTCCTCTATTTCTGATGCTTCTTTCTCGATTAGCCCTGACATTTTACCTTTTTAGCTGGCTATTCATGAGTATCGCTGCTGTGAATCGAACCTAGGATCTTGGGTCCCTGACTAAAAAGTCTAATCCCTTCCCCTACGCCTGACTATTAAATTGACAGTCCCAAGAGGGCCTTTTTTTTTCGACCGCCAGAAAATCGCCACTCTAGTCAGCCGAACCCAGAAGTATCTAGTCTATACGAAGGCACTTACACAATAAGACTCACTCAGGTGACGAATAAAGAGTATGGCTATGTTCTACTGGTTAAAGAAAGTATATCTCAAGCCAGTCAGCATATATATTCTTTCCTCATCAACTGGAACCATAACTGCTTCTGCAACCTACAGTCCGTCCTGAAACCTACAATCCATCCTAGTCTTCTTAAAATCAAGCTCAAGATCTCACGATATGTCGATATGAAACCTTCGGTGATGTCAATTGTGAATATAATTTCTGCCAAAAAGTCAATGCCTAGATCGAGGCTCCAGGTACTATAGTAAGTCTTCCAAGTTTATAAATGTTTTATCAGTGTATCTCTCATTCAGCACTCCAATAAATATGAAGGAACATAGCATCTCAGCTCCCAAGATAATCTAACTCGGGCCCCTCACCGTAACTCCTTGGATTTGAAAATATGGCAAAGTATGGACTTGAATGATGTGAGTTGTTTTCCTCTATTCAAATCTCCTTTCGTATATTCCATGGGTGCTATCAACCGAGGTTAGGGAGTGTCTGTATGAATCTGAATTCTGGCAAGTATGTATTTGATCAAAACCCATAGCACTTGAATACTTGACAATTCCCAAGGACATCTCCCTCCTCCAATAAAAGCTGTATAACCTTCTGAACCAACTTATGGAACCCTACAAGGGTGATACATATTCTTTTTCTTAGTGATTGTGATTGAAACGCCCCTATAAAGAGGGCGCCGCTGTGCCTAGGATAGGGCTGGTTTGCAAGTATTTGCGAAAGAGGACTAGCAAAATTCGTCTGACATGTGTTTGTGGTTCTCTTCATCATCTCAGCGTATTTGGAATTGTTTCCTCAACCCCTCCACCTTCTTTCCGAGGCCATGGGCTGAACTGGTAAGCAGTTGCATTTTGGGAACCATCACTGAGGTAGAGAATGGGTCAGGCAGATAGGTAAAGCAGATAGCTCAAGCGAAACATCGTTCTTCTTTGCAGGTCTCACTAGTTATCTAGATCTTTACTCCCAACATCGGTATGGAATTTATAGTGTGAAACCTCAAAGCTTTAAAGCCTTTGTATTTCCAGCCGCTGTGCCGACTTGTTGCGAGAACATCCGTACACTAAGATGCGCGTACTTTCAACTTTCACTACTTCAACATGGCTCCTCGGATGAGAAGGCGGATCACCACCGCTAAACGTGAAGAGATTCTAAGGCAACAGGAACAGCTTTCTCACACAATCAACAGACCATTTGAAAGTCTTTCAGGCCTTCCTGTGTCTTACAATCAACCACCGTATGGACACTATGAAGATGTCATCAAGAATCCATTAACTGTCAAAGATTCGGCTGTATTATATACATCGTTGGTCAGATCACGATATAACTACATTTACAGTCCTCCCATGTTCAAACTTTACTGGATGAAACAAAGTGCATACGCCAAGAGAGTTGCGGAACAGGAGAAAGAGAGACTAGAGGAACAACAGGCATCTAGATCTTCCACGCGAGGTGCCAGCACCAAGAAGGTTCCTTCTGCCAATCAAAAAGAAAAGGATAATCGTGAAAGAGTTCCTGTATTGGGAAGTGAAGTGAGTGCCCGAGATGTGATGGTCAAATTATGTGATGCTGCCATAAGTATTGGACCTCATTATTTCCAGGTAAGAATGTTCATTGCCAAGGATGAGAGATCGGACAAGAAGAGCCAACAAGATAAGCATGAGTCCCCCGCACCTGCAATTCCACCCAAGCCCCCTGGACTTTCGAAGTCGACAGCCCCAAGTAATATTCCTCCCAGACCTCCTGCCCTTTTTGCGGGACCCACAAAGCCACCCACGGCGTTACCGCCTCGGCCGCCCCCACCTCCAGCCTTGTCCAAGAGTCCACTTGTGCTGACCCCAGTGAGTGTGGCAAATGAAGCACCAAAGCCAGAGACAAAGGAGGCACCAAAGCCAGAGACAAAGGAGGCACCAAAACCAGATACAGAGGATATCGTAAAGGAGACATCCAGTTCAGAAAGCAAGCCCGAGGACGTGCCTATTTCAGGGACTCGAAATTCTGAGTCAGCAACAGCAACACCCAAGGACACACCCAAGGATACACCCAAGGACACACCCAAGGACACACCCAAGGACTCCCCCAAAGACACACCCCAAGAGACGCCTAAGCCGCAAGAAAAGGCTGATTCTGGAACCAGCGGTACACTGGCGCCGCAACCAGCCCCGGCTGCAGTGCCACCAAAGGCACCGGCTAGTGACATGCAATCACCGGAAAACATTGTGATGATTTCTAATCTTAATGCCATTGCACGAGAGGAGCCCTCTCTCAATGCCCTCATGAAAATAGTGGCCTCTGGACAGGCCACCCACGAGCAAATCACTGTTTTCAAAGGCTATATAGAACGGGCTCGTGCCATGGGACCTCAGCCTCATCACGCCCACTTGTTTCCTGATGGAGTCATTCCTGCAAAATATCGAAAGCCTCAAGTAGGTCGCCCTCGGATTGCCAAATCTCGACTTGCTCGGGATTTGAGACTCACTGCCTTCCAAGAGAAATATCTTCATGACGCGACGTTGCTATTCGAGTTTGTGGAGAATCCCAATGTCAGATGGCTTCTTCCACAATACGCCATTTGCGAGGTTATCGAAAGCTCTAGCGAACACAAATTGGAGAGGAAGGACGATGAAGAAGATGAGGAATGCCAGGATGTGATTGTCAGTATGCTATGGATTCACAACATAGAGGAAGTCAATGAGTATGAAGCAAAACTAGCCGAATATGAAAAGGTTAAACGTGATCGTGAAGAAGAGGAGGTGATGAAGAAAAAGGAGGAGGAAGAAGAAAAGAAGAAGCAAGAAGAACAAGAAAAGGCCATCCAAGAAGGCGAGACTGAAGTAAAGGTTGAAGAGGCTCCGGTAGTACCAGTAGGAAGAAGAATTCCTCCTCGAAGAAAAAAGAAGGTGGCACCGGTGAGAAAGCCCAGTCTCAGACGATTGGAATTGCCAATAGAGCCGGAGATCAAGTTCACATCGCTTTCATTTACTCTCCACGACATTCCCATGCGGCTTCTTCCCATTGTGGTGAACAGTTTCAAGCCCATGAATGAGGTTCGTCAAAAGATGGAGCACATTCTAAAGGTTGGAACTCGATTGTCCAACTTCTACTTATGGTACCAGGTTGACGGAAAACTCGATGAGACATTGGCAGAGTCACTCCGGGTTAACTTGCCTAACGAAGAAAGAAGAATGCCAGGTGTGGCTCCTATAACCCCCGGAAAGGAGACAAAGAAGAGAAAGCAAACAAAGGAGAGGGCACCATATAGAACCAAAAAGATCCGGGAAATGGAGGAACGAATGGCTCAAATCAAACAAGAACCTCCGGCTACTGCTGCATAACATATCAATATAAGTAGTAACCACTAATACAGGAATTTACGTCGGCAGATTATTTGTGAATATTCACTATGTACAAGACTAGTTTTCCTTGGAAATTAAGCCAAGAAGGTTTTCCAATGCAGAACGGTCCGTATTTCTATCACCAGCACTGCTGAAGGAAGGATTCGATGCTTTGTAAACACGATCAGAGTCAGAGGCAGCATCAACTCTACTCATCCACTTTCCAGCTCTAACACCATCAACGTAAATTCTGACTCTACCATCATTAGAGATTTCTGCTTCATTTACCTTGAAAGGCATGACGAATTGTCTGGAATGTCTTCCGGGGAAGTTTTTACTATAGTTGTTTTGCAAGAGAATACTTCTTTCGTTGACACTGGCAACAAAGCCTCCAATACCTGCTTCTCTTTCTCCCACCAATCTACCTGGAGCGATAACACCATGCTTGACACCATTGGGAGTATTGGTTAATCTACCCTTTTGGGTATAGGAAAAACCTGCTGTTCCTTGAACCTTTGATGCTAAAGAAGAGTTGGAAGCCTTTCCCCATTTTCTGGTCAAGTCTTCAAGAAGTGTATCCTTCTTCTTGATGGAGGGAGTAGTTTCAATAAACTTCTTGAGTAGCTCTTTGATCTTGCCAGGGATGTGGAGCACAAGGGATTCAGGACTATTCTTGATGAGCCATTGCTGAAACTGTTGTTGCAAAGCTGGGTTTTGCTTCAAAACACGTGAAACCTCGCGGGATGATGCTCTGGTATCCAAGTTAAAGCTGTTCAATATACTTTCGTTTTCAGAGGCGGCGTTGGAAATAGATGCTTCATTTGGGAACAAAGGATTTCCACGGGTGAATCTCTTGGGGATGATTCCGGTCTCCTGGAATTTCAACCTGTTGTAATAAGATCCAGAGTATTTTTCAACGTCTGGCATGCTAGTCTTGTTATCAATGTTATTGTAGACGATGTGAGAGTGGCCAACTCTGGAAGGGAGGGTGGTTTTGATACCATAATTCAATCGGCTGGCACTGGACTTGGGAGTGTAGATGATTTGATGAGTTGGAGCCGACAGGTTACCTGAACGTAAGTTCTTTGACAACGGCGTTGCCACTTGGGCAAGCTTGGAGTTTTTGATCAACGAATAAAGCTCCTGGGAGTTCATTGGTGGTGTCGTTGGAAGTTGAGAAAGCTGAGAACAGAAAAATGATATCAGATTTTCACCGTTACCCGGAGCGCGTATATACATATAGTACAGAATGAAGAGGAAACAGGGTCAGGAACCGCCAGGGACTGACAGAGGGGGGTGCAGAGACGCCCGAGGGACGTCGTCGAGCTGGAGAGGACAAAGAGAAACATAGACGCTGGAGCCCTCGCTAGCATGCGTAGGAAAAGGTGATACCGAAGCGCAGAACTTCAGGAATGTGGGTGTGGGAGTTGACTGCAAGCTTGACACCGGTGCTAACCAAGAAGTCTTTACATCTACCTTCCCATAGCACCTTGATGATGCCGTCGCTGAGACTGGTGGAGGCCTTGAGGACAGAAGAAAAGTCACTTTCGTTGACCAAGGTCTGGAACGCCGTCATTTGCGCCTCATGAAGGAGGTGCACTTTGTGCTGGCGCTCACTGGGCATGAGGCTGGGGTTGATGTGGTATATGTTGTTGAGGTTCTGGATAGGGTTGTCGACGCTGTCTAAGGTTTGAATACCAGTAGCTTTGTCTAAGGAGATGGGCGGGGTGTGCTGGTGGTTGGAAAACATCTGCGGAGAGCTCTTCTTGGCAAAGTTGTAGAGCTCGAACCCCAACGACAAGTTACTGGCGTAAGAGTAGAAGTTGAGATCGTACTTGGAGCAGAAAGTGGACGCCACGGATGTCTTGGCGTTGTAGGTGGAGGAGATCTGGCCCAAAATGGGATTGCACGATATGGTCATCGTCAACGGCTTGCCTGTGGACGTAGACCGGGTGGAGTAGCGGAACGACGTGGAGAGCCCCGGACTCATGGACATGGCGGCATACCAGATCTCGGTGCCGATGCTCATGACCGAGTTGTCGAATTTGGGAATAAGCTGGGTGGTGTGAAGAAATGCATTCTCTCGGAGATTGCCTAGGTTGTAGAGGCACCTGAATCCCATGAGCGCCTCATTGGTGGAGTATACAAATTCTCGAGAAAACTTGGGGTGGTTGTTCTGGTAGTAAAACACCATGGTGCCTCCTTTCTCCACTAGCGGATTGTTGACACACTTAATTAGCAATTGGGTGTTGACAGACAAACGCTTGATGATCATGGCCTCAAGCAGCAGACCGGGAAAGTACATTCTGCCGTAGAGAAGAGTGTCTCTGTAGTGAAAGAGGTGCTTTTGTTTGGATATGGTTATGACAGGCTCGATGATGCGAAAGCCGGCAATAGCATCCTGAAGGGAGATGTTCTTGGTACCGGTGGTACTCTTGAGAGGGATGGAGGAGTACAAATACGCCAAAGACCCGTTGATTTGTCGATAGTTGGAAAGAGTGAACGACAGCGCCAGGCGCTCGGTCAGCTTGGAGGAGATATCGAGCTTGACGCCATTCGGTATGGGGAAATCGAGGATGGCGTTTGATGTGGCGGTGATTTGGGAGTAGATGTTATCTTCGTTCCAGGCAGTAGTTTTGTAGAAGCATTTCTGGAGGTATTCCATATAGGTGTACATGATAGCGCGTTGTTGAGGAAGCGAGAAGAGTATATACAGGTGGTGAGGGAGCGCTCGGGCAAAGCGAGAGTATGCACGGGAAGGCGCCAGCGGGGCCGGGAGGCGCCAGGCGGACCAGGATGAATCGAAGGGGCCCAGGGTGGAACCAGAGAGGACCAAGGCGGAGACCTGGCAATGGCGGAGACTTGGCCGTGGGCGGTAATAGCGGCATGGTGTTGCGGTGATGGCGGTGCGGCGGTGGTGTGGTGTTGGTGTGAGGGCGGTGGTGTGAGGGCGCTGGCGTGGTCAAGGGGCCCAGTGGCAGTCAAGCCCGAGGAAGACGCCCTAGAGCTCCTTGAGCCCGTCGAGCAACTGAATCAAGTCGTCAATGTCCTCAAACTCTCTCCGAAAAAAGTTCGCCTTGTCCTCCACCAGCATCTCCTCCTCGTCCACAAAGTAGAGAATGAGAAACTCGATGATCTTGAAGTCAAGATCCTGCTGCGTCAACACCTTGCTTGTGTGCGTAGGGCTCTTGGTCAATGCGTTGGGCAGATTAAGCTTGCGGATGATGATACCGCATCCGCCGTTTTGCTCAAACACCCGAAAGTTCTGAAAGTTCTTGAGTAATATGTGGATCAAGAGCGTCATGAACGACACGTCTCTTTCAATGTTGTCATCATTGTCCTTGAGGAACTCGAGAATCATCCTCATGTTCTTCAGGCGACTAAACACATTTCGCGAGTCGGCGTGAAGTAGTAGCATTCCCTGTAGCAAGCGATTGGTCAAGAGTAGCACCTGGTCGTCCTCCGGAGACTGGGACCTTCGGTACGTTCGATACACCTCCACTAGTGCATTGGTGATGTTGTAGTCCAAGCGGTCCTGGAGCTGGATTAGGGCTTGAAGATCTCCGTGGAGAGTTGCGGGATTCTGACGCCAGGCTGCAATCTGCCCCACCATGCCCTGGACCATCTCATCAAGCTTCTGGAGGCCGCTGATCTGAGACAGAGGATCTTCAAGGAGATCTACGATGTTTCGAACTCGGTGTTCCATCAAAAGTCCAAATGGTAAAGATCGTGTTGATAGTGGAGGTTTCGCGTTGTTATCAAACATTCTCGGTGGTAGTGTTTTTTCCCCTGTTAGGAACTCCCCGTTTTCTGCTGTTCCAAAAGACAAAGTCGTGCTTCAGAAAAATGTCCATCTGGGTTGGATGTACGGTGGCGGTGGTGTCGTCGGCACTCCAGCTGCTTGGAATCACCCTCCAGCGTCGGTCTCATCTTGTGCCGTTGTCATACCACCAGAAGAGGAACATGTGGCTCGTTGGCTTCGGCCTCTTCATCGTGGCCAACGTGTTGGGGCTGTTGATACAAATCACCACGTTGCCGTTGATTGTGCTTTCGCCACTCCAAAGCATTGGTCTCATTTTCAACTCCATACTCAGCTGTATGCTTCTTCCTGGCGAGACCTTCACCCCTAAGTTGGCATATGGAACCATCATCATTGCCATAGGCGCCTTCATCATTGCCTACAACGGAGGGCAGCCGCCCCCCGAACCAGACCTTGACCCCAACGAGAAGTTTGAACTCATTGTGCACAAGCTCACGCAGCCTCACTTTCTCTCGTGGTTCGTGTTTACCATGGTGCTCATGGCGGCGGTGTTGAGCGTGAACCGGCTCTTGGTCAAGCCGCAGGGCTCCAAGAAACTCAAGACCTACAAATTCGTCAAGGGTTTCAACTATGGTATCGTCAGCGGAACGCTCACGGCCCACACGTTTCTCTTTGCCAAGTCGCTCATCGACACCATCATGCAGACCATCTTGACCAACCACAAAAACTTTCGCCAGATCACCAGCAATCCGACGCCGTATCTCTTGTTGGTGTTTATGCTTGTGATCATTGGGTGCCAGCTCACTGCGTTCAACTTGGGGTTGGCGCAAATGCTGACTTCCATCCTCTACCCGCTCTGCTTCTTGGTGTTCAACCTCATCAACCTCATCAACGACGTCTGTTTCAACTCGTTGATCTCGCAAAACCTCATATCGGTGCATCACTTGGTCTATGTGATCATGGGGCTCACCTTGGTGCTTTTGGGCGTCATGCTTCTCAGCTGGGACTCGGCGTTCCCGCAGCGTAACATCCCGTCAGACCTTATGCATTCCAAGTTCCCGTACTCGTACGGGTCCACCGGGAAAAGAGCTCTTTCTTACGAACAGTCGCAGCTCATGTCGTCGCTCGACGTGGAGGCGGCCTGCTAACGACACTAATGAACCCTCGACTGGCCCTATGGCGCAAGTCCTTCAGCCGCACGCCGCGCTCCACCTCCGCTTGCACACAGCAACGGCTAATACATTTGCCACGAACTACACCCTTGTAGAAAAGCACGTTCTCCAACTAGCAGCCCACTGCGTAGGCACTGGGGGCGTGAATCCCAGGGCCCGCATTTCTAGGTCGCACGGCTGAGTAGTCAGCCGCTTAGTCGCCCGCGGGCTCTGGCCGAGTCTCGCACGACCGCCGCCCCGTTCGCACCGCGGAGATTTTCGTCGTGGCGGGCTCTCTCCCTCGCCATGTCAAATCCTATCGTCACCACCTACAAGTCCACGCTGGACCTTGCCAGGCTCAAAGCGTGGTTTTTCGAAGACATCTCCAAGAGGCCCAGGGCAATCCAGCTTGTGAAGGCGTACCAGTCCAAGGGACGCCTACCGCATGCGGTAGAAACTACCGCCCATCTCATCTCCATCATTCTCTCCGACCCCCAGAACCCCGCCAAATACCCCAAGCAGAGAGACTCCTACACGCTACAGCTATCGTACTCCATGTGCATCATCAGATTTGTCAACGGCCATCTAGATCCTCTCCAACAGGGAGCGTATGCGCTCCCGCTTCATTTTCTCGCCCGGGAGATCGGCCTCCCGTCGTTTTTCGTGGAACTACGCCACATGGGCACCCACGAGGTCCTTCCGGGGTTGGAAATCCTCCGTATTGGTGCAGAGAAGTCGTTGAAGTGGCTTCAGGAGAACTACTGGAGCCACATTACCGGTGACTTTGAAGATGAGCCGCCGGCTCCACCTACGCCACGCGCGGTGTCGTCCGACCACATCCTCTCCCTCCTCAAAACGTACAAGAAGATAAGGAAACAGGACCTAGACAAGGTGTTTGTGAGCGGCGATACATCTGATGCCGCCTCCAAGTACCGGAGGTGCATGGAGGGAATCCGCAAGGTTCTCGTCACCGAGCCCCACCGGCTTGTGTCCGCGTTGGTTCACAACAACTTCCTCATATACAACGAAGAAAAGAAGAAGTTCACGCCGTTGCTTGTGAAGCTTTACAAGCCCATGATGGACGAGTTTGGGCCCCGGTTCCGTCTAGCCATTGCCAAGGAATTGTGCACAGAGTTTGAGTCGGAGGAGGAGGCCAAGTCGGCGGTGGAGTGGATGAGCTGCATTTTCAGGGATCTACTAGACCTGACCGAGTTTCGTGACACCATAGACGGGGTCAGCATCCTATGCCGGCAAGACTTGTGCGAGTACCTCGTTGGCCTCATTGAGCAAATGCCAGCGTCTTCTCAATACAAGGTGCTCTGCAGCATTGAGGAGGTTGACGTCGGGGCTGTGAAGCCCCGCATCACCAAGCTCAAGGCCAGTGCCAGAATGAAGGCGTTTGCCCCCACCCCGACACTAGATGATCTCCTTGGGGGGAAGCGAGCAGCCGAGGACTCGGCGCCGCTGCCAAAGAGACAAAAGCAGACGTGGTTCCTCTTGGAGGAGCATCCATACTGGCAGCCAGTGCCGTTTGGCGAGGTGGCCAGCGATGACTGATGCAGCAGCGCTGGCGATTGGAAGTCTGGATGGGGAAACCATGCCATTCCAAAGGACCAGGCGTCATAGACACAGCTACAAGACAATAGCACATAGTACACGGGCCAGAACTGTAGACAAGACGGACACCACGGCAACACAAAGGCACTGCGAGAAACGGAAGCACAGTGAAGAACAAGGCACCGTGAGCAACACGGTGAACACTAAAGCACAGTAAACAACGAGGCACTGTGAGAAACAAAAGCACAGTCCACGACAGACACCAATAAAGGCATCGTCCTCTGAAGCAATAAAAGCACCGTCCTCTGTAGCAGCAGGACCACCATCAACTGTAACAGAAGGCCCATCAGGCAATTGTAGCAGAGGGCCCATCAGTCCAGCGGAACGGGCTTGCGCCAAGTTTCGACCCGTTTGACGCCACAGGCCGCGCTCTGGGCCCGTTTGGATCCGCGCTGGACCCAGCTGGACCGACGTGGGCTGTGGTTCCCCCGAGCCCGCGCCCTCCCTGTCACCATCTGACGTCCCGATAAGAGATCACAATCGGACCCGCATTTGATACTCCCTCATTTACATTCCCAGTTATTCATCATGAGTTGGATGCCCCAGAACATACAGAAACGACTACTATTGTATGTTCTTCAACAACTCCTGCTCTTTTCGGAGATAGATTTACCCAATTTGGAGCAGGTCTCTCTAAACAATATTCATTTGAAGGATGTTGCCATTGACTGTGAGAAGGTCCACATTCCGGGGTGTAGCCTTCGATACGGCAAGGCTGGTGGTTTGGAGCTAAGTGGCGGTGTCATGGGAGGCGTCAATGTGGATCTCAGCGACCTCGAGTTAGTCGTGGCGCCCAATGTTGACGAAATCACCGATACAAACAATCAGTTGGGGTTCTCGCTAGCCCAGAGCACTGCTGATTTGGAGAACACCATGTTGATGGAACGAGAACTAGAGAAGGCAATCAGACAAGAGAACTACGAGACCGAGGTGGAGCCGGAAGACGACCACAAGGAGAAGAAGAAACTGGCATTGACAGGCGTCATGGGCCGAGCGGTGGACATTGCTTTGCTGAGGCTCCAGGTCCGGGTATGTCGAACGTCCATCAAAATCGTGTCAGAAACAGCAGACGTCCTTGTCAAGATCGACGAAATTGTGTTTAAGACGGTCAACGGCGTCAGGCAGGCCAGCGTCTCGGGCGTCAGCTTGGTGGGCCTTCGACCCGGCGTCAACGCGGGCGACAAGGACTCTGTCTCGTCACCCGCATCTCCCGCCAGCGGCACCTCCGACGACTATGGCGACGAGTCGCTCATGGACAGCATGGTGTTCACGGCCAATGAAGCCAGCTCCATCTACATGAGCGCCATGTCGCAGGCGTTCGATAAAAACGAAGAGAAGAAGAAAGACGACTTGCCGGTGCTCGCCTACATAGACAGCGTGGACATCACCTTCGAAGGGCTTTCCCTAATCACTGACTTGTGTGTTGATATTTCCTCCATCAAGTTGGCGGCCGTGCCGCTCAATCCCACGGTGACGTCGGTGATGCAAATCATATCTCGCAGTATCAAGTTCAAGAGCCACCAGCTCCGCAAAAAGAACCACTCGTCGCGAAGAAGAAGCGCAAACTTTCCCCAGTACGAGGAGGATGACACCTTGGAGCCAGACGAGTCAGAAGAGGCGTTTTCTTTCAACAAGTTGCATGTGGGGGACATCACAATCAGCGCCAACTCCGCGTTGCTTCCTTCAGGCGAGTTCGCGTCCTCTGCACACTTGGACATTCTGTTGGGAAACGTCAACATCAAACAGAAAAGCGACGTCTTGACTTACGGAGGAGTGGAGCTGATTTCCATCTCCAACGGCGACCGCAAAGTGTTTTTTTTTGAGCCAGGACCCGACCAAAAGGCGGATGTTCGCTTTGAGCTATTCAAAAAGGACGATGGCGGCTCCGAAGTCACGGTGTTGTTCTCCAAGCAAGCGCAGTTGCTATTAAACCTGGAGGATTTGTCAATTCTCAGTACCTTTGCCTTGAGCATCCGCAATATGGTGAAAAGCTTCTCGCTAATGAGGGCGGCATTCTCCGAGTTGAAAGAATTGAATCTGGGGAATTCAGACCAGGCCTCTGGCCTGGCCCAATTTGTGCTCCAGACCGCTTCCTGGACACTTCAGTTGCTTCTTCTGGCTAGCTACAAAGCCAAGATAGTTGTATTCCCTGTTTCTTTCAATCTTCTTCAGCGCCTGATGACCATCGCCAAGATTTCTGTATTGGTCAGTGAAAATGACAAAGAGACAACTATCTTGGATACTTCTCACCTCAATTTTACCTTGGACCCTCAGGACTTCAAGGCCTACGTGCATCGCAATAGTTCACTGCCTCGAGAATCATCAGTAACAGCTTTCTCCACCTTGTCAGTCGACAAGATAGCTGGCTCTATTAGCTCAAAACAACTCAAAATTCTTCTCAGGCGTATTGCGTCCTTTACATCTGCCATCGATTGGGACTCTCCGCAAGAAACGAACGATGTGCCTATTTCTGCATCGTCTCTTAGACGCCCCGCCAGAAGAGCTCCTCACCAGTCAGTCTTCCTTAATTCAGCCAAGAACTTGACGTCGTCATTCCGTCTATCAGTGAAATCGTTGAGTTTCAGCATAACAGACCTCTTTCCCAATTTCGGAAACATGCTACTCCAAGCATCCAAAATATCGTTCCATCTTCTGGATTCAGACTTGATTGGAAGTGTTTCGACCTTCGATGTCTCCAGACATTGCAATGGCGAACAAGAGTTCTTTGTCACGCCCTATCGCCAGAATAGTCCACATGTGCTTGTGCTGATTAACCACGGGGGAGTCGATGTGGTCTTCCGAAACTTGATTTTTGAATATTACGTCAAATGGTTGGGACTATTTGAAAAGGAGGTGGAGCCAGAGAATGTTCCAGAGGAAATTGCAGCTACGGTAGGTTCTGCTGCCCCTTCCAGTAAAACCGATAAAATGGGTGTCCGGTTTTTCACTTATGACTGCGCTTTAGGACTAAACCCTGGTCGTCTCACCAGCAAGCTTGTGGTTGTGATTCCGAAGGGAAATTTTGATTTGACCCTAGGCAACATTCAATTTTATGTCAAGAGTTCGATCCGTGACCTCAGTCTTGTTCTTGTGGATGATGTTGAAAATCTAAAGGAAGCTACTCACAGCTACTCCGCCGAGGCTTTCTTCAACAGCGCTGGCTACCTCACGGTTGGAAGTATAACATGCACCCATATTGGTATCACTGTTAATACCGATATCGCAAGTCTCAAGAAAAGAAACGATAAGCTAGGAATTCACGACAGCTTGGCTCTCTTAGATTTAAAGGTTAACTCGGACGACCATCAACTTCATCTTTGCGCTGATTCTGCCCACGCCATTGCTCAACTAGTAAATGACCTCAAGACCCCTGTTTTTCTCGATGACACCGAAAAGTTTAGGGTCAAGACCAAGACAGTTAACCTTCTTGACAGCATCACCGAAGACGAGTTTAACTACCAAGCGAAACTGGCGACATCATCTCCAGATATGTCTGACATCAACATCGTTCTGTCTGACCTTAATATAGTCGATGAGTATTACGAAGATCTTCACTCAAGTGGAAAGCTTCCCAGCGGGGACAACTCGCCAACATTATCGAAAATCACAGAGAGTCTCTTTTTGGAAGAGGAGTACTTCAATACCGCCGTTCTCAGCACAGATATTGACGTGCATCCTGTGAAATTGAATGTCAATTTATCCAAGATCAGCATTTATCTTCACGATGGTTACGACTGGAAAACAACCCGAAAGGCCATCAAAAGTGCCGCCAAAAGGGTAGAAGAGCGAGCTATCAAACGTGCTGCCGAGAAAAAGCAAAAGGAAAAAAAACGGGAGACGACAGAGGAGGACGAGCACGAGGAGGCTCATAATGACGATCATACGGAGGAGCCAGAGGAAGAGATAGCGGAGATGCTTTTCAAATCTGTGTATTTAAGTGTACCTGATGGATCGGATCCCTCGCATCTTACCGAGCATATCAACCAAGAGGTTCAGAACGAAACCACAGAGAAAAATGAAGCATTCGTGCACAATATAAACATTGGAAAGAATTACAAAAACCTTCGTCTTCGCCGATCGAAGAACCACAAAGTGCTTGTGGATTTGAAGGGGCTTGAGGTTACTGCTACTATCTTATCAACTCGAGACCCTCGGAGCCAGTCTACAGACCAAGTGGTCGAAATCACCAACATGGTTGACTTGAAGGTTGACACCTTTGATGTGATCGATAACGTGCCTACGTCTACCTGGAAGAAGTTCTTGACGTACATGAGCTCTCTCGGAGAGAGAGAAATTGGCACGTCCATGTTAAAGGTGCTGATGATGAATGTGCGCCCTGATGTAAACTTGGTTGCAACAGAAGCGCTCATCGACATCTCCTTGCTTCCGTTAAGACTCCACATTGACCAGGACACTCTCGACTTCGTGGTGCGGTTCTGCCAATTCAAAGATGTTAGGTTTAACCTACCCATGGAGGAGATCATGTACATCCAGAAAATTACCATTGGGAAGATCAAGTTACGAATCGACTACAAACCCAAGAAAGTCGACTATGCAGGTATTCGGTCAGGGAACCACGCTGAATTCATCAACTTTTTCACTCTTGACGGGTCAACGCTCACGCTTCGTGGAGTGACTTTGTACGGTTTGCTCGGATTCCCCAAGCTTGGAAGTTCCCTCCAGAGCGTTTGGGCACCGGATGTCCAGCGCACTCAGTTGGCAGGAATCCTTCTGGGCCTATCGCCATTCAGATCGATTGTTAACATTGGGGGCGGCGTCAAAGATTTGGTAGCCATTCCCATCAAGGAGTACAAGAAGGACGGGAAGCTCATGCTGGTGCTCCAGAAGGGTACCAAGTCATTTGCTAAGACTACAGGGTACGAGATTCTCCAGCTCGGAGCTAAGTTGGCGTCGGGTACCCAGGTGATACTTGAGCACGGAGAAGAATTCCTTGGTGGGGAAGGACTGTCAGCAAGAATGAAGTGCAAGACTCCCAGCAAGGAGATCAAGCCGATGCAGCCAAAATTAAAGCCGGGAAACCTACTTGCATCGTCGCAAATCCTCAACCGGCGGATGGGCACTAAGGACCCCTCGCACTACGGAAGCCGCAAGCTTTACTCCTACGTTGAGTTTGATGAAGACATCGACGACGAGATACCCCAAAACTCGTCAATTCTCTTGTTCGACCCGCAGAATGATGTGACAGAAGACGGCGACGACAACAGCAACGACGAAGTACCTAAGTTGGTCAGTTTATATTCCAGTCCGCCCGAAAGTGCCAAGGAGGGACTCGTGTCTGCCTACAAGGCATTTGGCAAGAACCTCAACAGCACCAAGAAGACCATCATCAACCTCAAGAAAGACTTGGACAATGCCGCCAGCTTTCAAGACCAGTTGGTGCAGGTTGCAAAATCGTCGCCGGTGATCCTCATCCGGCCTATCATCGGCACCACAGAAGCGCTCCTGAAGACTTTCATGGGGTTGTCCAATGAGATCGATAAGCGGCATCTCAACGAAGTCAAAGATAAGTATGGCGAAAAGGAAGAGGAAACCTAGCGTGGCAGAAGAGGAGGCTAGGCATGGCAGAAGAGGAGGCTAGGCATGGCAGAAGAGGAGGTTTGGCATGACAGAAAAGGAGACTTAGCATAATGGATATCATATTTCTAAGTGTAGGAGGGCACCGTCTGGCGATGCAATGGGCTTCCGCTCTAAGTATGGAATTTGCTACAGGCCTTAGCGCAACCAACATCGGAGGCTTACGTCAAGGCGGCTAGCACACGACCATAGCGCATCTGAGTTTTTCCGTCCATCGCACGCCTTCCCAGAATGGAGGTGTAATAACCAACATGTACCTTCAGTAAACCCCTGAGGTGTTGGTGGCCAGCCTGCAGCCCACGATACCATGTAGTGCCTATCGCAAATCTATATCTCTGTCACGAGACCGCGGAACACTTTTCCAAGACTAGACATAATCAAACGGTGCTTGGCACAAATGCAGGTGACGCCTCGCACGGCATTTTCTTTATCATCTCATCTCTGGGAAGGCCCTAGCACTATTGTCCGATGAGTCTGGAGACCGGGGAATCTTTTCTGTTCCTGTTCCCTCTCTCCTTCTTCTCTTCTTCTCCTCTCTTTTCTCTTCTCTTCTTCTCTTCTTCTCTTCTTCTCTTCTTCTCTTCTTTTCTTCTCCATGCTGATAAGCTAGTGCCCTTTGTATGTCTCTGTCCATCCACTCTAAAGAAAAGGCGGCGGCCGCCTCCATCGTAACGAACGAAGAGAAAGACAAACTGGTGTCGTGCTATGACCAAGAGCAGCCACCAACCGAGCTATACGAGAGCCTGCTGAGCCAGGTTTCCTCATCCGCCGAGTTGAGCTACTGGCAAAAATTCAAGAATCGGGTCCCGTACTGGAAGTTGGCGTTGCACATCTTCCTTGGGTGTTTCTTTACCGCCTGGTGGTTATCGGTGGTTGTCCAGAAGAAGCACCGTGGCAAGTGGTTGATTCCAACTGTGTTTTGGGGCATGATCATGGTCAGACTAATCTCGTGGCACCTGCCAATTCTTTATTGGGCGTTCCATCTAGTGGCCAAGGTATGGAAATTTTTCACCGACATCGTATACGCCAAGACCAACAGAACCACGCGTCTTCTTTTGGGTGGAGCAATCACCGTAGCCGTCATGCTTCTTGGTACGTTTGTTCCCTCAGAGACGTCTTACTCCCAGAGAAAAGACCGTGCTGTTTCGTTTTCAGGTATCATTTTTGCCATCTTGTGTCTTTACGCTACCTCAAACAACAGACTGAAGATCCAGTGGAACAGTGTCATCGGAGGTATGCTCATGCAATTCATCATCGCCATTTTCGTGCTTCGTACCAAGTGTGGTTACGATGTGTTCAACTTCATTTCTACTTTGGCCAGAGAGTTGCTCTCGTTCTCCAAGGACGGTGTGGCCTTCCTCACCAATACCTCCGTCTCTCAGTTGGGCATGTTCTTCTTCACGGTGCTTCCAGCGGTGGCTTTCTTCGTGGCCTTCATCCATATCTGGTACTACTTCGGAACCGTCCAGTGGTTCATTGCCAAGTTCTCTTACATCTTCTTCTGGGCGTTGAGAATCTCCGGAGCCGAGGCCGTCACCGCCTCTGCTTCGCCTTTCCTTGGTATTGGTGAGTCCGCCATTCTTATCAAGGATTTGATCCCTTACCTCACGAAGGCCGAGCTCCACCAGGTGATGACCTCTGGGTTCGCCACCATCTCCGGTGCCGTGCTTGTGGGCTACATTGGTCTTGGACTTAACGCCCAGGCCTTGGTGAGTTCTTGTGTCATGTCCATCCCCGCCGCCATTGCCATTTCGAAGCTCAGATTCCCCGAGACTGAAGAGACATTGACTTCTGGTAATAAGCAGCTTCCTAAGTTCCACGAGGAGAAAGACAAGCCCCAGAACGTCCTTCAAGCCTTCTCCAACGGTGCCAACCTTGGTTTGAGAACCGCCGGAACTATGTTGATCCAGTGTATGTGTATCATTGGTATTGTGGCCCTCATCAACGGAGTGTTGACATGGTTCGGTAAGTTCTGGAACATCGGCGAGTTGACGCTCGAGCTTATCATGTCGTACGTGTTTTACCCAGCCACCTTCTTCTTGGGAGTTCCCCGGCCGGAGATCCTCCACGTTTCTAAGCTCATCAGTTACAAGTTCATCCAAAACGAGTATGTGGCCTATAATCTTCTCACCACCACTGCTCCATACACCGAGATGTCCAAGAGAGCCACCATCATCGCCACCTATGCCTTGTGTGGGTTCTCCAACTTGGGATCCATGGGTATCACCCTCGGAGTCTTGAACACCATCAGTAACAACTCCAGATCCAAGGACATCGCCCAGAACATCATCTCCGCCTTAATCTGTGGGTGTGTTGCCACCTTGACCTCCGCCGCCATTGCCGGAATGGTCATTCACGATCTTAACGGTTTCTAGTCGCTAGTCAACCGAAAATAACACACCGCCCGTAGCCGCCGCCCGCCCAGGCCACCAACCCACCGCCCGTACTTCCCCAGTAGCCGCCGCCGTCCCACCACCATATCTCATCACGTGACATGGCTCTGGCATGTCCTGGTGCACGGATCTTCACCCTGAGCGATTTGTCCTCACCACACCATGTCTGACGCTTCAGTCCTAGCCGGCTGTCTCAGCAACATCAAGCTGCAATCGGCGCTCATGAAGCAGTGCCTAAACGACGGAAACCTTCTACAAGCTTTGAAGCACTGCCTGAACTTCCTAAACGAGTTACGATGCAATCAACTTTCCCCTAAACAATATTACGAGTTATACATCAGTGTGTTTGATTCCCTCGAGTTTCTCTCCAACCAATTACTTGCATCGCACAAGTCCAAGCAGAAGAAGAAAGCGGGTCTGACGTTTCTTGCTGACTTGTACGAATTGGTGCAGTACAGCGGTAACATCATTCCGAGACTATACATGATGATTGTCATTGGAACTACCTACATGCAATCGAACGAAGCTCCCACTAAAGAGATCATGAAGGACATGATCGAAATGTGCCGCGGAGTACAGCATCCTATTCGGGGGTTGTTTTTGCGGTACTACTTGAGTCAGCGGATAAAGGACCTACTTCCCATTTCCACCGAGACTGACTTCAACGAGACGGTGCAGTTCCTCATAAGCAACTTCATCGAGATGAACAAGCTTTGGGTGCGGCTCCAGCATCAGGGGCACTCCTCCGAGAGAGAATTGCGCTACCAGGAGAGGAAGGAGTTGAAGATTCTTGTGGGGCTGAATCTTGTGAGGCTCTCTCAAATCATTGATGACTACGAGGATCCCAGCTACTCTAGCGAGAAGTGCTACAAAGAAAAGATTTTCCCCATCATCACCGAGCAGATCATCCAGTGCAAGGACCATTTGGCCCAGAGCTATCTCATCGATGTGTTGATTCAAATCTTCCCCGACAACTTTCACTTCTCCACTCTTGACTCGCTTCTCAACGACGTGTTCTTCCATTTGCACCCCATGTTACCCAAAAGTGAGCTCGTGCAAACGTTGATTGAACGTTTCATCATGTACCAGAAGATGGAGAACCTCTCATTGTCGGACCAGGAGACCCGGAAGGCAGCGTCGCCGGAGCTTTTTGGTAAGTTTTGGGCCTTCTACCAGAAATTGTATCCGTTAGACCCAAAATTGGCAGCCCAAGAGCATTCGCTTATGCTACAGTCGTTCATCAAGCTTTCTCTCTCATACGACCCGGAAAACTACGATAACTTGAATACCATCTACAAGTTTGCCACCGAAAACATCGACAAAATTGCCAGTGAAGGGGACGACGAGCGCTTGTGGCTTGATCTTCTCCAGGCTCCCATCCAGCACTTTTCGTCCATCAAAAAGCTCTTGGGCCTTTCGTTTTTCCATGGTTTCTATCTCAAGCTCTCCAACGTCAGCTACCAGAAAGAAATCTCGCTTGAGATTGCGCAACGGGTGCTTGACAACAACGAGACCAATGTGTTTGCCACCACCGAAGAAATCGACATGGTTTTCAAGTACCTCCTCATTCTCATCACCGATTCAGATACTTCTCTCAACACCGCCAAGAACCTTGGTGTGACTAAGACCATCAAGATCGAGGAAGACAAGTTGGTAACACCGTCATTCTTGGCTGTCCAGGAAAAGATTTGTAAGATTCTCCATCTCGTGGAGCAGAGTGACATTTTCAAGAACCTCTCCAATTTGATGTACATCAGAAAGAGGTACCTCAATAAAAACATAGCCAACATCATCTACACCTATCCGACCCTCATCACCAAGATCCTCAACAAGATTCGCATTGCCGGATACTTGCACCACCGGCAGAAGAAATCCAAGAACCAAGATGAATTGCTCATCACCTCCAACTTTAAGAACTTGTCAGTCATCATTGACGAACTTTACCAAAATCACCAAGAACACCACTCGGAGCTTATTCTCAAAATCTACCTCAATGCAGCTAGTGTGGCTGATCAACTCAAGCAGGAGAGCATTGCGTATGAGTTATTTACACAGTGCTTCATTGTGTACGAGGAGAACTTAATCCTAAACGCATCCATGAAGCAGTATCAAAATCCTCATGATACCATGAGTGGATCGGTCCCGTACCAGTCAATCTTGTTAATCGCAAACAAGCTTCAGAGCTGTCGGTACTTCAAGAAAGAGAGTTACGACAACCTCATCACCAAGCTCACGCTCTATGGATCAAAGCTTTTGAAAAAGCAAGACCAGTGCCGTGCAGTATACAGTTGTGCTCATTTGTGGTGGTGGACGGAACTTTATATCGACGACAAGCTGCCCACGGTTGAAGTCGAGGAAGAAAAGGCCAGTGAAGATGAGCTTTACCGGGATCCCAAGCGAGTGTTGGAGTGCTTGCAAAAGGCACTTCGGGTGGCGGATCTGTGTATTGATCCTTATCTCTCTCTCAAGTTGTTTTTGGAAATTCTCAACCGCTGCATCATTTTTCACATCTACGGCAACATGCTTATCGATAGTCGCTACATCAATGGACTCATTGATCTTATTCGTACAAATGTGGAAAACCTCAAGGACGAAGGCACCAGAGATGACGATCAGGAGGCCCGTTTGTTCAGGCACATAGAAGAGTTCTTTGACCGTACACTTGAGTACGTGAAGCACCAGCAGTCCACCGAGAACCGCTTTCTCGAAATCAACACCTGATTGCGATAGACACATGCTACATGCGTGATGGCGAATACCGCATGCATATTGGGCCGTAACCATCCTTGATCTCTACAAACCATCGGTATGCCCCAAAATCTGTATCACCACCGACCGTAGGGTCTGCTTTTCGTCTAACTAGCCAATAGCCTCACACGTATTCAACTAACCCACGCTAATTCAAATTTACAACTAGCCCAATTGTACTGAACAACTATTGCCCCTATGCCCGCCACCTGCCTTGAAGTCATTCCAGGTTGCGAACCCCGGCGAGCGTCAAATCTCGTAAGTCGCTCCGTAAGTAGAAAGGGTGCCGCATGTAAAGGCGACCTCGATTGTTAATTAATCTCAACTGTGTTTAAGAGCCATGAGTTTGCACCTCGCCAGAGACTGCTCATTGTGGAACATGCTACAACACGGAACCTCGCACCTAGAATCAGACCTTGGGATTGACCATTACAGAGACGTCGATGACGTCAATGACGTTAATGAAAGAGATGAAAAAGCCAATTCGCCTGAATGTTACCTAAACGGCCCGCCGCTCGATTACCACCCTGGCTTCCGCAGATGGTCCCACAGGAATGTGGATAAGTACAATTACTCTGACGAGAAGCCGTTTCTTGCAGACTTGGAAAGGGGTGCTGGGCCCCGGGCTGACTTCAGACGTAAGCACCTTAGGGGGGTCTTATTTTTGATCGTGTTTTCTCTTATCGGATACTTGACGTACTCCAGCATCTCCTGGGCGTGTCCTATGGAGATACAATTGGTAGACCTGAACGAGACCCCAGACGTTGGGTTTGCTGTCACGTATACCCACGTTCGTCCCGAAGATGAATATCTCGTTCACTCGGAGGTTTTGGTGTCCCACACGTTTGACTCGTGGGGACATCCTTTCCAGTCCAGATTTGAGGCACCGGCTGCCAAGTTCAACCGAGTGGTGCTTACTCTCAATACCAGCGTGGAGCACGTCCAGTACGACCGTTTGGCACATTTATTTGTTGGAGGGGCTGAGATCTGGCGCACGTCCACCATCGAGCCCAGCGGCCAGCATCGGGTGTCAAGCTTCGAGAAGGACGTTAGCACATACGCCACGCTCTTCCAGACCGACTACGACGTTATTTTCCAGCTTGACAACGTGGTGACAGACAAGTTGCAGGGCGTGTTCGACGTGACACTCTCGGCCGATTTCTACTACGTTGAAGAGACGACTGGCGATGGGTTGTTTGAGTTCAAAGCTGTGGCCGATAGGGTGTTTCCGCTCGTGGAGGGAAAGACCGTTCCAGTGATGTCGCTCCCCAACGATATGTTTACGGTGAGTTTGCCTAAGGTGGAGAAGAACACCACCAGGTTGGTTCTCTCGGTGTTTACGTCGGGCAATGCCGAAGAGGAGTTCTGGTATCTGAACGTGCTCGACTCGGTCAAGAGCCGCTTCGAGAAGCAATCGGGCCACGGACCCATCAGGGTCGTCAACATCTACTTGAATGGCGAGAAAGTGGGGGTCCAAGTTCCGTTTCACGTCATCTTCACAGGTGGTATCTCACCCGCGCTCTGGAAGCCCATGGTAGCCATTGATGCATTTGATGTGAAGAGTGTGGATTTTGATCTCACTGCATTGCTCCCCTACTTCTGGGAGGAAGGCAACAGTCTTAGGATTGAAATTGGCAACGGCGTTGACGAGTTTTCCCACACCACCAGCGGCGTAGGGTCCAATTGGCCCACCAGTGCTAATCTCCTTGCGTACGAGCACGCGTCGGTGAAGGATGCCAAGGGGACAATGCTTCCTAGCACGTCGGACGCCAAGGGCAACACCATCCTTATTGGTTTGCCCTCTACCGGAAATCTCCAGATGATCGTGACTGGCACCATGTATGCCATCACCTCGAGCACGCTCAAGTATGCGTTCCATAACAGCTCAAAGGTTTCTTACGATGTCACGGTCGATGCGTCGTCCAAAGTTTCCAACGTCCAGAATCTTAATGACTATGGTTTGAAGCAACAGGTCGTTCACTCTGTTGCCAACACCAAGAAGTTCTTGGCAGTTGACGACGCTGGCTCACCCGTATCTACCGTGAACACCAAGCTCATTTATGATTTGGTCCTCGATGCCGCAGAAACACCTGAAGATAACGAGACGAAGATTGACGTTCGTTTAGTAAACGTCAAAGTGGGATCAACCAGCGTACAAGATCAAGCTGAGACCACGTATGAGTACGCACAGAACGGTACGTCGGTATTCTATCTCAATCCCGATGGTAACCATGGCACTGGTAGTCTCAGATCGAAATATCACCTCAATTATGACTTGCCAGGTTCCCATTACCACTATCATCACAAGGTGGAGGCCATTGACGGCAAGGTGGAGTTGGATGACGAGCACGAGACTGGCGACAACCACCCTTCGTCCGAGCTGGACTACTTCCTCATGGACCTCGGTGTCCAGCCGGAAATTATAGTTGACTTGTCTCAGGAATCACCTATTCTGGTTGACCCCCACCAACGTGGTTTGGCCGACTCCCGTAAGTTTAAACACCTTCTCGGAAGGTGGAGGTAATATTTATTATTTATAGTCTCGTCTAGCCACATTGCTAGAGGAGAGCTTCCTCAATATGACGTTATATGGCTGTGCATCGGTTATACGTTAGTCGAGGCCCAAAGCGGCATGAGCCGTGGCAACGAGTGGATCCCGTTGTGGCCTAAATAGGAAGGTGCGAACCTAAATCAGGGTCTCACGTTTGACGTGATAAGGGGTGCAAAAATATATAAACCACGGGACGTTGTTTCGGAAAGCCACCATTGCACAAACGGCGTCTACACAGCAGCCACCACCGCCAGTTATATATCGTAACAACATTCTCGACTATTTTGCCCCGAGTATTACATCCCTGAGCAACTTTTGACTTCGGTGCACCATAGCATGTTGGTGCCTTTATTCTTCTTGCTTTTCGTGGCGACAGCACATCCCACAGGCTGGAGGCATGCGTTTGAACAAACATTGATCCAAACTTCTCCTCACAGCGTCAACGACACGCCCAACGAGGGAATTTCGGTGTCATATCCCCTGGTTCCTGCTCCAGGCTACGGCCAGCCGGTTTTCTCCACTCTTCTCGTTAACCACACCTTCACCGACTGGCGTTCGTCGCCATACTCGGTGGCGTACACGCCACCCAACGTGAAGTTCAACAAGGTGGTGCTCACGTTGGACGAGAGCGTGGGGAGCATCCAGTACGACCGACTCTCGCATGTTTTTATTGGCGGAGCTGAAATCTGGAGACCATCCACCATCGAGCCAGACGGAGGCGTCCGGACGTCTACACTGAAGAAGGACGTGACTCCGTATCTCTCGTTGTTCCAGAAAGAAACGACTCTCATCATGGAACTTGGAAACGTGATCGAGAATCTGATCCAAGGAGTCTTCGATACCCAGCTTTACGCCGACTTCTACTACACCGAGGACTCGGTGTTGGGTGAAGACGATACCGTGGGCGTAGAAGCCACGCTTGATCTTGGAAACTATGGCTTCCTCTCCAAACAGAACCCCGCCGCCCGGGTTTATGGCTTGGTGAAAAAGACGGTGCCCACGTTGGAGGTCCCCAACGAAGCGTTCAAAGTGTCGGTGCCCTCGCTCAACGCCAACACCACCAGACTCGAGTTGAGTGTGTTTGCGTCGGGAATGGGTAACGAGGAATTCTGGTACACCAATGTCCTCGACACCTATCTGACCGATCTTACCGGATCTCTTTACCACGGCCCACTCCGCTTCATTGATATATATCTCAATGGCGAGAAGGTGATCAGCCAGGCTCCCCACCATGTTCTTTTCACTGGAGGAGTATCGCCTGCGTTCTGGATGCCAGTGGTTTCCAACAACGCGTTTGATCTCCGAAGTTACGACATCGACATTACCGCCCTTCTCCCTGCCCTTTCTGGACCCTCGTCCCACAACAAAACCATCGAGGTGAAGATTTCCAATGGCTTGGACGAATTTAACGGCGGCACCTCGGGAATTGGGCTGGGCTGGGGAATCTCGGCCAATCTCTTGGTGTTTGAAAACGAGGACGTGGTCTCGTCTACTGGACACATCGAGAACATCACGCAAAACGACTATGGAAACTCCGTGGGCGAGTACCTGGCGCTGGAGAAGACTTATGCTCAGATAGCCAATGCGCATTTGGGTGCAAAAGTGAAATCGTCCATCACCTACCATCTCAAACAGGGACAAAGCGTTCATACGCAGGTCGAGTTGGACACGTCGGGCGAAATTTCCAACTTGCAGTGGTACGATGATGGGAAGGTTAACGAGTACTTGGGACACTTGGGACACTCTGAGAAATCTCTTGTCATTTGGGATGTCGACAACGGAAGCCCAATTGTAGATGTTTCTACATCGCAGAGTTTCCCGTTGTACTTTTACTTCTACGCGCCTTCGCAAAAAGAAGAGTTTATTCACATCGTCAACACCAAGGAGTACAATGTGGCGGTCAACGGACAAAAAGCACTTGAGGTTAGTTCGATTCAATGGGGAGCCAGTAACTACTCCACAGGGTTTGCGGGAGAGTTGACCACTGACTATAACGTACAAGTGCTGGCACCAGTAGGAGATTTGTCGTACCGTCGAGAAGTGTTTGGCAACGATGGAGTGGATGGAGACAGAGCGGTGATACGCAGTGATCTCGAATTCTCAGCCACGGAGCCGTTCGTGGACGTGGGTCTGATTCGGATTGGAGATACTGGCTCGTACGCAGACACCAAGCAGTACTTGTTGGAAGGATTCCACGGCTTCGGCGATAGATTGACGACGTTATTTAGCGGTATAGAGGGCCTGGGAGTGACGAGCCAGTTGAGCGGGTCGCACCAGGCTTAATAAATGAGCAGAGAGAAGGGTGTAGAGCAGGTGGGATAATAATGAGCAGAGAGAAGGGTATAGAACAGGTAGGATTAGAATGAGCAAGAAATAAGATTAAGCAAGCGGGGTGTGATTGAGCAAGTGTGGATGAAATTAAGAAGGGGATGGTGTTTTGAACTTAGACCGCAGCGTAGTGCAAATGGTGGCGTAGTGCAAATGGCGCCGTAATAGTGCAAGTGACTACGAACAGCGGCGTAAGAATGCAAGTGACTTATGAACGGCGGCGTCATGGTGCTGGAGCGAAAGGTTAGTTGTGGAGGGGGAAAGCTCATGCAGCTACACATCAAGACGTGGGATATGCAACTCGGATCGAGAAGCTACCGACACGAAGCGCCCCCTCGGATCGAGAATGCAAGCCCGGCAGATGACGAGAGAACGATACAACATCCGCGATACACCAGGTGGTCGGCACTAGCCAAAGCCGGCCCATTCAATAGAGAATGATACGCATGGCGCGTTGGCACCCTGTTGTAGCAGCGATGAGGCGGGGTGTCTATTTTGTCGCTCGGAGTCCAATTGCCCCGTCACCACCCAAGCCTTTTTCACAGCAGTGGCCAAACGTCCTCCTGTAACCACATCCAACATTGTAATGGAGTCGTTGGCTCGCAAACACCGAACCACCAAATGAGAGTGAAATCTGAGCGGGTCTCCGGGGTACGCCACGAAGTCGCCTCCGAATCGTAGACCCGGTAAAAGCATGAAGCCGTTGCTCTTGATATGATTGAATGCTCGGTACTTCTCCATGTCCACCTTCTGTGCAGCCACAAACGCTTCCAACGAAATAATCATAGAATCAAGAGGAGTGGCAAATTCTCCATAGCATGATTTGGTTTGCACGAAATTGGCACTCTTGGGACGCTTCTCTTCGATTTGCTCAGCGGTCAAATCAAGCTTCGCTAGCTTGGCTTCGAGTTCTTCGTCAACCACCATCAACTCATTTTCCAGATTGAGGACATGGCGTCCATTTTGGGCCATGATCCACTCATTGTACTTTTCCCCACCAACAACGAACCCATGGTCATTTTGCACCAACCAAATGACTTCAAAATCTGAAATTTGTAGAGGTAAGCCCAAAAAGATGTTTTGTTGGGGAGCTTTAGGAAGAGTTCCCATCAAAACCCCTAAAATGCCTAGTTGGCGAAGGCGTCTAACATGATCGACATCAAACACCAATACTTTACCGCCAATCAATACAAGCGGGATCAACGGCATCGGAGACAAGACAGACGGTTTTTCACGAATGGCGATAGACGTGGTGGAGGCATTTACCAGAAACGGAGAATTTGGAGAAATTGTTAATGACGAAATTTGCAGAAGTGTGAATTCATCCATATGGAAGCGTGATGGACGAGAAGGGTAAGGGACAACGAGCAAACCACAAAAAGGCGCCGAGCGCAATCGCCGGAGGACAAGGTATCCGCCCATGTGATCTTCGCCAGGGCAGCCGAAGCGCGGCAGAACCAAAAATAGTCGACGGGGCCATCCGGGGGCTACTGGGAGCGTCCCCCAACTGCGGTGGCCCCAGCACTGGCATCATCCCAAGCCACCTATCAAGCCCCTCGGTCACAAAACGGGTTCTCCGGTGCCACCGACCTCGAAAGTGGCGTGGACGTTACCCGAATTATCCGGACGGTTTACACCTCACAATACATGCACCATGCAAGCCAAGTAGTTCAAATTAAAATTTTATCGTACGGCATGGATTGACTTTAAAGGGACATTCTGGCGCAAACCCCGTGTGTCGCCTTACAATATTTCCCAACCGACTTGAAAAAAATGCCGACATTGCGCTGCTAATTTTTTCTCAGACGGTGGAGGCCGGAATACGTAAGGGTGGTGGCAGGCGGTGACGACAGACCAGGAGAATCGATCGAGACTCAATGTCATTGGTTGACATGAAAACTCAAAAAACGCCATTGCTGGTGAGTCGATTTTGGTTGTCAAAAAATAGTTGTCAAATTGTCAAACGTCAGATGTATCTTAGATAGAATCGGTCAAAGTGTTAGGGTATTGAGGACAAAACCGACCCGCTAAAGTCACCCAAAAAAACTCGTATATTTTCGGGGAGGCCGACAAGAACCGGGGGTATTGCCGGGGGAGGTGTCATGCGCCTCACAATATACGCCGCGCTGACACGGTACATGGTACGCTAGTTGGTGGTCAAGGAGTTAAAGAATGCGCGCCGAAATAAGCTAAGAATAACGATGTTTCATAGGGGATCGAAGTAACAAGGGAACAAACGACAAAAAAAAAAGAAAGTTTACCTTTCTTTCACAATTGTAAAATTTCATTGGGTGGGCGAAAAATAAAATGCAAAAGGAACGGGGCCCATAGAGTCGTGGGGTAATCTCCAAAGAGCCGTGCGGCAAGTTTAGGCGGGAGGCTTTCTACCGCACAGGTACTCTGTGCAAATCGGAAGTGGCGCGCCTTGCCAGTTTAGCATATTTACTTTATTAGGTACTGAAGGAATGAATCTACACGCAGATAATGCAAGCAGCGCACCGAAGCGCATAGAGACGTCAACTCATTCAAAACAAACGGGCCCCACACTCCATGTCTATATCTTACAGAAGACTTGAAATTGGCTCAAACATTACGAATTCGACTAGTCGAAAAAATGACCTTCTTTATTAAAAATGGTTAGGGTTCTGCCAGCAAAACACCCTGGGGGACGGAATGGTCCGAAAATGAGAAGTACGGTAACTAATAAAACAGGCATAGCAAGGAGCGGTTAAAGGCTTCACCAAAATTGGTGCCAACCTCCCAGCCAAAATTCCGGACAACTGACTCCAACCCAAACTAAAAATAAAGAAATTTCTCGGAGTCGGAACATTCAGTATCTTCCTTCCGGCGAGTGGTGAGGATGGATATTAAGCATCCCCATCACCGGCAAGTAGACTTGAGACTGCAATTCTCTTCTTTTCTTTTTCTTCCTTAACTGTTTCGGTAGATGAATTTCTGTCCTCGTGCTTACTGATGATGGTGCCTTGAGTTGAAATCAGGCCCCTAGTATTCGAATAGAGCGATGTAGAACTGTTTGAATGGACCAATTTTAGATTGGAGGTGTTGGGGGATGCATTGGTGCTGATCCCTCCCATGTCCCCCCAATTTCCTCCCCCGCTACCGACTGAGAAGCGAGTCAGAGGGGTTAGAGACGGCAGGTACAGATGTTGAGAAGTATTTCGTTTATGGCCGTGGGCGAGGGGATTGGGGAATATCTCAGGATTAACGGAGGACCTTCGGGAGGAAAATGGGGAATGGAACTCTAATGATAAACTGTTATTTCTAGAAGGTGCCAGCAGTTGTTGATCATGGAATGGAGACGTTGGGCCACTTTGAGTGCCTGCGAACGGATATAGGGTGTTTGCGGTTGAATGACGGCGGAATTGATTATGTTCGTCGAGAAGTCTTCTCTTTGAAGGCACCAAAGGAGGAAGAATGGTGTTCTCGTGACTTAGACTGGCCAGGCGAAGAGGTGGAGGAGGCGGGGGAGGGGGAGGCACCAGATTGAAAGACGGCTTCTGGGAGTTAATGCTCTCCGAAGACCCAAAGATGGAGGTATTAAATGAAATTGACAGACCTCGATGATGATCGGCTAGAGACGTCGAGGACGAAGACGCCGAATGGGGAGGCGGTAATGCAACACCCACAGACGAAGCGGTGGGCATGAGTCCTGCTGACGAATGAATAGAAGATGGAGGAGCAAAATGACCAGGAGGGGCTCCGATGAAGGGACCAGGGAGGGAATAGAGGTTAGAGTGGATTCCTGGTGTCTGGCTATGAACAGGAGGAACGGCTGAACCAGCAACCTGGCCACCAAATTGGTGAATTTTGGGCAAATGAGAGTGGGACGCTGGAGTGGCGCCTGCAAGTGAAGCTGATGTGGAAGCGATAGGCTGCATGGGAGCCGATTGGTTTGAGTTTATGGCGGTGGATGATTTGTCGTCGTCAACTTCCTTTTTCGTTTCACTCTCCTCTCCCTGAGGAGCAATCAGGTGGGTTTGCGAAGCACGGCGGCGGCGGTTGGCGCCTCCGTTCCACCAGTTTTTGATGGCGTTGTCGCTTCTTCCGTTCAAATGACGGGCAATCTCTGCCCACTTCTTGCCATGTTCAGCCACCAACTTTTCAATCAAGAGGCCTTCTTCGTGAGTGATTGGGGATCGATTCAATGTGGGCTTGAGGTTCTGGTGATACCTTTCACGACATTGCTTGGGAGTCCGAGTACACAAGGAATTGGAGATACGAACCCAATTGGACGGCCCAAAGATGGATATTAGGTCCATAAGCTTTCTATCTTCTTCTGGAGACCACGGCCCTCGCCTGGTGGGTCCCACCCTAGTGTTATGAACCTGGACCTCCTGCATTCGACTGAACTGATAGTTGTTGTAGTTCATAAATCCTGAACAGAAAGAAAAAGAGGTTGGAGACGTGAGATTTCTGCCTAGATTCCACCAGCCGGCTAGTCGGGGTTATATTTGGAGTGCATACTGTCTGTGTTGTTTGGCAAGTCGCATAAAAAAAAAAAAAGAAGCAGCCAAAATAAGTCCGGTCGCTCCCGACCCCTCGGATCTGGCGCCGCCGGTGGTCGTACGTTGTGCCGGTAGAACGTTATATCCGTTGGCGACTATAAAAAAAAACATTCCATGTAAATTATCGCCATTGAAAAGGCCCCTCCCCATTGTTCGTTGTCAGTGTGGCCCATCATCAGGTCAACGGGTAAGCAACATTAAAAAATTCTACATACTCATACGTTACCATAACGTGGTCAAGTAGATAAAACAAACAGGCCCCAAAAAATAATAAAAATCACCTTTTTAACATGAAACAGACCCTGGTGTCGAATAACGTGCATGAGAATTAGATGCAATTCAATTACAATAGCTCAATCCCAAGGAATGCCCGCTAGCCTTGGCTATTGTGGGATTGGGTACGCCTATGCGCAATTTCCTTATTCGTAGGGTAAAGGAGTAAACCTACCCGCTAGTAACTCGAACCGGTTCTTCACAAAAGGGACAAACAAAAAAATGATTGCCTCTCCCCGTAAATCACCCCAATCGGGAGATTCACCCGTTTCAATACCTGACACCATGTCAAGAAAGATCGTCCCAAAAGTACTACGGCGAAACACACGCGGATGAATGTAATTTACCGCCTCAAAATCATGGTTGATACAGTCATTCGATTGACTTAGAGTGCACCGGCAGCAAGTATCTTGTATGACAAATTTTTGATAGGGGGATGAAAATATCAAATTGGCATGTTTGGCCAACGCCTCTGGACCTAAGTGGGACGAAAAATATTTTTTTCTTTCGTTTGCCCTTTTGCCTATGTTGGACTTTGTTGGCTTAGTCTAGCTGCTCGTAGTACTCCTCCAAGTCGTCAGCTTCAAATATAACTCGAACCATTAGAGAACAACTGGGACAAACGGCAATGTCTTCGCCATCGGCCAAATCGTCGATGCCAATGGCAAACTTGTCTCCACATGGACATGGATATTGAAACAACTGCGTAATGGGATCAAAGGTAAAGTCCTCGATTTCAATCTCATCATAAATGTTCTCCATGATGGCGTTTGCAATGCTCTGTATGTGTGGTTTATTATCTGTCAAAAAACGTCGGTTAAACTTCTCTACCGATCGGCTGCTCGCTTAGCCGAAGTCACTGGTTGAAAAGGGTGGTTTAATGGGTGCCCTACTTTTGACGCTAATAAGTGCCTGTGAAAGTGGCGAGGGGGGTAAAACAGTTTCCCCACCGGGTAATGTGACGTTTATGCAATGAACCAACCGTCTGGAGGCTGATAAGTCCGGCTGACCTCAAATCACTATCGATCGCCACTTTCCGGAGTTGCTGCCGCTTGGTGCGTAAAGCTGCCTCTTGAAGCAATCTCTTGGGTATGCGCCACGCCTGAAATCTTCTGAAAGCCTTGTAGATGCAAGCACGCTTTTAGTCGTGCTGGTGGGCAGGGGCAGGATCCGAGAGGTGGTAATCTGGTGTATGTCATCGCACAAATAAATCATCACCGCGATGGCCGACACGCGACATTGTCGTGAGGGTTCCTGCCCTCGCACCGCGCACGTGCCGCGACCGCACCGCATCCCGGCGTTTCTGGCCGTCGCACGACCGCTTCTCTGCTTTCGGTGGCTGCCTGTGCTCGGTGCGGTCGCTGGCACTGCGATTTTTCACCTACTCAAGAAAATTTTTATACTCCTTAACACAAATCAGTAAACGAGTATGTGACTACAATAAGCTAAAATGACGAAGAATGAGTTGAAATGAGTTGAAACCGACTGATCCAAGCTTGCGGATGCTGTGGATGTGTTTATCGGAGATGGACTGTTCATTTTGGCTACCATTTTGGCCACCAGGCCGACTGTGAAGCACCTTGGCACTCCTTCCCAAGACGTGTATCTGAAGACAACTGGCAAACAAAGATTGGATCCCTCGTCAGTGATCAGCATCCATGTGAAGAAGCGGAAAACATAGCGGTTTGGTTGGTGGAAAATTTTTCTCCTACTCTCATCTTTGCCGAAACGAAAAAAAAAACTTTTTATACTAACTACTAGAATGGGTATTTCCAGAGACTCCCGTCACAAACGTTCTGCCACCGGTGCCAAGAGAGCCCAGTTCAGAAAGAAGAGAAAGTTTGAATTGGGTAGACAACCCGCTAACACCAAGATTGGTCCAAAGAGAATCCACACTGTTAGAACCAGAGGTGGTAACAAGAAGTTCAGAGCTTTGAGAATTGAGACTGGTAACTTCTCTTGGGCTTCTGAAGGTGTCTCCAGAAAGACCAGAATTGCTGGTGTTGCTTACCATCCTTCCAACAACGAGTTGGTTAGAACTAACACTTTGACCAAGAGTGCTATTGTTCAAATCGATGCCACTCCTTTCAGACAATGGTACGAGAACCACTACGGTCAAACCTTGGGTAAGAAGAAGAACGCTGCCCCAGAAGAAGAGACCAAGAGATCCAAGAAGGTCGAAAGAAAGTTGGCTTCCAGAGCTGGTGAGGCTGCTGTTGAATCTGCTCTTGACGCTCAATTCGGTTCCGGTAGATTGTACGCTGCTATCTCCTCCAGACCAGGACAATCTGGTAGATGTGATGGTTACATCTTGGAGGGTGAAGAATTGGCCTTCTACTTGAGAAGATTGACTGCTAAGAAGTAAGTGTCACATGGCTTTTACTGATGACCATATCATATAAATAATAAAAGTGTACCAATACGGGGTGTAGACCGTGAGCGGCGTGGCGAAGGTTCATGGGCTGGTGGCCGGCGTGGCGGCCTTTCCGCTGTTGGCCTGCTTGGAACGCTTCCCTGGAGGGCTTTGTGAGGTTGGCCTGCCGGTTTCCGCTCATCTGGACAAAGTAGCCTAGCACTCGGCATACTAGACAAACTAGCCTAGCACTCGGCATACTGAACAAACTGACCTAGCCCAGCACTCGGCATACTGAACAAACTGACCTAGCCCAGCACTCGGCATACAAGACACATTAGCTCGACACTCCGCTCATACACTACGCTCCATCGCCTACAGTCGATCGAAAACCGAACCCCATCTCACATCCAACATCCTGTCATCTCTGCCCCGTCTCATTCGCTTCTCGCTTCTTGAGATTCTCTTCATTCCTCTCGCTTCGTTAGCTTCTCTTCATTCCTCTCGCTTCGTGAGCTTCTATTGATTTCGCTGCTCGCTGCTTGTTAGTACATCATTCAGTTAAGGCAATATAGTTTTCTGCATGTCCGAAGATCAGTACAGGTCTGTGAAGTTTTTCATCATCTGATATACATACTATTTCGGGTGGTTTTCCAAAACGGCGCTTCGGTGAAAATTTATACCATGTCGCCGCCGGGTAACCTCGCGATGCACCCGTACCTCCGGTTGCAACCGTCTGCCCGCCTAGGCCAAGGCTCCCATGGGGTCCCACGGAGGGAGCACCGTGGGGCTGGCGCCGCTAATCACCTTGGTGTGGTGGTCACTCAACTGAGATCTGTCCACCACCACCTGGTAGACGTAGTCTTTGAAGTATTCGTGGTCCATGGCGTAGTAGCCTGACTGGCCCGACTTGTCTCCCCAGGAGTTCTCCACCTTCCACCGGACAGGCTTGCCGTTGTCGTCGACGTGAACGGCAGTAAGCACCATTGCGTGGGTCATGAGCGACTGTTTGTACTCAAGACGACTGGCTTTGGACTGGGGAGCGCTGAAGCCTATGAGACTGTAGTTGAAGAGCTTCTGGTCCATGATGCCGAGCTTCTTGTGGGTGTAAATGGGAGTATGCGTGCCAAAGAACACCGCCTTGTTAAGCTTGATCCGCTCAACGGCATACGACGCCATTGTGTCGGCATCGACGTTGAGGTACTCCACGGCGCGGCCGCCCACCACATTTCCAAGCATGTCTATCTTGAGCTTGGCGTCGTAGTCATTCCGGGGGTCGTTAACAAGCGAAACGTGCTGGGAAACATTGGACTCGAGCAACTTGGGGAACGTGAGCGGGGTGAATTCCACGCTGTGGATGGCATCGTCCTTGTCCTTGAACTCCCATGTCAACGGCTGGGTGGGGTGCGGAGGAGCTCCAAGGAAGATGATCATTATGCGGTGAATCTCCTGCTGCATGGCGGTGATGACGGCGTCCAAGTCGCCACCCAGCTTCTTCTCTTGGCGCAACGTCTCGGCAAACTCCCGCAACTTGGTGGTGATGAGGAAGTTGAGGGTCCGGGACGACGTAGACGAGAACAAGTCGGGAAACAACGTGTGGGGAATGAGTCCGTACTTCTCTACCAAGTTCACAAACATCCCGTACTGGCCCCCATCGCCCACAGGGTCGCTGAGAAAGTGCTGGATTAACCGAGAGTCGAGGTTGTTGTCGTCCTCGTCGATGTTGGCGGCAAACTGGTGCAAGAAGTAGTTGGCTTTCTCAAGCTTATCGTAGAAGAATAAGTGCGACTGGGAGAACTGGAACTCCTTGAGGTTGTACTTCTCCATTACTTCGAGACGAAGCACGTTGGTGGCGGCAAACAACCAGCACCGGCCGCTGCTCTTCTGATTGGTGACAGGAGACCCTTCGGGTTTGACGGCGGTGTTGAAGGTGTTGGTGGTGTTGCGACTGGTCACAGAGTGGTTGATAAGAGCCTCACTGGCGTCGTATGTCTGAAGCACGCTGGCGGCCAATTGGGTCTGAAGGTTGCTTTCGTGGGCACTGGCCCACTGGCTGAGGCTGTCGGGGGAGATAGACATGGTGGAGGGAAAAAGTTGGATGGATGGCGGAGGGAAAGCGAGGCCTTAGTATTTATAGAGGTAGGGCCGGTAGGGCCGTATGCGCACACGGTCGATTTGCCACGGCTGCAACACTTCCAGGGGAATTGCCGAAACGGCCGCTGGCAGACACCTTGCTAGTCTGGTTTCAACTGCCGGATTGGCTCCATTTGGTTTGGCTGGCTGCCTTTGGGGCTTTACATTCGCTACACAGAGTGCTCATCACATAACTCATTTAATGTCCAGTTTAGCTACACCTATACTCAGTGCTTATCACATATCACATTACAGTCATAAATCGTGTCCCCTTGCAATCATGTCCCTTAAAGGCATGACTCGTGTCACGATTGAGTCAATTCCGATTAAGTCAAACTCAATTGAGTCAAATTAATTGAGTCAAATCCAATTGAGTCAAATCCAATTGAGCCAAATCCAATTGCAATCAACACCAATTGCAATCAACACCAATTGCAGTCCACCCCCATCACAGTCATGTCCCTTGCAGTCATGACAGGAGTCCCGATTAAGTCAGCTCCGATGGAGTCAGCTCCGATTGCTATCAGCTCCGATGGAGTCAACTCCAATTGCAGCCAATACCGATTCCAGTCCAAGGCAATCATCCCTTACTGACGTATCCCTATTGCAGTCATGGCCTACTGCAAACCGTTCCCTTACTGTCATATCCCAAAGCAATCACGCTCCCTCCGTGCCCATCACCGCACTCAATCAAAAATACCCTCCCCCCACCGTGTTGAGACTGGACGCCCACATTGTGCGGCGGGATCTCGATGCCAACTTCTTGTCTTTGAGATCGTCCCTGTGCTTTCCGTGGTCCGATTTTCGCCGATGGCTGACGGTGTTGAAACGGCTGATGTGGGTGAACCCCACCGTTTGGTTGTGGATAAGGTCCTGGGCAGGGCCAGATGAAGATGTGGTATCCAGTATCTTGCCCACTAGTGAGTGACTTTTAACCCTCACCTCGGCACAGAACAGACATGGGCATTCGGTGAAATCCTGGTGGAAGTACTGCTTGTAGAAAATAGCCGTTTCCTTGAAGTTGCCATCGGTTGCTTGGCGATCAAGTAGGCCGCTGTTGTCGATAAGCCGCCTCTTCTTGTCCTTGGACGTCAGCCATTGATAGTAGGAATAGAAAGAAAGCCGGTGTGTTTGCCACACAAGATCAATGTCCACGGTGGGCACCAACGTACAGTCAAACCGTGCAAGCACGTGCCAGTAGTTGTCGTAGCGCTGGAGTGAGGTGCTCACGGCCTGGATCACATTGGCAGATTGGAGAACATTGAGGCCGTTTACCTTGGTGAAGAACTTGCACTGCTGCACCACAAACGACGAGATGTTTGGAACCACCGCAATGGCGTCCAGACGCCCGATGGTGTGGTGCATGAGGTCCGAGTGGATGTACTCGTCAAATACCAACCCGGCGTTGAGGTTAGGGTGCTTAAACGAGATCGACAAATGATTCACCGTGCTACGGATTTCGGTTTTGTCTTTGGCGAAGCTGAGCTGCTTGAACAACTCATCCTCGCTGGCAAGATTGGGCGCCGAATGGCGCTCCTTGAAGTGGCGCAGGCGGAGCCGGTATATTCCTGGCATCATCACGTCTGGGCTGTGGAGGTCGTGGTGCAACTGGCGAACTCGTAAGGTGTCCGGTGTTATGACGGATGTGAAGCCGCAACCACAGTGGCCCTCGTACTTGAACTCGGAGATGAACTCATATAGCGGAACGGCTGCAACAAGCTTGGTGTGGCATGACGGGCAGTAAATGGGCAACGAGACGTCGTCCATGTTGAATGGGCCGATGTTGTAGGGAATGTCGTGGTAATTCTCCATGAGGCCGTCAAACTTCTCCTTGTCAGTCTGGGATCCATGAAAACTGAAGTCTTCCCGAATGCACTCATTGGCCTGGTGGAGGGGGAACGGATAGAAGAGCATCTCCACAAAGTTGTTGCGAGCGAAGATGTCGTAGGCCACCTTGGAATGGAGTAGCACGCTGTACCACACCAACAAAATGTCAACGGGCGGACACATGGACTCCAAGAACTGCTGTAGCTTGGGGTTCTTGTGAATCAACTCAAAGAACAGCGACGACTCGTTTTCGTCCACGCCGGAGCTGGCCTCTCCAAACTGCTCTCTCAACGCAGAGACAAAGATCATGAAGCGCCGTACACTGTGGTTGATAAACGCTCTCCACAAAAACTCCGCCGCCTTCTCGTCTCTGGTCCTGCGGCAAATGGTCTTCCTGAGCGTAGAGAATGTCTTCAAAAGTCGTAAGTGTGCCATCACTTCCACCTGCGACGGCCGAAGGTGTTGCCGTCCCTTATAATATTTGGCAGAGGCATAATCATCAGGTTTGTGAAGATCAACGAGCTGCACACTGTGAATAGACGGTGCAGTGTTGTAGCTGGACGCCAGGGACGGCGTCAATGTGTTTGAATTGGTGGAGGACTTTGACATTAGCGAAAGAAGCCAGGAATTGCAGGAAGGCTTCCAGGCCCTGGACTAAATAATGTAAAATCATATTATAAGGTGCCCCGTGCTTCCCTATTATACACAGGATGCAGTTGCCGCATCACGCGAGATACCACATTTACGAGCACGGCGAGCTTGTGGTACGACACTTACGCCAGCGCCCTCACCACGCCACGCGTGGGCCAGTAGGCGCATCCGCGGGCCGCCACTAGAGTCACTTTTCAACGAGAAACGGCGTGTCACAGTCCCCCTCAAACGTGCCCTCCAGTGCGGTGTAGCATATGGGCGACGGGGCGTATCCTCATCTGACAAGAGTATCTGGGAAGTGCCCCTCATAGGCGTTGGCACAACACCACGCCGGCCCTCCAACTGCTGTGGGGGGTAACACTTTCTGCCACCGCTACCCCACAAACTCTGCGGAGTCGCTGCGATGTTGGCTACAGTTCGACAATCCAGCATCAACAGGGACACCCACCTCCCACGCTACCACGCACCATCTCCGGCGTGTGCCAGACGTCCAGTCTCTGTACGTTCAAATACCTCTGTTGTGACCACGGTTGGGGGAACAGCAGAGGTTTCCTCATCGGGTAATGACAATACGCCAGCTTCAAACGTCTTTGGCCCAATAAATTGGCCGACTTGATTGTTTGCATCCCACCTGGGATTTTTTTTTTGCATATTTTAACCTTATTTTTTCGGGCTTTGGCAACTGCTTTGGGCCACATTTTGGGGTTAGTTTATTATTTGAAGCTCCCTTATCCATTTGTTGGCTGCTGCCAGCGCCCGCCACCAAAGTTTGGCATTAAACAGACGCCTCAGGTTCCAAACCTCCAGAACGCTGCCCATGTCCACCATTCTACCTCGTGCGTCGTAAGCCTTGACTAAGTTAGCACGTCACTGCACTGTGCCGTCAAATGGCGATTAAGCCCCGTGGGCCTATCACATGCCAGAGAAAGCTGGCATGTGCAGCTTTGGCAAGCAGTCCGCTGGGGACGTGAGAGCCCAGAAAGTGGCCTGCAAAGGCCCATCGTGCACCAGATGGTGGTGGTGATCAGCTCCGATCTTTACTGCGCTTGTCGCTCGCCCCCCTGGGTGGCCTGTGTTAACAAGTCTCGATTAATGCTCTGCTCAGTGTCGTCCGGGCGTCCAGGCGGTGACAATTCGCTATTGTTCTTGCCATGGAGCAAGCGTCGTGGAGACGTCTGGCGCTTTTGCTCTGCGGCGTACCAGTCTTCAGTTGCTGGGGGTGCCAACCTCCTACTGCAAACCGTCTGGGCCCTGGGGGTGCCAATCTCCATCTTGTGGGCCCTGCGTCTGCTAACCTCCATCTGCTAGCCGTGTGGGCCCTGCGTCTTCCAATGACCGTGGATGTCTTGGCGCATGATCAGCCCTGCGTCTCCTATGGAGACTCTGTCGCTGGGTCCGGTCTCGTCGCTGGGTCCTGCCGTGGCACCTACCTCGACTCATGGCTGGCAAGACATCGTGCCTCAGCATGCGAGTCCAACCCACGAGATGCCCACCATGTAAAAGGTCCCTTGGCCCAGTTGGTTAAGGCGTGGTGCTAATAACGCCAAGATCAGCAGTTCGATCCTGCTAGGGACCATTTCTTTTTTGCTGTGCTTTCCGGCTTCCTCCACACCTGCTGTCTAGAGAATACGACACTGGCAAAGTCGTCCCTCAAGAAGATCCCTACCCGCCGAGAATTAAATCTGGCGTCTTCATTCATGGGCAGGACCCTTGTTTTTTTTTTGCGAATCCCATCTGGCCGCAAAAATGTCTGAACTCCTTTTCAACTTGCACCTCAAGCTCAAGTCCAAAGTTAAACGCCCAATGTTTGCGCCGGTCCAGATGATATCATCTGGCGCTTACTCGTTTCCTTTCCTCGTATGCCAATTTCAACTCTTTCAATCATGGGCTTCACTAACCGCCCAGGGCATCGTGTACTTTTTTAGTAATCCTGACATATGGCCCTTTTACTTGGCCATTCTAATTCCCCAGTTGATTTTGATGACCATGGTGTATGTATCCATGATCTGTGTGGTCTATCCAGCCGCCACCTTATTCTCGTTGATTCTATATGGCCCAGCGGGGCTCGTCTCTGCTTGGATCTTTGTTCTTCTGCTGGCAGGCTTCGTTTCGTCGTTCGTGATTAAGCTCTTCCTTATGCCGGAAATCGACAGAATTGCCTTTGATGCCGTTCTTTCGCGAGAGTCGGCAGATTATGTGGTGCTACAGGGTAAACTTCGTCGTATAGTCAAAGTCCCTTTGATGGTACAGTTATTGCGGTACGTCAAATTGGCGCCCGCCATCTTTTTCTTGCCAATGGTGCTAGCTCGAGTGGTGTGTATGTTTTTGATTGGCAGCATTCCTGTGGTTGGCCCCGCAATTGTCATCACCATCCAGGCGCCAGGGAGAGGCCTCCAGGCCCATGCCCGGTATTTCGCGTTGAAGGGTTTTGACGATCGCCAGATCAAGGGAATCTACAGAGAAAATACGGGCGCCTACATGGGCTTTGGAATCGCCGCCATTCTCTTGGAGTCTATTCCACTATTCAGTGTGTTTTTCATATTCACCAATACGCTCGGTGGAGCACTATGGGCTGTCAATATTGAGAAGACGAAAGGATTTATCCCTAAAGTCACTCACGCCACCCCTAGTGAGGAAGGTGTGCCGTCTTAGTATAAGTACACGTTGTCGACACATCCAAAACCAGCAGCTACGCCTCCTTCATTGCTGGAGCTGAACTTCGATCTCAATAGATGTCCTGCAACTTCGTTTGTTTTGATGTCACCGGATTCTTCGTCGAACACAATGGTGCCAAATATACCGAGCTCCGAGATGATGTCTTCGCTGTAAATTTCTCCGTTTCTAATGATTTTGTTTTTGTGACTGGGAGGATTGATGAGTTCCATCAAGATGTAGGCACCCCACTCCTCTTCAGGCAACGTTTTCAAAAACTGTGGAATGTCGTTCTTGTAGATGTTGTTGCCGCCCCCCTCTCTTTGCGGCTTGAGCACAAACTTGTGGGGCTCCTCGAACGCAAGCTTCTTAGCCCGAGCGCCTTCCTCTGAGTCGTCTAACGGGTGGATGGCCACGAATGTGGACATCAATTTGTCTAGTTCGGATTCTTCGATGGCCGGCACGAATTCTTGAATTATATCTCTGTTGGTTAGAATCTGTTGAACCTTTTTAGCTCCAGAAAGCTGAGTCAACAAAGATGGGCACTTGATTGCCAAGTTGTCCTCGAGGTAGAGGCGTGCTGCCCATGTTAACTCGGGATCCGACTCGTAGTCAGAAGGTGCATATCCCGATCTGTAGTACACAACAGACACCTCATCCATGGTAGCCTTCAAGTAAAGCTTATCACCGTTGACGGTGGTCTTCTCCTGGACCTCTTCTAAGCTGATTCTATGGGATTTCACGCCGTGATTGTTGAGCAACGCATATTCAATGTGCCTCTGGTCAAAGCAGTTTCTCTCCCCCTGCTGAACAATGAAGAGAACAATCGTTTTGGTAGATTTTTCTCCATTGTAGTGGTAGTTGGCATCTGCCAACCCCTTGGCGAGCTGGTTTGCCGAGTCCGATACCGGCACTGACCCTTCTTCATAGTATCTATACGAGTAGTCATCGTCATACAACCCCAGATCATTCAAGTAGTTATGCAACAACCCCACCTTGGTGGATAATCCTCCGAAGGAGACACTGATGGTGTTAAACTCGATCTGTTTGATCGAATTGTCGGTGGAGTTGATCATATAGTCACTTCGGAATAGCCCTACACTCAATGGCTGTTTGACCTTGCCTCCGTTACGAGCGAGCGCTTTGGTATAAGTCTCGTAGATCTTACCGGTGAAGTCCTGGTCGAACTTAGAAAGCTTGCTGACAATTTCTAAAAGCCAATCTTTATGTTTCCCAATGACACTGATGTAAAGCTCATTGAAGGTCTTCTGGACATCCTTGGCACTCTGGAACAGCGCCTCGGGGAATGGCGTGGGGAACAACGTAATGGGAGCGTGGGTGGCGCTAAAGCTCTTGAAATCAGGAGGATACATCACCAACCCATTGGCAAGACTCCAATGAAGAATGTTCTCCACCAATTCGGCCTCATTCTTGGCACTTAGCGTAGGAAACTCCTTGGGGGACATGGTGGTGATCGCGACAGGTGAGGAGGTGTGATAAGCGCCACCTTTTTACACCCGATATCACACACCCGTACACCAGTGAAACATGGCCACTTCGATTTCCGCCTGGCTGGCCGGTCGACACGAAGTGAAATAGTAGCCGGTCTTGCCCAGGCCAGTAGAACCTGTCCAGGACGCCGCCCGGGGCCTAAGTGATATGCGCAGCACGTGATGTGCCCACGTGATCTGTGTGACTGTCTTCTAGTGACAAATTTTCTCACCACCTCGCTGAAAATTCGAGACTCGAAAAGTTCCTCAACACCAAGTCAAAAGTATGTTAAACAGAGGCCTAAACGGCGACAATGACGCTGATATAGTCGAGACGGTTGATACGAAAGGAAACAAGTGAGATACGCTGTGACTAATGCCCCAAGAAGCCACAGAAGCCGCTCCAGGCTGGTTGAATATGTCTAGATATCAATTGTGATCCTCAAATATTGAAACCAATCGGTCGGAACTATTCGTTAACCTTGCAACCAATGTCATAGTCACTCAAATCGCCCATACGTGGATCGTGTTCATAGTACTAACATCTAGTGAAATATCTTGCTGCTTACTTATTGTTGGCTAACGCTGGTAACGCTTCCCCATCTGCTGCCGATGTCAAGGCTGTCTTGGAATCTGTTTCCATTGAAGTCGATGACGAGAAGCTCGAAAAGTTGATTGCCGAAGTTGAAGGTAAGAACGCTGAAGAGTTGATTGCTGAAGGTAACGAGAAGTTGTCTTCCGTCCCATCTGGTGCTCCAGCTGCTGCTGCCGGTGCTGCTGCTGCTGCTTCCTCTGAGGAAGCTGCTGCTGAAGATGAACCAGCTGCTGCTGAGGAAGAATCCGATGATGACATGGGTTTCGGTCTTTTCGATTAGATGAACTAATTGGCATGTAACATAAGATACGAACTTTAGTCATTTAGATTACGACCTAATAAACATAAATTATATTAACATGTCTAAAGTTCGTCAACAGCTTTACGTAATGCAAGTCTGTTGCCAAATACCTCGTGTCTGCAACGAAGCATTTCCTTATCGAAGGCATTGTCCGTGTCTGAATAGATATGATCACGAGGTCTGGAGCGCGATTGGCGAAGAGTGACTTCTCTAGTTAGCCACTCGAGAAACGGGGGGGTTGGTCTCAATGACTTTTGGTCTCGGTGAAGCTCGGCCAATTTGCGGAAATAGTGTTTGAATTGTTCTTCAGATGTTACTTTTTGTTTGTAGAGATGCTGTTGGAGGAGAAGCGACATTTTGTGCTCGGGGGTTACGCTTTCTTCGATGGACCGTTTATCACCAGCAACTGACTCCGACTCAATTATGTTCAAGTCATCGAGAATGTTGGTGACCCTCGTTCTGGTGGCAGGTTGTAGAGAGGTGAACACCGTCACTAGATCATCGAGTCCCGCGCAGGTGTGTGAATGAGCTCTGTTGAAGTAATTATTAATGAAGTGATTCTCCGACGTGAGGGCATGGATGATACCAAGAATACGCTTCTTCACGACATCCTCCACCGACGATGACTTCAATTTGTCGAAGAGGTGGCTGACAAACGACGCCAGCTGCTTTTCAAGCACGTTAGTCACGGCTTCGGGATTGTTGCGAAGCGAGGATGCCATAAGTCGGTATATCTTCTCCGGGAGGGAACTGGCGGAGGGGAGGGTGGCTTCGATCTTCACCAATTCTTCGAAGGTAAGTGGATCCTTGGTGAGACGGGCACCGAAGTCGAGGTCGTGGCTCAAATCAACGAGGTTGTCGATGGCTTTCTCGAGAAGAATGTAGTCTTGGTCTTCAGCAAACAAAAAGAGCTGGTCGACGGAAGAGTCGAAGTCATTCAATTCATCCGCCGAGACCTTCGGACGCTTGGATCTCATCTCGGTGATCTTGCTAGCCAATTCTTCGTCCTCCAGCTTGCTGTTATCAGGTTGTGTAGCGTCGATGGCCACTGGAGATTCAGTGTCTTCCTCACTCACCACTAGAGCATTGGACGGCTCATCCGCTTCAGACTCATCCATCAACTTTGCCTCTCGCTCTTGGGTGTTGACGTTCATCCTGACATGCAATCCGGCAGGGATATCTTGACCAGGTCTGATATTTTGCCATTCAGGGGAGGGGACAAATACTCGGGGGTAGCAGTCAGTGTGGTCATCGGGGGAGCATATCAACTCTTCTTGAGTATAGACTATCTGTGAGTATACGCCAAGGATGTTTAGGGCCACCAAAACAAGCAATTTGAATGGTTTCATCCTCCCACCGAGTAGTTGCAATAGAAAAGGATAAAGCGCGGAGGAAAATAACTTGCTGGCAAAAAGAGAATGAGGCGATTAGTGCCTTCGGTCAGGTGCCAACAAGATGAGCAGAGACTTTGATGTATACCACAATATGAAAAAGAAGAATCAGAAAGGAAAGATTTTTGGCTGTGGGCAATTCGTGGGCCAGGCAAGGGTACGGGTAAACGTCTGTAGAACGAGAATGGAAGGGGGGAATGTGACAACGGCCGAAAGTGAAGCAGTGGTGACGTAAAGAATGTGCCACGACTGCTTGGTATAGCTCTGAATCATCCCGACAAGCTATACGGCTTGGCAAAGCTACAGCCACCACACTAGGGTGTATATTCGGGTGCAAAAGGTCGCAGAAAAGAAGAGTTTTCAGAATGTGGATCAATTCTGACTAAACTGACAAAATACTAAGAAATAGCTGGCGCTGTTCCCGGTCCCACGCCTGCTACATAAAAAAGCGTACTTTTGCCCACCGAGAAGACTTGGGCACACAACACCCGGGCAGACCCCGTTCGACGAAGCTCTACAGACAACGATGCACATGCATCAGAATTCGTTGCACAGGTCTCATTAGTCTATATTAGTACACCTAATTGGCAGCGGCGGCAAGAGCACTCTCGATGTCCGCCAACAAATCTTCCGTTTCCTCGATACCCACGGAAACTCTAACCAAATCATCGTAGACTCCGTTGGCTTCTCTTTCGGCCTTGGGGATACCCCCGTGGGTCATGATGGCAGGAACCTCGATCAACGATTCGATACCACCAAGAGACTCAGCCAAGGTGAAGAGCTTGGTAGAAGAGGTGAACACGGAGGCAGCCTTCGCGCCACCATTGATTCTAAAAGAGATCATTCCTCCTCCGAGACCATCTCTGTGTTGCTTGACAACAACTTCGTGGTTGGGATGAGTCTTTAATCCGGGGTAGTTCACCTTCAGCACTTGAGGATGCTGACTCAAATACTCAGCGATCTTTTGAGCAGAAGTGGCTGCTTGTCTGACTCTCAAGTGCAAGGTCTTCAAACCTCTGTGGGCCAACCACGAGTCGAAGGGAGACGGCACCGAACCAAGAGCATTCTGCAAGAAGCGGAATTGCTCGTGTAAGTCATCACTGTTGGTAGCAATGACGCCTCCCACAACATCGGAGTGACCGTTGATGTACTTGGTAATTGAGTGGATAACCACATCAGCACCATGGGTCAAAGGGTTAGAAATGTATGGAGAGAGGAACGTATTGTCCACCGCCAAGATAATCTTGTTACCGGTCTTTTGTTCGTGTTTCTTCAACAAGTCAGAAACTGCACCAATGTCGGTAACCGACAAAGTTGGATTGGAAGGAGTCTCAAGCCACACCAACTTGGTGTTTTCCTTTAAAGCTGCCTCCAAGTCAGTGGCGAGGTTAGGCACAAACTCAGCACTAACACCATGGGTGTTGGCAACTCTGGTGAAGTATCTGTGAGTACCACCGTAAACGTCACCTCCCGAGACAATATGAGCGCCCACTGGTAACGATTGGATAATCAATGCTGTGGCTGCAGAACCTGAACCCAAAGCCAAAGCATACTTGGCCTTTTCAAGAGTGGCAACGGCAAGTTCGAAGTTGTCTCTGTTTGGGTTGGCACTTCTGGAGTACTCGTAAATTCCAATTGGCTTACTTGGTTCCGATTGAGCAAACGTGGTGGAAAGAGAAATGGGCTCAATAACGGCTCCTGTGTGAGGGTCAATGGGGGCACCAGAGTGGATGGCCTGAGTTCCAAAACCGTAAGATTGTTCAGAAGAAATAGTCATGGCGAACGGTTTCCCTATAAGTTGAATTACTAAGGGTTTTAGAAAGAAAGGTTGGACTTGTAGAAAAGAGTTAGGACCTATATAGGAAAAATATGTGTATTGGTAAGCATTTCGTAACGCCACACTTTTTCACTGGATATTTTTTTTCAAAATGCCCTGGCTCATCTCGCGATGCCGTGGCAGACCCTGAAGCGTTGCAGCCACAAATATTGGGGCTAGCTGGAAAGGCTTTCGGGGACTACCTTGCTTCTTGCCAGAACAAAAGGCACGTGTTCCAGAAAGTATTGATTTCGCCCAGCCAGCGGACAGGGGGCCCGGAGATTCAACTGATAACGGTCGAGGCTTCCTGGGCCCGCGGTTACGAGCACGATCACGAGAATTACTTGTCCTATCTGCCGTGTGTTGAAAAGCCCACCAACATGGCAGGATGAGCACGGGACTGCTCAAGCGAACAAGGATGGGCGATAGCATTCATTGTTGCAATGTGCTTTCATTGAAACAAGGGACGGGGCTGGTTTTCGCAGCCTGAATTGCCCACCAAAGACTCAATTACACCAAACCACCGCTTTGGTACAATGGTCAACTCAGATAGGAAGATTAAGTGGATGAATGAGATAACAGTATAAAAATGGGTGGAATGGGGAAGGGTATAAATAATGCAGTTTCTCCTAGAGTACAAATGAGTATTTCCTAGAGTTCGAGTTAGTACTTCAAAATGATGTTTTCTAAGTATATGATCGTGTTGGCAGTTGCAGTTGCACTTCCATATAATGTCACCAAGAGAAGTGATGTTCTTGAGGCAAGGATGGCGGAGCCGGCCGTCAAAACAACCTTGGACATCTCGAAGAGAAGTGAGGTTTCCGCCCTTGTTCCTAAATACTCCAATTCCACTTTATAATTCTAGGATTTACACCATAAGGTTAGCGAAGCCCATCGAAGTTTCTAGCCAGACTGGAAGCTGGGAGTTAGCTTTAATACATGAATAACTGTCAACAATATCGTAGTTGCATGATTCGAGATTGTTCATTGTTCAAATTTGCAGTAAATTGACCATGCGCATTGTTGCACGAACATCGCCTATTGTCAGCTGGATTAGACAGAACAATATGTTCAAGATAATAGGGTTCAAGTAAGATACCCCGTAGCAGTCTTCAGTAGTCGTTTATGGATATGAAGTGTCTTGTGTCGTGGAACTGGTATGGTAGACACTCTTTGCCAGAATCTGACATGGTCGTAGGTGCATGAGTTTGTTCAGGCGTCTAAACGACCCTGTAAACACGGAGCTGGCTGTATGTGGTGTCACCTTGGCAGCGGCCATACCGAGAAGTTACGTTGAGCACGAGCCGACCACCGGGGGGTCGTACGCAAACAGCCAGTATCAAACAGAGCCAACCATCTTGCAAGGGGGGCGAATCAGTCAGGAGCCTCAACCCTTGAACAGCCCAAGTGGGAACCAAGTGGACCAGCACGACCCAGCATCGCCAATGAAAGAGCGTGCCAAAAGCTTTGAGTTCCTGTTTGTGAATTAGCCACTATCGGCAAAGACAAAGGCCATTGTCAAGCGGCAACAACCATCCAAAAGGACACTATGAGAGAGGAAGCTCGGATGCCTAGTTCCCTCGAAGATTCGGGGAGACAAAGAAACCCCACAGCAACTATCTCATTTACCCATCTAAGTCCTTTAAAAAGTCCGGGTTATTGGCAAGTCTGCTTTTAAACTTGTCCCACCAGCTATCAAACGCCTTCATGGGCACCTTTCCTGAACCATCGATGAAAGATCCAAGAAAGTTGTATGCATGAGTAACAATCTTATTGGCCAAAACTGCAATATCATTGGGATCTCGAGGAGTAGGAGCCACGGGCTTGGTACTAACCAATGCCAGCGATGCTCCTGAAGTCCTTTGCCTTTCCTGAGCAAAAAGGAGTTCGGCCTGCGGAGTGGGCTCAATGCTGATCCCGATGTTAATGGATTCTCCTCCATCGTCAGTATTCATGTCAACGTCTTCCATTGACAGGATCTTAGGGCCATTATTGTTTAGTTTGAATATGGACGAGGGCTTGAGGGGGTTTAGACCTCCGAGCAACTTAAACTCGGCAGAGTTGGGAAGTTGAAAATACACCAACGCTGTATAATTAGGATCCACGAACTCGGTCTGGGGAAGGAGGAATATAGCAATGTGAGAGACGTTCGAAGAATTGGGAATGGTGATGACGTATTTGGTTGGTTCCACCTGATTGGCCAACTGGATGGGTCTTCCTGAACAAACAGCTCCGAACATTTGCAATGGTCAAGATAGTGTTGGCTACGAAGGAGGCTTGAGGACGATATATAGGTGCGGGTAACGGACGCCATCGCTTAGTATATATGGAGGAAAAAATGCATCTAGAAAATTCCTCACATTCGTACGGATGATGAGAAGGTAAAAGTCAGTTGAGCCTCGTGTTTGATATGGTTGACCCAAGCCGATACTTTCATCCTAGAGGAATTACGTCGCCCATATTTTCCATCTTCGTGCCTTGAGCTAAAGATGAATTTGGGAAAGCTGCTTCGTTACATGTAATCACCCAGGACGTGGCACACCCACACCCCATACCCACCACAGAGGAAACGGCTTCGTTTTCGGCAAGGGAATTGTACAAAGACTTACGCGGAGTCTCGGCCGACTGCCCAGCGAGATGCTGTTCTTTGTTGGCGACCTCGATTGTAGAATGTGATGATGGCGAAGGGGCTGGCGGCCCGTATATGCGATTCAAGTATCCGAAGGTGACTTCGTCGTCAGCTGGTTGAGAATGAACTCCACAGTTGCCGTGTTCGCCCCAGCCCCACGCGTAAACCGAAGAGCCTGAAGCAATGAGACCGTGTTCGCTGCCAATTGCAAAGTCGTCGATGAGGACAGAATGGCCGAGCTCAAGGAGCGACGTCGCTGGAAACAACTGGCCGTGGCTGTTATTTCCAAGAGAGCGGATAGTGGTGCCATCGTGCCAGTGGCATGACAGCCACATGCACTTGAGAGAGGTAGCATGGCCCACCGTGTGGGTTTCGCTCACCTTGCCGTAGACGTGGAGAAGGCCACGCGAGTCAAGAATATAGGTGGAGTCACGCCCCACGCCGAAATCTGCCACTTCTGTCACTTCGCCCTCTGTACCTGGCACCTTGAACACGAGCCTACGTGGTTCGGCGACATACAGGGTCGGTTTTCCGTTGGCGGTCACCATCCAGCCCAACTGGCCCCGGCGCGAGGAGCCCCACCCCCACAATTCGCCATTTTCAAGAAGAACAACCGTATGACTTAGTCCGCATGTGACCTTAACCACCGGCGAGCAAAGCGGTAGCTTCATCAATGGAGAAGTCTTGGTGGAGGTACCCAACTCTCCCTTCATCCCATGGCCACACGTGTAGACGTGACCATTCGTGTCTACGAGAACCAGAAACTCCCAGCCGGCGCTGACGTGGGCCCACGATCCCGGAACCTGGTGGAAGGTGACGATTGTGGGGTTTCCTTCAATGGCACACTGGCCGTAGGAATTGTCGCCACATGCGTAGAGCTGGTGAGATTCCAATAATGCAAATGAGTGGTTGCCACCGCAGCTAATGGTAACGGGCCTGTGGGTCAAACGCGAGGTTGTAGATCCGTTGATGGTGAATAGAGCAGGCCGGAGGATATTATGGTCGTCGTTGTCGAGGAAGCCAAGCTGGAACCTGCCATTGGAACCACACGCTAGTAGTTGATACATGTGGTTCGCGTTGTAGTGAAGCCACTGGTTAGGTTTGGTAGTGCTTTGACCAAGTCTGAGGACTGCAAACCCTAGTAAGGATCATACCAACAGGGTGTATAGGGCTTCCTGAGTATACTTCATTCTTTGGTGCTGGTATACTTTGCTTACGAGGCTCAAGAAAGTTATCAGCTCAGGGAGTCATTAAATGCAATTTAAGTTACTGACTACAAAGTCCGTCTACTTTGCCGGCGATCTCCATTTTCAAAAGTCCTCCAGCTCTTTAGATCATGGTACGCCCGAACGATAACTGCTTGAGACGAAGATCAGGAAGAAACTAGAGTCTACAACCGTTAGTTTTGGGTATTGTCGGCATGATCATAATCACTTGTTGTCCGCAAAGAGTAACCCAACCTTCCCTACCAATCGTGAAGTATAGACCTGGAAAATCATCGGCATATTGTTTAGTATAGCAAGTATGATTTTGTTTTTTGTCCTATGTATTAAGCAATGCTTATCAGCTGAACTTATGAAAGGGAAATTTATCACCATGTCGGCTTTTGGAGTACTTTCAGGTATTGCCGGCTTGAGCACAGGTGCTTGTTGTCCACAAGAAGCAACTCAACCCGATACAGAACGTGAAGTCCCAGCATCAGATGAAAGTCCAGCATCAATTAATGTCACAGCACCAAAGGATGATCAAGCATCAAAGAGTGATTAAGCACCCAGGAATGAACAAGCGTCGAAGAGTGATCATGCATCGAAGAATCAACAAGCATAAGAAAGGAATAAGCATCAAAACGTGGCACGATTGTGACGATTGAGTCAATGAAGCCTAGAAAGATTGGCTCCAGCGGTAAGGAGTATGAGGAGCTGAGGATTCTAAGAGGTCTGCGAAATCTAATTCAAAACAATCCGCATAGGGTCGTGGTATAGTTACATCTTTACTATACAAAGGTTGTTATTGCTCTGAGAAGAATGAACCAATAAGCCTTCTAGTATAGATCTATGTGCTTTGCATTGTTATTGAGCTGCTGCCTCAGACTCGCCAATAGCAAACCGCTAGAATCTTGCTCGCTTACATTTTGTTTTCGCAGCCGGTTCCGCATTTCTTTTTGCTTCGACATTTCGAGAACAAATCTACACATATGTATAGCAAACGTGATTAATTACCAAAAAATGACCTCAATAAACCTTCAGGTGACGGCTCGTTATAGCTTTCGTCATACGTGCGCAAACACCGCTTCCTTGTTCTTTCTAAATGCTCCTTATCATCTTTATCAAATGGAATATTGACAGGTTTGCCAGAATACTGCAAGGACTCAACCAAGAGATGGTGAGGTGAAAGTCGGTGGGTTGTGGCCATGAGTAGAACGTCACTCAGATAATAGATCGTTTCATCGGACTGTTCTGACAACATTGACACTTTTTGGTATATTCTAGATGCGACGGCTAGATTCTTTAGAAGCCGTTCGTTGTCTACCCACCTGAGGCGATCTAACTTCTCGATCATTTTCATTTGAATTTCCGAGATCCAAAGACAGTTTTCAGCAAGCACGAATCTTTTAGGATTATCGATAAAGTGAGATAAGTAGCAATCTCATAGATCGGAAGAAAAGACTTTCGACTTCCGATCATTCTTACCCTGGCAGAGTTCGCTAACAACATCCAAATAATCTTTTTCAGAGCTTGCCGATATTGCCATCGCTTCCGTCTTGAGAGCTTCATCGTATTCAAAGAGGTCTCTGTTATTTCTCTTGGGGTCTATGAATTCGGAGTACCTTCCCCACAACTCTGGCAATATCTGGTCTTTCGACTGGATATTCGCTCGAAACTGCAAGTTACATTGGGCTTCTGTTACTTTCTCGTCCGATCGAGAACTGACCTTAGATCGAGGAAACGCAACATAGCATATATCTGTCTTGAGATTGGTGACGTGTGAGTAGAGGTCCATCTTCATATTCAAGTCAAACTCCTCTTCTGGCCAGTGGTTGATTGGGCTCACATGACATCCCATGAGCTCATGAAACCTCTTCACTAACCGAGAAGAGGGCCTGAAACGGTATATCTTATCTATGGCTTGGTCAACGAGGTGAAGTGGAAATGGGTGAAACATAACATGGAGCATCGAATTTCTACCAAACGTCTCGACCGCCGCTCGGTTGTCCAATAAAATGTAATACCACATCATCAAGACATCAAGTGGGGGGAGCATATTGTTTAAGATTTCGACTTTCATAGGCACCAGCAGAAGCGTGGGAACTGTGTCCTTGGTATATGGCTCTACTCCGGTTTCAAGTTTCAACGCAGTCATGAACAAATTAAACCTTATGATAGCACGGCAAAAAAATAAAGACCGGAAACGATCCTTAGTCATGTCTGGTCGCCGCTCGTATTTCTTCATTATCTCCGCTTTGAGAGCCGAGAAGGCGTGGAGCATTCGAAAAAGTGCCCTGGCCTCTGATACTCGAGGGAAATATCGTTGGTTGCTGTAATAAGAGCTGCCGTATTCGCTGAGAAACACTTTCTTTGGCAGACAGCGCTTGGGCAAACCGACCCTGGGTCTTTCGTAGCTGAATGCGCTTAGTTTCGTTTTCCTTGTGAAGCTCTCGTAAGCATAGATGTGGACAAAGAGCTGGTGGGTGCTTTTTACAACGTCAGCGTAAAGGGCCGACACTAGCGTCTCCTGATTCTTCTCTTGAATCTTGACTTGGTCCTTCTCTTGATTCTGGCCTTGAGTCTTAACTTGGGTCTTATCTCGCAGTAATGTAGACAATTTATTACCAACATCCCAATCGATCACTTGCTGCCTTACAGCTTTGTGAGCTTTTTCGAAGTAATCCTGGTACCTTCGGCATTCAGTGGCCAACACGTCTGAGTTTTCGAAATTGGATATACTTTCCAACCTCCCAATAAACTGCTCTTGGTATGATAAACGACGACCCCAATCTCCACTAAACACGACTCTGTCAGGATCACCGACTGTGCATTGTTGTGTAGCGGCTGAAAACCAGTGACTTCGAGCCATTCTCCCGCTGGCAGAGGTCCGCAACAACTTCATCAAGATCAGTGTAGAGGTTTGAGGCCACTACTTCCAACGCCTCCTTCTTGTGCGCTTCGTCCACCTTGAAGATCTCCTTACTCTTAATTGCACAGTTAGACGCTATGCAACACTGCTCCCAGATGCCGGGTAGAACGCTTTTACCAGAGATGTCCCAGTTTAATTGCATCATCCGTAAAATTTCATGTGTGATGCACGACGACTCCCACTTGCCGGGAACGATTTCACAGATGTGGTAGCACTTATTCTCGACTTTCACATTGAGATCAGGGCGACTGAATTCTCGAAGGGTGCAGTGGGCCCTCTCGATGTTGCACACGGGGCAGTATATACATACCCGTTCATCGGCATCGAAACTATCCTCCGCCAGATATGCCATCGGAAGCTTGTGCGAATCCATAAACTCAACGAAATCCTCTATTGCCAGCGACCCCGGATTGAACATGAATTTCTCGTCAATGGCTTCGTCCACGAGATGAAGTGGAAACGGATGCCATAAGATGTGTAGCATGGAGTTTCTCCCAAAGATGTCAAGCGCCTCCGCAGTATTCAATAATAGAGAGTGCCAGATCATCAACACATCGAGTGGTGGTATCAAGTCGTTTATGACTTTACAACGTTTCTCGGTTGCTTCCGGAAATCTGGGCACTGAGTTGGCGGTACATGTCCCTCTGCCAACCTCAGCCTTCAACGCCGTCATGAAAGCAATGAATCTTCTGGTGGCGTAGGTGGTGAATGCCTTCCACTTTTCTCTTGCCTTCTCCTTCTCTTCTCCACCCATGATTCTGTGCTTCAGCAACGAGATTGCCCGTAGCATCTTCAAGTTTGCTCTAGCCTCTACGGCACATGGAAAGCGTGACTTCATAACGTCACTGGAGTAGTAACTAATGCTAGTGAAAACTTTCTCCACAGTGCTGCTGTAGCCAGGAGGTGGAAATTCGGTTTTCTCTTCCATTGGCTGATGATAAAGGATACGAGCGTGCTTTTTAAAGATTTTATCAGGCATATCACGGGATGGCTTGATGGCACATCACGCTTATGGATTCCATTTTAGAATCTGATGCTGAAGTCACGCATAAAGAAGTATTTTATCAATATGTCATATTCTGGAGATACCTACTTTTTTTCCTCAAATAGTAACTTTGATCAAATGACTGAGGACTGCAAAACTCTGTGAAGTTACACACCAACAGGATGCATAGAAGACCCCACTTGATTTTGTTATGAAATGCTAATATCGTTTGCTCAAAAAGCTTTGTGAATGTTATAGCTCAGAGAGTCCTTCGATGGAACCGAAGTGATCAAGTACATAGTTCAACCAATTCGCCAGCGTTCTCCATCTTCTATTGTCACCCAGTGTCAGAGATCACTTCCCCGGACTAAACCTAAGTCTGGTTCCAGATCGACTTAACGAATCTACTTGGAGAAGATTACCTCACTCTTGGGACTGACAAGTACTTCCTTGCGTGAGGTCGTGTTCTGCCTTACCATACCACAGCACTAGCGGGGCGGGCCACAAAACGGGACGATGGACAGAGGCGAAGGGCAGAGCAAATTAAGCAGATACCGTGGGGAAGGAGGAAAGAGGTGAAGAGGAAATGGGGCGAGGAAGGAGCGAAGGTGAGGGAAAGCGGAAACGAGAAGAGACGAAGCTGAATGCAGAAACTGAAGAAGAAGAGTAGACGCCAAGACAAGATGTATAAGTGAATTCGGCACACAACAATGGTACTATTCAACGGCACGGAACAACAACATCCGCCAACACCACCAGAACTCCGCCCAGCCAATGCCAGCTAGGCCCGTCCTTCCGAACCGACTGTGGCGCTTCAACTGTGGCTGCGATATAAAGATGGCTGCAATTGCACCACGCCAACTTCTTCGTCTCCACCATGACTCCCACCGCTGCCACCAGATACGATCCTTCCCAGTTCAACAAGAACCACACGGCAAGAACTGCCAGTGGTGCCTACACCGTCAGCCTCGACAACAGGGCCAAGACCAAGTTTCCCGAGTATTTGCCTACATGGAACCCATCGCAAAAGTACCCTCCCCTCGAGTTCTTCTCACACCAAGACAAGGGAACCCGTGGAGACCGTGATTACACCCGTCTCTTCCCCAATGGAACTTCTGCGTGCACCAAGAAAATCACCCCCAAGTTTGGTACCGAGATTGATGGCATCCAGCTATCGCACCTTGATGACAATGCCAAGGACGACTTGGCGCGTCTCATTGCTGACCGGGGGGTGGTTGTGTTTCGTAACCAAGACCTCGCCGAGCAAGGACCTCAAAAGTTTGCTGACTTTGCTCGATACTACGGGCCTCTTCACATTCATCCTACGTCTGGCGCTCCAGAGGGAGTAGCAGATCTTCACATCACCTTCCGAGGCACTTCCAAAGCAGAGCTTCTGTCAGCGTTCAGTACTCGTCTTAACAACATAGCATGGCACACGGACGTTTCCTACGAGCTTCAGCCACCTTCCTACACCTTCTTCAGTGTGCTCCAAGGCCCCGTCAGTGGCGGTGATACCATTTTTGCAGATTCCGTCGAAGCCTACAACCGGTTGTCGCCCCAGATGCAAGCCTCTCTCGAAGGGCTCCACGTTCTCCACACCTCTGAGGACCAGGCCCAGCTCCAGAGACTCCAGGGAGGTATTTGTCGCCGGAACCCCGTTAGTTCTGTCCACCCCTTGGTACGCCAGCACCCAGTCACCCACAAGAAGTACCTCTTCTTGAATCCCGAGTTCTCTCGTCGAATTGTCGAGTTCAAGCAAGAGGAGTCGGACGCTCTTCTTCATTTTCTCTTCAATCACATTGAGCAATCGCACGATCTCCAGCTTAGAGCAGTTTGGGAACCCAACACCGTGGTGTGCTGGGATAACCGGTCGACCCTCCATACGGCCACTGGAATCGATGAGTCCAGCACCGACGAGTTTGGCGAACCCACCATCCGGTTGGCGGTGCGGGCCTCGCCCCAGGGAGAGAGACCGGTGAGTGACTTGCAGTACTTGAACGACGCCAGCTACTTGGCTTCCACCGTCAAGGCCGTAAACCGTTAGCGAAAGTGAGACCAAGGTATACCAACAGGTGACTTAGTATCATCATCAAGATTATATGACCATAAGTTCTGCCTCAATGTACGCGTAACTTATCATTCCGTAGCCAAGCCCGCCCCAACCGCAAATCTCTCTCACATGCCGCATGCGCCTTGCGATCGTTCGCAGCCATTTTGCGCGCTTCTAGCGGTGATTTCTGGTCTCTACACCAATTTCATTCGTCATGTGCTAACAAAAGTTGCTTGCCTCTGCAAACCACACCTGCCTGCTCACTTTCCTCCATTTCTTCCAAAAATCGAGGTGCACCCAATATTCGTGTCTCCAGGGCATATGCGCGGTATGACCGTTGAGCCGCACTTATCTCCAATTCAGCATAATTCCGCGCACCAGTTCCCCTCTAGCCAGTGGGCTCGAGCACGCCAGCGCATGTGGGCCCAGATGCCACGAGTCGGCGGCACTTACTTGGACTGGCTTGGGCCGGCTACGGACCGGCTTGGGGCGACTGCGGACCCGGCTGGGGCGATAGCTTGCCGCGAATCCGCACCCACCAGTCGTTGGCCGGCGGGGCTAGTCGCACGCCGCACGTGAGGCGCGGACCCGTCATTGCTGACGTACGGGTGTAACGCGTGAAAAGTCATCATGACTTGGGCTGAAGGTAAAAGTTCTCGTACCCCCTCCAAGAACTACATCCAGGTACCCAGCTCATCGCCGCTCCAGGTAAAGTCCTCTCCGCAGAAACCAAAAGCCTCGCTACCGCCCAGCATGACGGATAACGCAAGCATTTCCATCGACAAGGAGCAACAGCTTGAACGCAAACGGCAGGCGATCCGAAACCACGTAAATTTCCCCATGGTCAAGAAGAGGTTCTACTACCTTAGCGAAAGCGACATCTTCAAAGCGTTCATCAAGGGCAAGGGAAACCTACGTGACATCACCCAGATCCTTAGCGATTCTCACGATCAAGACGCCATTCTTGCTCAGCACAACGCCCGGCGCAAACAGGAGGCATTAGAGCGAAAGCAACGCATTGAAGCCGAAAACTCCCAGAAGCTCATGAAACAGGCGGACATGGCGCCCACGCCCGAGCCGAAACCCAAGCAGGAGGTGGTCGAAACAACCCACATGGACGTGGATGACGAGGACATGAGTCCCATCAAAGTTCGGGGCAAGGCCCGCCACAAGGCCAGCAGTGTAGGACGCCTTGGTTCGCTAAAGTCACCCGAGCCCGTTCCCAGTCGCCTCTCGTCATTGGCATCTCCCGAGAAGACATCGACGAGAGTAGAAATTCACAAGCCCAAGATGTCCATCTTGGAGAAGTACAAGTATAAGCCCAAAGCCCAGCCGCTGATCGACATGATGTTCAACCGCAACGCCGGCGATGGTCGCAAGAAGCGCCGTCTTGTCCGTGGAAACGACATTTCGGGGTCGGGGTCGGGATCGGAGTCGCCTGCCCCCCTATCGGCGTCGCCCGCCCCGTTGGTACTCCCCAAGTTTTCCGAGACGTTCGACGCCGACGAGTTGGACCGCATCGAGGAAAAGATCAAGGCCAACAAGCGCCGGGCCCGGCTTTCCAAGGCCTCTACTCCTGTTCCCGTGAGCGACGACGAGTTGGACGACGACGACGCCAGCGACCATCTCTCCGACGAAGACGACAATGCATACGCCCTGGGACTCACTTCCATCGACGACAAGGTGCTTGAGTACCTCAACACGTCGTCAGCCCAGGACATCAGCGACATTGCCAACGTTCCTCCCAGTGTGGCCAACGCACTTGTGGAAAAGCGACCGTTCTCGACCATATACCAAATCTCAGAGCAGTCGTTCCAGGACTCTGAACAGACCGGCACTGCCAAGGTGTCCAAGCGCCGTGGTCAGCGCAAAACGTTGGGTCTCAAGATCGTCGAATCGACCGCCAGTAGCCTCAAGGGCTACAAGGCCGTAGAGAGCTTGGTCAAGAAGTGTTCCGAGTACGGCAAGTTGATCCTGGACCAGATGGCCAAGTGGGGAGTGTCTGCGGTGGGCGACGGGGAGCTTGAAGTGGTAGAGCTTGACCCAATGGATGAGGACGATGACATCTATAGCCTCAAGCGGGGCCTCAAGTACATCAAGGAAAAGCCGTCCAATCTTGCATCAGACATCTCGTTGAAGGGCTACCAGTTGGTGGGCATCAACTGGCTTAATCTTTTATACGCCAACAATCTTTCATGCATATTGGCGGACGAAATGGGTCTCGGAAAGACGTGCCAAGTGATTGCGTTCATGGCTCATCTTCGACAGGTGGAAGGCGAGAAGAAGAAGGGTCCTCATTTGGTGATTGTGCCCTCGTCCACGCTTGAAAACTGGCTCCGTGAATTTCACAAGTTCTGCCCCGACCTCGTGGTTCAAACGTACTACGGATCCCAAAGCGAGCGGGAAGAATTGCGCTACGAGCTCCAGGACTCTGACTACGACGTGCTTGTGACTACCTACAACTTGGCCACCGGTGCCGCTCCTGACTTTAAGTTCCTCCGTCACCAAGACTTCAACATGATTGTGTACGACGAAGGACACATGTTGAAAAACTCCACCTCCGAGCGTTACAACAAGCTAATGAGACTTCGGGCTAAGTTCCGGCTTCTTTTGACCGGTACCCCGCTACAGAACAATCTCAAGGAGTTGGTGTCGCTTCTTGCCTTCATGCTTCCGCGAGTGTTCGACGAGAAGCGGGAGGACCTTCAAGGATTGTTTGCGCAAAAGGCCTCCATCAACGACAACTCGGAAAACTACAACCCACTTCTATCTACGCAGGCCATCGCCAAGGCCAAGACCATGATGACACCGTTTGTGCTACGCCGTAAGAAGGTCCAGGTCTTGAAGCATCTTCCTGCCAAGATTCATAAGGTGGTGGAGTGCTCCCTTACTGCATCCCAACAGAAGATCTACTCCAAGTACATCGACCAGGGCAAAGCAGCCCGTGAGGAACGAGAGCGTCGCAAGACCTTGGTGGGCAAGGAGGCCGAGGCTGCCCGGAAAACTTCCAACCCGTCGTCCTCCAACGTAATGATGTCGTTGAGAAAGGCCGCCATGCATCCTCTTCTCTTCCGCACCATTTTCTCCGACGACCGTCTCACCAAGATGTCCAAGGCCATCATGAATGAGCCCGAGTACGTGGATGCCAACCAGCACTACATCTTCGAAGACATGCAAGTTATGTCGGACTACGAGCTCAATAACCTCTGCGAGAAGTTCCCCTCAACTCTTAGTAAGTTCTGCCTCAAGGACAGTGCCTATCTTGATAGCGGCAAGGTGTCTAAGCTCATTGAACTTCTCATTCAAATCGTCAGCAACAATGAGAAGGTGCTCATCTTCTCTCTCTTCACCCAGATGCTCGATATTCTTGAGCGAGTGCTCTCCATCCAGAACATCAAATTCCTCCGTCTCGACGGCCAAACTAGCGTCGACACCAGACAGGACCTCATTGACAAGTTCTACGAGGACAGCACTATTCCTGTGTTTCTTCTTTCCACCAAGGCCGGCGGGTTCGGTATCAATCTTGTGGCTGCAAACAACGTGGTGATCTACGACCAGTCCTTTAATCCCCACGACGACAAGCAAGCCGAAGACAGAGCTCACCGTGTGGGTCAGACAGCCGAGGTAGTGGTCCACAAGCTCATCACCAAGGACACCATTGAGGAGAACATGTTGATGTTGGCCGACAACAAGTTACAGCTTGACCAGTCCATCAGCGGAGTGGAATCAGAGGCCAAGATAGAAGAAAAAGCCGCCTCCATGTTCGAGAAGATTCTTTTCGACAAGAAGTAACCTCCTTTAGACATAATATACATTCATCCGCCATCGGCCTCTACCCCAGGATATGCCTTCCGTCGGAAGTGGAGCGGAGGGACCCGGAACACATTGCACGTGACCTGCGACTCAGCCAATGCGGTCGCACTGTGGATTTCTTTTAGTCATCACCGCTTCATCTTCCACATCTTCTTCCGTTGCCATGTTTAGAAGCCTAAGTAGAAGCATCAGACCGGTTCTGCAGCTCCGTCAGCTCAGAAATCTTTTCATCCAGACCGCAGATACCCCGAACGAGCAGGCGCTTAAGTTTCTTCCCTCGATGAAGATTCTCGGCGAAAACGAAACCAGAGAGTTTCTTAGCGGAAGAGAGGCCGCCTGCTCCCCCCTTGCCCTCAGGCTCTTTTCTGTGGATGGAATCAAGTCCATTATGTTTGGATCCAACTTCATCACCATCGAAAAGCACAACAATGATCTCAACTGGTCACTTTTGAAGCCAGAGATCTTCTCCATCTTGACTGAGTATCTCACCAATGGAACCCCCATCATTAGCGAGGGCCACGAGCTTTCAAATGACATGGAATTCAACGAGGACGATGACGAGATTGTGTCGATGATCAAGGAGCTCATATTCACGCGGATCAGACCAGCCATCCAGGATGACGGAGGAGACATTGAGTTTGTTAGCTTTGAAGAGGACGATGGAACTGTGTATTTAAGACTCAAGGGAGCATGTCGTTCGTGTGACTCTTCTTCGGTCACGTTGAAGAACGGAATAGAGAGCATGCTCAAGTATTACATTGAAGAAGTCCAGAATGTTGAGCAGGTTGACGAAGACTTCACCATCAACACAGCCAAGGAAGACACCGAAGTCATATTTGAGAGTGCTACCATTGCGCCTCGAACCCGGGAAGAGCCTCCCAATTTATGAATAACGAAAATGCATATATCCCTTCCGTTTACGTAGCCCGCCGTAGCCCGCCTCGTGTCGAAAAAGAATAAATTTGTGGAATTAGCCTAAGTATGCAACAAAACATAATATAAAACGAAGCTAGGATAAGCCTACCAAGGCCTTCCAATCTAACAAACAATCGTCAATTCATCGCAGTTGGTGCATCGGTTTTGGAGAAGTCTTAGCAGGCACCACAGGGGCCATGTAGTATGGAGGGAAAAAAAAGGGTGTCATCATTGAAGCATTAGGGGCAGGCATAGACCGCGGAGGTTGCTGGGGCTCACCATCATCCGATGGCACCGGATAGTACATGTAAGGGTTGTAGTAATTGAAGTACTCAATGGAAGGAGCCGCCATCACAGGGATAGCAGGAGGAGACATGGCCGCGAGCGACCCCGGAGGAGACGAGTGGTACATGTATGATGTGCGTACGTGAGCAACACGGCCATTAGAAGCAGCCTCATCAGCTCCCACAGACATTGAGCGGTTCATGGGCGAAGTGTTCATGCTGTATCGACTATCCTTATAGTAATTTGCGGGAAGCGATGTGCCTCGCGGGGGCCAATGAGCCATGGAGCCAGCCGGCTGAGGAACGTTACTCTGAGAAGTGGTGGAGTGATTCTTTTGAATGGCAAATGATGTCTTGACATTAATTACCAGATTGTCATGAGAAATTAGCCTATTGTTGGTCAATAAGATGGCCCGCAACGCCAGCTTGAAGTGGGAGTAAAACACAAAGCCAATCTTGCCCAAAATCTCTTCATTACGGCGGCTGTAAAAATGAGGCTTGATAATTTTGGCAGACTTGATGCCGTTGGCACCAAATTGGTTCCAGAATTTCTGCCACAACACGTCGTTGTTCTCAAACACCGTGGCCAAGTTGTTAACATAGACGTTTGTTTCCTGATAGTTTGTGAAGCGGGAAAATCTATGGATGATGTTGTTGTGAAGCTGTAAGTTTAAGAAGCCAACTCCGAGGAGCAAATCATTTTCCTCGTCGGTAGCAGGTAGTTTATAGAGGAAGCCTTGGCCCTGGCCTGAAATGGATCCACTCAATTGATACAAGTAGTGATTGTGTTTATGCTGAGCAATGGAAGCATTTAGACGAGGCACCTCATATGTAGCATCGTCAATGCTATCGTCCTTATTGAGATCACGCAACACATCGTAAATGTCAGAGGCTTCAAACGCCAAGATCTCGTCGAGGCTAAGGTTAGCTAAGAAGTAAAGGCACTCAAGCACATCCAAGCTCACCGACTCCAGGGCTTGAAAGGAAATATAACCAAAGGAGCCAATTTCAATGTTCCCGTCATCGTCCATGGAATCAATGGGAATGTAGATGGAGTCAATGGCATGAAAGAGTTGGAACTTGGCTACAAAGTCGCTGATAACATCCAAGGTGAGACTGGATCCAAGCAACGAGTCCAAGTCTTCGAGGATAATGGTGTCATAAACGTTGGTGCTATCGGTTGCCACCACAGAAGACGAGGACGCATCATCGTCATGCAAAAGACGACGCTGCTTCTTGCTGATGTACTTGTTGAGATAAAGAGGATTGGACTTATGGAACGGATTGGTGCCAAGATCCAAGCTTTCTATTAGATGGTCCACATCAAGGTGATTTTCAAACTTTAGGATGGCAAACATGTCATTTTCGCTGTCGGGGCCAAAGATATTAACTCCGATAAGCGAGGTGAAGCGGGAGTGCTTGTTGAAAAAGGCGTGAAGGGCCGCCTCTGTAGTGCGTTGAGCATTTAAGTTCTTCACAAAAAACGAGCCTGGGTGGGAAATGAAGTCGGAGTAATCAAGGTGCACGTTCTCGGGCTTATGGTCGGCATATAGTTCTTCCAACAACTGGTTAGTGGAGTTCTTTTCAATGCAGTTGATGACCACGCCGTCAGCGGAAACGTTACCTAAGAGATGATGTAAGCGCAAACGCTTAAGCACATCGATGACGGAAGCCGGAACACCAGTCGATATTCGCACCCGAAGAGGAAAATAGCACGTTATCCCCGAAGGCGCGTCGGGCCTAGCGGGCGCCAACGATGATGATAGCTCCGAGGCACCTTCACCAATGGAGGGACTTGTTGAAGAAGATGGGGTGGCACTTTCATTGGAGGACGAAGAAAATGTGGAGTCAGCATAGGCAGAATGAATCGAGGCAGAGCTGGAAGATGCAGACATGTCTTTCTTTTTGGAGGTGGCAAAAAGACAATTATTGACACCCACGATAAAGGAGTTACTTCGTTCTGCGGACATCATGGCAACCGACAAATTAATAAACAAAAGAAAAGAATTAAAAAGTTTCCGACAAGTCAGATAACAATATTCCAACTAGAGGTAAACGACGAGTACAAAACTAGGTCAATGCTACTCTAACGACAGTGGGATAGTTAAAGCACACCGGAGATAGACGGAGGTGAGGAACTGGAGGTCCGATTATCAACAATCAACCGTGATGTATGACAATTCACTAAAGTTGAACAGCCAAATCAAGCCAGGCTTTAAGTTCAATTCAATCAAGAACAGAAGATGCAATGCCAACAGATTAGTAAGCAATGACACGATTGAAGGATTGATTTAGAGGATGAACTATGAAATCGATAAATGTAACTTATGGAAACAAATGACCGAAAACACCAAAGCAAAAGAAATCGAAGAATAAAGAATAAAACCGGCGATAATTTGGATGGCAAATGGTATAAATACAAAATTCAGGTTCAATGTGTCTTTTACGGCACAGGTACGATTTACATTAGCAGCAATATTTTTTTTTCGGTCGTACATGATCTGCAGTCAGTGGGGCTGGGCTGTGTACAGGATTCCGCACCAGTTCTCAAAAGGTCAATGAGGTTGGCGGAAAGAATGACTAATTGGTAAAGTTTAAATACAAGTGAAGCAGCAGGGTGCCGCATCGAATTCTTGCATCTAGACCATGGAGACGCCAATGAAGGTACATACGATTGAAGAAAAGATGACCATCGGGGATAATGAATATGAGATCGTCATCACCAATGGTGAAAACCCCGTTCCCCAGCGAGCACCCGGAGGTGGAGGTGGTGAGGAAACTGTGAATAGTTCACCGGGAAAGTGCCCCATTACTATCTACATTAACCAAGAAGGAAACAACCAGCTAGGCTGCTACGTTTACTCAATTGGAGACACCAAACGGGGCAATGCTGTTTATACTACGGTGCTTCAAAATAGTGAAAACCATACTTTGTTTGACTTGACCAAAAACCTCAGTCACAACCTAACAAAGAAACTCAGCCGTCCTTCCTATGTTAATCTAAATGGTGACATCCCCATTGTGGATTTCCCCGTGCTTGTGGCCGGGGTGGTTGGGATGATTAAACCAAGTGTCGGTTAACCATGGCACGGCTGCTTATGTAAGCGCACAGATATTTGCCACCAGCGATTTGTACATGATGCCGGAGGTTTCTGGAACGTGGAAGAGACGGTTTCCGACGAGAAACGCCCACCCCACCTGCTCAGCCCACCTGGCCCTCCCTGTTTGCGTTGGAATAGTGTTGGTGTCGACAGCTGCTCGCTGCGGCGGTTGGAAAAGGGCATGGAGAGGTGGGTGCTATGGGGTCGATAGTGATCGGGGTAGGAACCCCTATTATTTTTTAGCGGGTTGAAATACTAAGCCTTTCTTTATTTTATTGTTCTTTGTCAGCAGTAAATGCACTAAATACTGTAACGATGGTGTGAAAATAAAACAACTCACCTCTAAATTTAGCAGCGGTATCATAACAGCCATGATTTGGTATGCGTGGAACCAATTTGTCGTGAGTAGAGTATGTAAGGAGCTCTTAACCGAAACAGGATTTTATCTTATAATCATTTATTAGCCGAAGGCCGTATTCCTCACGATTGCAAGTCTTCCTCCCAGCTAGCGACCTCAGCCTCAGCCCTGTGGTCCCTTCCCCAAAGCTCAGTCTACAGAAAGGCACTACCCGGTTTCAAGCGGTGCATGATAGAGTTTGTTCACAACATACAATGCGTCGTTGAAAACCGTCATCTCAAGTCGCTTTGGGAATTAGGAAGCCCGAGATCTTTTGCTGATTACGAACCTGAACCTGGATGATGTTTGGTGAGGATTCCAAGTCGATAAAGATGGGCCGTACCTAATCGTACTTTATTCTCCAGCTAACAATGGCTGTTAATGCACATCGTGCCACTGAGGTGAGCCTAATGACCATAATCTAGTTTCAGTGTGGGGATGAGTTTGTGATCTGGACGCAGTTCTTCACATGGTCTATCCCAAACGAGTAAGATTATTCCGTTTCCATCAACCATAAGCTTAAAACTAGTTTTTCGACCATAAGCTTAAAACCTAGTTGTTCGGCCATAAGCTTCAATCCGAGTTGTCCGACCATTGCAAAAAGGCTAATTGTCCCCCCTCGAGGATAACAATATATTCGTACGGCATTTACATTGGCGCAAAGTGTCGAGTCTGGTAATCGTGTTCGTTGAAACCATCTTTTCATCTTTATGGGCCTTTTTGTGTCCGTGCCACCGGCTTCCAGACTTTACTAGTCCCCTTCGATTAAGCTTCACTCCACCTCCAGTTATGGAGTCTTATCTACGGAATGCTGCCTCCCACCTGTCCGCTACATGGTGTTTTTTGATAGCACACTCTCTTCGATTTTTTTTTAGTAGTTGTCGGTTCCTTGCATGATGTCATGGGTTCATCTAGCCCTTTCTGGAGGTACCAATCGGTATCATAATCTTTCCCTGCAGCCGCGCGGGGCCGTAAATCTGAAAGATTGCGCGCACCTTTGCGCTCGCGGGGCGCGGGGGTCACTCAAGTGTCACGTGTTTACGGGCGGCAGCCACAGCTGCCGGTGTACGGGTGTTTACTTGCACGATGCGCGGGTAGCAAAATATTCTCCATCTCATCTCATTAGCTACCATGGAGATCAACAGACCAGCCACCAGATCGCAGCCTTCTAGAAAAGGCAAGAAGGCTTGGAGAAAAAATGTGCACATTGAGGATGTGAGTGCGGGACTTGAGGAGCGCCGTGAAAGGGAAATTCAGTTGGGAGCCGACCACGACGCTGACTTTGTCATTGATGATCAGGGCGATGAAGGCATTGCTGCTAAGGTGTCCGGCACAAAACTCAAGAGTACGGAGATCTTGTCAAACAAGTCCAAGGTGCAGCCCCTTGTTGTTGAAAGAAACAACAAAAAGATTCAAGGAGTATCCAAGAAATCTTTGCATACGCTCGTAAAGTTATCAGGAAGAAAAGATCCTTCTGAGAAGCTCAAAGCTCGTGTGGACAAAGACGGGCTTATCCGGGCCAAGAAGCTTGATCCGTGGGAAGCAGAGGCGGACGACGGCACTCCCGATTTTGTTAAGAACGGGGTGGTCCAGGAAGTGACCAAACCTACGCATGCTCCTGCCACCATGGCCCGCGGACCCACCAAATTGTGGGGCCAGGACAGGAATGAAGTTGAGTCGGGTAAGTCGTATAACCCCTCGTTAGAATCTTGGCAGTCTCTCATCAACAAGGAATTCGACATGGAGAACGAAAAGGAACAGAAACGCGTTGAAATCCAGCAATACCAAGAACGCATCAACCATCTTATTCTCACATCGGAAGAGAACGAAGAAGACTCTGCCGACGATGACAAAGAGGAGCCTGACGTCGCCCCTGCATCTGACGACTTTAAGTTGTCGATCAACAAGCCTACTGAGAGAAGGATCAAGACCAAGGCCCAGAGAAACAAGCAGGCGCGGAACAAAAAGCGCCAGGAGCTCGAGGACGTGCTCAAGTCTCTCAAGCAGCAGCTTAAAGAGCTCGAGAAACTTGAAGAGTACCAACAGCTGGTGGCTAGTCAGCCTCAGAAGCCCATCAAGCAGCACAGAGTTAAGAAATTATCCAAGCATTATTCCGTGGGGCGGCCTCTCGAGGTGAAGCTCTCGGACGAGTTGACCAATAACCTTAAGAACCTTAAGCCTGAGGGAAACCTCTTTTACGATCAAATGTTCCATCTCCAGTCCACCGGTAAGGTGGAGGCTCGGGTGCCAATTTCCAAGAGAAGAAAATACACCCCCAAGATCACCGAGAAGTGGACCCATAAGGATTTCAAGTAGTGTACAATAGAGTTTAGCGTTGACCTGCCTGTAGGGCCGTAGCCACGTCCGACTACCCCTTGACCCACGTCTCTGTCGTTGATCCTCTTGTAGCAGCCCCATCTTCTTCTCTGTCGTGAGTACTAGCCCCAAATGAAGTCTACACTTCCGCCTGAGCTGTACCCAAACGGCTACATCTTTTCCGAATAAATATCATTATGCTATGTCTATCAACTAAAGTTCCAATCTCCTGTAACATAACCACGGTACAATCTCTCTCTAAGAGTAAAGAATTGGTCTCTGTATGGGGTCCAGTATCTTTGTTCGACAGTGTGGGCAGTCTTGAAATGCTCTGGAGCCACTGGCTCCGCTGACTGTCCTCTCTTGGTACCAGTCAAAAGAAAATCTCTGTGCATCATCTTTTCGTCCCAGTGGTCGAGGTCCCATCTGTCGTTTTTCCAACCATTATCCCAGTATCTGATGAAGCCAACTCCGTGGCCGGCGATTCCGAAGAACGCCGTCATAATGGCATAGGGAAGTAATCCTTCGAAAGGAACAGGCATGTTTGATGAGGGTAAGTGACTTTTCGTTTTCTTTGATTGGCTGAGCGCGCAGTAAAACACCCGTACCCCAAGGGTAAACGAGCATCACGTGACGCAACCACCCGGGTGGTCGTCTTCACGTGACCGCGTTCGCTGAGCTACGTCGGTACATGGTCCGTGTCTGTCGTTAGCTATCTATAAGTTATATTAGGTGAGGTTGTCGCCCCAGAGCCTCATGACGAACCGGTCCATACGGACCTTGACATTACGTTGGCCAATGCACCACGGGTGCTGGAGCATCTGTCGCGGCGAGGGACGCTCTTCGCTCTTCTTCTTTAAGCAGTATTGAATAAAATTCTTAAAGGAATCCAGCCAGTAGATCTCTTCAGTGGGTAAGTCTTCAAGTTTGGGTTCGTATTCGAGAATCAACGATAAAAGTTCAATAGGCCCGAGAGTGTCATTATTGTCTATTATGAATGGGAATTTTGCCGATGCAACTTCGAGTAAGGTGAGCCCCAACGACCAGATATCACACGTAACGGTGTACGGCTTGCCCATAATTCGTTCGGGGGCCATATAGTATTGAGTGCCCACAAAAGTGGTGGCCAATGAGTTGACAACCTCTCCACTGACGCCGAAATCACATAGTTTTACATTCCCCTTTGAATCAAGCAAGATGTTGGAAGGTTTGATGTCTCGGTGGATGATTCTCTGCTGATGTAAATAATTAAGCCCGTTAAGGATGGATTCGGCAATTTTTCCAAGCACTTTTTCGTTGATTCGGTTATTGGGATTGAGCTCCATGGCCCGTTTGTAAATGGCGTCCAACGAGCGGCCGCCCATGTATTCCATAGCGATTCCTATCATACTTTGATGATGAACCATAAATGTACCATAGTACTTCACAATGTTAGGACTATCACACAACCGATTGTATTGTAATTCACGAATGATCTGCTTTTGGAAATCGGGATTGGGATCGGTGTTGATGAGTTTCAACGCAAACACCTTAGACCCGTGGGCCAATTGACATTTGCTCACACTGCCTCCACTTCCTTCTCCAAGTTTAGAAAGCTCCACAATCTTGTTGCTGTTGGCGATTAAGTTCCAGTCCTCTGGGCTGAGCTCTTCAATATCTTTAGTTTCCATGAGTTCTTGATTTGAGTCTACTTCACCAGTAGCATTCCCTTCGCTGAGTGGAGTTTGACTCTCGTCATCTTGCAGTAGCTTGATCTTATTGGTATGCGATCCTTCAATCATCAGAAAGTCAATTGGGGGCGGTTTTCGCCGGAGGGCCTTCCCCGGTGGACGAGGTGATGTTGCCCCCATACTGGTGTTATTCATATGAGAATCTCCACTTCCATTGGTGCTGATGGAAACGGGCGATGGAATCGATAGACTGGGAAGTTTATTGAAGCCTCCCTTGTTATGGGTAGGGATATTGAACATTGGACTTCCCATTTTAGTTTACACTCAAAATTGGGACTTCGGTTGTTATTTAGTTTTTTTTTCTTGTCTTGTTTTAGTTTTAGTAGTCTGTACACCTGATTACCCGCATCGCTACAAAATGGGTCCACTCGCTGGGTCCAGAATGGACCGGGACTCTTTCTTTTTTTTCCCTTTGTTTTATAAAATATATTTTCCTGGTGCCGCTGCCCGTCTGTTTCTTTTTCACCCTTCTGTTTCAGGCTAATTCCCCGTGGGCACCTTATTGCGGTTAACATTGAGGCGACTGTATACACACGAATCAAGAGCCATGGGTCGTGGAGATGGAGGTTTAGTCATCAACGTACAATAGTGTGGAAAAGAGCATGAGTAATCAATGGATTTTGTGGCAGCCATTCGCTACTTCTTGGCCTTTTTGGCAGGTGCCTTCTTCTTCTTGGGCTTGACTTCCTTGATGAGCTTATCCCTTTTGGTATCTATTTTATCGGGATCTTCTCCAGGTTCTTCGTCATCACCTTTGGTATCGTCTTCAATCACCTCATCGTAGTCAGGCTTTTCCTGGGTGGTGCGACTGCTACCAATAGAGTTTCCCGTGTGGTAGATGGCCACCGGATGTGAAGCTGCATTGTACTTTCGGGTAAACGCTGTCTTGACCTTTGTGTTGATCTTCTTCAACAAGATATCTCCCTTGTGTGATCCGACTCCAAAGTCAATCATGGAGTCCCAATCTTCTCGCGTCAAGTAGTACTGATCCATAACTTCAATTACCTCTTCGATCCCTTCTTCTCCTCGTAAAAGCGGTTGCGTCAATCGTTCTGTAAGCACGGGGAGATAGTCCAATCGAAGTGACGTTTTATCGGTGGAGGTGCGCAAGCGAGAATGGTACTGGAGCTCCTGAAGAAGACGTTGGTATTTCATTTGCTTGGAATTTTGTCCCAACCATCCGGCAAAATTGATTCGCAGGCCCATGTTACCAGCCACCGTCATTGATGGTCGTACTGAAGACATCACCGCGTGGAATGGCAAAAGACTCCATTGTTGCTCACTAGAACGAATTAATGAGTTGATGCCATCTGATGACGAAATGTCATCTGCAGCTCGCGCAACCCGGGCAAGATGGTCCTGAGCGGATGTGGCCGAGCTGGGACGCGTAAAGAGATAATTTTCCTGGATCATCAACGGCGTGAAGTCAATGTCGTTAAAATAAAGGTTGATTTTGTCATTTAGACTCATACCTCCCTGAGCACTGTGAGTTTGGCCAGAGAGAAGTTTGCCGGTAATGTCAAATGGTTTAAGAATCGTATGCTTTTGCCACGCTTTGGCGATATCCTTACTTTGCTCATGGCCTAGAACCTTTTGGGTCTTGGAAACCGTCGCAAGTAAATTGATAATCTGACGAATATCATTATGTGTAGCAGCCACCAATTGGCCAATGACGGTGGGATCAAGCTTGATATGTTCCCGATGGGCAATGGTCATGAGTCTCAGTCTCACCTCCATTTCCGACGGACGACGGAACGGGAGATCCAACGTCACCCGGTCGAAAGTTCGCATCTTTGGCAACGACTTGTCGTTACAGATCAAAATGAGTGGCATGTGGGTGATTTTGCAGAATGCAGATAACGCTCCGGCTCCTCCACGGTCTCCACTCAGCATTCCATCCACTTCGTCCATGATCACACAAAATCTCTGTTTGTTGGCAGCATCGGACTTCTTGAAGAACCCCATCACCGACGTATTGTTAAGCACTGACTTGATGTTGGAATTGAGAAGACTTTTGGATCTGACGTCACTGGCGTTTTTCTCCAACACGTCGAACCCAAGCTCTTCTGCCACCAAATGGGCAGCGCTGGTTTTTCCAATTCCAGGCGGTCCGCTGATCAACGCAGCCCGGAACATTCCCAGGCCATCCTGGCCGGGATTTTTAAATCCATGCTTCTGATTCTCGAACCAGCTCGACAACCAGTTCTTGAGCTTGTTGATTTGTCCCTTGTTACCACAAAGTTGGGTGATGCTACTAGGGGCATACTTGACCGTCCACAATTTCTCACTGTTGGGGATGACCCGTGGTACCTCTGCGGGCTGGCGCTCACCATGCCCTTCCACTTTGATTTGCAGTTGCAGCTGCTGCTGCTTAAGTTGAGCTAGCCGCTGCTTCTCCTTCTGGCGCTCGGCCTTCTCTTCGGCCTCTGCCTCCTCCAAGATGCGCTTCTCCTCCTCCTCTCGTTTCTGCCTGGCCACTTCTGCCTCCTTGCCACTGCCTCCATCGGCAGGCATGCTGTTGATGAGCTGAATGAACCCATCCTCGTCGATGGCCTTGATCTTGAGACTTTTAATTTTCTTCACCTTGGATGGGCCCGCCTCGTTTCCAAGCACCACTAAGTTTGTTTTGCCAGAGATCGACTTGGTCACCTTGGCTCCGTACCTCTTGGCTAGGTTTTCAGAGGCTTCGCGATCTAGCCGGGGAAGGATCCCTGTAAACACGATTGTAAGCCCACTCAAGCAGTACGGCTTGGCTTCTTCGAGCTCTATGGTGTCGCCTGATGCCTGTGGCGCTGCTGCCTTCTTTTCCTGTAGCGCTCTGAAGTTAAACTTTTGGTCCTCATCCACTTCCGGTAGTTCGGCGTCGGGGATCCTGGCTAACACCTCCTCCACCGACTCGCCCTCTGCTGCCACTATATTGGCCAGGGGAGCTGCTTTCTTAGGCGACGATAGCTTGCGAGCAGCTTCTTCTTTAGGGGCAGGCTTCTTGGGCGATTGCGCCGCCTTAATTTCTGGCTGCTTGGATTTAGCAGGCTTTCTAGGTGACTTCTTTGGAGATGCCTCCACGAGCTGTGGAGGTTCAATCTCCATGATTGAGTCATCGTCAACGTCAATTACCTCCGTTTTCACTGCCTCTTCGCTCTTCGGGGCGAAATGCTTGCTGGTGGAGCCATCTTTGGACCTCTTGTTGGGCGGCAACTTGGCAGGCGTCTTGGGCTTCCGTTTCTACTGTTAGTATTTCTCTGGGGAATCACGGCTTCCAATTACATACCTGGGCCTTGGCGTTGAAGAGATCATAAATATCCACCATGATGAGAATGGTGATTGATGGATTTAGTTACGCGGCGCGTCGCATCCGTACCTACATCATACAGTCATGACATGAATTAAATACACAATTCATTTCTTGGTGGACTCCTTCTCCAAAAAGTCGGTCCAGAGAGAAATAAAACTTTGACGGGAAGGTTTTTCGTCGGAGCCGGGCGCCCGGGACGAGTTCTGGGTGTGGGTGAGGCCTGCCTGGATCTTGCGGGCATCGTCCCACTCCAACAATGCACTAATCAACTGAAGCGCCTCAAACTTCTTGGTATCGCCACGAGGGAACTGGAGGAAACTCAAAATGACGTTGGAGATCAATTCTTTGTCGATGGTGTTGTCGGTGGAGCTCAGTTGTTGCTTCAACATGGTGAGCGATTTGGTGAGATGCTCGTTGAGGATTATGGCTTCGTGTCTGAGCTTGCCAATGAGAAGCTGTTTGTTGTGGACTTCAGACTCGAGCTCTGGAATCCGTAGACTTTTGGACTCAAGCTCCTGGATGGCGGCGGTCTTGTCGCCCACCTCGACCGTAAGCGCTTCCACCTTTTGCTGAGACTCCTTCAACCGGAGAAGCACCGCATCTAACTCGGAGTTGCTGCGCGCCTGGGTTTCCTCGAGGTGGTGGCGGCTGGCCTCAGCATCCTCCTTCAACTTTTGTATTATGCTGTTGGCGTCAGCCACCTCGGCGTTTTTAGAGGCCAACTTCTCTTTCAACTCATCAATCGTAAGATGGAGGTCCTTGTTCTCCATGCTGAGCTCGTCTCTCACCACGTGGAATTCACTTAGCTCGGCCTTGACCTCGTTGAGTCTCTTTAGGAGCTTGTGGTTCTCGTTTTCCAAGCTGTACTTTTCATCTTGAAGCGACTCGTCCTTGGTATGGAACTCTCGTCTGAGCGCACTCAACTGCTGACTTAGCCGATCACACTCGCTGTTTAAATCGTTGGCCTGGGCGGTTAGTTTATCCACCTGGCTTTTGTAATCATCTCGTTCTTCTGTAAGCGCCACAACCTCCTCCTTAGTCTCTTCGAGTTCAACCTCGCTCTCCTTCATCTTGCTGAACAATGATCTCATCCCTGAGAGCTTACTTAAAAGGCTATCATACGATGCTTTGACTTCATCTCGCTCGTTCTCGGTCTCTTCGAGCTTCGCTCTAAGTTCTTCGGCCTCACTCGATTCGTCCTGCCGGGGTGCCAGCGCCGGCTGCTGTTGCTCAAGCTGTAAAGTCAACTCCGCTATTTTCTGATGAAGCTGTGTAATCTCACCATGGCCGTTTTCTTCCACTTCCTCATCCTCCGAAGCCACGGTGCCGTTTTCGTTTGCAGCAGTATCCTCCACCACGTCTCCATTAGCGGTCTCCGCCGGCTTTTCCGGCTTTTTTTGCTGCTTCTTCTTTCCTTTGGCCATGTTGGTCAACATCTACAACGCGCACCCGTACACCGCTACGTGTCACTGGCCACCCCGACCAACTAATCCACTGACCCAGCTGGGCATACTTATCACAGCCACCGCGGCGACTGCTGCTACAATCAATAATCCGTAATTATATTATAATGTTACTGGTGATTTAGATGTTAGAGGGGTACAACATGATTCTGACCGAAGCACCGAAGGTCTTTGGTGGGAGGTTTCTTCTGAAGTTGGCTCTGACAACACCGTTGTTACCGTGGGTTCTGGTGACCTTACCCCAGATGACTCTGATCTTAGAACCTCTAACTTCCTTGCCGGCTCTGTAGACGTAAGCAATACGCTTACCCAAGTAGAACTTGGCGTCTTGTGGGGTGGCAACACCGTCAATTTGAATCAAAGAGACGTTTGGGTTGGTAACGCTCTTAGAACGTTGGTAAGAGAGGTGTCTACCCTTAACGTATACTAGAATGTTAGTAAATGAATAGGAAAAACTTTTCCAGTGGCACTCATGACCAATTAGACAACAACAGAAATGACTTCACCGATGTGCAGAGTACCATCCACGAGTACACTAACGACCTCTGTAGCGATGTGGAATAAATTGGTGGATGTTTTGATCTTTTCAACTCAAAACTGATAGTGTATGTTCATCATCACCCACGGTAATTTTTCACTCATCGAGAAACTATCTTGTAATCCTGAATATCATCTCGCATTGGTCATAATCATACTTTGTGCTTCTGGTAGCTATGTGTTTAACATACATCTGTGAGATTCACCCATTTTAACTTATTTGGTTGGAATAAGACTAGAAGTGGTTTTTTCAAAAGTCAAAAATTTTTTTTAGGTGTAGCTCGCGAGCTTTGGTGATAGCAGGCCCATGCAGCTGGGACCGCGATCTGTGTGCAGGAGAAACTGGTTCAGGCCTGCACAGTGAGGCGCGGAGATCATGTGACTATATTAGCCCTAAGGTCGCGCACGTGAAAAGCCCTAACGTCTCGGCTGCTGGCCCCATCTGGGTAAAGGGCCGTGGCCGGGGTCTCGGTGATCAAATTAAACCATTCATTAACATCATATCAAGTATGTACTCTAAAGTGTAATTTCCTGTTCATTCTTCCACTTGGCTAAGTCAACCCGCCAGTGCTTGGCAGTTCCTTCGTCGTACTTGGCGCCCTTCAAGGTGCCAGAAGGAGCGTTCTTGATGGATAAGTTAGCCAAATTGACCAAACTAGAGAAGTTATCGGGTTGCTCGAGTTTGTCGTAGTCCACCTCACTGAACCACCGAGTCTCCCACTTAACGTCCAGGTTCTCCTCTTGTTTTCTCAATTCACGCTGATGATTTTCAATCTTGGACTTCTCGGCACTGATTAAGTCGTAATCAGCCTTGCGGATGGCTTCCGCGACTTGTTGCCAGGCCTTTCTCGATTCCAAATCGTGTTGCTTCTCAATTGGCTTAACCACAAGTTGTTCAGGCTTCTTAGCTTGAGCATCGTAAAACAATTCATCGGATTTACCTGCACTTTTTGAGCCCTTGGCGATATACGACGATCCCAGCCATTGGCCATTGATGGTAGCTAAGGCGTTTTCCTTATCAGTGGAACTCAATTGGTCTCTAAACACCCGGGCCTTGAAGGTATTCTTCTTGCCTGAAAAGTATCCTCTTCCAGAGAAGTCAAGAAGCACGTGATAGCCGGTGGAAGCCTGAATAAACGCATTTCCTCCCAATTCAACAAATGGCAGCGCCATCATCAATCCTTCGATGTGAAGTGGTGGAAGCGTGATCAAATAAGATTCGTTCAAGTCCTTGAATTCCAATACGGCATGGCCAAATTGCTTGACATTGATGGAGGTGGCGGAAATGGTGGCCTTAATGCCGTTGTAGCCTTGTAATAACACATTATTTTCCTCATTGATAACGGTGTAAGCAGTCACCGGAGGGTGATGAGACACCTGCTCCGATAATAAATGTGTCTCACCAATGTCACCATCGGCAGAGCTGTCTTCCCACTTTCCAACAAACACCTCTCCAAGGAATGGATTAAGAGGTTTCTTTTCGGTTCCCATGCTCTCATTTCTACTACAGTATTGAGATCTTAAAGTAGAAATAAACCATCTGGTCACCGCGATCACCCTCTTAAGAGCGTATGCTTCCTTTGTAGCAGTGTCTGCGTCTTCACTTGTAGTCAAATGATTGGGTGCCACAAGCAAGTCGGGATGCTCGGCCCAGTACTGAGAGTACTCACACAATGAAGTGGGAGAAAGAATAAAAGGAGGTGCTGTCAATGAAGACAAGTCTCCATTGAATGAAGCGATGGACTTGAGGAAGGAAGTCCATGATGACAGATTAGCAGCATCAGCCATGATTAAACAGAGTAAAGCAAAGTTGTGGGTGTAGCAATGAGAATTTCGTTTATCCGCGAAATTCTTTACGACATGCAACATGGCTGTGCTGCCATGATTAAGCGGTATATTCGCTTATCGGAAGCATTAAATTTATTTTAGCATTGGCTATAAGTAAGATACCAACGACTAGATGCAAGTGCCTATCGCTTTATGTTATTAGTAATAGTGTTATTGCTGTGGTTATTGACAGTATGGGGAATGCCGGTGTCGAGCACCATTTACCTCAATTCCCGAGATGAGATGACATACCCACTCAACGCCAATCGAATGAAAAACCACAAGAATGTGTTTTACTTTGGCAATTCTCTGGAAACGTTGTACTATGATGAGGAATCACAGAATTGGCGACTTTATCAAATATCGGGTCCGCTTGTATCTTCGTATCCCACCAAGCTTATTCCAGTTTCTGCATGCATGGATAGTGGATATGGGTCGGGCGGCTCCATCACCAAAGAAATTGACTTTGAGCTATCCATCTCCAATAGCGCCACGGCCTCTATAAACATCCCACTTGGGGTGACCATTGGTAGCACCTTGGGATTATCGGTGTCGGCATCGGTTACATATCTGAAGATTGTCACCTGTTCCGTAGACAAGGGTGAGTATGGACAAATGTTTCTTCAGCCCTTGCTCGTTGAGGTTCCTGAGAGCTCTTCGGCGGCAGTCACCTGGAATAAAGTCAAGGGAATCGTGACTAGTGGCGACATTCGGCAGTTTGGACGCCTTCGGCTACTTGCCAAACACGCTCCCAATATGTTTTGCCAGGTTGACTCAAACCCCACACGGCTTGCTTGTGCAGGAATTACCCTCCCGGTCGATTTTTCCGATTAAGATATCATATCTTGATGTAAATCTGGTGGTGATCGAGAACCATCGCAACAACGGCAAACAAGACACCATGGGCCACAAGAATTGCCATGGCCGTGGCCTCGCTCACCACCAAGGTATTGATGGATAAGTTGGTGAGGCCCGTGGAAAGATTGGCAAGAAGGAAGATGACCAAACCATTGTTGTTGATGGCATTAAGCAATTTGGACTCGAAACTTCCTGTCACAAGCTCGATGACATTGTACCCCAACAAAATGGTGGCGTTATAAGAGACCACCCAAATCACATAGGGGAAATTAGCCAATCGCCGCGACACATTAGTGAAGATGAGGCTGTTTTGACAATACCAAAATAAAGCATGTGACACCACTGTGGCGATAACAAGTCCTTGGGTAGTAGATACCGTCAACCACCGGCGGCCGGATCCCGAGTGGCGGATGCTGATGAGATTGTTGGGAGTTTTGTGGCCAGTGAGCACAAACGATCCGAACGACTGACCAAAGAGAAATATGCTCAAGTAGCCAAAGAAGGAGAAAATGCCCTCCTTGTTCATGGTGATGACGTTAACAAAGCGATTATCGGTTCTCAAGATGAAAGTAAGAAGCTCGGTGTTGCTCAACATCCAGTCATACCCCAACCCAACGGCCACCGCCACCATGGCCCGAGGGAACAAGTAAAGGAGCGGGTCCAAAATGGCAAGGAAAATGGGAAGGAGCCCAAGCGTCATGAAGAAATTCCAGTGGATGCCGTATTCACTGGCGTGCTCCTGGTACTCGAGTGTCTTTACACTCACAAGTCGGATAACTCCAAGCGAAAGCACCGGAAGTGACTTAAAGGTGCTGTTAGCGATGCGGGTGAGCCATCTCCAAGCCCTGAACTTGTGGTGATCTTTGGTCTTCTTAATAAGGGCTCGTGCATTCACGAGTCCCATCGAGAACACAAACAACCCCACCCCAAGGTCCATCAACGACGTACCCCAGGTCTCCACCTTGCCGAAGCGACGAGGGAATACCCGGAAATCAACCGCCAATATCGCCAAATTAGTAGCAATGATCATGTGGGCCCGGTATGCTGTCAAGAACCCCTTGCGAGGAAGAAGGTGATCCTTGGTGATCTTGACCCCAGGCGTCACAGGGCCTCCGGTGATTACATGGTGTAAGTAAACAAGTATTCCGGGAGCGAGAACAATTAGGTGAATTAGCTTGAGGTCATCGCTGTAGGTGGTGATGGCCAACAATATAGAGACGACGTGTAAGGAAAAATCGGTTATGTGATTGATCAAATGAGGTTGATATTTGCAGATAATATTGTAGGTGAAAAATGCTGATAGCGGAATGAAAGAAACCTGGTAAATCTCCTCAATTGAGCCTCCCAGGAGATTCGACACAAATTGCTCCTTCTTTTGTTTCAAAGACGACATATGTTGGGGGTATACTTTTGCAGTTACGCTCGGCCCAAAGAAAAACAAAAAGTCGCGGGAAAACAACTGTACACCAATTTTGTTCCCCATCTCCAATGTCACAAGAGGGCCAGGTTACCCCCGACTCCCGGTCGGTCGAAAACGAAGAGCCTCTACCGCCCAAGTCTCCTGTGATAGGATCAGCCGAAATGATGAGCTTGACTCCGCTCAGTTCCAACAGCCCCGATGACTATCTAATTTACTCCGACTCAGATATGGGATCCCAAAACTCACTCCCACTCCGACCATACGGCTCCCATCTGAGTGCTTCGGAAAGTGATACATCAAACGTGCGGGAAAAACGCCAACGGAAGAGAGCCAAGAGTGCCCGAAGCTCGTCGAAGAGGAAAGATAGCATCGATTCGAGTCCTAGTCCTAAGCCCAAGAAAACTCGCCGCAAGAGTAGAGACTCGTCAGATCGTTCTGGCAAGCTCAACATCCGGAACAATGAAAGCAATGTTGGAAGTGGCTACACCACTACCCCGTCCACTGGTAAGATTTTCCGTAACCTTTTGATTTTGGAGGAAAGCCTTCGAGAACAAGTCATACAACAAAGAGCATTAAGACGCAAGTATCTTACCTTTCTAGCCATTCTTTGTTCTCTCATTGCATCTATTTCCCATCATCTATACTTTGGAGTTAGCTCTAACACAAACGGGGCCATTCGCATGATTCTACAGTTGATTTTACTTGCATTGGTGGTTACTCTTTTGCTATATCACTTATCCGGAGAGTATCAAAAAACCATTGTGCTTCCTAGAAGGTTTCTTCTGCAGGCCAACAAAGGTCTCAGACAGTTGAACGTTCGACTAGTGAAAATCAAAACCCCTCTCACTGACAGTATGGTGGACTTGATTCGAGAATTTTGCTTATTGATGGTGAGCATGTGTCTAGATAGTCTCCACCGAGTGTACCCATCGACCAAGGGGAATCGGGATTCCAAATTGGAGATTTTTTTGGTGGGATGCTTACTGAGATGCCAACCCCGCATTGGTGTCACCGATGTCAAGCTTGTTTTGAATGCAAGAGTATTTAACACTGATGTCAGAGAAGGCTGGGAGTTATATCGCAGTGAATTCTGGATCAGTGAAGGAGTCAGAAGACGTAAGGCCATGATGGCGTTCTGTGAGTACAAGGATGATGGGCTCACCAGAAGTGAATTGTTGGAGAAGGACAAACAGGAGAGAAAAGATCGACGCCGGTCCACTTTGGATCCAAAGGAGACCAGGGAGATGTTGGAGTCCAAGGAGGCCACGCCTTCGTCGAAGGAGTAGATTCATGAGTTATGTATATAAAATAGACTTATACTAATGTCAAAGACTTTTTTATTGATTCACAATGGCGTCCGCAGCAATGGTGCCAAATACCACACACTCAAGAAGCGAGCTACCAGCTAGACGGTTGGCACCGTGTACCCCGCCGGACACTTCCCCCACCGCATAGAGATTGGGCACTATGTTGGAATTCTTATCAACCACCTGGGCGTGAGTGTTAATCTGCACTCCTCCCATCAGAAAGTGTAGAGACGGTGTAACAAGTCCATAGTAGACGTTTCCCGACACAAACAAATTCCCATGGTGGAAGCGACCGAATTCGTCTTGGTCTATGTTGTGCGAGTACCGCCGGAGGGTTCCTTCAATGTCATGGGTCTGTTGTGACAAATCGTGGGCAAGCGACGCCACATCTTTACTGGTGCCCTTGAACAATAGATTTTGGGACACATAGAAGTCAATGTGCGACGCAGCCTTCACGTAATCTTCCTCACTCACCACAAGTATGGCCACACTTTGGTCACTGATACCAAACTTGTTTTCTGTAATGGCACAACTGGCAAGAATTGCCTTTGTAACTTCGTCCCGAGTTGTAAGTTCGTTTACAAACCGCTCACCCGTTCTAGGTGAGATTAGAATGCCTCCAACTCCTCTCATAAGCTCACCACAGAGAAACTTCCATCTGCTCGTGGCCGACTGTGCATCCTTCAACTGCACAAAACCAGTAGGGTGCACCTGTACCTGGTCCATGTGGATCAAATTAGCGTTTACATCTCTTTCCGCAATAAGGTGGCCGTCGCCGGTAGTGTACTGTCCATTGGTAGAGGGAAAGTTTACTAGGTCCGGTCTGTACTTCGCCAAGAGGCTGGTACCAGAGAAGTCCCCAGAAATTCCCCCTGTGGCCAAAACTACCAGCCGCGCCCCTAACTGGTGAAATAGGCCTTCCTCGTGGTACTCTACCCCCACCACTGAGCCACGACTCACCAAGAGTGATTCAAGCCTGGCGTTCTTCACGACCCGCACATTCGACCGGCTCTCCACCTCCTTGGTGAGGGCTGAAATAATGGCATACCCCGGTGGAAGCTTGCCAGCTCCACGGTGGGTGCGAGCATGCGAGTGACCTCCGAGCTTAGTCACAGCACTGAGATCAACTCCAAGCTCGTTCAACCAACGAATAGCATCGCCGGATTTACGTGTCAAGCAATTCACCAACTGTGGGTCCGACAACCCTTTACCCGAACGAAGTGTATCATCGGTAAAGCTCTGAACCGAGTCTCCTGGAGGCTGGAAGGCACTGGGCACCCCATTGATACCTGATGATGCCTTAGCCGAATTGCCGCCGAGTCGGTCGGTTTTCTCCAATATCGTGACATGGGCCCCTTTGTCCAAGAGTCTAAGAGTGGTGGTCAAACCTGCCAATCCTGTTCCCACAACCACCACTTGATAATTTGCAACAGGTGCCATAGTATATCTGATCAAACGCCACAATGTGAATACTAGCGCTCCAAGTAAAAGGAGTCTTACCAATAGACGAGTCAATTTGGCGAAGTAGTTCTAAATACTCAAATCAGTGACTCGATTGCATCATCATATGATGAGGTTATGTTAAGGTCCTGTATAAAAAAATATAGTGGGTCGTTTTCCGGTATATAGCCTCGCGCTTAATCATCATCAACTTTTTACTAATCCACCATGTTGGGCTCAGTGATACATCCAGATACCAAGAACAAACAGTTCAAATTTGAGCCTTACCTTCGCAAGGAATACAACTTCGGACTTGACCCTGATCGGCCAGTATGTCAGTTTTACAATCCCATGAAACCGATGAACTCATGTCCCAATGGAAGTAACTGTCCTCATAAGCATGTTCCATCCATGTACAATAACAAAATTGTCTGCAAGCATTGGCTTCGTGGGCTTTGTAAAAAGAACGATCACTGTGAGTTCCTTCATGAATACAATCTTCGGAAAATGCCCGAATGTTTGTTCTACTCCAAGAATGGATTCTGTACTCAGACTCCTGAATGTCTATATCTACACGTGGATCCCCAGCTGAAAATTCCTGAATGCACCAACTACAATAAGGGATTCTGTCCCGAAGGACCCAAGTGTCCTAATCGTCATGTTCGGAAAATTCTTTGTCCTTTGTTTTTGACGGGATTCTGTCCCAAGGGATACGAGTGTGATTACACACATCCCAAGTTTGTGGATATTCCTCAGAAATTGAAGATCAAGCCGGACGAAGAATACTCCAAGGAGGAGCTTGAAGCTGCTCGAAGTTAATGCATCATGAACTTGTATATTAAGTACCATCCGTCATATATAGTATAATAATTATTACATCTCTTTACTAATGTATGCGTAGCATTGTAGTCTATATGCTATATCCTGAGTCGTCTAATTTGTTTTCTTTCTTGGGGTGTAAGAACCCAGTTGATGCCAAGATCATTTTCGTCGTCCTCGACATTTTTGTGTTGGGTACTCAACTCATATTCATCATCGTCCATGCCGACCAAAAGAACGAGTTGAGTCACCCGAACAAACTTCTCCCGTAGTTCGTAATTATCTTCGCACACCTCGTTGATTACCACAGATAAGTCTTTTTCCAACTTCAAAGAACCAAGCTCGTTGATTTTGAATTTGCGAAGTGATTGTAACAACTTTCTTTCAATCAAGCTGGCCAAGTTTACCACCAAGAGCCGGAGCAACTTGTCAAACACCAATGATTTGTGAAGAGTTTGCTTATATGGACGAATCAATGCATGCCAGCTCTCGATAAATCGAAGGATCATTGAATTATCGTTGAGTGCGGATGATGAGTACATTATGTATGTTTCTTCAACGTCGGGAAACAAATCGTTGATAAGTGATAAAACCTTGTTCTTCACTGATTGGTTGTAAAATGATAGAAGAGAATCGGAGATTATTTTATTCATCACCAGAACTATGGGGTCCACAAGTTCGAATTTAAGAATATTGTTAACTTTATCCTTGTCTTTGCCAAATGGGAATATATTATCAAGGTTCTTGGCAATGCTTCCATAAATCTTGTTGATATATTCTTCACACATGGCAGCAGTATTGAGGTAGACCACAAACTCACTGAGCTTGGTGTTGGAGGCCTGTGAATTGTTAGCCACCACATTACCCAAAGCACTAGAGGCACCCTTGAGGAAACCTATTCCCCCATTACCTTCAGGTATAGGAGTATTGGCACGAGCAGGGCTCGCGTTTCCGGAAAAAGGATTGGTGAGAGGCGATAATAATGCAAGAGTTGAGTTGTATCGGGGCTGGTTTTCATTCAACGCTCTTATGAGAAAGCCATTGATGAAATCATTTTGGATTACCGGAAGACAAGTAGATAAAAACTTCCGTAATGAGGTGGGTTGACTAGCATCCACGATGTTTCGAAGGGTATTATTAAGGACCAAGGTAGAGTCCTCGATGACTGATGAAACCGGTACCGGCTCGGGAGAAGCGTTTGCTCCCGATAGGAGTAGATATGGATCAAGAGACGGTTTTTCCTCGATGGAAATAGCCTTCTCGAGAGATCGCCGAAAGTAGAATTGATATAACTGTTCAAACGCCGGTAAGTACTTGGAATGGATCTTCTTCGTGAAGTTGGACGATTGGATGAGCTCTGGTAATTTGAGTTCATCCTCGGTGCTAGGATAGTATTTGACCGTGATGAACTTGCAATAGAGAGCCCAATGATGAAGAATAGACGAGAACTCAGTAATGAGATCTCCTACTTCCAAAATGGAAACAAAATCCATGTCTTCCAGTTCAGGGTCCTCGATTCTCTCAAGAAGGTGGAACTTATGGAGCTTGGTATCCAGAATAACCTTATCGATGCGGTGAAGATCGTAAAAGGTGTCAAAGACCAAACCAATCTGGGAGTCTACTTCACGCTGAATTTTCTTTACCACGTACTGAAGTGCATCGGGGTATGCGGAGCCGTAGTATTTGGTGATTAGTGGGCCATGTTGAGAGAGCATGACCGACACATTTTCGAATAACTGCATAGAAATGGAAGCAAAGATTCCAGGCTTTGGGGTATTGGCAGAATTGATGAGTACTCGGGAGGTATCGGTGATCACAGAGCATATGAATTTGGAATAACAGTTCAATCCTACCTCCTCTTTGTTGATAAGGGGAAACAATTGGAAATACTTTGTGATGCCGGGAATGTCTCTGTTTTTGGCGGCCTCGTTAAATCGCTCCACAAAGACCTCCGACAACTGAGACACCCACCGGTCGACGGTGACGTTAGGGAGTTCAGGGATGTCGGTGGAAGGAATTACCACCGAGGCGAATCTGCCCTTTACTAATTCGTCGTCCAAACCATTGATGATGGTATTTATGCATTGGGCAGCCAACTCCCAGTTCTTATGTTCAATAGCATAGTTAGCCTGGTTGACGTTGTTACGGAGTGACTGGATATCCTGAACAAATTTCAACGAGCGGTTGACATTGCCGATTTCTTGATCCAAGGATCTGATCTTGAAGGTAAGAGAGTGACCTAGGTCGTTAGCCAGAGAAAACAAGGATGTGAGTTCACCGGAGTTCTGGATGGCTTGTGAAAGCTTGGCCCGAGAAAGCTCGATGTTGGACACAGTCTGTTGATGTTTCTTCGAGTGGAAGATGGCATAATGGTTTAAATCAGACTCGATGTTGGAGGTGTGAAAGTCGATTTTCTTGATCAATTGATTGATATCGGCAGGTGACTGGATTTCTTGAAGGTTTTGTTGTAGTTCCAGGTACTGGGCGTCTAGAGCCTCGGGGTCAAGAGAGGAAGACGTGGCCATGACGTCGAATGTATTTCTGGGATTGTGCGAAATGTAACAAATAGAGGGCTGGGTCGACTCGGCACGGTGGTAGGGCGAGCATTGGCGTGAAAACAGGCGAATTTGGGCCGCACCCAGCGCCGGCGGGCAGCCTACAAAACTTGGAGAGAAATAAATTAATTTCGCACCGTTGACGCCATTTTTTGAATTTGTTACAATATGGGTGCAAATACTACGAATTGATGAGAGGCGGTGAATTTCATAGTTAAAAATAGCAAGGCGGTGAAATTCATAGTTAAAAATAGCAAGGCGTAGAATTCATGGATAAGAATAGCAAGGCAAAACATTGACGGTGATTTACGCCAAAGCACCCATGGGGTCATAGAATGGTAACGTGACAAACTCCTTGGCCTTCCAGATGTCGTATAATTTCTTATCGGCAAACGACTTGTTGGAAACGATTTGGAACACATACTCATCAAACCATTCATCGGTCATGACAAAGAATCCCTTGTCACCAACCTCGTCACCCCAAGAGTTTTCAATCTTCCATCTGATTGGTTTACCGGTCTTGGGATGTAAGTGGACACCGGTAATCACCATTGCATGCGTCATGGAAGAAGAGCCGGTCTTCAAACGGTCAGCCTTTGGAATGTTGAGCTTGGTACCAAAGCCAAGCTCATACGAGTAAGCCGTAGTATCAAGGATTCCGGTATCGCGGTCATAGAACTTACCGACATCCGAGCCGAAGAAGATAGGCTGGTTGGCCTTCAATTGCTTAATGGCGATCTTCTTGAGGGTTTCGGAGTCAGTGTTGACATACTCAATGGGCTTTCCACCAAAGACGTTGTTAAGACGATCAACGGTATACAATTTGTTATAGTCGTTTCTAGGATCGTTAATCAACGAGAACTGCTTCCCGGCATTTACACCCACATGAGTAAGGTAAAAATCACGAGGCGACGTTTCAAACGACTTGTAATCACCGTCCTTGGAGGTGATTTCCCAGGTGAACGAGTCGTTAGGCTTGGGGGGAGTGCCGAGGGACAACGCAATGATGTTGTATACTTGCTTAACCATAGCCTGCTTGGCAGCGTACACTTGATTGGTGGGCTTTCCTGAGTTCACCAATTCTCTAAGAATCAACCCGTACTCTCTGAGTTTCTCAGTCACCACATAATTGAGGGTGGACGAGTTGGAGGCTTGCTCGTTGTCGGGGAATACTTCATGGGGAACCAATCCATACTTGTCAACAAGGTTGATGATCATATCCCATTGACCTCCATCACCCACAGGACCAGAAAACAAGTACTGGATTAAACGAGAATCAAGATCTTCATCAGCCGTATCGATGATATTCTCGAGGAAGAAATTGGCCTTTTCTAACTTATCGTAGAAGAATAAGTAACTTTGGGACAATTGAAAATGATCCTCAGCCAATTTGTACTTCTTTATCACCAGCGCCCGGAACACATTGGACGCGGCGAAAATCCAGCATCTACCCGACAGTTTCTGGTTGTTAAAGAAACTAGGCGATCCAACAACATCCACTTCCACGTTAAAGAAGTATTGGTCCTTCAAATTGGTCTGCACATTGGTATTTGCAACAACAGTCTTGATAGGAACTTTGGCAAAGGCATTTTGCGCCAACAAATTCTTGGGATCGGAGACAAGTTCCGTTTCCCAGGAGGAGAGCTTATCGACCGACAATTGAGCACTCCCCTTATCTTTGAGAGATAATCCTCTGAATTCAGTCTCGATTAATTTTTGATAGTCATTGGCCTTTTCGTTGTATTCAGGCTCTGGGTCTGCGACAACCACCTTAGATGTGTTGGAACCCATAATTAATTTTATAGAAACGATGTTGCCAGGTCTCCTTATTTATATAGTAAGGGGGCAGGGGGGAAAGGGGCGATAGGAAATGGCAGGGGTGTGTGTATAGGGACGTGCCCCGGTGATTGGGAGCCGTGCGTAACCCTTAAGGTACATCCACAGTGATCGGAATTTCGTCACGTTACCAAAAAATGCTTATCTATTATACACTACTTAGCTAATTCCTTTTGCATTTGAGATCTTTCCTGCTTGAACTTGGTAGACCGGTCTCTGATTCTAGGTTTCTTAACCTTTTCACCTCTACGTTCTCGATCACTTTTAAGACCCTTGATACCGGCGATCAGCGAACCCTTGGAGGCTCGAGTACCTTCAATCACAAATTTTCCTGCGGTGGCACGGTCTGCCTTACCAAGAACATTTTGGGCTCTACCAAGCTTGGTTCGTTGCTGATCGGAAATCTTGGTGTTGCGTTTCTTGAACTTATCCTTGGGATCAACGTAGTTGGGAGACATGGCAGAAGGTTTAGCATATGCCTTGGCTCTGGAAATCCGGAGTTTCCGCTTGCTTTGCTTGCTAATGGGCTTGTCGTTGAGTAAAAGAACCTTGTTGACGGAAAGAGAGTCCTTGAATTGGACAAGGGCAAACCCTTTACCAAGATTCGTTTTGGAATCACGCACGATTCTCACCGATTCCACGTCATTATCGGTGTGGGCGTTGAAGTATTTCCAGAGGGTCTCTTCCTTCTCTTCGAAATCAAGATTTCCCACAAAAATCGTTCTCTTGTTATCTTTCGGGGCAGGATGGGTGATGTGGTCGACTCTGAGATGATGGTGATCGAAAATGGTACCGTTAACCTCCCCGGCCACCTTGAGAGAAATGTCCTTCTTTTCAAACACAATGTAGGCATTGACACTGTCTCTGGAGTTGTGAAGGGATTTTCTAACAAATGCAACTTTCCGGGGAACCGCCTCATCGAACGCAATGGACCGGAACCGAATGCTCTCCACCTTTCCGTACTTGCCAAACAACTTTTTGAAGTCCTTGTAGAGCTTCTTGTTGGTGATGACGTTGGAGCTGACATTACCCACAAACACTGTACGTTCCGCCTTCTGCAATTCATCATCCTTGAGGTCGATGGTTTTGGCGGCACCAGCCTTGGTGGCTTTGCTGGTCTTTTCAGATTCGTCATCAGACTCCTTGTCAGACTCCTTGCCGGACTCCTTCTCAGAGTTTTCTTCAGCCTTTTCTTGATTCGCCTCCGAGGACTCTGCTTCCTCGCCCTTCTTTTCTCTCATTATCTTGTTAAAGTACTTGGCTTCCAAATCGTAATGCTCATCTTCAGTCTTTCTTTTTTTAGGGGCAGGGGCCTCTTCATTCTCTTCACTTTCGTCTTCCTCGCTTTCATCGCTCTCTTCCACCTCAGCGCTAGGCACATTTATTACCGTTCTTTTAGGAAGATGACTCCGGTCAACCGGACCTGCAGACACCTTGAACAACGAGTCCACATCCTTGTCGATCTTGGACTCGTCCACTGCCTTTCCAAAGAGGGATGTAAAAGTAGACATGATGGTGGTTTCCTCATCTCACATTTTTTTGCTGCCGGGTTATATGCAGGCGCGGTGAATTTCAAACCCTCCAAAAACACCTCCCACAACTTTTGAACCAACCTGCCCCCTAACCCGCTTTGATTTTTTCAATCGTGCAATCTCTTTATTAGTCTGGAATATTCCAATCTCTAGACAGATCTGCCCATTCCAACTTTCAAAGCACGCGCATCTTCAATGCCTGTGGAAGAACAAACCCGTCGTGCTTCTGAAGACCCTTTACCCACCACCAAGGACTCGCCATTAACTGACATTGCTACCTCGCCGCCGGTTTTCGATCTCACTCTTGTAAACAGAGACTTATCCGACGAAGATTTTACCAGAGTGGGCACCAAAGACACCTCTATTGCTGACAGAGTGCCTTTTCGTAAATCAAGAGACACAGACGACAGCTCCGAGTTAAGTGACTTGGGAGACGCCGAAAGCGAGGCCGAAACCGACAAGATGGATTTTCTCGATGACGATAATACCGGCGATGATCCTGTATCCGACCTTCAGGCGCTATCCGAGTTAACGGAGCTCGCCCGTTTGAAGGAAGTGGACTCGGATTCCGATAAGAGCGACGCCCAAATCGAGCTCACTCCCGAGGTCATTAATCAACCCGAAGATGTTGCAGGTACAACCATCAAAAGAGAAATAGACGAGGAAGATACCATGGCCAGCAAGAAACCCCGAGTGGATGACACCGAGGACGTGGACGAAGGATACGAGGAGGACGAAGAGAAGGCGGACGAGGACGAGCCAAAGGTGGAGGAGCAAGAAAAGCTGAGCGACGATATCGAGGCCGGCCCTGAAACTGAAGCTGAAGCGGAAGCTGAGGCTGAGGCCGAGCCCGAGCCCGAAACAGCAGCTGCTGAAGACGACAAGAAGGAGGAAGAGGACGAGGAAGAGGACGAGGAAGAAGAAGAAGAAGAAGAAGAAGAAGAAGAAGAAGAAGAAGAAGAAGAGGAAGAAGAAGAAGAAGAGGACGATGCAGAAGCACGCGAGGCGGAAGCCGAGGATGAGGATGAGGACATGGAGAATGAGGATGACAACGACGGCATTGATATCGACGAGCAGCGCAAGCTTGCTGTGGGTGAGTTGGTGGAGATTGAAACCACGTTTGCGCAGCTTCGAGACAAACTCTACCACGACAAGCTTAGACTCTTAGAGCATGAACTTGAGCTCTGCGTGGCGGGATCGCATCCGGAACTATCCAAAATTTATTTCAAGATCAATGAGTTCTATCAAGACAACATCAAGTTGGCCAACTCCAGCCTCAGCTATAATCTCAAGTGTATCAACACCGAGACCGTGGCCACCAGAACAGCCATCCATCAAGATTTTCTCAAACAACTCATGGACACCAAGAATGACATGATAACCAACACCACGTCCCTCTGGTACAAAATTAACAAGGAACGCAACCAAATGGACCAGCTAGCGCCCGACTACAATTTCGCTGCCCTTCCGTCGGTGGCAGCTCCAGAAGAGCCTAACGAATATGGTGTTACCAAGAAGATTCTTCGACAGAGCACCATCGTAGAACTAGTCCAACAACGAAACAACCTCAATCATCAAATTGGAGTTCTCAATGGGCTCTTGACTTTCCATGGATTTCCCTCCGCCATCACTCCCGAAGATGCTGTTGCATCTTCAGCCTTACTCCTAACAAACGCATCAACCGATGAAATTAACGAAGATTTAAAGGCCATGGGAATCCCCATATGATGTATAGCTATATACTTGATGAAGGTAATGTTGATATCGGATGTTATTGATATTGGTGATAGTGGTGGGCGCACGATTTTACACCGACCGCAGCGACAACACGTATAACCTATGGTTGAAGTTAGTTTGACAGTAGGGAAACTTGACGCGTCCTTGGCGTTGCTCTTGACCAAGGATCATCATCTTATTGAATTCCCCACCATCTTATTACCCAATGGTGTGAAGGCCGGGTCGATTGTGAAGATCAAGTGTGATCAAGATCACGAATCTGAAGTGGAAGAGGCAATGAAATTTCAAGAAATTCAGGATGAAATATTAAATACATTCGGCAAAAACCTTCCCCAGACTCCTAATCTCAGAGTAAAGAATGTGACCCAAACGTCTTGCGTTTTGGAATGGGATGATCTTGATTTGGGAACCGCCAATCTCAAGAACTTGATCTTGTTCAAAGATGGCAAGAAACTAGGAGCCATTCCTCAACCACTAACCAATAAAACCACCAAATTGTCGGGATTACCCATTGATAAGACGTTCCTGTTTCAATTGAGATTGGACACCACCGCAGGAGTTTATTCGTCTGATGTTATTGAAGTGACTACTCATAAAATGACCGACTTGCTGGGAATCACTGTTTGTTTGGGAGACATTCAAACCAACGAGCAATTCTTGCTTGACGATATCGAAGAAGCATTGAAGAACATGGGAGCCCACTATCCGGCTCAGCGTGCAGTAAAGGTAGATACTACTCACTTTATTTGTACGCGGGAGAACAAGGAGAATCCCGAATATTTGAAGGCATCTGACATGAACATTCCCATCATAAGGCCCGAGTGGTTAAAGGCATGTGAGCGGGAAAGACGAATCGTGGGTGTTCGTGACTTCTACGTGAAAGACTGCGCGTTGCATGACATTTTGGAGAGAAAGTACTGGGAGAAGAGTCTGACTAAGCCGATTCCCATCGAGAAGGACGTGCCTGCAGTGCCAGCGCCTGCAGAGGAGCCAGTGTCAGTGGAACCAGCAGAACAGAAGGTGGAAGTCACGCCACTTGAAGAGAAGCCAGAGCCAGTCGAAGAAACGCCTGCTGAGGAAACGCCAGTCGAAGAAACGCCTGCTGAGGAAACGCCAGACGAATATACACCTGTCGAAGAAAAGACAGAGGCAAAACCAGTCGAAGAGGCACCAGTCGAAGAAGCACCAGTCGAAGAAACATCAGTTGAAAAAGCACCAGTTGAAGAAAAGACTGACGAAGCGCTAGTCAAAGAAGCGCCAGTCGACGAAAAGCGGAAAGAGGATGCTGTCAAAACCACGGAATCAGTTTACGGAGAGTCAGGTGTGGCTGAGTCCTCCTCTACCCCCAGCGAAGAAGCCCATGCCAAGGTCAACGAATCGGCCCTGCAAGAAAAGCAGATCAATGATGTATTGGATTCGTCCGTCCCCGACACCAATATGCACGACAAGCTTTCTGCTGAAAAAGAGCTCATACATGAATCACCAGAAATCATCGAGACAACTCCTGCACCCACCGAAAGTCCCGACAGGCTAATCGAACAGATCAAGGCTGTCACCGCTGAGACAAGACAAGAAGGGTTGGACTCCACACCTGGCAGTGCCAAGCAAGCCGCTGTTGATACCTCAGGGGAACTTCAGAACGACACCCAGCAAGAGATCGAGGAAGAAGGTGGAGAGGAGGAAGAAGAAGAATCCTCTAAGCCCTCCACCAGTCCTCAGAGTGGTCCCAAGAAGAAGAAGAAGAAGAAGAACAATAAGAAAAAGAAGTGAGCGAGATAAATCTGGTAATATTGTTAAGTATCCTAGAATTTAGGTCTATGTAAAATGATGAGAACTAAAGTATATGCCTGGTAAACAGAAAGCAGTCAATTTAACATATAATGATTACTCGCCGAATAATCTTCTGACCTTTTTCAACACCGAATCCTTTTCAGGGTCGTAAGGATGGTCCTTGGAGGGAATTTCCAAAATGGCGGGAAACGCTGCGGTGTAATTATCCACCTTGTATCTGATTAACTCTGCCAAATGTTGATTAATCAACAAGATAGCAATATCATCTCTCTTAGTCGTGAAAGTATCGAAAGCTTCTTCAATTTCTTCCACTGTGGTCTTACCAGGAATAACAGTAAGGAAGTTGGACTCTTTACCAGCTTCAGAAGACACCTGGCCCACGCCAGCCAAAAGAAGTCCCGTCACCGAGTCTTCATCGGCAATCACTGCCAATAATGAGCGTTTGTTCATGGCATCTCCACTCATGTTGAATTATATTGAAGTAATTCCTTGACCGGTTATCGAGATAATTTTGATTTCAAAGGCAGGTGCGCCCCATTCCACTCCAGCGAGTCACGTGCGCGGTGAAAAGTTGTTCCAAATTCCACCAACCGTCAACATGTGGAGATCCAGAATAAGTGCTATGAGCCAGCCGCCGGTGCGGATGATGAGCTCGGGACCAAGACTCATGGCTGGACATTCCAAATGGGCCAATATTCGTCATGATAAGGCCAAAAACGATGCCAAAAAATCTCGAGAAGCATACGCCATGGCCACCCGAATCGCCAACAGTGTGAAAAGTGCAGGAGTTGAAGGAAACGCCGAGCTTGCCACGCTTATGGAAAAGGCCAAGAAGTTGAACGTGGGTAAGAAGATTATTGAGAATGCCGTGAAACGGGGTTCGGGAGAGTTGAGCTCGGAGTCCAACATTCAAATGTATGACATGACCTATGAGTTCATGGGTCCAGGAGGCATTGCGTTTATCATTGAGGCCAATACCGACAGCAAGAACCGGACCATCGGTCTAGTGAAGCACGCTATGGGTAAATGTAATGCATCATTGAGTCCGTGTTTGTACATGTTCCAACGAAAGGGAGAGATTATCTTTGAGCCCAAGACAGAAAGTGAATCCATCGATGATGTGTTGGAAGTGGCCATTGAAATCGGGGCAGAGGATGTGGAGGACTTCAAAGACCCAGAAAACGAGTACGAAGGAGAACGATTGTTCAGAATAATTACCGAAGCCTCGGAAGTTACCCAGATTTCCAATCAGTTGTCGGGTCAAGGATACAAACTCAAAGATACAAAAACATCGTACTTATGTGATGGTGATAATCAGGTTGATTTCCCCGATGACCATGAAAAGGCACTCAACAAGACTATCGAGATGTTAGATGATATTCCGGAAATCACAAACTACTACACCAACATTAAAGATGGGGACGACGAATAAAATTACGAAATCCTGTAAATAGAGATTTATTTGTCGATAAATATGTGAAATGAAGATCTGGGTTCATGAGGTGTGGATTATTCCTTATCTTCCTCGTCCTTGACGGCCTTGTTTAATACTTCATCAAGAATAGAAAGATCGGCGTTCTTCCATAATCTCAAATGCTTGTCATAGGCAAAATGTCTGTAGGTGAAGAAAAATCCGGAGGCAATGGCCACACCCACAGCGGCAAACAATGGGTACATTTCAACTGGGAGTTGAATCTTGGGGGTGGCGGACTTCTTGGCAGCCTGCAATAAAACACGGGAAGGTCTCATGATGAATAGATGGTGAAGAATGAAGTGGTACGATTGAAAATAATGAGCTTGGGCGTGTGCCCACCACCCATTCCCTGGCCTTTGGTTGGACGGGGTGCGGTGTACGGGTGTTTTATTAGGATCTATCTGAGTCTACGTCACCACCGGGCAATGGAGTCCTTGAGGGTGTCGTAGCATAGCCAGCTGACGGCCATTGACGGTACGATTTTATATAAGTTGGCGGTGAGGCCTTTGTAGGCACCAAAGAAGCCTTCGCTGGTGAAGATGCTGACCAATGCGTGAGATACGGACTTGTACTGGAACCCAAGTTCTCCCCCAGCCATACTGGCCACCTGATAACGTTTCCGTAAGAGATCAAGCGGGTAAATGAGGACTCCTCCCACAAACGAGCTAAAGGCACCGGCAGACAATTTCCACACCGGGTTGGAAAAGTCCTGTGGAGAGTGGTCCATGACTTCTCGTAATTTCTCGTACAATGCAAAGTTAATTGCCACATAGGGAGCCACTCCTAGCGTGGTGGGCACAATGCCCTTGTATAGTGCGGTAATGCCGCCTTCATTTTGGTACACATCTCTAATGGTGGGCCATACGCGAGGAGCCGCAACGAGCTTTCCCTTGTTGAGTTTGGAAAGCGATGCAGTTTGGACGGTGATTCTGGCTCGAACAAGGTCTAAAGGATACGTGACCGCCACCGATACAATACCTCCAATCGACCCGGCAATTAACCGCTCGGATACGTAGAGATCCTTCTGGGAGCGAGGTTGGTATGTCAAGAAGTATTCTTTACACTTCTCAAACACCGCAAACTGCACCGCCGAATAGGGAAAGATTCGAATGCAATTAAGGGTGTTACCTCGAAAGAGACCCACCCATCCTTCGTCTCGGTACATTTTCATGATGGTGGGGAACATGCCTTGATATGCGTGGTTGGCGCCGGGGCCCTGGAGCTGAAGAAGAATCTTGGCTCGCTCAAACGGCGACACCACCGTCCGAGACACAGCGCCGGCGATTCCTCCGGAGATGAACGACGCATTAGACTCTTTCTTGATAAACTTCTTGGTGGCCTGGAACCACTGGGCTTGGTCTATCATGATGGAGGTGAACGTTGACGCGAAATTTGCCCGGCCCCGCTCTGATCTCCGGGCTCCATAGATCAGCATAAAATGACACCAACGTTTATCACGAAAAACCCCAACGGCGACTAGAAGACTGCAGCGACAGTAACAAAACAGACGTGTATGCCTCAAAACACAAATACGACAAGTTTCGTCGGTGGTAGCATCAGGTGTGGTCGTCGTCCATGGTGAGCACGGCTGGCTCCCTGGTCTGGCTGAGAAGATAAGCCGGTGTTTTCCACACTAGCATTCGCGAGAGGATGCCAGCGTAAATTTGCAACGACGCCTCCCTGTGTTCCACCAATGGCTCGGTGTAGAATGACACGATACTCCAATTGTGCACCTGGGCCTCCTGGACGTCCACCTTGACGCTTGCACCTGCAGCCCGAAGACGTTGAACTAAGGCCGCAGTGTTTGGTGCGGCTAGCTCGTGGGTGCCATAGCTGACAATAATGTTGGCACACGGCACACCAAACTCCACCAGTACCGTGTTGCACCAGTCATTGATTCGTGAAGGCAGTACATAGTCATCAGAGATGGCGGTGGTGGACACTGGGCCCATGATGGGCGATGTCAAGAGCACTGCGGCAGGGGCAGCATTCATGGGTGTCATCACCAACTTACAGCCCACGCTGCTAGCCATGATGACGGTGTGGACGGGATCAAGGCGGGTAATGCGTCCATAGCACTCGCTAACGGCCTTGGCAGAAGAAGCATTGGTCACGTACACCGCGGGGTTTTGAAATCCCTGTTCGAGTAGGTTGACCACAAACACAGAAAGGTACTCGGAAAACATGTGCCCGCTGGCAAATCCAAACCCACCGTGGACGTAGAGAACGATAATGTCGTGGTTTGTTCCTCTGCTGCAAGAGGTGACCCAGAATCCCTCGGCTTCGGGTCGTAGAAACGTGTCTCCCAAACCGTCGTTACACTCTCTGATCCGTCGAATGGCATGCACCACCGCAAAGCTGCGGCCGTCAAACATCACCTTGCCCATGGTAGTGGTTTCAAGTACCCTGTAGTAGTGGTTGAGGAAATATATCACTAAGAACTCTTTGTCGCTGGCTCTCTGTGACACAAGCGTCTGGTGAGAGTAGGGGAGAAGAGTACGGCGGCACACGTAGACGTAAGCCAACTCCACCGAAAGACGGATCATGGAAAGGAGAAGAAGGAACAAGGCGGCAATGCCGTGGTCTTGGGCCACGTAGTAGGATACGACTGCTAGGTAGAGCCCGTAATCGGTGGTTGCAAAAGATTGCATGGTGCGATTTGGTGCTGGTTGATGTCGCGTACGTATCTGGAGTACCTACGAATGCCTGTGTCTATGTGAGCCCATGTCTATATGCGTCTAAATGTATGTCTACGTGTGCTTATGTCTGTGTGTGTGTCTATGTGACCTGTGTCTATGTGACCTGTGTCTACATGTGAATCTAAGTGGCCTGGGTCTGTGTGTGCTTATGTCTATGTGTGCTTAATTCTATGTGTGCTTACATCTATGTGTGCCTGTCTATGAGTGTTTATGTCTGCGTCTATGTGAGTCTGTACCTACATGAGTCCGTGTCTATGAAATAATATGTTCCTGTATGAATCCGTGTCTGTGCTTGCCTAGGATGTCCTAGATGATACGGTCACAGCCCCACACTCCGTCGAGGTCGTGAGGAAGCTCCGTCTCCTCCACCGAAGTGGTCACTAGCTCCCAGTTCTTGTCCATTTCCTTGAAGAGCTTGGCCGTGGGTTCCGAATTCCAACGGCCACCCTTGTAATCAAACCATCCTATGTGTCCGCCGATGGTGGTGCTGACGAGCATGGTATAGGGGTTCAATTTCAACTCCGAGAACGGAAGACTCTTGTAGCTGGAGATCGGGTCATCCACCGCATTCAAGAGCACTGTGGGCACTCTGATTTTGAGAAGTCTCTGGCTGGGAGACGCGTGACGGTAGTACTCGTCCGCACAGTTGAAACCAAAGAGCTGAGAGGTGAAGTTATCGTCGAAGTCACGAAGCTTGGCAATATTGTAATCCTGTGGGTTCTTCTTCCAAGCATCAATGACTTCGTGGTACAAGGTGCCCGCATTGTAGTGGGTATCCAAGAGGTTCAAAAGATTCTTGCACATGACTGGCGAGTAGACTTGGTTTCCAAGAAGTGACTCCGACAACCGATACGACGAGTCAGTGAATGACCATGGCGACGATACAATGCATGCGGCCTTGATGTTGGGATGCACCTGATCGTATTCCTGTCCCAAGTAGTTGGCGGTGATGGCACCGCCAAGCGAGAACCCAATAAGGTAGATTCTTTTGTTGGGCCATTTGGGTACAATATGCTCGTTGATCAAGTACCGCAAGTCGTTGGTCCATAACCCACAGAATAACTGAGGAGACGTGATGGTGTGGTTGGCACATCCTCGAGAGTTGAGCACCACTGCGTCAAACCCGTATGGTTCCTGGATAATACTGTTGATAAATGATCGAATGTACGACTCGTATGAGCCTCCCGTCAAGCCATGCAATGCAATCACCAACGGTCTGGAATCATCGCTCAAGATGTCGTGCTCTTTTGCCGGGTCAAGGTACTCGGTTCGAGGTGGCAACTCGTTTATCTGGGATGCTGGCTTGAATTGTTCATGGTTGGGGTCATGGGATTCTGGTACCACGTAGTCGATGGAGAACGTACTGGCGCCTTTCCAGTGATCATATGCTAGTTGACGACCCTTGAATGAGTACGTCTTGTCCTCGACATTGATCACCATTCGCTTGTAGAAGACATGGTCGATTTCTTCGAACTTACGGACGCCAGCCCACGCGGTTTGGAAATGGCCTGATGGTAAGAACGGAGACAGCCAGTAAGAAGAGTTCTTGGCTAGGTCTGGTACACTTTCGGCAATGATGTCGGGAACAGACTTAAGCACAAACAGCTTCTTGTTCTGGAACTTGATGGGCTTGTTGGGGACGACCTGGTCCACGTACGACTTGAGGAAGGGTAACATGGAGTTGAAATTATTGCTCGCACAGCAGGTGTCGTTTTGGGTTTTGGCAACTCTTCCTCCAGCAAAGGTCATTCCGTGTGCTTTTCTACTCTACCCTTGCTGCATGCTCTCTACCTTCGCCATCGTGTAACCAGCCAGTCTTCTCTCACTAGCTTTTTCTTTTCGAGCTTCTCCCCCTGCTTCTTCCCGTCGCCATCTCATCTACAATGTGTCGTAAATAATTTATTCTCATTGCTATGCTTAGTAACTAGACAAGACCCTCTCAATACCAGCTACAAGTATGTCGACGTGCCTTTCCTCAAACACCAAGGTTGGTCTCAATCTCACCGAGTCTTCGGCGCACGATCCCATGTTGATACCAACGCTCTTCAAGTCCACCAAGAACTTGTTTCTGACGTCGGAAGATTCAAACGACCAAGCAATGAACGTAGCACGGTCTTTACCTCTCAAGTCCTTGATGTAAGGAGGGTATTTCTCAGCCAACTTCTCCATCTCACTGAACAAATATGAACCAACCCTTTGGGCAACGGCAGCCAAGTCATGCTTGACCACCTCTTGGCCAATGGCTCCAGCCAAGATCATTCTGGCCGGGTCTCCACACCAGGTGTTGAATTGTCTATAAGCCACGTTGGGGATAATTTCAGGGTCGTGGAAGTAGTAGCCAGCCGATTGGAACTTCTTGGAAAAGGTGACCATGTCAGGAGCAGGGGTGAGGTTGAAATGCTCGTGGGCCCACATCTTACCGGTGGCTCCAACACCAGTTTGTACTTCATCGATAATCAACAAAGATCCATATTTCAAGGTAATGTCTCTCAAACCTTGGAAGAAGGCAGACGATCCGTGGTTGTCACCACCTTCAGACTGAATTGGTTCAATCAACAATCCAGCAATTGGAACCTTCCAAGTTTGGTAGATCTCCTCCACGATCTTCAAGCAACGCTCGTCCTCAGCCTTGTTTTCAGCTTCATACTTGTCCAATGGGTATTTGTAAGAGGGAAACTCAGCCTTGGGCCACTTGAAAGATGGTAAGTCCAACTTGTGCACAGGCTTGGAGCACGTGGTGGAAGCGGATGCAAATAATCTACCGTGGAAGGCCCGCTTGAACGATAAAATGGCCAATTCAGGGGATCCAGGTGCTTGGTTCTGCATCACCGACTCGTTTTCTTCGGTGGAAAAGGTGGTTGCGTAGCCTCTCTTCTTGGCTTGGTACCACATGAATGCAGCTTTGAATGCCAATTCGTTGGCATCGGCTCCCGATAATCCTGACCAGATCTTATCTTGGCCCTTGGGAGCAACCTTTAACAACTCGCTAATGATCCCTTCAGCGTCCTTTCCAGGAAAATTACCCAAGGCTGGACGATCAACAATAGCCCGGACCATCTTGTCACTCTTGGCGACTTCGATTAAGGCGGGGTTATTGTAACCCAACGGAATAGAGGAAATCTGGGCATACACATCCAAGAAGGTGTTTCCATCAGCATCAACAATGTAGTTACCAACGGACTTTTCGTAGTCTGCCACAAAGTATACGGGTCTGGCATCAAACACCTTGCCCAAATCAGCAATGGCCTGCTTAGAAGCAGGACCAGGGAAGCTGGAAGTCTTAACGACAGGAGCACTTGGCTCTTCGGGGAAGTATTTCTCACAAATGGACATCAATGTGATGAGTAACCAAACCTCCGGTGGAGTGCAAGTGGCATCATTTATATATGGGGGATCCTTAGCCGCCAACACCCATGGTTGCGCTAGCGGCAGCGGCTTGAGGTTCCCGATGCGGTAACATTTCTGAGATGGGCGGATACTATGCCGAGATGGCGGCTGCTGGATTAGTGTGCAGGACCGAGTGATTCAAGTGCCGCAGAATCCGTCTCTCGTGGCGTGGGCCACTGTGGGTGGGACGGGTGTGAAATATCGATGAGACAGAGATAGATACTGGTATCTAGTGGTTTCTGGGTGGGCACTTTGTTGGAGAAGCGGCGTGGGCGGCCGCCGGGGGCCCCTAAGGCGTGGAGCAGCCTGTAGTTTGGTGCACGGGTGTTTCGCACTGAGGTATAAACAAAGGAGTCACCTACACCAGAATGTCTGACAATGTGGTAGCCATGGACCGCCTGGAGCCGCCGCATGAGGAAACCAACCTCTTTGAGGCCAACAGTGCAAAACGCTCGGTTGACGCTGCGGAAGCCGAGGGGCCAGATTCATCCAAGCGCCACAAGGGCGATGAAGAGATTCATCCCCACACCGATGCCAACCTAGACTTTGCTTTTGAGAAGGCCCTCGAACATCATCATCGCGAAAATAGTGAACCTCCAGAAGCCGCCAAGCCAGACGACTCCTCGTTGGCTGAAAAGGACAACTTACACATGATTGCAACTGAACTTCAGCAAGCATCCGCCGGCGATGGTGTGGACACATCTGCGCCAGATCCCGCCGAAGAAGACGACAAAGCCAAGTCTCCCAAACGTTTGGGTGGCATTCCAGCTGACTCGGAGCTTTTCAACACCAACGAGGCATTTGCTGCGTACAGTGCGTTTCTGAGCCAGCTCCCAGCATCAGGCATGATCACCAACGCCCAGCTCTCTTCGCTTCCGTTGCCCATCGTGGCACCCGACTACCTCCCGCCTCGTATTCAGCTTTTGGTTAATACATTGCCGACGTTGGATAACTTGGCATCTCAGCTTCTCCGAATCGTGGCACTTGGGCCGTACCAAAAAATCATCGAGTTGGCCTCCAACCTGAGCACACTGGCCGGTGCCACCTACCGAGACATGACATCTCTCTTTGAATTTTCCAAGCGATTATACAGCGAAGAAGATCCTTTCCTTAATGTGGAGCACATTGCTCCCGGAATGTGGAAGGAAGGCGAGAAGACCCCTAGTATCTTCACCAGCCGCGAAGAAAGTATCGAGTCCACGTTACGAAAGGTGAACTTGGCCACGTTTTTGGCCGCCACTCTTGGAACCATCGAGGTGGGTTTCTTCTACCTCAATGAACTGTTTCTTGACGTGTTTTGCCCCGCCAATAACCTCGATCCTGAGAATGCCCTTTCCAACATGTCTGCCAACAACATTAGTCTACAGGGCTCAATAGGCACCATTATTGGCGAGAGTGTGGGTAAACTCCTCAAGCCCCAGGCGGTGCTTTACCTCGACCTCAAGACCCAGGCCTACATTTCCGCCATAGAGGCGGGAGAACGTTCGCATGAGGAGATTCTCGAAGATATTTTCCCTAGCAACCTCGAAGAGATTCTTCGCAAGCGCCGTAACACCATGCTCCTCAGTCCGGTGGAGCTTGATTTCATCGACCGATGTAACTCTCGGAAGGAAACCCTTCTTAACTGGGACCCGGAGAAGAACTTGAGTGAGGAATACGAATGGTTCTCGTTCTTGAGTAACCTTTTTGACTATGTGGCCAAGAACATGGGATTCCTCATCTACGGTAAGAAGGGCCGACTGTCGTTCAAGCCAGTGGCCACCACCTTCAAGCGAACGGTGGCGCAGACACCAGAGGCCGCCAAGGAGGTACCTAAGCGTCAACGGCCCAAGCCGGTGGCTCCCAGTGTTCCCGAAGTGCGAGAGGCAGACAAGGACCTCACCGAGCTCACCAGTACCCTTCTCCCGTCGGAAATCCAGGAGCAACAGATTCACATCCGCATCAACCCCAACGCGCCTAATCGAGGGCTCAACCGGCGTCCGTGGACCCGAGAAGAAGAAAAGGCGTTGCGGCATGCGCTTGATCTTAAAGGTCCGGCATGGTCCACCATTCTTGAATTGTTTGGGGCAGGCGGTAAGATTTCCGAGGTGTTGAAGAACAGAACCCAAGTGCAACTTAAGGATAAGGCCCGCAACTGGAAGATGTTTTTCCTCAAGGCCGGACTCCCGGTGCCCACATACTTGCTGAAGGTTACGGGAGATCTCGAGAGGGAAGACCGGGTCCGAGCCAAAATGGCTCGAAACCTGAAGACGGCTGCTGCACCCGTGCCCAATCCCACCCGCAAACGAGACGACAAGGAAGACAAGGAGAAATAGCCCAATAATGGACTGGTCCAACCATCATCGACCGAGCCTCGAACCAAGGTCGGCTGTAGAATTAGTGTATACTTAATATTACATCATTACTGTATTTCATTGGTTACCATCATTTATTGCTCACTCAGAGACTGTTACAAACTAGATCATTGACAACTTTGGAGCGCTTCAGACATCACCAGCCCGCTTCTTAACATAATCCCACAATGTCTTCAACAAGTTTTCCGGCAATGTATATAAATCCATGGTAAACTCACCATTCTCATAATCATTCTTAATATTCATATCATTAGTTCTGTTGTCGGTAACCATTTGAACAATAACAATCAAATCATCTTCATTTAATTTGGTTAATCCATTAGCCAACTTTTCCAAATCAACACTACCCTTGGTGGCATTTCCATTGGTACTTTTCAGTTTCTTTAATTTATTGCCCTGAATTTCTGTTTCATTCTTTCTCTTTTCTCCCGCATCCTTAGGAACACTTCCACTCTCAAGAAGCAATTTGTTCAATTGTGCACTTTTGGTGGGAATTGTAATCACTTGATCACTGATGTATTTTTCACTCAAGAAGTTTAAGTCATGATTGAATTTTCTCTCTCCTTGTTTACCACTTAATCCCACCAAATGTATGGTGATTGGAATATCAAATTCTCCCCATCCTTGTTCTTCCACCCGGAAAGGCTTGGCACTTAGGGTTCTTATGGGATTGGCAAACGTAGGATGTAAAGTGTACGTCACCTTATCTATGATTGAAGCGGGTATTTCTTCACCTGCTTCATTGAGCATGCTTATCTCCACCAGCCACTGTCTCACCGGAAAATTTTCAACGGGCTCAACATCTGTCAACACGTGCTGCTCCGTAGTAATTCTGATTGTTCTTTTCACCTAGAGGTTAGTACTGTTTCGTTTGATACCGTCAATTTATTGCAAAGTGGGCACATACTTCTGACATGGTGGTTGGTGGTTCTTTTCAAACAAATGAAAAAAGTCGTGCGCGTGCCCAAGCCCCAAGTTGCACCAGGCTGGGTCCCAGGCGGCAACACCATGGGCCCCGTGGCGCTAGAGAGCCATCACAACCCCGATGGCGAGGACGATTAGCCATGCAAGCGGAAGAGTTTGTGATGAGTCGCTGAAATGGTGGCCAATGGAGCCTTGGTGGATGACTATGGAGACGGATCGAGAAAATTGAAGCCGACTGGAAAAGGGCGTGGCAAGCACGGTCGACGGGGCCGCCTGTGACGCCTGGGAGCCCATGGGGGATCTAGAATCGAACTCAGTCTCCATTGGCTGTCTCTGGGGATGGAGCAGCGGGGTGACGTGTGTATTGTGGCGATCAGCGCTTATCCCGCCCAGCTCTGGGGCTGGGCGTGGTGGCCCAACGGGCGTGCTGCGGAGCCAGGTAGTGGCAGGTGGCGTGGATAGAGGAGTCTCCCGAGCAATGAGAGAGGAGGAGCCCACTACGGAGGGGTTGGATTTGGCCGAACGGGCGCTGCCTGGGAACGCAACCACAGAAGAAGGGGGCGTGGTTGCGACAGGGCTTAACGTGGCACCGGTGGCAGTAGGAGCCGGACCATGGGTCGGGTGCCGCGGACCAGCACCGTTATGTATGAGGGCGCTTGTGGAGGCTGTGGGTGAGGGAGAGTGGAGCATGAAGCTGGCGTGGATAGTGGTGGCATGGAGCGGCTCAGGTCTGGTGGTGGCGGTGGTGGTTGCGTAGCGGAGATCCAAATTGGTGAAGGTGTATGTGTATGCATCTGAATATGGTATCATGGAGGTTGTGTATCCATATGGTGACACCGGCGTCAAGGGAGAGGTGGTTGTGTCTGCAACCCCGATTCGCAACACACCGTGAGTGTCGAATACATGGGGAGTGGGTGCCCAGGTCCAAGCAGTTGAGTTGGCGACAGTGGAGGCGGGAATTACAGTTTTGGTCACCACGGAATGGACGTATGTGGTGACAGTTATGGTTATTATGGAATGGAGCATGAGGAGGAGGTTGTCAAAAATTCCCTCGCTATATACAAATTTACAAACACCAGTTACGGCGACGTCTACTTGGACTTGCCAAAAACTGCACGGTACACCCCAGGGACCAAAGGCTTGATGAGAAGAGGAGATGTGTTCCATGACTTGGCCAACTCTTGTGTCAACAACGGAAATACCTTAGCCATGGGGAAGTTGGCATCTTTAGCGTGGAGAGATTGCAAAAATCGCGTTAAATTGTCGGTGGTTTCGGTTTGAGACGCAATGGGAAGCGACTCGAGAAATCCTCGAACGACCTGCGCTTGTTCAAGTTCATTGGACTCGAGGTCAGGCCGATTCACCTTCTTATACTCTTGGGCACTGTCGCCACGTTGCTTGATCATCTTCGAAAACACCCGGAATAGATTGAACTCATCCTGGGCTCCTCCGTCAATCTCACTGTTCTTGACCTCGGCCAAGATGGACCGAATGGTGGTCTTGTTCACTTCTTGCTTGGCCATCATGGCCTTCTTAAGCCCGCTCTTGATGCCTGCCATGGTCTCGTTGTATGCTGGGGTACTTTGGAACCGCACGTGCACGAGCGACCGGGCTCGTGCTAAACGGACGAAAGGTTTCATGGAGTTTATGGACAAAAAAAATTGAAAAAAAAAAAATAAATGAAAGAAAAATCCGAATTTCTGGGTCCGCTTCCCGTCGCCCACATTGTCTCCTATTGTGCAGCCACTATCGAGGACTTGTTTATTCTCTAACTTTCACCATCTCGTCCAACTCGCATGCCAGAGTCAATTCGCTTTCCCATAACCTTCCATGTACAATGCCACTGAGGGATTCTGGTCACTGGTGAATGTAGTTTAAAGCCTCAACTGCTCTTCGACGGTCAAGCCTTTCTTAAGCCCACTTCAACAGGGTGGCCGCGTCAGCGGTTGCGTCCAACGTTTGGCCGGCTGGTGGCTTCCATCTCCCTACCTCGGGTTGTAACCCTGCGTTGACGTTAAGCACACATGTGCATTAGCTGGAACAGGATCATACGCCGACGTCCCGGTTGGTTTTTCTAAAGGGGGTGAGTGGCTGATTCCTGTTCATGCGACTACGTCATGGGGGTGTGGCCCCTCCCCCTTTGGCACATTCCCGTTGTTTTTCCATTCAATGACCCCACGTATACGGAGCCGGCGGCAGCATTCGACAACAAATGGGACCAGGCGCACACGGTTAATGAACCCTTCACGTTTATTTTTTCTGTTTCCACCAATTGTTTGCTGCCGCCTCAGCTGCAATATTTTTAATCCGGAGTGAATTTTTGTTTAGGTAATCTTACTTCCACCAATAAATTCCTCCACAACTCCACAATTTCCACAATTCCCTCACACATTGTCGTATATATCTTTCCGGTTGGCAGCCATTAGACCTTATGAGCCTGAGTCTAATTGATTTTGTGGTGAAGCAAGCTCGCGACTATTCCACCAAGTCCAAGTCCACTCACTGCTTAAATAACGAGCCGGCCGTTGTACCTCGCAGTATACACCAGTCATTGGACCTCTCCAAGAAACTATATGCCAATTTTGTGGGTTCCAAGAATGAGGTGAGGGAGAATTTGTGGTTGGAGACATTTAATTCCTCGTTGAAGAGGACGGATGGCGCTTTCCATATTTCCACCGCAGCCAAGGTGAACGAATTGCTTAACCACGCTTACAGCGGGGCAGAAAATCCTCTTCCTTCCAGCGACGACATGTTTCCCTATTTGCACGGGTTGAACAGCGTCCGCCAGCGGGTGTTTTTCCGGACTTCTTTGGATGGCGACATTAATATGGACGTGGTGTCCAGATTCTCGCTGCAAGCGGGAGAGGATGTGGAACTTCCGCAAACCAGCTATTTCAGCTTGTTGACGGTTGACATTGACAACTACGGTGGTCAGGGCTGTCAGATCATCAACTCCATTGGTGTCGGTGATGTTCTCACTCAGAAGGAGCACCACTACGACCACGCACACATCGAGACCATCGAATACGAAAAGTTTGATGCCGTAAACAATCTCATACTGTCGAGAGGCGACTTGAACAATCGTAACTTTGGTCTGCAGATTAAGCTCATGGCACCGCTCTCGCATTTCTTGGTCTACTCCAGTGGTGACCTGGACGTCTCCGCCGCCGTCAGCGCCATTGCGTCGCTGGTGCGTCCTAATCAGTGCATTTACGTGGTCGATCAAGCAGTGGACATGACCCAGATTGACAGTCGCTTCATTGAGTCGGTCAATGGGTCGCTTCAGCCTATCAGCACCATCAACCACCAACCATTTTGCTGCAAGCTTCTCCGGCTTGAGCAAAATCTCATTTGGAGCACCTACTCAGTAAGAGAAGTGTTTCCCCGCATTAGCATTGGAAACTTGATTGACTTTAGTCGATTGTCGAACACTAAGCACTCAAAGTATCGTCTCTACATCAACTGTAATGAGAATGCTGAATTCCCCAACAAGGAACTTCTACAAGGATTGATGAAGGAGCTCAAGCTGAACAAACTGCAAGAAGCGCTCTACCTCGAGTTTCCTTCGGCCGGCACCGTCAACTTCATGACGCAGTCACGGGACGACATTGTGAGCTTCTTGAATGTCATGCAATTGGTGGATTATTTTGCAAGTGAACTCCAGCAGGAGGTGTTTATTTTTTCGTTTGACGGATTCACTGGTATATCCCTCTTGACGTTGGCATTGGCCATGATGTACAATGGCCCTCTCATGGACCAGGGCATACTGGCGGTTCTCCGTGAAACCAAGCTTTATTTCTTTAAGAGCGACGTGAAGTTGTTGAAGAAGTTGGAGACGCTTGTGTACTGGATGCGGCAGAAGCCGTTGGAGTTAGTTGACTCATTTGACAACGTTGCCATCGACGAGGCCCACAAGAGATTGGAGAGCTTACGAAAACCCTCCGATTGGTTTTTCCAGAGTGCCGATAACAACTTTCCTGCCAAGATCTACCGTCATCTCTATTTGGGATCCCTTGCACACGCCAGCTCCAAAACCATTCTTTCCATTCACGACATTGAATGTGTAACTTCGATCGGTGAACAACCAAGCTGGTTTCTGGAATTGGGCGTGCCGTTGGACTGTGCCGGTCAAGAAGCCATCTGGACCTTCCAAGACGGCCAGGCCAAGATATTTGAACTTGTGGTGGGGGTCAACTGTAGACGCCCGAAGGGCTTGCCAAAGTTAAAGACGGTGATCTACATTCACAATGTCAAGGATGATGGACGAGATTCGTTCCTTCCCCTCTTATTGGAGTGTCCTCCGGAAGTTCAAAACAAAATCATCGTGGGTCCCGAATGTGCACCCACTATGATTCATTGTAAGATTGGGGTTTCACGGTCGGCATCGTTGGTGATTGCATCGGTGATGAAGCATATGCAGATGGACTTGCTTCATGCCTACATGTTTGTACGGATTCGCCGTTTCAACATCATCATCCAACCTAATCTACGCATCTTTTACGAGTTGTTCTTGTACAGTGAGCACCTTGGACATTCCAATCACAGACGGTATTGCTGGGCGAGCCTCTGTAGTGAGGTACAAAAACTCAACCAATATTATATAGCACAATAGAAATAACGGCTCCGGTAAAGTGTATCCTGGTATGTGTTGTAGTCACAGGTGGTGGTGGTTCTTGACTGAACTCAAATGCTAATTGACTCGCTCCCAGTATGTGAACTGATACTCGAACTCCCCCTCGCTGATATCGCCCTCAAGAATATGCACCTTGTCGTTGTCTACAAAGTGTTTGACTTCCTTCTTAATCCATTGGCCGTTGTCTAGCTTCCATGATAGCCAAGTATCAATCTCCACCTCTTTGTCCCAACTGTTGGTGGAGGAATTATACGTCATCCACGTGTCAACCCCCAGCCGTCTGTCTTCCGCCAACTTGATATCTGTAAGCAATATATGATTGACGCGATCATCGTCAAAGAGCTTATTGTAGAGTTCGGCGCCTCCAATCACAAAAATTCGGTGCACTTTTTTTCCGTCTACCACATATTTGGTACGATCAAGGTCCTCCAACACTTTGTCAAAGCTGTTATAGTTCCAGACACCGTTCTCGTGGGTGTTGTCAAACGACCGACTCATCACCACGTTCAACCGTTTGCTAAGAGGCCGAAACTTGGCGGGAATCGACTCCCATGTCTTTCTCCCCATAATCACCGCATTGATAGAAGTGGGGTCCTTGGTGGCACAAGTGACATCTTGGAAAAACTTCATGTCTTTACGTAGTCTCCATGGAAGCAGGCCCTTCGCCCCTATTCCTAAGTTTGGCTGGAGAGCGGCCACCACCATAACGATGGGAGGACATTTGGAGGACATTTGAAGAAGTAGTACGCGGTACGCGATTTTACTTTTTGTCAAATCATACACTAAAATACACAGACTAGAATTAAACACTAATGTACACAGTTAGGCTTTGGTCTTTTTGGAGACCTTCTTGGCGGGCTTCTTGGTAGGCTTGGTAACTTTCTTGGGAGCAGTCTTATCAGCTTTATTGATGGTCTTAGCAGGAGCCTTCTTAGTGGCCTTAGCAGGAGCCTTTTTCACCGTCTTGGCAGGAGCCTTCTTGACTTCCTTGGTAGGAGCCTTCTTGGTAGTCTTGATAGGAGCCTTCTTGGTAGCCTTGGTAGCACTCTTGACCGTCTTAGCAGGGGCCTTCTTGGTGGTCTTGGTAGAGTCCTTCTTCACCGTCTTGGCAGGGGCCTTCTTGGTGGTCTTGGTAGATTCCTTCTTCACAGAGGCTTTCTTGGTGGTCTTGGGTTTGGTTACCTTGGCCTCCTTCTTAGGCTTGGTGACCTTCTTCACCTTTGGAGTTTCTTTCTTCACCAACTTCACAGGACCCGAAGGACCTTTGGGCTGGACAAAGTCCCCACTCTCCACTCCCTTCTTAATAGCAGCATTGAATAAGGCATCGAAACTAGAAGCACTGACTCCAAAAGTGCTTTGGATGTACTTCTTAATGGCTTGACGACTGAATGGTTAGTATTTAAAGTCTTTCTCCATTTATGGATACATACGAAGAACCGGCTCTTTCTTTAAGAGTGGTAATAGCAGACTTAATCATATCTGTGGTTAGTTTGTTTTGTTGCGGACGTTATTGACACTTCAACAACGTTGTTTAGATATCATAGACGTGGTTTGGCACCTGATCGTCGAAAACGGGACCAACATGTCAGCATCGGCGGCAACGTACCTTTGTAAGTCAATTTGGAAGCAGGCGTGGCTGGCTTGGTCTTGGGAGCCATCTTAATTATCAGTATGTTAAAAAGAAATAAACGTTAAACACGCAGATGTGGTTTTAGCAGTTTGTTTGTTTGTTTTGATCGGGGATTCGCAGCAGATGCGAAAACAAAATCCACGACCAGAAAGGAGCCATGGGAAAATAATTTAAAAAAAAATTTAAAAAAAAAAGGAAAATAACCCCGGTGCCGTATTTACACCGTGTGGAAGTAAACGTTAGTACATTATGACGACTATATACATTAAGGACATACCTCTTGCTCGCTCCACGTATGGTAATTATCCTTACGGTAGATGTACCTTCTATCCTTCTCCAACTCCACAAAGTCCACGTAGTCCACGAAAAGGGCCAATACCGAGAAGTTGGCCTGGCCGCTGTTTTCTTTGTGACCATCGACGCCTCGCGAGATTTTGTCAATCTTGTTCTGGTTCTCAGCAGTCAATGGGGTGCCAGGACTGGGTTTTCGGAACGAGGACTTGAGGTTCTTCAGTAATGCGTTCCATTGGCGTTGTATTTCGTGGTCGTACTCGGCATCGGTGGGCGGATGAAGCTCCATATCCGAGATGTCATGTAAACTGGTGTAGGAGATGTTGCGATTCTGGGACTCTTGGTGGATTTTCTGAGCCATGGCGGGAGATATTAAGGGATAATGGATGGGAATGGATTGTACCTCGCTGATGGAGGACGAGAGCTTGGTGCTGGTGGGGGCCTCCTGGGGCGAAGATCGGGACGACGAGATGTCGATTGCAATGCCCTCATCGTCGTCTTCCTCATCTTCCTCGTCTTCCTCGTCACTAAAGCTGTTAGAATGACTGTTGAGGATTATCCGTGGCTGGATGGTGGAAAGGTCCACTACTGGTTTGCGGGAATCATCAATCACACGAGCTCTTCCTCGAAATCTAAACTGCTTCTTCAAGTGGGCAAAGTAGAATACGGCCTCAAACTTGTCATTGTGAAGCAACTCGTCGTACTTATGCATTCTCTTATCGGTGGTACACGTTAACACGTTGTTGGTTTTGTCGTCAAAGAGGAATCCCCGGAAGATGAGGGTTCGGTTATGGGGGTATCCATTGGCGTCTACCGTGGCAAACAGAAGCGTGGTAAATGGAGGCTTGTGGTTGGTGGCCGCCAACTCGCTCTCCACGGCGGTTTTAAACGACGGAACCCATGGAGCCATGTAGTGGAACTGGAGCATCTTACCACGTAATCGAATGTTGACGGGGGTGGTGTTAAGAAGAGTATCCGCCAGAAGAAAAAAACGTCAGGGCAGAAAATTGAAACAAAAAAATCTCGGGTGCTAAAGGTGGCGTAGGAAGTAGTGGTGGTTGGGACCAAAAACAGCTATGCTATAAGGCAGGCTGGCGATGATTTAATTGTGATGGTGTCACGAGACTGGAAGGTGCTGCTTGTGTCGCCAGGTGATAGAGTGGTAATTAGGGGGAGGCAAATGATAAGTTTCAATCAGACAATGCCCGGACGGACGGACAGTTATCAAACCAGTTACAAATCACCAGGAAGAATAAGAATCAACTACTAAAAAGACCCGATCTGGATATACGGATCAGGAGGAGAGGGGGGGTATTGTTGTAGGCGTCGGACGTCAAATATCCTGAGATGCCCTCGTGGGTCTTCATTTCCGAGTAGATCCGTGTCACGTGTTTTGCATCCAGGTCTGGAGGAGTTCCCCAAACTGGCACAAGGTTTATGGGGCTTACTGGTGCTACCTGGGGGATGTTGAAGCACATCTAAGTTACACTGGTGAATTTTGAAATGGCCAGCCGCTCGCAAAACGCAATAACATATATTATACCTTCTCTATTTCAGACGAGAGCTTCTTTGGCGATGACACTCCATCAATTACAGTCACCTTTCCATCGTCATCACTGGATTCCCTCTCTATTTCCTCGTCCAAGTTACTCTTTGGACCCTTGTACCATTTGTGAGCATCGATGACAAACCAAAGGAAAGCAATCAACATAGGACCAAAGTATACCACAACCGTCCAGTTCATCATGTCGGGTGTAAGATCCTTACCCTTAACGGTGGGGAAACAAAGAATTGGAATCATCACAAGCACAAACGCAGTTGAAATAAACCCAATTGGACGAGACCAGCGTCCAAGATTCCATGGGCCTGGCTTGAATTTACCATGAGCGTAAGTAATCTTCAACACCGTTGGCATAATGAAAGAAACAAATCCCGAAATACCTCCCACGGAGAAAATGGCTCCAATGGCAGTATCTCCTGCAAACATAAGCAACAACAACAATTGACCAAGAAGCAAGTTTATCCAGACTGCATTGACCGGGGTCCTCGTGGTGTTGTTGACCTTCTTCCAGTACTTGGAGAGGGGGAAAAGGCCGTCACGAGAGTATGAGAACGTCACACGACTGGCGGCAAGCATACAAGAAGCACCCATAAAGTACGAGGAAACCACCGTCATAGAAGTAGCGGCGTTAACCATGGGCTTCTCGAGGATTTGGGTCAAGAAAGTCACAAATGGCTGTCCAAGACCCTGAGGATCAGCGGCAATTTGATCAACATCCACCGCAGTATAGGCAATGGCCAACATGAAGAGCCAGCCGATGAATCCACCCACGGTAGCTGTGAGCACAATAGCCTTGGGAGCAGCGGTACTGGCGTTGGAACATTCTTCCGCCAAGTGGAAAGGAGAGTCGTAACCAGACATGGCCCAAATGACACCAAGGAAGGAGCTCAACATGGCAATACCGGTGGGAAACTCTGTCTGGTTGTACAAGCTCCAAGCAAATTTATTGGAATTGAACTTGGGTACACCCTCATTAATTTCCGGGCGCTTGTTACCGGCCAAAATCATGATAAACACAATGACAAGGAAAAGCATGTTAAAACAGGTTCCAGCCGTGTTAAACTTGGCCAACCACTTGGTGGGTAACGAACTGATGAGTCCGTGGGTGATTTGGATGGCAGTAGTTAATCCATAGACATGCCCGGTGGTGGGGGTATAGCCTGTTTTGGAATTAAAACTGGCCAATGCAAGCATCATGGAAGCACCTCCGTAGTTGACCGATGGAGAACCAGTGATTTGACACATCCAGTTACTAAAGCAAGTGAGCCAAGTGAGAAGAGCACTGTACTTAGGGGGACTCAACTGGGAAACCGCATAAGGAGTCCCTGCTGATGTGGGGAAAGCACTGGCCACCTCCGCCATGGAGTATGCCACGAAACAGATGAACACCACCGCAAGAAGCCAGGGGATGGGCGAAATACCAATCACCAACTGTTGGTAGTCAAAGGTAGACGCAACCGAGGGCAAAAGTCCCAACACTGAGAACGACACGGCGAACACCGACCAGAGAGAAAATTCTCTCTTAAACTCCTGCTTGTAACCAAGGGCAAGAATCATGGCCTCATCGCTGTCAACTGCATGGTCAATACTCAAGGTGATTCCTTGGCCCGAAATGACGGACTGGATGTTGAGGTCATCCACCTTTATTCTGGATCTTACCGGACTAATTTCCAGAGACATTATTAACTTCCAGTTAGAGAATTTCACTTAGTATTTCAGAAAAAAAAAACCAAAGAGAAGCAGCTGTCAGGTTTAATTATAAAAAAAAGAATCAAAAATATCAAAAAAGCCCTCAACCGGAATTTCCTTGCTTGGTATATGCACTAGCCAGATTAAAAGACGATGAGGTTTATCGTTGTGATCAATTTGAATATTTCTCCACCTTATCTTCACATCATCAATTTTTTCTGTTCGAAGTTCCTATTTGGGATGATAAGAGATGCGCGGTGCGAGCCAGTTGCCAATTCCGGCCAATCACTATAGACTAAGCTTTCCTAGCGGCTTTTGAATTTCGCCGTGCCTATATCAACTATCGAAATATTGCAGAAAATAAAAGAAATTCTGGCTACATTTAAGGTGTGTAAAGCTTATCACAGGCGGAGGGGTTCTGTCGGAGATATCACTAATCTGTATTTACGGCCCTTCTATGCGATCTCCATTCTGGACCCGACCATCTGAGGGGTACGGCTCTTGGCGGCTCGATCGATCGGACCAAGCGCTGCCACTGAAGGTCATGCTAATATGGACATATCTCGTCTGCGCTGGAGAAGGCACTCGAGGGCGAGGGCTCTAATAAATCTCCTCTCTGTGTGCTTAGTTAAGCGGATGCTGAGCGATGCTGCGCAGAAGAAACGTTCCGGCCGGGTCAATCACCTAGCGTCCGCGCCAAAAGACGGTATTTGTGGTACGGGTGTTTTGTCGCGACCATGGACCTCCACCACGCGTTACCACTAGGATGCCAGTACCATATGTTGCATCTTCAGAGTTGTCCCTACGAGTGTAAGCCGGTGGTGAATCATGCCAAGAAGCAAGGGCCCGATGTCACCCTCAAGGTAAAGCACTTTTTGATGATTGTGGACCGCGCTGCTGGCGTGGCGGTGATGGCCATTGAAGTGTTTGTCTATCTTTCGGTGTTTAAACAGTTGAACCATGTGGACCACCACGTGTTCGTCTCCAAGGTTGATACCGCGGGATTTGTGCCCAAGAATGGTGGTATTCGGGTAGCGGCAGTGATTTCGGCCTACTTAAAGTACTTGGTAGGCATTAATCCCCTGGCGTACTTGAAGAATATCAAATTCAAAAAAGCCCCACAATCCGAGCCGTCGCATCAGAATCCCACCATCGATGGGTTGAATCGCATAATCCACCGCTTGCGATCCGACCCCAACTACTACCATTCCATTCCCTACTATGGCGATCGCCATCAGCACCAACCCCCACAATCGCATGGTCTCACCTCTCCCTTTACATCCACGGTGAAAATCTCCCTCTTCACCCGGGCCGCCGATGATTACATCTTCCCTCTATCTCACAAGAATCCACACAAGCACGTAATCGATGGAAACCGGTTGTTTTCGTGGTGGATCTCGGTACTTGGTACCACGCTCGAATCGATGTACGGATGGACGGGGAAGATCGCCATTCCCGGTTCCGATTTTCACGCCACCCAAAAATACATTGCCAACCGGCCCCGCTGGTCAGTGGGCAGTATCTTCAATGATGACATGGACGCATTAGCCATCCGCAAGATCCCGGTGTTCCCCGATGATCCTAAGGGCCGCTTTCTCGAACATTTGGTGGTGGAGGGTCGCTGTAACTCCGTGCGGTTGTCTCAATTTTGGGAAGAATTGGGCTATCGGCAAGAGTTCCGTCTAGGCAACCTAGTGGGTATTATTGGGTGTCAGGCACCACGAGTGCGCACCTTGAGTGTTTGTGAACAAGACCCTGACTTCACCACCGTGGTGCCCCTTAGCATATATAAAAAGGTTATTGGGCTCATCAAGGGGCTGACTTTCAACCTGAAAGAGGAGGTGCAATCGCTTATCCAAAGCCAAATTCCTCACATGTGTAAGAGGTACGGTGTGGAGGACTTTTACACGTTGACGGGCGCGATGGTGGTTGCCACGAGCGAATGGTTTCAAAACGGGGGAAATGCGAATGTGGGCAAGCCCAATGTGCTTGAGCCCAGAAAGAAGGAGCCCAATGTGCTTGAGCCAAGAAGGAGGGAGCCCAACGTGCTCGAACCAAGAAAGAAGTCTAGCAACGTCCTCTCCCAAAAAGACAGTCGGTAAATGTCAACGGCATCAGCAGGCTTGTAAAGCGTAAATAGACTACATCAATACAACCCTCACACAAAAAAGAGCGACAGAAAACGGTCGCAAAAAAATGATTCTGCCCAGGATCGAACTGGGGACGTTCTGCGTGTTAAGCAGATGCCATAACCGACTAGACCACAGAACCACTTGTTGTGCTCAGAATGCTTACAAATCAACACATTAGTGTCTGCTCTTAGCCCCGTTCATGCCCGCCAAAAATGAATTTTCCGCCTTATAACCTGCACCAACTGGTGCTGACTAGTTTCTGCATCAAAGAGCCGCACCGCTCCTTTATGTTGTCCTTGCGGAGCCAATTTCTAGCTTACAGTACCCTCAATTATACAGACACACAACCACTCCACCCTGCCCCTTTGTAATTGAATGCTATGTTTATATAGGATTCAATTGGCACTTCACAGCCAACAATGCTGACGCTTCACAGCCTAAGCCTGATACTAGACACAGACGGTAGCTCTTTGAGAACACCAACCGCTCCTGCAAGCAAGTAAATAGCCAATTGCATCACCAGCCACAAATCAGGTGTTTTACAATCGCCGTCATTGGGTTGCTAATAGTGTAATTGTACTCTTCGATGCAGGAAAAGGACCTTAGGTCATTCAAGTGCCATGGGTGGGTGGTTGTGGCAAATGGCCTAATTGGGAAGCATGGTCGCAATGATTGCTACCCACCCTCAGTGGCCTCAAACCTGATGGATCTCATATAAAGACACAGTATGCTATTATAATAGTCACTCATAACCATTCTTCATCATGATTCGTTCCGTCATTTCTAGAAACATTGTCCAAGCCAGATCCTTCACTGTCGTACCTGCTCGTCTTTCGATCATTGACGCAGCCAAGGACACTCTCCACAAGGTCAACAAAAAGACCGGCGAAGTGTTGGCAGGAGGCATTGAAAAGGCTGAAGAAGTCACTCCCAATAGCCCTACAGATGCATTGAAGTCTATTAACCAGAAAACTGGAGAGGTACTTGCTGAAGGAATTGAAAAGGCCGAGAAGATTACTCCAAACAGTGCCGAAGAAGCTGCCGAAACTGCCGAAAAAGCAAAAGAAAAGACTGGCGAAGTTCTTGCTGGTGGAGTTGACAAGGCAAAGACTGCTTCTTCAACCATCAAGCACCAGGCCCGGGTAAAGAAAAATGCCGCTGGATACGAAAGTTTGCAGGATAAGGGATCCAAGACTGAAAGCGAGCAGAACCGTCCCGATGACGCTGTATAGTCAATAAATTGAATTGAGAATAGAAACTCCATATAATTAGAGAGGTGTTGCCCGAGGTGCAGAAGCGTTTCGAAAGCATGAGGATGTGTTTCTAGAAGCACAATGTGTTGTTAAAGCACAATGTGTTGTGAAAGCACAGTCTGTTGTAGAAGCACGCAAATGTGGTTGTCAAAGAACCTACATGTATTTTCAAATGAACCTCCATGTAGTCGTGATAGTACGCGATTATGGTTGTACGTAGAAGAACCAAAAAGAATTTTAGAGAGTACCTCCATGTGGTGTACAAGTATGCAATTGTGGTCGTTTAAGTACCCAATGTCAATATACAAGTATGCGATTGCGTATGGATACCAAGGATGTGATATTATTTGTTCACTGATATTGTAAGCGGATGTTTGGCACATGTGTGCATGTCTCTGTGTAATACATGCCTTCCCTTTGCTCACACCTACATTTGTGTAAATTACTTTGTGCACATATAAATATATTCGTTACTGGAAGTTCTTAAATTCGTCAACGTCAAACTTTGCCTTTTCCGATTCCGTGGAAATAGGCTCCACTTGTTTGGGGGGCTCAGGGGCTGGGAGCTTTCTGTCAATGATGGAGAGATAGTTGGATGGCACGTATCCTACCTTACCGGCTCTGGAACGAACCTTCCACCATTTACTCTCATTTCCAAGTGGGTCTAGTTTAGACAAGATAGCCACCAATTCATTGGGTTTGAGTTCAATCTCAAGATTCGGGTTTTCGGGATTAAATTCGTAAAGCGCTTTGGCAAATTGGAGATTTTGAGGATTAAGGGCACCAGGTCCTTGGGCCAGAAGATGTTGGTCAGCCATGCGGCGTTGTTGTTGTTCATTTAGTTTCTGAATCGCCTTACTTAACAAATAAGGAAATCCAATGGATGCAGCCAAAAAGAGTAGAAGGGGCTTGAAAGAGATGCGTGGCTTGGAAGGATTCAGTTGTTTTCTGATGTTCTCTTCAAGTTTCTTCTGCTGTTTTTCAAACTTGGAGAATTCGTTAAGGTTGATTCCATTGTTATAGGCTCGGCCAGTGAGCTTGTAAAAGTATTTCTTGACAAATTTGATAAGGGCAAAGATTCCAAGAAGCGAGCCTAAAGCATTTTTGAGATTCCCAAATTGTTCCGCCAAAGAAACCATTGTAAAGAATGAAGAGTGTGTTGCCATGTATGTTGCTTCAAGCATCTGAGCGAATCCTCCCACTGCCCCAATAATGGATTCAATCAACTGGAACGTGGCTTGTGTACCTTCACCTAATCCTCCTGGACCTCCCATTCCGTTCATGCCTCCACCATTCATGCCTCCACCATACATGCCTCCTCCATAACCACCATACATGCCTCCTCCGTAGCCACCATACATGCTGCTTCCTAATCCACCACCATACATGCTGGACCCAAGACCGCCTCCGTACATTCCCGAACCATAGCCGCCCATTCGAGAGCCATATGAAGATCCATATCCAGATCCATATCCAGATCCGTAGCCTGCTCCAGTTCCGTAAGCACCAGAGCCCATACCAGTGCCCATGCCCGTGCCCACGCCGTTGCCCATGCTAGAACCCATGCCCATGGTCGAGGCATCAGTCAACGATGTAGGTCGATCGGGAATGGTCGTGGCTCCCATCGACGTGTCGGCAGCCGGTACCGAACCTTCTGTTGTTGCAGCAGCGGAAGTACCTGAAGACACTTCCCAGGGTTTTGTCCTTGGAACTGACATGAAGAAGTCGTAATAATCAAAGGGTGGTCTTTTTTTTCTTTGTGATTTTTGAGTGGCCGTCCGGCATATAGCCATGGTGGGGACTACTGGGGGACTTACCGAGGTATCGGGCACACCCGTGCACCCACGTTGATTACCGAGGACTATATAATAGAACATACTGTTGAAGGGCATCTATGGTAACGGCTCTGACGACGAGCTTAGCCGATTGAGATGAAGATACACATCAGTACCATATCCTTCCATAGAAATCAACTTGAGGTCACCTCCAAAGTATTGGGCATAAAGACGAGAGATAGGCAAGCCATAGCCGAAGCCCGCCATGGGAGCCTTGAAGCTTGAGTTTTGTTCGGCATCTAGGATGGGGGTTTCGCTGACAGTGGTGTAGAGATAGGTCCATATCAACGGTACCTCACTTCGGGGAATTCCGCCTCCCTCGTCGCTGATCTTGATGGCAATATCTTCATAACCTTCGCTGATGATGACCTTGATGGGAGGAAACTTCAAGTCGTTCAAGTCGATGTCATCGGCTGTTAACTTGGGGTTTTCGTCAATCATTTTTTGCTTGAGCTTAGGGGTATGGAACTCAATGGTGGCTCGGAGCGAGTTCTTCAACGTTTCAAATAGCATGTGGATGAGGTGTCCCGGGACGTACATAAAGTTGATGGGGTTCAGAGGGGCAATTAACTGTACCTCGGGGGCCTCGAATAATCCGTAGTACTCTTCACAGATGTATTGAGCAGTTTCAATAGCATCCTCGGCAATCTCTCCCACGTTACACTGGGTACAAATGACTCCAACGTAATTGTTCTTGCTGGCACTGGCTTGCGAGCCGTTGGTGCCGTTGAGAAAGTTATTGATTCGACTTTTGGTGGGCAGCGTTTGTGACATGTTCAAAGCAATGTGTTGCCCAATCAACATGCGAATGCCAATCCTGGACATGTAGAATTTATCCAAAAAGGTTTGAATATTGGAATTCACCGTGACGGTTTTGTTCTCAGTCTTCCACTCCTGGACACCCTGGGCCATGGTAGCCACAGTGGCATCGTGTCTTTTTTTGATTTTTGTAAGAGCATCAAACACGAGCTTGTTGTAGTCATACACTTCTTTAGGCCAGACAATGTTGGTGGGACAAGCTGTGAAATAAGTTTTACCATAAGTGGGACACGACTCGTCCTGGTTCAGTTTTCGAGGCGACGATGAGTTCAAGTAGCTGTGGTGATGAGATCGAACCACGATGCCATCATCGCTGAAGACGTTGTTAAGAGCGGGATTGTTCACCTCGCCACTGGCGGGGTTCACCTGATCCACCGTATAAGGAGATCGGGAGTTTTCGCCGTTGGTGTCGGGAGACAATAACTTGGCAAGCTTTTCATTAATCACCGGTTTAGGAAGGTCGGTTAGCTCTTGGAATGACTGGGCGTACCAGTCCCGAACCTTTATAGTGGAAGGCATATCGTTGAGCCCCAAGGGGGCATTTTCAAGATCCTTGACTTTTAACGATAGCCGGATGGGCAACTCCTCCACGATGAACTGAGAGGCAAGAAAGATGGATCCTGGCGACGGGTTAGGTCCAAACTGAACCATCTGTCGAAGGGAAATTGAAGTCTGTTGATATGAGGCATACCGAAAGATCTTTTCTCGGAGGGCTTTCGTCAACTCCCAGCCGGTTCCCATTTTTTTAGATGATTTTTGAGATGGTTCTGGAAGAAAGGAATGAAACAGAAGAGTGGTAAATTCCCCAGGTTCTAACGCCAAACCCGTACCGCGGGGGTCGCCCCCTACAGGACCAACGGAGCAAAAAAAATGCACCAGATGAGAAATTGCACATGCGCTTAGGATGAAGGGAGGACGGGGCAAACCCCCAGATCTAAGACCATCTCAACTTTAATCGCCCCATGGCCCACACCCCCGTCCCTAAACAGACCATCAGAAAACACTATGGCAACGTAGACGTGCCACGTTGGGGGTTGCCGCAAGTCCGGCCCATTAATCAGACGACGAAATCCTCGGCTTAATGCCGGGTGACTCAGCCCAAGGATTTTGTGTCACGGGCTTTCGGAGTCATGGGTCATGATTCAAATTTTTCCTCAACCCCGGTCCCGTGCGTCCGGGGTAAAGGATGCAGATATAAATACCCCAGGTTTTCCTTTGACTTCATATCCATTATCTTCTCACTAATCATGTCTGCTCAAAAGTTTTTCAACATTGCTTCTTACAAGACCGCTTCCAGATGTTGGTTGCCAATCAATAATCAAGTCAAATCACAAATCATGGCTGCTAACACCAACCGATTCTTTTCCTCTCAACAAAGAATGATCAATTTTAACAACCATAACGAAGCCGTTGCTGTATCCAACGACGGCGTTTTGTCTACTTACGAGACTTCCTCTCACGAAGAGGTGTTCGAACCCACTGTATTTTCATCTGAAGAGGTTCACACTGCTGGCCCCGTAAACAAGGCCTAAATGCATGGCACGTGCCCAGCCACTGGTGGTTGTATAATGAATAAATGAGTTACTGAACGAACCCAGAATTGTAGAACTAGGATGACTGTGACCCATTCATCAGCTGAGCTTTCACTGGCCACGTGCATCACGACTCCCTGAACTGTCGTGGCCATTAACGTACCCCATGCCACACAGCAATTGAGCCGAATCCGGCCACCTGATCCCTAATCACTCTCCATTGGCGGCATTTTTACCGTTAACTGACTTGGCAAATGTCGCCAACCGTCCACGGCCTTCCCAACTCCGGAAGTAGCCTTGTAATCACTAGCACTAAGCATTGAACTAATCTCCTTAGCCGTATCGCCGGAACAGCTGCGTGATTTGCTGGACTTTAGGTACAATGAAAATGTTAAGTGTGATAAACGCGCACGTGACGCCGTTTTCAGATTATCATCTACCATGAGTATCCGTATTGCCTGTGGCCAACTACACTCCCTGTCCAATTTAGCCGGAAATGCCCGTATTATAGTCAAGCTCATTCACCAAGCAGTTAAGCAGAACATTGAGGTCCTTTTTCTTCCCGAAGCTTCCGACTACATCTCAAGAAACGCAAAGCATTCCCACCATCTAGCGGCTAAAACCCACAGTCAGTTTCTTTCCATCATAACTGATGAGTTGAAGAAGGTGAATCTTCAGGGCTCCAATCTTCAGCTTGCAATTGGCATTCATGAGCCAACCGTGGAGCCTAGCGACAAAGTTCGGAATACTCAGGTATGGATCAACCAACAGGGATTGATTACTCAGAGATATCAAAAAATTCATTTATTTGATATCAACATCCACAATGGTCCTATTTTGAAAGAACTGAACTCGGTAGAGGCAGGAAACAAGGTACTAGGCCCGTTTCCTATCCACCCAGATTCCGACATCAAGGTTGGTTTGGCCATCTGCTATGATATTCGTTTTGGTGAGCTCTGTCTCCGGTTGAGAAAGCTCGGAGCCAGCATAATCACTTATCCGTCTGCATTCACCACTCGCACCGGCGAGGCTCACTGGTTAGAATTGGGTCGAGCTCGCGCCATCGATTCGCAATGCTATGTGGTGATGGCGGCCCAGTGTGGTGAGCACGACACCGATGCAGATCTTGAGCCGGACCAGGCTCCAGAAAAGAAATCTAGAGTTTCTTACGGACAACTGGTGATCATAGACGCCTGGGGAAAAGTACTTGCTAAGGGGAAAAAATTCGATGAGATCAGTGAAGCTGATAATGATGAGGATGGCGATTACTACGAACTCATTACCGCTGAGGTGGAGCCGGAAGTAATTGAGAAGATCCGTAGAGACTTGCCGATCATGGACCACCGGCGGCCCGATGTGTTTGGCTATGACGTTTAGACAGATGCAACACGATTCTCAATGAGGGCCGCATCTGGCCTGACCTGTGCCACTGTGCGGGCCCATGTTCCCTGTCTGGTTGCTTTATGTGGCAAAACTGACCAACGTCTGCAATGACTAGCCGCTTGCTCCGTTGGTCTACTTCTCCGCCTGCTCCATTGGTCTACTTTATCTGCTTCATTTGTCTACTCCGCCATCTGATCCGTTGGTCAACCCCCTTGCTCCGTCGGTCTATTCCACCCCCTGCTCCGTTTTCCTGTTCTGCTGGCCCACTCCTCTCCGATGCATAAACACTGCCCACCATCCCCTCTACTCGTATCTTTAGTCATATCGCTCAGCCGAGATTTTGCCTTCGCAATCAGTGTTTGTGTTTTTGTTTCATCTCCCCTCTCGCGGTTGTGGGTTGAGCTGGGCCGGCACCACGAGATTGGGCCCGTCACCGCGCCCATCTCCCCAATTCTCCGCGCCCATATCCCCAATCCTCCCCGGATGGGTCCATTCCATCGCTTCCCCTCGCGGTATCATGCTCTTAGCCACAGCCATGAGCCACGAAGCCATGAAGCCATACAAGCTGAGGCTCCCGAGGCGGGCGAGATGCTAACCGGCCTAGCCTATCGGTACTCCTATCCCTATCAACCCCTTGCTCTACCTGTATTTCTCAGCTTCCTACCATGTTGTTGCCTAAAATGACGTGTCCCCTGTTACTCTCCTATTCCCAACCATTGTCAGCGGTCTCTTCTCGTTTAGATGAGGAGATTTTCCGGTCGTTTAGATGAGGAGATGGGAGGGGTGCAAAAAAAAGATAAGCCATGCGTGCAGGATTATTCCTGCGATTGCCAACGGTGGCACTACCCCTCCTGCTGTTTCTTTTTTTGCCTAAATCACTTTACTCTTTGTGGAATGATCTAGGCTCAATGCCTCAGCCCACGCGGGTGTGGCCATTTTTTTGTTGACTCACCGCCGCCTTATCCTCTATGCTCGGAATATTTTCCCCTCCTGTTTGGACCCCTCTCCTGCAGACCACACTCAACAAGTCGCACAGGCCCAAAAATATTGACACAAGCGATAAGGAGGGGGATTACCCTTATGCCCCTCTTTCTTTTTCACAGCCATATAAATACTTAGGTAAATTCTGAATCTTCTTGTACTTTTTTTCATTGTTAAATCTCCTTCCATCCATGATCAGATCATTTTTACGGTTTACGTCTTTCGTAAAGCCCCTCCGGCCCACTTACGCGGCTCCCCTTTCTTCCGCCACCAAGCCAAAGCCAAAGATCACTATCTATCACAATCCCAAATCTTCCATGTCACACCATCTTCTCAAAAAGCTTCAAAATTATCATGCTGCCAACAAATTTTATCTTGACACCAAGGAAGCTTCTCCCATTGAGTACAATGACTATGAGTTTATTCAGTCCAGATGCTTGAATGTTCATCCTGACAATGCCGTTTACTTTGAGGCGATTTTCCCTCATCTTGTTCAACATGGACACACATTCAACGCCCATCAAGCAAAATCAAATAACAAACGCCGGGCGTTTGTTACCGACCACGAACTCGTGCTGAAGGAAGAATTTGTGAGTGAACTTAGTGATATGCCGGTTGTGATAGATTGGTCAAATTACTTGATTGCCATTAATGATGAAGGATTGGATCGTATCATGGCTAACTACCTAACCTGTGGAATTCAATCTTCTAAGGATGTCCACACCGATCCTCATTACATTGACCATCCTACTAATAAGTATGGTCAACACGTGATTCACCCCCACGTTGCTGAGTTTGCCGATTTGTTTTAATAGAGAGATAAAAGATTGGCCTGCATTAATACATGAATAACGACCTAGACGTAGACCTAAATTTCAATTGTATACCCAATCGAGAGAAGAAAAAGACTCTGGCTTCATCAACCCATTGAAGAGGACATGATAATGCTGGCATCATCGACTCACCACTCGTTGCAATATTTGCAGTTGCCACCTTGCTGCTTGCTTTGAGTGCCACTTCTTCCACGGCGGCGGCGATAAGTGCATGGTAATTAGTTGCTTGCCGATAAAGTATACGTAAATTAGATATATGACTGCTAATGGCTCAAAACTCAATAAGCCTCTTCCGTCAATGAGCTGAAAAGCGCCTTCAAACCCCCATCCGCTTGGAAACATATTCCTGCGCAAGCACCCCAAATGCCAACGCCAATCCATCGACAACCAATTCCTTGACCCATTCACCCGGCTCGATGTTGTCGACTTCCTCGAAGAATTGACTAAATTCTTCAATGTCGCCAGCCATCCAGCGGCTCCACTTAAGTGGGAACGGTTGCGTCTTGGTGATGATGGTCATGTCATTGGTGGTGTCCTTAAGTATAAGCGTAAATGCAAACGAGGAGTCATTTCCTGCCTCAATGTAGACCGGGCGTTTTTCCTCGCCGGCCTCTTGGGATTCCTTGCCTTCGATCTTGGTGGTGATAGGTTGAATAGAAATGAACACCGTAGATTTGTTAATATCGTGCACCGGTAAAGCTTGGGCCCCTTCCTCTTGTGGTATAGATTCATCAAGCTCGATGATCTTGGTGTAGTCCTTGATGGCACCATCCAAGTTGGCGAAGCATAGTTTCTCTCCGTCAATTACCTTGCCATTGAACATGGTCAAGTTAATCTTATCGTCATCCGCAGTCTTATGATTAAAATTGTTCACAGTGACCCTAATTCCTCCTTCAACGTGGTTCATGGCCCGGTTGAACTTGTCTTGCACCAACTTGTCGAGCACGGGAAGGTCGAAGTCATACACAAGAAGAACGTTCAACAACTCGTCATCGTCACTCATCAAGCCGTCCTTAATTTGCTGAGACATGTTTAGAAGAATTCCATTGAGTTTGTTGCTAATGCTGAGGATTTGTTCCACCTCTCCCACGCCGGAAGCCTCCTTCAAGAACTTTTGTCTTTGTTGGCTGATTTGATTGGTGGTGGTTGATGCTAATTGATACGTGGTTTCACTTAATGTTTGTGCATTGGAGGTGATGGAACCCCAAAGCGATGATACCTTGGACGAGCCTTCGGTATTCCACCAGCTGGAAATGGATCCGATGGGATCAATCTGAAGTTCTTCGTTAGCACTCTTGACTTCTCCCTCCTGTATCTCCGTCTTTTCACTGTTGGTATCACTTTCGGTAGTCTTGTCACTCGAATCACCCTCTCCGGCTTTTTCGTTGAGTTCAGTGACTTGCTTGGCTTGCTTGGCTTGTTTGGTCTCTTTGGCCTCCTTCTTGGGAGTCTTCTTTTTACTCCTGGGCTCAAACTTGGCCTTGGTGGGGGTTTTGGTGGACGTGGTCAACTCGTCAAGAAACTCCAAAAGTTCCTCCTTGTTTTCTTTACCATCGGTCAGATTCAAGGGCTTGGGGGTACCTGACTTGGAGTCAGGAAGCGAATTGATGAAATCCAATACGTCGTCAGTATCAGTCTTAGACATGATGATCCTTGTTTAGAAATGTTACAAGTCGCGAGCGTCAATAAAAAAAGGAAAATTCATCACCCAAGCCCACCATGCATCCTCAGTTAGACAGAAACAGATTTGACCCTTGTACGGCACTTATGGATGCTCTCGAGGAATGCCACAAGCAAGAGTTTTTAAAGCAGGCCATGGGGATGTGCAACTTCGAGAAGAACGAGCTTACCAAGTGTTTGCACCACACAAGAGTGGAAGATGCTAACGAAAGAATCCGTCAAACAAGAGAAAAGCAAAAGCGTACGGAAGCCAAGCGGTTGGCACGAGAGCAAGAGCTCTACGGAAAGAACGGCCAGTTGAAGAAGGTGATTGAAAAGGAGCTCGAGAGAAAAGCGGGCCAGTAGGTACCTCAGTCGGGCCACGGCTTGACCAACGGCCACAGCAGTGCCAGACACCATATATCTGCTACATCGTTAGCTACATCACATACCTGTAAATAGCATTAAATGACTAATCTTGACGAGTTTTGAGTGTTCGCTTGACAACCTTATCCTTTGTGACAATGTAGACGATGGCTCCCCAACCAGATAATGCATCTCTATCCACGGCATTCAACAAAGATTGACTGATGGTTTCAAATAAGTCTTCAGGTTCCAAGTTGGGCTCGTAGAGCGACTCACACATACCGTACAATTGATCGCCGGCGGTACCACTGACTATAAAGTCCTTGGCAAAATCAATACATCCAATGGAGTCAAATCCACAGATGAACGGTTCGTTGGTCTTGGAGTGCAATCCTGCCACAATGGGTCCCACAAAGTATGGACCAAATCTTCTTTCATATAATGAAGAGCTCACGAGGTTGGCCAAGGTCTTTGGTTCAACTTCCCGTTCTTCTCTTAATTTGTATAGGTTTTTCTTCATTCTGAAGGTTTCCGATAATGTGAGTACGTCTGTGGCTAGACCGGTTAAGCCCAAGAACGTTTTGTCTCCCATTTGAAAGATCTTTTCGAAGTTGTTGGCCAATCCAAGCGATTGGTTACCTAACCTAAGATCACAAGCAATGGCTATACAATCCTTTCCCACCATTGCCACGGCGGAACCACCTAGAAGTTAGTACTTGTTATTGCAATCTGAAAAGTTTCTTCTTGATTCCCAATCGGTGTAAACATACCATTGATGGAACTGGGATCTGACATGATTATAGAGGAGTATTTTTCGGTGGCGAGTACGCGCACTTGTATTCACCTCCCATGAGGGCGGGTAGGGGCGCTCCCCTTTTCGGTCCGCGAGCGGTGCCAGCCTGCCTACTTAGGGAGAGGATGAGGTGACCGCGGGCCCACCCTGGGCCCAAGTTGGGCCGAGCGTGGTCCGATCACATAGCGGCAGGCAGCGCGGCATCGACCACGGAGCAAAATCTACAACTACCATAACAGGATGTGTATAAAACAATGGAGAAATGAAACAAAGTTACACATGAAACAATGCTTTACAGTCTGGAGAGAGAAAAAAATTCCAGAACTTCAACAAAAAACATATCAAAAATAAAAAATAAAAACAATCGAAGATGAATGGAAATGAGTAATATTAGGTTGACTTCACCACATGAGATGGCTGTAAGGTGGGTGGTTGGAATTTTTGTTCTTCTTCGGGTTCTTCTTCTTCCTTAATGGTATCAGTACTATAACTATGAGGCATCTTATCGTCGCCATTCCCGGCACTACCATCAATAGTCTGTAATAACTGCGTGATGGGACTTTCGGTGGATTTATAATTGGAAAGAGTGAAAGTCTTCGGCAGTTTGACAAGAGGGAATGATCGATTTTCATCATTGGGATCATAGTTATAGTAGTTGGGGTAATAGGCATATTGTTGCTGTTGTTGTTTAGTCATTTCCACAAGGTTACTGATGGATCTACTGGACTGGAACGTAGGAATAACCTTGCCAACATCTTTCATGCTGGTAAATAGCTTGCGGATCTCAAGCTTGACCCATTGTGTAAGTTCAGAATCCTCTTCAAATTGAGCTTCGTATAATTTGGTGGCTTCTTCGTTGATATCCTTGCCTTCATCATTCTTCAATGTCTCGTCGTTTTCCAATTGACTAATGATGGCGGCTTCACGGTCTTGCTGTTCAAGATCAAACCGAAGTTGCAAACCAAAACCAAGAATAATCAAATAAGTCTTGTATTTGTTCAATTCCTGCTTATACTCCACGATTTTGTTTTCGTAGTTGGCAACAATCGTCTTGTAATTGGAAGAGTTAGAAAACTGCTTGAAGTTCTTGATGAACTTCATCTTGGCTTGATGAAAGTCGTTGTATGTTTTCTTCAAATTGGTGTAGTACTTCAAAGTCTTGACAAATTGTTTCATCATACCAAGATGGTTGGCATCATTATCCAACTCATTGTTCACAATGTAGTTGGAGAGATAAACACCCTTGGGCAAGGGGTCCCATTTATGAATGCCCTTATTCTTTTTGAATGAGTCTCTTCTTCTAATCATTCCGTCGATGTCAGTCCATCCGTACTCAATGGAAGATACGCTTTCTTCCAAAGTGGGAATGGCGGTGATTTTAGAGGCCCAAAAGTTACAGGTGTTGACAAACTCGAGAGCAATCTCCTTGGTGCCTGCTTCAAAGATAAACTTCTTGGGGAGGCGCTTGGATACCCGTGGGAATGTTAACGACCAGTGGATGGTTTTCTTGGAGAAGGAGCCGCCGTTGGAACTGGAGGGGCTTTTTTCCAATTGGGCGTAGGTAGAACATAAGTTATAGTTACCGATGTTGGCGGCATTCTTCAACCAGTTACCGTCACCCACATTCTCATCATCTTCATCTTCGTCCATCATAGGTACAATTTGCTTTTGTTTCAACTTCTTTAATTTGGCCTGGTGCTTCTTGATGATCTTGGGATCAAATGAATAAAGCGACAACTCACCCTTGGAAACAACCACGAAGTTCTCCACAAACTTGTTGTTGAGAAGATGGGTATTGGTGCCGGTGGTGGATGACACGTTGGGGTTGGTAAATCCCGAGTTGTTGTGGTTGTTGCTTCCAAGTTTGAAGAATGAGAAGAAGCTACGTCCACCAGTACCAGAGGCGGTGGAGGCAGCCGAAGAAGGTTGAGGAGGCTGAATCTCGTTGAGACTATCATTTTGATCATTATTCATGATTTTGAGTTTAAGAAGACCTTCTTTTAAGTAGGGAGAGCCCTGCAACTCCAAGGTTAGATCATACTGATCTTGATAGTCGTCAACGTTAAACTCCTCTAACGGCTGGTGAGGATCGTTAAGATTGGTGTCAAATTCCTCACCATTGAAGCCCTTCATGTTGACGGTGTCAAAAGAGAGAACCGATACAGAGTCATCGTTATTAAGCGAAGAGGTTGACTCCTTGGAGACGATGGATGCCCGCGATGACCGACGATTGAGGTTGGAATATCGGGTATTGTTGGAGGGGGTGCCGCTGTGGGGCATGCCTCTCAATTGGTCAAGAGATTGACGATTGCGTAAGGTATAAGGGGTGGAAGCCAAGCTGGAGACGCGAGATCCATTTTGTTGGTTATTGTAAAGACGATAACTGTCAGAAGCAAGCGCACGAGTGAAACCAACTCTGGCCTGTCTACCGTTAGAGCCAACGTAGGAGTTACTAGTGTTCACAGCAGTATATTGAGATACGCCGGAAGTAGCACTAGACATGCGCTTCATGACAAGGGATGTGCGACGATTGTTGGTATCGGTGGACCAGATAGAGGTATTGTCAGAAAGCTGACGAGAAAGAGTGGGGAACTCGGATTCGGTGGGGGTAGATACATCAGGATCCACGGGAGGTTGGGGTTGTGAGGGAACCGCATCCAAGTGAGAGTTGACGGTGGCTGTGGAAGAGTTGGTGGCCACGGTGGTGGTAGAAGAAGAGGCGGGGTTAGATATTGGTAATGACTTGATGGTGTCAGCAATTGACATTCTCTTAGTCTTTGTGGTGGTAGGCTCCTCAGACTTCTTGAGGTGAAGTTCGTTCTTCAACAAGTCCTCGTAGTAGCTACTCAATTCACGTTCAATGACGATTCTCTGCTTGATGGAGAGCTTTTTAGAGCTTTTTGGGTTTTGTTGAATGAAGGTGGTGAAGGTGTTTCTGATGTAGTCGGTTTGGGAAATCTTAGACTTCTTGTTGAGTTCCGAGTTGTGTAGAGCAGTGTTTAGCAAGATCAAGCTGTAGAGGACAATATAGATCTTTTCAAAATTGCGGGTGCAAAACACGTTAACAGGATGCTGTTTAATGTAGGACTTGGTAAATGACGAAAGAATACGGTCGATTTCCTGCGATTCTCCCTTCAAGTAGAGCTTGTTGCACAACATACGGGTAGATCTTAACAAGCTGGCATCCCAGTTAAACAAGTCCATATAGTATTCCCGAATCTTGCTACTCTCAACATCACTGGCAGCAAGAAACTGAGTATACTCTTCGGGTTGAATCGACACAAACTCCTCGTTGAAGAGCTTCAATGCAATGTCCTTATATTCCAATTCAGCATCTTCCATTAAATCACCCGAGCCATTGCGTTTGGAAAGCTTGGGAGTGGCAGCGTTAGCCGATAATGGAGTCACCGCGGTGGCAGATAGAGGAGTCAACCCGCCTCCATTGGCCACGGCCAAGGGATTATTACTCAAAGATGTGTTGATGGTTAACTTCTTCACGGTGTCGGCGATCTCTTCGGCCTTCAACTCTGAGTCCATCTCTTCACTGGGCTTTGCAGGAGGAGATAATGGAGGAGTGGAATCGTTTTCTTCACCAACTTGATCCACAGGAGAGTCTGGTTTGACGGTAGTTTCGTGTACAATGCCATCAAAGGCATCTTCCATCTTTAGATCTTCACCAGATGTCGTGGACATTGAAGAAGGAAGAAACGAACTAAGGAAAGAAATGGTGGACAATCGAGTAATTTGATTTGGGGGGAATTGTTTGCTCGTTTCAAGAAAAATTACTGTTACAGTTAAACCAAAAAACGACAAAAAAAAAGACCGAAACAAAAAAAAAAGAGTGATAAAAAACCTACTGCCTTCCAACTGCACTGCAGGAGATATTACCATTAACAATGTATCGGCAACTGGTACCGTCTACTGACTGGGAATAACTCCAAATTGGGCATCAGGAAAGAATTTAGGCCCCCAAATAATATCCAACTTAGTTATATTACTAGCATGAATGCGAAAACAATAAGGCGCGTCCTGCTGACAATACCAAGCCATGAAAAAATTTCGTCCCCCAGTACTACTCCCGTCTGTTAACCGTATGCTACCCACGTAAATTGACATCATGATACAGCTGTTGTTCATGGAGATGTCTCATTTGTTTCACACATAGTTGCGTGGTTGGTGGTTCTTTTCCTTTTTTTTCTCTTTTCTTTTTCTTCTTTTTCTTGGGGAAAGAAACTAATTTTCCTCTTTTGTTATCGATGAACTAACGCACACTTTATTTGCATGCGGCTAAACCATTCACCACCATGGTCATAAACACCAACCAACGTGAAACACATCACATTAACCATGGTTCATCAAAACCCATAGATGTTATAGATCTCATTCTGATATTAATCTCTGCTTGCATCACCTAGTGATACATCCGAGAACATCACTTCCATGCTTTCTGCCTTCGTTCTGTGCCTAATGGCGGTGAAATGCCTCGTCTAATTTTCGTGTAAAATTCTGGCCTCCGACACAACGCACTTGACCCCCCAATTAGCTTTCGGGTATGTGAGTTGATTACATCCCTTATTGTCCTACCGTGTGTAGGTGGCATCCACTCCAGGGTAGACGGTTTGGGCGTTTCTGTTAGGCGTTTCTGTGCTTGGGGTGTCTTTTTTCTTCGGGTTAATATTTTTACTGTTTTTGCAGTTGCGGGCTTCGTACTGCTTGAAAACTGGTATTTTTTGCGTCCTCAATTGTGACCTGTATTCTGTAGCCCACTTCCTGTGACCTGCTTGTAAGACCCAAAGCACCATTATGTGACATGTGAGTGCCTTTAGAGGCATTGCCTTGACATGGTATTTGCAACTCCTTCTTCGCCATGGCGCCACGGCGTGATACAGTACCTACGTTTGCATTCACTTTCTTTTTTTTTTCAATGTGCACCTCGTTATTTCCACACTCGCTCTTTCATCTTTTTCGCCTCTTACTCGCCTCCATTTTGACGTCGCTTGTTCAACTATCGTTTCCATTCTAAATTCTTACATACCTCCTCACTGTCATGAATGTGGTGGATGAAACCCAAAAGATGCTTCTGCATTTAAATGATATCCTTCTTCAGTTACATAACAGTCATTTGCCTACTGTGAACCTGCACTTCCTTGATCAGTACGTCCAATTCCTTCATAGCAACCCCTCATCTGACAATGAAGCGGTTACCCAGTTGATTCCTGTGACTATTTCCATTCTAGACCATCCCTTTGAAGCTTACAATGATGTTTTGGACTTGCTCAATGCCATTCTCGAACAATTGTCTTTCAATCGAATCAGTCTGTTCTTCTCCCTTGATTTTATCAATGATTCGCTTAAATCTTCCTTGGGAATAAGCTTGGTAGTATCGGTACTTTCTTCCAAGCTAGATGATGCTGATACAGTTTCCTTTCTTGAGACGACAAACGTGATTGAAACTTTGTTGCTTACGTACTTTTCCATCTCCGATTCTTCCCAGTTGTCGCTTACACTGGTAAATCTTTTTGAGCAGTTTGTTGGTACTCTTGCTCAGTCTCACCGGCGTTTGGCCCAGTCCAAATTTGCATCCTCTACTTCCCTTGACTTATATGTCTCCACCAAACATAGTGATGATTCCATTCTCCATGCTCGACTTTTAGATTTCTTGGTTCTTTTACTACCCATCATTGATGAAACCTTCCCGCCTGAGCTATTTTTGTTTGATCAACGGCTCTTGACTAGTGCTGACTACGACGACGATGACTATGATCCTTTACTTCCAATTCTCATTATTCAGTTCTACTCCAAGATGGTGCGCCTACTTGATGTTTACCACAACCCTATAGCATTACAGCTTATCCACCCTTCATTAACATCATTGACTCAGTTGTACCTGCAAAAAACCCAAATTTATCACATCGAATCTTATATCAGTGACATTTTGGAAATTTTCTTTGCTATGTCCACCTCTAGCAATTCCTCCATCTCTTCTTTGTTTGTGTCATTGGTTCACTCTTTCAACCTTTTAAAGTCATATAACATCAACCTTCACCTCCCATCAGACCTCCCGTTTCTTACCCGTGTCAACTTTTGTGTCTTTGATCCGAAATCCATGATCAATTTTTACGCAGATATAATTGATGTACCTCTTTTGAGTCCCCGATTCTTTGCCGTTCTTCTAAATTTCATCAAGTGCCCGGCTCTCTTTTCTTGTCTCTCCGCGGGTCTTACTGCTGACCAAATTTCTAAGCTCTCTGCTGATTTGGTCTATCCTCTTTTGCACACCATGTCAAAGTATTCACATTCCACCGAATATCTTGTCAGTCATATGCCGACGGTGTTTAAGTCTTACCTCCTTGAATCATCTGACTTACGCAACAAGGACCTATGGGACATCAAACAAGCTACTCTCCACAATCTCATCAACTCGGAGTTACCGGAAATTTGGTATCCTGCCGTGGAAGCGGAATATGGTTTGATGAAAAATGGCCGCTCCATACGCACTAATCCTCAGGTCGATATTTTAAATTTATCTGCTTAATTACATACGTTTATACATGCTATCATACCCTTCAATTTATTTTTCACAGTTCACCCACGCTGAACCGCAAATGCACGTTCGTTGAAACACCATTGTCCAGAGTCCAATGCTGCTGGAAGCATCAAACACCAACGGATCTGACACCAAAGACATCGATCGACACAGCGTACATTTTCTTAGCTTGGCCAACTTATTGGCATGAGATCGGGAAATAACTGACTTCAGCGATTCTTCGAGCACGTCTCCTACTTCAATCACAATTTTTCGTAGCACATCGATGCTATCTCGCTTGGAATACTGTTGTCTTTTATGCATAGGCAAGAGTTTGCCATCGACAATCACCTCAAAATCTCGACTAAGGAAGTCATAAGGTCTCTCTTCTCTCATGATTCCCACACTAAGCCAACTCACATCGTAAAAAAATAGCTCTGATGCTTTCAAGTCTCTTTGAAGACTAACTGAATGACGTTCCACGATCGACTTGGCAAAGGGAATGAGGTCGTCATGGATCTCCCCTTGGCAAACTAACTGTTGTTCTAGCTTCAATGCATAGCCTCGGTCCTTATTGGAAAGCCATTGACTCACCTGCTTGCTGATATAGCCATCGCATTCTCGAAGGAACGCATCAGTGTACAGAAGCACCAAAGGCGACGAATTACACACGGTGAAGTATCGATTCAACGCATCCTTCATGGGGGTGAAAAGCTTGGTGCTTTCAGTGAGGTCCTTGTGAAGTTTTTTGAGAATTTCCTGCGTTTTAATAATGGATGACCAAGCGTACATGAGGAATAATCGTGGTACTTTACTGAGGAGAAGTGGAAGCACAATGGAGTTTTTGTAAGTCAATTTGCTATCGTCCGGTTTTTTGTTGATGATGGAAAGCTGAAGTAATTCTTGGTTAAGGTAGATCATCAAGTCAATGAGCCACTTAACATTTCCCACCAATGACATGATGCACTCAGCCCGAGAAATAGAATCCTGAAGACTATCCTCGGCGGGTTTTTTCTTGGAGATTTGGCGGTAGATACTCGATAGCGAGAACATAATACCAAAACTGGTGCTTCGAAGGTTGAGCACCACCCATGCAATATCTGTAACCAACTGATGGCGACTTTGAAGCTCTCCCAATATCAATTGTAAAGAGAGTAATTTTTGAAGAGGGGGATTGGAAAGTAACTTATCCACGCTTTCCTTGCCGAAGGCATCAAGCTGGAAGTTGATGGCTTTGTGACATTCAGCGACAATCGATTCAACAAGTCTGTCGACAAGAACCTCCACATTGACCTTTCCAGAAGTGCTCTTGGCCAAAATTACGCCAATTCGTTTCACCTCCTTTTGCATTAGTGCAATCAAATCGTTGGCACTGGTATTGGTGTAGCAAGCGTAGGCGTGGCGAAATGCAAATCCCACCGAGATAGTAAAAAGCTCTTTAGGAGAGATCTCACTGTGCTTTCTCTCCACCACTCGGAGATGGAGCTGTTGAGATGAGTCGTTTGCCTTGGTATAGACGACAGATGAGAGGTTGGGAGAAACACAAACCAGAATCGGGTTCTTACCGTCGGACTCAATCACTGGAAACTCGAACCCCACATCAAACAACGTGGATATCTTGGTGGGTGGGGAGCTAGTATCTGGCACAGTAAGAACCTTCATTGTTGAGCGGTCTACCATATCAATGGATCCATCGTCGTAGGTGATGATGACGAAGCTATCTGCAATAGCGGGCTCCAAGCTCACAATCGGCTTTCCGCGAACAAGTTTGTCCTGTAGTACCAACTTGATGCTATCAGCCTGACGGTTCTGATCCACGTTCTTTCGAATACCTAGGTCCCCAAATGCACTGGAGATAAATTCCGCCGCCTCTTCGATGGTGTAACGATAGATTACCGAAGAAGTGACCCCATTTTCGTCTTCATAGTCATATGCTACGAGTAGAAAGAGCCGTGACTCTGAGTTGAAGCTAGGAGCCACAACACCCAAGCTGGAAAGTCTTCCGAAGGTTGATAGCACCTTGGGCTGCTCTGACTCATCAATCTCCATGGCATCTTCAGACTTTTCGGCCGGCTCCACATTGAGGCTGGTCAATGGTTTAGACAGGCTGATGATTTCCACCCGAAGCTTTGGCTGGATCTTCGCTTCTGCTGGAGTGTGATAATTTGGATCTACCTTTTGCTTCTTGCTAGACTCAACCAAAAAGCCCCAGTCGATAGACACACGGAAAACAACAATATTATCCAGAATACAGTCAAATGCAACACCAACCACCTTTTTGGTATCAAATCCCAAGCATGCTTTGGTGAAGCACACATTTTCACCCACAGAGGCTGTCACTTTGTGATACTCCACCTTATGCTCTCCTTGATAGTAAAGAATGAACTCACCGTTTTCTCGAAGCGCAACGCACGCCTGCTTGGTAGATATAGGATGAGTGGCACCGTGAGGATTATACTGACTCACTCCATAAGAGTATGCAAGCGATGTTGACGGCTGGTCGTTGTTGATCAAGGTGGCGGGCTTGTTCAAAATTTGAGGTTTTTCAATATTCAACCACTTGAAGTTAACGATGGCATGGTGACTCACATCTGCTGGAACTATATCTCGGTAGATCATTTCTGTGTGGTTGTATGAGGTGATTTCATAGCTGGGAGAAGATCCCTGCGGTGGTGAGATGATGTCAGTATCTAGCTTGTGACCGTTTGGCTTATTTCCCAACAACCCGACTCCCGCCAATAAGATAAAGAAATTTCCTCGGTAGTCAGTAATGGCCAAGTCGGTACTAAGATTACTCCAGCTTATTGCACTTATGTCGGAAAGAGCATCTGAATCCAGGGGCTTAATAGATAATCCCGTGGGTTTGGCTAGCTGCCATGATACCCCATCTATGTTCTCAAGGTAGGTGAGAAACAAGTTGTGCTTTGAATTGATGAATGGCGCAATATAAGCAATGAACCCGTTTTTGGACCACGTTATTGATCTCAGTCTTCTATCCAACCCTCGAATAGAATTAAGGGTAGAAGGAAACTCCATTGGATGGTGATTTTTCTGAGAACAATCAAATATCGCGTTGACATACAGCGAGTGTAGCCAAATGAAAAAAAAAATAGACCCGTGATACTTCGAGCTTCATGCTTTAGACAATCTAAGTTGAAATGTTTATATGATACATGTTTACTTACAAATCTCCAGGAACTGGGAAAGTTGAAGCCCATTGAGCCACTTCTTCACCTAATGCCTTAACGTCAGCAGACTCATTAGCCAATTTCTTAAAGTTAGCCAATAACTCCTTTGGAACCTTACCTTCTTCCTTTGTCTTCAAAGCAATAGAAATTTCAACAGCCTTTTGGAAGTATTCAGCAACTCTGTCAAATTCAGCAGGCCCAAAACCTCTAGTAGTCATGGCAGGAGTACCGACTCTCAATCCAGATGGGAACAAAGCAGACTTGTCACCAGGGACAGTGTTCTTGTTAGCAGCAATGTTGGCTCTTTCCAAAACAGCCTCAACACGAGCACCATCAATGTTTTTAGATCTTAAGTCCACCAAGATTAAGTGAGTGTCGGTACCATCAGAAACAAGATTGAAACCTCTGGATTTAAGAGCAATGGCGAATTCCCTTGCATTGTCGACCACGTTTTGTTGATACTCCTTGTATTCAGGATAGGTGGTCTGTTTTAAGGCAACTGCAAGAGCAGAAATAGTGTGGTTGTGTGGACCACCTTGATGAGCAGGGAATACAGAAAAGTTGATTTTTCTTTCCAATTCGTAAGGAATTTCCTTCCCCTTCTTGGTAACCTTTCTAATTCCTTTTCTGAAGAAAATCATAGCACCCCTTGGTCCTCTCAATGACTTGTGGGTGGTGGTGGTGACAATGTCAGAGTATGGAAATGGAGAGGCGGTAACTCCAGCAGAAACCAATCCAGAAATGTGGGCCATATCCGATAACAAGTATGCACCCACCTTATCGGCGATTTGTCTCATTCTTTTGTAATCAATAACTCTGGAATAAGCAGAGGCTCCAGCCACAATCACCTTTGGTCTGAAAAGAATGGCATTGGCTTCCAAGGTATCATAGTCAATTATACCAGTTTGTTCGTTCAATCTATAAGGCATGGTTTGAAAATACTTTGAGATGTAAGAGATCTTGGCGGAAGGAGTTTGGTAACCGTGAGACAAATGTCCACCATGAGGTAAATCCAAACCCATGATTCTGTCACCAACTTCCAAAATAGCAGAATAAGCATATAAGTTGGCAGGAGCTCCCGATAATGGCTGGACATTTACCCCCCATTCTTCAGAATTCAATTGGAAAGCTTCTAAAGCTCTCTTTTGACACAAGGATTCTGCCTTGTCGATGATTTCATTACCACCATAGTATCTTTCTCCTGGGTAACCTTCAGAATACTTGTTTTGCATTTCCGAACCCAAAAGATCCATGACGGCCTTGGAGGTGAAGTTTTCAGAAGGGATTAAAGTGATCGAGTTCTTTTGTCTGTTCTTTTCTTGTTGCAAAATGTCAGCCATCTCAGGATCCACTTCTTGCACAGACTTGGAAATCAAGGCTTGAGCATTAGCGGATAATGCGTAGGATCTGGTGGAAACGATAGGAAACCGTCTGACTTGCCTGAGGGTACGTAACGATGAAGAAATCATAATGGAGCTGAACAACTAAGAGGAAGGAGTAGTATCTAAGAATATGGAGGAGGGGATTTCTTTGCCTATTTAAAAAAGTCAAGTATGACGCATCTGCGGACGGTGAAAATCTCATATCCGGGTGTAAGAACGTGACCTTTGCTAATACTACAGCTGAGATCCGAGGTTTTTTTCTCGGAGTCAGCTACGGGTCGCATCGAGAATCCGAGTCAGCTACGAGTCATGCTTCCCCGTTGCTGCTCTTCTGAATGGGGTAACTGGCTTCTATGTAGTTTAAATGAACACCTGACTTTGATTTCTTTTGGCGTTTGCTTGGAAGGCCTCTGAAGACCCCCAACATAGCCTGGGATGGTGTAGTCAGTGGCCATGACTCATTATTTGCTCGACGTCCAAAAATGAGAAGCGGGAGAAAAATTTTCATTGGTGGATGCAAATGTCCCGCTGGAAAGCCTGTCACCCACCCAAAAACCACTGAATCCGAAGATTACTAAAGTTGTAGACATACATGAAGGTAGATTTGATCAATGGGAGGCTAAGGGAGACCGAGAACCCATTGCAACAATTCTTCGAATTTTCGTCACTTGTTCGGTTTTTGTCCAAAAATCTAGTTTAACTACTGAAATATAAATTATCCCAGGTGCAAAAGACACAAGTGATGAAATTCACACCTTCTGAAAAACGATGCCATTGACTCTGAAGTAAGAGTATTCCGGTGCCTATTGGTTGGCAAGCGTGTCACAAACACCCTCGCTTAATGTCTAAATATATATTACCTTACCAAAAGCGTATGATCGTACAGACACTTTGCAGCCGTACAACACACGATTTGGCAAAACCAACTGTTGACGAAAAAATCTTTGAGATCTATTCTGTGTAAAGGATCAACTTGGATCATCAGTTTCATCAAAGGTTGGGATGCTGAGGGAAGATGCAGAAATATGGAGCTTTCTATGCTATGATGAGGGTGCTGAACATAACTGCGATAATTCTCATCGTCCAAATGTGTCATTTTCCAGGGAAATTGTCCGTGGATCATATAGAATAACATCATGCCAATTGACCACACATCTGCTTTCATTCCACCGTACTTCAATGCAGTAATTGTTTCCGGTGCAAGATATGGATGTGAACCCACTACCCCCATCGATTCAGGATTTGTGGTAGCGGTAACAAAATCAATGATCTTTAATGTACCATCTGGCGTGAGTACCAAGTTCCCGAACTTTAGGTCACGATGACAATAACCCTGCTGATGTAAATAATCAACTCCATTTACCATTTGTTTCCAAAGGCATAGCATCTCATTAATTTCAATAGTTCTATTTTTCTTCAACACCATCCACATGTCCATAGCTCCTGCTTCAAGCACAATCAGAATCCTGGAGCCTCCGATTGATATATTATACTTCACCACCTTGATGATATTGTCATGATTAAGCTGTTGTAGTACCCTATACTCATGAAGTACCCTCAGCCTATATTCCTGCCTAGACTCATAGCTTTCTCTTTTATGGTAGGTCTTCACAACGAAATCTCCTTTCTTTGATCTCGATACGCTTCCCGAGACACCGCTGACAACATTTGTGATGGAGGAAGCCAGGTGATGCATTCCTTATTTAGATTACGTAACCAGCGCCGGAATTGTAAAGCCACTCCCCAATGCGGCCCAAAAATGCTGTCCTCGGCGCCGATTACGTGTGTCTACCAGGGTACCCTGCCAAATTGAGAATGACCCAGTAAAACTGCTTATCTAACATACCCCCCTAAGGTTGCTAATATAAATAGCGAATTCGCCATCAGTCCATTTTTTCTGTATAACTTCGAACTATATAAAACATGAAGTTTTCATTCCCCGTTGCCCTTGCTTTAGCTTTGGGTGTCAATGCTTTGTCAATCCCTTCGTTTGGCTCTTATGTTGAAGGAGTTCAACAAAGATTGAGCTTTGACTTTGACAAGGTTTCTCTGCTGTACAAAAAATTGGCTCAGTCCATTGAGTTTGGTAAAGGTGATGTTATCGAGGCCATCACCAAGCACTTGAATGACCCTGCTGAGAAGATTCCTGCCTCTACCAAGAAGTTGTGGTCGGAAATGATCATGGACTTCCCAGATACCGTTAGTAAGTTGAACTTTGGCTCCAAGCCCAAGAAGATAATGGATGGCTTGAGAAAGTGGGACTTCCATGTGAGTGATGCCAAGCATCCTAACCATAAGTTGAGAGTCAAGAAGAACGATCCTTCTGTTTTGGGAATCGATTCCGTGAAGCAATATTCCGGTTACTTGGATGTGGTTGACGAAGACAAGCACTTCTTTTACTACTTGTTTGAGTCTCGTAATGACCCCAAAAAGGACCCAGTTATCTTGTGGTTGAATGGTGGCCCAGGATGTTCTTCCATGACGGGATTGTTCTTTGAATTGGGACCTTCTTCGATAAATGCTCAAATTAAGCCCGACTTCAACCCCTACAGTTGGAACAGTAACGCTACTGTGATTTTCTTGGATCAACCTGTTAATGTCGGTTACTCATACTCCTCCAGTAGTGTTTCCAGCACCGTTGCTGCTGGTGAAGATGTCTACGCATTCTTGGAATTGTTCTATAAGCAATTCCCCGAATACCTTAGCGTTCCTTTCCACATTGCGGGAGAGTCTTATGCTGGTCACTACATTCCAATTTTTGCTAAGGAGATTTTGAGTCATGAAGAACGTTCTTTCAATTTGACTTCTGTGTTGATTGGTAATGGATTGACCGATCCTTTGGTGCAATACAACTACTACGAGCCAATGGCTTGTGGAGAAGGTGGAGAAGCTTCTGTCTTAGAACCTGAAGAATGTGAAAACATGTTGGACTCTTTACCAAGATGTTTGTCACTCATTGAGGCTTGTTACGAAACCAGCTCCCTTTGGTCTTGTGTTCCCGCTTCCATTTACTGTAACAATGGACAAATGGGCCCATATCAGAAGACTGGTAGAAATGTCTATGATATCAGAACCATGTGCGAAGGTTCTAGTTTGTGCTACACACAGCTTGAGTACATTGACGAATACTTGAACCTCGATGAAGTTAAGACTGCTCTTGGAGCCGAAGTTGAGGAGTTCCAATCCTGCAACTTCGATATCAACCGTAACTTTGTGTTGAATGGAGACTGGATGAAGCCAAACTTCAGAGACGCAGTCATTGAATTGTTGGATGCCGAACTTCCTATTCTTATCTATGCTGGTGACAAGGATTTCATCTGTAACTGGTTGGGTAACCAAGGTTGGACCGATGTTTTGCCATGGACTCACAAGGATGAATTTGCTGCTCAACCAGTTAAGTCTTGGACCGTTGGCAAGACTCCAGCTGGAGAAATCAAGAACTACAAGCACTTCACTTTCTTGAGAATCTTTGGCGGTGGCCACATGGTTCCTTACGACCAACCCGAAAGCTCTTTGGAAATGGTCAACAGATGGATCTCTGGAGACTTCACTCTTGCTTAAATACATACAACAAAAAATTGTTATTACCTTTATCATTACTTCAATGAAATATGCTGACTCGAAATTTGTAGAGCGATGGACGTGGCCACCAAGGGCATGTGCCATGCTTTCATGTCTATCGGGCATTCTGGACAATATCGGATTTATAAGAGGCGATCGTACCAAAATGCTGTTCTTGAAACAATGGTAAAATTACATCACCAAGCCAGTCGTGTATAATGACCCTCTGTGGGCGTTGACGATGCAGAAAGTCCCAACCCTATTGTTTAAAAATAGTATTTAGGGCCTATATTCGAGCGGCGATGGCCTGGCTGTAGTCCTACCGTAAATAAGTCAAACGCTTGTAATCAAGTGTTGGATGTGATGACAACCAAGAAAGCGTCTCTGGTTATTATTTTCATGAACCACACTTAGTTGATCGTCTACGGCACTATTGGAGCTCGTATGTCAAGTGTGGTCGAAAAGCAGAATTTTAGTACGTGAATTACTCCCCACTTTCACCAAGTCATCTAGAATGATCACGGAATGCACCCTCTGGACCCCTACAGCACCAACCGTTGGCTTGAGAAGTTGACGGGCATTCACATTCGCATCAGGTGTAAAATGTTGTAAAGTAATGGGAGGGTGCGCAACCGACCCGAATAGGCGAATTTCCTGATTTGGCACATTCGTCAACATGCGCCCGAAATTTTGTTTACTGTGATTAGGGCAAGGTCCGTTTAGCAGTAATTTCATATTGTTCCAGAGATGGGAGCCCCCCAACGAGCAGTAAGCCGGGAAATCACACAACCAACCTTGTTATTTTATTTTATTTTTTTTTCTGTTAATATCCTTACTCTTACTTTTGGTTTTATATATATCCCTCCATTGCAAAGTTGGGCCTGCTTATCAATTGCAAATGCCTTGGATCCGATCGCTAATACAGGTAGCCATGGGGTGCTGCTGTATAGCGAGCTCCGTGATTGGAATCGTACTATATACCCAGAACACCCACCTCACATTGCTTTTACTTGGAATAAGTGGATTCTCAGTGGCATTACTATCCTTGGTGGAGTTCGTGGTCTCCATAACATCCCGTCCCTACAAGCGAATCCTCGTCGGTTGTATACCGTTATATCTTTTCCACATTGTCATGGGGTGTCTCGTCATTGTATTCCTCATCGATAACCGGGTATCGTTCTTGGGGCAGCGGCCATCTCACGCCAATATCATTGTCCCGGTACTATTTGTGGCCGTGGTTCTTATGATGGGAATAAACATAGGCCTCTACTGCACTACCACTCAACACAACTTCGAAGAGGACCCCGAGAAGGTGAATTTTCCAGACAATATCCCCATGGCCCGGACGTCTGAAGGTACGTTAGCGGAATCGCTCCCACCACCCCACATAAAGGACATTGATGAAATCGTCAAATCGTCCATGGAGTCGCCCGAGTCTCGCTCTGACGACTACTCCACCTATAAACAAACAAACTGGATGGACTCAGGCGCCAAATTGCATGCGCTCAACATCGTCGAGCCAATCGCCATCAAGTCCAAGAGTTCATATTCGCTCTTTTCCACCGACCCTCTCCGAAAAGCGGGCGTACCGCCTCTAAAGTACTCACGAAGTGTGCCTTCATTGTTGAAGACCCAGCGTCGTCTCAGCGGAAACTTCAGCACCTCCAATTTCCTCGACCACAATGTGTCGCGAGCATCTCTCGTCACCAGTGTCACCGAGACTTCAGCAAAGGACAGAAGGGTTTCTTTGCTCAACTCTAACTGTAATTCAGATAATAACATCCACGGGCTCGTGGATGAATCTCCTGTCAAGCGGTCCAAGTCCACCAGCTTCCTTGGCGATTCCAAAAAGTCCAAGAAAAAGGAACAGCGGTGGAAGTCCATTCACGACGAAAAGGCCTACGTGCTGAACGTCAATCAAAATTTGCTTCCTGCAGTCTTGAAATCGGGAGAAAGTCCCATTATGGAACTCAGGCGCCAGCAACTCGAGATGCTCGAGCGGGAAAAGTGTGAAACCCCAACCAAGGCGAAACGTGGATCGTTGAGTCCGGTTGGCGAGAGGTCCACCCTGCGGGAGGAGCTCTCTCACATAAACGAGTTCGATGAGCCCCTCAATGACGACGAATTTGCTGGATTTGACCAGGACACCGCCGTTGTTTTAGAGGAGGAGGAAACAGACGCAGATTACGCCCAAGCATTGGCGGGGCTAGAAACAATTCCCAAATCCAACAAGGTGTGGATCCCGTCCCACAACAAGAGCCTAAATCATATCTCATTACAGGAATGGCAGGAAAACCAAGAGACTTGGCAGGCTCATCGCACCCGCTCTGGAATCAATATTACTGGCATGACCAGAATCGTGAGCGACCACCAGCTAAAGGCTCTCTCTGCAACCACAGACAATCTTTTGCTTCCTCCCGTGAACCCCCGAAAGGATGACATCGACTACTTGAGTGATGTTGAATTGGAAACAGCGCCCAACTCCTCAAGGCAAGCTTCTTCCACCAATTCTTCTCGCTCATTCAGTGCTCCCTCCTTACACACTTATAGAAATGTTTCCGAGGACTCCCAAGCCTCCCTCCCTCCTATGGAATACAAACCATCCACTCCCCTGCATAGCCGGAAGAATTCCAAAATGTCTTCCGATGACACCCTCAAATATAGCATTACCCCCTCCGAGCATACGTCTCACTCAGTGTCAAATTCGCCCATCCGAAAACTCCTCGAATCCCCCAAGCGGGTGTTCAACAAAAAGAGATCCAGAGCTAGCGCTGACCTCAACATTCTTTACTCATTTGAGGGTGGCCACCACAAACACAGCGAATCGTTGATTTCCAATCCGTATTCGGTAACGTCAGTAATTTCATCCAAATCTAACAGCCCAAAGAAGTCTCTTAGATCACTCATTCGGTCCAAAACCCACTCTGCATCTCATTCGATCTCGTTTCCCAAGGCAAAACTTCAATCTCCGAGGTACTTGGTAGAGTCTCAGTACACTGGACTCGATGCCATAGATTTCTGGGACTTGGACACCGCCCCCAGCTCCGATCGGTCTCGAGTCAGCTCCGTTCCCAGTGCTGTGATTGGAGAATATGACCGAGAAAAGTGGCGGACCCTCAAGGCTTTACAAAGTCACGAGAAAGTAGCATTTGACGACTCAATGTGACGTTGCAACAATACATACCATCCCGGATGCACGGGTGTTTTCATGATTTTTTTTCTTGTAGCGGTAAGTTTGCGAGCTCATCTCATCCTCTTCAGCATGGACGGAGACGAATTATTCGATGTTTTCAACGAGGCGCCTGCTCAGGCACCCGTGATTGAGGAAATAGAGAGTGACGCAGTCAAGGACCAACCCAAGGCCCAACCACTGAAAGTGGCTGCACCCCAAAAGAGAAAAGCTGACGATGAGAATGAGCCTACTGGCAAGTTCAAGAAGGCCGAGAAGGCCAAGAAGGAAATCAATCCCGTGGTGTTTGACAGCTTGGAAATCGAGGCTTCTCGTGAAGTGGCCGTATCTGATGGCCTAATGGCATCCACAGCCGACAAAGTCTCCACCGGCGGTCAGTTAAAACTTAAACATCAAGTTAGACATCAAGTGGCAGTGCCTCCTGATTTTCCCTATGTTCCTATTGGAGAGCACAAAAGACAAAATGAAGCCAGAACATATCCCTTTGTCTTGGATCCGTTTCAGGACACCGCCATTTCATGTATTGATCGAGATGAATCGGTGTTGGTGTCTGCGCATACCTCGGCCGGTAAAACGGTGGTTGCTGAATACGCCATTGCCCAATCATTAAGAGACAAACAAAGAGTGATTTACACATCTCCCATCAAAGCATTAAGTAACCAAAAGTACAGAGAGCTTTTGGCTGAATTTGGAGACGTGGGATTGATGACTGGTGATGTCACTATTAACCCCGACGCGGGATGTTTGGTGATGACCACGGAAATTTTGAGAAGTATGTTGTACCGAGGCTCAGAAGTGATGAGAGAAGTGGCATGGGTGATTTTCGACGAGGTGCATTATATGAGAGACAAGTCTCGTGGTGTTGTTTGGGAAGAAACCATCATTTTGCTTCCAGACAAAGTGCATCATGTGTTTCTTTCTGCCACCATTCCCAACGCCATGGAATTTGCCGAGTGGATTGTCAAGATCCACGCGCAGCCATGTCATGTGGTCTACACTGACTTCCGTCCCACCCCCTTGCAGCACTACTTGTTTCCAGCTGCTGGAGATGGTATACATTTGGTGGTGGACGAAAAGGGAGTGTTCAGAGAGGAAAATTTCCAAAAAGCCATGTCTGCTATTGGAGATGGCCAGGGGGACGATCCGGCTTCTGAAAAGTCTCGAGGCAAGAAGGGTCAAACTTACAAAGGAGGCAATAGTGATGGGAAGAGCGACATCTACAAGATTGTTAAAATGATCTACATGAAAAAATACAATCCGGTGATTGTTTTCTCATTCTCCAAGAGAGACTGTGAGGCGTTGGCTCTTAAGATGTCCAAGCTTGACTTCAACACCGACGATGAGAGAGAGGCGTTAACCAAGATCTTCAACAACGCTATCAGTTTGTTGCCTGATGGCGATAAGGAGTTGCCACAGATCAAGAACATTCTCCCGCTACTCAAGAGAGGTATTGGTATCCATCATTCGGGGCTCTTACCAATTTTGAAGGAAATCATCGAGATTTTGTTTCAGGAGGGTCTTCTTAAGGTATTGTTTGCTACCGAAACGTTTTCCATTGGTCTCAATATGCCCGCCAAAACGGTTGTTTTTACATCGGTGAGAAAGTGGGACGGTAAGGGCTTTAGATGGGTCTCGGGGGGTGAATACATTCAGATGTCAGGACGTGCAGGACGTCGTGGGTTGGATGATCGTGGTGTGGTGATCATGATGATTGACGAGAAAATGGAACCTCAGGTCGCCAAGGGTATGGTTAAGGGACAAGCCGACCGTCTCGACTCCGCCTTTCACCTTGGTTACAACATGATTTTGAACCTTATGCGGGTGGAAGGGATTTCGCCTGAGTTCATGTTGGAGTACTCATTTTATCAATTCCAGAATGCCGCTTCTGTGCCGGTGATGGAAAAACAACTCCGTGACTTGGCTGGTGACATGAACCAGATCCAGATCGAAGACGAATACAATGTCAAGGAGTACTACGATGTGAAGAAACAGTTGTCAATCTACAAAGATGACGAACGTAAGGTTATTTCTCACCCTGGCCACATTCTTCCCTTCTTGCAACCAGGAAGAGTCATCAAGGTCAAGGTGGGTACTCACGATTACGGCTGGGGTATGGTTACTTCCTTCTCGAAAAGGGCAAACAAGAAGAACCCTTCACTGTCATTCACCGACCACGAATCCTACGTCGTCAATGTGTTTGTTTACACCATGTTTGTCGATTCGCCCGTGAATCTTATCAAGTCATTCAACCCCGTACTTGCAGAAGGAATCCGTCCTTCCAGACCGGGTGAAAAGTCGCGTGCTGAGTACATCCCCATAACCTTGGATTCCATTGAGCAAATCAGCAGTGTGAGACTCAAGGTGCCGGAAGACATCAAAAGTTCCAGCGCCAAGCGGACTCTTTTAAAAACAATGAAGGACTTGCCCAAGCGTCTTCCCGATGGTATACCCCTCATGGATCCCGTTAAGGCCATGAAAATCGACGATAAGGACTTCCTTACGCTTCTTCAAAAGATCAAGGTGTTGGAACAAAAACTCGAATCCAACCCCTTGCATAATACGGTACTGCTCAACAAGTCTTACGAGAAGTACTGTGATAAGGTCAATATTGAGAGCAAGATGAAGGATCTTCGTGAAAAGATTCTCGAGGCCCAAGCTGTCATCCAACTCGATGATCTCAAACACAGGAAGCGAGTGTTGAGAAGACTTGGGTTCACCACCCAAAATGACATCATCGAACTCAAAGGTAGAGTGGCATGTGAAATCAGTACCGGAGATGAACTCTTGTTGACAGAGCTTATATTCCACGGTACTTTCAATGATTTGACCCCCGAACAATGTGCGGCATTGTTATCGTGCTTCGTTTTTCAAGAAAGAGCCAAGGAGGTTCCACGGTTAAAGCCTGAATTGTCCGAGCCACTCAAACAAATGCAAGATATGGCTGCAAGAATCGCAAAGACCTGCAAAGAATGTAAGATTGAGATTGTTGAGAAGGAATACGTGGAGTCTTTCCGTCCTGAACTCATGGAAGTCACGTTCGCATGGTGCAAGGGAGCTACGTTTACTCAAATCTGTAAAATGACAGACGTATATGAAGGATCCCTCATCAGAATGTTCAAGAGATTGGAGGAAATGTTGAAGCAGATGGAAGTGGCTGCCAAGACCATTGGTAATGCTGAATTACAAGAAAAAATGACAAAGGCAGCGGAGCTTGTTCATAGAGACATTGTGTCTGCTGGTTCATTATATCTTTAGAGAGCACATGACAGATATACGACTACATCAGGTCTCGTAGATTACAGATAAAATTGGAGCCACGCTATCGAAGGGACAATGTTTAATGCTGGAGATATAATTGGAGGCTGAGAGCGGCTTCTCACCCGGTAACTGTGACAATTTATGATGGGGACGTACGGCTCTGGGCCAAAGCAAGTTGCTCCCCTGTTTTGACAGCCGCAACTTCGTAACTCTGGTTTTGACTTACGAGTTCTGACGGATGGCAATGGATATTAGAGGTCACAAGAGAAAGTTTCTATTGGGCGGCCATGCATGCGGCTGCCAACTGATAACCGTACGGGAAATGAGGCTCAAGGTAGCTTGTCCAGGGCTCCTACCGAGCACCCCACACTCTGTGAGGTTAATGTGGCGATGTACAAGGAAGCGAGGTATGATAGTTGAGATCTACCCCCGAATCCCCCGAGTCCCCTTGGGGTACAATGTAGGAGGTGGCATGGTGGGTTAATAAGCGTAAAAGAGTTGAGAGCAAAAGCCGAGGCCAATCGGATTTGCGAATAAACAGATAGTCCTTGATTAACGGCCAGACGCCGTTCCCGAAATCGCGTGGCTACATGAGGCGAGTGTGGATATAGCTTCATTGCACCCATTGAGCGAAATTTTTCAACCTATAAAAGGATGAAGTTGACCATTGAATACCAATTAAAGCGATGTTACCAAGAGTATTAGTATCAATTGCAATTGCAACCAGTGTCCTCGGGGCAGCCCTTCCGCAGATGGTCAGAAACGACGCCATGGCAGTCAGTTTACCAACTATAGAGTTGAGAAACGACATACTTGGGATCGAGGATTTGGTGGTCAGAAAGGCTGACAGTGTTATCGGAGGCGACGATGATAACACCGACTCGAAGGCAGAGGACTTGGTGGTGAGAAAAGCAGAGGACGCCGTCGTTAGCGTCGGTGACGACAAGGCCGACGATGATAAAGCAGAGGACTTGGTGGTGAGAAAAGCAGAGGACGCCGTCGTTAGCGACGGTGACGACAAGGCTGACGATGATAAAGCAGAGGACTAGGTGGTTAGGACGGGGACTCTCGAATGGGATCGCTACCTGCTCGATTCAGTGGATCAGAAGCATCGCAACTGTCGATGCCGTACCTTCAAAGGTTAACAATAGTCCGTCGCTTACCTCCAAAGAAGTAGCAAGTGTCTGACCCCTGACAAAAATACTCCAACAGTATCTGTATTGTTGAGAAAGAACTGGAGATCAGTTTTCCCAATGCCAATTTAGTTATGGTACCCCTACCAATTCAGTTACATTTGGTCTGCACAAGCAGACGAATGAAGTTGGACGTGTGGTAAAAAGTAGATGATTATATGAGATTATAAAAGTAAAAGCAGTGCTAAAAGTACATGTGAAGAGAAGACTCCAAGAGAAGATTCTAAGAGCAGATCATGGATGGAATCGCGTAGCGCTGGCAGGCAGGTCCAACGAGGAAGCAGAAAAAGGTGCTACCGGTCCACTCAGGGCGCGAAGTATGGGGAAACTCGAGCACCATGGGCCCATGGCAAGTTCTCGTACGGCCGCTCGAGGCGCGGTTTGGCCTCATTATTGCTCCGCATGATCAAATTTCGCCTCCTGATTTTGCACCAAACGGTTACTCCTTTTTTTACACCAGGGTCCCCTTTGTTTCTACTAGTCACATGTCTAATCGGTTGTTAGCATCAAATGAAGTTGAGTTGGTGTACGCCAAGTCCAAGGTGTACATCCATCCCACTACTTCAAAGAGAGATAACGTTGCTGGATATCTAACGATATCCAGGGGTTCCTCTTCTAGACAGACCAACAAAGACTTGCTAGTTTCTTTTAGCCCTGAGACACAATTGAGTCCACAAGAACAAAAGATATATGAGAAGGTGGACGTTGGAGATTCATTGGCCCAGGACTTTGCTGCTCTCCTGCTCGGAAGCGCCAACGGCTCCAACTCATTGCCTGCGGGGCGTTCTATGAATGTGGTGTCCAAGCCACAGGTGCTGGGATTGTCTGGCTACAGTTTCAGCATCCCAATTTCGGCAGTATACTCCATTCAGGTGAGACGCCCGTCTCATGGGTTTTGGTATGGGTCGATCATCATCCATTGCAAGGATGGAGAACGGTTACCGGTGCTCTTTTTCCATGACAATGAGAGCGCATCCACCACCAAGAAACAGAAGGTGCTCAACCAGCGGTTTGAAACCTTCAACGAAGACGGAGATATCTACTGGGGAGGCAATGACTTTATGGAGACATTGGAGAAGCTCATAAACGTGGAGCGATCCACGGTGGAGTCTCAAGTTTACTTGGTGGACCCTGACACTTTTGACAGGAGAAACTTCGCTCCTCTTAAGAGCAACAGGCCGCCCGAGCCTCCCAAGAACGCCTTCGAGAAAATCCAGCTCCCTGATGTCAACAAGCTTCTTGCTACCGCAAAGTGGAAGATTTTGGAGAGTGTGGCCACGTTTGGCGCCAAGACTAAAAATCAGGTAGTCGATATCGTGGAGGAGCACGCTCCCACAACCGTCAAGCAGTTGATTGGAAAGCCTGAAGTACAGAGAATCAGTAACGATTTCGACAGTGCCCGTGTCTACTTGGCTAAGTGGGCGGCACAGGTCAAGGACGAGGCTGAACAGGCACAGAAGAAGTTTCGCCTCGATGATGGGTTGTATAACCGCATCAACCAGGAGCTTGGAGTTCTGTCGGCCAATCCAGATATCTTGACTTCGGAGGAGGTGAATACTACATCTCGCCGGAAGGAGGTGAGCGAGATTGAATGGCGAGGCTTTTTTGACCATTCTGGGCGGTTGAGCCTTACTGAAAGCGAAGTCAAGGAACGCATATTCCACGGAGGGTTGTGTGAGGCTATCAGAGCCGAAGCCTGGCTATTCTTGCTTGGAATCTATCCATGGGACTCGGATAAGGACGAAAGACGCGCTATTCGGACCAGCTATCAAACTGCATACGAAGAACTCAAGCTTAAGTGGATTGACGATGAAGAGAAGCGCCAGACGGAATTTTGGAAGGATCAGAAGCATCGCATCGAAAAGGATATCAATCGCACCGACCGCAACCTCGCTATTTTCCAGGATAAACCCAGTGTACCCGCAAACACTGACGGGAACGATCTGGACTCTGGTCCCGAGACTCCCGATGAGGATGAAGATGACTTTGATGTTTCCAACATCAAGAACCCTCATCTTTTCGCCATGAGAGAGATTCTTCTCACCTACAACGAATACAACGAGAATCTTGGCTATGTTCAGGGCATGACGGATCTTATGCTGCCCCTCTACGTTGTTATTAGAGAGGAATCCCTCGTGTTCTGGGCATTTGCCAAGTTCATGGATAGAATGGAGCGGAACTTTTTGAGAGATCAATCGGGCATGAAGAAACAGATGCTTACTCTCAACGAACTAGTGCAATTCATGCTTCCACAGCTTTTCCAGCATCTAGACAAGTGTGAAAGCACTGACTTGTTCTTTTTCTTCCGGATGCTTTTGGTTTGGTTCAAGCGAGAGTTCGAGTACGACCAGGTGATGAGACTCTGGGAGATTCTATGGACCGACTACTACTCCGGCGAGTTCCACCTTTTCTTTGCTCTTAGTGTGTTGAGTGATAATGAAAGGATCATTAAGCAGAATCTTCGCCGGTTTGACGAAGTTCTTAAATACATGAATGATCTCTCCATGAAGATGAACCTTGACGACCTACTTGTGCGGGCCGAGCTTCTCTTTTTGCGGTTCCGCCGCATGATTGATATCATTGACCGCGAAAATTCGTCCAAACGCCTTACGCAGGACGTGTATGAAGAAAACGATGCTAACATTGTCAACATCAGTCCTGATTTACGCCAACTTTTAAGTAAAAAGTTCCCTATCCAGAAGGAAGGTCCTCGGCCGGAAGGTGCTGGGGGAGGTTAATTTTTGTGATTCAATGAGGATATGAATAAATGAGGTTACAGTAGCAGACTCGTAAATTTATGTTGGTCGTTGTAAGTATATTTAGTCGATCGTCTATGCCATCGGCCTGCCGACCGGCACGAGGTATTATTTTAGTTGGCCGCGGCGTTTGCCGCCAGCTCCAGCCAGATTGCTACATCATGGAGGGTTTTCGCACGTGCGCCTCCATCGCTATAGTGGTGATACATCTGAGCCATAACATTAAAATTAAGGAGCACAAACGCCAGATATACTGACTTAAAAAAAGAATTTATAGTCTAGGAGTTTACTATCACAATGGCTACTGAAAATACGCCTCTCAAGGACCAGGATGAAGACGAATATGACGTTATCGAAGATGAGGAGTATACCCCATGTGCCAGATACTCCCTCATTGCATTGGGAGTGACGTTGACGATGGCATGCCTTTGGTTTTTTGCATTTTACCTCCCACTGGTGTTCATTCCGGAGGCCAGGGTCCTCGATGGATTGGTGAAGGTGTCGAATTTACAGGCCCGGCTTGTTCCCATTACCCCACAGAGGGCATCACAGTTGGGACTCAAGGGCTCTGGGGATGCCAGCGATGCCGAGTGGCATTTGGAAGACGTGTCAGAAAATAAAGAAGGCGGGGTGGAGTCCAGCGAGCATCGCCTCAAGGAGGTGGAGAGATACATCCTCATTGGTGATATTCATGGCCACTATCAAGAGTTTAGAAAGCTTTTGCGGAAGGTGAACTATAACGCCAAGACTGACCAGCTTTTGGTGCTTGGAGACTTCATCTCCAAGGGTGCCGACTCGTTCAAAGTGTTGGACTTTTTAATTAAGCATGACGTTGAATGCATTCTTGGGAACCACGAGTACTACGCCTTGCAAAACTACGCCACATTCCACGGACTCAACCAACCGTCATTCATTACCAGCGAGGGCTCCCAGTCGCTGCAAGACTACGTCGAGCCACGGTTTTCCGGTAAAGGTTTCAACGACGATCCCGAATACCTCATGGCCAAGAAGTTCCAGCCCCACCACGTTGAGTACATCAACAACTGTCCGGTGATAAAGAAACTTGGCCCCGTGCCCGTGAACAAGGCCACCAAAATTGGTGGCAAGAAGAGCGCCCAGGGTATTGCCGTGCATGCTGGATTACGATGGGATCTTATGGAAGACTTGAATGAACAGGACCCCATTGAGTGTTTGGAGATGAGATCGCTCCTTGGTCCGTTCTACAACGAGAGCACTCCAGATCCACACGACGCCAACTCTGTCTCGTGGTCCAAGATTTGGAATTCAAAGCAAAAGAAGTTGCCATTGGCTGATGCCCATGTTGTGTACTATGGCCACGATGCCAGAAGGGGACTCAACCTCAAGAAGTTCGCGAAAGGTTTGGACACTGGATGTGACCGGGGCGAAGCGCTAACCGCTATGGTCATCTGGACCGAGCGAACGGCATCGGGTGTCTCATACAACGAGCGACCGGTAAGCGTTGGCTGCAAGTGAGTTATATATTAGTGAATGAAGCACGTGAGTTTGCGCGCACGTGATGTAGGCGCCTCCATTGGCGGTGCGCCAGCCCTGGGGGGAAAAAAAAATCAAAACATCCAATCCTTCTTTCTTCAAAACACCCAGAACTTCTTTCCACGCAGCACACCAAAGAATTTGCAGCATGTCCAAAGAAGAATCCAAGTTGTTTACCGATGAAAATGGGTTGCCGCTCGCATTCCAAATCTCACCTAGCGACCCCCACGGAGAGATTTTGAGGGACAAAATTCAAAGTCACGGAGGATCGGTTGTTGATAGTGTTCACGATGGCATCAACGTAATCCGAGTTAGCTCTGTCCCAAGCGAAAGCCAGTTTTCTTCTGGATTTATTGAAGACTCCATCAGACAAAACCAGTTGGTGGATATCAGCTCATACATGTCTAGAAAGAGAACTGCTGATGAGTTGGACGATGAGGCCACCGCCGCCGCTGCTTTACAGCATGTGAGTAAGGAGCTTGCTGCAGACGCTGCAGATGCCGCTGCTGCAGCTACTGCTGCCGTGGTGGCAACCGGACATCTCACCAAGAATGATATTGGCTACTTCACTCATCAGGACAAGTACAATAACGGCATCAAAAAGACGCATACGCGTAAGAAGACCAGTAAATTCACCCCGGAGAAGGACGAGTTCATCATGGAACAAGTCCGTCTCAAGCCCAGGTTCAGAACATCCCATAAGTTCTACGATGAATTGGCCAAGACGGAGATTTTGAAGGGTCACACCGGACACTCGGTGAGATCGCGTTGTCGGGTTCACCTCCTTCCCAATATTGGATACGTCTACAAAACCGACGAGAACAACCGGTTGGTGCTTGACGGGAATGGAAATAAAATCAAGGTCACTCTCGAAGAAGTGCCTAATACCTTGAAGAACCGATTCAGTGCCCAAGAAGATCATCTTTTGTGTACGGAGGTGCTTAACCATTTTTACCAGAACAATGCCGATCCCAAGCTTGCTCGGGATGAAAACGGATTCTTCGACGAGAAGGGCTTACTGGTGGGGATCTCTTTCTTTGATGAGTTCGCCAGAAGATACCCCAATCATTCTTCACCATCATGGAGAGATCGGTTCAGAAAGTTTGCCAGAACATACGGAGTGCAGAAGTATATTCAAGACTACGAAGAAAGTATCAGAAATAACCAAGTACCTCTGGCCATGAAGAACTTGACTCGCAGAAAGGTCCGCAGAAAGGACGCCGCCGACAGATTCGTGGATGCCGCCGATGATGACGACTTGTCACACGACGATGGCGCGCTTGACGAGGAGATTGGAGAAGTCAAGAGCTCCAATATCGATGAAGCGTTGAAGGACATGGACTCACAACGGAAAGAAGCGGGTAAGGTTAAAAAGGAAGAATCGCCTGCGTCTGAAGACGAAGTCAACAATGCGGAGTTGGTGCTTGATGCTGCCTCTCAGACCCATGAGGTGGGATGGTTACCGCAAAACGTCAAGCTCGAGGATGTACTCGGAGATGAATTTTTCACATACGAGAAGAAGAAGTTCCAAAAGAAGGTCACCGAAGTTCTCCAGGGAATGGTGGAGAGTGGATCGTTAGAAGATGATGGAGAAATGGTGTTCAAGCAATTTCTCAAGCTTGGAATCAAGCCCCTTTTCACATCTCACATTCTCATGTGTACTTCGGGGTTGACATACGTGATCCGTGCATATCTCAAGAACATTCAAAAGAGAATTGCTCGGTTAGGAGAAGATCTCGACGAAGGTCAGTTATATGAGCTTATGTTGGTGGACAAACCGCGGTTCTGGACCCCACGTCTAGATCGGTTGTTGAAGAACGGCCAGCTTGATGAATTACGAGAATTCCACTCTGACGATGTGATAAGCGAACGCACGAAGTATCTCAAGAAGATTGACAAGTGGTGAGCGCATCTACGGATGACGATGTGCAAACTCCGACCGCGCCCATACCAGGTCCGCACGCGGTACAGGCCAAGCCCGCTTATAGAGACGGTGATGTGCGCGAGTTGATGCGAGGCGACTGGTTGGTGGTGTGAGATGACTGGTGGTGGTGTGAGGCCACCGGTTGGTGGTGTGAGGTGACCATAACCAGGCCGCAACACTTAAGTAGGGCTGGACTGGCCGATCGAGTCGCTCACCGCAAGTTGGGCATGGTGCACCTATTGTTTATGTAATTGCTGGACATATCACGTGTATTTTAAAGCGTTAATATAGTATTTACCCCAATGAACCAAAGTGGTAATTTCACGTCACATTTAAACCTTGGTAAGGCTTAGCAGTCCTAACGAGGGCAATGACTCCATATTGAGATATTGATGCTTTCCCAATCGGTCCACGCGTCCTCGGTGGTTGCACGAAAAGTTTTTTTGGTACAATGGGCGCAAAATAAGCAACGGGGAACATCCGGGCCCAAGACCTTGGCACATGGAGAACAATAGATGATGTCGAATTTTGCTATATTAGTTAGTGTTGAGTTTCCCTACATTAGTTGGCTTTGAGTTTTTCTACATTAGTAGGTGTTGAAATGTTACACTAGTTAATGTTTTGTGGTATTGGAAACAAAGGTATAGATAAGAGGGGCAAAGAAACCAATCTAGTTAAATTCCATGAAGATGAAGTTTAAGTAGTTTAGCTGGAGTAGATACCCCAGTACTTCTCACATCCGTAGGAACCGTCAGCCTTCCACAAGTCGTTGAAAGCGGTGAAGAGAATAACGGAGTCACCAACGGTGGAGGAAATGGAGGAGACAGCAGCTTCTTGGTTTTCCTTGGATGGAACGGCAACTCCATTGGAGTCACCTTGAGAGGGCCAACCGGATTCAGTAACGAAAACGGACTTCTTACCTCCACAAGCCTTCCAAACTCTTTGGATTTGAAGAAGAACCCAGTCACCAGCTTGGTCAGCAGTAACGTAACCATCAAAGAAAGCGTGAGCGTTGACAGCAGCATAATCACCAACATCACACAAGTCTGGGTTGTTGATGGTGGCAATGAAAGTATCGGTGGTAACAACAGAACCGGAGTAGCCGGCAGATTCCAAAGCGGATCTAGCAGTAGCAACGTACTTCTTAACTTGAGCAACGGTGGCTTCACCAGAGTTGACCAATTCGTTACCGACGGAAACGGTGTGAATGTGGTCCCAACCTCCGTTAGCCTCGACAGCATCAGCCAAGGTAGAAACACCGTCTTCAATGGCAGTCATGTCGTAAATACCAGCAAAGATCTTTTGAGACTCAGCCTTGGCAGACAAAACAGCGTTAGCTTGGTCACAGTCAACACCGTAGATTCTGATGATATCGTAATCAGCCAATTGAGCAATTTCAGAAGCAATGTCAGAAGAAGACTTACATCCACCGGAAGAGGAGTAAGGAGAATAAGTAATACCCTTACCGGAAGCAACAGTGGAGGAGGAAGTACTCTCAGAGGTGGAAGTACTGGAGGTCTTGGTGGAAGAAGAAGAAGAAGAGGAAGTCTTCGAGGTGGAGAGGGTGGTGGATGGCTTGTTTTGAGCAATGTAGGTGGTGTCAGCATTGACGGAAACCGAGGTGGAGGGAGTGGCCAAGGAGACGGACGACCAGGTGGTGGTAACATCTCCAGCACCCAAGGTGACAACAACGACGTTAGTCTTGGTCACAACCTTAACATCTCTCTTTTCAGCTTCGTGCTGGTGGTGTTGATGTTGTAATGGTTGAGCAAGGGCAGCACCGATGACGGAGGCCTGAACGAGAGACTTAAACAACATAATGAATGAACTGTAATAGGTATTGTCTAGGGAAAGAAAATGTAAGGAACGACTTTAGAAATACCGGTTACTGAAGAAGCAAAAAAGAAGAAGATTTTTAAAAAATTGGGCACGATTCAATATTTAAAAAAGGGGTGGGAGCCAATGTTTACGTTGGAGCCTTTTTGAAAAATATCCAATCCTACCGACATTATGAAACTCGGTTAGTTTTGTTTATTTTTTCATCAACAATATCTCAATCGGGAAGAGCCGCGCCTTTGTGCAGGCCGCACAGGGTGACGAGGTTTTTGTGGAGGATTTTTCTGAGGCTCCCGAAGCCCTTGGCACTGGGGACATAAATGATATCATTTAGGAAATCCAAATCGACAATTGCAACCAAGCAGGAGGCGGTAAGAGAAGTAGAATGGAATATAAGAACATATGTGGAAGTGGCATTCAGTCTCAGAATGCTTTGATAGGGGGCCACCTACGGACAGACGAAGACCACCGAAAGCTTATATGATTAGCCGGGGACGGCATTGGCCGAAGCCTTGAGGAGCCTCGTACGGTTACGGATAGAATTGAGCCTACTTAATCCACGAGGCATAAAGTGCGAGCGGGCTTGGTTGAAGGCCGGAATGAAGATGTGAGAGGATGGAAAAATTCGAGTGAAAAATTTCTTTTGGGTCCAGACCTTTGATTTGTGCAGGGGTTACAGAGATTTACCTGTACGTCGGACATGTCGGAGGCATTAATGGTTCCTAATGCAGAGGTGCATTTTCCCAATTGATTAAATGACATTGAGATGGAATCCGATGAGGGTCGACAAGATTGTCGAGAGCTGTGGGCCAAGCTAGCGCCAGGGGGGATGTTGCCAAGAAGGAATGAGATCGGGCCATTGCGTGCGGCCCAGACCCACGGTCGTCTCGCTGATGGCCCGGGGCAACGACACGAAGGTTCTTCAGCGATACGAAGGTCCTTCAACGATACGAGCATCCTCCCACGACACGAACGTCCTTCTCGGGACGCCCCGAAGCTCGTCCTCGGCGGCGGAGGCTGTCTCCCTCGAGCACCCATCTGCCTCCCCTAAGCACTCATCTGTCTCCCCTAAGCACTCTCTCTCCCCTAAGCGCCCATCTTGCCCTCAGCTAAAGCAGCCTCTGCGCACGGCGTCTGCCGGGTGCTAATCCACGAGTCCAAGCGGCTATCTCCTCCTTTGGCGTCGGCCACCCAGACACCGCCATGAGGCCTGCTCGCCGGAGAGGCGCCGCCCCCGGCGGTCTCGGGTCACGTGATGCGCACCGCTCTCACCACTTCCTCGCTGTAAATTATCTATTCCATCATGGAGCTCTCGTTGAACCGGCTACCGGTAGAGCTTTTGGACATCGTCTGTCTGTTTCTCAGCGCCCACGAGTACAGACCGCTTCTCGACGCCCATGAGTTTCTCCAGGCCAATCCCCGGTTGATGATGGCGTTGGCCAAGCGCGTCAACGGCGACAACTTGGCGTACTCCAATCGCAACATCCAAAACTCGTTTGTGGAAATGTACATGTTGACGGCGTCGGTCAATTACCTCGACAAAACGGGCATCCAGTTCCTCGAAGACCATGACCATGTCATCTCCGCCATCAAGTTCCACAAGCGCTACATCCACGACCTCGAGCCCCTTTATCCGTTTACCCTAACCTACTACATTTGGAACATCAAGAACCTCCACGAGCTCATTGGATTAGTCCACCGTATTCGCCTGTGTCTTGGTACCGGCGACACCAAGCTTTTCTTCAACGTCGAGCTCGAGTTTGATCCCGGCAGCTCGCAGGTGATCAACCTCGGCAAGATCCTTGAGGTTTTCCAGGATTGTTTACCGACATCGTTCCAGCAGTTGATGATCAAGGAGTACTCAGGCATTTTCAACTTCGAGGCTTACAAGTTCCCCAACTTGAGAAAGTTGTGGATCGAGGATAGCGACGTCAAGTTACGGTCGTCGTTCCGCCACAACCACAGCCTCAAGTTCCTCCATCTCCATCCCAATTACCATGGCTACAGCGATAACCGTCCCGTAATCATCAACAAGTCGCTTCCTGAGACCTTAGAGACGCTTCATCTCGGAAAATGCATCATCCAGCCCAACAGCTTGAAGTATCCCATCCCGTCGGGCGTCAAGGACATTTCCATTCAAACCGTCAGAGACATGGGGGGCGAGTATGTCAACCGGCTCTTGGACCTGAACCTTAATTCCAACTTGCGCAGCATAACCATTGAGAATGTCCTTTTCCCCGATCCCTCTAGCCCCAACAACACCAAGATCAACGTTCCAACCTCATTTCTCGAGTACATCGGAAAAGCCAGTCTGTCGCTCACACGATTGAGAGTAACCCATCTTACCGGCGACACAGATATCTGGGACTTTGCTGTGCACTTCCCCCACCTCCAGTATCTTGACATCTCGCTCTCGACCTTTGGTCCGTTTGTGGTGCCATCCGATATTAAGGAGCTTCATCTTTCCAACAATCAGCTCACCTCCATCGACTCCATTCTTGAGGTGCTACCTGCTAACCTCCGTGTCCTCAATCTTGGCAACAACCCAATCATGTGGGACAAAATGAGTGCACCGGTGGAGTTTCCCCCTAAGCTCAAAGTTTTGAAACTCAACAACACTGGCTTGGGCCACAACATTCACAAGGTGCGGTTCCCAGACTCGGTCAAGATTCTTTCGCTTGAGGTAAATCAGCTAGAGCTGGTGGATAACATCAAGCTCCCCCGCAATCTTATAAACCTTGGCATTGGCTCCAACCGTATCAAGGAGATCTCCTCCTTCATGGTGTCCCCCAACACGAAGACCATCCACATGACGGAGAACAGGATTTCCGGCTCGCTTGATCTTACCAAGAACGCCAACGGTGAGCCGCTCTCCCTTGATATTCTTTACCTAAACTACAATAAGTTCACCAAGATCGACAACATCAAGCTTCCGCAAACCCTCCGACTCCTCAACTTTGACGACTGTTACATTCCCAAGCTTAGCAATATCACATTCCAAAGAAATATCATGGAGTTGAGTTTTCATGGGTGCAATATCAAGTCCATCACCAACGTGTCATTTGAGTCTGACTCGCAGCTCACTTATTTCAACTTGAGTCAAAACGGCATTTCCGACGCTGATCTTCAGGAGATTCAATTCCCTCCCCATCTCAAGAGTCTTGATGTTAGTAACAACAAGTTGGAGTTTGCCAACCGCGATGCGTTTGTGGATATCTTTAAGCCCATCAAAAGCCTTATCTACCTTGACATCTCCTCTAATAAGTTGAAACGGCTTCGACTTTTTCTTGGAGATGAGCTCCATATTCTAGATGCTTCTGTCAATTCTCTTCGGTCCATCCAGTTGATTTTCTCGCCTCACATCTCATCCAGCCAGCTTCGCACCATTAACCTCTCATCCAACAAGCTCACCGCTCTTACTCCGAGGATGCTTGGCCATAATGTGAGCGGGTGTACTCATGATTGTTTGATAGAACTTGACCTTACCGAAAACAAAATTTCTCAAGATTCCATTCGCCAGCAACTCGCCGACTTTCCACCGTCCCTCAAATCTCTATTGATTGGATACACCGGGATTCAGGATAGGTACGGCTACGAAATAGGATGCAATATCTTGGACGACGAGATATACTTGGGCAAGAAAATAGTTATTCCCTACTCATAGACATAGATAATGAAGATATGACCACAGAGTAGCGCACGCCAGAGACGAATAGCTAATACACCAGTTCTGGACGCGGTCATCAATCTCGAGAGACACGCCTTGGCCTGCAATTGACCAGTAGCCCTCTAGGCAGAGGTGGGCCAAGCTTGAAAGTTTCTTTGACAGAACTAACAGAATCGTCAAATGGACAGAATTGGCCGAATCAACATACTGACCAATTCGACAAAATCTCCAGCTCAGAGGCCCAATTCTCGACAGAATCGACAGCAGTAGAACCAACAGAACCAACAGAACCAAGTTTTTCAATTGTATAGCCCTTCATCGTGACTCGGTAGCATCTTTGCCGGACCTTCGTCAGAGGTCTCCCTCCGACAAATCCTCACCTACACGCTACAATGTCGACCAATCAATAGTCCTAGTGGCACACTATCTATACCAGCAGGGTGGAGTTGATCTTTAATCTGCCCACGCGAAAGTGTTCTCCTAAACCAATTTAAACTGAAAATAAACGAATACAATCAGGGCAAACGAGAAGGCATCGCATTGGCGTATAAAGAAAGAAGTACTTGGAGAAGATGTTTTTTTTTCTCCCCAGCAGCCGGCCCATCGCCCAAGCTCCTGCCTGCAGGACCCATACTAGGCCCACAATTTTTACGCAGTCGCCCAATTCGACCCCCTCCCTGCACACAGCTCGGATTTTTTATTAGGACCAACGCTCAACAGTCAAGTTGTTGGGGTGACTGCGAAACCAACATCTGGCGCGACCTAAGGGCCGGTATAAAAAAAACCACGCCTCCAACAGAGACTATTTTTTTAATTGATCAAAGGTAATCGTCATGAGACCTGAAATTGAACAAGAGCTTTCTCATACTCTTCTTACGGAGTTATTGGCATATCAATTTGCTTCGCCAGTCCGGTGGATCGAGACCCAGGATGTGTTTTTGAAGCAACATAACACCGAGCGGGTGGTGGAAATCGGACCTTCTCCCACCTTGGCCGGTATGGCCTCCAGAACTATCAAGGCCAAGTACGAATCTTACGATGCTGCTTTGTCATTGCAGCGTGAAGTGTTGTGCTACTCCAAGGACGCCAAGGAAATCTACTACACCCCTGATCCAGCTGAGGCGAAGGCTCCTGAACCCCAGCAAGAGGCTGCACCTGCTGCTGCTGCTCCCGTTGCTGCTGCTGCTCCCGTTGCCGTTGCCGTTGCAGCTCCAGCTGCCCCCGCTGCCGCCGCCACTGAAATCCCTGACGAGGTGGTTCCCGCTAAGCTCCTTATCCACGTCCTCGTGGCTCAAAAGCTTAAGAAGTCGCTTGACGCCGTGCCAATGTCCAAGGCCATCAAAGACCTTGTCAACGGTAAGTCCACTGTGCAGAATGAGATCCTTGGTGATCTTGGTAAGGAGTTCGGCTCCACCCCCGAGAAGCCTGAAGATACTCCTTTAGAAGAGTTGGCTGAGCAGTTTCAAGACACCTTTAACGGCCAATTGGGTAAGACATCCACTTCTTTGATTGGTAGATTGATGTCCTCCAAGATGCCGGGTGGATTTTCCATCACCAACGCCAGAAAGTATCTTTCTTCTCGTTTCGGCTTAGGTGCCGGTAGACAAGATGCTGTCCTCCTTGTTGCATTGACCAATGAGCCGGCCGCTAGATTGGGCTCCGAGGCCGACGCCAAGGAGTTCCTTGATTCCATGGCCAACAAGTACGCTGCGTCTGCTGGAATTTCCCTTACCTCTGCCGCCTCTGCCGGCGGCGCCGGTGCTGGCAGTGCCGGTGGTGCTGTTATTGACAGTGCCGCTTTGGATGCCTTGACCTCTGAAAACAAGAAGTTGGCTCGCCAACAATTGGAAGTTCTTGCCAGATACTTACAAGTTGACCTCAACAAGGGTGCCAAGTCCTTTATCAAGGAGAAGGAAGCTACCGCTGTTCTTCAAAAGCAACTCGATCTTTGGGAAGAAGAGCATGGTGAATTCTACGCCAAGGGTATCCAGCCAACCTTTTCTCCTCTTAAATCCAGAACCTATGACTCCTATTGGAACTGGGTTAGACAAGATGGTTTATCCATGTACTTTGACATCATTTTTGGAAAGCTTACTTCAGTTGATAGAGAAACTATCCAACAATGTATTCAAATCATGAACAGAGCCAACCCCACCTTAATCAAATTCATGCAATATCATATCGACCATACCCCTGAAGATAAGGGTGAAACCTACCAACTTGCCAAGAAGCTCGGCCAGCAATTGATCGATAACTGTAAGCAAGTTCTTGATGTTGACCCTGTTTACAAGGACGTCTCCATGATCACCGGTCCAAAGACTACCGTTGATTCTAAGGGTAACCTTAACTACACTGAAGCCAACAAGGAGGCCGTCAGAAAGTTTGAGCAATACGTTTACGAAATGGCTCAAGGTGGTAAGATGACCAAACAACAACCTCAGCCTACCATCCAGGAGGACTTATCCAGAGTTTACAAGGCCCTTACCAAACAAGCCTCTTTGTCTAAGAACACCAAGTTGGAAGTTCAGAAGTTGTACGACCAGCTTATTAATTATATTGATTCCAACAAGGAAATTGAAACTTCCACCACCGCTAAAGCTGTCTTGCAAAAAGCTTCTTCTAGTGGTACTACCACCCCAGTTGAGGACGAAGAAACTTCTACTGCTTCTGAGGATGATGAGATTGCTTCTTTGCCTGATAAGACTTCGATTCAACAACCAGTTTCTTCCACCATTCCTCCTGAAACCATTCCTTTCTTGCACTTGAAGAAGAAGAATGGTGACGCCTGGGACTACAACCACCAATACTCTGCGCTTTACCTCGATGGTTTAGAAAGTGCTGCTATCAACGGTTTGACCTTTAAGGGCAAGTACGTCTTGGTCACCGGTGCTGGTGCCGGATCTATTGGTGCTGAAGTTTTGCAAGGTTTGATTAGTGGTGGTGCTAAGGTTATTGTCACCACTTCTAGGTTCTCCAAGAAGGTGACTGAATACTACCAAACCATGTACTCCAGATACGGTGCTTCCGGATCTACTTTGATTGTTGTTCCTTTCAACCAAGGTTCCAAGCAAGATGTCGAAGCCTTGATTGACTACATCTACAAAGATCCTAAACAAGGTGGTCTTGGTTGGGACTTGGATGCCGTTATTCCATTTGCTGCTATTCCTGAGAATGGTAACGGTATTGACAACATTGATTCTAGATCCGAGTTGGCTCACAGAATCATGTTGACCAACCTTTTGAGATTATTGGGTTGCATCAAGTCCAAGAAGGTTTCTGAAACCAGGCCCGCTCAAGTTATTCTTCCCCTTTCTCCAAACCATGGAACTTTCGGTTTCGATGGTTTGTACTCTGAGTCCAAGATCTCTTTGGAAACCTTATTCAACAGATGGTATTCTGAGGATTGGGCCAACAAGTTGACCGTTTGCGGTGCTGTGATTGGTTGGACCAGAGGTACTGGTTTAATGAGTGCCAACAACATCATCGCCGAAGGTATTGAGAAGATTGGTGTCAGAACTTTCTCTCAAAAGGAGATGGCTTTCAACATTTTGGGTCTTTTGACTCCTCAAATCATCCAACTTTGCCAAAGAGAACCCGTTTTGGCTGACTTGAACGGTGGTTTGCAGTTCGTTGAAAACTTGAAGGAGTTCACCACTAAATTGAGAACTGACCTTATGGACAATGCTGATATCAGAAGAGCTGTCTCTATCGAATCTGCCATCGAACAAAAGGTGGTTAATGGTGACAATGTCGATGCTCATTTCAACAAGGTTAAGGTGCAACCCAGAGCCAACATGAAATTCGATTTCCCCGACCTCAAGTCTTACGAGGAAGTCAAATCAGTGGCTCCAGAATTGGAAGGTATGCTTGACTTAGAAAGCACCATTGTTGTTACCGGTTTTGCTGAAGTCGGTCCATGGGGTAACGCCAGAACCAGATGGGAGATGGAGGCTCATGGTGCATTCTCTCTAGAAGGATGTATTGAGATGGCCTGGATTATGGGCTTAATCAAGTATCACAATGGTAACTTGAAGGGTAAGCCATACACCGGCTGGATTGACGCCAAGTCTCAACAACCAGTTGATGACAAGGACATCAAGTCCAAGTACGAGGAAGAAATCTTACTGCACTCTGGTATTCGTCTTATTGAACCAGAACTCTTTGACGGTTACGACCCTAAGAAGAAGACCCTCATTCAAGAAGTTGTTATTCAACATGATCTTGAAGCTTTCGAGACTTCCAAGGAGACCGCTGAGCAATACAAGCACGAGCACGGCGACAAGTGTGAGATCTTCGAAATCGAAGAGTCTGGTGAGTACACCGTCAAAATCCTTAAGGGTGCTACTTTGTACGTTCCCAAGGCCTTGAGATTTGACAGATTAGTTGCGGGCCAAATTCCAACCGGTTGGGATGCCAAGACTTACGGTATTTCTGAAGATACTATTAACCAAGTCGATCCTATTACTTTATACGTGTTAGTTTCCACTGTTGAAGCTTTATTGTCTGCCGGTGTCACTGACCCTTACGAGTTCTACAAATATGTGCATGTTTCTGAAGTTGGTAACTGTTCCGGTTCCGGTATGGGTGGTGTTACTGCTCTCAGAGGTATGTTCAAGGACAGATATTCTGATAAGCCAGTTCAAAACGATATCTTGCAAGAATCTTTCATCAACACCATGTCTGCTTGGGTTAACATGTTGTTGTTGTCCTCTTCTGGTCCAATTAAGACTCCCGTCGCTGCTTGCGCTACCGCCGTCGAGTCTGTTGACACTGGTATTGAAACTATCCAATCTGGTAAGGCCAAGATTGTAATCGTTGGTGGTTACGATGACTTCCAAGAAGAAGGCTCTTACGAATTCGCCAACATGAACGCTACTTCTAACGCTGTCAAGGAATTCGAACACGGTAGAACTCCTGAGGAAATGTCCAGACCCACCACTACCACCAGAAATGGATTCATGGAGGCTCAAGGTTCCGGAATTCAAATTATCATGTCTGCTGACTTGGCTCTCAAGATGGGTGTCCCAATTTACGCTGTTCTTGCCATGTCGGCTACCGCTTCCGATAAGATTGGTAGATCTGTTCCAGCTCCAGGAAAGGGTATTTTGACCACTGCCCGTGAGCACCACGGTAACTTGAAGTACCCAACTCCTATGTTGGACATCAAGTACAGAGCTCGTCAATTGAAGCAAAGATTGTCTCAGATCAAGTCTTGGGAAGAAAACGAAATTGACTACTTGAAGGACGAAGCCGAACTTGCCAGAGAAGAATATGGTGAAGACTTCTCTGTTTCCGACTTCCTCGGTGAGAGAACTGAAGAAATCCACCGTGAAGCTAGACGCCAAATCTCTGACGCCAAGAAGCAATGGGGTAACAACTTCTACAAGTCCGACCCAAGAATCGCTCCATTAAGAGGAGCCTTGGCTGCTTTCGACTTGACCATTGATGACATCGGTGTTGCTTCTTTCCATGGTACTTCCACTGTTGCCAACGATAAGAACGAATCTGCCACCATCAACTCTATGTTGAAGCATCTTGGAAGAACTGAAGGTAACCCAATTTTTGGTGTGTTCCAAAAGTACTTGACTGGTCACCCCAAGGGTGCTGCTGGTGCTTGGATGTTGAACGGAGCTATTCAAATCCTTCAAACCGGTATTGTTCCTGGTAATAGAAACGCCGATAACGTGGATAAGTTGCTTGAGGATTTCGAATACGTTCTTTACCCATCCAGATCCATCCAAACCGACGGTATCAAGGCTGTTTCCGTTACCTCGTTTGGTTTCGGTCAAAAAGGTGCTCAAGCTATTGTTGTTCATCCAGACTACTTGTTTGCTGTCTTGGATAAGTCCACTTATGAAGACTATGCTGTCAGAGTGTCTTCTCGTAACAAGAAGGCTTACCGTTACATGCACAATGCAATTACTCGTAACACTATGTTTGTGGCCAAGGACAAGGCTCCTTATGTTGACGAGCTTGAACAGCCTGTTTACTTGGACCCATTGGCTCGTGTTGAAGAAGGCAAGGATCTTAAGTTTTCTTCCAAGGGTATTCAAGGAGACTCTTACGTTAGTAAGGTTGCTGAGTCCACTGCCAAGGCATTGGCCGGTTTGAACAAGTCGTCCAAGGGTGTTGGTGTTGATGTTGAGCTCCTCTCTTCTATAAACATTGAGAACTCCACCTTCATCGAGAGAAACTTCACTGACGAGGAGGTCAAGTATGCTTCTAAGTCTGCCTTCCCTCAAGCTACTTATACCGGCACTTGGTCGGCCAAGGAAGCTGTGTTCAAGGCTCTTGGTGTCAAGTCTCAGGGTGCGGGTGCTGCATTGAAGGACATTGAGATTGCCCGTGATGCCAACGGTGCTCCAAAGGTTATCTTGAGTGGTTCCGCAGAGGCTGCTGCTGCTGCTGCCGGTGTCAAGAACGTCAGTGTGTCCATCTCCCATGATGACTTCCAGGCCACCGCTGTCGCTCTCTCTGAGTTTTAAGTAAAATTCTACTAGATTACACGCCTTTATCAAGATATGTAGCCACCGCCGCCATCGACCACACTTAATTGCGGTTGGCACAGTAACATCTATGAAGCGTATGGGTGCGAGCCAAGAGATTTCACGGCGGCCGGCGCAGGAACAGGCTTATCACGGAAACGGTGCGCGCACTACTAACCAGCACACCGAGAATCGATCTGGGATATTCCTTCATCACCATTGGCATTTATCATGACAGAACAGACCCCAGAGCCGGTTAGCGAAAAATCCAATGATGAAGTGCCGTCGAGTCCTGCGATAGATCATGAAGATACTGATGACGTGCCGGCGGAGGCTTCTTCTCCTACGCCCACTGATGTAGCGGTGGACTCAACAGATCGACCATCGCAAGAACAACAACCACAAGCGGAACAATCCTCTGTTAAATCTCTTCAAGAGGAAGACAACTCTCAATTGACCCCAGCTGCCAAATCTAAAGATGAATCAGAGGCCAACGGAGACACTAATTCGAAAGCCAACGAAGGTGAACAACAACATGGTGAGAATGGTGATTCCACCAAAATAAACCATACCAATGGGGAGGTGTCGTCGCCAAATAATACTACCCCAAAGAAAAATGACCCTGCTCATGAACTTGTGGTGGATCCTCTTGAAAAGAGAACCCCTAACGGCACTTCCCATACTCGCCAGGCCTCTACGTTCTCAATTTCCTCGGGGGCAACTGTTGATAATTCTAAAATTTTCAAGAAAACATTCGACGAGATATTGACCAGCAAAGAGGCCAAGAAGAACGAAGATTTGAAAAAGACCGTGCAAAGGGCCGTGGATGCATTGAGTGGAGACAGGGATCCTCATGTGTTATTTGAAGCACTAAAAATGACCTGCGAAACAGGAAGCGTCGAGCTCAAGTCCAAGGCAGTCGATCTTTTTGCTAAATTGTTTGACTACGCTTCTTTCGAAAATGACAAAGATAAAGTCAAGCTTACCGAGGCATCCGTCGACGTGGTGGCTGCTTGCTTTGAGGGCGAAGGCACCGACCCGGAAGTCGAATTACAAGTTGTTCGTGCATTGATGCATAGTATTTTGTTGATGCCATGCCATGGCGCTTCTCTTCTTCAAGCTGTCAGACAAATTTACAATGTATTCATCTTCTCGTTGGTTCCTCGAAACCAGGCCGTTGCCCAGGGTATCCTCACCCAGGTAATTGGGGCCATTTTCCAAAGAATCTCCGACTCCCTCTCCACCAAAAGCAAATCGGGTTCCATAGTTAATATCAAGTCAAGAGATGAGGTCGGTTTGCCCGAACAACGTGGACCCAGTGGTGTGAAGCTCACGCTTCAAAATTTCGAAAACATCACCAACGATGGTGGGGATTCTGACAGGGTGGCTGAGGCCAGCAAAGCTACCGAAAATGACGAAGACTTGGCTGTCAAAGACGCATTTCTTGTTTTTCGGTCCATGTGTAAGCTTTCAATCAAACCACTCGAGACTGATACGATTGATATGAGATCCCACTTTGTGCGCTCAAAGCTATTGTCATTACACATTATACACACCATCCTACGTGAAAACATCGATCTTTTCCTTAACCCAGAGGTGTTGTTATTATCCCCAAACTCCAAGCCAGCTAGATTGATCAATGCAGTTAGAGATTATCTAAGCGTGGCCATTGCCAGAAATGCGGCCTCCCCGGTGGCTCCAATTTTTGAGCTCACTCTCGAGATCTTCTGGCTTATCATTTCCAATCTCCGGTCCGAGTTCAAGAATGAAATACCTGTGTTCTGGGATGAAATTTATTTCCCCGTGGCCGAGATGAAGACCTCCACTCCTCATCAGAAGAGATATCTTCTTTCCATCGTCGAAAGATTATGTAACGACTCTCGTTGTATTATTGAGTTCTACTTGAACTATGACTGTGACGGCAACATGACTAATGTTTGTGAAAAGATTATTGACTACCTTACCAAATTGTCCCTTGCTAGGGTCGAGGTCACTGCCAATCAGAAGGCCGCCTTCATGGAGAACAAAAGAAAGGGAATTTCCGTGTACGATATCTCCAGAATTGCCAGTCTCACCACCAGCACCATGTCTTCCAAACCTCCTGAACCAGATGTGTACAATTATTTCCCCTTGGAGTATGCCCTCAAGATGACATCTATTAATTGCCTGGTGGCATTTCTCCGGTCATTATACTCATGGGCGCAAAAGGGGATCAACACTCGGATAAAGACCACCGGTCTCCTTTCTCCAGCAAGAGATCGCTCAGGAACGGTAGACTCAAGCTCTTCAACTGCATTCAACTCCCGTAATACATCGTTTGTGGATATTCCAGACACCGACGACCCCGAACAGTTCGAAAGTTTGAAACAACGCAAAAAGCAATTCGTGGAGGGTATTCGTCAGTTTCTTCAAAAACCAAAGAAAGGTATCGCATACTTCTTGGAACACAAATTCCTCGAATCCAACTCGCCCAAAGACATTGCTAAGTTTCTCCTTGAAACTGATGGTCTTGATAAAGCCCAGATTGGTGAGTATTTAGGTGAAGGAGACGAGACAAACATTGCTATTATGCATGCTTTTGTTGACCAAATGGATTTTGCTCGCCTTGATTTCGTTGATGCCATGAGAATGTTCCTTCAGCTGTTCAGACTACCAGGAGAAGCTCAAAAGATTGATCGATTTATGTTGAAGTTTGCTGAAAGATACGTGTTGGGAAACCCTGGTGTCTTTAGCAATGCAGATACTGCTTACGTTTTGGCTTACTCTGTTATTTTGTTGAATACTGATCTTCATTCACCTCAGATCAAAAACAGAATGACCATCGATAGTTTCATCATGAACAATGCCGGAATTGATGATGGAAAGGATCTCGACCGCGAGTTATTGACCCATATCTATAACAAGATCCAGAGCGACGAAATTAAGCTTCAATCTGAGCAACATGCTGCGTTGTTGGCTGGTGATTTGACAGTGGCGCCATCACCGTCCACTGGAGGTGGATTCTTTGGAGGTCGCGACCCTTCGCGGGAAGCATACTTCCATGCATCAAGAGAGATGTCTACCAAGACAGAGAAGCTTGTTAGAAACCTTGGCCGTCGTGTGCGTGCCGACGAAACAAGCAGCGTTTTCCATGCAGCATCCCATGTTCATCATGTTAAATCCATCTTTGACACTTTGTGGATGTCCATTTTAGCAGGACTCACTCCACCTTTCAAAGAGTATGACGAGGAGGATGTCTCAAAGGTATGTTTAGAAGGTATCAAACTTTCAATCAAAATTGCATGCATGTTTGACCTAGAGTACGCCCGTACGTCATTCATTGGTGCCCTTGTGCAATTTGAGAATCTCAACAACTACGAAGAAATGAAACCTAAAAACGTGGACGCCATTCACATCATGCTTGAGCTTGCAGTCAGTGAAGGAAATCTGCTTAAGGAATCATGGTATCAGATCCTTACCTCCATATCTCAACTCGAGCGTCTTCAATTAATTGCTCAAGGTGTGGATCAAGACTCCATTCCAGATGTTTCGGCCGCCAAGTTGGTCAATCGGGCGTCGATAGATAGCACACAATCTCCTAGAAGTACCAGTAACTTCTTCTCATTCAGCTCGGTATCTGCTGCTTCCACTGCTTCCAATAAGTTTCACAACCAACACTTGCCTCTAGAGACAGCCCGTCTTCTTGGTCAGACGGCATTGGAAGTTTCCATCGACAAGGTGTTTACCAACAGTGCTAAACTATCGGTGGACAACATGGTAAAATTTGTGCGGGCGTTGAGCCAGGTATCCAACGAAGAAATCGAATCTTCCGGACAGTCTACCAATCCTCGAATGTTTTCCTTGCAGAAAATTGTGGACATCTGTTACTACAATATGGATAGAATCCGTCTTGAATGGTCGCAGCTCTGGGCCATCATGGGAGAAGCTTTTAATGTTGTTGGATGCCATTCTAACCCTACCATTGTTATTTTTGCCTTGGATAGTCTTCGTCAATTGTCAATGAGGTTCTTGGATATTGACGAATTGTCTAATTTCAAGTTCCAAAAAGAGTTCTTGAAGCCTTTTGAACACATTATTTCGCATAACGAATCTCCTGAAATCAAGGACATGGTATTGGAGTGCATCAATAACATGGTTCTAGCCCGTGCCCGTCACATCAAGAGTGGTTGGAAGACCATTTTTGGAGTTTTAACGGTTGGCGCCAACGAAAAGAGAGAGTCATTAGTGGCCAAAACCTATAAGTTAGCCGACTGGATCAACCGCGAATACGCAGCTGAGGTAACCGAGCAAGGATCATTTGCTGACCTTGTCATTTGCTTCACGCAGATAGCTAAGAATGAGCGTTTCCAGAAGTTGAGCTTGTTATCGCTCGACGTCTTATCCAAGCTCATCAAGCAAATTGCCAGCTATACGTTCCAAGAGGACATTAAGGATAATGATACCCTCGTCAGACTATGGTTCCCCGTGTTGTTTGGATTTCACGATATCATCATGTCAGGGGAAGAGCTCGAAGTCAGATCACGGGCCCTCACCCACCTTTTCGATAGCATCATGGAGTATGGTAAGTACTTTGAACCCGTATTCTGGGACATGGTGTGCAAGCAACTCCTTTTCCCCATTTTTGGGGTCTTAAGTAACCACTGGGAATTGGATGCCAAAGGTGATTATGACAAACTTTCGGTGTGGCTCTCAACTACTTTGATCCAGGCTTTAAGAAACATGATTTCGTTGTTCACTCATTTCTTCGAGAGCTTGAGTCGGATGCTTGATGGATACTTGGAGTTGGTCATTTCGTGCATTTGTCAAGAAAATGATACGATTGCCCGGATCGGAAGATCATGCCTTTACACCTTGTTGATTGATAACTGCTCGAAATTTTCGGACGAGCAATGGACAAAGGTGGTTGGTGCGTTCAGGGAGTTGTTTGATTTGACGATTGCCAAAGAGTTGTTTAGTTGTGATCCCCTTAAGCAGAACAACTACATCGAAGACGACGAGGATAACGATGTGGGGTCTACTATTGATTTGAATGATCCATCATCACCGAAATTGAACCGCCGGTCTAGCGTTGTCGACAATCCAGAAGCGCGTCTTCAAAAATCTAAAGAAAAGTCGCTGATAGTGGTGAAGTGTGTGCTTCAATTGTTGATGATTGAGACATTGAGCGAGTTGTTTGAAAACGAAGGATTCTACGAGGCCATTCCATACGTTCACTTGGTTGAGTTGGCCAATCTCCTAAAGGGAAGTTACGAGTTTGCCAAGTCATTTAACGACGATTATGATCTCAGAGTACGTCTTTGGAATGCTGGAGTGATTGAGAGGTTGCCTAATCTTTTGAAACAAGAGTCTAGTTCGCTGGCAGTATACTTGAACATCATGTTCAGAATGTACTGTGACGATGACAAGACAAATAATGACCTCAAGAAGGATCTTATGCAAAACATTGTACCGCTTTGCAACGTGATTATTGAGAGATATGTTGAATTCGACGAAACCAACCAACAAAGAAACATATCGACATGGAGACCAGTGATAGTGGAGATTTACCAGGGGTATGTGGAATTGGACGATGAAGATTTCGTGGAATACGCCCCCAAGCTCTACTCGTTGACGTTGAAACTATTCCAAAAGAGTATGAGCAGCGAGTTGAGAGTGGCGGTGAGAACGTTCTTCACGCGAGTTGGCGATGCATTTGTGAACAAGAAGTGAGGGAGTGGACATATGGATAAAACACGTTTTTACCAATGACAGTAGGGGCGGCTGCAAAAGGTTGACGTTAGCACCCGCGCGTAAATTTGTGGCCAGCCACCATCACCACTAGGCACGGGTACGACTGTACGCCAAGATAGTGGGTCAGACCCACCAAACTCAAAGCGTGCAGCTAAGAATATAACACGGAACATGGAATGGTTCTGGCGATTGCCGTGGAGGTTCCTGCCCGAGTAAACGGGCCCAGCCATCTTGCGGGCCCGTATCAGCCCACCGCAGCCAAAGATGTTAGCAGGCGTCCACAGAAGCCCGTACGAGAGGAGCCACCCAACTGGTAGCGGGAATATGACCAGCACAGCGGCATTTGCAGTGCCCCACTGGTGTCCCCACCCTGCAGCCAGGAGTGGTGGAGTAAGCCCGGCGGCCGGCGTGGCACGTGACGAGTAACTATCAGAACGTCGACCCCTCCCACAAACCGCAATTGCGCAAGGGTCCAACGGGGACAGCCACAGGCATACACGATTTTACAGTACTAATCGCATATAAGACAAGTTCCAGGCATGTGAGTAGACAATGTAGACGGAGAATTCGTCAATTGGCACCTCAATTGGAGAACGGCTGGATTCAATGACTAAAATTTTTTTTCGGTGAGATTGTCCGTTCTGGCTGGAGAAAAATTTTCCAACAAAACTGGAGCACTTTTTTTTCTTCTCTTTTTCTCTTTCTTTCACCAATTGAATATGTCTTTTGAAAACAAGGTATGAATTACGAAGAACGGATTGAAGTTTAGAACGGAATTGGTACTAACTAAATCAGAATCTCTACCACTTGTTGGGTAACGACGTTGAAGACGACGAAACCCCACAACTTCCTATCAAAGAGGTTGTGAAGAATACCACTTCTTCCAAAAAGAAGGACGAAGCTCCCAGCAAGGCTGACCCTGCTAAGGCCAAGAAGAAGAGCAAGCCAACTGGAAATGAGGGCGCATTGAAGTCCAAGATCAACAACAAGGAAACTGCCGGACCAACTAGTACTCCTACCAAGCACTACAAGAAGCCACTTGACCGTCATTCCAGATCCGGTAAGACCGACTCTGGAAAGAAGATCAGACAAGGATGGGGTGACAGCTCCAGAGAAGCCGATGACGAAGCCGCTGGATTGGCTGATGCTGTTGAAGAGCTCGAAGCCGAGACTCAAGAGCCAAGTGAACCAAAGAGATCTTTCCAAGATTACTTTGCCGATTTGAAGTTGCAACAGACGCAATTGGACGGTGTCAAACAATTGAGAAAGGTCGCCGAAGGTGAAACCGAATGGGCCTCTGCCAAGGTCGAAAAGCAAAGACAGGACTTTGTCGCTCCTAGTATTTCCAAGAAGTCCAAGGCCAAGCCAGTCAAAGAAAAGAAGTTCCTTGATATCGAAGCTTCATTTGAGGATGTGACTCCTGCTAGCTCCGCCACTAGAGGTGGAAAGAACGGCAGAAAACCAGGTTTCAACGCCAGAAAGCCAAAGACCACTACTAAGCCTGCTGTTAACGACAAGAACTTTCCTTCTTTGTAAATGACGAGGAAACACCAAGGAGAATCCCTTGAACGTCATGTTTGGACTTATTGAATAAACGTCCTTAATAGGAGATGGTGTAGACGCCAGATGGCACACGATAACTATGGGGCACGACGCCACAGTATTTATCGGTAGTAGTGTGGTTAAATCCGGTACCTGGCCAAGCGAAGCGCTAGATAGTGGCGTCTGGCACATCAGACTAATGACGTGTGGACGCCGGAGCGGTAGCCATTTGGTGTCGATGCAAACGGCAGGACGTGGCGAGCGATAAGCGGCTGACGTATGGCGATAAGACTCGCATATCAGTCTCATCCCCAGCGCCAACTACACCAGACGTCTGCCAGATCTGCTGATTATTGTCAGTTGCACACCAACCCACCGTAAGGCTCCCCACTGCAGCCTGTGATGCTTCCCGGTGTCAATGCCCGCGGGTATCGCCGTTCGCATGTTCCCCACATAGCCAATGGCAATGGCAGTGGCCAATACCCACCAATGGCAGAAGCCAATACCCACCAGGGTCAATTCCCACCAATAACCATCAATACCCATCAATACCCATCAATGGCAGTGTCCAATGGCGACGGCCAGAGCCCAACGGCCACAACGGCCCCCGAGGTGCCGTGGTGACCTGTCCTGCCTTTCGTCACCACTTGCCAGGCCTGTAGGTGGGTAGTGACTCAATGCTTGACTCATGTGGAAATGTAGCCACCCTTTTGCCACCCTTTTGTAGCATCCCTACATCTACGAGGACCCACTTGGCACCGGTGCCACTAGTATGGTCTTTTTCCGGCAAACGCAGTGGGCCTATCCTCGTGCAATTGTTCTTTGTCCTCATGCTTCCGATTTCGTCCCCCTGCTGCGGCCTTTCACCCACCAGTGGTGCAACCAAATGCCATCATGAAAGCAACTGGCCCCTCTCCCCCTCCCTCTCTCCTAATCCATCATCACCGTTTGGCACCATCCACTATGCCCTAACGCCACCACTGCCACCACCGCTCATCGTGTGGTTCGGGGTAGCCCACCACTGGGTGCAAACCTCCCGATGGTATACTATCGTCGGCTATCGCCGGCTGTTTGAGGTGGATGTCTAATTCTGGCTTTCATACAATTGACGTCGCCCTCGCAACCTCCCCCCCTCGGTTCCACGCATTATGACTCCGTGAGTGACCCAGGCCTAGGGGTGATGGGTGATTAATTTTATTTAATTAGGAAGCGGACCGGAGTCTGGTTAGGTGCTATGCATTATTGTTCGCCGGTATTAAAGTATATATTCTGTGAATCCCTTTACTTTTGTATCTCCCAGTCTACAGCATAGTGAATTTTGGCGATAGCGGCTTGTTTTTCACTTAGCCATTTTTTTCAGCCAATTATTCTAACCTCCCGATTTCCCTCCCCACTTGCCGTCACGAACCTCCGTTTGTGATCACACACGTCTCTGGTCATTTTTTTGTCATTTTAGGTGACCCCGTGACTCGTGACCTAGTTGCGGTTTATTCTCGAATTGTGTGCAGTTTTGCTCGTTTTGGTACAATCGCCAAAATTACAAAAATAAAAATTTATTTGTTTAGGCCGCGAGCCTTTGGTTTTTCACCTTTATAAGCCTTTCCCGTTTCTGTTTTAGTTTTATGTTCAATCCTCAACATTCCAATTTTTCACCACCCCCCATCCATCATTCATTGAACTTGAGTCTGCCCCAAAGAACCCCCGTGTTGCCACGTCTCGATTCTTATCGTCTACTGTTCCCCCCTAGCACGTACTCCGTTAGTCCCGTAACCCGAATTTTTCCCTCTTCACAAGCAAAAATCACAACACCAACAACAAACATGACATCCGCCAGCGAAATTGCCAAACCCCAGTCTGAAGACGCCAGGTCGGAAAAGAAGTTGTTGTCGACGCTGTCGCCTGAAGCTATTAAGGTTGCCTCCCAGATTACCCCCACCAGATTAGCCAATCTTTTGATGAGAAAGGGTCCCTTGCCTATTCGCCACATTACTGGACAGTTGGCGATTGAGGTTCCCGGGTTTGACCACTTATCGTTGTCAAAGCAAAGACGCTTAATCATGGCGGCCATGGAGCAAACCGATTTGGAGAATAACGTTGTTTTTGAAAAAATCGGCTGGGGTCAGTGGGCCGTCCGCAAAATCGATTCTGACTATATTGTCACCGAAGGCTCCGAAGTAGTGGAGTCGGGCGACCAGATTGACACCAAGATAAATGTCCATGACCTAAGAAACCAGGTGGGTCTTAAGCTTGGTTGGACCAAGAAGCAGGGCCATCCCTCTCAACTGCCTTCAGCTATGCCTCCGCCCGTCACTCCCTTGGTCAAGGCCAAGAAATTTTCGAAACATCGCCGGGAAAGTATATCCAACAACAAACAGAACCCTCATAATGTCAAGCTACCCAACGAACGCATGATCGCTGGTGACGCCTTAGACTCCGACTCCGAAGACGATTACGCGTTGGAAGCCAGCAGTGACGACGACTCTGAGTCCAATGATGACGACGACGACGAGAATCTCTTTGAGTTCGATGACGACGACTCCACCATTTCCAAGATCAAGCGAACCGTCAAACTGCCCCCGATTCAATTTGCCAACCGCGTTCCTATCAAGGTCAGCCCTCCCCCAGCTCAAGGTCCTAACAATCGCCGCCGACTGTCGTCGTCGGTAATGTCCAGCTCTGTCAACAAAAATACTCATTACAACAGACACCAGTTCTTTAGTCGACTGCGTCTCAATTCTATTGAAAATTTGGACAATTATATCGTGTCTTCGGCAAAGAACAGTAATGTTTCCGTCAACCTGCCGCCTCTTACTTCTGGATCTCCTCAATCTTGGAACTCAAACTATATCCACCATGCCCACAACATGTCTCCTGACAGTATTGTGGCTGCAATGTCTGTTGGAGCTACTGGACCCGCTGGCCGGAGAAAGAGCTCCTTTAATGAATCTCACATTCGTTCCACGCTTCTGCTGTCGCTTCCCAAACGCCCAGAGCCATCTCATAACCCCACCATGAACCATTCCATCGTCAACCAACACGAAAGTGATACCGACGAAGAAGACTGGGCTCTGATAGGTGCTGAAAGTTTACTTAAACATGGTTCCGACCAACGAAGCCAAAGTCCCAATGATGCCGATGAACGCGCCGCTGCTTTTGCTTTGGTCGATTTAATGTCAGTTTAATTCAATTTGTTTGTACCTGGTGTACCGAACGTGTCACGATTATAGTTATATAGAGTAATGTCAATTCAGTCAATAGTCCCTTTCTTGCAGCTTTGTGTTCCGCCCTTTTCCACCATCGCCGTTCTGCTACTACGCCGTGCCAGTTTCCTATTCTGCCAGTCCCGCAGTCCGGCGGGACCCAATGCAGCCGAGGCGGTTAGTCCCCAGGCGAGCCAGGCCTCTATTTTGATGATGGTGCAATTTTTCCCGTTTGGGCCAAATTACCTCACGCGTGAGCACCTTAAAAAAATCCATCTTAATCTCTTCTTCACCCATTCCTGTTCCTTCACCATGTCTACCACCACGTCGGTTTTACCAACCATCCAACTCAATGTCAACTATGGGGAGCTCAAGAATCTTATCAAGGACTTTTTCACCCACTTCAAGAGCAGTGACGATGTAATGGTTGATGAATCCTCCACTGGTATCAAGTACCTCGATCTTCTACAAAAAGTGGCCAACCGGGATTCGACCACTCTTTACATCGAGCTTGATGATTTGAAGGCATACCAAGAGAACCAATTTTACTCCATCAGTCAAAACCAATCACAAACTCTCAGTATGGATTCGTTGGTGAGCAAAATTACCAAGAATGCCTACCGTTATCTCGAGTTGTTTAGCTCGGTCATAGACGAATTGATGCCTGAACCCACCAAAGATATCTCCTATAAGGACGACGTGTTGGATGTGATTTTACATCAGAGAAAATTGAGAAACTTGCGTTTACAGCAAGAAAATAACGATGAGTTCAACTCGTTAAGAGAGGGCCTCAGCGGAGACCAGGACACCAACAACGGAGAAGTCACCGCCGAAAACATCTTTCCCGCCAAGTTGATCAGAAGATACCATTTATACTTCAAGCCTGTCACGTCTTCCAAGAAAGCCTTGGCAGTCCGGGAAGTCAAGGGTTCATACGTGGGTCAGTATATCACCGTTCGTGGTATTGTGACTCGTGTTTCTGACGTCAAGCCTTCCGTTTTGGTTAATGCTTACACGTGTGACAAGTGTGGATTTGAAATTTTCCAGGAGGTCAATTCAAAAACGTTCACTCCGTTGTCCGAGTGTTCTTCGTCTACGTGTCAGTCTGACAACCAAAGAGGACAGTTGTTCATGTCGACCAGGGCCTCCAAGTTTTCGTCATTCCAGGAAATCAAAATCCAGGAATTGGCCGACCAGGTTCCTGTTGGACACATTCCTCGTCAGCTTGTTGTCAATGTCAATGGAGACCTTGTACGGTCGATGAATCCTGGAGACGTGGTTGATATCTCTGGTATCTTCATGCCTTCTCCATACACCGGATTTCGGGCATTAAGAGCAGGTCTTTTAACCGAAACATATTTAGAAGCCCAGCATGTTCTCCAGCACAAAAGACAATATGACTCTCTTGAGATCACCCCCGAGGTACACGATAAAATTATGGCTTTGCAAGCGAGCGGTGATATCTACAATCGATTGGCCAAATCAATTGCTCCTGAAATCTATGGCCACTTGGATGTCAAGAAGATTCTTCTCCTTTTGCTCTGTGGAGGAGTCACCAAGGAAATCGGCGACGGTCTTAAAATTCGTGGTGATATCAATGTTTGCCTCATGGGAGACCCCGGTGTGGCTAAATCTCAATTATTGAAAGCCATTAACAAAATAGCCCCCAGATCGGTTTACACCACCGGTCGGGGTTCGTCTGGTGTTGGTTTGACGGCCGCCGTTATGAGAGACCCCATCACCGACGAAATGGTTCTTGAAGGAGGTGCCCTCGTGCTTGCCGATAACGGTATCTGCTGTATTGATGAATTCGATAAGATGGAGGATTCCGATCGTACCGCCATCCATGAAGTTATGGAACAGCAAACGATTTCCATTTCCAAGGCCGGTATCAATACCACTTTAAATGCCAGAACCTCCATTCTTGCAGCCGCCAATCCTCTCTACGGTCGTTATAATGTCAAGTTGTCCGCTCATGAGAATATCAACCTTCCCGCGGCCCTTCTCTCTCGTTTCGATATCATGTTCCTCATGATCGATAGAGCTAATAAGGAAACAGACGAAAGGTTGGCCAGTCACGTTGCCTACGTACACATGCACAACAAGCAACCGGATATGAGCTTTGAGCCATTGGACTCCCAAACCATTCGCCAGTTCATCTCCGTAGCAAGAGGCTACCGTCCCAATGTTCCGCGGGACGTCGGAGACTACGTGGTCCAGTCCTATATCAACATGAGAAAGGAAAGTCATCGCAATGAAGGGTCGATCAAGAAATATGTTCACATCACCCCTAGAACCCTTCTTGGAGTTTTAAGAATGTCGCAAGCCATTGCGCGTCTTTCATTCACCAATGTTGTTTCCACCGAGCATGTGGACGAGGCATTGAGACTCATTGAAGTTGCCAAGGCATCTTACGAGTCCAACGAGACTAACGAGGACATTTCTGCCACCACCAGAATCATTCAAATCATTAGAAACATGGCCAACACCCGTCGCACCGCCACCATCCCGCTTTCTGAGCTCCAAGATTCTCTCATTGCCAAGGGTTACACCATTGAGCAATTCGACACTTGTTACCAGGAATACGCTCAGTTGGGAGTGTTGCAAAAGATCGATAACGGCGAGAATCTTTTGGTCACCGATCAAATGGATGACATGGACCTTGAGTAGGCACCCGTATCTCCGCCTTTTTGTGTACCCTGCATTAGAAACGTGATGGTTCCGAGAGGACCAAAAGAGCCTAGCGACGTGGACAGCGTCCGTCTCGTGTAAATTGTTGTATAATAGAAATTAATCACATCATCACATGTCGTAGCCTTATCATTCAGCTCACCGCACTATTCGCATTCATGTCCCTCCGAACTTATCCACGAACCAGACTGGCCACCAACGGTGAGGGCCTACGTGGACCGTTCAGTACCGAGCCCAAGCAGCCTTCTAACAAGATCAAAAAACCAAATTCCAACGAGCTTGAGAAGGGTACCGGTTTTCCAGGATCTTATCTCAAGAGTTATGGAGTCGTATTAAAAAACACTGGCAGTGTGGCACGAGACCACCTATCCAACGAACGAACGTTCTTGGCTTGGATCCGGACCTCTTTGCAGTTTCTTGCCGTGTGCGTTGGGGTACTTCAATGGTATCGAATTGAAATGAAGTCCACATCTGCCATCATCGATGGCATAACAGTTGATATCGCCAGAGACAAGCACACCGAAGTCATGGAACAGTTGGGAAAGCCAATAGCTATTGTTCTTGGGTTGTTGACGTTGCTTTGCATGATGATTGGCACCACTAGGTACTTTCACGTCCAATCACTACTCACCAAGGAGCACTTTCCGGCTACCAGAATAGCAGTTGTGGTATTGATGGTGATCAACATTGCCATTCTCGTTGTTCTTCTTGTGATGAATGTGAAGATATAGGCATCTACGGCTTAGTCAAAGTGACACGCAGCTTTTTTCTACAATTGCAAGAATGGCTACCATCACCTCTGGTGATGGTGAATGGAGTTTATTGTCGCGCAATAAATTTCAACAACAACATGGCCGAGTATTCTTCACAAACAGTTGCACAATTGAAAGAGGTGCTCAAAGAACGTGAATTACCCACTGATGGTAAGAAGGCAGACTTGATCGAAAGATTGACGGCACACGATCAAGAAGCCAAGGGCGAGTTGGACGAAGAAGAGGAAGTTGTTGCTGAGGCCGATACCAAGCCAGAATCAGCCACAGAAGAGCAACCGGTTGCTGAACCCACCGAAACGGCCGCTGAGACTGCTGAAGATCCTGAACCCGAGAAGGTGGAGAAGCCAAAGCCCAAGGTGTTGAGTCCCGAAGAAAGAAAGCTGCTCGCAGTTGATCTTTTGACCAAGAAGATCAAGCGGGCCGAGAAATTTGGAGATGAAGCCAGTGCCGAAGTGGCCAGAAAGGATCTTGCTCGGATCGAGAAGTTTGGAGTTGAAGTTGGAACTGCTTTGGCCAGAGAAATTGGTATCGTGGGCAAGAGCTTTAACCAGGGTCTCCAAGAACACAAGAGAGGCTTCAAGAAGAACAAGAACAAGAACAAGAAGAACTTCAAAAACAAAAATGGAGGTCGCCGCTAATGATCCCTGGTTGCTAATGCATTGATATGTATGGAAATCTGTATAACTAAAAATTGTCGTTAAGTACGCCTTTGTCTCGAACGGCATTTCTCCCCAACCATACTTATCTTTTTTTGCTCAATAATCGGGCCCTATAAAAATCGTCTCCTCTATGAAGCCATACTACGACGCCCTCCCCGCTGATTTAAAGCCAGTCCACTACAACGTTGCCATCAGCGATATTGACGTGGAGGCAGAAACTTATACGGGACACGTCACCATCGAGCTTGAGGTTGTAAAAGCAACCAGTGAACTCCACTTAAACTACCGGGATCTTCAGGTTAGCAAGAATGATGTGTCTGCTTGCCAAGCCAGCAAAGCCATTTTGGTCACCAAGCTAGAAGAACACAAGCAAAAGGAGTACTTTGTATTGAAGTTTGGCGATTTGTTGATCGGTGGTCAGCTGGTCAGTGTTTCTATCGGCTACAAGGGAATTATCCAAACCAATATGGCTGGTTTTTATAAATCGGGATATATCGAAGATGGCGTCAAGAAGTATATGTTGTCTACCCAGTTTGAGGCTACTGATGCCAGAAGGACTTTCCCATGCTTGGACGAACCAGCATTGAAGGCCAGCTTCTCGGTACAGCTTACCGTTGACAAGCATCTTGAAGTGTTGAGCAACACCCCCGTTGCATTGGTTGATAAAAGGGGAAGCTTAAAGACAGTCACATTTGAAAACACCCCCAAGATGTCCACCTACCTTCTTGCATGGGCAGTCGGAGAATTTGAGTACATTGAGAATTTTACCTCCCGAAAATATCACAACAACAAGCCATTGCCGGTTCGAATCTATACTACAAAAGGCTACTTGCAAGATGCTGAATTTGCACTTGAAATAGCCCCCAAAATTGTTGACTATTTTAGCGATATCTTTGAAATCAAGTACCCCCTTCCCAAGCTTGACTTGATTGCCGTGCACTCTTTTTCCCATAATGCAATGGAAAACTGGGGCCTCATTACTTACCGGTCCACTGCATTATTGTACTCAGCGGAGAAAAGTGATCCCTCGTACAAAAAGAAGGTTGCCTATGTGGTGGCTCATGAAATTGCTCACCAGTGGTTTGGAGATTTGGTCACCATGCAGTGGTGGGATGAACTTTGGCTAAACGAGGGATTTGCTACGTGGGTCGGCTATACAGCCGTGGACTACTTATTTCCAGAATGGGATATATTTAGCGTGTTTGTGTCTGAGTCTCTTCAAAAGGCTTTAAAACTAGATGGGCTTGCTAATTCCCATCCCATCCAGGTCCCGGTGAGGGATGCATTGGAGATCGACGAGTTATTTGATGACATTTCGTACCTCAAGGGAGGCTCTACTATCTTGATGCTTTCCAGCTATCTTGGATTAGATGTATTCCTCAAAGGGGTGGCCAAGTATCTCAACGCCCACAAATATGGCAATGCCACCACTGACGACTTGTGGCGGGCGGTATCTGAGGTTTCGGGCCAGCCTGTTAATGAGATTATGGAGAGTTGGATCCGTAAGATTGGATTTCCAGTGTTGAATGTGGACTTGAAAGATGACACCATTCATATAACCCAGGGACGCTATCTCAATGGTGGCAACGTCAGGGCTGAAGAAGACCAAACCACTTGGTCAATTCCTACCACGTTGGTGACGGAAGACTCCATAAAAAGCATTCTTATTGAATCGAAAGAAGTGAAGGTAGCTTTGCCTCAGTCTTCTAGTGACTTCTTCAAGCTCAACAAAGATACAAAGGGGGTATACAGAATCAACTACTCCTCCGACATCCTACACCACCGGATTTATCCGTTCTTTGATAAGCTCACAGTTAAGGACAAAATTGGTATCATGGCCGACATTTTGTCGTTGTCGGTATCAGGAAATGCCTCCACTGTCAGCGTGTTAGACTTAATTAAGTCGGTGGTGTTGGATACCGACACTATTGGAGACGATTTTGTTGTGTGGCTTGAGCTTGGGCACGCATTGTCCACCATTTCCACTGTATTCAGCGAAGAACCGGTTCGCTCCAAGTTCAAGAAGTTTCGCGTGGACATCTACCGCGATATCTCCATCAAGATGTTGGGTGTCGCTCCCGCCAAAGATGACTTTCTCCGCACAAATCTTCGGGCGGAAATATTGTACCGTGCCGGAACCCTTCGGATTCCCGAGGTGGTGAAGTTTGCCGAAGAGCTTTTTGAGCAATGGAAGAAATCCAAGAATGTTGATTCGTCTCTTCATTTATTCATGTTCAGCACCATTGTGTCGTCGAAAACGTTATCACAAGCAGAATACGATGAGATTTTCCACGAGGTGAAGGCTCCCAGCTCGTTGAGCTCGCGTGAGGTTGCCCTTACTGCTTTGGGACATATCCAAACTCTCGACTTGGCGGTTAAGCTCATTGACAACCTCATTGACATCGACGTTATACCTATCATGGACTCGCACTTCGTCGCAGTTCCTCTCTCCACGAATTTATTAACCAGAGAATTACTCTGGTCGTTCTTCTCCCAGCATTATAATACCTTTCACAAGCTCATGTCCACCAATATGGTTGTGCTTGACCGTTTCATCAAGTTGACGCTCAAAAACTACCAGAGCGTGGAGAAGCACAATGAAATTGCTGCCTTCTTCAGCAACAAGGATGTGCACGGGTTTGAAAGATCACTTAAGCAGGCACTTGATTATGTCGAAATCAACGCTGCTTGGGTCAAGCGCGACGCAGTTGACGTGGGCGAATGGTTGTCATCTCAGTACTAAATATACCAGGTTTACACTAACTATGTACACGCTAAACATTATCCACCTTGTGTGCGTGGGTAGTAGCATATCTACCAGATGGATCGGAGTGACATCCCCATTCGGCCTTTGGAACCCATCTCATGACAGTAGAGCCAGCAGCCTTGCTTCCGTTAAACATTTCATCAAACTTACATCTGTACCAGTAAGCTTCCTTGGTGTCAGGAACATCATCACCCCATTCAGGCTTGGGGTTGGCAAACTCTTCGTCAGAAACAGCAGCTTCAGCGGCGTCCTTCAATCCATCAATCCAGGAGTATCCAACACCATCGGAGAACTGTTCCTTTTGTCTCCACAAAATTTCTTCAGGTAAGTAGGGCTTAGCCGATGGATCATCGGAAGTGTCAAAGGCCTTTCTTAAGATGTACTTCTCAATCTTACCTTCCTTTGGCTTGATAAGCTTATCTTCTGGGTTGATGTTCATACAGACTTCAAGGAACTCCTTGTCGAGGAAAGGAACTCTGGCTTCCAAACCCCAAGCCATAGTGGACTTGTTAGCTCTCAAACAATCAGCGTAATGAAGGTTTTTAACTCTCTGCACACACTCTTCGTGAAAATCAGCAGATGATGGAGCATTGGCAAAGTACAAGTATCCACCAAAGATTTCGTCAGAACCTTCTCCAGACAACACCATCTTGACACCTTGAGCCTTGATCTTTCTGGAAAGAAGGTACATAGGAGTGGAGGCTCTGATGGTAGTGACGTCATAGGTTTCAAGATGATAGATGACATCGTTCAAAGCGTCTAAACCGTCTTCAAGAGTAAAAGTGTGAGAGTGATGGATAGTACCAATGAAATGAGCCACCTTCTCAGCGGCAATTAAATCAGGAGCGCCTGGCAAACCAATGGCAAATGAGTGGAGCTTGGACCAACCACTCGAGTGAAGAGAGCCTTGAGCATCGACACCCGATAACTCCTTGTTGGCATCGACTCCTTCCTTGGAGATATGACTAGCAGCCTTTTCGGTTTCTCTGGCGGCAATAGAGGCAATCAACGAAGAGTCCAAACCTCCGGAAAGCAAAACACCGTAAGGAACTTCCGCCATCAATCTCTTTCTGACTGCGAGTTCAAGGGATTCTCTGACCTTGGAGTAATCAACATGGGTTTGGGGAATCTTGGAGCCATCCCACCAGGTTGGCTCAAAGTATCTTGTGAGTTTGTCGGTGTTGGAATCATAGATGTGACCAGGAGGGAAGGCGGTGATTTCATCACACTCGTCGATGAGACACTTCAATTCAGAAGCAAAGTATCTGGTTTTAGGGTTGGCAGATGACTTTCCCATGTAAAGAGTGGTGATTCCGATTGGATCTCTGGCAGCAACAATTCTATCCGCTTTTTTGTCATAGAGAACCCAAGCGAACATACCGTCAAGGTACTTTGGAGCATCAATATCGTATTTTTGGTATAAAGGAATGATTGGCTCACAGTCTGACAATGACTTGAATTTGTAGTCGGGAAATTGGCCTCTCAATTGAATGTGGTTATAGATTTCACCGTTGACGGCGAGAGAGTATTCATCATCAGGGGAAGTGATGGGTTGAGCACCGGAGTCCAAACCAACGATGGCTAATCTTTCATGGCAAAGGATGGTGGAGTTTTGGATCAAGTTACCACTCCAATCAGGACCACGATGTCTGATTCTCTTGGCATATTGTAATGCCTTGGATTTGAACTGTTCAACGTCTGGTTGTTTGTAAGCAGCAAAAATACCACACATGATATAAACGTTGGCAAAAAAAGAAAAAAAAAGAGGTAGGTGAAAAATTATATATGGGCGAGCTGAAAAAAAAAATGAGCAAAATACCGGCGGTGACTAATTTCTCAAAGTGGGAATCTCATCTGAGTCATGCTGGAACCGATATCGTAATTCCGTGGTGGGGGACACCGCCTGTTCTTATGGTGGGAGAGCGCTCCCCCACCATAATATCTACTATTTAAGGGGCCTACATGAATGCCTCCACGTATCGCAAGAAAGTTTTATGGTGAAAAGGCCTGAACTGACCGGGATGTCAGGACGCTGAGAAAACCGGAAACTTACGCCGGAACGGTATCTTGATATGGGTGTCCATTTTGGGCAGCCGCGACGATACGGCAAATCTCCAGGCGGTCGACCAGCGGCGGTCGGAACAAAAATCGCGGGGGGTCCAAGCGAGGCGACCTGCTGGCACGCCGACCCACCGCTGGCCCCCACTGCGTGGTGTACGGGTGGGCGCGGTGGCAACATTGACGTTTCTCTCACCACCACTTCTTTCTACAACCACAGCTAATATGTCGCTTCAGAAGCTCACCGCCGAATTGTATCAGTTGTTTGATGGCAAGAAATACGACGAGTGTCAGAAACTTCTTTCTCCCATCAAAATTGAGCTCATCAAACACAATCTATTGGTTCCATTACCCTCCAACACACAAGCGCCCAACCAATTGAATGATTTAAAAATTGCCGAACGAATTCTCGAGATTGGATCATTGTCGTCTCTCTTAACCAACAACTACCAAGGATTTGAGAACTACTTTGCGCAGCTAAAGCCATTTTACTTAAGTGATAAGTTGCACGCCAAGGAAGTCAATACCGACGGCACCAAAATCATATCATTATACTTGTTATATCTTTTATCGCAGGGATTGATCTCCAAGTTCCACATCGAACTAGAGGGTATTTATTCGTCTTCAAAGTATAGCATTGAACAGGACAAGTTTCTTCAATTCCCAATCACCTTGGAGAAGAACTTGATGGAAGGAAACTATATCAAGATTTGGAAGCTTTTAAAGAAGGATCAGTCACTCCCATGCGAAGAGTTCACTCATTTCATTGACACTCTTATCGGGGCGTTGAGATTCGAAATTGCCAAGAGCTTGGAGTCTACCTACGAAAGCATCCCCATTAGTAACTGCAAGAGTTTGTTATACTACCCTCAAGAGTACAGTGAGCAAAACTTTGAACAGGTATTGAAGGATGAACTTGACGCTAACTGGACTTTCACCAACGGTCGTGTATACTTTGGCACTACCAGAAGAGAATCCGGGGGTGCTGACAACGCAAAAACCATCAAGAATGTTCTTTCTTACGCTGAGCAAATTGAGTCCATTGTTTGATGATAGTCACATGTAATGCAATAAACTATAAACTTAACTGACTATGCTTATCTTGGTAGCTAAAAGGCTATGTCCTGAACCGTCTATGCTTGAGTTAGTCGGTAAGCGAGCAAGTAGACTGAGGGGCCTCTATTCAAGCCAGTTGTAAAAACCTTTATAAGCCACGTCTAAATCCTCAAGGAACGAGTTTATCTCTGGTTGACTAAGCTCACTTTCAAGATTATTGAGCTTGATCAACCATGTGATTAGCTTGGACTTCCCATTAAACTCAACTGGCATTGAGTCGGTGGTTACAAGATCATTAATGCTTACCACCAAGTCAGATATTAACGGGTGGAGTTGATCTTTGGTCTTGTAATTGAGCTTTAGAGCATCCATGCATGTAATGAAGTTCCCGGTCACCTCAGCCACTAAACGAGCTGATATCTTTGATTGAGAACCAGTGGGCGTAGGCACTAGTTCCAGTTCCGCATGATGGGAGGAGCTTTCCACGTGAGTGTGTAGATTAGAGATGGTGGTGGGAATGCCCAGCCTTAATCGTTCGATAGCCAAGGAAGCTCCAAGATTATACTTCTTACAGAGTACTTCTGGCATATTGCTCATGTCAGCCGCTAGTTCTGGGAGTATGGTGTCAATAATGTGCCTTCGTGCATCAACGAACCCCTTTACCAACATTTGATACTGATTGATAAGACGCAAGGTGGTGGAAGTATACTTTTGCTTATCGGTAATGTAGTCCTTGACAAAGGAGTTCTCCACCACTTCCAATACATTGATGATGGAGTATATCTCAGCTAGTGAATCTAGAACAGCGCGGTGAATGTCACTTTTGATGAGGTTCAGCTTGAAGGCTTTATCGTAGAATCGGTCCGACCTGTCGCTGGAAGGCGTGTAGGAGGTGGTAGAAACAGGAGCATATGCTGGAAGAGACGTCATGGAGGTGAATGGGAACACGTGATCACGTGATAAGATCTACGAGGCGATACTAAATCGAGTGGCATTATGTTATAGGTGCGAGTGGCATGTCTCGTGATATGTCGAATGTACTGACACGGAGGTTTGGCGGCAAAAGGTCATCATTGTCGGCAAGCAGGGCAAGGTACTTGTGGGGTGGTCTAGTCAATGTAATCCACAAGATTCTTGCCTAGATCATTAGAGCCGAAGGCATTGCCGTTGAACCCTAGTCGGATCCAGTCAGACTTGGTATAATGATAAACTATGGGAGGCTGTCGATATTGACGGAAGAGATCCACCATGGTACTATAAGATGCAGAGACCGCTTTGCTGACGATATTTTTGCCAAAGATTTCTCGAGCCACCTGACATTCCTTCATGATCCACTTTAGAAGGTAGTCACTGGATATCCGATCGTAGGCACTGACGGTGAATGGAAGGTGGATGTCCATATCTTTCCCATGGGCTAGCTTGACTTTTATCACGGCTTCGTAACCGATGGAGAAGAGCTTTCCTACGGTGGAAAAGCCCTGGGTGTGGGTGATGGGCACACCTTCCAAGATCTTATCAATTTGGATGTTCTTGTTAAAGTATGCAGAATCACTCTCCACACTGTTATTAGGTACTCTCTTATCTGAAGAGTAGAGTTGAAGATAGTCGTTGTCGCCGGGGAAATCAAGAGCAAACTGGTGAGAGATACCTGTTGAGTTCAAGAGCTGATCTTCAAAATTGGCTGACGTCGACACAATCTTGTACTCCTTTCGTTGCGGTAGTCCGCCTTCGTGGCACTCGAGAATCTCCTTGATTTGAAGCGTCAATTGCTTGAGACGGAGCTTCTTGTTAATGCGGTAATGCAAGGTATTGGTCAGCACCTTGGCATACACAATGAACTGGTCCTTGGGGCCAACCGATGAGATGGGAAGCAGAAGGTCCACGATGATCTGACTGTTGTTGCTGGCTTGGGTCTCTACCACTGGCTCGTTGAACTGACGATATAGCGGGAGGGTGTCGTATAGCTTGATGACCACCGGGAAACTCTCCACGAACGTTATCTCGGTGGCGGCTGAACTGCCGCATGTGACCTTCACGAGCAACTTGTGTATGGTGGATGCATTCCAGTGGGGAAACTGGCCACTGGATATCATATCTCGTGGGATTGGAATCAACACGGGGATGTCGATGCCCAAGAGGTTCTGGGAAAACTCGCCCACCGGTGGAGAGTACACCAACGCATCTTCGTAAATCTTGTATTCTCGGAAAGTGTCGTTTGATCCGATGGTCAGAGGCACGCTTACGTGCTGGACGGTTCTGAGTTCTATGCCCACCAGTCGGCACATGAAAGGAAGACCGCTGGCGGGCCGGAGCTCGACCGTTGTCTCGATTCGAGGTAGGCTCCGGGGAACCCCGGGGCACCCGTGCACCACACTCTTATCAGAAGCCTTGAGGTTCACATGTAGTGGAGGACGAGCGGCCCTCTGGTTGGGGAACGGAGGCATAAACGTCGGGAAGTGGAGGGAGGCGCTGGCGCTAGCTGTATGCAACGGCTATAAATACTGGGGTCTTCGCATAAACAAATCGCGGCCAGGTCATGTGACGCCGATCCAGCTTCTCCGCCATCGCTCGCTGCCGAATGAGGCTACGCAGTCTTCGTATTAACCCTTTATTATTAAATTACATTAACGACCCACATACTTCTTCTCCAATGGTCTGGTGAGGTTGTAAGCCACAAAAGAGAAACCAAATGCAAGTTCAAAACCAATGTCACCACCGTAAAGACCAATCTTCTTGGCAATGACACCCATGTACCAGACTTGGTTCATACCCAAGACAGCACCGGCAACACCACAGCAAAAACCAAAAGTACCGGCATAGCCAATGGCGTAGGCCTGGGGATCCTTCCATCTGGTGTAATCATATTTTGAAAAGTCACCACGGTTGTAAATGAAATGCTCAGAAAGACACATAGCTTGGTAAATGGCAAGGTAGTAACCAATCAAGTTCATGAAGTTATCCATAACTTCTTCGAAGTGGTAGTAAGCAGGAATACAGATGGCCAATGTCACAAAGTTACCGACAATGGTCCAAATAACACGAGGAACCTTGGCAAGAGGAGACCAGAAAGCTTGAGCGCAAAGACCAATGGAGTACATGTTAGGGATGTTGTTGGCAACGGTACTCAAAGCAAGGAGAACACAGAGGAACTCACCAAACTTGTGCAAAGAGTTTTCTACCAAAATGGCGTAAACAAGACCACCAATAGCGTTATCAGTGTACAACTCTAACCATCTAGGATCGGAGTGGACACCGGTAGCACAGGCAGCACCAAGAATCATGGTGAACAACAAAGGCCAAAGCAAACCAAGACAAATACCGAAGAAAATCTTGGTGGAGTTGGCGTCACGTCTTTGGTAAACGGTATAATCAGAAGCGTAGGTAGTCCAACCAGTGGCGAAACCATAAATGGCACCACCGAATGATAAAACGTCACCAGCAGTGGTGGCACCGCCGACGGTGGTACCAGCAGTGAAATTTCCACTCATAGCCATTCTAGCGATAATGGCAATAAAAGCAACGGCATTTGGAACCCAACTCCACTTTTCGTAAGCATGAATGACATGGTAGCCGAAAAAGGTAACGAGAATAGTACAAATAATCAAGATAAGACATCCAGCCCATGGAGGACAGGCACCGTTGTTAACAATGTTTATAAGCTGGGCGGAAGCCATGATGTTGACAGCACCCCAACCGACACAAGCAACAATGTTGATGATGGCAAAGATTCTCATGGTGATGTCACCAATGAGGAATTTGGACAAAAACATTTGTCTAAGACCCAACTTGGGGCCAAAGATGGAGAAAAAGGCAACCGGAATAACACCGATGATATTGAAAAATACAATAGTCAAAACTGCTTGCAAGAATGACAAAGAGAAAGTGGTAATACCCAAAGCACCAAGAGAGAACGTAGCAATAACCATGTTGGCAGACAACCACATGGTGGCAGCGTTCAAAATGGAATCCTCAGTCTTTTCATCATCTCCAACTGGTTCAATACCTTTGGTTTCGGCATTCAACTTGGAGGCCAAAGAATCAAAGAAGTTGAGCTTCTTTTCTGATACTTCGGCGTGGCCCGAGTTATCTTCGAGTGATTTTTCAAAGGAGTCAAAAGACTTTTTCTTCTCAACCTGTTGTTCGAGGTCGTGGGACATGACTGGATTAAGAAGATAGGCGGGGGAGGGGGTAAGGACAAAGAAGGAAAGAGAAAAAAAATTTGTCGAAGAAGGCTTCCAATTATATATTAGGTGGGTGTAATCGTATGCCTAGTAATTTTTTCTTGAAGATAACGGACGCACGGTCGCGAGATGCGCATGGCTCAAGTCAAAAGAAACAAATATTTTTCATTTACAGCGAATGAGCGTCCTACAGAAGTAAGATGAGATACCGAAGTCAGTATCAGCAATACGGGTTCCACCGAGCCCTCGTCAACAAAGAAGACCCAGTCCATAGTATCAAGGGGTTCGTATGATTCAAACACCAGAAGCACCCCAATAAATTAGCTAATTAAGTGACTCGGAAGAATAGCGGTGTCTCCAAGCCATCATACAAATGCCAGTCCGCGGCGCGCGCACGACCGGACAAACCCGTTTTATACCTTATGCGGCAGCAGGTGACGGAATTGCCGCGGCATTCGTTTAGGTGAGAGAAGTGGCGATAAGATTTAGAGGAGGGACTGCAAATGAAAAGATCCGACGCTTTTTAACCTGATGAGACGGTGGGGTGGTGGCCGTGTTGATTTCACGACACAGAACTGGGCTTGGTGGAGTGTACTGGGGTACGGAAGGCTTTTTGTCTAGGGAGCTAGAAGATGCCTAATTGAGACAGGTCAATTAATTGGCCGCGGCCCCAATTATTTACGCAATAAGCCATTTGATATCAGTGACATTGAGGAGATCACACCAAGCAGGCTTGGAGTCCATGGCGGCAGAGGCGACCAAGCAAAAAGAAACATTGATATATTGTCCTAAGAAAATGTCCTCTTATCGGTGCCGCGCACTCTAGCAATAAATGGGGTTCGTACGCCCCCGCTTATCTCACCAGGATTTACATGCCCCAATTAGTTAAATGAAGATTTAATGAGATGCTAAGGGATCTTTCACAGACGATTCGGTGTTTGTGGGGTAGTGAAGTCGTCACCTAGTATCATTGACAAGAAAATTAAAAGGTGAGGATAATTTCGAAATCTCGAAACTAATCTCTAATCTATTTGGTCTTTGTCTTTTAATCTCGAAGCCCACACTTCATGAGTGAAAATTATTTAGGTGGCTGATTTCAAGATTACCAACAAGACCCCATAAAGTAATTCCACTGGGAATATCGGTTTTTATGGTCTACCTTCAGTCATCGCCATTCAAATGTAGGCCTACGCTATCACGAACCTCCTCTGGGTTGGTGATTCATTGGTTTCCATAACGTGAGCACGGATCGCGTGCCATATGGCTAACCGGCTTGGTAAGTGGCAGACCCCTCTTACTGTCACTGGGCTGAAGATCTTCCCTGTCGACGAGGGCCCCTAACCGGGAAGGTATCGAGTCTGGGGTTTCATATCACTCTTCGTAAACTATCGAGTTGCAGAACCCGTACATCCTCTCCTTAAGGTTTCCGATGTTTGTTCGCTACTGGTAATGGCGTCTATCTGTTCGCAGCCGCACGGGGGCTGAATGACCGAAGTGCTCCGCCGTAAAGGTCTTGGTCGTCAATGCAATCAACCCTGGGCTTCCGCCGCTTCGACTGACCTCCGGTGCACTGGTCCCCTCTGCATTGATGTGTTTCCGCTCTGTCTTCCTTCGCCTCTCGCTCACTATTTTGTCTTCGTTCACCCATTCCCTACACTAGCTCCCCCGCTACCCGCTGCTTTAATCATGTATTCAATTGGTCCTAGTTGAGTGGCGGTATCATTAACTTCAACTGTATTAAAGAATTAAAATCACTTGGTACCGAAGTACGCACCGATGATAACGGCAACAATGATGATGATAATAAGAATGATGACAAAACACCAGCATCTCTTCTTTCTAGCTTTCTTGGCACTGACAACCGCTTTATTGGTGTGTCCAAGACCTTGTTCAATATCATGTTGAGCAGCTCCAACTTGCTCATCAATTTGTTGAATTGGTTGATCTTGTTCAATAACCAACTCTTCCATATCGTGGAACAATTGAGTTAACTCCGCCATTGTCTTTTCCAACTTCAATAATTCTCGATGACGAGCTTGCACTTCGTTGAGTACAGTTCTAGCTTCTCCACGACGGTTACTTTGTAAAAGTGCTTGTTGGAAGTATTGCTGAGAATCTCCTCCATCTTCAATAACCGCCTTCACTTCAGCATCGGTTGCATCAGGCTTGATGATTTTATATTGTCTTTCAGCTTGGGCCTTGGTCTGCTCTCTGTTTTTGGCCTCCACTAATCTATATTCTTGAATAAGCTCCAAAAACTTCTTTCTGCTGTTTTCCGCTTGGTCCATTTTAGTTTGGTCTTTAGACTGGGCCGCTTGGGTTTGCACATTTTTAATCCGACTCTTTAATTCGGCTTGTAAGGATTGTGCCTCCAAAACAAGGGCATCAACCTGCTTGCTGCTGTATTCGGTGTCATCATCGTTAAGGTCTAATTCTTGAAGGTAGTTTCTTTGCTTGTTGGAAATAAGATTAATCAAATTACTATACTGATCAAGGGAGTTGTTAATATCCTGAATTTCGTTCATGAATGACACGAAATCATCTTCTCCTGATGAATACTTGTAATTGTTTAACTCATATGAGTTGTTATATGGGTTACTCATAATGGTAGGCGGTTGTTGTTTTTTGTTTTTTTTCCACACTGATGTTTTTTCCCTCTATTTTTGGTCTATGTGTCTTTTCACCAAAAAAAAGTACTGCGAACAATGTTGGCGGAGCCCCTTTTTATACAGGATCGCTCTGAAACGGAAAATTACTGTACCGTCAATTTCCATCTAAAACGTGTACCTGATAATCATGAAGCCCCTGATACACCAAGCCGCTGGTCACGATGGCTGTTTGGCTGAAGGTCCTATATTTGCCAAGCTTACTACTCCTTCTGAAATTGACTTCTATTCCCAAATATCCCAAACCACCACCTCAAATAGTGATGATGATGACCCTATTGGTGCTAGATTGTCTGACTGGATTCCCGTATTCATGGGAACACTTCGGCAAGGGGAATTTTGTGATAACACTGACGCAAGTCAACTAGATCATTTAAAGGAATCATTACTTGACGGCTTGAAAACCAACGGTGCTGATTCTTCCAAAAATTATATTGTGTTGCAAAATCTCTACTATGGTTATTCATCACCTTGCATTTTGGATATCAAGCTAGGGATAGTTCTCACTGATGATGATGCAACTCCTGAAAAACGAGAACGTCTTGCCAAGGTGAGCCTAGAAACCACTAGTGGATCTCATGGATTTCGCATATGTGGTATGAAACTTCTCCTGAATGAAGTCCCTGCTAACTTGTATCCCGAAATGGATCAACATATAACACAAGATGGAGAGTATTTACAGTTCAACAAGTTTTTTGGTAGATCTTTAAATGAAAACACCGTTCAAAGTGGTATCGAGCTCTTCTTCAAGCATTCTACTACTCCCGACATGGCTCAGAAACTTATAACCCGTTTCCATCAGCGTCTTCAACTTTTATACAACTGTCTCTTGGATGAAGAGGTTCGTATAATATCAGGCTCATTGCTCTTCATTTACGAAGGTGATCACTCTCGGTGGAACCTAAACTATGAAGACGCCGATCCTCTCATCAAAGAATATCTTGACGATAGTGATGATGAAAGTGGCACCTTCGAACCTCCTTTGAGTTCCTTGCATATGATTGACTTTGCCCATGCAAAGTTGGTTCCTGGGCAAGGTCCCGATGAAAACGTTCTCGAGGGAATAGATTCTCTTCTTGACCTATTCGAAAATCTTTCCGTTTGATCCTGTCCTACGGCTTTTCCATTATATCATGTATCTAGGTGACTTACAAAATCTTGGTAATCTTACCAATGGCAATTGTCACACCTTGATCTCTCAAGGTAAATCTACCCAATTGTGGGTAATCGGCATAGGTTTCTGCGCAAACTGGATCCTCGGTCTCTAAGATAGCAATAATCTTCATACCCTTCTTGGCAAATGCAGGTGGTTTCTTAGATTTTCTGTTAGTACCCTTCTCCAATTTGTGCTTCAATTGAACAAATTTGACTTCGTCAATGGCGGTATGAAGGTGCATAACACATGAGAAACCATTAGAAAGAATAGACTTTAATTCAACAATGGCGATTTGGGCTTCGAACTTAGTGACTGTCTTGATCGGGTTCTTAGGAGATGTCAAAACATATCCCGGTTGAAGATCTTCCTCTTCAACACCCTTAATCTTGAGTCTGACTTGTTCACCACAATAAGCAGTATCACACTCTTGTTCAGTTTCATTGTAAATTGTAAGAACGTCGATAGGGGTTTTATTAGGCATCAACAATAATTGAGTGTTCTTCTTGACGTAACCGGATTCAACCTTACCTTCAACAATAGTACCCATGTCCTTCAACTTACCAGAAATAGGTAACATGAAAGGAGCATTGATATGGCGATCAACAGTCTTCATGTTATCGAGGTACTCTAACAAAGAAGGTCCATCATACCACGGACAGATTTTCTGGTCAACACGGTCCTTCAATCCAGCACCGGTGTAACCAGAAACAGGCATGAAAACAACATCTTCCTTACTGTAACCAATTCCCTTCAAAAACGAACCCAACTTGGTGGTACAGTCCTTATAACGGTCTTCGGACCATCCAACAGTGGGATCGTCCATCTTATTAACGACAACAATAATCTTGTTGACACCTTGAGTCTTGGCCAAAAGAGCGTGCTCTCTGGTTTGACCACCCTTTTCGAAACCAGTTTCGTATTCACCCTTTCTGGCGGAAATAACAAGAATACCAACATCGGCTTGAGAAGCACCTCCAATCATTTCAGAAACGTACATCTTGTGACCTGGGGCATCCAAAACGGTGTATCTTCTCTTCTCGGTTTCGAAGTATGCCTTACCAACTTCAATGGTCTTACCATCATTTCTCTCCTCCTTGTTGGTATCCATAACCCAAGACAAGTACCACCCTTGTCTACCAGCTTCCTTGGCTTCTCTTTCATATTTCTCAACCGTACGCTTATCGACAGATCCAGTCAAGTACAAAATATTGCCACCCATAGTAGACTTACCGGCATCAACATGACCCATGAAAATAATAGAAACGTGGTCTTTACCACCGAACAAATCCTTGACAACTTCTTCATCAATTTCTTCTTCTTGTTCACGAGCAATAGAGTCTGCAGTCTTTAAATCACAATCACTCTTGGCGAGTGCCTTAGCAGATGGCTTGGGAGTCTCTTCCTTCTTTTCCACTGGCTTCACAGCCGGCTTGGGAGTTTCTTCCTTTTTTTCAGCAACTGGCTTGGGAGATTCTTCTTTCTTTTCAGCAGCAGGCTTGGGAGTTTCCTGCTTCTGTTCAGCAACTGGATCTTCCTTCTTAACGGTCTTGGTGGCATTAGCCAATTTGATACCAGAAGATGATGACAACTTTAAAGTTCTCTTTGGTTTGTTCAAACTGGCTTGAGAAGCACTTTGTTGCTTTTGGAAATCTGCTAATGTCATACCTTGAGGTTGAGCTGGTTGAGCTGGTTGTTGATATCCATAGTCGTAGCTGTTGTAACCGCCTTGTTGGTAACCTCCTTGCTGGTAACCTCCTTGCTGGTAGCCACCTTGTTGATAGTTGCTGTAGCCACCTCTACCACCTTGGTATTGACCATAGCTTTGGCCTTGATACTGGCCGTAGCTTTGCCCTTGAGGTTGATATTGAGAGAATTGTTGATAACCACCTTGTGGTACAAAGGTAGAAGCAGCATTGGGGTTGTAGGAGCCTTCTTGACCGTTTAGTTGACCCTGTTGGTCATTGAGGCTGGTGTTTTGAAAATCCCGGCTAAGTTTATCCTGATCAGACATGATTGTTAAAACACTTGGTAATGACAGATTTAAGTCTTCGCAAATTTTTTCCACGATCACGTGGCAGCTATGTCTTGCCCTCACCGAATGTTGCCTTGCCAGAGACCAATGCACTGGAACAACAAAGAGTAGGTTTGGATGAAGTCCAGTCACGATCTGCCATCAGAAGGACACCGACTAGGAAGTTTGGAGGGCAGGTGGGCCTTTTGTCCCTTTTTGTATACTAGTTAGGCAAAGTTGAAAATGCACTGTTGTAAACACCATCAATGAATGTTGAAAGCTTATTTATGACTGCCTTCATGAATCAATTGGCAACGAAAATCACTGTGTTACATTTTGCAGGTCTTAATCAAAGGATTTTCACGATATTTTTGATTGCGGTTCAAAATCGTAATAACTTACTCATTTTGCAGATTTCGCCACTGATATTTGCACCCATTACGAGAAGCCCACTTTTCATGATTGTCTTAACTCAAACCAACTCAGTTGACTAGTAGAGCATACCGACAAAATTCAAGAACTAATAGTACAAAATCGCAGCTTTACAACTTACATCCATTTTAGCAAAAAAACCGTTTTATTTATCGTCCCTTATGTTACATTAGTTTATCAACTCGGCTAGCTTTTCCGAGTTTGACATGTCCTTTTTAAATAGATTGAAGAACTTCTCATCTCCAAAACATGCGTCCAGACTTTCGTCTCCAAAGTACTGCTTCCACCGTCTAAGACACCCACTCTTACACATACTTTCGTATTTTTCGGTGGCTTTTTTGGACGAAGCAATTATGTCTCCATTCCTCAAAGGATTGCAAGTGCATTTCTTGTCAAGGTACATATCCTTATTGATGGGACAATGACCATGAGTCTGAGTCTGAACAGCCAAATCATCAAAAAATCGAATTTCCGATGCATCAAGGAAAAGTGACGTGGCAATAGTTTTGAGGTGAGTCTCTCGCCATGTCTCATAGTAGAAACCGTTCAAATTATCAAAATAATTGAACAACCTTTTGTACTCAGGAGTTCGGAAAATCAGCACATCCACAATTTCGAAGTCGGAGTTATAGACACAACCCGAGTACTTCCATGATCCAGAAGGATCTTGGATAGTATCTTCGTGTAGAAGGAATTGAAATGCGCTTGATTCGATTTGGCTTTGACTGATGTTGTTCTCTGGTCTTTCAACATACTCTTTGATCCGATCGAGTAAGGTAGGATGCAATTCATATGGATACTTGGACATGAGCAGAAACCCGTACTTGAGTCCATGTTTCTTCATGAACTCAAACACATCGTATTCAACATGACACCCCAAGTGGGACCCTAGGGGAACTTTCCAGTAATAATCATAGTCTTCCCAAAGCCCATCCAAGTCATAAAAATACCCAGAAAGAAATCGAGTGAAATGACGTCCTTGAATGGCTGACATTTTTCGCAAGAAACGTGGTAGCACCAATCCTTGACGAACTCTCCGAACCTTGTCTTTGTCAGTACCAGGTCGATAGCCCAAAAGATCCCCCATATACTTGATTTCGATGAAGCGAACTTTGCTCCGAGTTATCAGAGCAATCGCCTCCTTTCGCTCCTTTTTTAAAGAACGATACGAGAACACCACCCAATCATAACCATGCTGGTCATTAAACTTTTCTTCATATGAATTTATTGTGTCGAGCAAATAGTTTAAGTCAAGTCTCAGGGTAAGTAGAACAACAAGCGCAGCTCGTATTTCTGTCCCTATTACTCCGACTGCCAACAATGCATATGCAAACACAACCTGCCACCTCATAGCATGTACGGAAAGAAGGGTAGAAAAAAAGAAAAAGTGAGTCCTGAAGGTTTTATGGGCGAGGTTTGCTGCGGCGTGAATACTTGATTTTTTATGCGATTTTGACGTATCCACTTCTCCCTTATCATCCTGGCTTAAAGACCGTTTGACTTTAATATATTTAACAGCCCCATGCCAATCTTCGGTGAAAGACAAGTTACCTCAATTACGGTTAAGATCAACCAATTACTGACGCCTCATAGAAATGACGAGGTTGATGAATCTATTGAACTTTATTTGTCAGATCTTCTCCACTTAATTAAATTGCAACCAACAGCCGGTCCTGTCGAGGCAGCTAGAGCGATTAGAAAGAAAATTAAGTATGGTGACTCAGTCGAGGCTCAATTGAGAGCATTGAATCTCTTGGAAATGCTTGTGTTAAACTCTGGGCCCAAGATTGGCCCCGTGTTATCTCGTGACGATAAGCTCCTTGATGTATTGAAAGGAATCCTTGATGGATCTGGAAAAACGGGATTATCTTTGGCATATGATATAAAGGTTCAAAATCGGGTTCGTGCCATGGCAATTGGATGGAAGTCAGAGCTAGCGGGTATGGATGACTATAAGTATATTGCATCGCTATGGAAATCCATCCCTCGAAGCCGTAAGACTCACTCTCGAACCACCAGCCTGAATGTATTTGAAGATGGCCACTCTCGTACTCCCAGTGGATTGGACACCCCTCTTCCACAATCGCCTAAGTCGGCGCCTCCTCGCCCCAAGTCACCCAAGCCGCTTTCGTCACCTTTGGATCCATCGAATGACAAGAAGAGAAAGAAAAAGAGGTCTCGGAGATCCAAGAAGGGAGTCTTGTATGCCGACGAGGAATACAGGATTCCTCAGATTAATTACAAAGTGGAGGCGCCCAAGATCCGAACCACTATTGCTGATTGCGTTACCCACACCACTGCTCTTAGTAACCATCTCATCACTCTTCCTAGCGGAGTTTCGCCTTTGGATGATGTAAAAATATCCAGTGAGTTTGATAAGTGTCGGGATATTCGAAGAAAGGTTCTCAGGTATTTGCAGTATGTGGGTGCTGGATCAGAGAGTGTCAAGTCCGCGGAAGTGGTCGCCATGGATGAAGAGTTCTTGGGAAGCTTAATTGGTGCCAATGAACAATTGGTGGCCGTATTTAGGAAGTACGACGCTGCTTGTGGTTACTCCGAAGCAAACCCAGCTCCTTACTATGATGATGAAGACCTTGACGATGATGACGAGAGTTATTACACCGAGAGCGACGACGACGACGACGACGACGCCAACGATACCATTGAGCTGAGAATGCAGTCGGTGGATTTAGAAGAGGGGTCCTCTAAGGGTGTGCCACCTCCAAGACCATCAAAACCTACCTTGACCAGAGCAGACACCAACAATACCGTCAACACTACTGCTACCACCCAAACCAATGAGAGTGACCCGTTTGGGGATTCTCACGCTACGCTGGCGCAAAAGTCAGTTTACTTTTAATTCAATGCATTTATGTCTTAGAAATAAACATCCTGAAGGATATGAGTTATGCCTGTTTAGCCTTGTTAGACTTTTGAGACTTGTTGGACTTTTGAGCCTTGTTGGACTTACTAGACTTCTTTCTTAGGGATTTCCTAGCTCGTGATTTGGGGGCACTTTTGGAAACGGAGTACGAGAACGCCCCTACGAAAACCAACACCCCTCCAGTCATTTGGGCGGGAGAAAGAGTGTTGCCAAACCAGAACATGCTCAAGAACAAACTGACGAATTTACGAACCAAGAGCACAATCGACACAGTGAGCGACGAGGTCTTTCCTGCTAGCATGTTAACTCCTCTGATGCAAATATATTGTGAAACCACGTTGAGAGCAAGCAACACTAACTGCTGGCTCACAAATACCTCCTTAAAACCAATGGTTGGGGACACGATAATTGAAGCCAATTCGTTCTTGATATGGGGAGCTACGAACATGAACATGGGTAGGGCAAGGAAATGGGAATAAAAGAGACCCTCCTGCCAATGATTTCCCGAATTCCGGTATAGGTTCTCCGTATAGAGACCCATGAATGCAGAAAGTAACGATGAAAACATCATAACAAGAATACCAGTACCAAACCTTAAGTCAAGCGATGTCATTTCGTCAAATCGTAAGGATGAGCAAGCTGCACCAGCTGAGATTAGACAGCACGAGATTACCTGAGCCCGGGTGTAACGCTTGCCTCCAAATATGTAGCCAACAAACATGTTCACAACTGTACCACTGGAGCGAATGATTATTTGGAGAGGCATGCTGATATTAAATCTCCCCACATTATTGTTTAGCACGGATGTGGAGAAAAATAATACCACTGCTATGGACCACAGCCAGATAGAAATCCGAGACTTCTTGAGATATAATGTCAATATCGAACCTCGTTTGAAATCAGTATTAGACCAGTAGGAAAGAACAGAAACAAACAAAAATTGACAAAATGTGATGGTCGTTCCAAGAGAATGCTTGGAATGATTCAAGGCCAAAATGTGCTCCAACACAAACACATTGAAGCAGCAGCCACCAAACACCTGGGCAGCTATTTGAAGAGCCTCTGAAATGGCAATGAAAGCAGCTGGCACTACAAGCATCCAGTTACGGGAGGAAAAGGAATTTGGAGAAAGCTGGGAGATATGTGAAACACCCGAAAAATAAAACTGTCACTAACCCACGATAACAGAATTCCGAAGGCTCCGTGGAATATGGACCACCCTCCACCCAAATCTGCCAAGCTTCCGCCAATTGGAGCATTTCGACTAGAAAGAATACTCAAGACTGAACTCAAGACTGAGTTCGATGATATAAATATAGCTTTGGTTACGGTAGCTGAAAACTATCAACAGGATTTGAAGAAAGAAATCAGGAATAAATTATCAATTGAGCAGAAAATACAATTTAAGAACATCGACCTTACCAAGAGTGCCGGGAAGTTCAACGCCGCTATTCGTCTGAGAACCAAGAAGTTGGCCCTGGTGAAAGTGACTGACGATGTTGGAGCATTGCTTGATGTGAGCACCGAAGTTACTAGAATGATAAGCAAATTGATAGATGACATGGAAAAGCTAGAACAGAAAATGAGCTACCAGAGAAAAGGAAGCTACCCAATGGTCGAGAGTGTACAGCGACAGCGAGTCACTTCCCATAACACAGCCCAAAACATCCCGAAGGATAATTTTGTCGCCGTGAATGACACCATGCAAGCCCACATGACCAAGGCCGAGGTGCCGACAGAATCCGATGGCCAGAGCCTCGATCAAAAAACACCATTGCTCTCGAAATCCAAGGCGGCACCTGAGCAGAACCACCTAAGGGCAGAACTGCTGCGGCGGAGTTACTTCCACAAGCCAAATGGAGAACTGGAAAGCGCTTCAATGGACCTTGAGAATCCCGAGGACTTTGAGAGGTTTATGTCGTCGGCAATTTCTAGATACAGAGAGACCCAGCTCCGTCGTTACTCGGGGGACGTTTTTGATCAAGAGATAAAGCCCGCAACCAACAAACCCACTGCTTTGATCCTTTTAGAGCCGTTGAAACATCCCAAGTCAAGTGCAACGGTAGAGCTGACGCCACAGATAAGTATCTTTAAGAAACTTCGTATCAATGGCAATCCTATAACGTCATCCACGTTTTCAGGCCAACCGCGACGCAGCAGCAACGATCACGTTCCCCTTCCAGACCCGCTTGCAATCGACAATCTTCTCGATGAGGAAACCTATTTGTCGTCCGGACTCAATACAGAGGAGGAGCCCACCGAAGAAGAAGAAGAGGAAGAAGTCACCGACGAATCATCGATTTCCGACAGCCTGGACTCAGATGTGGATGAAACCACAGCTCAAACCAACCAAATATACTCAGCGTTGCGGTCAAGTCTCAGGAAAAAGAAGCAAAGGAAGACCAAGCATCATTTTAGGAGAAACACTTCGCCTCCGAAGCACGAACCATCTCACCATACCCTCAAACCAAGCGGGTCGATTCTCAAGATCCCCAAAGATCGACACAAAAATGAGTTTGATTCTCCCTTTGTCAAAGGCACTTTCTCTCTCAATCATCAAGAGTCCACCACTACCCTAAAAAAGTTTCTTGATACTTCTACTCGATAAGAATGCCGGCATTCTGAGAATTACTTTATTAATAATGAGCTAATGACTATAATAGACATCAAAGAAGTGAAATAACCTAGACATCCTCAATGTAGCATGGAATGCACATGTAAGTCCAGACATGCGTCGTGATATACACCATCAATGTACCATCAAAAACAGCAACAGATACACTAAAACAACCAAATGTAAACGAACCATAAAAACACAATAGTGAACACAGTAAGCCACATTCTCCATGTGATGCCTGCTCTTTGACTCATCAAAACCATTTTGTTGTACGTGTTCTTAAGTGTAACCTTTCCCTTGTCGAAAGACTCGGTGATATCTTCATTGAGTTTGATGGACTTGTTGATCTCACTCCCCATTCTTACCCCCAAATTTTTAAGCATGGCCACTTTTTGTCCCATGCCTTCAAGCTCATCATTATTCTGACTTTCCAACAGCGAAAGAAATGCTTCATTATGTTTAGCCGACGCCGGCCCGGGGCCCTTCTCATAGGGCGATCCAATTCTGTTGGGGGGATTAGCATTGTAAATGGCTCGAGATGGTGGTGTCGAAAAAAGCTGCGTCCGGAGGTCTCGTTGATGGGCGCCTCCTACTGTCAGGTATCTAGATGACATGGTGGAAGGAGGATGATGATAATAGAATTGGTGGATCAAATATATTTGTTGATCTTAACAACGGTCGCGATTTTGGTGGCATTATCTTAATTACTAATGGAATCGCAAGTGCCTCCAAATTCCCTTCGCCATGTTCGTCATGTTATCTTGATCTTATCAGGTAAAGGAGGCGTGGGAAAGAGTTCTATCACCACCCAGACGGCACTTTCATTGGTTAACAAAGGGTTCAATGTGGGGGTTCTCGACATTGATCTTACGGGCCCATCACTTCCTAGGATGTTCGGTGTGGAGTCTAAGCAAGTGCACCAGTCAGTGGCAGGATGGGTACCGGTAACAGTTTATCAGGAGAGGCATCAAGGAACATATGAAGGAAATAATAAAAAACATCAAGGTTCGTTGACGTTGATGTCATTGGGATTTTTGCTTGGAGATCGAGGCAATAGTGTTGTTTGGAGAGGACCAAAGAAGACTGCCATGATTAGACAGTTTCTTAAGGACGTGGTGTGGGGATCTGAAGACAAGCCATTAGACTACTTGCTCATTGATACACCTCCCGGAACCTCTGATGAACATATCGCTATTGCAGAGGAGCTTCGATGGGCTCAGCCTTTGGATGGAGCCATCATTGTTACTACTCCACAGCAAGTGGCCACTGCAGATGTGAGGAAAGAAATCAACTTCTGTAAGAAAGTCAATTTCAACGTGTTGGGAGTGGTGGAGAATATGAGTGGTTTCATTTGCCCCATATGCTCGGAATGTACAAATATCTTTTCTAGTGGAGGAGGATTGGCCCTCAGTCAGTCACTTGATCTACAATTTTTGGGAAATGTTCCCATCGACCCAAAGTTCGTGGAGATGGTAGAACTGCAAACAGAAACACATCCGTTGATCGAACTCTACGATGATTGCGAGTTGAAACCTTTGTTGCTGGATATAGTGGATAAAGTTCTCGCCCAGGACCTCCCATCGAGGTTCTGAACTACTTCTACCAACATCATATAGAAAATGAACGACTACGACCGATTGCATCAAAGGACGTGCATTCTAATATACATGCATTGATTACTCTTCTTGTTCTTCTTGGTCTTGAACCTCTTTCTTCAGTTCTTCCTTCCACTGAGCGATCTTCTTCTTGAGCTCACCAGCAGAAAATTGCAATGTGTTGAGTTTGGTGTCCCACTTCATTCTTTCGTAGTTATCACCATATTTGTCGTACAATCGTTTACATGCATAAGCTTCTCTCTCACTCATCGTTCTGCCCTTCTTGATGGCAGCGTACTTTCGAGAAACCTCTTCCAACTGTTTAACAACATCGCTGTCAGTAGACTTGGGGACTTCTTCAACGTCTCCATTAAGCTTCATGGTACCGTAAATTACCTTGATGACTTCGTTGGTTTCGGCATCTCTGATCAAGCGAGCCTCTCCTTCAGGAATTTGGGCAGGGTCCTCAGTATTCTCCACTTGGGAAATGTCCACCTTCCTGGATTGACCTTCTTCACGTTCCTTACGGATTTCACTAAGTGTCTTGGCATGTTGTTCTTGACCACCAGCCATAATTCCTAGCTTCGACCGTAACCCTAGTCTTTTATAATTCTGTTGCAAAGTCAAGGAGTTGTCCCAGTTGGCAGCAATGATGGGGTTTCCATGAACCTTAATGTTTCTTTGTCTATCTTTGAGCCTTCTGGTGGCCTTTGACACCGACGAACGGGCCATTTTTCTCTTCCTAACTGACACCATGATGATTGATTCCGATGAGATGAGCCTAAAAAAATCTAAAACCGCACAAAAAACCCGTACACGTAAATATACACTGTCTGACAGCCACTTTGATACTGCCAGACACTATCTAATGCTCAAACACTGGACGTCTGTTGAGAGGCACCACGGCCCCGACCACGACCACGACCACGACTACGACCACCTCTTCCACCGCGAGACGATCCCCGATATCCTCCCCGCTGTACTCCTCTACCTCTTGGGCTGCCAAACCCAGGTAAGTTTGTTCTCTTTTGATAAACGTTGATGGGACGCAGATGAAAAGAGACTCCATCAAACTCATCAATTGCCTTTTGGACCGAATCGATGCTTTGGAACTCAATGTATGCACAACCCTTTGACATTCCAGTGAATTTATCAAACAAGATGGTAATTCGGTCGATGACACCCACCTTGTTGAAAAAAGATTCCAAGTTCTCCGGAGTGGTCAGGTAATTAACATTAGCCACGAAAATTGACCGTGAGTCGGTTTCCCGCTGCACTTTCAAACGTTCCTCATGGACTAGCCGTTTGGCCTTTTGCTCATCAGTTTCTTCGACGTCTGGGGAATTTGATGCAACTGCCAGCTCTTCGGCCGGTGAATCTTGTTGTTGACTCATTTTGGCACACCTGGTATCAACGGAGGAACTAAACTAGGATAATTTCGCTAGCAGAATTGAGATGTGGTGGGATGTGGGGATACGTGACAATCGCACTAAGCAGTAAGCGACCCTACAGTTCCGGTTTGACGAGCAGAGCATGTGGTAGGGGTCACGAGCGCGGACCGGAGCTCCGGATCTCGGCTGGCCGAAACCCTCGTCCATATCCGACCGTTTGCAACTCTTGCAACATCACTCAACAAGCACAACAATCACACTGCAACTAGCATAAATATGGCAATTACGTCTATAATAAATATTTAATTGGCTTCAACAAACGCACGGTATGTGGTGAAAGGTTCATCGGTGGACTTTGAGATAAGTTCAACTTCGGCTCCAGGAGCAACGAAGTAAACGTAACCAGTCTTGAATTCCTTGGCTTCACCGCCCTTTAATCCAATGGTACCGTTACCATCGGTGGCAATAACAATAGAAGGACCATTGAAGCCATCGAATTCTTGCTTTTGTCCAGCCTTAGGTTCAAAGATGGTTTGTAAGACAGCAAACTCGGCAATTGGAGGATCATACAAGACCGACTTGATGGCGTCACCACGAGACCTGGGGAATGGTAACAATGGCATCTTTTGTTTGTCAACAGACCCATACGCATAAGTCAACATACTCACAAGATTTTCAACGTCCTTGAATTTGGGAGTAAATCCAGCACGAACCACATTGTCAGAAGCTGCCATACATTCCATGATATCTCCACTAATGTAAGCATGTGGATCCTTGGCTTGTAAGAACATGGCCTCACCCTTCTTAAGGGGCACGTGGTTTAATAGAAGACATCCACAAAACAACCCGATATCGTTGGGAAATTGCTTGTTCAAACGTTGAATCAAGTTAGAAAGTCCGGGAGCAATGTTGTCGAAAGTCTCAGGGGAGGTTTCAGTTCTCTTGACAAGTTGAGCAGCCTTTTCGTTGATGGTGCTTTCATCAGTTCTCATCAACTTGCCATAGAACTTTTGCAATAACTTTCTGTTTTGAGCATCTTCTTCGCTTCCTTCTTGGGTATCACTCTTGATACCACTCACAAACTCTTGAGTGAGTCCTTCACCGATAATCTCTTTGAATTCTGGGACGGTTTCGACCGTTTTAGCAATAACATCTAAAGGCTTAAAACCACAGAAACCTTCAAAGTCAGTAACGGCAACAGCCATCTCAGGCTTGTGGTTATCATCGGGGTAATTCTTAGGATCGTTGGCATGTAACTGAGCAGCTAAAGCCTTATCGGGATGAGCTTGAATAGACAACACCTTTTCAATGGACAATACTTTGAACAAGAAAGGTAATTCCTTTGATGAACCAAACTTGTTTATGATGTCTTTATGCAAGAGATCCTCTGGATTTTCACTGATAAGATCTCTCAACACCTTACCGTTGTTGACAGAGTTCTCTTCAGCCACTCGGGAAGGAACTGACGGGTGAGTACCCATCCATAATTCAGCATAAGGCTTGGATTCGTCAATCTTGGTGTTTGGATTGGACTTGCTGGCGAACTGGGCCACGGCGGACGACGATCCGACCTTACCCCAGTCATAGTTTTGGAAACCACAGTCAATTCTAAAGAGTTTGTCAGACATTGAAAAAGAGATGAAATAGCGATGATGAAAACAACTGGGCGCGTGGCTGAAATAAATTCGACCTCTTGCATCGAGATCCGGTGGCACCCTCGGATATCTCAACTGAGGTGGGAGGTCGCGCCCAGACTAACCCCTTTTTAGTGCGGTTGATTGTGCAACCATTTTGGCAGCTCCTTAAAAAGTGGGATATAAAAGGGACGCCCGAAGCCCCTTCGAGTTTGTTTTATCAACTACTTTCTTTTCCACTGTACTCTTGATTTCTGGTTGAAATCTCAATCACTCATAAACTAGCCTTCTAAATTCTATAGTTCATAAAGTATAATGCCAGTTAGAGAGCCCCGAGGATCCCCGGAACAACAAAAGTATTTTACCAGAACATGGCTGGAAAAAGATAGAGAAATCTTTCTCGACCACTACAAAAGGACTCGTGAATATCTTCCTATGGAAGGGATTTCCAAGAGTGTTCAAAAGGTGTGGGTAAAGGGTCTAAATGTGAGAGCATTGGCGCCTGCCCACAAAAGCCTCATCTGGTGGTTGTGTAAGGAATATCCCAGCATTAGTGTGCGGGAGCTTCACCAGACTATCGGATTGGTGTACGAGTCGTTCAAGGCCTCAAAAACTACAGTTTATTATTATGCCATCACCTTGAATGACTTCACCAATGGACCTAATGCTGGAAGAAGAAAGCCCGTTACGGCTTGTTTTGATAGGGAGATGTACTTAAAGCTGATGGAAAAGGATCAAGAAGTAGAGCTGATGAAGACAGGTTGCGCCCTAAACGTCGATAAAGAGGTCAATTTTGATGCTGAGGCTAGTGCTAACACTAAGTCAACCGCAGGCAAGGTGAACCCCTCTATTGCACCGAAGAATGCTGCTCCTAAAGAAGTCGAAAAGGGAGTTTCTGCTCAAAAGGTAAGCATGGCAGCTCTAACTACTAAAACGTCTTCGGAAAAGGAGGTGTTTGCCAGGTCCACCTATCCCTCACATTTGAAAGAGGAAGAAGCATTAGTCACTACCCCATTGCCGGGCAATGAGGCGCGAGAGGCTCTCTCTACTAGTAAATTGATGTTCCCCCTAGCAAACTCAGACCCTGGCTATGATAGAGTCAGACATATTTCCTCCTCTCCAGAAAGCGAGTGGAGTGAATTCTGTGACAACAGACCTTCTTTCGAAGACGAGCTCTCGGAAAGTGAAGAAGAAGAAGAAGAAGAAGAATACTCTGATGCTCAAGAGTCGAGCTACTTGATGGTTTCTCTGGAATTCGGTGAAGACATCACCTCAAAGAGTATCAGTACGATTAAAAGAGAAGCACAACTTCAGTTTCTATCAAGCACAGAATCTGTGGGCGCTAGATCCATCTTTTTGTTCGCCTATGATGTCAAGACGGATCTGTTATTCAAGACCAGTGTCCCCATCTCAATGTCACAGCTTCAAGAGTCTTGTGGTGAATTAAAAATTGAGCAGCTTGCGATCAAAAGCTAGATCTGAGCTGATGTACTCTAGTCATGAATATACGATATCCATTAATTATTGGAGTAGAAGCGACAGCCCCTCAATGTGTTAATTGTTTTTGGGCCCATAAAATATAAACTCTTTGAAAAAAACGTATGTCAAAAAAGCCATAAAAAAATTTATATAGCAATCTTTTATAATGCCTTCTATAGGTTTGTATTTTAATGGATGTTTTTCAATGTGGTCTCGTAGACCAAAAGTTGAAGTTTTCAGCATTTGCACCCAGTTCGTCAAAAAATCGCGAAATTTATACTATCTTCATGTGGATCGAAACCAACAACAGTAATCGAATTTCCAAAAACGCCAAAATTACTGGGGCTAACCACATCGCCATCAATGATAACTCAACCATAAACGAAGATGTCATTTTGCAAGGCGATCTTCCCCTTTACAATTTCGAAAAACCCATTGCCATAGACGTGGGGAAATTCTGTTTCCTTGGACGTGGGTGTCAGGTAATCCCGCCGGTTATTAAAAAAAAACTACACGGACCCATCAAAATTGGGTCCTACACCATTATTGGAGAAAATTCCACTATCTCCAGTGCTTCAGTGGGAAGTCGGGTATATATTGAAGATAACTGTACTTTAGGGGACTTACTGATCGTGTATGACTGTTGTTGGATTAAAAAAGGATGCGTGGTACCACCTAAAACCATCATTCCTCCATTTTCACAAGTCAGCGGAGTCCCCGGTCAAGACTTCAAGATCACTGAGCTTGCATCGTCATATAAAAAACTATTTGAAAAGAGAGCAAAGGAGGTACAGGTGTTGGGAGAAATAATACAATGATTTTACGTTATTGTCTAATCTTTCTTGGTGGGAGAAGAGTCGAGAATAGAAAGATGGGACGAAGCTCGCTTTCTTCTGGTGAGTTTTTTGAAAGCCATGAAAATAGCAACAATGATGCCAAATGATCCAAGGTAACCAAAAAATCCTCTCTCGTGGACATGATCCATAAATGCAAATGTCTCAGAATAGGGACTACCCACCAAGTGACGAGGCAATTTGACAGCACCGGGAACCAACACCGGATCGAGCAAGTACAGGAGTACATTCCGAAGCTGCAAGGGATCATTTGTAAGAGGTTCATCATTAACATTGGTGTTCCAGAAATATCGGTTGTCACCAGAAACAACAATGCTATCACTAGGCTTAAAGGTATCCCCCCATCCAATTGCCTCCGCAAGATTCGGATGCGAACTTATATCCACAAAAGTGAATACTACTTGATCTTCTTGGAACAAATGGGGAATCTCCTTTCGGAGGGCCTGGATAATTTCCATCTTGTTGGCGTTCTTGTCCTTAAGTTTTTTAACCAGCTCGTCCTTCTGATCACGCTTGTTGGATAGATCTCTGAAATAGTACTCCTGTTGGATGTAGTGGTACTCATGGGCAGCCAACGACATGCGGTAAAGTTCAACGTTGGTTTTATCTGCATCATTGGCGTCAACAAAGGTGATAACGACCTTAGTCTTCGAACCCTTCTTGAAGTAACTATCAAGAAGAAAAGGAGTGAGCTCTTGATATAACGGAAATTGGTTGGCACGGATGAATTTGCGGATTTTATCAATGTCTCTGATATCTTCAGGTGCAAAACTTTGATACATGGTAGAAATAAGACTGTTATCCTTGACAATGAATAGCGTTGGTTTAGTAGTAATTGAAGTAGCCATATAACGAGGCTCATTGAATACCTTGGCTTCAGACTTTTTCTCGTAATTTATGAATTTGATGAGGTTCTCTGCTTGACTTTTAAGGTTGGTTTCGATTTTGGAATGCTTGGCGGTATAGAGATGAATATTGAAAGGAGAATCAGAAATGTCTTCCAAAATGTGAGGTAAGATCGCCTTATCTTCTTCAGAAACCGTGTTGACATCAAAGTAGAAAACGACAGATACCTTATTCTCCAAGGGATAGTATGAATTCAATGGCTCATGAGGGAGCTCTTTGCGGAATTCCATAACCTCAGATAATGTTCTTGCATTGACTACTTCATATTGGCTGTTTTCATAGAGTCGAGTTGCCCATTTTTTCAAAGAGTTTAACTGGATGTCCCCCTTGTAGTTGATCTTGTTGATTTTAGCTGCTTTTGGAAGGAACATAGCCACTTTGGGAGTGGATCTCCGGCCGCTGGTCACCAATACCTCATATCCCAATTCCTTACAAATGACAGGGTTAGAGATGCAATTCACATGTCCTGTTTTGACGGTTGTTAAAATGTGATTAGACAATTTGTCCCAGGTTCTTTTATGATCAAAACAGTCAATACATGATTTGTCGAAGTTGTTTTTACTAGTTGCATCTGTAGCAGTGAATTGCTCATCAGTAGCAGGCATGAACATCACCATGGTCGGCTGGTCATCTTCATTTTCTCCAGCCACCAATCGAAGAACTTCATCAACTGATAATAACACCAGCGCACTTGGTAAATCAATAGAGCCGGTATTGAATTCCACCACCGAATTTTTCATGAACTTCATGAAATTTTCTTCAGTTCTAGTGAGTGATCTAGGAAATGAATCAACAAACTTGCTTTTACCAGCGATAAATTCTCCAGAGTGCTTATCCCGCAAAGGAGAGTAAATCCTTAAATTAGGATAGGCATAAATATCCTCTCGTTCACACAAATCTCCACTAGCCACGCAATCGACCTGATACATGTTGACTTTCAAAGTCTCCAATTCATCTTTGTATGTACGATAGGTGGCTTTCCAAGTTGGGGCTAAGGCTTTACAATGGGCACAATATGGAGAAAAGAATTCCACAAATGAAAGACCTTCAGAAGTGACTGCATCAAAATTTTCAATGGTAAGATACTCAGGTAATGGGATACCCGAGTCCTTCACCTCCTTCATTTTCTGGGGAGGAGCTGCTACTACCACTGGTAGCACTAGGAGAAGCCACGAAATCTTCATGGGGTAAGGTATGAGAATCTCGAACGAAAACTCCGTACACCAGCTTATGAATGAGATGGGAATTTATCTAAGAATATATATTATGTATTGCCACTTATTTCTAGGAGGTAGGTTTTGAAATATTCAAAACTGACCAAAGTGACAGCCGATGCCGGAACAGTTCGGGCTAAATTGATGAGATAACCAGCATAAAACCCCTTTAGACCTTCTTTGTAGTAAATCTTGTTGATTGCGTTTACCATCCCCCTTTTTGGGGAATCCTTTCCTTTAACTTTGTCGGCCTGAATCTGCATTCTAGTTCTTAATATCTCATGAGGATAGGTGATGGTACTAGCAATCATTTTAGAGATTGACGAAGCAAATATGAGACGCCATAAACGATCGGTGGTATTTGGAAGATCACATCGTAGAAGAGCCTTCAACTGTTCATAAACGGGGAAATGGATACCAACATGTAGCAATCCAAACAATGAAGGAACGAGCCCACTATAGAAAACTCTAACACCTTCTTCTTGGTACATAGTTTTGAAAGCATGTAAAGTTCCCTTATAGAAGGTGCGATCACCATGCATGGGACTCTTTGATGAAGTTTGAATCATTAATCTCGTTTTGACCACCCAGATTGGATTGACAGCTATTGAAGAAGCCATCCCGGCAGTTAGTGCTGAACAAAAATGACTGGCAAGATTGGAATTGATATCAAGATGGTTATGAAGGAATCCAGGATAGAATGTTTTTGCTCGTTCATAAATGGTAAAATAAATAGTCCAGGTGGGGAGATAACCAATGGTGATGGGGACCAACCCACGATATAAACCTCGGATACCTTCCTGACGGAAGATTCCAGCAAAAGTTCCAAGAAATGAAGATTGAAGATGCATCAGATTAGTCATTGCTCCTTGAGCTTGAAGTCGAGTCTTCACCACATCCAAAGGGCATACAACCACTCCGGCGAGGAACCCCGAGGCGGCTCCGGCTAATGTCACAAGTTGGTTAGGGGATAGGTCCTTGACAAAGTCTGGCGATAATGCATAACGAAGGGCTTCGATTCGATGGTTGACGGGAAAATTGGGCTGCTTGGACTCTCGAAATTCAAGGTCCTCTCCTTGAACAAGGTCCGAGAAATCCCGAGGATGCCTTTTACCTTTGTTTTGATGAGACGGTATGTCTTCGGACATAGTAAACCGATCCGAAAGAAGCCTAGGTGAATGTGAAGGATCAAGACTTCGAGAATATATGGGTGATGGAAGCCGGGTGGGAAGTTATTAATGAAATGAAAAGATCTAATGAAAGGTGAGCACATCAAACAAACATTTTCGATTCGCCCCGCGAATACTCACCGACCATTCCGCGGACGATGATAAGACGCCTGGCGGCGCTTAGAGACAAAAAGAAGGGGTTTAGATGAGAATTTAAACCAACATTCGAATGGACTTCGTGGCTACAATGCGTTGAGCATGTAAGAAGACTTGGAAAGCTGGAAAATTGCCAATGGTGTCTAGAGAGCGGTTTTGTTTGCAGCGTGGTGCGAAGGACAAAAGCGGCCGTAGGGGTACGGATTGGGGTAAATAGAGAGGAGGGCGATGTGAGACGACACCAGGGAAGTGAGAGATGTCAGGGAGAAGCAAGTGATGTAGAAATATGGGGCTTAGAACACGGACGGCACCGAGTCCAGTTGAGTTGCTGGGCGGCGAAATAGGGGGACCGATGGAGACAAAAATGGAAGCCTTAGGTTTCAGACCGCAGGTCGAAGCCGGTAAGAGTCATAGGCCAAACTGGGGAGGTAATGAGTTGGCTTCGGTCGGAGGCTCGGTGCTGACATCTGAAGGGCTCGGCCGAATGACATGTAGGGGAGACGCACCCGTACACCAGCGACGACTGTAAAAAATTTGGTGTATATAAAGACGTGGGTGGGCATCACTTGATCCATTATCACCGAACATGGTTAAAGTGTACCTTAAGGCATCAGCCGAACTTTCCAACGTTACCGACTTGGAGCCCGTCGATACCGTGGAGTCTCCATTCGAATACACATTCATCATTGAGTGTACCAAATGTCGAGAAGTCCACGATAAACCCATTACCATCAACCGATTTGAACATCATGAAGTGTCAGGGTCTAACAAGGAAGTAAGTTTCGTCTACAGATGCAAAATGTGCAAAAATGAAAGTACGGCCTTTCTTTCCAGAACTTCTGCAAAGCTAACCAGTGAAAACAGCTCCGGCGTCCGTCTTGTCGAGATTGATGCGAGAGGGTGTGATTTCAAAGAATTTGTACCCTATGGCAAGTTTCAATGCCGTGGCGCCAACTCCACTTCCAAATTCACCGAGGTTGATTTGGAGGATGCAGAATGGTACGACTACGATGACATCGCCGGCGAAGAGGTGAGTGTGACTGACGTGACATGGGAAATTTCTCGTTAATAGCCGCACCGGCATTGAATTCGGCGGTTTCACTGTCCTCTTGCCGACACTAAGGCTGCTCAGTTGCACGAGGAGACAATATTAATATTTAGATGAGATAAGATTAGATGGCCTAGGCTTCTCTCATTGGTGTTGCATTACCTCAGGGACCAAGGCGGCGGTCACAAGCATAGTGAATGGGGAGACGGCGCACATAGAGAGATGGAATGGTGTCAGGGTGCCTATATTGGGTAAATAAATACATTGTTGAGGTGAAGTAGATAAGGGCCGGATCTTGCGGACTGTGGCCGGAATTTGCGGTAATCCCGCAGCAACTATAAATACTCCGAACATGAACACTTCGGAGAAACCAAATATATTATGGGTTCCGACTCTTTAGCAGATGCCATTGTGCAACCAGCTCAAGACAAATTGAAGGAATTGGCTGGCAGTGTACCAGCCCCTCCACCTCCTTCAGGGCCATTTGGCAAAATTGATCTTTTTTCCGGCAAGTACTACCTAGCATGTACCGTGGGAGGTATCATTGCGTGTGGACCCACGCACACTGCGGTGACGCCATTGGACCTTGTCAAGTGCCGTAGACAGGTGAATTCGTCCCTTTACAAGTCTAATATTCAAGGATGGAAGACAATTCTCAAAACTCTGGGAGACTCCATCTTCACGGGTGCTGGAGCCACGTTTATTGGCTACTCGTTTCAAGGAGCCGGAAAGTACGGGTTTTATGAATTTTTCAAAAAAACATACTCAGACTTGGCAGGTCCAGAGGTCGCCAAAAAGTATAAGACGGGGGTTTTCTTGGCGGCATCGGCTTCGGCAGAGTTTTTGGCGGATCTCTTCCTCTGTCCCCTTGAAACCATCAAGGTGCGGACGCAGACCACTATTCCACCATTTGCTACTTCGGTGACGGATGGATGGCAGAAGATCATGGCCAAAGAGGGCTTTGGTGGATTTTACAAGGGCTTGGTGCCACTTTGGGCTCGTCAAGTTCCTTATACCATGGTTAAATTTGCATCGTTCGAAAAAACGGTGGAGCAAATTTATGCTTACTTAGGTAAGCCCGTTTCCAGCTACACTCCTCTTCAACAAACGGGAGTTTCATTCGTTGGAGGTTACATTGCTGGTATATTCTGTGCAGTGGTGTCTCATCCCGCTGATGTGATGGTCTCTAAGATTAATGCCGATAAGAAGGAAGGTGAATCCGTAGGGGCTGCATTGAGTAGAATTTACAAAAAGATTGGATTCGCAGGAGTTTGGAATGGATTACCGGTTAGAATCGTGATGGTGGGTACATTGACCGGATTTCAATGGTTGATCTACGATTCGTTCAAGGTGTACGTGGGACTTCCAACTACTGGTGGTCACTGATATCTATGTCTATAGAGTGCAATCATCAAACTTGATATAACTATAATTCAATGCTAAGTTAAATCCACACGCTTTCGACGAGCTAGGTGGGCTAAACTGTTACTCAGCCAGATCTTTGGTGCTCCTAAATAAGTCATTTTCGAGACCAGGCGCAAATTAGCTCCATACGTTCTTGAACAAATCGTCGTCAAGCTTGGGGTTTAACTGTAAGCCAGATTTAGGAGAAGTCCACTGGTTGACAGAAGACTTGGATGAGTTATCAGCCCATTCATTGTTCCATTGAGGAGTGGATTGATTTGTCGGCTGCGATTGATTAGAGTGATGAAGATTTTGAGGTAAGGAAGAAGTTCCAGCCTGTATAGGAGGGGTGGAAATGGTTTGGGTCACCGGCGTCGGGGTTGGGGAGGCCAGGAAATTCAAACCATTTAGTGAGTTGGTCATGGATGTGACATCTGGCCTTTGCTGAAGGAAGCCCGACGACGATGATGATGGCGACGAGTATAGCGATAAAATGGATTTTTTCAAGTCATTGCGACCATTTCGGTTGATGCTACCACCAGTAGACTGGGCCGATTGAGGTTGTTGGGTCGGTAAATTAGGTAATGTGTTTTTTTTGGTCACATTTGGTTTAGCAGGTGGAACCGGAGGAGACTGAAAGATTTTGTTGGAGGTGGAGGTGGAAGTGGAAGTGGAGGTGGAAGTAAATGCTCCAAAATCATCATCAAGCAAGTTAACCGATGCAGAAGGGGGTGCGGGAGATTTGGAATGAGAAGGTGTCGAGGATATTATCGATGAACTGGGACTAGTCACCGGTGCGGTAACCGAGGAAACTTCTCCAGAGAGCTTCAAAGGATCGGGCACAGTGGGAGACAGGGCCCATTTCTTCATATCGTATTTCGTTCTGATGAAATTTTCGATCTTGGACTGATCAGGCACATAGTTCTCTGGTAACTTTGCTTCCCAATATGAGTTACATTTGGCATTCCCCCATTTAACCATCAGTTCCACTTGATCGTCGGTCCAAGCGTCAAGGTCAACTGATTTAACTTTCGAAATGTGAGTTCCCATACTTCTATGAATACCAGAGCATCGAATACAAATGAAACATCCCAAATTCCACGACGCCCACCGAGGATACGTGGCCACTTTACAATCAACACACGTCTTGTTAGGAGCTTCTTTGAGTAGTTGTTTCAATATCTGAGTGTGTCTTTCATGATGTGTCTTTTTGGACGATGGCAAAGCCCCGTTTCTATAACTCATGGGAGAAGAAATCACAAGAGCACAATAGAGGTTTCACAAGTGTTTATCGAAGTGCGATCTCACAACGGAGGGAGCACGTGACTCGGATAAAAGGGACCTTTTGTGCGCTCGGCTATCGCTGGGTGGTTGGGGGGTCCAGGCTGGGGTCGTGCGCAGGCGCAGATGTTTTATTCACCTGCCGCTGCCCTTTTTCTGTTTTTACACCCACAACTAAGCTCCCTTATCAGCTATTGTTTGACTTTGTACTTAACCCAGCCTCTCACCAAATTTTAGTACATATTTGAGACCAAAACGTATTCCACTCTTTTGCTGACCTAGACATGCCGTCACCGGTGACGATGTCGTCTCAGCCCATGGGAAAGGCCAAGAAAGAAGTCCGAAAGTTCAACTATCACAAGAGGGTGTACAGGCTATCGGAAGTGGCCCACCATGACAAAATCGACGATCTATGGATTGTTCTTTACAACAAAGTTTATGACGTGACAGAAATTGCCGTTGATCATCCAGGAGGTGTTGAAGTTCTCTTTGATTGTGGAGGTGCCAACGCTACACTACCGTTCGAAGACGTTGCTCATTCAGTGGATGCATTATTGATGTTAGATCCTTACTACATGGGGGATCTTCATCCGCTGGAGTGCGTTACATATTCACGGGTAATTGGAGATGATGAAGTTCATCAAACCAAAAAGCTCAAGAAACAACAGAAGAAGCGAAGTCGATACCGCCTGCGATTACTTGAGAACCTCTCGTTGGTTGCTTTATTAACGTTGGCGATACTAGCATTGTTTTTGTACATTCGATTACAGAAACTAAAATGGCACTGACTGAACTCCCTGTACTCCGTGGGCGATTCGTGGTTGAATATTGAGGATGAAGTAATCTCCACACTTGTAGATCATCAGCGATCCGAGCCAGCCCTGAGCCAAAACACCAATATTTATTCATCTATTCACTTTCAGTCATGCAACTTTACAGTAAGAGCGACCAAGGTAATAAAAGGACCGTAGCAGAGTGTCTAAACATGAAGCGTAATATTCTAATACTTAATATCCAATGGGGCCCATTTCGCCTGCTCTCTCAACGTATGAACGTGTACGAATGTAAGGATCCAATTGAATATAGTTCTTGGACAAATCGATTTGGGACTTTGCTCTAAGTTTTTCATATTCAAGTGATTCTTCGGGAGTCTTGGCTCCAATCCACTTCAACGTGGCCTCCAAGAAAATCTGTATCAAGTTCTCCCTCTCCTTGACGATTTCTGAGAACTTTTCATCTCTGGGTTTCTTTCCGGCATTCTCTTGGGTGGGAATGATGTACTCATTTTTGAAATTGTCTTCTCCTCCTAAAGCCTTAGGGATGTATTTTACATCAATAAATTCTTTGAGATCTTTGACTCCCTTAGTGAAGCGAACCTTAGAAGCAACCACAGGGTCGAGCCATCCCTTGATAATCTTCCAAACGGCATTAAAGATCCACGGAGCATTGTGAATCCAAATCATTCCCAAAGACTCAGGGTAGTTGGCTTCGAACATGGTAGCAAGGAAATGAACCGCAGCCAAATCGGCGTTCTTCATGGAAAATCCCGTCATATCGAAGAGAATACATCCTTTGGAAGTGCCCTTTTGATAGTATTTCAATCCCAATCTGATCCATTCGATGAATAAACAAATAAAGTGCTCGAAGTCTTCATCGGGGCAATTCTTTCTTAAATGTTTCTGAACGTGAATAACCACAATTGGACGATTCTCCTTGTCAAAACCACGAAGGTAAGCTTGATTTAACTCGTATGCTTGCATCAACTTAGGATGCTTCTTACCCCAGTAAATTTCAGCATCTCCAGCATTAGTCCAGACATCAACCGGGTGAGAATGAATTCTCCATTCAAGACTCTTGGCCATCATGTTAAGAGAATCATTTGCATTGAACTTTCTAGCCACCACAAATCTCAAAGCACTGATATCAAAAGTGTCGTTCCTAACCATTCTAAAAAAGGAAAGCTCGAGATCGTCGGGACTATAATGCTGTAAGTGAGCATGGAAGTTCTCCTTAGCAGCAACCTTATGCTTATGCTTGTGCGAATCAACGCGAGCATCCGCGTCCTTATCATTCGGATCTGACGGGTCATCAAGAAACTCCAACTTGCTTCTAGTATGAAGGAAGTTGGCCTTAGTAACTTCACTAATGATTAATTCAGGAATCTTGGTACTACCAGCATTCTTGGGTTTAGAGGTAACATAATTGCTAGCATTCAGAATATCCTTGACACTAAGAGGAACTTCATATCCCCATGATTTCAAAAGGTAAGCGTAAACTTGCTTGACCACGATCTCATGCTCTCCACTCAAAGGAGTTATCACCGAGTAATCCTTAACTGCGTCGGGCATGGTTGAATTGTTGTAAATCTTGTAATACAAAGCAAAAGAGTTTGCTCACGAGGACAAACACTAATTATATATGGGGTAAAGCTATCAACACTGAAATGACCGTGACGAGAAACCAGACAAATTCAAGCAGCGGATGTTCACAGTAAAGCTCTCCTCATTTAATCACTTCTCCCAACCAACCCCGCCGCTACTGTGAAAAGTGATGGCTGCACGTGAATGTTCTCGCGTCCACAGACACAAACCCGTACCGCCAACCCCGGATTTTGATTCCCCCGCCTAGAGACCACGCGCCCAGCTCCCCATTCTAGTATTTTTCAATCCTCCCCTCCCTCTGATTTAGCTCAAGAGCCCAGTCATGTGACTTTGCCAGGTGACAAAACCACATGGGCGGTTTGGTGGTGAGCACTAGACCGTATTGGAGCCAAGCTAAAGGCCCATTTCACTACGACGACACGGCCAAATAATCATTGGCCACTATGGACGAACGGAATAAGCTTCTTAGCTAGCCATGGGATTGGCTGCCTGCAGCTAAAGGATGATAACGGAATGAGGGTCCGGATAATCAAACAGCATGCGATAATGGGCTTGGGATGTCTGAGACGACAGATGTCGTCGCCCATGCCATTATATTGCGGCGTCCATATGAGCACTAATAAAATGTCGGAGAATGTATCTTCAGAGATTATTTTCGGACGGCTTCTTGGTAGACAATGGATCGGGCAGAATACCGGAATAACTGGTGGTGATAGGGCCGGCCAGTCCACCCAGTGTTCCAGTCCATCCAGTCCAGATTTCCCCTCGAGGTGATGGCGGTAGCCAGATTGTCCAGATCAAACTTCGGCGCTCAACAGTCGAATGGATTATCGTAGGACGCCATGTGGCGGTATCACCCAGATACGGCACCGTCGGCGCTTAAATGCCACGTATCGCCTAGGGCGAAGTTCGCCGTTTTATATGGACCCGATTGTTCCATTGCAGTGGCAGTTGAATACGTTGACCCGTTAAAATAAACGACGACGTAAATGGCTCGAAACTTGTGGGAAATATGCGACCAATCAGTCACCCTATCACATGAAAACATACCACGCAGTATGGAAGGCCTCCAGTCGTTGTCATATGAATGTCAACTGGATGTTTGCAGGATGAAGCTCTTTTAGTTCCCTACATCTAGACTTCATCCCTGTATGCAATACTCAAAATGTATTATCCAAAAAAAAAAGAGGGGAACCCCACGAGGCTAGCCACCTACCCCCAATCTTTGTATTTGCACTAGACGATAACGAAAGATGCCAATAATGGGGACGCAGAGGTGGGGGAGGGGGATTACGGGGTTGCGCGTGTGGGTGGGGTTTGCAACATTTTTGACGGTCTATTCTCATTTTGTCGATAAAGAATGATTTTTGTCATAGGCGGCCACAATTGAGAGACTTTCGGAAGCTTGCGGGGATACAACAGGACAAGGATGCAAGGTACATCCTAAAGGCTAAAAGAAATGCCGTTGTTAAATTGAAGGGGATGCTGGTGTGTGTATAACCGTCAAGCATGGATCTTATCACATGCGCTCCAAAGGTTTTAAGGTATAAAGTGGTTGAGAAAACTGCGACAGGGACATTTCACCAATAATGACTCTACACAATTTGGACCTTGGAGATTTGCTTGGAAGATGGTATGTGCTACTTGGGGTGGGATTGGCTCTTTATCTTGTGGCTGATAAATTAAGAGTGGCCCGGTTAAAGAAGAAGTGGGGAGCGGGCGATGCTCCATACTTAGTAGGATCTGGACTCTTCTTTTCCAGACCTTGGAGACAGATGCTTGGCTTCAAGAGAGACGGTGTTTTGCTTGAAAACATCTGGGAGTTCTTCGAAAAGACTGGACAAAGCTTCAGTATAAAAATCAGTGGTATGACCCTTTTTGTTACTCTGGATCCAGAGAATATCAAGGCGCTACTTGCCACGCAATTCAATGATTTCTCGCTTGGCTCCAGACACGCGCATTTCTTGCCGTTGCTTGGGGATGGTATCTTCACGCTAGATGGAGAAGGATGGAAGCATTCTCGTGCTTTGCTTCGTCCGAACTTCTCTCGTGAAAAGGTGGCCCACGTCAAGTCATTGGAAGGACACCTCCAAACCATGGCCAAGCACTTCAGATTGCACAAGGGTAAGCCTTTTGACATCCAGGAGTACTTCTTCCGGTTCACGGTGGACACTGCCACCGAGTTCTTGTTTGGAGAATCGTTGTACGGATTGAGAACGGCAGAGGTCAGGGAAGACCCTGGATTCAACTTTGAAGGCAGATCCACCTTCTATGACAGTTTCAACACCTCGCAGGCCTACTGTGCCACCAGAGCATGGTCTCAGGCACTTTACTTTGTCATTGACAACTTTGAGTTCCGTCGTTGCAACAAGAATGTGCACAAGTTTGCTCAGTACTACGTCAACAAAGCATTGTCGGCCACGCCTTCGGAGATCGAGGAAAGAAGTAAAGACGGATACTGTTTCCTTTACGAGCTTGTCAAGACCACCAGGGATCCCCATGTCTTGAGAGACCAACTTCTCAACATCATGATTGCTGGCAGAGATACCACGGCTGGACTTCTCTCATTTACCATGTATGAACTTTCTCGTAACCCCGACGTGTGGGAGAAACTTAAGAAGGAAATCTACAGTCACTTCGGCGAAGGGGAGAATGCCAGAGTTGAGGACATTACGTTTGAATCGTTGAAGCGGTGTGAATATCTCAAATGGGTGATAAACGAGACGCTTCGTCTTTACCCCAGTGTTCCTGTCAACTTTAGAGTCGCGGTCCGTGATACTACTTTGCCTCGTGGAGCCGGAGCTAATGGATTGGACCCGGTATTCATCAAAAAGGGTCAAGCGGTGGGATATGTGATTTCTGCCACCCACCGGAACCCCCTCTACTATGGTAAAGATGCCAACGAGTTCCGTCCTGAACGCTGGGCCGACCTGAACTTGAAACCAGGTTGGGCCTATTTGCCCTTCAACGGTGGTCCTCGTATTTGCTTGGGCCAACAGTTTGCATTGACGGAAGCCACTTATGTCATTGCAAGATTGTGTCAGATGTTCCCTAATTTGGAGAACCACGATACAACTGGCAAGTACCCCCCACGCCTTAACGAGCAGTTGACAGTGTCGCTCATGGATGGAGCAATCGTGTCGCTCCACTGATATTTATGGCCATGAGTAATATATGTTTTTATTTATAAATGAAGGTGTGCTTTTGCGTCGGCGCCTGCGATGAGAAAGATCGAAATCACCCACTTAGCTTAAATTGAGCTACGTAGATTAAAATTCAGTATGTACCTTGAGCGGCTGTATATCTTATAGCTTGGCCTTAGGTCTAGGATCAGCATCACGGAGAATCTTCTCAAAGCTGGCGGCCTTCATGATATTTCCCTTGACCTTAAGACGTCCTCCTAAGTAGAGCTTTTGGGGCGATACCTTGTTGTCGACAAGCTTGATGAAGTCGGTGTCCTTCATTTGCAAAGCAATGTCAGCCTTGGGGGGTGCACCGTCAACCTTGGACACCGCACCTTCCTTGCGGAACTCAAAGAACCAGGACTTGGTCTTGCCTTCCTTGTTTTTGAGGGTAAGAAGCACCGTTTGCTTCACTTGGGCCACCGATTTCTTTCTCAATTGAGGTTCTTGCTCGAGAACATCTCTCATGAAATTCAAAAGGGGAGTTCCCTCGAACCCTTCTTCACTCAAGTCGGCTGGTTCTGACATTATCTAATATTGATGGTGATTCAAAATTCCAGTGCTGACGGCTTTTAGCCGGTACTTCACATCTCGAAAGTCGATGACTTTATATGGACCGTTCAACGCGCTGCATGTGAAGACGCCGAAATGAAGCCTCGGATTGCTGTTGGGATCTGCAAACTGAATCTTGTTAGCAAGAACTACAGGACGATTGTAGTGAGGAGACGGGGTGGGGCAATTAACTATGGCCAGGCAGAAGGCGGGGAATCCCATGTCAGAAAGGCCGCGACTGCAGAGAGAGTGTCTGTGCATGGGGCCAATGGGTGCAACCGCAGAGATGCAATTCCTTCAGCCGACAACTGAGCCAGGTCTGTAGCAGGTCTGCGGGCGACCCAGAGGAGGTATGACCGGACGAGGAGGAGGCAAGAACTTTGGCAGAGCTTTGGGGGCCGGGGGCATGGGCACATCGGCCGGAGGACATGGTGCCTGGAAAATGCATTGAGGCGAGAGACAAATCGAGGGCGTAGCCCACGGATCCCCAGGCACCAGATAGATCAGCAGTAGCGCCTAATGGCAGTATCACACGAGAAACACCCAACTGGGACCAGATGCACCGGCAGAAATATGGCAGGTGAATAGGTTTGACGAAAGTCTCATGCTAATCACATGCACCTATAAATCAACAATCATTCCTTTCCTGAGTCCACTACCATGACTCCTCAGTACCAGATCACTCTCCGTCACGGCAATCTTTCCTTTACCGCATTGAGTAACTCTCCTGAAGCACAAGTCTTTGCGAAGGCCAGGTCATGGGATCGACTTATTATTTTGTTGCACGGGTTCCCCGATAATAATACTTCTTTCAACGGTGTATTCCCTGTACTTGAGTCATCTTTCCCCAATGCATTGATTATAGCACCCGCCATCAGAGGCTACGAGGCTTCTAGTCAGAGTGCTGATAACTCATACTTCCTATCCGATATGGCCTCTGATGTTCGCGAGTGGGTTCTTCAGCTTGTTCCCCACAACGACATACCAGTTCATCTCGTGGGCCATGACTGGGGAGCTCTTATCACCTACAAGGCTGCAAGCTTATACCCTGAGCTATTTGCATCCGTGGTGACGATGGCCATCCCGTACCTTGGAGAGATGAGGCTCTGGCACTATACCTTTGGCTGCATTCGCCAGATCTATTGCTCATCGTACTTCTTCACCATGCAATTTCGGTGGTTGTATAAGAAATTGGTGGAAGAAAGACCAAATTCCTACTTGGAATATCTCTGGAAGTACTGGTCACCCACATACGAGTACTCCCAATTGGACATCGGAGGAGTGAGGAAGACTTTGGCTCAACCGGGTGTACTAGATCTGTCTACGGCTTACTACCGCCACCTACGGATTTCCCAGGTTCGATTCAAGGTGGACTTTGACCGGGTGCCAACACTCGTGCTTGGAGGTGAGGTAGACGGGTGTATGTGCAAGGCATACTTTGAAGCATGTCTGGCGACGATAAAGAACCGCCGCAATTGCAAATGTCAGCTTCTTCTGGGACTAGGACACTTTTTGCATCGGGAAGATCCCCAAAAGGTGGGAGATGCCATTGTGGATTGGATCGGCCTCTACGACAACTAAACATGGGAAAAAGTTGCTTTTCAGTACTTTGAGGCATTTGTAAGGATGAATACGGTAAGCGAGCCGCCGGGACAGTGGTGGGGACGGTGGTGGTTATGGCGCTACCGGAATTTGCCACCACAGTTGGAGCCATATCCGATAGTATAAATACAACATCTGCCAATGATAGTCAGCAATAAATTACCGACCACCATGTCCCACTTGAATTTTCTTGAGAAGCGCCAAATCGTACAGTTGCCCAAACTAGACTGGGAATACGATGCACTTGAGCCATACATTTCAGGCCAAATCAATGAAATTCACCACAAGAAACACCACCAAACCTATGTTAATGGGTATAACTCATCAATTGAGGAGTTGGTCAAAGCAGAGCTCGAAGGTAATGTTACCAAGACCATCGCCCTTCAGCAAAACATCCGCTTTTTTGCAGGAGGCCACGCCAACCACGTTCTCTTCTGGAAGTCACTTTCCCCGGCTTCGGTGGCTGGAGGAAAGATCCCCAACTCCCAAAGTGACTTTTACAAGCAGGTGATTGACCAATACGGATCCTTTGACAATCTCATTGGCGTCACCAATGAGAAATTGGCATCCATCCAGGGTTCTGGGTGGGCGTTTCTTGTCAAGAACACTGAAAATGGGAATACCTTGGATGTAATTACCACCCCTAACCAGGATACCGTGACCGGCAAGCTTGTGCCTCTTCTTGCTATCGATGCGTGGGAACACGCCTACTACTTGCAGTATCAAAACGTCAAGGTCGACTACTTCAAGGCCATCTGGAACGTGATCAACTGGGGGGAAGCGGAACGGAGATATAAGTTGTAATCAACGTACACTATCAATCAGTGCTTGTAGGCTCTATTAATAGTGCACTAGGATGGCGTATGGCATGCCACGAGATATTTCGGGCCCCCGGTAGGAGGTGGGGCCAAGCCCATCCCACCCCAATTATAGTGCACCGGTTCGGTGAGAGACCGGCATCAATGTTCTAGAAGTTCATACCTCTACGTGTGCCATAGGCTCCGGGCCGTTCTCCGCCCTTTAATGCAATGAAACGGCTTCGATGGTGCCGATCCACGCCCTTCTCGCGTAATGCCAGCCCGGACAAATTTGTGTCTGCATAGGAGGATGGAGGCTCTTTAAATTCCCAGACGATTACGCCCTTTGTTACATACATGCACAACGCATGTGCCATTTTTGCCATGAGGAAGTGCATTAGCGGGATTCTATCTATACGAACTCACCCCTGCTCCAGTAATCCAACGCATTGAGACAGTACGTTCAAGGCGGAGGTCAAGGTAATGTGGACTCATAGATGCACAGACGGTAAAAGCGAAAGAAAATATCATCGAAATCTACTTTTGGTGCCTTTAGACCCTTAAAAAAGAATCTTAAAGGTTTCACCCCCGGGCGCGTCGCTCGCCAACGCACTGTTAGTTTTAGGAATCCTGTGAAAGTATATTCAGTCAGGGTTTTGCGGTTTCACGTAATTGAGAATGTCTAACAGAGTTATGAAATCTTAAATAACAGGGACTGTCCCCCAATAATTGGAATAACCGGAAAAGGAGGCTAGAGGGTGGGGATAAGAAAAGTGGTCAAGTCATAATAAAACAAAAATGCAGAGCGAAAGGTTAAAGCGATATGAAATGGGAATGAAAATATTATTTCACTGCCCTATTACGGCATCCCAGCAGATGAAATCGTCACCTCAACCAGCTAATCGTTAGACGCTATTGTGACTGTAACCTGAAAGCCATGTGAGTATATCCATTGAAGAACATTCACTCACAACGCATTAAGCAGCCACGGCCCACGTCCTGGTACGCGATTGCTCGCATAGGATGATTGCTGTTTTGCAAGCGACATATGTCGAGCATAATTGTCCATGATAATGTGAAAAGTCATCAAACGCCTCTGGCAACAGCACATATGAGAGGTTAGAGCGCTTCTCCAAATAGAGTAAAATTCATAGACTAAACCAGGGCGGACTCGATAGTTTTCGCAACTGCTGTTTCCATCTAATTTTTTCTTCTATAATGACGCACATGGATATATGAAGAATAGATCAAAACACGACCCGCAATGGGTGCCCAAAAAATATTTTTAACAGGAGGCCCCGTGAAATTAAAGTCACGTTTATTAAGTCCAAGCAAGATAAGATTGTAGTTAAGGGATACGGCCAGGTTGAAGCTGTTTTGCCAACCAGCAGCTGGAAAACTCAGGGTCATCGGGGACGGATAGCAACCGCCAACCGCCAACCACCTAGAGGCTGGGTGGCTCACTCGATGCGCCATTACTAATGTCGGTACATCCCAGAGACTTCGGGAAAATCGTAATGTATGGCACTTTTATATTGAAAGGTAGTAGCTCCCACACACGCTCGCCAGAAGTCACAAGCGTTGAATAGTGGGTAGCAATTGACGGAGCGTGCCAGTATGCTAAGGGTTACAACCACGGAGCACACTGCGAAGTGGCTCAATTGCCTGCAGTGAACAGTCGAGTGGAGTAACCGACATTTACACTCCAGGCGTGGTGCCACTCGTGGGTTCTATAAGCACTGTCTCCACAAGCATCGGTCATGGGGCCGGCCTGGGCTTCAGGAGCGGCTTACATTGTCCTATCCTGGACGCCAGCATCACAAAAAAGAAGGTTTTCCCACTCTCAAATTACATCGCTAGTAGGTACCAGTTGTAGGCTTGAAGCATTCGCAATACAAACTTCATTGAGGGGCATTAGGATACATAGCATAATGGACGGGAGGTCTGAACTCATACTTAAAATCGTCTTGTTTTTGGTCGAAATACGGTTTTTCAAGCGGATCCTGCGGTTGCATTTTCATGTATGGCATAAGCAGCATTTCATAGTTGGAGAATTCGCCAGGAGGTAGTTGGTAAGATATTATCGGAGGTGAACTGTCAAAAATAGATGAATCGACTGAGGATGTGGATTCTTGATGCAGATCGGAGGAGCCATTGGTTATCGGGAATTGAGAAGCTGAAATGGTACCATTGATGTATTGATAGTGAAGAGGAAGAATACCAGGTCTCGCTTCAGTGACATTGTAGTTCGCCATGGAATACGACGAAGCGTTAACGTCTTGAACATGAGGATATGATAGCGCTAAGGGAGCCGAATGTTGGGAAGGTTCGTAAGCGGGATATGAATGTTTATAATCATGCTTTTGTTTCGAAAGATCATCGGGAGTCTGATAAGGATAGGCAAGATCATGGGAAGAAGCAGGGGGTTGTGATAGCTGAGAAGAATGAGTGGAAGAGCCATTAAGTTGATGATGTGAGTTGGCGGCAATAATACCAGTGGAAGGAAGTTGAAAAGACGATTTCTTGTCGAGTCTCTTTTTGGTTACCCTCTTACCTTCCTCTTTGCGGTTCTTTCTTTTAACAGGGCCTTCATTGAAAGTACAGTTCCCGTTATTAAACTGAATACACGAGGAACATGGAATGGTTTTTTCAATAATGCAACAAGTTTTTCTCTTTCGACAGAAATCACAGGGTCGCTGACTTCTACTCTTATAAGGCCGTAAGGAGTTGACCTGGGAACTGAGAATTTTTTTTGTAAGCTTCATGATGGCTGTGAAGGTAAAACCATTGATGAAATTTTTTGGTAGTCGATCCCACTTATTAATATAGAAGTGAAGAAGGTTTACGATATCCAACAAAAATAGGCAGAAAATATCTAATGCAGGTTGCATGTGGTAAGTGTCGCTGCAAAATAAAGTTGCCAGTGCAGAGAATAAATTCTGCAAGCAGCTGCAGGAAATCGTTTCGACACCCTCCAACTAAGGTTTTTTTTTTTTGAATTTATGTGTAACTTATTTTTAAGCGGCCCTAGGCGAAGACGCCTACTAGCAAGAGCGGTTAAAAGAAGAAGAGCCTCTTCATAATAGGAATGTGCCTCCGCCCCAATTGGTTTGGTAGATTATTAAGTAGTGTTTGTAATTTGGGACTCAGGCTATCGTGATAATAAAATTGTATGGTTCTCTGGAAAAATCCCTCTCCAGATGAAAGGATAAAAATTATTTTGTCGTTTCGTTTTCATTCTTAATATGATGAAAGGTCGGATGCAATATCGGTTACATCTGCATCTTTCGTCATTTGTCTGCATAAATCCAAAACAGTATATCTGTGACAATAGAAGGGAAAGTAGAGAGCGGAATTAAAGTAAAGGAGAAAACAAAAACAACCTGAACTCCAGATGAACGTTTCATGAAGGAGTTGATAACGTCCACAAATGGTCACGGTCACCTCAATGATAGCCCCCCCCCCCCAAAACAAACTTCCACAATTGCTGATACGAGAGCTCGCAACCTAAACCCTTATTGTGGAAAGCGAGATTTAGCACCCGCCTCATGGGTCAGTTGCATGTTGAGGATTGAAAGGTGATACCTTTGTTTCTGGGTGGTTTTCTTTGTGTCGTGTAACGTGTACAAAATGTATATATCGGAAATTTCACGGTTAAAAACACCGCTCGTCTCGGTTTGAATATTGATTGAGTAAAAAGACCCTGGTGGAGACGGAGATGTGTGTTCAAGGAGAATATGAGGAACTTGCTTAATTTTGATTGGGGTGCCAAATATTAATCAGCTTATTGGAGGGAGCATATCCTGATGAAGCTCAAGAATTATGTGATTTGCCTAATGAACTTACAAGTTGGGAGGGTGTCAACGGTAATGATGTTAATCAAAACGGCGCTCTTCTAAAAAGGTTCGATGACTATTAATGGCATTATATCAGATGTAGGATATGGGAAATTCATCAACAATTAGCGATGGTAAAGATTATTTTTTAGAATTTGTGCGTATTGAAAAAGAACCCGTGAAGTTATCTTGAGGCAGCGACCCCAGTTGCAATGCCTCGAATCTTAAGTAACCATGCATTGTTGGAAAGTAAGAGTTTTCCAAGTTGGGATAATTTTACGATCGGCCACTATTATTTAGGGGTTCCCACAACCTCCCCAACAGTATACCCCTGAAGAAGAATAATCAATCTGCATGTTCGAATCGTACTCTAAAGGGAATAGTTTTATGGAAATAAGTCCATGAAATCGCCAAACTACCTGGTGATACCAAGAAATGAGACTTTTATTATATCATTGTACAAAACCAATTCTAGTCAACTATAAAAATAAAAATACAACCGGATGCAAAAAAAAACTCTAAAGGGATAATGATTCAATTTCTCTACAAGCCACCGTCAAATGAGTTATGTAGGCAGGGCGCAAGCGATTGGTTCATCTACAGACGTTTCGTGGATAATATTCCAAAATGCAAGTTGAAATTTTGACTTTCGAGCATAAATATTTTTTTTTCGATTCTGGTACTTGAGAGTACTTCAGTCAGGTGATAAATATAAATTCCGTTTGCCATGCAACATAACACATGTGACAAGAGTCGGGTATAAATCAAGCAGATGAATGTCAGACATAAAATAACTTGCTTATGAATATTTTAACCAATACGAAATAGGAGGATCAAGATTCAGGATCGAAATAGGTGAGAAATATTGCATTTCGCAAAATGCCTCTAGCCTCTTCATGCACGTCAGGCAGAATAGTAAACGGCATCAGCAGGCTGGATCGGCACCATGTAATAACAAGGCCTCGGCTGACCTGGGTGGAGGAGGAGACACGTAAAAAGGAGAATTTTGACAGCCTGTTGGGATGGACGTAATGCAGCTGGAGATACAAGGGGCGGGGGAGGGGAGTAGAGGAGCCGCGGAAGTGGAGCCAGTGACGGAAAGAGAGAACAGCAAAAGTGAGATAGGCCACAATAGGAAGAACTATCACAAAAGTGAAGCGATTCTGGAAATCCGCCAAACATACTACCAGCAGCACTAAAGAAGCTCCACCAAGCACGGGGTGTAAACAGGCCCAAAGCGTAATTTAAAGATCTACGCTCGCTTACCAGCCTCATAACCCCGTATTTAAGTTGACAAATCATGTCATGGCTCAAGCAACTCACAGCGAGTGGACTTCGTTAAATATGGCATCATTTTCTCACTTCGAGGATATGTAATGTAGATCTATCAGGTGTATGTATGGTGCCATTTTGGAAGATGCAGGCCATAAAATAAAAGGATACCCTCACTTTTTGGGGTAAAAAAATATAATTGTGAGGTTGTTAGTTGTCAACAACATGAATCATAACTCGTAAAAGTGACATAGACAAGATGCTAAAAAACCGGAGGTAAAGTCCGAGGTATCGGCGCTAGCCAGGGCCATATGAGAATATTTTGTGAATAGACTTCGAGGGGTTATAGCCAGCCCTTGGCATAAGAGGTATGAGACCCTGACAAGGGGTGACTAAGGAATTGGATCAACCGAGAGAAATGAGTCGACATCTTGGAAGTACAAAGAATACAAAAGGTGACACTAATCACACGACCAGTGAGCAAGCCCAGGAAGTCGAGGTCAAGAGTATTCAACAGGGAGAAAAGAGGCCATAGATAAGTTAGAAGAAAGTCGACCGATTAGAGAAAAAAAGGCACCAAACCAAGACAAGAAAAAGCGCAACCAGCGCCACAGCTCACCGAGCTTGCCGGAGTGCCAGCCTGCAAAATTATCTACGGTGAGAGCCCGGAGCAGCAACACATGTAAACTACCTAACATTCCGAGTTCAATTCGATGAAACCAATCTGTTATAATATCACCATCTGAACTACCTCATGTGCAGTCTCTGTTATTCAGTTTAACCAGCTGAAAAAAACTAAAACTACTCATCTCGTCCAGCTCGTTTCCCGTCCGGCTCGTTTCTATATCTCATCTCATGGCATCATCTCGCTCTTCGTCTTCTTTATCACTTCAGCTGTCTGTATGTGTTAGTCAGAATTTCTGGGTGTCTTCCTTAATTCAGACAATGTAGATAAGATTTAATTAATTCATCATTCACATACCTTTGATTGCTGTACTTATCTAAAGAAAAAGACCATTCTCATGCCGCCTTGGAAATTTTTTTTTCAGGCTGCCCATGGCTTGTTCCGGGTTACCGCCACGCGCCCGGCACAAGGGATGAGGCGACCATATAATACGCTAATGGCTCCAATTTATATCAAAACACAAAAAGAACACACTGTCCCTCTTAACGTCATTTCTTCTAGATTCTTGTTCGTCAATGTTTCTTCAAAAGCTCGAGAGCTCGGTTCGATGGGGATGTCATCTAGGAATCATGTCGATTGTGGTTCCTATCTTGGGTATACTTTTTATTGACGTGGGATGTTATTTGTGGCATTTACTCTGGAATCAACATCCTGAGTCTTCCATGGTTGTCAAAACTAGAGGGATGTTCAGAAGACTGGTGAAGTCATTTTTCCGGTGGAACTTGGATATCATTGCCAAGAAGGTTGCAGTGGATGGAGACGTCAACAGTGTTAGTATCGTGAGAGGAAGAGATATCGGAGGAAAATTCATGATGTGGCGCATACGTATGGATAAGGAGAACCCCCGATAATTTATTGATTCCCTACGTTGTCGTGCTCATCTACGTTGTCGTGCTCATCTACGTTGTCTTTGGGTGTATCGCTACATGTCAGAAGTGCTGTGGCACATCGCGATCATATAGCCAGCCTTTTTGGTTAAGAAAACAGGCTATCCGTACTTCAGCTCACCAAATGACGGTATCGTTCGCTACATTAATCTCCACATGGTCGATATGGAGGCCAGACATCATTAATTGTGGACGGCTCCTTTGGTATCGCATATCGCATATCGCACATCGCACAGCCCGGGTGATACGGGCTGTTTAGCTTTTGAGAACTTTCTGCAAAGCTTATGATCTACCGCTGCCCGTAACAGCTTGCTGTCTCCAACCTTCCATGTACACCAATATCCATTCATCACCATTCACACCAGTTCACATCTATTCGCCCCGGCTCGTTTACGTATTCTGTCATTCTGACTATTCTGCTTCGATCATTTTCACTCCTAAGAGCATCTCACTTTGGGCCACACCGTACAACCATGACCGTCATCCTGGTTTGTTTATTCATGGCTCCTCGCCGGCCGAGGATCAATTCGCAGCCGTCTTAATTTATTACATGCTTCTGTACCTTTTGTGTAGTCAACTCCATGGACAGCGTCACTCTAACGTCTTACGCAACAACTAGATTCCCCGGATTCAAATGAAAAACTTAATGTTTCTTCAGGCACCCTTTCTTTGCATACAGGCATCCTTGGCTGCTTTAATTTAAAGGAGTTTCCCTGGCTGGCTCTTTGCTCACCACCCCCTTTTGATTAGAAAACGAGCCCGCACCTTTCCATATTATTTTTTTTCCGTTTCGGCAACTGTCCTCACCTGCCATGAGGCTGCATTTCTACAAAGGTCCATGTGGGATCGATCGTTTCTTGTCCTAAACTTTATAACAACTCCGTCAGTAATCTCTTGTTGAATTCTTTTGTCATCACTACATTCTGGCACCTTTCGGCAAGCGCATTCAAACAATCCTCGTTATAGCCCCCCACTTTGTGTGACGTACATTGTTTCAGGCACCAACTTTGATTTATGACGTCGTGGGTGGCTGTGCACACGTGTGGGCCTTTGATATAATCAAATACCTCATATTGAGCGATTCCATCCAACTATACTTTGATCATCTATGCCGAATCTCCGGGGGCTGAATAATATTTCTCAAATCTCGTAGCCTCCTGCCAGCCGTTTCTAAACTCGATCCCCCACGCCGTGTTTTGGTTGTGTAAGGTTTTGCCTTTTTTTTTAATCCGGATGGCCCACGTTGAAGCGACATTCGCAGACACTTATGCACGTCCTGCAAAAGTTCCCACGACAAAAAAGAAATAGAGTGGCTATATTTATTTGGAAGAAGTAATCACACACCATGTTTCCCGTGGTAAAAATTGGAATCCCGTATCCTTTTCTTTCTTGGATTGTTTCTTTCTCTTCTCTCTTTTTCTCCCCTGTTTGCCTTGCTACCGTTGTCTAATTATGTCTCCAGGCAGGCCAACACGAAAAATAATCGTGTACTCAGTGCTTGTGTGTTGGTTCATCGTAATCAACCTTTGGATTCATCATTATAAAAAGGACACCTCCTTTCGCACGGTGGGAACATCCATCTACGACACTTTTGCCAATCCCGAAAAGCCTCAACAGGATGAACCTCCTCACGAAAATATATTGGAGCATTTGACGGTTCAGTTTTATCACAAGAAGACGGGTATCCAGGACGACCGCGGTGTTGATTCCCACTCCACCACTTATGATATCATCTTCAAGAATCATGAGATCAACGGGTTGTTACTGGACCTCACTTTCCTGCAAAGATGTGACTTGTACTTCAATAATCTTTACAGCAATGACATCAACTGGTATTTAAATCCTCATCGTGATTTCTTCTATGAAAACAGACACAACTTCGATTACGACTCATTTGCCAGGAGTAAGTATGACGAGTCTAAGCAAGAACTTGCCAACGAGCACAAAGTTGAAAAGGACAAGTATAATGATGCTGCACAAATTGAGGAACGTATCAGAGCCAAATACAACGAATTTTGGCGTAGAACCCAGGAAAGTGAGCAAGGAATGACGGATTACATTTCTCATTTCCGAATTTTCAACAAGTGTTACATTACTTCCGACAACCTGCCCCAGTTGGCTGCTACTGATCGGTTTGTTAATGATCAGCGTAATTTTGTTGATTTGCTCTTGACCAACGCCCCTGATGTTCCCATGGAACCATTCAAGCTTACAGCCGAAGAAAAACTCATCAACGCTAATGAGATAGATTCTTGCAGTGACATTGAAAAGAGAGTTTATCCTTGGTTATCATTCAGCTATCCCATCTACGAGCGGTGGACGGGAGAAAAGTTTTATACTCCTCCCGATATGTCCAAATTTATCACCCATTCTCAGCCATTTCAACCAACTGACAAAAAGAATCATAATGGTAAGGGTAAAGCTAAGGATTCAGCCTCTCAAATCACAAACACAAAGTCATGCTTCTTGAATAGATTTAAGAATTCAATGAACTCCAAGGGAATTGTGCTCTCCATCGGTGATGAACACGCAGATGACACCGTCCGGTTGATTCATCTCCTTCGTGCTCTCAACAACAAATTCCCCATCCAGATTGTGTACTATGATGGTATTTCCAAAGAATCGAAGCAGAAAATTGTCCACGCTGCCCGGGATCAGTTTAGCGCCTTGCCCGATTCATTCAAGAAGGTTCATCAATATTTCCCCGATGATTATCTTGATGAACACGATAATGGGCTTCCTAAGCAAGAGGTCTGGTTTGTCAATACAAGAAACACCATTAACGAGAACTATCGCAACAAATTTGAAAAGTTCGCCAACAAATTTCTTGCTGCCGTGTTCAATTCATTCGAAGAGTATATTCTCATGGATGCTGACACCGTTCCAGTTCAAAATCCTGAATTTTTCTTCAACCTCAAGAACTATGTATCCAAGGGTGCCTACTTTTACAAGGATCGGACTGCCCCTGAATTCCGTCCTCTGGCTGATGTCACCTTTTTCAAGAAAATGACTCCTTCATTAGTGGACTCGGTAATGTTTGACATCCCCATCATCACCAAGCACACTCTTCAACTCGAATTTTTCGACGGTATGTCTCACTACATGGAAAGCGGGTTGGTGGTGATTGATAGGAACCGTCACTTCAACTCGGTGTTAATGATGGTCCAACTTAACTTTTTCCTTGCCGTCACAAGCCGAGTTTATGGTGACAAAGAAATTTTTTGGCTTGCGTTTGCTATTAACGGTGATGAGGGCTACAAATTCAACAAGTATGCCGCAGCTGCGGTGGGAGAAAAGACCCCCCAATCCGAGCGTCTCAAGTCCAATGGCGAAGAAAAAGTATCGTTGGAGGTGTGTGCTGCGCACCCTGGCCACATCAACGGAGAAGATGGTAGCTCATTGGCGTGGTTTAATTCTGGCTTCAAATTCTGTGGACAGAGTGATCGCGTTAATTTCGAAGATGAGTTCAAGAAGAAGAGCAGATTCAAATCTATTGCCAGTAAGGAAGCTCTTGAAACCTTTTACAAAAGGCCCATGACCATCAAGGAAGCCATCGTTCCTCCTTTCAAGAGTAAACTTGAAACTCTTTGTGAAAATGTCGATGAAGAGCCCAAGGAAGGCTGGCATATGGATAAGGCATACTGTAATTCATACCTTTGGTGTGCCTATTCTTCTATTGGTGGCAGAACTTCCGATGGAGGTGACAATACACAACTCGGTCAGTTTGTGGAATTTGACTCCAAGGCCACCGATCTTTTTGCATACTACGGAGACATTTGGGTTGGTCTTGAATAGAAAGACTGCTGCATATATTGTATTAATAGAGCTGAGATTTATCAGTAGAATCCCTGTCATCAATTACATGTTTAATTATCACCCTACGTAAGAGATGAGTTGCATTTAATATGCCCATTTTCACCATCCTTCAGTTGAAACCTTTTTGCCGCCCACGCCGTATACCTAGTCCGGAAACCCAGTGGCGGCTCCCCTTCCGACCTTCCCAATGCGGAATCTCGATGCGATCTATGTTGCACCTATTTCCCATTCGCGCCTTTATGATAAGCGCCTTTAAAAGGGGAACCAATCCCCATTTTATCATTTCCTATTACCCCTTACCACTTCTTCACAAAATGGTTGCCTACACCGATTTCTTAACCAAGGATGCTTGCCTGTATGAAGATGCAGACAAGTTTGCCAAGTTTGAACCTAAGATCAAAGCTTATAGAGAAGCTTTGAGTAAAGCAGTGTTGCCAGAATACAGCACTAAACTTCCTGATTCAATTGAAAAATTGACGGCTCAACAATTCAATCCCCATAAATACCTTTATGACGCTAAGTTGTTGACGGAAAAGGAGTTGGAAATCACCGACTCTTCTGCTACAGACTTGTTACCAAAGATTGCCAAAGGCGATCTTACTAGTGTGGAAGTGTTCAAGGCATTTGCTAAAAGAGCCACAATCTGTCATCAATTCACCAATTGTGCCATGCAGCTTTTCGTTGATGAAGGCCTTGAAAGAGCAAAGTACCTTGATGAGTATTTCACTAAGAATGGTAAGCCAATTGGACCTCTTCATGGTCTTCCCGTCTCATTAAAGGAACACTTGCATTACAAGGGCAAGGCTACTCACGCTGGATATGTATCATTGATTGATCAAATCTCGCCTGAAAGTGCTGCCACCACTAAGATCTTGGAAGAACTTGGTGCAGTTTTCTATATCAGAACCAACGAACCGCAAACATTGATGCACTTGGATTCCAATAACAATGTGGTGGGTGCTTCCAAAAATCCTTTCAACATTGCATTGTCATCGGGTGGTTCATCTTCTGGTGAGGGAAGTTGTGTTGGCTTCGGTGGATCTGTTGTTGGTATCGGCAGTGATATTGGAGGTTCTATTCGTGCGCCTGCTGCTTACTCTGGATGTATTGGATTGAGACCAACCACCAAGCGAGTCGCCTTGAAAGGCGGTGTGTCTGGAGGTGCCGGACAAGAAAGTGTCTATGCAGTTCAGGGACCAATGACTCGTTCAGTTGATGACATAGATCTTTGGATGGACATTTACATCAACCAGGGTAAGCCATGGGAACGTGATGCTGTGGTCATCCCTCTTCCTTGGAGAAAGGTTGAAGCCCCCAAGCCTGAGCAATTGACGATTGCTGTGATGTATGATGACGGCTTAGTAAAGCCCACTCCTCCAATCCAGAGAGGGTTAAAGGAGACGGCTTCCAAGTTGGAAAAGGCTGGTGCCAAGGTAGTTGAATTTAAGCCAATCAAAACCCAGTTGGCCTTCGACGCGGTTAACAAGATGTACACCTGTGATGGTAACGCTGCTCAAGGTAAGCTCTTGGCCGACTCCGGAGAACCAGTCACCAAGTTGACCAAGTGGTCGCTTAACTTTGGCGAAGGTGCCACTCCGCTCTCTGTTTATGAAAACCGCCAGCTTAACATTGTCAGAGACCAATTGAGACAAGAGTACACCGACTTCTTGAATGAAAATAAAATCGACTTCATCCTTAGTCCTGTTTACAACAACGTGGCTCCTAAGCCCGAGGGTGTTTTCAACTGGTCCTATACCTCGTTGTTCAACATCCTTGATTTACCCACTTTGGCCTTCCAAACTGGATTGTTCCAGGACCCCGTTGTTGATAAGTGGGATGAGTCTCACGCCTCTTACCAATACAGATCGGACCTCGAGAAGTTGGAGTTGGAGCAATACGACCCCAAAGAGTTTGTGGGTGCTCCCATTGGTTTACAATTATCGGGTAAGAGATACTTTGATGAAGAGGTTGTTGCTGCTGGTAAGACCATTGTGGACGTGTTGGGTGCTGACTTGTTCAAACTATATAAGTAGATTACGGCTACAGCTAGCCTGTGAATAAAATTACGAGAAAGTATTATCAGATGTACTCACCAGTGTCGCTGTCTACGGCTTCAATGTGATCCTGCAGGAGAGGGCTATTTTTAGGTGCCGTAAAAATTCAGACTATGTTTTATTTTTAAGACCACTTCTCTATCCACAAACCCTTGTGGTGCTTTCATTTTAGACGCTTGGTCATTCGCTTTGGATTTAGCCATGAACCTTTTTCCGTTGATCATTTTGATAGCATGTGTGGCAGGGGCTCAAGACTTCGCACCTGCCTCTGGTAACTCCTCAGACGTATCGTTTTTGACTACTGGCCCTTCATTCACCACCAATGTGCTGGATTCCCGCTATGAATTGGTTAGTAATGACTCGGTAGACCTGCATCCATACAATGCTTCAGACTTGCTTGTGAGCAAATCACGTCTAACGCCCGAGCTCGAAGCTTATCCAGCTTCGTGGACGCTTCAGTACTTACCACGAGGGGTCAATCGAATAATCCACGGGGCCACGGCACTGTTTAAAAAGTTTGCTGAAAAGGTTGTCCCAAGGTTGTTTTACTTTGTCACCCGAGAATGTGCACGAGCTGAATTTCATATGGAGAAATATCTTGCCCAGGTGATTACGTGTATGGTGGGTCCTGGCAGTTGCGACTTCAATGAGAACAATGCTTTCATATTGGAGCTTCTAGCTGACTTGAATGAAGAAATGATGGTGCTGTCCGGTAGCGAAACCTGGCATCTAAAGACCCATTTCTTTTACCGAAAGAAAGGTGACAAGTTACGGGGGTTCGTAGCTTATTCCCCCCATGGGTTACCTCTCTCGGCTCCGAACGGCGGGTGGTGTTCGTAAACTTATTCCCCCCCTCCCACGTCACCCAGTATGGTATAAATATTGCTGCATGTACGGGTATTTGTTGAAGCACCATGAAACTTGCTATTATTCTTGCTGCTTTATTGACTAATGTCATTGCTACCGACACCCTTCACATCGTGTTTGAAGGTCCTAACAATGTCTTCAATGCTACCGATGCTGTGTTGGATGCTGCTGATATTGAGAATGATGTTTTGTATCAAGTCGGTTACGATTCGTACTTCACGGTTTCCAATGACACTGCGTTGTTCATCACCAAGGAATACGAAAATGCCTCCGCTGTTGATGTTCACCAGAGAAACGAGTTCCTTGACTTGCAATCGCTCATCGTTGAAACTTATAACACTTCGCAAGATTCTCTCGTTAGACGTGACGAGGTGGTGTCTGGAATCCACGTCACCGAGAAAATAGCCAACATTGCCAGCTCTTACCAAAATATAATCATTGCGAGTGCCACTTCCATTGGTGGTGTTGCTGCGTTTGTCTACACCTACGTCAAACTGGGATTCAAGCAGTGCCAACTGTTTGAAACACAACGAGGTGATACACATTACCGAATTCTGACTTGCACGTCTGGACGCCACTGTGACACGACTGCTTCGCAAAATGCAATCACCAAAGCGATCGAAAAGGCCACGGGAGACGCCTTCTATGACACCTCTTATCGTGGTTCTTACTCCCTCAACCATGGTGGAACCTGGCATTCGTGCGTAGAGTACTATCAAGATGTGCGGGCCAGTTCTTTCCCCGGATGTCCTAACAAATGGTGTAGCTTGTAATCTTGTCTGTTGCAAAAGCCAGGCACTGATCAGAGAGAGACGCTACTATTACTCTGTACTGAAAACCTCTTAAAAGTGAATATATATTAAGCTGCGAAAATTTGTAGCCATACTCTCGTTGTTTCCTGCCAGAAAGGTAGCGCAATCATATCTTATTGAATCCCGAAAACGATAGTTTTCTTCAGTTAATGGCACTCTGGCCGAGTGGTCTAAGGCGCCAGGGTAAGGTTACCTTACCATACTTTCCTGGTCTCTTCGGAGGCGCGAGTTCGAACCTCGCGGGTGTCATTATTTTTTTTGCTGTGATACGTTTGCCTTTAATACTCAATACTCATTTTTTTTATCAACGTTAGTCATGTCCAAGTTTGACGATGACGACTTAGTTGACTACTCTGATGATGGTGAGTTCAACGAAGATGCCCTTAATGACGAAGACTACGACAAATTATATGAGTTGCTTCCGCAAATCCGAGAGTTTGCCAAGTCTTATAACTCTTCCATTGATGAGTATACAATAAAGGAAGCTTTATACTACAATTACTTTGAAGTAGAGTCGGCCATCGAAGAACTCAAGGAGAAGTTCCCTCAAAAGAAAGGTATGTATTCCAAACTTTGCGTTGAAATTTATTCCGTTGCATCCTGTTTGACTAAGTTCTAGGATGCTAATATCTACAGAAGAAAAGCTTTCAAAGCTACAGCAGCTTGCGTTGGCCCGAAAAGCCAAGACCCAGGGTGAAGGTGACTCCCTATCCAAACCTCCTTTAAAGCTTTCCCAGCTAGCTAAGGTAAGAGCGAATAATGCTCTGGCTGCCAATAATTCCATCAGTATCTTGGACCGGCTTGGAAACGTGAAGCCTACTGTTTCTAGGGCTCCATTACTGCGCACTTCTGGCATACCATCTTTGAAACGGAAGATACGACGTCCTCGTGCTGATCCCACGGCCGGTCTCCATATACCTGAAGACGCCCCGGTTAAGCTGGACTCCCACCAATCCTCGGGTCTCAATCTTCTGTACGACATCATCACCAACCATGATCTCGTTGATCTGCCTCACAATGCAATCTCGGTGTTTTTATTGGGGATGAAGCGTCCTAGCTTAAGCGTTGAAGCAAATCGGAATAAAGTCAGAAAATGCTTTGACGCCTTATTTTTACCCATTACTAACCATGAAGTCAACAAAGATACCGCCAAGAAGGTTCAGGCTACATTTAGTGGTCCCAGTCCCGATGACAAGATTCTCGAGGCTCAAAATCGAGCTTTCGATGAAAATCTCCAGGCTCTCTCGATAGCTGACGCTTCCAAGGAGAAGAAGATCCCTAAGAGAACCAAGCCTTTCAAGGCCGTGGACTTACAGCACGAATTGGCCAGTCACAGTGCATACACCAAGCCCCACAAATCTTTTGTGGTCATTGGCCATGTGGATGCCGGAAAGTCCACTTTAATGGGCCGCCTTTTATATGATCTTGGCGTGGTTGATGCCAAGACTGTCAATAAGCTCATGCGAGATGCCGAAAAGAGCGGCAAAGGCTCTTTTGCGCTTGCATGGGTCATGGACCAAACTAGCGAGGAGCGGGCCCGTGGTGTGACGGTGGACATTTGTGCCACCGAATTTGAAACGGCTACAACCAGATTCACCGCCATAGATGCACCGGGGCACAAGGACTTTGTACCTCAAATGATAGGAGGTGTTACACAGGCAGAGATCGCTTTGCTTGTGGTTGATTCTATCACCGGAGAGTTTGAGGCTGGATTCAACATGGACGGCCAAACCAAGGAGCACACTCTTTTGGCCAAGAACCTAGGTATCGACAAAATATGCGTCGCTGTCAATAAACTCGATAAAGAGAATTGGTCGGAGACCAGATTCAATGAGATCGTGCACCAGCTCGGGGTGTTTCTCGTTGAAGAGGTAGGATTTGCCAAAGAGAACGTGTCGTTTGTTCCCATCTCTGGGCTAACCGGGAATAACGTGTTCAAGAGAGACGGTGAGGAGGCATTTTCTTGGTACGACGGGCCAACTTTGGTGGAATACCTTGAAGATGTTAAGTTGGACAACCAGCTTCATGCCAATGAAGCGGCCAAGATCGCCAGTGAAGAGTTTGGATTGACCATCAATGACATTCGAGAGGCTTTTGGCTCTGACTTCGTCCTTGGAGGCAGGATTGCATCCGGGTATATCCAGCCAGGGGAGACGGTCAAGATCTCTCCTTCTTGCGACTACGTCCAAATTAAGTCCATCACTGTTCGTGGCCAGGCAGTTGATTTCGCCTTCAAGGGTGACAACATTGTGTTCTCATGCAAGACCTCACAACTTACCAATAATAGCACCGATGACTTGAGCGTCGGGGACCTTGTTTCTCGAATTGACTCTTCTATCTCCTCTGTAACCAAGTTCACCGCTCAGATCCAACTTTTTAACTTGGCCAAACCGCTCTTGGTGGGTACCCCATTCGTTCTCTTCCGGAACAACTGCTACGTGCCGGCACGGATCTCGTCCATTTTGGAGATTGACGGCAAGAAGAAAAAGAAGAAGCATTTGGTGTCCAAGCAAAGTGCGTTGGTGGAAATTGAGGTGACTGGTGATCGTGAGTTACCGTTGACAACGTTCTCGGACAATGCTGCATTGGGAAGAGTTGTCATCAGAAGAGAGGGTGTCACCGTAGGTGCAGGTATCGTGGTTGAAGTTTAGTAAACCGCTGCAGACTCACTACTCTCAACTCGACTCAATGCATACCATTACCTATGTGCTACGATACATAATCTACAAATAGAAGTAAACATCCTAGTACTAGACACGTAGTAACAATGATGTTTGTTCCTCGTTTGTTGCGAGTAGTCGCCTTGTTAAGACTTTGGTTACCCATCTTTAGATCGAGGTCAATCTGTTCCTGGTTGTCGAGAAGGTTGGTGATCTGCTCGGCCTGAGTTTCAAGTTGGTAAGAAAGCTCCGCTTGTAGGTTGACGATGGTAACCATAGAGGTGTGGAGATTCTCCACTGCTTTTAGTTGATTAGTTTTGAGATCCAAAAACTGCTGGTTCTCGGAATCAAGTACTTGGACTTGCTCCTGAGTGAGCTCAGGAACATACTCGTCTTCAAAATTCTCCGCCAAGTCAAGGTCATCGTCAATATTCTGAAAGTTTAGAAGGCTGATTTGTTTTTCTCGGTCGTACCGCTTCCTTTGCATAGATTCATATTGTTTTCCCACATGATTAGCGGTGTCGTTGAGAAGACGAAGTACCTGGGTCCTGTGGGTGGCCACACTAGCGGAAGATAAGTCTTCGTCGTCCTCACTGCCAAAGATACCAGCGAGGAGACCCCGGGATCGCTTTTGCTCGTCGATGGCTTGACGCTTCTTTTCGTATGTCTGAAGAAGCTTGAGCTTCTCGTATAGCTGATGAATGCGTAGTTTGAAATCCTCGTCAGCTTTGGTCTTATCCTCAGAGGTCAACACCTCCAGGCTGAGGGGATTATCGTTCGTTGAAAGGTAAACAGGGCGAATGTGTTCAATGAACTGGTGGAGCATCACCAAGTGGTAGTAGAGCTCGCGAGCCTCTTTGTGAAATGTATCATTGATGACCGTGGGTGGTGGATGTGCTTCTTGACTGGGAATGCCAGCCTCCAGTTCCACAATCTTCACACACTGGCGGAAGAGGGGGGTTAGATCAGACATGTAGAGTTGAAAACCGCAACCCGCAAACCTGTACACCACTACTACCAGTAGATGCTGGCCGTCTTCGAAACTACACTACATTCAACACATGGCAGTCATATATTCATAGCGACATTCCAGTACTAGTATAAAGCACCAGATTGATTTGGCGGTCGTGGCAAGTCGTGGCACCCTGCAGTCTCATCTCAGAGCGGCCATCATTTGTCGTCAACAACTAGCCAGTAAGGTAGTCCACACATTTGGTGATCTCAATGGCATCGGTTAATCCCAGCGCCAACACAACTGGAACTGTTTTTGACTCGTACAATATGTTCCAGCGGCCCACGTAATCGGCACCATTCACATTCTCCACGTCGTAATTATGTCTCCTTTTCTGCTCTGGAGTGCCTTGGACGTATTCCACATACCCAGGAGCACCAGGCCGATAGATGTTATCAGCCACAATGGTAGTGCCGGGGGCCACCAAATTTAGTGACTCCAACACCCTCAAGTCAGGCACGTATAAATCCTTCCAGTGATCAATGAAGATAAAGTCAATGGCCTTGTATCCGTGGTCGTCAGCAAGCCGAGCCTTAAAGTCGTACAACGACTTACAAGCGGGGCCCACGATGATTTCCACCTTTTCCGCCAATCCGGCTAGTTCAATGTTATACTTCGCAATGGCGGCAAACTCAGGGTTGACCTCAAAACTGTAGTACTTGGCTTGGGGACTGCTTAATTCCTTGGCAAACAAAATGGCGGAGTAGCCCATGAATCCCCCAAGCTCAGCCATAATAGTGGGCTTTGTTTTCCGGATCAATTCAGAGATTATTTTACCCTTATAAGGCCCAATATTCATTAGCCTTCCGCTGTATTTTTGGAAATCCTCAATGGCTGCGATAACCTTTTCCGGGGATCCCTTGAGCGAGGCTGCACGTTCCTTGATGTATCGGTGAAGACTTTGCTCTACAGACATGGTGGTTTTTCTGGTTGCAAAGCGAAAAACGGGGTACAACTGTTAGGTTTAAATAGTGGGGTGTTTGCGTGAGGCAATAAGATACTGGCGCGGTTGCCGCACTCGGACATGAGCCGCCCCACCATTCTACCCACAATCTACTCAAAAGACTTTGCCACCAAGATAGCGAGCTTCGGCATCGTATTATTGGTATCGGAGACAATGGCAAAAAGTAAAGACGTGTTTTGATATCAATTTGGTGGCAATAGAAGAAAGTGTCGCCCAGGGAACGCGAACAAGGCTGGACCCCGATAGAGCCTTCTGATAAGGTTTATACCCGGCCGGCGATTGATGACACTCCCTTCTTAAGCAAGTAGTCTGAACCCTCTACCTGTTGCAGAATGACACGTTCCTTCCTAGCTGGCCACGATCCAGCGTCCAATTAGTCGGACATGGTGTGCGGCCGTGTGGCTGGCGATCGGAGGCAGCTCCCAGTCGGAAGAACTGCCAGCGTCAGTGTCACTCACTTGTGGACTGCGTCACCCCAAGGCTGTCCGGTCTGAGATTCACTGGCTGTCGGAGAAGGGTTCTAGCAACCAAGTGGATCACATTAGCTTCTAGCGATATTAGCAGTGCGACAAAACCTCATCGCGCACCATGAACCGAGAAGAGCGGCTCAAGAAGCTCAAGCAGAAAAAGGCCGAGAGCCAACGACTCAACCGTCAAGAGCTTTTTGACGACTTCAAGCAACAGAAGCAGCAAGGTATCGATCGGGCCCAGGTTGAGCGGAAACTCGATGCGGCCCATGAGCAACAGGACCGTCTTGGGGACGAAGAGGGGCATACTCGCAAGAAGAACCTAGAGTGGACCATTGAGGAGTGGGAACAGTGGGATTCCAAGCAATCCCGCAAATCCAAAGGCTACAATAACTATACTGAGCTAGCAGCCAGATCTTATGACAAAGAAGTGGCCGCTCTAGATGTGAACCACCAGGACTACGAGCTCCAGAAGAAGATATTAATGAAGAAATACAATATAGGCCAAGAAGCCCAGCTCAAGGATGTGGTTGAGCGGGAAGACTCCACGACGCTGGCTGCTAAAGAGCGGGTGGTCAAGATGCTTGAGGAAGGAGATGAACGACGGATGAAGAGACGCAAGGCACACCAAGATGCTGGCAGCTATATCAACACCAAGAATAGAGATTTCAACCAAAAGCTCGAACGTCACTACGGAAAGGACGAGTAACCCCAGCCCTCCACTAACGAATAACGAATGCATGTCCTCAATCAACAGTAACAGTAGCTGCTACTAAAGTGGAATAGTACATAACCGTCTCCCGTAGCCAACACTCGGTAATTAAGCGAACACGACCCATAAAATTCGTATTCCCGATTTGCCACCGTTCCCACTCGCCCCACCTAACCTTTTTGGCAGCTTTATTTCTCTAAGTGTAGAGCTGGGGAAGTTGGTGATCGATAAAAGTGGCTGGTGCACTACCTGAAAAATTGAAAACATTCTCGTCCAAAAAGATACTCCTAGACACTCCCCCAATGTCTGTCGAAGAAGAACGGGAAATCCGAGACGATGTATCAGGCCATTCATCAAGCGAAGAAGGAGATGATGTGATGGAAGATTCTTCCGAAGAGGAAGAAGATGACGACAACGTTGAGGAAGCCCAAAAAATTCGGGAGGGATTCATTGTGGATGATGATGAAGCAGATGGTGAAGAGCGGCGCCGGCGCAAGAAACACCGTAAGAGAAAAAGAGACAAGGAACAGACTGAAGACGACAATGATGCGTTGGACGAAGACGATCTTGAATTATTACTCGAAAACAGTGGGGCCCGTCCTAGTTCCGCCTCATCATCAGGAAAGTTCAAACGCCTCAAGCGTGCTCAAGCCAATGGCGAAGGTGATGACGATGATGAAGAAGCGATCAGCTCAAGATCAAAACTTAATGGATTAAAGGATATTTTTTCTGATGATGAAGATAATGAAGTTGCTGAAGATGAAGAAGGTAGCGCACAGCCAGGCGAAAGAAACATCCTTGACGAGTTTGAAGACTTCATTGAGGATGATGAATTCTCCGACGAAGAAGAGGCCCGTCAAAGCAAAGAGGCTCGTCAACGTGAACTCGCCAAAAAACGAGGTCCTAGATTGGACACCTCCAAGCTCTCCAATGTCGATCGTGAAAGTTTACAACAATTGTTCGAAGTGTTCGGAAATGGTGCCGAATACGAATGGGCGCTCGAAGCCCAGGAGATCGAGGATGAGGGTAACGGTGAACTTGAACCAACTGCGCTCGATGAAGTGTTTGAGCACTCCGAATTAAAGGAGAGAATGTTGACCGAAGAAGATAACTTAATCCGTATCATCGATATTCCTGAACGATTCCAAAAATACCGTGCCAACCTAAATTATATTGACCTTGAAGGTGATGATTTGGCTCAAGAGCAAGACTGGATTGGTAACATTCTCTACAAGGAAAAGGGAAGTCAATTTCCTGGTCCACTCGAAAAGCCATTCAAACTTGCGGTAGCCAAGGTGGTGGAATTTGTATCCAAAGATTCGTTCGAAGTTCCATTCATCTGGGCACACCGTCGTGATTTTCTCTTATATTCTGAGGAGATCACCAATGAAGACGGCAGCTCCAACAACATTGTTCACAAATTGTTATTTGAAGACGATTTGTGGAGAATTGTCCATCTTGACATTGAATATCATTCTCTTTACGAGAAAAGACTGAACGTGGAAAAACTCATCAGTCAATTGAATTTGGATGATGATTTGGTCAGAGATGTCAAGTACCTCGACTCTATGGTTGCGGTCCAGGATCTTCACGATTACTTGAATTTTACCTACTCTGCTGAAATCAAAAAACTTGGCAGTGAAGCGGATGAAGGTGACGACGAAGAAAAATCGACCAAAAAGCACTCTAAGTATGCCATTTTTGAGAGAATGAGAGAAAACATTCTTTATGATGTGGTGAAGTCCTATGGTATCACCGCTAAAGAGTTCGGAGAAAACGTTCAGGATCAAAGTATAAAAAACTTTGAGGTTCCATACCGTATCCACGCCACCGATGATCCTCTTGAGCCACCGGAAGACATCATTGAGAAGTTTATCGAAGATGATGAAATTTTATTCAAAGACCCCAAGAATGCCCTTCATGCCGTTAGAAAGACATATGCTGAGGAGATTTTCCATAACCCAAGAATCAGACACGAGATCAGACAGACTTACAAGAAGTTTGTTTCCATATCCGTTGCCCTCACAGAGAAGGGTAGAAATTCCATCGATAATCACAGTCCTTACGCTGACATTAAATACGCCCTCAACAGATCTCCTGCTGATTTGGTTCGGCAACCAGATGTTCTTTTGAGAATGTTGGAAGCAGAGGTAAATGGTTTTATTATCATTAAAGTGGAAACCAGAGACTATGATAGTTGGTACCAGAGTATATTCAACTGCTTGAAGTCTGACGGTTCCTCCGATATATCTGACAAATGGAACCAAGAAAGAGAACTTGCTCTCAATTTTGCATTCAAGCGTCTCACTGGAATGGTGGCCCTTAACACCAAGGAAGATTTGCGTCGTGAATGTGAACGGCTAGTTGCGATTGAGGTGAGAAAGGGCTTCTACGCTCGTGTCAACCAGGCACCATTCACTCCTTTCGGTTTTGACAAGGGTACCAAGCCAAACGTTCTTGCGTTGTCTCTTGGTAAGGGTGACTATGACAATGCTGTGGTCGGTGTGTTTATCAGGGAAAGTGGAAAAATTGACGATTACTTCAAATCTGAAAGCAATCCCATCAGAGATCGTGACAGCGAGGAAAGCTTCAAGCTTCAACTCAAGGAGTTCTACGACAAGAACCTTCGTCTTCATAAACCCGATGTCATTGTCGTTTCTGGATTCAATGTCACGTCCAAGAGACTTTTTGACATCGTCACCTCCTTTGTCACCTCATATAATATTACTGTCGCCACCGACGAACTCACAGAAGAACCCGCAAATGCATTGATTCCTGTTATTTGGGGTCAAGATGAGACTGCTAGATTATTTCAAAACTCAGATAGAGCCATGGTGGAATTCTCTGATAAGCCGTCAGTGGTCAAATACTGTATTGGCTTGGCTAGATACGTGCAAAGCCCTCTTTTGGAGTATGTTTCTCTTAAGGATGATATTCTTTCATTGTCATTCCACCAGTTTCAGAAGCTTCTTCCTAATGACTATGTCAAGGAAATAATCGAGGCTGTTTTGGTTGACATTGTCAATATGGTGGGTGTTGAGATCAATGAGGCCTTGAGTGATGATTACATGGCTCAGCTCTTGCAATATGTTGCCGGACTCGGTCCTCGTAAGGCTTCTGGTCTCCTCAGAAACATTAATGCCAAGCTCGGAACCTTGACCAACCGAGGTGATCTTATTGAGAATGAACTTTGTACTGCTAACATTTTCATCAACTGCTCATCGTTCCTCAATATTCCTTATAACGAGGGAGTGCGAGATGCCTCAGTTGAATTGTTGGACGCCACCAGAATCCATCCTGAAGATTACGATTTGGCTCGTAAAATGGCAGCAGACGCTCTTGATTTCGATGAGGAGGACATTGCTCATATCGAAGAACAAGGGGGTGTGATTTACCAATTAATGCAAGAGGGTGTCAATAAAGTCGACGATTTGAACCTAACCGCCTATGGAAAAGAGTTGGAGACCAAGTTTGGAAAGAAGAAGTATGCCACTCTTCAAAGTATTAAAGAAGAGCTTGTCAACAACTTCGAGGAGCTCAGAAAATCCTACCATCTTCTTGAAGATGCTGAAGTGTTCCACATGTTGACAGGAGAAACTCCATCGACATTCACCAGAGGTAGTATCGTTCCAGTTACTGTGAACAGAGTTGGCAAGAACTACAGAGAGCCCAATGCCAAGGTTCGCTTCTTAAAGGTGACTACGTCCTCTCTCATCACGGGATCAGTTGAAGAGGATTACATTCCCAGAAATGCAGATTTCGTGCAGGGTCAAGTGGTCCAAGCCGTTGTCATTGAAGCGTTTTACGATTCCTTTACTGCCACCTTCAGTTTACTCGAGGAAGACATCAAGAAATCCGCCACTCCCAAGTTCACCAAGGAACCATCCAAGTGGAACTTTGAAGCGGAAGAATTTGACTTCCAAAAGGAGATTGCCAAGGAGAGGGCCAAGCAGGCAAAGACGAGAAACATTCAGCATCCTTTGTTCAGAAACTTCAACCACAAGCAAGCGGAAGAATACTTGGCACCCCAATCGGTGGGAGACTGTGTTCTTCGTCCATCGTCGAAGGGTAACGAGTACTTAACAGTTACCTGGAAGGTTGGTAACAACTTGTTTCAACATCTTTCAATCCAAGAAAAACAATCGCAATTGGGCACTAAGGAATACATCGTGGAGAGACAAGTTTACGCTGACTTAGATCAATTGATCTTCCAACATGTGCAAGCAGTGGCCAAGCACGTTAATGAAATGTGTCGTCACCCCAAGTTCAGGGAAGGTACTTTGACTGAAGTCAACGAATGGTTAGAGAGTTATACCAAAGCCAATCCTAAGAACAGTGCTTATGTGTTCTGTTTCGACCATAAGGCCCCTGGTTGGTTTTTGTTACTATTCAAGGTCAACGTCAACACCCCCATTGTCACCTGGCATGTGAAGACGGAGCGTGATGGTTACCGATTGAAAGGATTCTCATACCCCAATATGCTTCGTTTGTGTAATGGGTTCAAGCAGACTTTCAAGAGTTACATGAAGGATGGTTCCAGAAACCAATCATACGGAAACTATGGTTATTAAGATTGTATAATTATAAAACGGGGACACTAGTCTCCTCCAAATAAATCTAAGATATAATGATTCTTTCATGTAGCAGCTAGAAAACCTAAGGATTTTTGTGGAGTCCTTGTGAAACACGAAGTCGGGATCTGAAACTATCGCCATCGACGTAAGTTCCCATTAGCCAACGATCTCCATGGTTGGCATCAGAAAATTCATTGCGAGAGTGTAGAACTCTTCTGTTGTCAAACAAGACACAAGAGCCTTCAGTCATTTTGATCACAAACTGGTTCTTGGGGTCATTGATGAAGCTCTCAAACTTCACCAATCCACGTATGAAGTCGTTTTGAAGTTGGCGATTGTCGACAATGGAATATTGCAAGGGGCCCTGGAATGGAGGTGAATAATTGACTTCCTTGAGTCTTGGTTCGTGGGTGACCGGATCCCTGTCGTATGGTTCTTCGACTATCAAGGGACGGGCATAATAGTAATACTCTCCGTTGTTGTTATAGTGGTAAGTAATGGGCACCTGTTTAAGAGCCTCATACGCGCTGGGGTCCGATTGCTTGATGTGATGCACGGCTGCAAACGAGTCACTGAAGATATTTTCACCGCCTTCCGTCGAATTCCATATGAAGTGAAGCAATTGAAGTCCTGGTGGTGACTCATAGTATAGTAAGTCCATGTGAAGAGGGAGGAAGGTGTTGGTATTGGCGATGTTTTTGGCTTCGGTCTTTTCATTCTTTACATCAAACAATGTCCCGTAAAATGTCTTCTTTATGTAGCCAAACTTGGACGCCAATTGAAATACTGGCCACTGGGATGCATTCTCCTCGGACATTTTGTTGAGGTTGTCTCGGACCGGATTCGGAATGCCGTTCACAAAACTTAATCCATACTGGTTCAAGTTTTGGACGGTTTTACTAAACGCTGCTTCATCGTTGTAGTAGTTGGCATACGCCACTTGAAGTTCGTTGAGCTTGTCCGTGATAAGTCTACTATCCCAGTACTTCCTATCAAAGATGGAGTTCTGATGGACAACTTGGTTTTGGCCATGATTTTTGAGAAAGCTTTCGGTGTACTTGGAAACATGAGTCGACCCATCTTTCTCTATCCAGGTGACTTCTAGTTCGTTGACACCACCGTTCTGTATTACTCGAGGAGGAGAATCAAGCTGTAAACTTCTCGTGATTTCGGCAGTGGTAAAAGACTTTTGGCGGGTATAGGGATCAACGGAATCTGGGGCATCACAGGCATCTCTTAAAAATAAATTGGTAAACGAATATTGCAGACCATTGATTCCTACAGTTATACTCTCGTTGGTGAGCTTGACCAATGATAGTTTTCGCTGAAAGACTCTTGCAACGGCTCGTGCCCCACAATTCATGATGTAGAGAAGATGAAATTTTTGTGGGGCGAGAAAAATCCCGAGGAATCACGACGCGGAATTTGAGACACACGTGAAAACTAACTTACTCTCCCAAGGCCTTCGCTTGTTTGAGTGGGTCTATTAATTAGAGTTTTACCAACCTGCTGAACATAAGCCTTCCTGCAAACGTAAGGATTAGAGGGGAAATAGTCAAAAAAAAATAATGAAACCCGCGAGGTTCGAACTCGCGCCTCCGAAGAGACCAGGAAAGTATGGTAAGGTAACCTTACCCTGGCGCCTTAGACCACTCGGCCAGAGTTCCATTACCTATTAGAGGTGAGCTTAATTTAGTCCAACAGCTAGCAGACACAAGTAGAAAATGAAAGCACAATAATCATGTAATAATAGCTCATGAGGTAAGTTATCCTTACCACATCTTGATTTTGAGGGATTGATAGTGTCAAAGAAATTATTTTTGCTTGAACTGAGTGATTGTCTGTAATCGGTGAGCTTGGTTTAAGAATATTCTGGAACATTCGCTCAAATAATGTAAAATTGCGAAATTCTTATTAATCACATAAATTACAACACATAGACATACTCTAAGTTTTGGTCACCAATTCTGGTCTTTTTAGGATCTTCCAACTCACCAGCCAAGATAGCTCGTTTTTGTTTGTTCAAAAGATTAAGTCTCCAAGCATTAACGCCCACCAACATGGTTCCAACAGTCAAGAAACCCAAAGTAAAGGCATGTCCAAGAATATAAGGAGAGTTACGGTACACTTGACCAGCAATTGCACCAGAAAGATTACCGATGGTCTGATTACAACCAAGAGCAGTGGCCTTTCTGTAGTATGGCGACATGTTGTTTGCGGTCCATGCAATATTCAAAGCCGGACCCACATATAACGGGAAAGCAATTAAGAATGTTGCAAAGTACTTTGCTGAATTGTTCGAAGAGCCAAGAAGGATAGCATATCCAATAATTCCAAGAATGTTCGTGCCAATAATGAATGGAGATCTCATCGAGATACGATCACTCCACAAGGCAGTAGAGATCACTGATAATGCACTAACAAAGTAGACTGGAATGGTCAAATACTGGGCTTCCAAGGTTCCGTAACCAAGACCCAATTTCAAGATACTTGGAAGAAACGTAGAAAATCCGTATAACACAAGATCACCACAAAATTGTACAATCATGGAACAATAAGTACGGAAGTCAAGTAAGGTGGATGTGACAAGGTTCCATTCGAAATGATTATCACTCAAAAATCTTTCTCTTCTTTTTTGTCTAATTCTCATGACTTCTCTTTCTTCCTCAGTGAAGAACTTTGCTTGTGTGATATCATTAGGCAATCTGAAAAACAACACTGGAACACAAACAATCGTCATAAGACCTTCAACCAAGAAGATAAACCGGTATCCTTCTAAAGAGGGGGTTTGAACTTGCACAAATCCATAACTAATTAAACCTCCCACAGCACCAGAAAGGGCAGCAAATGTAAGGAGAATACTGACTCTCAATCCTTGTTCCTTATTTGTATAACCAGCGATACCGGTAAGGTACACCGTCAAACATGGAAAATATCCTCCTTCAAACAATCCAAGTAGGAGACGACATAAAAGAAGACTCCAATAAGAAGACACAAAAGCCATACCAATACATACCAAAGCCCAACCGGCAGCATAGACAGTTAACAATCTTGATGGCTTTGCCTTTTTCAACAAGAGAGTAGCTGGCAACTCGGAAATAATATAGGTGATGTAAAATAAGGTAACGGCATTTGAGAATTGAGCAGTAGTAAGTCCAAGATCTTCAGTGAGTCCAGCAGCACCGGCATTACCAATGTTAGACCGATCTAAAGCAGCGAAGAAGTAGAACAAACAAATGATCGGTAAGACATGAAAATCCAACTTCCGAACAGCGGACCTTTCAACCTTGGGGTCGATTTCAACGTCTTCAAAGTTCTCTGATTCTCCTTTCTCGAAATTTTCCACAGAAGTTACCGCTTCTGACTTCTTTTCTAAATCCATTATTTTGAAAGTTTGAGATGAAGTGAAAAGATGATAATTGTATGTTTTTTTTATACTTGTGCCTCATTGCTCCAAGATAAGATAATGTACGATAGATAATGGGTGGACTTACGGATCCTGTATAGTAGGCGGATGTTCAGTTAAAAATGCCGATCAAGATTGTCGGCGACTTATGCGAAAAATCCCGAAATCGTAGATAAGTTGGAGAACAGGTTATCCAAAAAGGTGTATTTACGACATGAGCGCTGTGTGTCGCTGCAAAACATCTTGGAGGGGAGCTAGAATCGGCAAAAACACACACAAGCGCCGAACAGGGGTCGTTTTTCATATCTAGAGAGTAAAAAGGCCAGTTTTCGTTTTACCAAATGGGTAGACCACCAATGCAGCAGCAAATAATCCCACGCTAATTCCAATGGATACTTCCGCCATGGTTGCTCCAAAGCTTAATGAGGATACGTCATTGGAGGATGAAGAGGAATTGGAATGGGTGATCTCATTTGCTGAATCAATGCCCGATAAGAGAGTACTTTTGGATGCGATCCCCGATGGGACTTGAACAAAAATGGCAGGTAGCATCGCACTGACAGCCATTCCTTTCCAGAGACGAGAATAAAGATTCCCCAAGATTCCAATGATAAATGCTCCGATTGTAGCAGTAAATTCAGTGACGTTTTGGAAGTGCTTACCAGCAAAGTAGTTCCCCACATATCCTATACCGGCAATGATAATCATCACCGGCAATTGCCTCCACCTTGCATTGTTAATGAGCCCGAGGCAAAGAGAGTATAACGGAACTAGAAGGATACGCCACCGATCATCGACGGTATGGTTTGATGAGCACTGCGCTGCATTGGTACTATTTTTATCGACCCATCCGTATAGGGCGGCACCGAGGGTAATCCCGTACCCTAGGAACAATGAGTAGATTATTGCATAGAACATGCGTACCGAGCCTGCCACCAAGTTCTTTGATTGTAGCTCAAGTGACCCACAAAGAATGATGTAACCGGGAAGAATTAACGCCAATGATCCTTGCGCTATGGCTCCAAAGCAGAAGGTGTTTCCGCCATTGATAGAACCAATGGCTCGGGCAACGAACGACACGATGATACTAGCGGTCACTTCGAACACCGACAGGTAAAGGTTGGAGATGGATGCCACGAAAAACTGCAAGTACCCCACACAGAGCCCTATTGCAAACGAGATTGGCACATCAAACCAGTTCCCACTAAATGCAAACGGGGTAACCGACGCCGAACCAAGCCCATATAGTAGTACACAGAACCACGGCGAAAATCGGTTTTTAGCCCTAAGGAGTTCTTCTAGCCGAACGGCTGCTTCCTCGACTCCCAACATATCGTGGATCACTCCCTTATAAATAGAATGGGTATCAGCTAATTTGGCCAAGTTGACGCCTTGGTTGCAACGAACAAGATGAACCTCTGAAGTACGAGTGGACGCATCACCGAAAGCTATAATCATGCACCCAGGAAGGTATATGAACTGGCCGTCGATCTCCAACACCCGACTAGTCATCACCATGTACTCCTCAAGACGGTGGGTTGGTGCCCCATACAACATGAGCGCCTTACACATCCGCATAATGAATCTTTGACGCTGTAGAATATCGGCAATGTGGACGGTGATGCGAAGGCGTTTCGACTGTCCCTTTTTATGGTTCTTGAGCTTCTTGTTGAGATGGGGTATCTTTATCTTGGGGGCGGCCTTGGGAGCCTTGGGACGGGCATTTTGAAATGACGGTAAATGGGATTGTTGGTCCTCATATTCATCTTTGGAGGACGACTCCTGGACCCCCTCCTGGAGATTTGTTCTTAGCTTTCTGTTTTCATTGTCAACGTCATCGTCGGTGGTCACCGATGATGCAAGTGTGGACGTGGTGGACCCATTAGTGTCTGGATTTTGGTAAAGCTGAAGAAGTGAAGACATCACTCCTGCTTGTACTTTACGGGGAGGCGCCACATACTGACCGTCTTCATCAAGGACAAATTCATCATCGTCAAAAATGTCCTCCTGGTACCCCTGTGTCGACTCTACCAAACCGTCCCCGTCATGTCTTTGCCTCTTAAACATACCCTTGATATGACTCAGTATAAGGTTCCGTGCTTCATGGTTGAGGTCCTCCATTTCTATTTCCTCTCCCTTCTGTATTTCTTCATCGTCCTTGACATTCCTTTCTACTCTTGATGCACCAGGCGAGAGCCCTCCTCCACTAATACCTCCGTGGAAAAGACGGCCGAAAAAGGAATGCTCCCCCGAAAGGTCCTCGCCCTGATCCTGATCTTCTAATGTGACTTTGCGAAGGGCATCCTTAAATGGGTTCAGGCTGTTGTGGTTCGTCAAGTTGGTGAACCGCTGCTCGGTGATGTCAGTTTCGGGATCCTGGGTTTCTGCTTCGTTCAGGACTGGCTTGTCGTCTTCGTCTTCCGAAGACGAGTACTCCGGATGCAAAATGGCGGGCTCGGGTTCGTTGAGTTGGCCATCGCTGTCACTCTCATCTTGCGGAGCGGTGAGATGGAATGACGGTAACTCGCCGCTATCATCATTATCATCATCTGAAGTCATGGAATGTTGGATTTCATCTCGTGGCAGGTACAGATCTGGGAACCTTACTTTCGCCTTCCCGGTGGCCAACTTCTTGCCTGCGTTCTTTATCTTGTGGGAAGCACTCTGTTGCAGCCGCTGATTCTGCTTCTGCTTCAAATTGACATTGGGGATTTGAATGCTGGAGCGAAACTCTTCTTCGTCCGATGAACTCATAGCGATATTTAGTCAAAACAACACTACTAGAGTGAAACAGCTACTTTCCGGTTAAGCCCTCAGCAATTCGCATGCAGCAAGGGTGCATGGCAGGCGTACCTGTCAACGCGTCATGTCAAAGGCTCGGCCCGCGGTGGGGTCCATGAGGGGTACGATACGGATCCTCCCTGGACCGACGCGGCATAAGAGGGCGGTGCTGGAACGGCGTACGCTACGTGGCCCTACATAGCACATATTGGCTCTCCGTAATACATATTGGGCCTCCGTAATACATATCGGCCATCCGTAATACATATTGGCCATACGTAACACAGATTGGCCATACGTAACACAGATTGGCCCTACATAACACTACGTGGCCAACGAAATACAGACAGTGACTGGAACGCCGTCATACCGTTTTGCCGGGAACTACGTCAGTGAGAAAGTCAGATATTATGTTATTAATTCCAGGGCTCGCATGCCAACGCTCCCTGGACGTGTTAGCTCCATGCCCTTCGGTCATTAAACACTCTCCTCCCATTGCACGCCGACCCACTCCTCCACGTATCCAACGTGGTTGTCATCCAAGCTGGGAATGTAGTCCTCAACATCGGTGCAGACCAAGATGGTTCCCCAGGACATTCCATTGAGTATGTCGACAATGCCAACATTGGAGGAGTCAAGGTCTTCAAGGTTCATGATGGCTTGCGGCATCAACTGTAACTCAAACTGGCGTGATGACGAAGGATTGTAGCCGGGATTGGGGACATTGAAAACATCCCCTGCAAGCTTTTTGGCGATATCGTCCTTGCCACTATAAAGAAGAGGCTTTCCGCCTACCTCGTACCGAAGAATCTGCCCGGGATTATGGTTGACGACGTTGGTGAAATTACCAAAGTACTTGTCGTCCAACATGTTGGCAATCTTCTTGGTCTGCGGGTTGACGGCAGAGGAAGAGGACGACGAAACCGACGAGGTTCTCTCCTTCTTGGCATCTTCCACATCTTCGCCCCTCTCGATGAGGTGCTTGTACTTCTCGAGCTCGGGCTCGAGCGTCACCTTCTTGAACTTTTCTTGTTCAACAAACACAAAGTACCCCCTGTAGGCTGGAAGGTCCACCTTCTTGGCTTTCTGCACCTTCTTAGTAGGTTTGGGGACAGCGCTGCGGGCCTTGTCAGCGTAGGACTCGGCCTTGACCTCTGGTTTTGACTCTTTTTTAGATTCTGCCTTAGACTCCGGCTTGGAAAATGGATTGTCGAACGGGCTGCTGGAAAATGGATTAGACCCAAATGGATTCTGCGCTTCGGTTTTGCCTGAGAACAAATCCTTGGTCAACTCAATCTGGAGCTTCTTCTGGGTCTCGGCCTGTAGCTTATCGTCCAAGGCCTTTCTTTCTTCCATTTCTTGCTCTCTTTGGAGCTCTGCAATTTTGGCAGGATCTTTGCAAACTCCCCTGACGGCCTTCACACTGCCTTTCTTTCTAGAACACTCTCCCGTGTTCTTACATGCAAATATATAGATCACCCGATCGTACAACTTTCCGTCAAGGGGAGCAAACGCCTGGAGAAGCAATGCCATGGCCTTTTCACAGTTACCGCAGGTATACGAAGATGCATCTGGTTGGGAATCCGGATGTAGCCACACTGGCTTTCCTCCAATAAAAGTATCTTCTATGGTTGGTTCGTCTTCACCTTCCACTATATCGCCGTCAACAAATCCAAGAAACACCTCGGTCTTATCGACTTCGTCAAAGAGATCGTCGTCGTCGGAGTATTCGTCGTGGGAGCTCATTACCGTAAAGTTAATTTTCGCGATGACTTTTTACTATGTACAAGTAGTATACCCCCACGCATTGTAACTTAAAGATACCGTTGGTGGGTAATTTCTTCGATAGCCTCTATAGTATCTCCCTCCTCAAAACTGTCCCAGTTCTCAAATGATACACCACATTCGGTTCCCTTCTTGGCTTCGGTGATGTCGTCCTTGACTCTCTTCAACGACGAGAGATTACCGTTGTACACCTCTTGCCCCTTTCTCATGACTCTGACCCTGGCAGATCTCTTTATGGTTCCAGTATTGACCTTACATCCTGCCACCTTGGTTTTGCTTTTGTTCTTACCCGTAATGGTGAACACGCCCTTGATTTCAATCTCGGCGAGGGTCTTGATCTCCACGCGAGGCGTGAGATGCGACGAAAGTTCCTCCGTCACCTCTTCTATGAGTCTGTAAATGATGTTGTGTTCGGTGATGGAGATACCCTTCTGCTCAGCTTTTCTCTGGATGGATTTGGGTGCGGTGACATTGAAACACAAGATTTTGGCCTCCAACGCCTCTGCCATATCGACATCTGAATCGGTGGGGACGCCAGCCTCGTGAGAAATCACCATGGCCTTCACTTCATCGTTCCCCAACCCATCGACACTCTCCTTAATGGCCTCTGCGGATCCAAAAACGTCCGACTTGATGATATACTTCACCACCTTGCATCTTTGCTCGTCGTCAGTGCCAGCCGCCAACTCGTCAACACTGATACCTGCCATCTTGAGCTCATTGAGCTTCTCCTGCCTCTTCAACTCCTTGACTTCATCTTGACGTTTTTCGTTAATCTTTTCGATGTCCTTGACCGCCTGGATCTGTTTGGCTCTCGCGATTCGGTTGTCAATAACCTTCTTGGCAATTTTTTCCGACTTGGCCTCAAGAATCTGATCTCCGGCATTGGGTAAGTCTTTCCATCCCCAGATTTGTACTGGGGTCGACGGACCTGCACTCTTAACAGTTTTATCATGCTCGTCCTTCATGCCTCTGACTTTACAGTATGTAGTTCCACAGACGAGAATGGTGCCTTGTTTCACGGTACCTCTCTTCACCAATACGGTAGCTATATTCCCCAAGCCCTTTGCCACCTGGGACTCAATCACCCATGCCTCACAGTCAACGCCCTGTGGCTCAGCTTGGAACTCACTGAGTTCGCTCAATGTAATAACAGCCTCCTCGAGCTTGTCCATGTTAAGGCCTGTTTTCCCCGACACCTGGACGGTTTGAGTTTCACCACCGTAGTCTTCAATATCTACTTCATATCGAGCCAAGTCACTCAATGTCTTTTCGATGTTGATGCCACTCTTGTCACACTTGTTGATAGCGACGATAATGGGAACCCCAGACTTCTTGGCGTGTTTAATGGCCTCGATGGTTTGCGGCATCACCGAATCGTCCGCAGCTACCACCAAGATCACAATATCAGTGATTACGGCTCCTCTTTCACGCATCTTCAAAAATGCAGCATGGCCCGGGGTATCCAAAAACGTTATCTTCTTCTTACTGATGGGGGTGATCACCGAAAATGCTCCGATATGCTGGGTGATTCCCCCGTGTTCTTGATCGACGATAGTGGATTTCCGAAGATAGTCGAGAATGGTTGTCTTCCCATGATCAACGTGTCCCATAATGGTGACTACGGGTGGACGGGGTGTGAGCTTTTCGGGAATTGTTTCAGCTGGGAAGAGATCAAGCCCAGTATCGTCATTCATCACGATATCAAATCCATATTCTTCAGCCACCAACGAAGCATTTTCCTTGTCAAGGATGAAATTATGCGCCATGCCTTCAAACCCAAGCACTTCGAGTTTTCGTAAGAAATCATTAAGGGGGACTCCGAGTACCAGTGCTAAGTTGGCAACGGTGATGAATGTGGGGATCTGAATCTTTACCTTCTCTCTTTGTGCGGCAGATTTGTTCACTTTCCTGGGTCCAGATTTGGAGGTCTTTGCCTGAATATTCTGATTCTGCTTCTGATTCAATTTTTGACGAAGTTGATTGTATCTATCAGTGTTCAGCGTATTAGTTGCCTTTTGGGTACCGACAGAGTTCCGGGGTCTATTGGCGGAAGTGGTTTTTGGAGTGTCATATTGAACTGCAAACCGATTTTTTCGTGGGCCCGATGCCGGTGATTTGGCGTTGGCCGGGGAATGACTATTACCATTTTTGGACCCACCAACCTTCGGAAGACTCTTCAAGAAGTCTGAATAATATCGACGGTGGACGGTTCTAAACATGATGAGTAGCGAAAAGAAAAGTCGGTACGGATTTTTTGTTGGTGCGAGAAATAAATCTTAAAATATATGAAGCTAACTATAGCTATAATCTCCATTGGAGGTGACGTAACCCATGGATTTACTTTCATTTAACATGCCGATGAGATCGTCGATGTCTTTGAAGTTGCGATCATCACATGCAAAGTTCCGATGACGGTTGGACACAATATGATCTTCAAAGTGATCGTATTTGATACGGCAATTCTCGCAGTATCCAGGTTTCAATTCCTTCTCAGGATGACGATGAGACGATTCAGGCACTTGCTTTTGTTTCTTGATGAAGATGCGTCGTTTGAGATTATTAATGTTCTTGGAAGGAACTTGGGATACCACTGGGCCTAGCCCATTCCCTTGGGCAGCGGCCACACTATTAAGAGCAGAATCCATGGAAAACTGCAATGCATTGGACGCGCCATTGTAGCCAGAAGCAGCAACGTCGTAGAATTTTGAATTGGAATTGGAGTTTGAGTTATTTTGAGGAAAACAAGACGAATTTCTTAGGAGAGGGGCGGGGGGCTTGAATTTCTTAGCCGAACTAGATGTGGTGTCCACAATGATGGTGTCATTTTCACGAACCACATCAATTTCAGTGGTAGTTATGTTCTTTTCATCAATGTTATCGGTGCTGGTACTCGTGCCAGTGAAACCAGAAGTATCAAGATGTATACCTTCCCGGGCATTGTTGATAATGTCACACGTAACTTTCTTGAGAAGCAAGCGATATTCTTTTGTAGCAGCATACTTCTGGGCCCGCCGTAATTTTTTACGGTCGGTATTTTCCAGGGTATCTGGAATGAATGGACACTTACCATCAAGGGTTAGGTGAAGAGATGGAAAGTTTTCGTTCTGCCACTCCCGAATGGCGATGGGCCGGACATTCTGTGATAAGTCATACACATAAAGGTAATTTTTGTCAAGATAATGAAGATCATCACGACGGGCATTGGGATCCCGGTCGGTAGACCCGAAGATTTTCTCTTCCTTCAAGAGATTCGACAACCCAGCTTCTGTTGCCAGCTGGGTTTTAGGCATCGGTTCAGGACCACCCAAATTTTTGATGAACCGGAAAACTTTGTCGTAGTCCCACACCTTGATTTTGTGGTTTTGTGCCTCATGAAAGATATCGGTGGTGGGATATTCCTTGTGCGAGTTATATGGTCTGCGGGTGACAATGATGCTAACCAGACGCTCAAAAAAGGGAGTGACGGTACATCCAACCTGCTTAAGAGACTTCTGGGCCTTCTTTAGTTCGGAGTATTGAAGGTGATTGGACGAGTCATATCCCTGGGTGTCGAAGTACACCACCGATACCTTCATGATCTTACGCCACTCAACCTGCCAGTTGCGGAGTTCTTCACCCACCAATCGAGCACTCTTGCTCTTCTCGCGTTCCCGTTCTCGTTCTCGTTCCCTTTCCCTTTCTCTTTCTCGTTCCCGCTCATGCTCTCGTTGTTCTCGATCGCGTACGACATCACGATCCTTGTCACGCTCGCCATGGATTTGAAATTGCTTCACGGGAACCGGGGCTAAGTTGGGCTTATTGAGGATAATGCTATGCTTGTCTTTCTTGTCCCTAAATTTATCCACCTTAAGGTCAATTTCGGGACGGTTCAACTTAACCTTCTTGAATGGAGGTGAAGGAATGTTACCGCTTGTCTCTTTGAGAGGGAGTCGGCCCATTGATGAAGTTGTCGATGTGGTACCAGCTTGATTGTCAATAACAGCCAGTCTCTTTCTAACACTGACAAGATCCATCCTGGTTCAGTGAAAGGAGAAGGAAATAGTCGCTTGTTTACTTACGCGTATCGTAATTTTTTTCCTACCCTCAGAACAATGAGAGCCAGAATCTGGTTTTCCAGGGCCTTCACGTGATGAGGAAAAAATCCACTGACCTGTTGACGATAACCCTCTTTAGATGCTTCAGCTGAAACAAATCGCCAAGGTGCTTTCTCAGGCACTCGGGCCAGTAGCATCCACTACTTCGGAGCTGGCCATGATTAGTCCCGTTGGGTTATCATTGCTTTCTCATAATGGAGTTCCTCTTTCCACGGTGGTGACCCCAGGTATAAAGGACTTGACGCTGGTGTCAACTGATAATCTCAAAATATGGTCATTACTTGCATTAAACCACCTATATAGTCAAAAGGACACATGGGGGGTTATTGAGGTTGATGAAATCAACCGAGTTCTTATTCAAAAATTGAAGTTTTCTGTCCCGGAGACCGAAGGCGGCAATCCCCACAGGAACCTCTATGTGGTTATGTTTTACCAAGCTTCATTATCTAATCTGGTGGCCAAGGTTAAAGTAGATAAAGTTTGCGAAGTTCTTGAGAAGGGACTTAGCGAGTACGAAGGCTACAACAGTTAATATAGTAATTCATTAGTTATAAAATATAACATCGTGTATGAGAAATCATGACGTAAAACAAACATGCAGTGGACACCAGGCATGGCGTCGAGACGAAGGAGCAGCTTCGGATGGGTATGGATGGGAGGAGGATGTGCGATAGAGGATGGTTCGACAGGCCTGGGGGGGTGGTGGTGGCGACGATGTGGCGGTGGGGCATTAGTAATCACTTGGTGATGGTGTCGCTGAGTTCCTCCTCCTCTTCATCATCGTCGTCAGCATCCATGTCGTCCATCAAACTCTCTTCGTCGAAGCTTTCTTCTTCCTCGCTGTCATACCAGAAATCCTCATCAACAGGTTCGGCCTCGGCATCCTTGGATAATGAGTTTCCGTTACCGTAGGCATGTAACTCACTCTCTGGCATCACAAAGTCAGCCGGGATGTCAGTCTTTGACCGCTCCACTTCCTGTAACACCTTCTTCTTGTAAGCATCGGGATTCTTTCTCAACTCCACAGAAGCATCAATGTTGGCGGGCGAAGAAACGTTAGGATCTTCCAACAACGAAATGATGGAGATCAACACCGATTCCACAGTCTGAGCGGGGGTCCACGTTTCGCTGTCAGGCTCGTCAGATGTTGGATCTCCGCCTTGGTGTAGAATAGAGATACAAAGACGTCCATCTCGGTAAACATTTGGATGATAAATAGCAGGGGTGAAGCGAAAAGTGGGAGGAACATAAGGGAAGTCACTAGGGAACCTCATTTGTCCCTTGAAGTAACCTCCATGATACATGGAATCCTTGTTAAGAACCATGATGCCAATATTCCAGAGAAAAATGTTATCATCGTCAAGTTCAATATTGAAGGAGGGAATCCCTTTTTTGGGATCCGTTAAGTCCTTGAACTGTCGTTGTAAGATGGCTGCAGCGGATTTTGAACTCATGCTTCAGATAACACTCAAAATCTAATCAACAAGAAAGAAATGGGTTCTATGTATGTATTAAAAAAAATTGTTCCGTGGAGGTAGGAAAAAAAGTGCTCTGAATACAAAAGAAGTTATGGTAATACGATAACCACCGAAGATGATACCAAAAGAAAAAAAATAGTGCCTGTGCACAAACAAACAAAAAAGAAATTTGGACCCAAGACGACCAAATTTCACACCCACCACAGAAACAATAACGACAGTGTCAATAATAGACACCATACTAACGCGACATTCGGAATGCTGGCACATAGCCATCTACTGTTTTGGTGTTATGATATGGAGGAGAGGTCATGAATGCTGGAGAAAGGAACGACGATGGCTGATAATCTGGGGTGTGGCCTGATGGAGCAGGGAGCCGATACGGCGGAGGCCAGCGGAGGGGGGACGACGATTTCGCGACTCCCGGCCCACATGCCAGTCTTAGGCAGCGCCGCCTGTGGTGTCGCGGGGCCCCCAGGCGTACTGGTTGTGGGGCGGGATGTGCCGGTGGTGCTAGCTCTGGAGCTCTGGTCTTGTGGGAGAGATCAAGCATGTAGGCGTGGTAATTATGGATATCTGAATGGGTGAAGGTACTACGTACCACATTTAAGGTGGTGGGCGCCGCCTGCGTGGTAATTCCTTCACTCTGGTGGCGCAGAGGGGGAAGGTGTGGTAGTCTACACATTATTTTATCCCTCAATTGTGCCTTTTTTATTGGTTCTTGCGGTGCGAACAGATCACCAGATAACATCCATCATGGACGAAGAGCAATTGGAACGAACCGAAAAAAGCAGTACCCCATCGTTGGTGGGATCTCTGATCAGAAGTGCTGATGATTCTCCTCATAGCAATTACATTCACCCGGAGAAGTATACCGGGACCGCCAAGTCCAAGAAGAAAAAGAAGAGCAGTATTTTAAACAGCTCTATTAGCGCTTCGTTGGATGAATTAATCAACGAAGGAGCATTGTTGGGTCTGGAAGAAGACTTCACCAAGTTTCTCGACGAAGAGGGCCACGTCAAAGATGATGCCAAGTATTCCAAAGGGCTGAGTGACTTGAGCAAGGAGATCAATGTCGATGATGAATCGGTTGGTGTCGAAAAGGCGGCTCCAACCGAGGCCACGGGTGATGCTACTGAATCCAGCAAGCCCAGTGAACCTCAACCGTTGGCCGAATCTCTTGAGGCTACCAAGGCGACTACCGGTGAGACGCAGTCGGCAGCCGCTGAAGAAGTGGGTAGCGGCCATGGTGGTGGCATGGACTACTCAACTCCCAATTTATCTGAGTACCAGCTTGACAACCAAATCCAAGACCACCTGCAATTTTTGTCCAATCTTCAATCTCACGACCACCACAAGTTACCTTCTAGTGACGACCGTGAACGGTCCAAGGCTTCCAATGTATTCACTCCCCCAAGCACTGACGCTTCCAAGACCTCAGTAATCAAGTCAGACCATGGCGACGAGCCCAAGGGTTCCATTGCCTCTGTCAACTTGAACCATCAAGACGACTTACATACCCCGGTGTTTGTCTCTGAGCCTCACCATGCTCGTCCGAGCAGCAGATCCAGATCTGCAGTCAGAGGTGAGAGAGGTGAGCGGTCTCAATCAAGAACTTCAGTTAAGCCTCATTTGGCTCGTGGTGACTCTTACAAGAACACACACACCGAGCAGCCGTCTTCCTACGAATTGCCTGCCGACTTGGACACCACCGAAGAGCAAGAGGATGAAGATGAAAGAAGAACCAGACAGGCCAAGCCTACTATGGGTGAATCTGTAGCTGCTGCAGAAGCTGGCACTTACTCTTCCACCGGTTTAACCAGAGAACCTTCTCTCGTGACCACCGGTGACTACACGCATTTTGATGCCGACAGACCGGATCCATACGCATCTGGAAACTATGCAGCTTCATCACTTTCTACTCTGTATCTCAGACAGATTTCCAGATCCAGATCAAGACAACCCAAGAAAAGTGAGAATGAATTGTTTGCTCATGAAAAGAATGATGCCAATCCTAGAGACTTGGAAAAGGAAGGTGCACTTATAACTGATGATCCTTATGCTCTGATTGAAGGCTTAGACACCATGGTTGCAGGAGTTTTGAAGAAACGCGATATTGGTGATGTTTCTGAAAGACTAGCCTCACTGTCTCTTGAAGAGACGAGGCCTACTCAAGAGCCAATCGTTGAAGAAACTGAATTGAACAAGGAATTAGCTCAACCTTCTGAAGCGGTTGCGGGACCAGCTGCTACCGTGGTCGATACCGAGGTGCCAAGGACCAAGGAAACTGAAGTGACCAAGGAAACCGAAGAGACCAAGGAAATTGAAGAGACCAAGGAAACTGAAGAGACCAAGGAAACTGAAGAGACGAAAGAAACTGAAGATTCCAAGGATCTGAAACATACCAAGGAAATCGAGGTCGCCGAGGGCGAGGGCGTTGACGAGCACGAAGTGGCCAAAGAGACTGAAAATACCACCGATGAAAAGGGATCAGAGACCGAGAAAGGAAGCAGGGAATCTGATGAAAAGGAGGAGTCTAAAGATACTCAGGTTGTCTGCGAAGGGCTGGATATCGAGCCCAAGGTAGCGGAAGAAGCTGCAGAGATTAAGGTCGGCGAGACTGCCTCTGACGGAATCGAAACTTCGGAGTCCGAGCCTAAGTCTGAAATCGCGTCCAAAGAGCTCGAAAAGTCTGAGCCTAAGGCTGAGCCCACCTATGAAGAAATCGAATTTTCCGAGCACGAGCCCGAGGCCGAGACCACTTCCAAGCAACTCGAAGCATCCGAGCCCGAGGCTGAGACCACTTCCAAGGAACTCGAAGCGTCCGAGCCCAAGGCTGGAACCGCCTCTGAGGAACTCGAAACTACGGAGCCCAAGACTGAGCCCACCTCTGAGAAACTCGAAACTACCGAACCCAAGGCTGAGACCACCTCCAAGGAACTCGAAGCCGAGTCCAAACCGGATGCCTCCACCAAGGATGCATCTCAGGATGACTCCGACTTCGACTTCGACGACATCTCCCCCGAAGAAATTCGCAAGCACTTAGAAAGCCAACCAGTCTACATTTTCACTTCTTTTGCCGGTGGTATGCAGATCATTCCCAAGACCAATCGCCTTGCCACCATTCTACAGGCCAACGGTGTTAAGTTTGAATATCGTGATCTTGGAACCGACGAGGAGGCCAAGAAGATCTGGAAGCGCAGCGCCAATGGCAAACAACTCCCAGGAGTTGTTCGAGGAGATGATTTCATTGGTAACTGGCATGACATCGATGACGCCAACGAGGAGTATAAGCTCCACGAGTTGTTATACGAAACCCTCTAGCCTCTTTATTTATTAAATCAACAAAAATGCACTGTTGCTAAATTGTGTGGAATCAATGGCTGATCATTATCAGATCATTCTGCGAATCTCTTATCACCGCTCATTAGTAACCAAAATTGGTCAGATCTACCGACCATCATGGAAACTTAGTATGTCAATTGAAATTTGTGATTTATCTTAGGCGTAACTCGTTGCCAAAACTGTAGAAGCCCTTTTACATCATTTGATAATTGGTAGGCTCGCACGGTGGCACGGTGTTCGACTTTCCTAATCGGGAAGGCACAGTTTTTTTTTACGGTCCTATTTTTCATGTCGTAATTTCTCCAAATGGTGCTCGTATAATTTTTCATTGGTCTGTCCTTTTTTCTCCTACTAACCTCTTTTCCCCAAGACTTTCTTCAACTTAACCTCCACCTTCCTTTCCGTCAGCCATCCTGTGCCCGCCGTTTTTGTTTATCCGTTCCGTTCAATCTGTATCATTCGTCTCCTATGTCTACTCCTGCTGAAATCATAGCTGCTCGTGTCAATGGCACCTACGTGGAGCCGGAATCACAGATTCCCGACTCAATTGATTCTTCAGTGGACTCAATCTCTACTCCTGCTACCATATCGCCTTCTCCAGCTCTTGATGATGAATCTGCTTTCCCTACCTTGGGTGGTAAGATCTCATTGTCGGTGGCTGCCTCCACTCCGTCGTGGGGTCCTGGTGTTAAGGTTCCTTCGTCTGCTTCGTCCTCCGTGAAGACAACTCCTACCCTCAGTGCGTCCAATGGGAAGTTCAAAACTTCAACCATCCAAGATGCGTTCTCGTTAGACGCTGACGATCAGTTGAATGTGGCTCGTCCTGACTTCATCAAAATTTTGACCTCCATAAAGAATGATACCAAGACCAACATCGAATGTACCACCTCCCAACACACCAAGAAGAGAACTTTTCTCATTACTGGTAAGCCAGATCAGGTCAAGCAAGCCAAGCGCCTTGTCATTAAGAAATTGACCAAGCCTGTCACCATTAGCTTCTCCATTCCTGCTAAGGTTAGATCCAAGGTCATTGGCCAGCAAGGAAGAGTGATCCGTCCTCTCAGTCAAGAAAACGAAGTGAAGATTGACGTTGAGCAAGCTACCAATGATGCTGCTTCCTCAGACGATCCATTTTCTAACACCATCAAGGTCACCATCGAGGGTGATGTTGAAGGATGCAGAAATGCCAAGCATCACATCTATGCCATCGTTGAAGAGGAAACGAAGAATTGGTCGGTGAAAATCCCTCTTGATGACTCCATCAAACCTTTCGCTGCCAACCTCGTGTCTTCCATCTTGGAGGAGTATTCAGATCTCGAAATTGACGTTCCCACTTACAACTCTGCTGGGTCCAAGATCTCCATTGTGGGAAGCACCGACCGCGTTCTTGCTGCCAAGAATGCCATTGTTTCCACCTTGGCATCGTTTGTTCCAGTCACTGAAGAAGTTTCCATTCCAAAGGTTAAGTACCAGTTTTTGCCTGTTGATGAAGTCCTCGACCAATACAATGTTTTGATCAAAGTCCCCTCTGGTTCCGGCTCCAACGTTCAGTTCATCGGTCCTCAGCATGCTTTGGCTAGCGCCAAAGAGTTAGCCAGAAAGAGCACTTCTCAATACAAGGTTGAGGTCATGGACATGTCCAAGGCCCACAAGGGTAACTTGCCTCATGTCAGAGCCGTCGCTGCCTTGCTCACCAAGAACGGCTCGTTTGCCAAGATTGCATCTGAACACGATGTTTCTGTCAATGCTCCCTCGCCTGCTCACTTGGTCGAAGAGGTCTCCATTCCAATTGAAATTGTTGACAAGGGTAACGACGCTGACAAGATCAAGGCTGCTAAGCGTGCCATCGTGGCTACTGTCAACAAGATTGTGCCATCACAAACCAAGGCTATTGAAGACATCGATACATTTCTCCTCGAAAGAGTCCCTCACACCATCGCGTCTGTTGCCTCCAAAAATAACATTGAATGGGTCATCATTGGCAACGGTATTACGTTGTTCTCACTCAATGAGGCGGAGGAATCAGCCGAAGACTTTGATGACGAGGTCAGCTCAGAAGACGCATTCGGTGCCGTTGACGCGGCCCTTGCTCCATTAAGAGAAGCCGCCTCTCAGCTTGACTCAATAACCATTCCATTGAATCCAGAGGAACGTTCTTTCTTTTCTGGCCAAGGGAAGTCCACTCTTCATTTGATCCTCAAGAGTGTGGAGCCCAAGTCTGTCACTGTCTCATTGGACAAGGAGGTAGTTATTCACGGTATCAAGACCGAGATTACCAAGGTGGCCAAGGATATCAGAGATGTCCTCAACAGCATTTCCACGCCCGAGTATCACTCTCACAACGTCACCTTCGAGATTCCCACCACAATTGCTCCTAGGATAATTGGTAGAGGTGGTTCTAACCTCGATACCTTGAGAAAGGAGTTTGGTGTTAAGATCCAGGTCAACAACCAGGAAGAAGATGAGTCTAAGGCTGACGTCATCATCAACGGTATTGGAAAGAACGTGGTGTTGGCCTCTGAACACGTCCGCTCGATCGCCAAAAAGCTTGCAGATGAGACTTTAATTCGGTTGAAGATCGAGCAACAGTACCACCGCAGAATGATTGGACCAGGCGGAAACTACATCAACAGATTGAAGGATAAGTATAACGTCAAGATCAACTTCCCTCATGCAGATGGGTCGTTGTCCTCTCTCGCCGACGACCCGAAGTCCAAGGATGAAGTCACCGTCAAGGGGCCTTCCAAGGGGGTTGCCAAGGCGGTGGATGAGCTCAAGGAACTATACCAATTTGAGAAGGAAAATGGTTTCAAGCAATCTATCAGAATCCCATCCAAGGCCATCTCCCGTGTCATTGGAAAGGGTGGTGAGACTATCAGAGACATTGCTGATGGAGCTGGTGTCGAGTACTCTATAAACAGCGAACACGAGGCTGAAGGCTACGCTGAATTGGAATTCACCGGCTCTAAGAGTGCTCTCAAGGATGCTACCGCTAAGATCAATCATATTGTCAATGATGTGGAGAACTTTGTCTCTGTGTCAATTGAAGTAGACCCCAAATACCACCGTGACTTGGTTGGTCCAGGAGGATCCATCCTCAGAGATATCATTGCCAATGCTGGAGGTGAAGACGTAGCTAGAAACAGATACCATGCATTGTTGACAATCCCCAATGAAAACTCCGGTTCCAATGAAATCGTCTCCAAGGGTGATAAGGCTATTGTTGACAAGATCATCCAGCAGGTTAAGGATATTGTGGCTCTCAAGGAGGCCACGCTAACTGAGACCTACGACGTGGCCAAGGAAAAGCATCGTCTCATCATTGGCCCCGCAGGCTCTATCCGTCACGCTCTTCAAGAGGAGTTTGATGTTGTTATGAATATTCCTCGTCAATCTGACAAGTCTACCACCATCAAGTTGATCGGCTTGCCTGACAAGATCAGTGCCTTAAAAGAGAAGTTGGACGAGTTGACCAAGGACGACTGGAACGAAGAAATCGAGGTCCCTCAACACCTTCACGCTCTTATTTCTGAGCGTGGAACTATTTTCAAGGAATTGCGTAATCGCTTCAACGTTGACGTTACCCATGGTAATGTCTCTAGAAAGGCTTCGCAATTATCTTCTGCCCCAATTCAACCTCCACCTCAAGAGGCATACCCTGAAGATGGGGAGGGGGATAAGTTTACTGTTGTGGAGCTCCCTACGAACACTTCAGAAGCCACCATCCCCTGGAGATTCAAGGGTCAAGAGGCTGATACCAAGAAGGCTGCTGCCTTGATCAAAGAACGTTTAGCGCAAGCTCAGAACGCCACTGCACAGGGATGGTACTACCATGCCGACAGCTCTGCCTTCAATAAGTTGATTGGACGCCAAGGACAAACAGCCAAGAAGATCCGGACCCTGACCAAGAGTTTCATGGCCATTCCACGTGGCTCGGACCCCAACTCCAATTTCGTTCATCTAGTTGGTACCCCTGAGGCATTAATTGCAGCAGAGACTGCAATCAAAGGGTATCTCTAATTGTACATAGCGTTCTAAAAGCGAGGTTCATAAAAAAATATCACTGAAATTTATACTTGAAATCTGTCTAGTTCTTTACTGCCTTGAAACGATCAATGGCCTCTTGTCTGCGTTCCCGATGATCGACAATGGGCTCGGGGTACTTGTTTCTTCTAGCTTGTTCCTCATATCCCGTGGCGTAAGGATTAACCACGCCGTCGTCATCAATATCAGAGAGCTCTGGAACCCACTTACGAATGTAGGCACCATGCTTATCAAACTTCTCTGCCTGTGTCCAGGGGTTAAAGACTCTAAAGTATGGCTGGGGATCAACTCCCACTCCAGCACTGAAGCCCCATCCTCCATTGTTAGAAGCAAAGTCAGCGTCAATGAGATGTTGCAAAAAGTAGCGCTCTCCGTATCGCCAGTCAATAAGAAGATGCTTGGTAAGGAAACTGGCCACAATCATACGTCCTCTATTGTGAAGATACCCAGTTTCATTCAACTCTCTCATACACGCATCAACAATAGGATACCCTGTCCGACCCTCGCACCATCTGGTGAAGTGATCATAGTTGTACTCCCACTCTACTTCGTCGTAGTCGAGCTGGAATGGCTTGCTCATACAGACATATGGCCAATAAGCAAGAATATTGCGGTAGAAGTCCCGCCAAGCCACCTGACGAATCCACTCGGTGGCTCCAGGCTTCCCACGATCCACGGCCTGCACCAAATCGGTGTCAAGAAGCTGGCGAATTATCAGCCGACTGCTCAACGTACCAGACGCCAAATGGTGACTCAACTGTGCCGTGGAGTTGGTGTTGATCTCGTTACGAAGATCGTTGTACTTCAAAATACGGTCTGATGATAAGAATTTTTCTAACTCTTTTTGAGCCTCATGTTCACCGCACCTCCAGTGGCTATCAAAAAACTTTTGCTGACTAGAGGAAAGCTTATAATCGTCAGGAATAGGTGGTGAAGAGGAGCCAAACTTGTCTACGGCGTCTTTGGAGCTGTTCAGGAAGTCGAAGGAGTAGTCGGGAAACGGGTCCTCCGCCTCGTTCAAGAACGTACACCACGATTTCCAGTAGGGTGTGAAAACAGCATATTGACGGCCCGTAGACTTGGTGGTAATGGTACCCGGCTCGACAACACAGGTGTCCTGAACAGGCGTTACACTGATGTCAAATTCCAAGGCTTGATTTAAGACACTGGTGGTGAGACGGAGCTCATCCACCTCAAGCTCAATATTGCTAAACACATGGTGAATTTTGTGTTTTTGGAGAAACTTGACTACCGCGGATGCCATGTCTGACTTCTTGTCGACATCAAGAATGTGAAGAGGAATCTTTTTCTGCTTAAGGTCCTTTTGTAATTTTTCAAGCGATTTGTGCCTGTAATTGTATTGGAAAGGACTAAGGCTGTGGGCCTCAAAGTCCTCAAGGCAGTACACAAAAAAAGTAATCAATGGTAGCTTGAGCTGTTTGGCTAGTTGTTTGGCCTTGAATAGACCGTGGTTGTCGGCTTGACGAAAGTCACGAACAAACCAATGGGCAACGTAGTCTCCATTCTTGACTTCCAGCCGCGATTGCTGGGAATTGTCGATAGCGGATTTTAAAATGGGCCATGGCTTATTCTTATCCTTAAGGTACTTGGAGTACACCTTTTCGGTGGAGATGGGGTTACCATAGTAGTTATTTGAGAATACTGGAAGCTTCTCGAGCTTGACTTTCTTTGAGGGACTCATGTTGAAGAAAAGTGTTTGCTGCAAATTGTTGCTCACAGCAAACAACTCTTGATCGCTTTTAGGGGCGTATTTTGAAAAGCAGCATTTGCTGCGAATTATTGCTCACAGCAAACAACTCAGGTGATATGCAGGTGGTACCCGCTGCCTGGGGAAATGAATCTCCGCATGGGCCCAAGCTAGCGGCTCGTGGGGAGACACTGGGGGCCGACACTAGATCAATTATTGGGCGACTTTGGGGCCGACTCTAGGACCGTCAAGCCGTTCCTGCGGATCAGTTTTGAGATCGATGCAAGGGTTCACTCAACACCTACCTGCAATAGTCGTTCTCGTACCATCTTGGAGCCAAACCTTTACCATTGTTATTCGATACCAGCTACCAAGACAAACCTCGTGAGTGCTATCGGGAATATCCGCCACTTGCTCATCGCACACCTGCACTACACAACTCACCATTCACCACCCACTCACCGCCTACATCTCAGAACCGAGATGACACAAGCTGCACAACTGTTCTCCATTGTGCAACAATGTTAATACGGCCCTAACAACGATTGCGACTGCCAGTCCGGCGTTTGCCAGAAGCTCTGGTATAAGTTGGCGGATAGTTATACGCACGTGACATCTCGCAAGTACGGCGCTACCCCATGAGATTTATTTCTTTTTCTGGAAGATGCTCTGCATAGACCCTTGGCCAGATGACAATTAGAAACTCACTAGGCTAATAATCATCATCTAACAACATGGCCCATCATTTGAGCCACATGAGAGATTGTGGCGGTCTGCCAAGGCCTTTTTCAATAAAAATATCATCCCTTATGGGCCGCAGACCTGTAGATGGAAGCGGCCAAGGCGATCCTCATCGCCGTGTTGAGTATTGAGCGAACAAAAAGGCCTTTCTGCCGCTGTGCCACCGCTTAAGCATTTTCGCAGCACGGCATCTCTGCAACCGTGGCGTCTGATCTTACTTATATAAAGTAATTGCATCTGAAATGTTTTTTTTTTCTGATATTGTACCTCCATCTTCGTAATGAGTTTTGAATTGTCCAAGACAGGTTCTGAAGGCAAGGCCTTGGAACACACTGACAATGGTTCTCTCGTTTACTCTGACATTGAGGCTTCATCCGCCGTGGTGCAGGTGGATGAGAACAAGAAGGAAATTGGTTACCTTTCTGCTACTTTCCTTATATTCAATAGATGTCTTGGTGCTGGTATCTTTGCCACCACCAGTACCATCTATACGCTTTCTGGATCTGTGGGAGCTTTTTTTCTCATTTTTGCAGCTGGTTCTTTGATTGCACTCTCCGGATTGTTGGTCTATATGGAGCTTGGATCAAACATCAGAAAGAACGGTGGTGAAAAGAACTATCTCGAGTACATTTACCGCAAACCAAAATTCCTTGTCACCGCCATGTATGGATCCTATGTGTTTTTTCTTGGTTGGGCTGCTGGAAACTCAGTGGTCGTGGGAGAATATCTCTTGAATGCAGCTGGTGTGGAAGTTAGCACCTGGAACTCGAGAGGAATTGGTTTGGGGGTCATTACCTTCTGCTTTCTTGTTAACGGTCTTCATGTCAAATCAGGTTTGGTACTTGCTAATATTTTGGGAGTATTCAAACTTGGAATTGTGCTTTTCATTGCTGTAACTGGATGGGTGGCTCTCGGAGGAGGAATCAAGAATAAAAACTTCACTGACCCCAAGAATTTTGTGAATTCCTTTGAGGGATCGACTCCAACTGGATTCGGTGTGGTGAATGCTCTTTATAACGTCATCTGGTCGTACGTGGGTTACTCGAATGCCAACTATGCGTTGGGAGAAATCAAAAACCCCGTCAAGGTGTTGAAAGTGGCCGCGCCAAGTGCTTTCTTATTACTTGCAATTCTTTACATCTTTGTCAATATTGCTTATTTCGCTGTCGTTCCTGCTGAGGACATCGCCAGCTCCGGAAGAATTGTCGCCGCATCATTCTTCAAGTATGCTTTCGGTGACAAGGCCGAAAAGGCCGCCTCGGTGTTTGTGGCATTATCTGCATTGGGTAATGTTCTCTCTGTTATCTTCTCTCAAGGTAGAATTGTTCAATCGTTGGGTAGAGAGGGAATTTTACCCTTCTCACGGTTATGGGCTACTTCCAGACCATTCAACTCTCCATTCATGGGATTGTTTCAGCATTGGGTTGTCTGTGTGGTTACCATCACTGCCCCACCCGCAGGTGATGGTTACAATTTTGTTATGAATTTGGTGTCTTATCCTTTGAATGTTGTCAACGCTGCAGTGGCTGGAGGATTATTGTGGTTACAGTGGAGAAACAAGAAAGGAGTCGAGAAGTGGACTCCTCCCATCAATGCCACGGTTCCCGTTACCCTTTTCTTTTTCCTTTCCAGTATATATTTGGTGGTTGCTCCCTATATCCCCCCAACTGACGGCCAGACTGTGTACCAAGATCTCCCATATTGGATTCATCCCGTTGTTACCTGGTTGGTGTTTGGTATTGGTGTGATTTACTGGTTTGGCTGGACCAAAGCGTTGCCTTATTTTGGAAACTACCGCTTAGAATCCAAGGAGGTTCTTGGCGAAGATGGTTTCTGGAGAAACAAGATCTACAAGATCTCCAACGATAGTCTTAACGAAGACGTCACTCCAGAAATCACCAAGACCACCACGGAAAAAACAGATTAGTTTAGTTCATTTCTGCATAGTTGTAATTAATTTATGGGTACTTTACACATAGTAGAAATGGGGTTGCAAAACATTGACAGCCAGCGGCGGTACGGGTGTAGAGCAGATTTTTTTTTTGCTCTCTCAAAATTTTCACCACATCAATGCCAGTCAAAGCAATCCCCAAGATCTCCATCGCCAGAAACGGTGTGGGTGCCTTTGTTCAGCCCTGCCACCGAGTATCTGTCCAGTACTGTAACTGGGGAGGGTCGTCCCACGGAATCCGCCAGTTGCTAAAGAACGGAAAGTTAAATGAAGTTGCTTCTCACAAACCCAATATTTACTTCGACGTATTAAAGAGAAAAGGGCATCCTCAGTTGAAGTTCTACTACAACAACGATTCCGTCAAAACTGTTGACATCAAAAACTTGGAACAGTCGGAAATCATCGCCAAGCTCAATGAGTTCTCTCAAAACAGTGGTGCGCCTCTCTTCAAGTACAACCATAAGGTCATGTCCATCAACGAGTCCGTCAGAGGAATCTGGTCGCCAATGCATATCCACAAGGACAACAGGCACAGAATTTGAGTTGCATCCCTACATGGCGTCTCCTGGGGATTTATTGTATACTATTGCATGTAAATAGCATAGCCGTGTGGCCAACATCATTAAACATACCATTTTAGTCTGAGTTTGTTCGTGCGGTGCTTTCGCGTACCACGGAACACACTACGTAGCTTTGTTCGACGGTGTAGCTTTGTTTGACGGTGGAGGAGATCAAAGAAGATGAGGGGGCCAGGATCCGGGGTAACGTTTGTTACCACGCCACTAGCACCACAACCCACCACAACCACGCCAGATCCTTGCATATTACTAACATGTCCCGAAATTCTTCATGACTGGACCCCACTACCAGCTTCATCGTAGAATATTGGGGTGAGGTGGAGGTTCCGGCCAAATGCCCCGTTTGCCTGCTACGTTTGCCAATTCCTCACCCCCCTCAATCATACGTGGCTACTTACTAATACAAAAGTGACTCGGATCATCCAGAAGGTACTATTCCGAGAATCCCATTGCCATTAAGGCGAATAGTTGGTGCAACTACTTTTGTCACCATGATTACCGGGTTTTTCAATTGCGATAGTCACCGAATCTAACGTTACCCAATGGCGATCGAAGGCGTCTTCTTTATTCTGTGGTCAGAAAATTTCAAAGCGTGCCAAAGCAGCCTAGCCCGGTCCATGGACACAAGCTGCACCACCGACCGAGAGGATTCTGGATCCCCATCATTATCACGCTCTATTTGGTGACTAGGAGTCAGATGGCTCCAGCTGACTCAACCCTAAAACACCCGTACCCTACTTATCCAATGGCCGTACATCCAATTCGGCAACTACTATCGCGCCTACTTTCCCTGTAGGGACAGATGTCGCGTTCTCCTATCGAAATCGGACACCGCCACGAACCATATCGTTATCAGTTTCCATTTACAGGTACAAACGATGATTCACCTTCCATCCATACTATACATATATATGGTTAGAGTAAAAATTTATTTGAAACTTACCAATCACTTAATCATGAGCTACAAGGACTACCAACAAATCCTCAACCTCTCCAGTGCTCCCGCCAAGCCTAGCGTTCGCAAGGTGTCTCCTAAAAAGGAAAGAAATACTCAAAGTGCTATCAAAAAAAGAACAAAGACCGGTTGCTTCACGTGTCGTAGAAGAAAAAAGAAGTGTGACATGGACAAGGCCGATGGAAAGTGCCAGGCATGTGTGAGAAACTTTCTTGACTGCTCATGGCCTGAGGTCGAATCAGTTGTGAAGAAAGAAACTTCTCCTGTTCTCAAGGCCAAACCTGAGCCTAGCAAGGGCGCAGATGCATACCCATCTCCCGTTCAATCTCCATGTTGTGAAGACTATCATTCTGGAAGCGAGGAAATCAAGACATTTCAGCTTCCTCTGAACAAGTCTTATAAGGTCGAGAAGCCAAGTCCCAAGCCAAAGTTCATCATTACTTCTTTCAACGCTGAGAAGGAGCTTTGTCAAGTGAGAGCTTGAGTCTCAATTCAGCATCATGGCATTTTTTTCATTTCTAGGTTTTTGCATTAGTATAGGGTTATTATATCGGATCATCAACTGTTTGTAGGCTTTCGGGCTTTGTGGGGTGCACAACTTTGGTTAACCGTTTCCTCCACTCTCGGCCTGCAAGTGCTCATCTTATCGGCTCCGCTTGTACGTGTGCCACCGGAAGATTGCCCATTTTTCCATCGCTACCATACCCCGACTGTATTGCTTTTTCCAACCGTCCAAGGTGATGTTAACTTGGAACCTGTTTATCTGGGGGATGGATGGTTGCAGATCTCGTGCTTCAAGTTTCCACTTACCCCTATTGGGCTCGGATATATCATTTTACCGATCCGACAAATCGTTATTCGATCCGTCAACGCCGTTGTGGAGTCATGCACAGGCACGAGCAAGCCAAATGTTACCAGAGCTAATCTATGATGTGTGGCTGCAAACGTTGTAATAATCACGTGACCGCACCTAACCTCGCTTCGGCTGGCAAGGAACTGTGGAGTTTCCCACCCGATCTCCAGACTATTAAGATGGAGTACATTCTAGGGTTTTTTTTAATCTCAATCAACTATTATGGCTCAAAACATCTTAAAGAAGTCGTTTGGAAATTTCGATATCCACTTCTATCACGGAACTGACGAGGTAGATGAAGATGGCACTTTGATCATCAACAAGAAGAGTGCTGCTCTTTCTCAACACCCTGAGTTTTTGCCAACCTGGGATCCAAAGCAAAAGTTTCCTCCTTTGAAATTCTTCAAGCACGAAGACCCTGGTTTGAGAGCAGATCCTACTTTTGCCAATTTGTTCCCTAAGGATCAAGAAATCGTGCAAAAGAGAATAACTCCTAAGTTTGGTACGGAGATCAGAGGTGTTCAAATCTCTACTTTATCTGATGCTGCCAAAGATGAACTAGCCCTTTATGTTGCTCAAAGAGGTGTTGTTGTCTTCAGAGATCAAGACTTCGCTGAAAAGGGACCCGCCTTTGCCGTTGAATACGGAAAGCATTTTGGTAAGTTGCATATTCACCCAACCTCTGGTGCTCCTCGTGGACATCCTGAACTACACATTACTTACCGAAGACCCGATCCCAGTGAGTTTGACAGAATCTTTGCCAACAGAACTAGTAATGTGGGATGGCACTCAGACACCTCTTATGAATTGCAGCCACCCGGTACCACCTTCTTCGCTGTGTTGGAAGGCCCTGAAGCCGGTGGAGATACTATCTTCGCTGATACGGTTGAAGCCTACAGAAGATTATCACCCGAGTTCCAGAAGAGACTTGAAAACCTTCATGTGTTGCACACTTCTGAAGACCAAGCTTCTAACTCCCGTGGTCTTGGAGGAATTGAGAGAAGAAAACCCGTCTCAAACATTCATCCTTTGATCAGAACCCACCCGGTTACTAAAGAAAAATGTATCTACCTTAATAAGCCATTCTCTAGACGAGTTGTGGAATTGAAGGAAGAAGAATCTCAATACCTTCTTGAGTTCTTATTCAGACACATTGAACTGGCTCACGATCTTCAATTAAGAGCCAACTGGGAGCCAAATACCGTTACCATTTGGGATAACAGAAGAACCGTCCATTCTGCTATCATTGACTGGGATACACCTGTTCATCGTCATGCTTTCAGAATTACTCCTCAAGCCGAGAGACCTGTTGAAAATCTTGAAGATTTGAACAAGGAAGAGTTTGCAGTCGGTGATCTTGAAGTTGCTTTACAGAACGTTCTCAAGAAGAAGTAAAATAGTAATGAACAAAATACACAAGTTTGATTTAGTGACGTAGAAAAACCATTAAACTTAGTAATGCTAGCAATTATGCGAAAAGTTACAGTTTTCTATCATTTAAACAAAATATAAATCATAAGTACAACAAGTCGTTAAACAATTCATGCATTATCAAGGAGATAGTTGGTAGCAGCCTCAAGGTTCCAATTTTCCTTGGTTAATGCATCAATAACAGTAGTCTTATCAAACCCCATTCCCACAAGCTCTTGAATTGAGTCTTCTTGGCTGCCACTAAGCGATGAAACAGTGGCAGAAACCTCATCTGCGACTGGTACAGCTGGAGATGCAACGGTTTGCTGGTTGCCAAATCCAGCAAAAAGCTGTTCCCATTCATCATTTGCGTCTTTTGGTTCTGTCTCGGAGTCATGGGAAAAATCAGGAGCACTAGCTTGAATGGGGGCTTCGGTAAAGTCATTGGTGAATCCTAATTCTTCAATTTTAGTCTCTTCAAACTCATCGACAGTATCGCCATCAGGGCGAGCAGCCTCAAGGTCGTCAAAGTCATCGAATAGATCACCACCCTTGGTTGCAGCCAGCTCTGGTTCCTGGGCAGCAGGGGCAAGATTGTCAAAAGCAGCATCAAAGTCATCAATCTTATCGCCAGCCTTACGCTCCCCAAGATTTTCAACTGCATCATCAAACTTTTGTGATTCGTCATCAGATGAATCACTTTCATCGTAGTCGAGCTCGTGTACGGGTGGGAACTCTTCATCAACAGCCCTCGAAGTTCCAGATGTTCCCCCTATGAAAGCTTCTTTGGCGTCGTCAGCATTTACCATTTCAAACGATTCAACTCCGGAGGAAACCTTCTCACCCTCACTTGATTCTTCTCTTTGGTGTGCTGTAGGCTCTCCCAAAGATCCTTCGTTATCAGGTATAGCAGCGGACTCATCGAGAGTACCACGTTCACTCATCTCATCGATGTTATCATCACGTACAGACAACGCAGCGTTATTTTGGACGCTCGAGGTTAAAGAGTCCGTTCTTTGGACTCCCACCAAAACACCTGGCATACCAACAAGTCCACCAACAACTCCAGCATTGTTGCCAGGTGGGAACTGAAATTCGGAGTTACTAGGAGAGGTCACTGGGGTTTCATCATTCTTGTAAGAATTGGTGACGATAGAAGATGGAGCAGTCTGGTTGGTCTCACGATCTTGAGTAGATAAATCGGGAAATCTTGAGTTGATGTCTTCCAATTGATCATCCAGAGTGTCAGGCGACTTTTCGTTACTAGGGTAGTCAACTTGCTCTAAATCATCTAATCCAGTCATGTCAGCACTAGGGGTTTGTTTAACTTCATCCACCAATGCTTCAACGGGAAGCACTGATGCCTGAACTGTTGGTTCAGGTTCATTATCCTTTCCAAGAGCCTCATCTACCTTCTCTGCAGAAACAGGGGAAGAGACCTCTTTTTCACAAGAAGGGGAAGCTGGAAGAGTGGAGGCAATGGAGTTTGTTTCAATACCCTTCGATTGGCTGGTTGCCTCATTGGACTCCTCAGTTTGTTCCGAAGTAGAGTGAGTAACCTTAGCAATAGCAGCGCCAGCAACACCCGCAGCAGCCCCGACGACACCTGCAATTCCGGCAGTGGCAAGCCCACTATGTCCCGTAGTAGTAGAAGGAACGTCTTTTGTAACCAGCTTAAAGTTTGCGGCCGCTTCTTGTCTGGCAGCAATGGCAGGACGTTCTTGTTCCAATTGACGCTCAGTTTCAATAGCCTTATCATGTTCCAACTGAAGAGCTTTGTTGGCCTCCTCCAATTCTTTGATCTTGCTCTTCAATTTCTCAGCCTTAACAATTGCGACTTGAACCTGGCTCTTCTTAACTGAAACCTGGTTAGAGAGTACTTGATGGTCTTTGGTCCTGGATTGCACCTGCTTTTCGAGTTCGGCAATTTCTGCATTAAGGTAGCCTAACTTTTCTTTTAAGGAATTATTTGTCTTTTGTAACTCTTCAACAGCGACTTGCTTTTCATGGAGTTGAGAAGCAACATGATTAAGCTTGGCCTCGGAAATTGAGGATTCCGACCGCAACGCCTCCGTCTCCTCCTTAGCAGAAGCCAAAGTGGCATCAACTTGTTCCGCTTGCTTAACCTCATTGTTGTAAGAACTTCTTAATTGTTTCAACTTATTCTCAATGTCAGCTTTAGTCTGTAAGATCTTGGAGAGTTGCTGCTCTGACTTGAGCTTCTTCTCATGCAATCCGGTCGTTCTTGAGGCTAATGACTTCACTTGGTTCAGGATGTTGGCAAGTTCAGAAGTGGCTTGGGACAATTGACCAGAAATCTCTGTATTCTCAGCCAATAAATCATTGTTGCCCCTTTCCTGAGTCACCGGAGTGGGGGCTGGAGATGAAACAGGAGAAGACACTACGGCGACTGGTTGTGGATCTGCCTTTTTAGGAGGAGGAGGGGGCACCGATCTGAGGGCATCGTAATTAATCTTGCGTTCCTGCGTCAGTTGAGCAGTCTGCTGCTGAGAAAGAGGGGATGCCACTGGAAGAGGAGAAGAAACCGGTTGCGGTGATGCAGCTCCAGACAGGATGCGTGGTACATCTTCCCCAAGCAAACTTTCAACATCGTGCTGAGGGGACTGAACAGCAGGTTTACTGAGCAAGCTTTGACCGAAAGTAGATGTTGGTTGGAAAGATCCTGTTAAATTGTGGCGAACTTGGGGTAAACTTGAACTGAGCTCACTACTTGAAGTACGCGATTGTAAAGCCGGAGGCTGAGCTGGTGCAGTCACCGCAGGAGCAGCAGAAGCAGACTTTTGAGGAGAGGAAGGTGAAGAGCCAAAAATATCCACTAAATCGTCCATGGCCAGTTTGGGCTTGGTAGCTGCAGGAGGCACACGAGGAGCAGCATTTATGGAAGTGCCGGTGGCAGCAGGGCCAACCGAAGTAGCGGAACCAACGATAGAGGCAGCTTGTGGTTGAGCAGCAACTGGTGAGGAGTCACCAAGATAGCTCTTGATACTCTCAATTAAGGCATCAGGAACAATGTTCGGCAATTGATCACCCGTTAATCTCTTACGTACAAGGAAAAGAGCAATTGAGAACTCTAATTTGGTGAAGACACCTGTGTTTTGAATATCGGCTAGGTCCCATACACTAGCCAAATCCAGTTGGCTCAATTTAGAGGTCATCAAGAAAGAAGCAACTTGGTCAGGGTTCAAAGAACCAGTGGAAGCCTTATCCAAACTATTAAAAATCTGAGTATACTGTTGAAATTGGTCAGGGGTGACATCCCACTCGGAAGTTTGAGGCACAGACGTAGAGCCAGTGGGGTGCTTGATAGTTGTTTGCTGAGAAGCAATTGATCCAAGACTAGTTTGGCGAGAATTGTTCACAGCAAAAGCGGCGGTTGGCTTTTGAACAGATTGCCAAATGGATTCAGGAAGGAAAGGTGGCAATTGTTTAACTGAACCACTCAAGATTCCTTGGATCAAGTGCATGGCAATTACAAAAGCACCTATGTCTAATTTCCCCAAATTATCCTTGTCAACAAGAGTCCATATTTGACCAAGGGTGGCGGTTGGTAGCTTTGCCTTCAAGAATATATCTCTTGCAGCAACGCCATTCAATTCACCAGTCGGGGAACCCACCGTCTTAATAAACAACTGACTGAATTTCTGATAGTCGCTAGGACTAATGGTACCAATGGGATCCTGAGGAGAGATATTATTTGTGGCGGCATTCTGGGGCACCACTGCACTTGGTTGGGATTGCATGAATGAGTTATTGGTAGATTGAGGCTGGAGACTTGCCAACATAGGCGGAGGAGCCAAGTTGGCAAATTTTGGTAAAGGGCCAGGGTAGTCAGCCAACTGAGGCGAAGGTTGATTGCCAGCTTGGGTATAACCAATTAACCGCATAGCATAACAGAAACCGAATTGACTAAGAAAACCCAAGTTGTTCTGGTCTGCCAACTGCCAGATTTCTCCGAGAATGGAAGGAGGTAAACCACTTTTTTCAAAAGTAGCACGAGCCTTTTCACCGGTAATGATTCCGGTATTCTCGGGATCCAACGATTTAAAGAGTTGAGCGTACAATTTCTTTTCCTCGGGGGTAAGACCCACCTTGAATTGAGGGAGAGCTAAGGTTAGTAGTTATTACATATTAATCGGTGATGACAATCGTCAAAACCCGACGTATTTCCGTACGTACATTGTGACATGCTCATATTAGGAGTAGGTTGTTATTTGACGGAAGTTGCGACATTAGGAGGTGGCATAAACAGCCGTGAGGAAATGTCGTGTCGGCGACATTGACGACATCCACGACATTGCAGATGAGGTAGACTTTTTTTTCCCCTAGTGAAAAATTTGGATACATCGCATTCATATAAACCTTAGTTTCACCCATAATGAACAGAGGTAGAGGCGGATTTAGAGGCGGCAGAGGCGGTAGAACCGGCCCTTCGCAATTTCAACAAGGTCCTCCTGATACAGTTCTCGAAATGGGATCTTTTTTCAAGTCATGTGAAGGGGACATCGTGTGTCGGTCAATCAATGTGAAGATTCCTTACTTCAATGCTCCAATCTATTTAGAGAACAAGACTCAAGTGGGTAAGGTTGACGAGATTTTAGGACCTCTTAACGAGGTTTATTTTACCATCAAGCCATCTGAAGGTGTTCAAGCTACTTCTTTTAATGCTGGTGACAAATTTTACATTGCACCTGATAAGCTTCTTCCATTGGAAAGATTCTTGCCAAAGGCCCCACAAGTTGGAATTAAGCCTAAGAGAAAGTCTGCACCCGGCGGTGGTCGCGGTGGAGCTCGTGGCGGCTTTGGAGGTCGTGGTGGATCTCGTGGAGGATTTGGAACCCGTGGTGGATTCGGTGGTCAAAGAGGAGGATCTCGTGGTGGTTTCGGAGGCGGTTTCGGAGGCGCCCGTGGAGGTCAAAGAGGAGGATCTCGTGGAGGATTTGGAGCTCGTGGAGGCTTCAGAGGAAGAGGCCGCTAAATTGCATGACAATGTACGATAGCAAACATAGTGTATGTTACTAAGAATGAATATTACTATTAGATGACGTGCGTCAAGAGGAATATATACTGTAGACTATTTACATGCACTAACACAACAGACCAAGGGCACCAGTATCAGACCAACATGCATGCCTCAAGAATGGCATAACGTATCTCCTTATAGCCGTGGCGTCTACCCACAAAGCGATTAATTTCGGCGTTATTAAATAGCAATCGAGGACTGGTGACCATGGAATCAAGTCCAGAAGTCTGGATTATGTGGCTAAAATGGTTCACGATTGCGTCGTTGGTCCGGGTGATAGTCTCGGAATCAAGCTGATGTTTATAGCGATGGAACTGTCTTCTGATAACATCATCCACTTTAGTAAATACCACCTCGAATGGGATTCCTGCTTCTATAAGGTGGTAGATAATAACCATATCTTCATCCTGGAATCCCTGCACTCCGTCTATAAGCATGAACGCTCGTCGTAACACTTTCCGGCTACCAATGTACTCCATGACCGCCTCTCCTTGTTCCGGCTTTCCATACTCACCATACCCAGGACTGTCGATGATTCTCAACTTCCCACCCACATTGAAGCAACTGAGGGTTTGCGTAAAACCAGCACGCTTGGAGACGTATGCATGCTCAGTTATTTGCCCACTAGATCGACTTTCCTCTTTGTTCAACAACAAATTGTTCACCAACGAGGACTTGCCCACATTGGTGTGTCCGAGAAGCAACACCTCTGGCAACGGTCGTAGCAACTGGGGCAGCATTCCAAACGACTTTTTGGAGTTGAAGAATGTCTGGTGGTATTCAGTCATTTTAGTGGGATCCATCTTCGCAGCCTGAGCATCACGCTGCGCTTTTAGAACAGCATACTTGATGTCGGGGATATCTTCGTATTTGGAAACCATCCAGTCGAGGTTCACCTTGGAGTTATTGAATATCGTCTGGGTGGCCCGAAGCTGTTGCTTGGTCACGGCAGAGTAGTCCTGACGGAACCGCTCGCTGAGCTCATCGGGAGTGATAATACTAGCAACGGGCACCGAAGGCGCCTTGGCAGGCTTGGGACCCTTGGAGGTCTTTTTGACCACGCGAGATCGCCGCGGAACAGCGTTAGCTAGGTAATCGATAGAAATATACCGACGGGAGATTTTCCACATTATGAAGGTATCTCACGATAAAAAAAGTGCGTTAGCATGATCCACATAAGAATCCCGGTTGTGATAGGTACGCAATTGATTACGACGCAACTTGTTATCAAAACGGTACAGTTTCACTTGAATTCTTCATACTAACAGCAGCCTTTGTGATCTCGTTGGCGGGCGCCGCTTATCTAGGATTTGCATCCGTGCACTTTGGCCACGATAAACTCCTTCATTTTTTTACTTTCCTCCTTTTAACAGTGGAGTTCTATCACATCTTTGACACTCAAACTGCGGTCAGGACACTCCGACTTCTAACCTTTGGAATCTGTACCGTTGCTGGTAGCATTGGCCTGGAGATACTCCAGTCGCTTGTGAACTCAGCCAGAGTGTTTGATGTGTATGACATATTGGCCAATATTGGCGGAAGCTTGTTGGGGTTGGTGTCCAGCTCCTCGTATCACCTATGGAGAGTCAAGAAGGCCAGAAAGTACCGTCGGATTCCCGATATTGAGCTAACACCAGCCGATGCCCCGTCTCCCCCGTCCTCCCCAGCCTCGTAGGCCACCGCTATCCCACGATTCCACCGCACCTGCCTGACAAATAGCTACCGTCGACTACAGAGGGCAACCCAGACCACTCATCAAAGCCAACGATAGTGCCCCGGGGTCAGATGGAGCGTGGCCAGTTTGGAGGTTTTCATTAGTAAGATTACTAAGAGCCGCGCACGCTATATAAAGCCTCCCCACCCCCTTTTGGCCGATGCCAACACTTGCACCACTATCATGTACGGCATCGAGTCCTATGACTTCCACACCTACTGGAACAACAACAACGACGAAGAACGAGCGGCAGCTTGGCATCTACGCGAGAAGGTCCAGAAGGAGTTTGCGTCTGAAATTGCAGCCGGCCATTTGAGAGTATTCAAGTTTTGGGATAAGCCAATTGGCCCCCATCCTATCAACATGTTCGAGATAGATACCGGAGGCCGCCATGATCCCGCTCTATTTGGCCGTGTTTTGAACTTCTACACCATCAATCATGGCAAGCTCTCGGTGTTGATACATCCTCGAACGAATCAAGGGGCATTAAAGGATCACACAGACCATGCACTTTGGCTCGGCCACAAGCAGCGCCTCGACACCACTACGCTCTAATGCCACTCAGACAGTGCCTGCGTTCCAGTGCCATCGCCGTTTCGTCGTCCCCCATCGATAGTGTGTAGGATGGAGTTCCGGGTATCATTCCATCTAGTCACATTTGTCATTATAGTGACGGCTTCCCGCTAGATACGATTTCTTGTAGGTTTGATAGGTCACATCTTGGCAACGTTGAACACAATTTCTTGTTTATGTTTGTGTAGTTATTTTCAGGTACCCCATGTATTTGCCGACAAGTCGCAAACGAGGTGTTGACGACCGCACTATAAATTAAAACGTCAAACTCGCTAGTGAAATTTGAACGGCTATGACTCAAACTGCCAGCACAGAACCACGCCCGGCGTCCAAATACCTTCTGCATCGCATATCACTTCCCAGCATCAATGGGAAGTACATGGAATTGGATGAGAAGCTCCAATCCTCGGGGGAAGGCGAAGCAGCATCCTCCAATCATTCCATCAACCCCAAACAAGACCATTCCTACGAAGACGACGAAAAGCATAACCAAGCACATGATACACCTCATGAGCCCCTGCCGAACGAGAATGGCAGCGACATCCTGGGTGATGACAGTGATGACAGACCTAATGACAAGATTTCTACACAGCCCACGCCTACCCGAAGTCTCTTCTTTGGCCAAGAGTCTCCCAAGGTAATTGATAATCCATGGCTGTTCTTCAATCGTGGAAAGGTGGATAAAGGTGAGCTTCGCTATGCTAGTGAAGAGGAAGAGGCCAAGGATAAGGAGCCGTACTCTCCTCAAGAAAATGGCAAACAAGACAGGCAAGACAGGCAAGACAAGCTGGATAAGGAACTAGACAGGGAGATTAGAGAGAAGGATAGAGTGGGTACCAGTCAAACGTTCTCGTCATTTATTCCCACCATGTTCCGTCCCGAGCAGGGTAAAAAAAAGTTCAACTTCTTCAAAAAGAAGCAACGGGAAAAATCAGTGGGAAATGCGGTCGCCGATATTGACGAGTACGGTGAAGACGTGGATGCTGCCACTCGTGAGCGTGCCAACCGGTTGGTGATGTCTTTGCTGATGGCATGTCCTGCGATTAACCTCCTTGCATCTTGTTTGTGTGAAGACGAGTATGGAATTGCTCGTGCACCTCTTCTCTTATCGCTCCTTGGCTTCAAAATCACTGATATCTCCCCTTCTACCTTTACAAAAAACCGCAAGTTTCGCATAGACCTTGAGTATGGAGTGGGGCCTCAAAGGCTCAAATGGTCAGTTGAAAAGACCGCCAAGGACCTTCTTTATCTCCATTCCCGATTCAAATTTGAGGGTTTTCGCAGCGAGCTTGGAAGACGGGACGGGTTCCCTAAGTATCCCATTCCTCCATTGAGAGGGCCCAAAATCACTGGTTTTCGCAGTAAAGCTGAAACAAACTTAACTGGCAATGAACAAAGCGAGCCGGAGCAAATACTGGCTCACGAAAACAACCAGGATAATCGTTCCCTCATAAGTACAGGAACGTTTGGCCATTTCGCCCAACTTAGAGCCCATTTAAGCCGGGCATCCTCTTTGAGTCTGGAGGAGTCGCCGGAACAAATAAGGTTTAGAAGGGAGCGCAATCAGGACTACTTGGCGCAAGTTTCTCATTACCTTCAGACCCTTATTGATGTGGTAGCTTTGCATCCTCAATCCAATAAGCTCTTTCATTTCTTTGAGATCTCCCCTATTTCCGCTCTCTTGAGCTACGAAACCGGTTTTCAAGGCAAACAGGGGGTGATTCACGTCGGGGGTACTACTAAATCTCAGGGATGGCGCGTGGGCCACTTTAAGGCCAATGATCTTAAGGGCATGATTGATCGTCGATCAGAAAAATGGCTTCTAGTACGGAACTCCTACTTGATGTACGTGGCAGACATCAACTCCACCCTCCCACTCGAGGTGTTCTTAGTGGATCCCAAGTTCAAAATTACAATCAAGGGATACAAGGGCCACAAGTTGTCTGAAGTGCTTTCCGGAAGTGATAGTGATACGGACCTCGAAGACGAAGCTGTGGTGCAAAAAAATACGGAAGTCCTTGATTCGCCTACTCATAGAAAAGTGTTCAAGCATCTTAAAATCACACTTGAGAACTCTGAGCGTAAGTTGGTCTTGATTCCTAAGAGTGAGAAAGAACACAAGCTTTGGTACAAGGCTCTCCTCGACTTAAAGCTTTCGACCGTATGGTCTGAGCCTCACAGATTTGACTCGTTTGCCCCTATCCGAGAAAAGTGTTTTGCTCAGTGGTTTGTCGATGCTAGAGATTATTTTTGGGCAGTTTCACTGGCACTAGAGATGGCAAAAGACGTCATTTTTATTCATGACTGGTGGCTTTCTCCCGAGCTTTATCTTCGTCGGCCCGCCAACGGTAATCAACAATGGAGAATCGATCGAATCTTGCAACGGAAGGCCCAACAGGGAGTCAAGATATTTGTTATCGTCTACAGAAATGTGGGAAGCACTGTCTCAACCGACTCGCTTTACACCAAGCACTCTATTTTATCTCTCGATGAAGAAAATATTCATGTGATTAGGTCACCCAATCAGCTTTTACAAAACACATACTTCTGGGCTCACCACGAGAAGTTGTGTATCATTGATCATACAGTGGCTTTCCTTGGTGGTATTGATTTATGTTATGGTCGTTACGATACGCCTGATCATGTGCTTGTGGATGATTCTAAAGTTGACTTTAAGTCACTCAAAGAAACGCTTTCACCCGAGGAGTTCATCAAGTTTCAAACTTTTCCCGGCAAAGACTACTCCAACCCTCGTGTGAAGGATTTCTTTGGTTTAGACAAGCCATATGAAAGCATGTACGACAGAGATATTACTCCTCGTATGCCATGGCACGATGTTCACATGTTGACTTCTGGTAAGGTGGCTCGGGATCTATCCCGTCATTTCGTGCAGAGATGGAATTATCTTCTTCGTCAAAAGCGACCTAGTAGATTCACTCCGTTGCTTACTCCACCTCCGGATCTCACGGACGAGGAGGTAGAAGCCATGGGTCTCGATGGTACATGTGAAATTCAGCTTCTTCGTTCCTCTGGCAATTGGTCACTTGGATTGAAAGAACACGAGCAGAGTATCCAGAATGCATATCTCAAGCTCATTGAAACATCGGAGCACTTCGTTTACATCGAAAACCAGTTCTTTGTGACTTCTTGTTTCATTGATGGTACCGAGATTCATAACAGAATTGGTGATGCCCTCGTGGATAGAATTATCAAGGCACACAATGAAGGCACCGACTGGAGAGCAGTAATTGTCATTCCTCTCATGCCAGGATTTGAATCTCAAGTTGATGAGCCAGATGGTCTGTCAGTACGTGTTATTATGCAATGTCAGTACATGTCGATTTCTCGAGGCACTACTTCTATTTTTGCCAAGTTGAGGAAGTATGGCATTGATCCTGATGATTACATTCAATTCTTTTCTTTAAGAAAATGGGGCATCATTGGTCCAGATAGAACTCTAGTGACTGAGCAACTATACATCCACGCTAAGACCATGGTGGTGGATGATCGAGTTGCAATCATCGGAAGTGCCAATATCAACGAGCGGTCCATGAGAGGTAGTCGTGACTCTGAGGTAGCTGCCGTCGTCAGGGATAAACAGACTATCAGCACAACCATGAATGGACAACCATACCTTGCTGGCAAGTTTGCCCATACCTTACGTATTCGTCTTATGAGAGAGCATTTGGGTGTGAATGTGGATGTTGTGGATATTGTTGAGAGAAGATTTAAGCACTTCGAGGAGTTTGCCCGTTCTCCAGATGGACTAGAGGCTGCAACTAACCAATTCGCCAATCCGGAAAATACGGTGCTATCGGCCATGGTGGAAATTGCATCTCGAGATATTCTCAATGAGCCCAAAGGTACTTACCGTTGGCTTCACTTCCATCTGACTAAAGGCAATGATAATGAATCTGCACAGCAGCCCATCATTAATGATTTGGATGAGCCAGAAGCTACAAAAGGAAAGAACCCAACGCCACTTGCTCTTCCCCTCTCTTTCAATAATCGAACAGGGCTCCACGAGGCTAACAAGGGAATTCGAGATAAAAAGAAGCACTCTTATGATGCTCGTGTGCAACATAATGATACTCATAAGCAAGATGTCTTTGGAGACGGTACTGACAAGTACAGAAGCAAGCTCGCAAAGAGAGCACGGTTTAATAGTGGTCGGTTCCTCAAGGATCTTTCTTTCAAGCTGATGGAGCAAAATCCCACTTCTGTCTTCCTTCCAGAACATTGTCAAGTTAGAGAGTTTCTCGAAGCTGATGACTTTGCAATGGTGGATGAGATGGACGAGGAAAGCGAAGAGATCATTTCAGCCCGGAACAGAGAGAGATGGAGGCTTCTCAAAAAAGTTTCATACTTGCAAAGGGTAGCAGCTATTGAGAAGGATCAGCACGAGGACGAGGCCACTAAGAGAGCTGCAGCAGGTCTACCAGTACAAACAGGAGAGCCTAGCCATACTCCACCACTGACGGGTACCAAGCTTGGAAGCACACTTGAAGTCAGTGGCAGTGAAAAAATCGCTGCTGCCATTGATGTTCCAAATCCCACTTACATTAGTGATAGCGCTTCCGACGTTCCTTCGGAAATAGGAGATGTCACAGACGATATTCCCATCATTACCCTCAACGAAAAATCGGCTCGTGACACGGTCGCAGAAGTAAACTCTCGTGGAGTGGAGAACTCCAATAAGTTCATTGACCCCTATGAATTTGAGGACCCTTTGAATGAGGAGTTCTACGAGGACATCTGGTTTGAAAATGCTCGTCGTAATACTGAGATTTTCCGTATCATTTTCCATTGCCAGCCTGATGATTCCGTGCTTTCTTGGAGCGAGTACAAACAATTCTCTAAGCTTCAGAGTGCATTCAACATGGCCCAAGCGCACGACGCTAAGACAAGGCGTGAGAAATTTCCTTACGAAAGAGACTCGGTGTCGGAAGAATCTGATGAAGAGGAACATAAGCACAAGCGCAGTGGTAGCGTGGCTACGATTTCGATGACAAGGTACAACGAAGATAACATGGGACTTCTCGGTGATGTCCCCCCGAGTCTTCAGGTTTTGGACGAAGAAGATGAAAAGGTCAATGGTGTGGGGATTGGCATCAACGGTGTGTCTTATGAGAACTCGTCGCACCTCAATTCTCAAGGATCCAGTAATGACCTCCAAGCTGCTGACACCAACGGCAATGCGCACATCAACCGTCATCGCCATCGTCGTCGTCGCAACAACACCTTCTCCGTTCGCCGCAAGGCCAACTTGGGAGAACGCATTTATGATAAAGAATCATCTCACCGCATTCTTAGCGAAGTCAGAGGTCATCTCGTATTGTTTCCCACGGAGTGGCTCATGAGAGAGCTCGATGGCGGAAATTGGTTCTATAACACCGATAGAATCCCTCCCATTGATATCTACGACTAAATAGTAATGAATTCCTACATTTACCGCATTCACTTTATAAGCCTAGCGGCGGTACGGATGTTTGTCAAGCGTTGGATCGATGAAATCCTCACTCCTCCCTCACTTCCACCTGTTCACAAGTTCCAGTCAATTATCATGCTTCTACAGCTACTTTCTTACGTGGGAGTAATCGTGGGCTTCATGTTCCTTGTTCTTTCCATAGCATCTGGACTCTATTATATTTCGGAGCTTGTGGAAGAACATTCTGAACCCACCAAACGCCTTCTTAAAAGATTAATTTATGCCATAATGTCGATTTTTGTATCGCTCTGGATCTTTGACGGATTCCCGTTCATGTTGACGATGTTTTCGGTGTTCTCATATTGGGTGTACCTTCAGAATCTTCACAAGTTCCCCTATGTTCAATTGTCGTCTCCCATGTTCCTTAGCTCATGCGTTCTTGTGATTGCGAATCACTTTCTTTGGTTCAATCATTTCCACAATCCCTACATTCCTCCCCTCGAAGTCAGGTTGAAAGCTGACTATCAACCACCGGAAATTCCTTCATTCGTCGAGGTTTGTTCTTTTTTTGGATTGTTGGTCTGGTTTATTCCATTTGCATTATTTGTTAGTTTGAGTGCTCATGATAACCTTTTACCTCATCATATGGATTCTGACGACAGCAAGAAAAAAACAAACGGTTTGGCAAAGGTGGTGGTTGCGAATGTGAGAGACAAGATATACGCCCTCAGTCGCAGTTTAGGCTACGAACTCGATCCCCACCATGGAACCATTGTATGAGCAACCTACCTGCAGCATCCTAAAAATGTCCATAAAGTCCTATTTGTATATATATATACACATCATTTTGATAAAAAGTTTTTGACAGGAGGTCCAATGTGATCCAAAGAAAGAAGGAAGGTGTCATGACCATAATTGCTAATGTCATTACCTAATTCGTAGTATTCAGGATTACCACCGCCGTGGCATAACGACTCTGCAATCTCTCTTTGTTGCCAGACGGGAAAGAGAATATCCGACTCAACTCCAATAACCAACACGTCTTTTTTGGCCAAGCGGGCCATTCCATTGTGAAGATCTGCAAGCGACTCCTCCGGAGTTATGGTGGCCTTATTAATTTGTTCTTGGTAAGGTTCATCGGGTAAGGAAGAACTCGATTGTTGCTTTCCATGGTGGAAGGTGTGTTCGGTGGCTTGTCTGGTTCTTTGAGCTTTGGAGCGGTTGATCACTCCTAAGTCGAATAAATCCATGGCCTTGGAAATGTACAAGAATGAGTTGGCATCGTACTCGAGGCAGAACTTCTCTCCCGCATGGTCAAGGTACGTTTCCACTAGGAAGTCCGGACAGAGAGCAGGGGGGCGAGATTCGTCAGCTCTGTTACGGCCAAAGCGAAACTCCCACTCTGGCCCAGATCTGTAAGTGACCGTAGCGATTTCTCTAGCGAGCTTCATACCAATATGAGGAGGGACCTTCTCATAGTAGAACCCACGATTCCAGTTAGGGTCACTCATAAGTACCTGTCTCTGAGTGTGACGCAAGGCGATCGAGTATGGGTGAGAACGTGCACACCCACTAATAGAGACCACCTTTTCCACTTCGTCAGGAAACTCAGTAGCAAATGCCAAGCTTTGCATACCACCCATAGATGCTCCGATAGATGCGTGAAGCTTGGTTACCCCAAATACGTCGCGAATGAGCTCTCGTTGGGCTCGAGCCATGTCATTGACAGAGAGAATGGGGAATCCGGTACCATAGTATGCGTTGTTGGCGGGATCTTTGGAAGAAGGTCCTGTTGAGCCATAGCAGCCTCCGAGTACATTGGTACACACTACGAAGAACTTGTCGGTGTCGAGATACTTTCCAGGACCGATGAACTCTTCCCACCAGCCATTTTTGGGATTATTGACTTGGCTCTTGGCATGAGATGATGCAGAAAGCCCTGTATGAAGCAATATCATGTTATCCTTCTTTTCGTTGAGGGTACCCCAGTACTCATATGCAATTTCATATTCCGGTAAATAGCCACCGTAGTCAAGAAAAATGGGTTTGTTGCTTTTATAAAGCTCGAATCCAGTGAGCACCTTAGAGTAAGCAGGCTCGGGACCACTATCCAAAGAGCTGCCGGTATCTGAAGTAGAGCAGGCTTGTCCCAACAGACTCGATAACTCTTCTGTTCGTCTCTCAAGTTTGTCAAGGCAGGGAAATGAAAGAGGAGGATTGGTGCTTGGGGCACTTGCTGCAAATGATCGTGGGCCAGCAGTGAACATTCGAGAAAACGCAACCAAAGGGCGCATCTTCACCACTTGCCGAGACATATACATGGTTGTTGATAAATAATGCACACCGCTGTTAAAGGGAAAGAAAGCTGGCGGCGTTGGGTGATAGGTGAAGGAATGTAATTTGTAATGATGGAGGAAAGATGATCTAAAGACACGTGACGCGGGGCGCGGCACGGATATTTTCCACGGAACCCTTGATGATATCCCTAAGCCAAGTGGCTGGGACATATGTCGCTACGTTGGTGGTGTCAATTCCGTGGTCCCTTGTGTTGGGCAATTACTCGCACTCCGTTGAGCATAATTGGTTTCTTGATTTTGTTAATATTCTGTTCGTGGAAAAGTTAGGCTTACTATGGTTCTCTACGATATACTGGTCTCTTTCAATTACCCGGCAGACGTCTTGGATCCTGATTAAGGCCCACGCTGCAAAATACTTCACATTGCTTGCGCTCTGGACCATCCTGGTGGTATGGTTCTTTGGCCCGCTGCTATTTGAGCGAGTCAACTCAGCTACTGGAGGAAGATGTGAAGTGGATCATCTGGTTGTCTCCAATATCTCTGAAAATATGTGCCGAAGAACCATTGGGGGCATATGGATTGAAGGCTTCGATATTTCTGGCCACCTCTTTTTCATTTCCTCGTGTTCGATTCCCATCATCATGTCCCTCATCGAGTCTCACCGTATAGGGTTCGTGTACGATCCCGAGCCGGGCCTCTCGGCAATGATTCAATTCTATGAGGAAGCATCTCCTCTGGTGCAGGAAAACACACTCCCATTGACAAATGAAGTCTCAACGGGCGGTAGATACATGCCTGTTTCCATTATTCGTGGCATCGTCCGTAGCGCAGAAGTAGTGTCACCGGTGGTCGCCTTTAACGTGTTGTTGATTTGGTACTCTCTATTCTGCATCACCTGTCTCTTTCATCATACCATTCCCGAAAAAATTGTGGGTTTGTCAATTGGCCTAGGTGTTGCAACAATAGTCACCCGTGTTTGCACGTGAGGCTGATTTGCGCTAATTGTGCCGTAAAGTAGCGAAAATCTCGCACCCACATATAAATCAAGACAGATCCACTAGCATCAGATAATATACAAAATGGAGCATCTTCACTTGAGCCTCGCAAATGTTCATTGTGATGACTGTGAACAATCAATCACGCGAGCATTGCTGGCGATTCTACCCTTGTCAGCGGAGGATGACATAAAGCATGCTGATGATATCGTATATCGCCTCAATAAGAATGACCTAGATCTTTACTATCAAAATAACGCCTCCAGCCCCTCTGCCCTTCGGCACTCCATTAAAAAAATTGTCAAGGCTCTACAGAAAACTGGCTTCACCGTTGAATCTTGGGAGTTTCTAGAAGACGACGATCTCCAGCTCAATTCTGCAGCCGCACCTGAGGATTCCGATGACTTCCTCGACGTGTTTCACCTTGTCTCGAAGTACAAGGATTACAAGTCAAAGCGGGAACATTTGAAGCATTGTCAAGCATGCATTGAAGATCGAAGGAAACAGTCTCTCGATACCTCTAGTGACGAGACCATGCAGACGTTGGTCGTTAAGCCTACACAAGAATACAGAGCGGTGTTTTCAGTGTCAGGGATGACATGCGCTCTGTGTGTTGGAGCCGTGTCAGATACAATAGGCCACGTTCTTGAAGAAGAGAGTGCTCAAATTAAGGATGCTGATGATGAGCCCAATTACTCGGTAAATCTCATTCAACATACTGCCGTTGCCATCATTCCCCACAAACAACTCGTGAACAAGATCATCCACGCAGTGGAGCAATCTGGATTCGACTGTCAGCTACTTGAGGTACTTCCAGTTGAAAGGTCTGTCAATGTAAAAGTGACTGCCATGATTGGTGGGATGACGTGTGCGGCATGTGCCAACTCTATTCAAAGTGCAGTCCAGGATTTATCATTCATGCTCGAGTGTGGTATCAACGTGGTTACTAAAAGTGCTACATTTGTGATGGAAGATGAGTCTAATTTGGGTAAGCTAAAAGACACAGTCGAGGACTGTGGGTTTGACTTCGAGGTGATGCAGATTCTGAAAATCAACTATACATCGGGAAAGAAGAGAAGTCGCTCGGTCAATGTCAGCGTGGAAGGCATGTTTTGTGCACACTGTCCAGAGATAATTAGCTCGTACCTCAACAGCTTTGGAAGTGCGGTGGTGGTGGAGGATCCCATTACTCTCAAAGACCCGTTTATCAAATTCACTTACGTTCCCAACCAAGAAAAGAACTTGACGGTGCGGAGGTTTCTTTACGACCTTAACCACTTACTCCCATCTGATAATGATGATGGCTTTATTGTAAGTGACGACCGACCCGGTGCATTCCAATGCCAGCTTATTGAGTCGGTGTCAATGGATGAACATCTTCGCAAGCTTTCTCACAGGGAGACGCTCAAGGTAGTTCGCCGATTGGTGGTTGCTACGGTGTTTGCTATCCCTACATTTGTTTTTGGGGTAGTCGCCATGTCGCTTCTTCCCAAACACCATCCATTCCGTCAGTGGGTGGAGGAGCCTTTATGGACTGGTAATGTATCGAGAAACACCTGGGTACTCTTTTTCTTGAGTACGCCAGTGTACTTCTTTGCTGCTGACATCTTCCACACCAAAGCCATCAAGGAAATATACTCTCTTTGGGCCCACAAGAACTCGTTCAGAAGACGGCTATTCAGGTTTGGCTCCATGAACCTCTTGGTGTCGTTGGGCACAACGGTGTCATACGTGGCTAGCATCGTGTTGATTGGATTGGGTGCACGCCAAGAAGCACATACCATGGACGGGCTTCACACAACCTACTTTGACTCAGTGGTGTTTCTTTCGTTTTTCCTCCTTATTGGAAGATTACTTGAACTGATTTCCAAGAGTAAAACCGCAGATGCTATTGCTAACCTTGGCGACTTAAAGGTAAGCCACGCCTCGTTGGTAAAGGATGACCAGGGCCAAACAGAGCTTATTGATGTAAAGCTCTTGGAAACTGACGACCTCATCATTATTTCAACTGGCGAATCGCCTCCTGTTGATTGTATCATTACCAGTGGTGAAACTGAGTTTGATGAATCTGCGTTGACGGGAGAATCCTCTCCGGTAAAGCACTCTCCTGGCCATCAAATATTCTCCGGTACTGTCAATGTGGGATCGACTGCGGTAACTGCTAAGATTATTAGCTTAGAAGGTGACTCGCTTATTGATCAGATTGTCAGTACCGTTCGTGACGGACAGTTGCGAAAAGCCCCCATTGCGAGAACAGCCGACCTCTTGACAGGATACTTCGTGCCCATTATTGTGTTGGTGGCCATCTTCACCTGGGTGTTGTGGCTTGTGCTTGCATATACCGGCTCGCTTCCTGAATCGTACCTCGATGTAGATGTCGGAGGTTGGACTGTGTGGTCGCTTGAGTTTGCGATTGCCGTGTTTGTCATTGCTTGCCCTTGTGGGCTTGGATTGGCAGCTCCGACGGCACTTTTTGTTGGTTCGGGATTGGCCGCTAAGTACGGTATTCTTGCAAAGGGAGGCGGGGTTGCCTTTCAAGACGGTGCGAACACCAATGTGGTGTGTTTCGATAAGACAGGAACCTTAACGTATGGAGAACTACGGGTTACTGATTATGCTTTTGTCACTGAATGCGACCCCGATACCCTCAAGACATTTGCCCTTCAGGTAACGCGGGATCTTGAAATCTCGTCAAAGCATCCAATTGCTAAGGCCGTGAAACTGTTCGTTGACGAGCATTTTGATACCAACATTCGTCCAGGTAAGAACAAGGTACCGCTTACCGAGACAATTCCTGGTAAAGGACTTCGAGGTGAGATTATTTCCGACGATACTAATGGCCCATGGTTTCAGTTTAAGCCTACAGAGGCTATTGCCGGTAACGAAGCTCTAATGAAAGACAATGGGGTAAAGATCCCCGACGAGCAGAAAACTGTGCTCCAGAAGTGGAGATCGGAGTGTAAGTCGACAGTTCTCGTTGCATTGAAGTGCCAGGCATTGTACGGCGATGATGAATATCACCTAGTCTTTATTTTAGCATGTCGGGATCAAATTCGCCGTGATGCAAAAACGGTGGTGTCGTATCTTCACAAGCTTGGCATACAGTGTTGGATGATTACTGGTGATAGCACTGCTACTGCTACTGCCATTGGCTCTGAAATTGGCATTGCACCGGATCACATAATCAGTGAAGTGTTACCAGATGAGAAACAGTCTCGAGTTAAGATGCTTCAAAAACAACCAGGAAACACCGTCGCCATGGTTGGAGATGGTATAAATGATGCACCAGCTCTCGCGTCTGCTGATGTTGGTATCGCCCTTGCATCGGGAGCTGACTTGGCAGTGACATCGTCGGACTTTATCCTCTTGAATAAGACATACCCATTGGTTACCCTCGTCACCCTTTTCCACTTGTCGAGGGTAGTTTTTCGCCGAGTAAAGTTTAACTTTGGTTGGAGTTTGGTCTACAACATGATCGGGCTCCCTATTGCGGCTGGAGTGATTTACCCATACCATAATTCTCGTCTTAGTCCTGTATGGGCATCGGCAGCCATGGCATTGTCTTCAGTGAGCGTGGTGATGAGTTCGTTGGCTCTCAAGCTCTATCGCCCTCAAATCAAGGCTGATGGCGCTGATGGCCTTGAGCGGCTTCCTGACACCGAAACGCACGAAGTACATGAAGAGATATTTTAATGATCATACGATTTTCTCGTTTCATAATTCGTAAAATGTATACACGATAGAATCCTACTGGAACACTCCATTGTCAAACTTAACAATCATCACCGTGACGTTATCGGTGGTGGCATGGTCCATGGCTAGTTGGCATAGTCTCTTGGCCGCACTTTGAGTGTCTGAGCCCAGGCGGAAGACCTCCAGAACGTATTGACAAGCTTTCAAATCAGACATCACATCCCATACACCATCACAAGCAAGAATCATGAACTCGTCTTGCGGAGTAATTTCGGTGGAAGTAGTGAATGGCTTTCCAATAACAAGACTCTTCATGTACGAATCACCAAGAGATCGTGTGACAGCAAGTACCCCATTGACTCTGTTCTTCATGATGAGGCCACCTTGATCCCGAATGCGATTAATTTCGTTCACATCTGATGCCTTATGATCATAGGATAACCTAAAAGGTCGCCCATTACGACACAAGACAATTCTCAGATCGCCGACATTGGACGTATAAAGCATTCGCTTGTGGCTGGGGCCGGGAATGAAATCATATCCTTTGGTTGCTGCGGGTGGATTTGTTCCTGCGTCGCCGCTGCCGGCTTCCCATCGAAGAATAGCGACGGCAGCAGTGCATCCGGATGATCCAGTGCCCTCTTCTTCTATTAGTTCATCAGCTTTAACGAATGCAGAATGAAGAACTTCCTTTATATCGTAATCAGTACTACCTGCTGGGGTGTCCTGATTCTTTTCTCTAGCCACAATTTCATTCTCCACCAAGCTATGCAAGTTGTTGCCACACCAACGGGCCGTTTGCTTGCCGGCATGTCCGTCAAAAATGGCGAAGTAACCCCAGTCGAGTCGTTCAGCAAAGTTTGCCACGTAAGTATGAACGTCTTCCATTTTAGCTCGATACGTGGTGTTCTTGTTTTCGGCTACTCCCACATCAAACGAAAGTCCCGCAAATGGATCATTGACTTGCTTGGTGACGTTGTCGGGAACCGAAGAGGCTTCTGTCATGATTAATTGAAGGTGATCTGTTGATTTGACACCTAGGGAAAAAAATAGTCGCTTTATTTTCTTGGGATTACGACGATCGCTTGGTGTACGGGGGGGTGGGTGAACAGCCGCGCGCTACTTGAGAATGGCGCCGTCTCCCTGATAACAAAAGATGGATCTACGAAGCCGCCGGCGCCTGAGCTCATTTCGGCCTCTGGGATTGTCGTATCCTCGGAGATATGAAGGAGGAGATGTAATTGAGGAAGCTCCTCATAAAATCTCGCTTGAACGATTACCCTATTCCATCTTGGTGATGATATTTGACTTCTTGCACAAGCCAGACTTACTCACATTGTGCTTGTTGAGCAAGTACACCTATTTGCCGGCGGCGGTCCAGTTGTACAAAAAGATCATTATGACTTCTCGTGATGATAGGCTACAGAATTACGTTCTGGGTATTCCGGTGAACATGGGAACGGTAACGAACCATGAGGATCGACTCATTAGACTGCTTGTGGGCAGTCCGAAGCTCCGAAGCATCGTGAAGACCATGGTATTTTCGAGAGACATGAATCCGGAAATTGTCAAGCATTTGGTGTCGTTGGTTGACTTCAATGGATTGTTTGCGCCTCAAGTTGCGTTGCATGAGCTTCCTCGTGATGCCATCAAGCACATCCACTGGTTGGGTATCGATGCTGGAAAGGCCAGGTATCTGGGTACCCCTATCAACATGCCCCGACTTCTTCACCTCAAAGTCTATTATGCTGATGGAGATGACGAATCTATGACACAACTTGTAAAAAGCCTATATGGGCTGCTTTCCATTCTTACCGATCTTGAATTTCAGCATCACTCGTCTTCCCTCTCCCCATTGGAGCGACTTAATCAGCTCAATAATGATCGCAAACTTCAGGCTTACCATCATCCAAGCTGGGTGAAGTTCTTTGAAACATATCATAGTTTTGGAGTGAAGAGGTTACGGGTGTCGGGGTTGGCTCTCGATGGATTCATTGGCAGCCAAGGAATTCTTGTCAACCAAATTATCCAGGGTGCCATCGAATTGGAAAAACTAAGTCGACTTCAGATTTCAGTCACTGAGCTTAGCCATGGTAACTCTCCTCATTATGGTGGGGCTTATAAATCCACCTTGCTATACAACATGTCGAAGATGATGACTGGGTTACGAAAATTGTCGACTCGTCCAAGCCACAATTGTCTATTGTGCCAACATCAGGCGCTACGAGACTCACTCATCAATATGTCCAACAAGCTCACGACGTTGGTTGTGGTCGCCGAGCTGCCGGACGCATCATGCACTCGCGAGATAATCAAAACGATCAATCAATGCCAAAATAGGTTGATAAATTTGAAAATGTTTGACAAGTCCACAAACATCCTCAACCATCAGGCAATGGCTAAGATTCTTGGCACAGATGCATTAATGCATTATGAACAAAGTGCATATTTTGAAGATTGTATTCGGCCACACTATTTCGCCGACTATCTCTTACGAGACATCGAGAATATTTCCTCTGCATTGACGTATGGTAACTCCGTTCAGGAGTCTTTGACGTTTCGCAAAAACAGCATTCTAATTGATAATCACATGGCTGCCCTCATAGATCAACTTCCCCAAGACTTTGTGGACTTCTTCAAATCACATCTACACAACTTCCGGTACGCTCAATTGGTGGCGACTTCTGCCATCCAATACATGGAGATTATGAACTTTCCGGTGTACGTCGACAACGGACGGGTTTATTTCATGAGGAATTATGGAGAAGACTATCGATTTCTTTTTACAATATAAGTGTCAGACTCGCTCTTTGACATTCGCGGAAGTATCTCCTCGTTGAAATTTATGTGGGACTTCCCCACGAACCATGGGTCCTCATCACCAGTTTTTTGGGGGCCGCTCGGTGTATTCTTAGGATATTAAGAACGGTGTTCCATTCAACAAATTGCGCGGAGGTATTCCCCTCACATACTTGGGCTCAATTTAACGCAGTGTAGCTTAAATCAATGGACAGGTATGGCCTCCCATATATTTGCATGTGCTCGTAAGGGCGTAAAAGTGCGAAAATCTGAATTTCAAAATAATCCCCCAATGACTCTCCCTGTTCCTTACGACGCCAAAGGTCAGCCAATTGATTCGGTCGTCGACTTCGATGGCACTAAATTCCAGACCGTGACCTGGAAGGTTCCCGAGTCTGTTACTTACAAGGGTACCATTTTGTACGTCCATGGGTTTGCTGAAAGTAGTAAACTTTACACCGAGTGTTTTGATAAATTTAGTCAATATGGATACGAAGTATTCTTTTTCAGTCAACGTGGTGGAATCGATACTAGTCCTGGAAAGGATTTGGGTAAGACCAATGAATACCACGTGATGAGAGACTTGGAATTCATGATTGAACATGTTAGCGAAGCCAAGCCCAATGAGAAGATCATCCTCGTTGGTCATTCAATGGGGGCAGGAACTCTTCTTAACTACGGAATCATTGGAAAGCACATAGATCGTGTATCCAAGATTGTAGTCACGGCCCCAATGGTGAGGTTACACCCTAAGACTGAGGTAAATGTTTTGGTACGGGCTTTTTCGTCTATAATTGTTCGTATTGTTCCCAACTTGAAGGTGGATTCCAAGCTAGTGTACGAATACATCACTCTGAGTCCTCGCTGGCTCGAATACCTCAAATCAGGGGATGAAAAGTTAATTGGAACCGTCAGATTGTTCTTCGACATGTTTGCTAGAGGCGCCAGGTTGTTGGACCCAAATTTTGTCAAGGGCTTCGACCCCAATATCAAGTTGTTGATTGTCCATGGAACCACAGACTATGTCAACGACATTGAAGGAACTAAGGGCTTCGTGAAGATTCTTGGAGAAAGTGATAGCCACCGATTTGTGCCTATTGAAGGAGGAAGACATAGTTTGTTCATCGAGAGTGATGAAATATTCAAACAAGTGTTTGATATTGTCACTTCATTCTTGGATGAGAATTAATTCCCAAATTGCGAGGTTCTGTTGAACCAATCGAGCCAGGGTGGACGAATGTGACTCTTGAAACACCGACGCATCTTAGGAGGCTGTGAGCAGTTATGGACTCTGGTGGACCTCCGATATTCTAGCAGATACGTTGGGGCCAACAATCGTCTCTTATTCGTTGGAATTGGGCGTGGGTTTCGCTGATTATGCTGCTGAATGGTGGCAGAAGAGCTACCCTGTCTCTTGATTCAAAAATAACATGGACCGTACTCTAGCCCCCCCTGTCCCGAGTAGCCTTGCAGCTCTCTTCAACTTTCTTCTGTAACTCTTGTCACTCTAAGTCGCCTCATATGATTATTTTTTTTTTGTTCTATGCAAGTTTGTTGACAGCTACATAACTCTCTAATAAGGATGTCGCACGCAAGAGGCTACGCCCACCTAGCTTCGCGATGGGTGCTGTGCTCCTCATATACGATGGCCGAAATTGAGGTATCACTAGTAACTCAGCTACCGCCAATACTTATGCGATATTGGCTTGATCTTATTTTGTCAATGCTGCCCTTTAAAGGCATAGATGTGAGTGCTTCAGTTCTGCACCGAAAGAGGCTTATTTCCTGTTTAGTTTCACAATAAGTAAGTCAACTCATCAAGAACTGACCCACCCTGTAAAGCTTACAGCCATTCCTCGAGTTCCATCGGGAATCTCCGTTCGTAGTGATGTGCAAGCTGGTCTACAATGAAAGATTCAGTTTAGACTTCTGTGCATTACCCCGGAGCCTATTGTTTCTTGGCTCTTGCGATATTTTTCACGTCATTCTCACGACGTTTGCGTTTGCAGCACTTGTTGCACTTGTTGCATCCACTCAGTGAAACGAAGCCCCAAGGCGTGAGCACCCATTCCATCCAACGGTAATACCGAATGCGGCGGATTGTCTTTCCAATATCGTGCGGGGCTGACCCGTTGATTGGTTCCTTAATTGTAAATACTCCACATAAAATGACTATTGAGCAGACGTGTTCGTATTTCGTACCTGCACTCTTCAAGTATTTTGTTTAAATGCAATGCTTGTTTCATTGCCCTTCCTCTGACTGAGGGGGACAACAATTTGGCACCGTCTAAGCGATTGGCATGGTGCATTTCAAAATTGATCTATGAATGCATCGGAGACTCTTTGTAGTCGAGCTGGGCGATAAGACCGTTCGTGCTCCAAGTCACCGAGATTGGAGGAGCTTTGGAACAGAGCTATGACTCGAAGACAAAAAAAGTAGAGCACCATAGATTGTAAAGTGAGTAACGTAAAGGAGGCATAATGTTAGCCTTCAGAAGATCAATATTGAAGAAAAATGAGCATTGTTGCAAAAGATTGCACTTTCTCTGAAGTAGTTACTCCATTAAGCAAGGTAACACTCCTTACTCCAAAACCATGTTTACGACGACTTAGTAAAATAAAGCATTTGAAGATGTTGCAATAGTTCAGAAGACAATATTTTAGGTACTGCCAAACTAGGTGCTGTTTTTTCAGCCATGATAAATGTGACACAAGACGAACTCCACAGCAGATCTCTAAGCCTCTACTTTTGGCACAGCCCCTGTTCGTCTGGCTCCGTCCCCGGACCATCGAAGTCGACAACTTTTTGTGTTGGAGAGACATCTATAGTGAGCCCACTACAAGGCTCAGGGCAATTCTACAAGCTCGTCTTCATGTAAACGAACACTAAATGAATAAGCTCTCAACACAAAATTAAATGTGCCATTTTGTACCTCAAAGATGCTGCGAATTCAGCAGAAAGGCTTCATGAGCCAGCACCGTATAGAGAAGTCTCATGAGAACGGGTCTTTTGCCCATTCACTAATGACTCGGTTTGGGGTCAAACTACGGTTGTAAGCCATGTAATATTATCGTCGACCGGAGGTGATTAGGTTATGAATGCAATCGAGTTCAAAATCCTCATGCGATAAACGTTCCATCCTCTGAACCAGTCATCTTCTCTCTTTGATAATGGTGATTTGAAGTGTAAATTTGTGTGTAATGTGATTTTAGGAACGGCAATACACGGCATCAAATAACTAGACCGCTGCCAATCACAGGCCCTTGCTTTCCCTGAAAGCCACACCAGGCTAGGAATTGAAATAGAAATTTCCAAGGGGACGAGTACGGCGTTGTGAGACAAGTACAACCTTCATCCGAGAAGCTGCTGGTATATCGTGTGCTGCAATAAGCCATCGTGAATTCAGTTTAATTTCTGGGTACCCAAGTCATCAATATTTTCAGTCATTTCCATTTTTTCTAATCTGTTGTTCCCATGTTCTGCTACCCTTATGATTTCTGCAACGAATATCTTATTGTCTCCATGTTTTTTCAGTGACCAATCGCCGTGATAATGCTCGCATGAAACTCATCCGAACGCTGTCATATTTGACGTGACACATGTGTCCCCTGCATCTTGGGACTGCAGTTGGAATTCCGTCTTTAACCTTCCAATAAACTTATGATATTTTTAGCTTCCACATACACATTCCATGCACATTAGCCTCTCCAGCCCATCCAATGACTGAAGGAGTTATCTATTCCATCAGTCGACGCTGATGTATCTGATTATTTTCCACTTTCCTATACCTCAATAATTGAGGATTTCGGTTCTGAACAACTGTCTTCAACGGTCTAGATCAAAGTATATGTCCACAGTATAACAATTGCGGCAAGAATAGACTAACGGCTGGTCTGGCGTCGATATTTTTTTGCTGCCCCGGATCATGCCAGACTTTACATAGTGCGCCGCTCCGAGACATCGGCTCTCCCTCACCAGATGCGCAAAGTAGAAAGACAAACACAATAGTCAAAAAATATCAATTAGAAAATAAAAATTCAAAGTAAAAAAAGTGGCTGAAGCCTTTAACTACTCTCTTCATTCTGAAAGCTCCCAACTCCGATATGGCAACATTGTGCATTTCCTGAAGTTGCATAGAGTTTTTGTTCATTGGCTATCCTAACCTATTGTCAGAATATAACATAATAGCTTCAATCCCCGGTGAATCTAATCAGATCGACCTAACCGCTCATCTGACTTTCAATATCTTCTTGGCTCGTCGTGTCACTTTGGAAAATCAGTTCCTCAATCTTGAACCCTTGCTATTCTCCATATCCTATCATGGGCTATACAATCAAGCAAAAAATAGATATATGTCTCAAGGCAGAGGCAAACCCTGACATGACTCAACAAGATCTTGCGCAATGGGCCAAGGATCAATATGGTCTGTCCAAACCTCCATCACAGACCACCATTTCTCGAATCCTCAACTCCAAGAATGAACTCATCTCCTGTAAAGAGACCGATTTCCAGCTAGTGAGAAGAAGAAAGCAAACCAACCCTCTCTTACGAAAAATCCTCACAGAATGGATATCACAAGCTATCTGGGAAAATATCCCCATCACGACTCCTATCATTCAGTCTACGGCCAACGCCATCTGGACTCGTCTTCCCAATGACAAAAAAGATGGAAATGGGGTTTTCAACCACAAATGGTGTAACCAATTCATCAAAAAGTTAAACATCAATCTCAGCGGTGATCCTACCGATATAAGTGGTAACCTTGGCTATAAACTCAACAAAGTATGGAAGCTTGATGAGAAGCTTGAATTGAAGAAGTACATCAACAACATCGTTCACACCTACAATTACCTGCCACAAGATATCTTCACCATCGACGAAGTAAAGTTGTTTTACTCTCTTCCTTTGGATCAAATCTTCGATGTTTCTTCCGTTGACAAGGGCTTGAAGCAGTCTCGGTATTCGTCGGAAAATTCCCTTACCATTATGCTCGGCTGTAACGTGGACGGCTCCGAGCGACTCCCGCCTTTGGTTGTAGGACAATATGACAAATTTGACGTTTCTGAGAGTTCCCACGGCTCACTAAAGAACCTCAGTGGTTCTAGCAAACAAACGTTGTCGAATAAGATCATTGAATCCTATCAAATCCACTACAAATCCAACACCAACAAATGGGTAACTTCTAGCATGTTTCAAAATCACCTCCTTTTTTTGGAGCACAAGCTTGCCAGCGTTAGTCCCCTGCGGAAGATCCTCATTATTCTTGATGATTCCTCCTCTCACCGGATTATCAATCTAAAGTTTAACCACATTAAGCTCTGCTACCTCAAAAATAACAACGATCACAAAAACCCCTATGATTCCTCGGCAACAGGTGCCAAATTTGACTACCTCCCTATGAGTTTTGGCATTATAGAAGAATTCAAAACCTTATACCGCTTGCAACAATACCTTGAGATGATTCACCTTCAGCGAATTTCGGCAAAATCAGAATCTCCGCTTTCTAAATCAGGTGATCTTAACTTAAATGAGTTGAAGCACCTAATCAGCAATTCCACACAAAATAATGTTTTGGCTGAAAATGACTATAAGGTTCCTCTAATAAAGGTTATCGAATGGATTAAGCGTTCGTGGGATTCCATTTCCAATGAGCGCATATTCCACTGTTGGAGACAAACCAACCTCTTCAATTTTGTTGATCGCTGGCCGTCGCAAGACACGCTCATTGCTGACAATGCGTACCAAACTTTGATGCCACTCATGACTACTACGAACAGGTATAACTCCGCTCGTAGTTACGAGAAGCTTGAAGGAATCATGAAGTACCTCAATGTTGTGATTCCTTGGAATGTCGATGAGTTGCTTGGCCTTGTCAATGAGCGGGATAAAATCACCCTTACCTATGCTTCCATTGAAGAAATCATCGGCAGTTGCTTATCTGAAGAAATGGGATCAGATGAAGAAAAGGGTGATTCCCTGCCTACTCTATCAACCAATCTTCTTGATAGCCAAGATACCACGTTACTAGACGCTAACTGGTTTAGCAACGACGGCGTGGGCCTTGCTTCTCCGTCGCTCTCTTGTATTACGTCCAACGCTTCTACATCTAGAAGTCACAGCCATTCGACTGGCATCGCTGACGATCTTTCATACTCTGACTTTCTGTCGGCAACTTTTAACCCTCAGCTCAAGCAGCCATTGGCTGATGGCTTCCAACGCAATATGACAAATGGGTTTTCCAACGTCCACAGCAAGAACGATGACCAGACAGAAGGCCCCCCTAGGAAGAAACCAATTAACTTTCTGCCTCCCCTAAGCTTTCCTTATGTGTCCACACCTCCTCTTAACGACTCGCTTCCTTCCACTGCCTCATCCCCTTCCATATCCCAAGTATCTACATCTTTGATGACTAAACCAGTGTTCTCTAGAGTGAGCTATAAGTCTCGGTCGTCTACAAGTCTTTCCCATAAAAGCGACGAGAGTCAAAGCAGCATGGATGTCATGCTGTCACGTCTTGATGAAGCTGAACTTATCCATGTATTGAAGCGAGTCTTAGACTACTCGGCATCTTCCGAACTGCTTCGTCTTTCGCCTTCTACTATAAAAGAGTTGAGGCACAATCTCATGCAACATCAAGATCGTTGGCATGGAAGACCTGAACCCCTTTAATGATTGTAAGTAACGTATAGTGCTATGTACATAATGATTAACGTTTACTCTTTACCATAAATGGCACTATGTGATATTCGTGAAGGTCCTTAACAGCTGGCCCCTTATGAGTTCAATTCATTGGTTGGTTTGCTCCTCTTCATCAATCTCAATACCAAGTTCCCTAGCCTTTGCTTCGAGTCTTTTTCTCTTCTCCAATCTTTCTCGGCGAATTCTGGCAATCTCTGCTTTGATTTCATGTGGCTCTTTTGGCACCTGGTTCAATGTGGATGGATCAGGCCAGAAGCCTGGCATGTTAAACTTCTCATCCGGATCTAATCCCACATAGTACATGACAGCAATGGGGGTAAGGAGGCAGAAGCCAAACTGCCGTTAGTATGTTCTTCTCGAAAGCATTTGTTTTTTACATACTTTTCCGGTTTCAAGTTGTGTACGGGTTATTCCCCCAATGAAACGTCGGTAGTGGTTGGAGTACTTCATAGTGATTTTTTACCTTTCGCTGCGCACTGTGAATTACGATTGACTAGGTACGGGTTTTTCTACAAAGCTGACGACAAAGGATCGGTTTAGACGGCTTTCACTCCAGAGAACGAGGTCAATCTAGAAAGAAAGAGTATTTATTGTAAGAGTCACACGAAAGAAGGAGATTAATATGGGAGCCCCGTTAATTTTCGCAATAGCACAGTATGACACCTCAAAATCGTATGACAAATGCTTGCAAGCGAATACTGCACTGGACTTGTGGGAGGAATGTATGACATACGTAAGAGCATTTATTTTCTAGTAGCATTGTTATCAGCGGCACATCGGAAGCCCATCGGAAGCAACACAGGTATCAGGAATTGGTGTGATCGAGACGGTACCCTGGCGAGCCAAACACATCAACAACTAATGACCCGCAACGTCTTCATCCCAATTGCTACTCATGGTCGTACTGGTCTTAAAAAGGCTATGCAAAACAGGGGTCATAAGACTGTTACCAAGGAAGAACTCTCCGATTCTTAGGACAGAATTTCACATCGTTGCGTGAGGTCGTGCTCTGCCTCACTAACCACAGTACCTCATATAAATAAAGTCACGTAATGTCTGATTACACTCCCATAGAGGCTGATGAGCCTCCCAGCTATAAACAGACGGTTCCCAACACTGATACTCGAAGCAATGTTCCACCGGCTGCTACTTCTCAACTGCAGCCCACGTTGTCTGGCGTGGATCCCACACAATTGACATGGTACCAGCGACTCAAGGAATCATCCCATCCAGTGGCCCTCTTGTTCTACATCATCTTCCGAGTTGCTCCCATCTTCATCTATATCTTTGGCAATCTCATTCTTGGTTTTTTGACCCTGAAGAACCGCTTCATTCTTCATTTCATCATTCTTGTACTCTTGATTTCCGCTGACTTTTGGAACCTCAAGAACATCTCTGGACGATTACTCGTGGGACTTCGGTGGTGGAACGAAACCAACTTCAATAAGGAAAATGGTGGGTTTGACAACGTCTGGGTGTTTGAAACCGCTGATCCTTCTCGTATAATCAACCCCATTGATTCGAAGATGTTTTGGCTTCTCCTTTACGGACAACCAGTTGCATGGGTAGTGTTAGGTGTCATGGCTATTCTCAAGTTTGAGTTCTTTTACTTGATTCTTGTAACCATATCAGTGTCATTGTCATTGACTAACGCTGTGGCATTTACTAAGTGCGATAAGTTTGGAAAGGCCAACTCCATCGCTACAGATTTGATGTCTCGTGCCACGGGTTCCATCTTTTCTAGATTCAATCCATTTGCATAAATACGTCAATACATGTTAAGGGGATTTGCTGTAATTCCTAGTTTTGATACATCCTTGGGCCATGCGCTCATTGAGAACATTTTCATTCAATGGAAGGAGAACGTCAACTTGAGACGACGTGACACCGGCGTATTCCTTCAAAAGTGAATCTTCGTGCCACCACTTCCGGGGTAGGAGATTTTTCAACGATGCCGTCAGGCGGAACACGGAGCCACGCCCTTCATCTTCTTTGCTTGCCGAGACAATCCCATAGTAGGTATTGTAAATTTCTTCAAGTTCGTCCATAGACTCCAACATTGTTGACTCGTCGTATTCATGGCCGTTCACCATAAAGATGTGCCGCCAAGACTTGAAAATTCGGGAGATGTGAGCTTTGATGTGGGATGTCATGTGTTTGTGGTTGCAAAAAGCTACTCACCAAAATGTAGGGGTGCCTATCCCAACAAGTCTCTAATTTTGGCTAAGTGATCCAATTTGTTCGCCAACGAAGAATAAGGAGTCGACGGAGAAGTCTTTTCTAGTGCAAACTTGATGGGACTCTCGGCGTCTCCACTTAGTAGAAGAGTCTGATACTTATTCAATAATTCTTTGATGTGTGCGTCTTCGACGTCCACAGCATAACCGCGAAGGGTCTTTTGCTTGAATTGACGAGCAGTTTCCTCCGATTGTTTGTGGATTATCTTGAGAATGATTTGGTTGAGTATAAGATTCATATCGTTGTTTCGAGAAATTTTGGTGATGGACTTCTTTAGTCCTTCTACTTTGACATTCGACGGCAATCTCTCAAGGATGTCGATGGGATTGTAAAAGTTATTAGAAATGTCATCTGCACACTCAATGAGTGCCTTGATGAATTTCGGCTTTTGCATGGAATAGTCAAGAAGAATCTGCCATGCTTCTTTGTCATTTTGGTGCTTGGCAAATTGAATGGCCATCTCGGCATCATCTAGTTCATTAATTATCAACATGAGTGCCTTCCTATTTTCCCCAATCTTTCCGAGAAGATACACGAGTTCTTGAGTGAAATCATTATCCTCGCATAGCTGAATAGCCTCGTCAATGTTGTAGTTGCTGTATCGAGTCAAGAACGGAAGTAGTAACTGTCTATTGTAGGAGGCGAATAAATGAACACGTTCGTTCCCAAAGCCATTGACGAGGAACTCATCAATCTTGCCTAATCTTTCGAGGTAAAGATAATTGACGAAATCAAGACTGTTCTCACGCATAAGCTGGATGATCACTGCCGGAGATAATTCATGTCGACTTGCCACAAGAATTTCAATTATGTCATCCATTTGATCACTGAGTTCTCCGATCGGCATGGTGTTGATTTTGGGGCCATACCGGATGGAGATCATCTTGGGAAGTGACTCAACAAAGTTGGCCAAGATGTGGTTCTCTGCAAGAAACGGAATAATATTGGCATCTTTGAGGGCAATCAAGTGAGGAACGGCCTTAATTGGTTCGTATGATTTTACGTAGAGTTTGACAAGCGACCGGCGGAGGCGCTCTGATGACGAACTTTCAAGTAACATCTCGAGCACCAGCTCGATATGGCGAATGTTATATAGTTCCGGATCCCACTGACTGATAAGTTGGTAAAACTTATCCGTATGCTCCACTTGGCCTATCCAATACTCAAGAATCTGAGTGTAGATATCCTGGGACAATGCAAGTCGTGGAATGGTGGGTATAACAGCAGTAATCTCAGGAACATGATTTGACTTGAGATATATCTTAGCCCACATTGTCCACTGAGAAACCACTTCCTGAATAAACTGCTCGTGATCTTCATTTGCAGAGGATAATCCAGTAATGACGGTGCTTTTAGTATCAGAATCAGAAATATCTGCAGCATCCAATGCCAATACTCGACTCAAAGATTCAGCTGCAAGTTGCCACTCCTCTGTCTTGACTAACAGATCCACATACGATATACCATAGCTTATTCGTTTGCTTCGCAGCACAGTATGCTCACCAATTTCCCATGCCTTCCAGTACATCTTCTTCTCTAGGTACCAATCAAGACGATCAGAAAGTTGAGTCTCTTCAGCAATTACTCCGTCTTTGGCGGAAATGATATAGTACGACGCACTGTTTTCTCCGATGTGTGATCCCAAAAGAAAATCATTAAGTCCAAGGCCTTCGACGTAATTAAGGCCAATTTCTTCTTCATGCTCAATGGTACCAGTGGCAGAATTAATTAGCTTAAGATCTGGATTGAAGTACAGTATCTTGCCATCCTCTCTAACAGGTAGCGTGTAGGTAAGAATCATCCACAAGTCCTGTTTGAAGCTAGAGATACCCGCCACCAACTCCTCCAATTTGAAAACATGTTCGATTTCCACCTTCTTCTCATTGGCGAGGCGGAATGAAATCATCGAGCTCTTGTTGCTGGGGTAAATTGCGTCGTCCAGCGTCCGCTTACTCACTCTTAATGACCATATGTAATTGCCCCACGCTATGACAATTCGATCCACTTCTGGAAAATGTACTCTTGGCCAGTATAGATCAGCACGAGGACTATCAACGGGCTTCTCGATTGCCTTGATGATTTGTTTGGTTGTGATATGATAAATCACAATTCCAGCATCGTTCATCCAGATAAGTAGATCATCAATACTCTGTATCAGCACAATGGGGCCATTACCCTCCTGTAGAATAGTGTCGGATCTCTGACCAAGCCAATTTCTAGACGAATAAATTACCTTTCCACTCATTCCTCCCGTCACAAAGCTTTTTGTTTTGCTATACATCTTGTCTAACACAACAGCATGTATAGGCCGCTTGAAATCATATGCTATCATGTCACTCTCATCTTTCAATGATCCAATAACCACGGTACCATCCATGGAACCCGATGCGAAATACGTTCCATCCGTATACAACAGTAGCACGGACGCACGGTGAGCTTTGAATGTTTTGAGGGGAGAGAAATCGGGTTTCGTTATATGTATAAGCCCCAGGTGGGTAGCAAACATGAAAATGTGTTCGTTGAAGGTACATGTGGAAATGGCGTCTCGGAAGAAGCTAGACGGGAGTTCACGTACTCGCTTATATTTCAACATGGGTGGTTCATCTTCCACAGTGTCCAAAGAGCCGGACTCATCAACAGACATCGAGATACTACCATTGGTAGTTCCCTCCTCGGGACCGGATCCTATGGAATCTGTATCTGTAGTATCGGTATCTACCATAACGGTGGGTAGTTATAAAATGGTGCGAATCTTAAAAAAGTCTACATCAATCATCCATGCCGACCGCCAGTAAAGGAGTCTTAGTTCAGTGTGATCCTTCAATTCGAGCGTTGATTCTACAGATTGACCTGAAACTGCCCGGGATTGTTCTTGAGGAATTGGATGAAACTCACTTAATGATAAAGCAAGATCAGGTTCAGTATGTGAAAAGTGAGTTGAACAAATTACTTTCTCAAAACATCTACAATCCCTTCGAAGAGGTATGAGTGACAAAATATTATTACATTGATAAAAAGAGCCTCTCAGAAGTCCACGTGGAGGGCATCCTCATCAAAGGGTTCACTGAACTCGATAGGTTCCTCGTCATATAATCCAGATACCAACTCATTGACAAAATTCAAAAGAGCATCGGGCTCCATAATTTCCTCGCCCCGTTCCCTTATTTCAATTGCCGTATAGAAAGTCTCATATGCAGAAACGAGAAGATCCAGAAGGTTGTCAATTAGATATTTGATGACCACGGGGTCGGTAATAAACAACTTGATCTCGTTGTATATTTTGGGAAGCTCAATGATGAGATTATCTCTGAATTTAGAAATGTCGCCCTCGGGGTCCTTGGGACTCTCGTATAGAATCGGCTCGGAAATGCTGTTGGCACATTGGGTAATGAATCCATGCACAGCATTATTGAGTTCCATTTCAATTTCTAGTTTGGCATCAATCATGTTGTTGATGATCTTGGGAACAGATTTTTTGGCCAACTCAATAAGCCCTCCTTTTTGGTTAATGTTGTACATTACCTCACCGTTGCGAAACATGTTGATGATCTCGTGAATTCCACTTGTGAAATCTACCGTTGTTTCGGTTCGAACGTATTGGATATCGAAGTTGTTGAGCTGATTTTGCACGACAATTAAATTCTTGAGGTAGTAGATAGTAGCATCCATCTGCCCAAGATGAATTACTGCAAGTTTATAAGCACCGTCTTTGAGGATGTGAATGCAACTGTGGACGATATAATGAGCTAGATCATCAAATACCACTGAATTTATGAGTTCATAAATGTTCGATAGGATGGTAAGAGCCTTGGCAAGTGGCAAGTAAAGATCAGGAAACAAGTTATCGGGAAAATCCACATCGAGTGGACCGGTTTGTTTTGGCTCTGACAGGTTTTTGCGATTGCCCACTTTGAGGTCTTCAGGACGCGGCTTGTAGTTGAAGAGCTTATCATCAATGTAGTTTTGAATGCGGAAGATGATACGACCTTGAACATCCTGGAGAATCGGTTCAAGAAGCTCACCATAATTTATGGTTGAGCCACCATAGCTGGTAGACAACGATGAGACCAGGGCCACTTCATCCTCATCAAAGTCGTAATACTTTTGAAGGAGAATGTTAAGTCCACAAAGGTTGGAGATATTAGTTTCACGTAATACTCGGTTTCGCACCAGGTCGTAGAGAGGGTCTAGTAGATTCCTGAGATATTCATAGAATTCACTTTCAAGTAAAGTTTGAAACTGGGAATAATTAAAGAATTTCTCGAACAATCCCACTTCTTTTTCGATGATTCGCTTAAAGAAAGATATTCCATTTTGGCAAAATTGAACAAGTGACTTATCAGTGTCTGGTTTGAATGAAGTCTGGCCCACAAGAGAGAGACGAACCCTGATATAGTTCTGTACCACATCATCTAAAAGACCTTTGTATTCTTGGTGAGACGAAATACGAATTTCTATTTCATTAACAAGCTCTCCAAACTGGCTTGAGTCAGCGTGGGACGAAAACTCACTATAGAGTAGAACTTCTGACTTAACCGTGCTCGCTGTACCAGTCGAGATCAATCTGGACTGCACCAGGGATCCAAGACCCTTGATATCATCAATGAGGTAGTTACGAATTAATGTGAGTGCACGGGTGGTGCATTGGCGAAACCGAATCTTGTAAAAATCATACTCTTTGAAGTCGGGATGGGAATCTAGGAAGGTTATGGACGTATCCAATTGTGAGAGAATTTCTCGGAAATTTTGTCTCTTGATAAGATGATTACCAGGCCGGGAAAGAGTTCTGGTTATTGAATCCAATGGTTCAAATACTTTGAGGAGAGTGTCAATTTGTTCGACGGTCAGCTCGTATTGCTCCTGCTTGTTGAGCAATTGCGTGCTCTCGTTGGCAAAATCACTGGTTCCCGTGACAACACTTTCATACTGCTTCAAAAGGGTATTCAATTTGGATAGAAGTGCCTCATTCTGGTGGGCAATCAGCTGAACGGCCCTGCTATTGATTGCACAGCTGTTGGCAAAATTCAATACAAAATCATCTGAAATGTGAGCAATGGCATCGATATTTTCCTGTTCTATGATACAGTCGAGGTCATAGCAGCAGTAGCCCAGCCAGAGAGAATCCCTTTCATGATCGGTGAATGGGTAAAGGACAAACGCTGAAGAAGGCTGTAACTGAGGTTTGGAAAAGTCCACACTCTTAGAACGATACGGACGAAATCCTTGAGGAGTATGATCGTGATCAGTATCTTCTTCCTCTATCTGCGGCACTTCAACCGCAATTGACTGCACAATACTCTTGCTCCTTCCTCGAGGCATGGGTTTAGTGAAGGACGTGTTTTTTCAAACACCTAGTGCGAAATCGAAAGGTCGCATTTGGCGGTGGGTTCAACATGATTGATCCTAGAGACCAGGTGATAGAAAGCGAAGACCAACTAACTGCAGACTCGGATGATGAGCTCGTGGATCTTCAAAAGGAATTTGAGCTTAAGAAGCAAAAGTTATTGGAGAAAAAGAAGCTAAAGAAGACCAAGAAATCGGTAGAGATCCCTAAATCGCCAGGACGCGAACCCAAGAAACCAGCCTCAGTAACAGCCCCCAGTGTACATGTCAATGAACAAATTCATTTGGAGCGATTCATCAAACGAGCTGATAGCAAGAAAAGCTCATTTGGTCAAAATCTTTACCATACTGGAAAACTGGGCCCCAAAGAGGAGCTCCATCTAGATGAGCGAATGTTTGGCTTTGACGAAATTCCGAAATCTGCTAACAATGAAACGAACGAGAGGGAGCGATATTCAGGACAATACATTCAGCGGCGGTTCATCGAAAGCGACGCGTTAACGTCTCTCCTTCGTGGAATCAAGGTGCTACGCATAGATAAGCTACTCGCCAAGGTGGTTGGTCCCAAGTACGAAGAACCCTACTACACCAATTGGGGTTTGGTGGGAATGGTTATGAGTAAAAGTCCACCACTTATGACATCGATGTCAGAAAAGAACGACAAGCCATCAAAATACATGAAGTTGGCGATTGGAGATTTCGATAAAAAAGTGGACTTGATGCTTTTTGGTGACGCTTTCAAAAAATACTGGAAAGTACGACAAGGAGAGATTGTCATTATTCTCAACCCGGAGATTTCTCGTTTCGGTGGGCTGTTCAGTATCAAGCTAAAGGATGACCTTGATGCCATCTTGGAGGTGGGGCTCTCGCGAGACCTTGGAATATGTGAAGCTACCAAGAATGATGCTACTCGGTGTAAATCTATTATCGATACTTCCAAATCGAAGCTTTGTGCTTATCATGAGGAAAAAAAGTACATCAAGGGACTGAGAATGGAACTTAACGGAAGTGTGGGAATGAGGAGACAAGAACCCAGGTCAAATTCCCAGCCACTGGACAAGCCATTTCCATGGCGAGGAGATGCCAACGAAAACACCAATACTTACGGTCATGACGTCAGCAAGTGGGATATGAGCGAGGATTACACAGATCCCAAGGTTCTAGACACCAAGAATCAAAGACGCAGGCTTACACAGTCCCGCAGTAACAAGCGGTTAGAAGACAAGCTTATAAAATTGAACCTGCAGTCCAGTTTGGTGAAAACATTGGGGCTTGTCAAATCTAAATCTAGCGCCCCACAGCCAGCCCCTGCCTTCAACAGTCTGATTCTTACTAAAATTGGATTTGATCCTACTAATAATCCTGGTAACAAACGAAAACGAGATATTTCTCAGGACCTTAAGGAACTTTACGAAATTTCGACCCAAACCCAACAGAGACGTAAGCTTGGAACTTCCCATGCCGATCAAGTCTCAAAGAAGACAAAATGGAAGTCAACGATGGCAAAATTGAATTCCTATAAACAAACCCATGATCATTATCAGAGGACAGCTACTGTGGACGTCTACACGGATGAATCAGACCACAACCCCTCTTTCGATGACTTCACTGATAGTGATCTTGAAATCGATTTTACGTCCGATATCTCCAAACGGAAATATCATGACGCTATTTCCAAAACTCTCACTTAACACGGTAGCGTTGGAGTGGGGAACATGGGTACTTGATTCGCATCCTGTGAAAAAATAGCCCTTGTATACTGTTAAAACTCGCTGCGCGACTTAAATTCCTGCATAAAGTACGGTGGTGGTGCACATAATCTGTTGAGTGCCATTTTCACATGATTGTACCAAGGACTATTGCGACAGAGATACTTATAAAGGAGTTGGTCCATCCACAAAACTTCTTTAACTACTATTATTCAACTATGAGTGAGTTACAAGAGGTCATTGACGTGGTCAAGCCATATTTATCTGAGTGGTACACCATATTAGCTGGAGCTTTCCTTGTTTTGTACCTTGCCAATGCGATCAAGGTCGCAAACTTCAAGAGAAAGCATGGGTTAAGCGAGCCTCCAAAATACCTGAAAGGATGGATGAATTTCCCAGCTCTCCTTGAAGTTTTAAAGGCAAAACGTAACGGTGGATTGGTTGACTACACCAGAAAAGAGTTCTCGCAGGTGGGACATACCTTCAAGTTGGCATTAGGGGGATACCCCATAATTTTTAGTATTGACCCTGAGAATATCAAAGCCGTTTTGGCTACCCAATTCAACGATTTTGCATTGGGTACAAGACACGCTCATTTTAAACCATTATTGGGAGATGGTATCTTCACTCTCGATGCACAAGGATGGAAAGATTCAAGAGCTTTGTTGAGACCCCAATTTGCCAGAGAACAAGTTGCTCATGTCAAGGCTTTGGAGCCCCATTTGCAAGTTTTATTTAAGCACCTTGATCGTGCTGGTGGAAATCAGGTTGATCTCCAAGACTTGTTTTTCAGATTCACGGTTGATACTGCTACTGAATTTTTGTTCGGTGAATCGTGTCATTGTCTATATGAAGACAGCATTGGCATGAAGACTACGTCTGAGTTCGAGGGAAAGGAAGAATTTGCTGATGCCTTCAATTTGTCTCAAGCCTACTTAGCCACCAGATCATATTCTCAAGCATTTTACTGGCTTATCAACAACCGTGAATTCAGAGAGAGCTGCAAGAAAGTTCACAAGTTTTCTTCGTATTACGTTAACTTGGCTCTTAGTCTCGACCCCGAAGAACTTGAAAAGAAGAGCGAAAGCGGATATGTTTTTTTGTACGAATTGGCTAAGACTACAAGAAACCCAAAGATCTTACAAGATCAACTTTTGAACATTCTTATCGCTGGACGTGATACTACTGCTGGATTACTTTCTTTCACTTTCTATGAGCTCGCAAGAAATCCTGATGTTTTTGAAAAGTTAAAGAAAGAAATTCATGAATCTTTTGGGGCTGGCGATGACAGCAGAATTGAAGATATTACCTTTGAGTCTCTTAAGAAATGTGAATATCTTAAGTGGGTCCTTAATGAAGTGTTACGGTTATATCCATCTGTTCCCATTAACTTCAGAGTTGCTACCAAAGATACCACCTTACCCCGTGGTGGAGGTGCAGATGGTCAACAACCCATTTACTGTGGTAAAGGTACCACCTTGGCTTATTCGGTCTATGCCACTCAAAGATGCTCCGAGTATTTTGGTGATGACGCCGATGAATTCAAGCCTGAAAGATGGGCCGACATTAAAAGACCAGGCTGGTCTTACATTCCTTTCAACGGTGGTCCCCGTATTTGTTTGGGTCAGCAATTCGCTCTTACTGAGGCCTCTTATGTTGTTACGAGACTCATTCAAACCTATCCCCATTTACTTGACAGGAACACGGGTCCTTATCCTCCAAAGAAAAACTGTCAATTAACCTTGTGTCTTCAAGATGGTTGCCATGTGTCATTGACAAAATAGTTCATTCCTTCGTATATTATTTATTATTAATCAAAGTCATGTTACAGGACAATAATAACTATTCGTAGTTTCGCGCTGGCATCGCAAAAATTCTCCACATGTCTGAAGCAAAGAAACAAAAGCTCACACCCATGAAGATCTGTACCCATTCTGGAAGCTTCCACGCTGACGAGTCGTTGGCTGTTTATCTCATCAAGCTACTTCCTAGATTTGCCGATGCTACTTTAGTTAGATCCAGAAATGCAGAGGATTGGGAATCAAGTGATATCGTGATTGACGTGGGAGGAAAATACGATGGTGTAAAGTGGTTTGACCACCATCAAAGAGACTTCTCGGAAACTTTCCCAGGCAAATTTTATACTAAATTATCGTCAGCTGGTCTTATTTACAAACATTTTGGGGAAGAGATCATCCAGCATGTCCTCCAATTAGAGAAGAAAGATGATATCGAGTTACTTTACAATAAGGTATACAAAGAGTTCATCGAAGCTTTAGATGCCAATGATAATGGTATCAACAACTATTCTAAGGATGCTGAACAAGACAAAAAATTTAATGATAAGAACATCACCCTTCCATCTATCGTTTCCAAAATGAACCCTTCATGGAATACTAACCCCACCGATTCTGATTTCGATGCTGCTTTTCAACACAGTTCTCAGCTTATGGGTCAAGTGTTCATTAACTTGTTGAACGGATATGGTAAGTCATGGCTCCCTGCAAGAACTATTGTTGAAGAAGCATTTAAAGCCAGACACTCCATTGATGAGTCAGGTGAAATTATTGTTCTTGAGCAATTTTGTCCTTGGAAGGAGCACTTGTATGCCATTGAAAAGGAAAATGATTCTCAAGGGGCCATCAAGTTCGTCCTCTTCAAAGATTCTTCCAACAACTGGAGAATTTCTACTGTTTCCGTCACCTCTACTAGTTTTGAATTTAGATTGGGTATGCCTGAACCTTGGAGAGGTTTAAGAGACGATGCCCTTAGTGAAAAAGCAGAAGTTCCAGGCTGTGTGTTTATTCATGCAGCTGGCTTCATTGGAGGAGCAAAGACCAAAGAGGCTGTTCTTGAGCTTGCAAAGAAGTCCCTTGCATGGGGAAATTAAGTTATTGTGTATAATAGAAATCAACGTGATTATTCCGCAATTCCGCAAAAATTGCAAATTTCTCAAAATCAATTCTGGTGAAAGTCAAAAAAAGCTCTATCACAATGAATGCTACAATGCATGAGTGTCTCTCATATTATTCTGTTCATAATGCAGATATATACTAACTGCTTGCTTCTCGAACCTTTTAATCCACAAAAGCACAGACTTTCCAGTTGCATCTTCAATGTTTCGGTATTTTTGAAGCAATAAGATGCTACTCCACGAATCTATGTATCGTGATCTCTAATGTTCTATTGAGCTTTACATCTTTGAGCCAATCAAGCTTGAGCCAGCCAAATACTCAAGGGCTTTTATTTTTAATTGGTTTATACTACATTGTCAGCATTAGTAAGGTGGCGAAATTCGGCAGTTTCCCAAATAGGCGTTTTCACCGGTGGAGATAAAAGCAAAAAGTTGACCCAGAATAGCTATAAAAGCTTCATTTCCAGGGGGAGGTTGGCCTGCAGCAAAGATCATGGCTACTGTTTATGTTACAGGTGTCACTGGCCACATCGGTGGTCATGTTGTGAAACTTCTTCTCCAAAAGGGTTACAAGGTTATTGGTTCCGTCAGATCTGCTAAAAAAGGTGAGTACTTTGCCAGTTTGTGCAAGTCTCCAAACTTTGTGTATGAAGTGGTGCCGGACATTTCACATCCAAACGCCTTTCATGAGTCATTTCGAAAGCATGCAGAAATCAAGCACTTCATTCACCTAGCAACCCCGACCTCCTTTGAAACTACGACTGAGACAGTTGTAACTGCTATCGAGGGCACCAAGAATGCATTAAGAGCAGTGCAGGATCATGGAAAGAACGTCACGCTGGTGGTTATTACCAGTTCATTCGCGGCTATGTCTCCTAGAAAAGATTTTGGAAACAAGCTGGTAAAAGTTTCGGAAGACAGCTGGCTTGAGGTCAGTCTCGAGGAAGCGATGAATGTAACTAACGTGGTGGATGCTTACAGTGTGTCCAAGAAATTGGCTGAGGAGGCAGCCTGGGACTTCATGGAAAGCGAGAACCCTTCGTTTGTTCTATCTGTCGTTAGCCCAACATTTACTTTTGGTCCTCAAGCCTATGATGAGCAAGCTAGAAATAAGTTAGCTGCTTCAGCCCAGATTGTGGAAACAGTTTTGGATTGGAAATCCGACCAAGCCGTTACTGCTGAGTCTGGCCCCTACGGTGATGTCAGAGATGTGGCCTATGCTCACTGGGTTGCAATGGAGAATCCCAAAGCAGCTGGGAAGCGGCTATTGATCTACAAAGAGGGATGGAGCTACCAAAGAATCTTGGACATTATACGGTCCAACTTCCCTGAGCAATCAAAAAATCTTCCAGTAGGAAACTTTGGCGAGTCGGTGGATTCAGTGCAAGTTGATAACCTGTTAACGTTAAAGATTGTTGGCACCGACTTCGTGTCTTTAGAACGGAGTATCATCGATACGGTAGCTCAGTATTACAAGGTCAGAGATTGACAAGAGTCTCATTACTCATCAGACATAACTAGTATATACACGCTATACTAACAGAATCAAAAATCCGCTAGAATATATCATTCTCGTAAGGGCAATTGATACTGCTATGTCCATCACGCTCACAGAGGCCGCACCAATCATCCTTTCCACTGCTTGGGTCGATGGGGGCTGGAGGCGTATATATGAGAAGATTACCATCAGAACTTTCAGCATTCAATTGTTTGGCCGCAGGAGCAGGTGTAGATACCGGCTGGGTGTTTACACGTTCTTCAAGCTGATTGATTTTTTGGTGTAGCTCATTATTCTGCAGAGCCAATTGGGTGATTTGTTGATCTTTAGAGTTAATCTCTTGCTCATGCAATGTATCAAGCTCATCAAGACTTTTTTGAAGTTCAGATAACTCATCAAAAGTGGGTCTGATGTCAAGCTGATGCTTCAAATCTTCAACCATTCGCTCAAGCTCCTTTTCACGAGATGTGAGTTTAGTGTTTTCAAGACGTCCGGATATTTCATCGATGTTTTCCTTATTCACTTCATTCACTTGCATTTCGAGTTCAGTGATTCGTATTTCCTTATCCTGGATTTTCAGCTGGAGATCATCCACTGTCTGCTTCAACAGGGAGTTATTATGCTCCAATTTGGATACTTGATGTTTGAGTTCATCTTGTTCGTAAGAAGATGACTTTCCATTCCAATCTTTTAATTGCATCTCAAGAGACTGAATCTTAGCCTGGTAGTTCTTCTCCATCAACATCTTTTCTGATCGCATATCTTCAACGTCACGTCTTAAAGCTTCTACCTCGGGAGAGGAATCATGGGGAGCGTTTTCATCTCGAGAACTATTCAAATGTGACCTGAGCTCGTCGAGTTTTTGCTGATAAATCATTTCCGTTTCCTGCTGAGTGTTGACCAACATATCCAAGCTTTGTCTCCAGTCTTCTCTAACACGTTCGAACTCCGCTTTTTGCTTAGCAAGTTTGTTGTCTTTCTCGGCTAGATCAAGTTCATATTCCTCGAGAAGAGGCTGAAGTTCATTAACAGTGGTTCGTAATTCATTGAGAATCTCCATTTTCTCAGCCATCTCCTGTTGACTGGCTTCATACTTTATTTTGAGCTCATTGAGCTCTTTTTGAACTGAATTACTCAGTAAATGACGAATTTCCTCGGGTGGCGAACTGAGCGGGGTGGTTCGGCTTGCTCTCTTTGGATTATTTAATGATGTAGATCCAAATATTGGAGGACTGAAAGTACCACTGGTAACTCTTGATCCGACTCTTTGAATACTCAGACGATTGGTGGTAGTTGGAGAAATATTGAACAACATTTGCTCACCACTGCTGGGACTGTCAAGTAAACTATCGGTACTAAACCGATTCTTATAGCTGGAATTGCCACTAGATGAAGATCCTTTAACACCATTGAGATGAGCATTGGCTTGCTTGAGACGGTCAATTGGTAGAAATAACCCACTCATGGGTTGCACCACACTAAAGTATTGAACACCATTAACACTACCATTATTCTTTCCTCTAGATGCTGCAATTGGTCCCGTCAATTCAATTCCGGCAAACACTCCTTGTTTACCCTCAATAGGACCGTAATATTTGAGAATTCCATATCCTCTGGTACCGGGAATGGCTACTCGTGAGCCAATATACTCGGACATAATCACCTTTGACGAAGGTTGATGTGGGTATGTTTACCTATGTTTCGCGGAAGAAAACAAAAAATGCCCTAAATATGTAAGGGCTTGTGCTTCCCATGGGTGATGCAGCGATTCAACAACAATGCAGGCAGAATTGATATCACCGATTCTGATTGGTTACCGCTAACTTAATCAACTTGTGTTGATGTCAAAGTGAGCATCTTGCGATTCAAATACTAAAGGTATCCAACCCTGTCCTCGTGGGTACTCAATATGCAACAGTGTGAGCGAAAAGGTTTTTGAAGTGTACACCGTCAATTTCTTTCTAGTAATGCCACAATATTGACCGAACCGTCAACGTCCTGGCATTAGGCTTCTGTGACTTGTTCAAGTGGTGAACATCAGTACCCCATCTAGGATCAATTATGGTTGCAGCCTGATCCACATGCTTGTCCGGGTAATAAAACAGGACTGAAATATACTTAGTTCACCTTTGCTAACTATGGTCTCAGTTTGTGCTCGTGCGGAAATATACTCCCAAGATAAGCCCGTGTCCCTTTGCGCGATTCCTAAAAAAGATAACCACTAACAAATGTGAGACGTCAGCATCTCACTCTAAAAAAAAAGAAAGCCTGCGCAGAGCAGAGGTGAAAATTTTTTTTTATTTTGTGCCTTTGTGCAACTCATTTATATAGTAAGAATCCTCAAACTTTTTTTCTTCTTTTTTTTTTCTTTCCTTGTTACAACATTGGAAGATGTCAGCCGCCAGTGAATCTAAATACTCCGCTCAGGTTCTCTCCGAGTTGTTGAGTAAACTACAGGTTACCGACAACAAGGAAGAAGCTGCAGCCAACGTTGCTTCTTTCCTCAACTCATCTATCGTTGAACATGATGTCCCTGCTGAATTTTTTGCTGACTTGAAGAAGCAAATTAACAACAAGAAGGACTCCGGTGTTTCTATCGCTGCTTTGAAAGCTTACACTCACATCGCCTCTCCTAACAACTTGACTCCATCCGTTGAGCCATATGTTGTTCAATTGGCCAAGGATGTCGCTGCCAAGGCTGGTGACAAGGATAAGGATGTTCAAGTTGTTGCCACCAACGCTCTTCTTGCCATCTCTTCTGCTGTCACCCCTGTTGCTATCAAGGCTCTTTTGCCGCCTCTTTTGGAGAACTTGTCTACCACTAACAAGTGGACTGAAAAGGTTGCTATCCTTCAAGCTATCTCTCAATTGGTTGACACTGCTAAGGCTCAAATTGCCTTGAGAATGCCTGAATTGATTCCTGTTTTGTCCGAGTCCATGTGGGACACCAAGAAGGAAGTTAAGGATGCTGCTCACAAGACCATGACCAAGTCTACTGAAACAATTGACAACAAGGATATCGAAAAGTTTATTCCAAAGTTGATCAACTGTATCGCCAACCCATTGGAAGTTGCAGAGACCGTCCACCTTTTAGGTGCCACCACTTTTGTCTCTGAAGTCACCATGGCTACTTTGTCCATCATGGCTCCATTGTTGTCTAGAGGTTTGGCTGAACGTGATACTGCCATCAAGCGTAAGGCTGCCGTCATTGTTGATAACATGTGTAAGTTGGTCGACGACCCACAAGTTGTTGCTCCTTTCTTGTCTAAGTTGTTGCCAGCTTTGAAGGCCAACTTCTCCACCATTGCTGACCCTGAAGCTCGTGGTGTTACTGACAGAGCCTTGAGCACTCTTAGAAGAGTCGGTGCTGTTGGTGAGGGCGATGTCATTCCTGAAGTTTCCACCGCCGGTGACATTCCTGTTACTTTGGGTGTTTTCCAAGAATTGATCAAGGACCAAAAGATCGCTGCTAGATTCGATCCAGCCCTTAATTACATTGCCGCCATTGCCGGTGACTTGATTGACGAGAGAAACATTCACCCAGGTGACTGGAACACTTTCCTCTTGCCATTTGCCACTATCTTCCTTCACGAAAAGGAAGCTAAGGAAATCATTGAAGAATTCAGAAAGAGAGCTGTCGATAACATCCCTGAACCTCCTGCTTTCGAAGATGAGGAAGATGAAGGTGAAGACCTTTGTAACTGTGAGTTCTCCTTGGCTTATGGTGCTAAGATCTTGTTGAACAAGACTCAATTCAGATTGAAGAGAGACAGAAGATATGGTTTGTGTGGTCCAAACGGTGCCGGAAAATCTACCTTGATGAGAGCTATTGCTAACGGTCAAGTTGAAGGTTTCCCCACCCAAGACGAATGTAAGACTGTTTACGTCGAGCACGATATCGATGGTACCCACGCCGAGACTACTGTCTGCCAATTCGTCATTGATGATGCTGATGTTGCCTTGGATCAAAAACTTGTTGAAGAGAAGTTGGTTGAATTCGGTTTCACCGATGAGATGATCAAGATGCCAATCTCCTCTCTTTCCGGTGGTTGGAAGATGAAGTTGGCTTTGGCCAGAGCTGTGTTGAAGAACGCTGATATCTTGTTGTTGGATGAACCAACTAACCATTTGGATACCGTCAACGTCGCTTGGTTGGTTAACTACCTTAACACCTGTGGAATTACCTCTATCATTGTTTCCCACGATTCCGGTTTCTTGGACAAGGTCGTTCAATACATTATTCACTACGAAGGTTTCAAGTTGAGAAAGTACAAGGGTAACTTGTCTGAATTCGTTAAGAAGTGCCCATCTGCTCAATCTTACTACGAATTGGGAGCTTCCGACTTGGAATTCAAATTCCCTGAACCAGGTTTCTTGGAGGGTGTCAAGACCAAGCAAAAGGCTATCGTCAAGGTCTCCAACATGTCTTTCCAATACCCAGGTACTACTAAGCCTCAAATTTCCAACATTAACTTCCAATGTTCTTTGTCTTCTAGAATTGCTGTCATTGGTCCTAACGGTGCTGGTAAGTCCACCTTGATTAACGTCTTGACTGGTGAATTATTGCCAACCACTGGTGAAGTTTACGTTCACGAAAACTGTCGTATTGCTTACATTAAGCAACATGCTTTCGCCCACATCGATTCTCATTTGGACAAGACTCCTTCTGAATATATTCAATGGAGATTCCAAACCGGTGAAGATAGAGAAACCATGGACAGAGCTTCCAGAGTCATTAACGAGGATGATGAACAGGGAATGCAAAAGATCTTCAAGATTGAAGGTACCCCAAGAAGAATTGCTGGTGTTCACGCTAGAAGAAAGTTCAAGAACTCTTACGAGTATGAAATCTCCTGGATGTTGGGTGAAAACATTGGTATGAAGAACGAGAGATGGGTCCCAATGATGTCTGTTGACAACACTTGGTTGCCAAGAGGTGAATTGATGGAAACTCACTCCAAGATGGTTGCCGAAGTTGATATGAAGGAAGCTCTTGCTTCTGGTCAATTCAGAGCTTTGACCAGAAAGGAAATCGAAGAGCACTGTGCCATGTTGGGTTTGGAATCTGAATTGGTATCTCACTCCAGAATCAGAGGTTTGTCGGGTGGTCAAAAGGTTAAGTTGGTTCTTGCTGCTTGTACTTGGCAAAGACCTCATTTGATTGTTTTGGATGAGCCTACTAACTATTTGGATCGTGACTCTTTGGGTGCTTTGTCCAAGGCCATCAAGGCTTTCGAGGGTGGTGTTGTTATCATTACTCACTCTGCTGAGTTCACCAAGGACTTGACTGAAGAAGTCTGGGCTGTCGTGGACGGTAGAATGACTCCTTCCGGTCACAACTGGGTTTCCGGTCAAGGTGCTGGTCCAAGATTGGAAAAGAAGGCTGACGAAGAAGACAAGTTCGATGCTATGGGTAACAAGATTCTTTCCGCTAAGAAGAAGGCTAAGTTGTCTTCCGCCGAGTTGAGAAAGAAGAAGAAGGAAAGAATGAAGAAGAAGAAGGAATTGGGTGACGCATACGTCTCTTCTGATGAGGAGTTTTAAGCCCCCCATCTATATATGTTTTTGTTATTTAATACTATAGATGTCAGTTCTCAAAATTTATTTTCTTAAATGTGGGTGATGAAACTTGGGGCAATATATTTGGTAGTGGTGGTTAAGTGTTTGTCCATTCCGCCGTTGAAAAACGTTACCCCCTCTGTTCATTTTGAGCAATTGATACCCAGCAATTTCAACGCCATTCAAGAGCGACCGCCTAGTTGGAACTCTCCTCACACAGTATTGTGCCCATCAGAGACATTACTTCGAAATGCAAACGTATGATCTCAATCAACATTCAACGACAGCTATAGTTGCCGATCTAACAACAGAAACTAGGATCCCAGGAGGCACGGTATATCAATCATCGCCAGCGGCTAACAGAGGCTGCGCTCATGAACTTTTTTGTTAATAGGATCCCTCAATTTGATTATCACCTGTTTCAAAAGCACAAGTCTCGTCCCACCACAATTGGGATTGCCATTTCGGGTGGCGGCCTTCGTTCAATGCTCACTGGTGGTGGGGTGCTTATGGCATATGATAGTCGGACTCCGTGCTCACCGAATTGCAGCCAGTTGACTTACTTGCTTCAAGCATCTTCCTACCTAGTAGGAGTGTCCGGCGGCTCATGGTTGGTGATGAGCAATTATGTCAACGACAACATACCCATGTATGGTATTCTTCAAAACGATTCCATATGGAAGCTTGATCTGCAGCTCTTGGAGGGGGTTCCCAACTTTGATCCTCAGGTGTTATCTGTCGAAGCTGAACCCGCTCCGGCAAAAAACTCCAGCAGTATCATTAGCAACATGCTAAGGATTTTGGGATTACGACGAGATAGTAACGATTCAGTGATGCAACTAATCCGGTCTATGTTTACAAAATCTTCTACTAAAAGCACTTCAGTCAGGAACGCGTTTGGCTTTTTCAAGAGCCTCCAGATCGAGGTAAGACCTAAAAAAGAGTCAGGTTTTCCCGTTTCACTAACTGACTACCTTGGTAGAGCATTATCCAGAAGACTTTTCAACATTAATGCTCGCATACCAGGAGTTTCCATTACATCACTTCTTCACCAGCCGTCATTTTCATCGTGGCGCCAGCCGTATCCCATAGTCTGCGCTATAGAGCTGAGCTCTCAACCGCAAATATTTGAATTGACGCCCTACGACTTTGGCTCCTGGCAAATGGGGGCGTTTGCCCCTATGAAATACCTTGGGACTTCGATGTTCAATGGGAGATCCATATACCCCTCGGAAAACCCTAACATTTCTCTCTGCGTTTCAGGGTTTGATAATCCCGGCTTCATTGCTGCAACTTCTTCTAGCATTTTCAACCAAGCGTTCTCTCGAATCTTCCTGGCCATCTCCGTGTTGGAGTCAGAAGCATTTGAAAATATTCAGAACTTTCTTGGGGCGTTTGGCATCAATAACCGTTTTAACACCACCCTCCATCCAGAGTATGCCCTCTTCTCTCCCAATCCCTTCTACCAGTATGACCCACTACAGCATATAATCACATCTGCAGGTAACCTTCAGCTTGCAGATGGTGGCGACTCCGGTGAAAATGTGCCGTTCGACCCTTTGCTAGTTCCTCATCGACAGGTCGATGCTATCCTTGCGTTTGACATGAGTTCAGACAGTGACAACTTCCCCAACGGCCTGGTACTCGTGGCTAGCGGAAGACGATATCACTCCCCAAACACAACTCAAATGTTTACTCATGCTCTGGAAAAGGGTAAGATTAGGCGATCGGTGTTCCCCAGGTTTCCGCCCTGGGAGGTCATTTCCGAGGCAGGTTCCCCAATTTTTCTCGGTTGCAGCCTTTCGGACTACCCCGAAATTGCCGTCGACAACCAGGATCCCTTGCGGCCGTTTCCCGATGATTATCTTCCTCCAATTATAGTATACACTCCAAACCGAGGTCTTTCGTACCTGTCAAATAGGTCTACCTTTCAGTTGCAATATTCTCATGCGGAAGTAGCCGCCATGGTGCAAAACGGTTACAACCTTGCGACAATGAAGAACTCATCATCGTATGCTACGTGCATCGGGTGTGTGTTAATAAAGCGTGAATTCGATCGTACTGCTATGAGCTCTAATGGGACCACATCAGCGGTACCTGTAGAGTGTCTCAAGTGCTTTGACCAGTATTGCTATAGTGGAGGGAAAAAAGCACTGGGTAATAAAATTGAGATCCTTTATGCACATCCATAAAAATATAAAGAGTCGCTTATTTTTCCTCTAACTTTCTTTGTCCTATTGCTATTTACCTAGAATTCCATGTCGTCCCAGTCTTCATTCGGTCTGGATGAGTGGTTGGCCATCAGTTCCTTGTACATGTTTCTATGTACGGCCATCCTTCCATTGATTGTGATTGGCGTTTCGTTCTTCTATTCCGGACTTACACAGAGAAGGTCGGCATTTACGATGATGGCCGTTCCTATTCTTGTATGCCCCTTTATCCTTATCGATTGGTTCATTTGGGGCTATACGCTTTGTTACTCGGCCTCCAGTAATCGGTTTATCGGAAATTTTAACTACGCCGTGTTGAGACACTTGCGAGATGAGGCTGAAACCATCTTCTCCAATTCTAGAGGAGAAATTCTTTCGTTGAATCATTTTTTGTTCAACGCTTTCATGAAAGTAATATGTGCATCTATAACCTTTCCCGGCTGTATTGCAGAGAGAGGGAGATTATGGCCCATGATTGTGTTCATGCTTCCGTGGTCTGCCATTATCTACAACCCGGTTACCTATTGGTTCTGGAATCCCCATGGCTGGCTTCTGACGGAGCTCAACTACGTCCCCGTACTTGACTTTGCAGGCGGAAACTGTATCCATGTTGTTAGTGGATTCACGGCATTGGCATACTCGTACTTGCTTGGGCCCCGAAATCCCAAGATTCTCTACAACTACCGCTCATCTAACAACGCCTACATTTTGATCGGTACCTTCTTCATCACCTGCGGATGGTGTGGGTTCATCGCGGGCTGTGACTTCAAGTTCTCGCCCACTTCCATTTACATCGTCACAAACACCATTTTATGTGCTTGCACCAGCGGGGTAATTTGGTTGTTCATCGACTTCTACTTCTCGGCCATTCCCCTTGAAGGTGACAACCCCAAGGAAAACAGAACCATCGTGGACATCAGTCTGTTTCGCAAGTTTTCCATGAACTCATTCTCAAGTGGGGTGATTACTGGATTGGTGGTTCAAACGCCAGCTGGCGGTTACGTGTCGTCGTCTATCGAATTCTGGAAGGCATTCGTATTTGGGATAGTGGGAGCAGTGTGTGGAAACTTTGCCACACGCCTAAAGTACTACTTCAACATTGATGATGCCTTCGACCTCTTTGCTATTCACGGAGTGGCGGGAGTCGTGGGCTCGTTGATGGTTGGTATTTTTGCCAACGACTCTTATGGGTCCAAGGGTGGCTGGGTTAAGGGCCATTGGGTGCAGTTTGGATACCAGATTGTGGGGTCGGCAGTGACGTGCGCTTATGTGTTTACCACGAGTTTAGCATTTTTGTATGTCATTGACTTGATACCCGGTTTGCACTTACGCATCGACAAAGAATTCAACCGGCGGGCAAGAGAAGAACAGAAACTGGTGGAAACACCCGAGTTGGAATCTCAGTTGTCGCCCACTCAGACCCTGTCCACCTCAGTCTCGGTGTACGAAAAGGCAGAGCTTCTTGGCACCGACTGGTATGAATTCTGCGGCGAGTATGCTCAAGATTTCATGGAGTTCATCAAGGTGATTCGTCCCGAAGACTACGCGGATGTGGAGTTGCTGAACTTGCTGGGCCATGGATCAGATTTCGAGATGCATGAGACATCACTTCGGAAACGAGGATAACTTTTTACGAATCATGACGAATATAGAACATTGTATAATAAGGAATGAATGGGGAAAATAAATAAGACATTAGTTTATGAGACGCATGGTCACCTCGAATGCAGCAAATGTGGCTCCATTGGCAGGTGCAGCCCTCAAGATAGTGGGAAGGAATCCACGGTAGAATCCCTTGATGCCATTCTTGGCTAAGATATCCTTAAACACCCCTAATGAGCTTCTATAGGTAGGAGTTTTCAAAGAGTCTGTTTGCAATTTAGACTTGATGACATCCACAGGGTAGATAATTCCCCAAAGGGCATAGCCAGATAATCCTCCAAACAAGCACAATTTCCACGGTGGAATGTTTTCTCTCAAAACCTTAGCACTCTTGACCTCTCTCTGAATCAAAGCTTCATAGGTGGCAAAGTAAACACCCAACCCTCCACTTTCTCTAAACAAAGTGGGGGCCAAACCCTTGAATATGCCTCGAATACCGTTGGACTTAAAAATCTTAGACGCACAATCAATGGGTCCCTCGAATTGCTTGACGGACCCCGTTTGAGTCTGAAGACGAATACGAATATGCTCAATAGGCGAAGTGAGAAATCCGTTGGCAAACCCAGCAACTGCTCCACAATTGAAAAACTGGACTAAAGAGAGTGGTTGACCGAGTAGCTTGGAATCGTAGTATCTCTTCATGAACTCATTGACAGAAAACTGAACTGAAACACAGGCACCTACTCCAATCAAGGGAGTAAGGGTACCTTTGTACAATCCCTTGGGACCTTCATTTTGTAAGAGTTTCTTCAACACATCCCCGGCTCCAGAATAAGTACCTTCAGCTGCAGATTGCAATCTGACCTTGATAGTATCAAATGGTTGGCCAACAAGAACCTGAGAGACACCTCCGATGGTACCCCCAAACAAGTCTTTAAGAACCTGGTTCTTATCCAGGGTAAAAGGTTCCTCTTCGAGTTCGATGGGCATGTGCGTAGCGATGGATTACACTTCTCGGCGATTTTGGCTTTTTTTTTTCGCCCGCTTTCCCAGATGGGGTCAACCGCTTATCGTTGCGACTGGGGTTGGCGACAGACACCACGATTGACCACCAAAGGCCACTGTGGACCGAAAAGAGTCAGTAGGGGTAGTAGATAGAGCAGGTATGCAAATCCGGCGATGTTACATTTGATAGAGGTATTTCCACAGTGGGTCGTTGGTTCGGGGCTCACGTGCGTACTAAGGCTATGGAGAGTCTGGTTGAAGCTTTAGTAGTCTGGTCATTGCATGTTCAAGCCTCATACTTGGACTTATCCTAATTGCCAGTGGTAATTTTTCAGTGCTCCGTTCGGAATACAGAGAGTAAAGGGTTGAAAAGCAAGGACAGTCAGAGATAGTTGAGTCGGTTGCAAGATAAACCGCTCCTACAAACGGATCTGGATGGACCATATGCTTGATGTTCATTGTCTATTGATATATATGTTCTGTGGTAGCTGCATCGTTAGTGACTCGCATCACGATCCTCCTTCTTCGCCATGATCAAGCCGTCAAATGGATTCATGCCATTACGAGCAAAGTACTGACCCAGCAGCTGGGCTGGAGCAGTCGCAAGTCCTCCGGCCGAAATCCCGGGACTCAAGAGAGGGGTAGCACCAGACTCCGAGTTGGCCACCAGCTGTGATGCTCCCAAGGAAGATATAACCGTGCTCGATGCGTTTGCCCGTGCCGACTGCTGCGCTGCAACTAAGCTGAGATTCGCCAGCGATAGCGAGTTAGATGGATGCGCCGATAAAGGGGTAAACATACTGGTCAAGTTGGCATTTTGAGCCAAGGAGTTCGTGCAGCCAGAATTTAGTGAGTCTGAAGTAGAGAGCGTAGCGTACGATGACACCTCTAGAAGCACAGTGATATCCTTGGTGGGCTTGGTGAGTCCGGAAATCAGAGCCCGTACTTCATTCAAGGTTGGCAACTCATTAATCATCAGACGAACCGGGCCGAGAGTGTCGACCACCGCCTTGATAAAGAGCTTTATGTCATCACAGAATAGTTTCTTGGTGGTGAATGAAGGATTGTTGCGGATGGTGATGAGTTTCGTCTTCACTCGCTTGGTAATATCCATGGACGTCATACAAATACTAGTCAACTCTTTGATCTTCGCGGCAACTAAAGGGTTCACCGATTGTGGATTACTGGTGGATGCAAGTGCACTCTTGCTGATTGCCTTGGTAAGTTCACTAAAGACAACCTGTGCCTTGGAAGTAGCAAGTTCAATGGTTTGGTACAATTGTTCATCAATCTCCTCAGTATCTGCAGAAGGGTTGGGAGTAGAATGCTTGTGAACCTTGGGATCTAATGATGCAATAGCTGTTGATGACAGAGTGTGAGGAAGAGAAGCGGCTTTTGCGGGTGGACTCAACATTTGATAAGCATTTAGAAGCTCGCTAAACGAGCCGTAGATGGTGAGGTAGAGCATTCTTATGAAACACACATCGATATTGGCAACAAAGTTGGCAAAGTTATCACTTAAAAGATTCATAATTTGCTTGAAGGAATTGATGGATACATGTAAAGCTGCGACAATATTGTCGATGTTCTCACCAGAAGTTTCCATTATTTCGAGATTTTCTACTAAAGAATCAATGTTCAGCTTGGTGGTGTACAACAACGAGACCATTTTCATGGTAATCCTTTTGTCGATGCAAAAACCTGTGAACCGTCTGACTGAAGAGTGAAGCTCACTAAAGGAAAACAATATCTTCCTCGAAACCTTGATGATCGCTGAAGTGTTATAGGTAGTTTTTTTGACGACTCCTGATTGACTCAATGTTCGAGAGATGTTTGAAGGCGACTTGCCGCCTCGGCTTGACGACTCTGGATCCACCGAAAGGGATCCCAGTCGAGAAGGAATAGAATTCTTAAAAATGATGTTCGGTGGTTCATCCAAGGGAATCTCTTGAAGTGTCGAAAGGCGACGAAAGTATGCACCTGACTTATGTTCGGTATCAACGATATCATTCTTTTCCAAAATGCTATCAATCTCTTTCAATGTGTTGGAGCGAGAGCGTCTAGGAGCTTTCGAACTGGCAGTTGCTGGGTTGGAAGCAGAAGTAGCGCTCAAGGTCATATTGGATAGGTTGCTATTGAAAGCAAGTGGCACCCCGCCAGGAAACTGAATGGGAGTCAATGCTGGTGAACTCGACTGGGAGTTGGGGACAGTAGAAGCAGTGGTGGTCAATGGTGGTGATGCAATGGAAGCGAAAGAGTTCTCACCAGAGTTGTTCTCAAATCCAATCGCAAGAACATCCCCATGATTAAAAAACAGCGATTGATTGGTGGAGGGACTCAACTCGGACGATTCATCGATGGAATTACTGGTGACAGCGGTGATAGTTCCCGAGCTGGTGTTGGCGGTGCTGATGGAGCTAGGAGCATCTGAATCGCTCTTTCCTTCTTCTGTCTTCTTTATTATCAAACCCATCCGTCTGGCCGCCTTGGATGCCTTTGACTTTGTTGTTTCGGAAATCGATAATGATCGTGCCATGGGCGGTGGTATGCTAGGAGGGTTGGAGGAGCCCCGATCAAATGAGTTCTTTTCTATGTTGCTCTTTTGTTCGCTTTCAAAAAGCTTTATTTCGAGGTGGGAGCTCTTGGCCCGGAGGTACTGCTTCAACTCGTTCACCCAATCAAGATCGGCAGACTGATTCTGAAATCCCTTTATCACATCAAGACTTGGCATCACTAACGGATTGTCAGCTACCTCAATCAAGTTCAAGTTAGGTAGGTCACCAAGAACAGGAGGGAGGTACCTGAACTTGTTTTGTTTCAAAGAAATCACTTTCAAGTTCTGTAGCTTAGAAAGCTCATTTCGAGGGATATTTTGAAGACCATTACTAGATAGGTCCAAGATCTCCAAGTTTCGACACTCGGCAAGAACTGATGGGTAGCTCGTGAGTTGATTGTTGTGAAGGTCTAGGTACCGGATGCCACCGGCAATTATCGAGAAGCGTTTTGAAAGATGACTTAATTGGTTATTTTGAAGCAGGAGCCGTTCGAGCTCTAGAGGGGGTGATTCCCGATGAAGGAACTCGTAGATGAGTTCAAACGCATCACCAGCCAGGTCCTCGGTAAGAACGCCATTCAATTTGAGCGTCTTCTTGGATCGGATCTGGTCCTCCTGCTCATTGAGCAGAGACTGGATAACGGACATCTGAAGGATCGTAACACGATTTGCGCAATAAAAAAAGTGGGTTTACATTTGCGAGGGTAATCTTTTTTCTCACGCCATACCAAAGGCATCGTCAAGGTTTGATACTGCCATTGACTCTGTAGCTAATGAATGATACGAGGGGACTCCAAGCATGATGCCACTAAAGCTCACAATGTTAGTGTTTACATATATTCTTAAGTTCTGACACCCTTTTGAAGAGCATCCAACCTCTCTTGCCAAACCGTCTTTCCTGAGCACGAGCATACCTGTTTGTCATTCTCCCAAGCTCCAGCACTACGGGCAATGACACCACAAAGTGAATCGGGAGAGATCTCGTTTTTTAGCTTAGAAAGGATCACGCTACGACCAATAAGATCGTTTATACCAAGATCAGCGTGTAAAAAGGCCTGGCCTGAATAATGGCCGGTGGTGGGTTGGAATGCACCAAGTGAGTTAATAATGGTGGAGTCATCAGCAGGGGTATCCACATCAATGGGAGCCAATTGATAGTATAAGCGACCAGTTGAAAAAGCACCTTGAGAGAGGTTTCCCGAAGCACGGATGGAAGGGTAGTATGTACCGCGAGATAAGCCATTGACAGTGAGATCGATGAACAAGTCGTGGTCAGAAACACTGACAATCCTAGCCAATCCCTTGACCGGTTGCAGATTGTCCTTAGGGTCAAAGCTTTCCAAGATACAGACGGCTGCCGAATTGGGTTTACCTGTGCCTCGAATAATGGCGTCCTTACCGGTAGCCTGGATAGCCTTCACAATATCAGATGGAGGAAGGGAACCCTTGGTGGTCACCAAGTCGTTCTTTAGGTCAATACTGAAATCAGAGATACCATCCAATGGTTTCAAGACGGATGCCACAGAGTCAACACATGCTTGGCACTCGAGTGGCACGTTGAACACGATTTCGAAAGAAGCAGTCATTAGTAATCGAGGAGGAAATGCGAATTGGAACATTTTGGAACCGTTACAACCAACCGCTGGTCATGTGATGCTCCTACATTTTCGTCTTGAAGAGAAATTAACCTTCAGTGGTAATTATTAATTATTTTGGTTGTAGCTAGATCAGATTCTCAAAGAGCTCATTCTACGTCTGGCGAATTGAGGCTCCTCATCAACCTTGGTACAGACCCAGGTGGAAGCATACATATTGATTCTGTCAATTGACTCGCCGCGGTGACGAATGGCAGCAGGCTTACACTTGAAACCAAGTGATTCGAAGGTTTTGATGTACCATGGGTACTGAGCGGCTGACCTCAACATAACTCTTCCGTTGGGTGCTAAACAATCCTTGACGGCCAGGATTTCCTGCTCAGCGTCTTTACCCATGGGATCAAACCAATCCATATGATCCATGATGATCGCAATGGAAATGGATTTCTTGCTTAATCTAGCAAAAACGTCGTTGAGGGTGTCGGTATGTAAGCGAATGTTGTCAATAGGAGCTTCGTTGCTAGGGCCGTTCTTAGTGGTGAGTCTATCGTAACCTTTTTGAGTTAAGTATTGGGGACAGTTGTTCTTGGCATATCTTCCCTTGAGCGCCAAGTAGTAAAAGTAATTGTCCGTTGAAAGCAAAGATCTCTTTATGACAGGGTCTAAAGTGTCAACCACATACTTCAATACAGAGTCCCCCATCATGGCAGCTTGGTTGACTGGGACTCCCAATGCCTTCCAGAGGAATATGGGGTTTCCAATCAATAACGTTGCCACAAATGGGTTGAATAGAGCAGGCTTTATCTTCTCGTTCCAAACCTTTACTTGTTGCAGGATTGTTTGGCACAGACACAATTCATCGATGTGCGACGAAGCGCCAAAAATCTTAAAGATGTATTTGGCCAAACGAAGGGCCCATCTGGTGGATCCAGTGTCATAGAGGCCATTTCCCTCAAGGTCGAAGGTTGCATCTCCTCTCTCAAACCAGTACTGGAAAGCATCTGATGATATATGAGGGGCTAACTTGGTCAAGAGTATGGATCGAAAGTCGTTAAACTTCCCATCTCCAAAAAGACTCCAGACATCCTTGTGGCCCAATGCTCTAAAAGCAGCAAGTTTCAATTCCAAAAGGTGGTTCTGACACGGGTTTAGATCGACAGCATGGATTCTTCTTGGAGGAGAGGGCAAACACGCATAGTCAAGAATATTGTCACCGGCGGAGGTAATCGCTAAAACCGTATCATCCTTAGAGAATTTCAAGATATTGTGATCTTCCCTTGGGTCTTCCCAGGTGAAGGCGTAGATATACTGGTCCTTGAACTGGTGGTACTGTGGATTGATCTCGTCATAGTAAACTCTCCAAATTTCCTTTTGGTAGTAGATGGAGGGATAAGGAAGCTTCTTGGCGATGTTTGCCAATGCGGCCTCGTGACCCTTGCTAATGGGCAAGTCGTACTCCCTGAGTTGGGTTTCCTCTGATGGCGCAAGATAAGGAGATTCGGTGGCAAAGCAGTTAATGCGATGAAGCAAATTCGTGCTCTTGTCCTTGTGACACCCTACCCAGATATAATAAGGGATTTTACCTAACCGGGTGTTATAGGTGTTGACAGACTTGATGGTTCCAAATCTGTACTCGAGGTAGTTTCTTCTGCCGGACTCAAGGAACACCTTGTCAGCCTCGAACCACACTCTCCAGAAGTTTCGCAAGATCCAAGGTATGTTTCTATTGAGAAGGCCACCCACAGTATTGATTCTTCCCATGGAAGTTTCGATAGATTGAATACCAAAGTCCACCGAGGCAATCACTCCAGACTTATTCAACAACTCAACCGCGTGGTCAATGGTCAGGTTGAAGGTAGGGATCATCGATAATGAGTAAGAGAATGTGATTATATCAGCAGTGTCCTGCTTGATCTGAAAATCACAAGCATCTGCCTCCAACACCTTGACATTTGTCCATCCTTTAGCTGCAAAGCGGGCTCTGGCAACCTCGCACAACGATGGTGAAAGATCCACTAAATAAACTGCTTTGAAGTTCTTGGAAATTGAAAGGATGTCATCCATATACTCGATGTTTCTACCGGTTCCTCCACCGATGTCAACCCACACCAAGTCCTTCTTCCGCGATAAATGTGCGGTGGCCATCTGGAGACACTCCTTTCTGCCCTTGAGAAGAAATTCTCGGGTAGAATCATAAATGTGAGCCTGGCTTTTGTAGAAGAGCTCCAATGACTGTTGTTGTTCCTGAGGCTTTGTTTTGATTTTGGTCACCATGGGCTTGACAAAGCAGGCCCAGGCAAAAACAAATAGAGAGTGAACGGTACCATTAAGGCGAGAGCACACCAATAAAGCCATCACCACAGCCAAGCTGGTACCCACATATAATTTTAAATCTTCCATTTTGTTAGCCAACCACCAATAAGCAGGTGTTGTTCCTTTTATAGGGACACAAGACGTGGCAGGTGGATGCTGCAAAATGGCTGTGAAAACAAATGTCGTGTGCTTACCAGCTACACATGGTCCAAGAACGTGGCCGCAAAACGTGTATGGCCCACATGGGACAGATGTTACTCTTAAACCGGTAAAATGACTTGGAGACAACTTTGAATGGGCACGGTAAATATCACGGATAACTCTAGTTGTCAATGGAATCCCCTGATCAATTGACTGAGTGGTTGAACAGTTTCCGCAAGTGCCAACTATCAGCAAGGCATTTGAACATGATGCTCTCGGAGTCATACCATTGGCACCATCAGATCAGCCCGAGAAATGTCGCTTCCTCCATTGACAACACGTCTAGAAACCAGTGCCTTCTTTGGCTATGTTTGGTAGCTTACGCGTCTATTCATATTTAGCAATTTCGTCGTCTGACTCATCTTCGAGCCGCCTCAAAAGGTAATCAACTTCAACCTTCTTGGTAAGCGGAATGACGTAATCTTTATATAGCTGGGCAATGACCTTGGGCTCCACTTTGCTTTGTTTGTGTTGTGTATATTTCAAAGAAGGATCGGTACCGTAACTCTCTCCCTTTTCAATGAGTCTTTCCAAAATTTTCTCCTCCACAGCGGAATTGGTAATCGAAGCTTCAATTCCAGCCACGTCCTTGTTCTTGATGAGCTTAATATAAAGGGCTTTGTCAGCTTGATACTTGGCTTCCGCTACGAACTTTCCAAAGTGAATTCTCCGCGATAATGCTTGCAAGCATTCGACATCACAGCAGGCCACAGACCCACTGTTCTCTTCTTGGTCACCTTCATCGGCGGCAACCTTGGGAACAATAGAGTTCACATAGAAGTTTTTGATCTCATCGTTGACATTGATCTCGTCGGAGTATGATGCAAGGATCTTGGGGTATTTCAACGGAGGCAAGATACATGGAAGAAGCTTAGTGGGAAAGAAAGGAGTCTCGTCGGGCGCTTCGTAACGTCTGACCTGTGAATGTGTCTTTTCCACCTGCAAAAGAAGCCAATCCAAGAATGATCCCTCAAAGTCTTTGATGTGATACTTGTTATTTTGGTATACGGATGGCGACAGAAAAAATTGCGATCTCTCAATTAAATCAAAGACTATGGTGTCTTCCATTCGAACAAGAGCAGCACGGATATTACCGAGTTCTAGAACTGAGTCTGGTTTCATGAAATCCATGATGACAATAAATAAGGATGTTGAGAAATTCAAAAAAAATTGGACGGAAATTCGCATTTCTGGCGCTCTACTCCTTGTCTACTGGTGGGTTAACAATTCTATCTCCGATATGCCTATATCTAGTCACCATTGAGGCGACGATGAAAGTCATTTGCAACCGATTGGTCTGAAGAATTGAACTGGGTGTTCCCTTGTTCGAGCTTCGAGAGTTTGCGCTGGGCATACGACTTGATGATTTTCTCCTCTTGTAGTCTCATTTCCTCCAATTGATGAGACGGCCGGTCATCCGCAAGTGCCGACCGCCGATAAAGAAGAAAACGCTTGAGCCTCAGTAGCGGAGAAGTTCCTTGGTCGTAATTATCATAACTGGCATGAAGCGAGTTCATGGCGTGGAGGTTTCTCAATGCCGTCTCCCTGTTGAAGTCCTTGGTCTTGTTGATGGCTAGCATGATCTGAAGGCCAGTAGTGAGAGAAGCAACAATGAGAACTCCAATGAGGATAGTATACTTGTTCTTGTCAAGTTCCTCCTGTGTGGGAGGAGCCTGATTAAACCGCATCTTGTAGTAGTCTTCCCAGGTACCAGCCTGCCAAAAAGCCTCGTCGTTCTTGAAGTCATACTTCTTTCGGTGGGCATTGGCCATGCGGTATGCCTCAAAATTGTTAGGCCGGGAGGTCTTTGAATAGTTATCCCACGATGTGGTGGTGGATCGGTTATATGCTTGTCTCCGGGAGGGATTCTTGAGTATGTCATAAGCATCTTGAATCATATCGAACCGCTGGCGCTTAGATTCTGCGGTCATGGGCTCATTGTTGTTGTCGTAAATAGTAAGATTGGTGCTGATGTCAGGGTGGTAGATCTTCATATACTTTTGGTAAGTTGTCTTCAAGTCCTTGGTGTGAATGAGGTTATCAGAGGCAGAAAGTTGGAAGATTTCGTGTGGCGTGGGCTTCTTGGAACGAGGCCACGGATGGAGGTCATACTTGGAGTGGTGGTCGGCAGCAGTGGTGGCATACCGGCGAATAGGTCTTTTATACATGAATATATGGGGTTGAAATTGACGTAGCAATCCCGCACGCGCATTTGGTTGTGTACTTCACTTCGTTCATTACTATACAAAACTATGACGTAATTACCACCTTCTACAATGAGGCAGTCAATTTGGCTGGATGGGACTCGTCGTCGGCTCTGATTTGGTTCCCGAGCTTATAAATCGACTTCACAAACCCGTCGCTGCTTAAAATCACAAGATCGGCGTCGCATCCGGGATTAAGGAATCCCTTCTCGTGCTCTACTCCAATGGAAAGGGCAGCGTTGTTGGTGGCAGTCTTCACGGCCTGTGCTAAGGAAATGTTGGCCCATTCGATGAGGTTTCTCACACATTGAGGGAGCGAGGTGGCGGCGCCTGCGAGGGTGGAAGTTCCCTCAAGATGAAGGATGGGTCCCTTTTTAGTAATGGCCTGGCTATCCCACTTATAGGTACCATCAGGTAGTCCCATCAAATGCATGGCATCAGTAACCAACACACACTTGTCCATATTACCTCTGAAAGCCAAAACACACATGGAAGGATCGACATGAACTCCATCACAAATGAGACCAAAGTATGGGGTATCATGAGATGCAGGAACTGGCGTGGCCACAAGACCAACCACCCCAACATCACGGTGGTGAGGCTGAGGCATGGCATTGTACAAGTGAGTAATCATGCTGGCACCCTTTTCAATGGCCTTCAAGCCAGTGTTGTAATCAGCCATGGTATGACCGATGGAGAATTTGATGTTACGTTTGGTAACGGCGGGGATGATGTCAAGAACTCCTGGAAGCTCAGGTGCTGCCGTCAAGATGATCACATTATCAAGAAGATTCGATTCTCCATAAACCTGATTAATTTTATTTTCTCCCAGAGATGCGTCCACGAAAGTTTCCACGGGATGGCACCCCTTTTTCTTGATATTAATAAAGGGTCCTTCCACATGCGCCCCTAGAGAGTCACACTCGTAGTTGGAACGAGACCTGTGATATACTGGAAGCACTTTTTCGTACACGTCGGGAAAATTAGACGTGACAGTTGGACACATGGAGGTGACACCCGTGGTCAAGTATTTGTGCATGGCATCCCGGTAGTCTCTCTTGAACGTGGTCACATCCTGAGCAGAAGAGTTGGAGTTAAGAGCACTAAAATTCAAACCATACACTCCGTTGTTCTGAATATCAATGAAACCAGGGGCCAAGATATGTCCTTGTAAATCTACCACCTTGACCGAACTTCCCGATGGGATGGATTCCACTATCTTTCCAGATGAGTTGTTAACGTATAAATCGGTATTGTGATATATAATACCATTGTCACAAAGGTGACCGTTTGTAAACTTGGTATACATCTTAAGCAAAATCTTTTCGACTGGGTTGGATGACTTGTAGAAAGTGGAAATTCGTGGTAATGATATGGGTCATATATAAAGCCAAATCCGCACTGTACCAATGTTGCAATGGAACATGAATGTTGCATCCTGCAGAGTGGCTGATAACGCCTTAATAGGATACAACGTTGCATCCCCCCCCATTTCGCACTATTGTCACCGGGTGATAGAGGACCCCCCATCGAATGAATCTGTGTTACTTGATGGATCGAAGCTAATTTTCACTATAAAGTATTCGCCGTATCTTGTTTGTTCCAATCTCTATCACCATTACTATGAGACAAGCCATTTTTTCCTCTCCTACTGATGCTAGTGAATATCTCGCTGAATATATCATCAGAAAGATTGTGAGCTTTAATCCCCAACCTAACAAACCATTTGTGTTGGGACTACCAACAGGCTCGTCTCCTGAAGGAGTTTATGCTAGGTTGGTCCAAGCTTACAAGGAAGGAAGAGTGTCATTTAAGAACGTGGTTACCTTCAACATGGATGAATACCTTGGATTACCTCCTAATAATGCTCAATCTTATCATTACTTCATGTACGACAAGTTATTTAACCACGTTGATATTCCTAAAGACAACATCAATATCCTTAATGGGTTAGCCAGTGATGTTGAAGGTGAATGCAAACGTTACGAAGCTAAAATCAAGAGCTACGGACGCATTCATTTGTTCATGGGAGGCTTGGGTCCTGAAGGACATCTTGCGTTTAATGAAGCTGGAAGTGAACGTACTTCCATCACCAGAAAGGTCGCTTTGGTTCCTTCCACCATCAAGGCAAACTGCAGATTCTTTGACAATGATGAATCTAAGGTACCAAAGTATGCATTATCCGTGGGAATCTCCACTATCTTAGACAACTCTGACGAAGTGGTTATCATTGTTCTTGGAGCTGCTAAGAAGTTTGCCCTTGAGAAGACCATTAACGGAAAGAAGAATGATCCAAGCTTCCCTTCCTCCTATTTGCAAGACCATAACAATGTGGTTGTTGTTTGTGACCATGCGGCTGCTGGTCTTAAGTCGAAGCTCTAGATTCAATTAATGAATTAATTTGGTAATGAGATACTCTGTAGATAGAAGTTATTTTTTGGATACCCATAGTAGTGACAGACACGTTCGGTTCCTGGTGAAAAAAGTCACAATCGGTTATGTCGTCAGTTGGTGCCATTTGGACGAATATTTCTACGATGGGGCTAGATATGCATGTATTGCTTACTACTTCTTAAAGTACGCAGCGCCAATAGCTGCACCCACGATTGAACTGTTATCCACCAGTTTGAACTCCACTGTTAATCCTAGTTCTTTGACGAAGTCATTGGAGTTGATATACTCAAGAATGGCATCCCGGTATGAGTGAAAGTAAAGTAAAACACTACCCACAAATCCAATTTTGATCAACTTGGACTCGGCCAAATCATTATTATGCTGTTGGATTAACTTTATGAATCCAAGAAGAGCGACCGCAACAATGAAAGCTGCTCTCTTAATAATGCTTTTGACCACCGAGCGTAATACGGAAACATCCGAATTGGTGATCAAACCAGCATCCCACCCATAGATGGACGAGAGCTTTTTCTTTATCACATCAAAACCATCGTTTTCTGCCACAAAGCACATCAACTCCCCTGAAAATCCATTGTAGTTGTCATAAAGGGAAGTGAATTCAAAGGATGAGTTATTGAAAATCTCTTTCAGCTCAATTAACTCAATCAAAATCAACCGAGTTAATTCTGGAAGGTATCGACCAGAAGTCATAAGTTCTGATGGTTGAAAAAGTGCCAGATTAAAGGGATCAACGGTCATATGGGGCTTATAGTGTAAGTTGCCTTTGAATCTCTCATCAATTATCAGATCAAATCTGGTGGCAACATCATTGACAAGGGCTCTTCCAAATAACGACAATTCTGCGTTAAGCAAAACCTCCTTCTCGTCTGACATACGTTTGCCGTGATGCAATTGGGAAGCTTGAAGTGAAAAACACATATTGAGACCGGTTCCAAGAACCATGGCTAGTTTGGTGTACTTATCAATAAAGGAGCCAGCCGCGTACACCGCTAGCGAATCATTAACAATGACATGAACATCAATGTAAATGTGGTAATGGGTTTGCATGCAAGTTTCGAGAATCTCTTTGAGATCCCGATTATAGATTTCGGGAGCGATGGTGTATCCCTTAGACACGTAGCTGATGCGTCCCTGATTATGACTAATGGCTTCCAAAGGAAATGACCAGGTGATACCAGAATCAATCTTATCAGTCAGACTTATCACTTCTTGTGCTGCTAACGTCTCACAAATACGTTCGCCTATCCACTGAAAGAAGGCTTCATCAATAGTCTTGAAAGAATTTTCGATACTCCACTTTCTCTCAATGATAACATGCACACGATCAGAACGATCGGACGAGCCCAGTGTTGAAGGAGCATCGATAGAAATGACTGCTACCCGAAGTGTGGATCCTCCCACGTCAACCACTAGATAATCACCACATTCATTTCCTGAGGGGTTGATGGTGTAGTTCGGAAGCATGGTTATTGACAGATTCTCCATAAGAGCTTCATTAAAGTCATCAACGATATGATCTCCACTTCGATTCAAATCCGAAGCTCCGATGTTTCGATTGAACATGTTTAAAACCTCTTGAACATAGCTGCTCCTTTCGTCGTCTTCTTCACTTGACACCAGAGTATTGGATAAAGTCCCGTCAGTTTCAGGAGCCAAGGCCTCGGCCTGATCCTCTAAAGTCCTAATACTCTTTAACATAACAAATTAATCACTGGCACTAGATAAGTAACGGAAAGTGTGGAGGAGGGTTGAGAAAAGTTACCGAGTCAAAAGTACTCGTTTATATATATGAATGTGCTTGTATAAATTAGCAAAAGTGAAACCCGGTTGTAGATCTTACCGGCACAGAAATTTTATGAAGGGAAATCTTAAATAAAAAGGGAAAGGAAAAAATGAAACCCCAAAAAAATACAACAGTATAACACACAGGATTAAATGTTACACCTAATTCAATTGTGTAGATCTGGGAAGCGTGTACAAATCGCCAGTAAAATCAGGAGGGGGAACTTGACAAAGAAAGATAGGAACGGAAAGAGCGTGGTAGAATGAGGTATGTTAGGAGGTTGCATTGGCGCGCTCTGCATGTTGGTTGCACCTAGGCGCACGCGGAATCAGTTCCGTACCGCAATTTGATAGATATAATAACTGTTACCCTACTCCTGCAGTACAAAAAAGATATCTAAGTACAAACGACGACAGAATTTGGTTATAGTTAAAGATCAGACATTTCGATAGATTCGGCTTCAGAGTCTTTGGAGTTGAAACTAGATTTGGTATTGGCCATTTTTGATAAATTATGCCCATGTGTAGTGGAATCCTCAGTTACCAATTCTCGCAACTTATCTTTAGCAATATCCAATGCCTCTTCAAACATCCTTTGAGCCACCAATGAAGCAGGTTTAAGAAGGTTTAGTTGATACATGACGTAGCCTGCAGCGCCCATCAAAAGAAGTAAAGTGAAAAATAATGGGTTCCGCAAAATGGCCATAAACTCGTTCCATCCAAGAACAACGATGATGAGGTAGATATAGTAAGGGATCTGAGTGACATGTTGTATGAGCGACCGCTTTGTTTCAACGTATCTAGCTTCCAGTTCTCGTTTGAATTTGGCAAGCACTTCCAGTTTTTCCCGCTCCGATAAGATTTGCGAAAAGCATCGATGACCATCATCCTCATCTTGCTCTTCGTCAGAATCGGAAGAATCGACAACTTCTTCTGTCTCCACGGGGTTCAAAGTGCTATATTTGGCAGCTAATTTCTTATCAAACACATGATACTCGGGGATAATTTCCAGTCCATCAGATAATCTAGCAATAGTAAGAATTGGCAATACCTTTAGTGCGTGAGTCTTGGCAGCCCCGTAACTGATCTCTAATTCACCTCCATTCTGATAAAGTTTAGGCAATCCATTCTCGTCATAACGAAACTTATCCTCGAATCTATTTTGAAGTATGGTTACCAAGTTATCTTTGGAAATGAATTTGCGAGTTAGTTCATTGAATAGAACCCAACCGCGGTACTTAATTACATCAATCACATGAGCGTTGGTGGAAGGGTCAGTACCAATGCCAAAATCTGGGCCACCTTCTTCTCCTTGATACTTGCCAATAAGTTCCTGGTTTAACAGATTGAACTTTCCGAGAACATTGTCCCACGTTTCTTCACGTGGATCACTCAACTCGAACGTTATGGCCTTTGAAAGTCCATTCAGAAGCTTTTTCAAGGTCTTGTTGACGATATTATTCAACTCCATAATTTGCTGCTTAGAAATGACTTCGTCCAATGACTTGAGAAGAAGCTTTTGGTGCTCAGAGGTATCCAAAATACCTTCGAGAGATAAAAGCTGAAGATTTTCAAAACTGTCTTCAATACAACCTCGCTTGATAACCTGTACTCCTTCCGCAAAGTTGCTTCCAGGCAATTTCTTTCTTCCTTGACTGATGCGCTTGGTGAAATCTTTGGTGGAGTTGGCAACTAGTTCCTTTGCGTAAATTTCGAATATACCTTGGAATTTTAACACCAACTTATCCAACAATGCTTGTCGTTTGCTCTCGTACACAGACTTGTTGTAGCGAGATGCGGAAATATCGTAGTTCTCAAGTGTGTCAGCCTTCAAGTCTATGAACGTTAAACCAATTTGCTCGTAGTCAAGAGTAGAGTCAGCTTGCGAAGTTATTTCAGTGAATTTAGCCACAAACTCATCATAGACGTTGCTGGAAATTTCATCACACTTGAACTTGGCAACTAAAATCTGCTGGGTAGGGAGATCAAGATCCTTGTTGTTATCAATCTGGTCCCAACAACTCTCTGCATACATTGTCCATCCATCAATGGGAATGTTGTGATGGTATTCAGGTTTAAACAAATAATCCTCGTCGGAAGAATCAATGATCCGATCACCAAGTCCCCTGACATCCTCGATGAATTTATCCGGCTGTAACACCTTGTGACCGATGGTATGGAACTCGAGATCAAAAAAGTCCCCAAAACGCAAATGCTCCAAGTCAGCAGGCTTGTTGAGGCCTTCCCACATGTTAATGAGATCCTGAGACACGGTGGCGGCGAGGTTTTCCTTCGGTGTAACTCCAACATGATCTCTAATCACAAAGAGCAAAAGCACCTTATGAGAATTGGACGAGTTCAACTTTGCCTTACCAAATAAAGTCAAATTGACTTCGAACACTGTCTTCAACAATCCCATGTTGGCTCCTTGGTACAATCCAATCTGATGTTCCCAGATGTTCACAATCAAAACCTCAGATGTGGACAAGGCAAATAAAGCAGCCTTCCTTTCAAAATCCTGGTCCTCGCCTCTTTCCCGTCCATCTGTACCTTCAACATCCATTACAAAGATATTTTGATGGTGCTTAGGGTGCTTTGTGCTATTGACAGCAGGTGAGAATGCCATCCAAATTCCCTTGGTTGTTTGTTGACGTCTAGTTTCATCCATCACATCGAAGTTTGTGGTGAACAACTTGTTCAATAGAGTGGATTTACCAGTACTTTGAGATCCGAACACAGAGATGATGTGGTAGTCATTTCCAATCCGATCATTGGGGGCGGCTCGTTGAATGTATTCAAGAATGGAATCATTGAACTGTTTGTCTTCATTGATCACTTGGATGGCGTCCATAAGGTTGGCGTCAACGGGAACAAATGACGAAGATGATGATACCGGTGACACGTCACTGGTGTCCAAATTCGGGGCTGGGAGTTCTTCTGCCATGGTGGTGAAGGGTGGGGTTTCGCATTACACGTGAATTTTTTATATACAAGAATACGATGTGGCAGGAGTGACGAGCTCAACATACCAACAAAACAATGCAATTGAGTTCAGATGGAAAGATCATCTATTATGGATTTCATTCTGGATGGGATCGTCCTTCTCATTCCCAACAAGACCATATCAAAGGTACCTCTGCCTTGAGTGATTGACCGGAGACGAGAAAGGTAACCGATCATCTCTTTCAACGGAGTTTCCGCTGAGATGATCTTGTGGTTTTTGATAAGGAACCGGCCTGATGTCATGGTGTAGTCTGGTGGTAAATAGACCCTTTCTGCTTCCTGGTTGGCCCAGTGAAGAGCATCGAGATTTTCGCCTGATTCGTCGTCAATTGATGTGATTACAGCTTGGCATCTGGTGTTGAGATCATTGGTGACATCACCCACGGTATCAGAAGAAACGTAGACTTTGGTGGCCATTATAGGCTCGACAAGCGTAAATGACGTGGGGTTTGCCTCATATGTATCGGAAATGTATGTCCGAACTGCCTTTCTGCTTGTCTCCATGAGACTACTGGAATGGGCTGATTTATCAGAGAATGGAAACGACCATTGCTTGATGCGAACCACAGTTGAATGCATAGAGAGCCCAATGATGGGTCCACCAATCTGAAGGGCTGTACTGATACCCTGAATTACGGTATCTTGAAGCTCTTCGAGGGAATGATCACTCTTCCATCTTCTTTCCGCGATGGCTTGGGTCATTGCTTGCGGAGTAGCATCCGCTTCAAGAATGATGATGTTGTTGTCATCTTCCAAAACAGCGCCGACTTCTTCAGCAAAAATTGTATCCTTTGCGTCTCCTTCAAAAGAGTCTAGTTCGATGGTGATGAATGTTTCATCGCCACCGAATGTGAAAGGGCCCTTTTGTGGTTTGACAATAGTTTCCTTGTAGGAGACTGCTACGTCTCTCAATCTCACATTAGCCTTCATGTCATTCACAAGACGATCCTTGATGATTTCAAGATGAAGCTCTCCCATACCACTAATAATGGTCTGGCCCAATTCCTCATCCACGGTAACATGCATTGAAGGATCTTCCCGGATCAAATTGTCGATGCACTCCTTCATGTGACGAGAATCACCGGCAGTAAGTGGTTCCAACGATGAATTGAAAAGAGGTGGGGGGATTTCGATGGGAAGCATTTTCATATTGCTTTCAAGTTCATTGTAAGATTTGGAAACCGGACCATGCGACACAATAGTATCACCGGTCATAATTTCATTCTCCAATCCAGAAACAACACCGATATTACCGGAGCTGATGTGTGGCACATACTCGGGATCGTCTCCATGCATGACAATGAGTTTTCGGATGGCCAACTTTTTGCCGGTTCTGGTATTGATCACGGTAGTGTTCGATGTAAGCTTTCCAGAGTACACCCGAAGAAACGTCATTACCCCCCTGGTCGCATGGGTCATCACCTTGAACGCAAGTGCCACAGTCAAGTGTGGGTTGTTGTTAATGATAAGGCCGAGCTTGGGGTCCATCTTGGCAGGTACTTTAGCAGCTTCCTGGGAACGTGTTTTTTTGATTCTCTTGGAGGATGTAATCTCAGGCACACTGATTTCCAATGGGGACGGGAGGTACTTCACCACTCCATCCATGAGAGGTTGGACCCCAATATTGCGAAAAGACGATCCAGCAAAAACAGGAATAGCGTAGTTCTCAACCGTGGCCCGCTTGATGGCAGCATCAAGCGTTGCAGCCGGGACAGCCATGTAGTCTTCAGTTTCAAAAAAAGACTCGATCACCAGCTCATCCAATTCACCCAAAGTCTCAATCATACTCCCTCGAGAATTGGCGACAATATCACGAACCTCGGGGTAGCTGTCGGCCTCTTTATCGATATCGACTACTTGAATAGATCTTCCGCTTTTGTCACTCAAATCCCACTTTAGAAGCTTCTTGTGAATGACGTCAAGCACTCCCATAAGCTTAGGGGAGCCATCTTTGCTGGTTTCGAAGTAGGGGATGGTACATAAGACAACCCGAGTTTGTAGCTTTTGAATGATCTCTTTGACAGTACGACCGAATCCAGCTCCATCACGGTCCATCTTATTGACGTAGGCGATCCGAGGAATGTTAAGGGCGGCGGCTTGTTTCCACACCTTTTCTGTCTGTGCTTCCACGCCGGCAACTCCATCAAGAATTGTGACGGCACCATCTAGAACTCGTAGCGATCTTATCACCTCAAAGGTAAAGTCTGCGTGTCCGGGGGTATCGATGATGTTGATTTTATTGTTGTTCCACTGGATGGTGATGGCCGCCAGTTGAATAGTAATTCCACGCTCTCTTTCGGAAGGTAGGTAGTCGGTGACAGTATCTCCATCATCCACGTCTCCAATGCGATTGGTCTTTCCACTGTAAAAGAGCATGCGCTCGGTGGTGGTTGTCTTTCCAGCATCAATGTGGGCAATGATACCGATGTTTCTGGTTCTAGTGGCTGGGACCGCCGTTAGACTTGACCATGCCAGTCTTGAGGTGGAAAACGCTCTGATGAATCGATGTGACGAAACTTTCATCGAGAGTGTTGAAAATTTTGAGATTTTCTTACCTCAAATGCAAAAATACTATAATTCTGGAATATTGCCAACTGCGAATTGACAAGCCAAGTATCATATCACAGCCAAAAGATTGTTGTTACCATATCGAAGGCCAATGTTGGTGATTGAAGATGCCAGTATTCGTCAAAGTTCCTTATGTCACTTATCCCTTTGATGGTGAAATACGTCTATAATTACTATGAAAGAAAAGAAGAGTGACATAGAGACGAATTGGAGCTCCGTGAGATATCAGCCCAGGTGGAGCTTTAAGTGCACATAAGCGATACTTCTCGTTGGTTCAAATCCTGCAGCAGTAGGAGTAAACCGTCATTAGCGTCCAGAGTATGGACTGAAAAACGAAAATCTTGTCATGAACCAAAAGGGTGTGTGGTCTAGTGGTATGATTCTCGCTTAGGGTGCGGGCGGTCCCGGGTTCGATTCCCGGCTCACCCCTTGCCTTCGGGCTCTTTTTTTTTTGCGCATCTACGTTGTGGCGTTGGCAGGCTTATTACCGATTCTGATTTTTCGGAGAACTACCATAATGTGCGAAACTCTGATGCATGACTGTCTTCACGCCTATATGCGTAGAAATTATCCACCGCACAAGGAGATACACCACACAAGGAAATATACCACGCAAGGAAATAAATCACACAAGGGATCGCTTCGCTCACCAATAGCAGCAGAAGCTGTAGCTTGAATCGTGGATTTGAGTATTGCCCGTAACAGTCATCGGACCGGTCGACCGGGTCGCGCCGCGCGAATATAGAGTACGTCTTGAAGACCGAAGATGAGTAATCCCGAGGAAAAACGCAACAAAATTCTACCACTCGTTTCGTTTTGATAGCAAAACATATGAGGCCGAACAGTTCCTGATTTTGATTTTGCAGTAACACCATCCCAGCATGAGTCAAAGGAAGTCTGGGGAGAACGTCTATCAAGCAGAGGATATGGAAAACGAAGACCTGGTCCAAGGTCCGTCATTAGATGGACAACCCACAAGCGATGCGGGGACCATAGAAGACCTTGAGACTGAAAAGGGTAATGAGCATTCAATAACAGACGAAATTCCGGACGGAGGACGAGGGTGGTTAGTCCTTGTTGGAGCTTTCATGTTGAACTTTGGGACGTGGGGAGCTAACTCTGGTTTTGCAGTATACTTCAACTACTACTTAGAGCATGATGTGTTTCCTGGGGCCACTAAAATGGATTACGCCTGGATTGGAGGTATTGCATTTGGCCTTATGCTATCGTTCGTGCCTGTCATTAACTATGTACAGGGAATTGTTGGAACTAAAGGGCTTATCGTCATTGGAAATGTATTCCAGTTTCTGGGGGTGTTTATTGCTAGTTTCGCCAAGGAACTTTGGCAGCTTTATTTAACTCAGGGTCTTCTTAATAGCATAGGATTGGCGTGTATATCTCTCCCTGCTGTCACGATCTTACCACAGTGGTTTAAAAAGAAAAGAACGTTTGCTGGAGGCATTGCATCTGCTGGATCCGGAGTTGGAGGAATATTATTCAACTTGGGAATGCAAAAAGTGGTGGATACTAAATCAATTTGGTGGGCTCTCAGGATACAGAGTATACTTTGTGGATCCGTCATCACGATGGCGGTTTTTCTTGTTAAGACTAGAATTAATAAGAAGGTGGAATTTACCTCCTTTGATGTCCAGGTTGCCAAAAGCGCAGGATTCTACATGTTGGTGATGTTCGTGATTGGATGTATGTTTGGATACGTCATTGTCCTTTATACTTTGGTTAACTTTACTGTCTCCATGGGATATTCAGCCAAGCAAGGTTCAATTGCGGCTGCTATGGTTCAACTAGGATCTACGGTAGGTCGACCCATAGTGGGATTTTGTTCTGATCGTTTCGGAACAATCACTACGTCATGTGCAGTATATTACATTGTCACCTTATTTACCTTTGCCATGTGGATCCCGTGCCGCAACTATGCTACCATAATAGCTTTCGGTTTAATTATGGGCTCCATGATGGGTTCCATATTCGGAACCATTCCATCCATGATCGCTCGTCTTGTTGGATTGCGCAAGATGAGCGTTGCATCGTCTATGATTTGGGTTTTCTTGGGTATTTCCGGGGTGATGTCACCGGTGGTGGGGGTTGTTCTTAAAAGCAATGTGGACGGACCTACCCAGTATCTTCATACCACCATTTTCTCGGGCTCTGCATTCTTTGTGTGCTCCACCAGTCTTCTTTTATATAGAGGTTACATCATCTCGAGAGAGAAGATTGCCAGCGAAGGTTCTGACGCAGATATGGGGCATCTTCACATCACGGTTCCGGTATATGAACCTTTTCTTAACTGTTTTAAGCCTATCAAGATATAAAGACATCACGGATTAGACATTATGACGATATGATTTAATTTCTATTACAAATAGCATCTGTCACCTCCGACGTAGTTTTCGCCATAGTAAGCTGAACCTCGGGTGATAATTTGGTGCCATATACCCATCTCATCTACAGGCGCACTTTTTTCAATTTCTATTGCAAAGGGCGAGATGACCCAGGCAACTACTTCTCCACCTACTGAATCAGACATAACCAGTGTGGTCATCGTTGACGACGTCCATATAGAAGAGTCCGCTTTCAAGAAGCCCAAACTTGAGGAATCTGTTCATGCTTTTCCCGACGATGGTTTTGGTATACAATCCAAACAAGAACCATCTTTAAGTCCTATTATTGACCACAACGCCTTGGCGGCAGTTATTGAAGAGAACAGAAATATGAGTTCACTCACTCCTCTATCCACGGGAAACTCGGAACCCATAGTGAAACCCATCAACAATGGCCAACCATTCTATTCTGCGCAAAATGTACCCGTATCATCACTTCCTTCAGCATCACGACCCATCCCGCCTCCGCCAGTCAGGCCTTCACCGTCCAAACCAGTAACTCCTGTTGAAAAGACAAACAGGTTGGCAATCTACTCTGAGCATTCCCATTATGGTCCAATGCGGGTCCAACTCGATGATCTTTCCAAGCTTCCATATGAGAACTTCACCTCCATTGAATTATCGGGCCTTGATAAATTTGTGAATTCGTATGATGCTTCCAAGAAAAAGTACTATCGCTTGAACCTATGTGTTGAGTATACCGACTCCTTTGAACACACAATAAGGAAGTTCATCGATTTCTTGGAAAAGGGTGTCATTGTGGAGGACGCAACGGAGATTGCGTACCACATTTACTTCAGCACCTCCAAAAAGTGGGCCGAGTACTCCAGTTCGGAAAAGGCTGAGTATAAACGATTTCTTTCCGTACTCCATAAGACTGCTGGTGACAAGGTGGTACACCTTTCTATCATAAACAAGTATGATATTTCTACTCTTCAACTCACAGAGAAAGAGGACCTAGTAAAACTTGGACAGGAAATCCAGGACGACATCCAGCTCTGGAAAAACCTTCGAGTCTTTGACTACGGCCAGAACTACATTCGGTTCTTACCTGGAATCCGATTTCCCGATACTATGGAGATCATCAACATTGGCGGCGACTACTCCATTGAAACCCTAACAGGTTTCAAAATGCCTCACGACCTAAAACTGTTAATTGCTCATAAGGGATCAATAACCACCATTGACAACGTGACCTTTCCCCAGGGCTTGGAACGCCTCAACTTGGTTGACAATAAAATCTACTTCTTAAACTACGTGGAACTACCTCCTCTTCTTTTAAACCTTGACTTATCACAGAACAGAATCGAGAGTCTAAAGGGCGTCAATTTTCCTCGTCACTTGAAATCGTTGTCGCTTTCATCCAACCCAATTGACTGTATCAGAGGAGTCAAATTCCCTGACTTTTTGGAATACTTGGACCTTTCATGTATCCCTAACGAAACCATGACCGGGGTCAAGTTTCCTGATCTGTTGATATCACTAAACCTACAGCAAACCATGACGAACACCAGGGGGCTTAAACTTCCCTTGTCTCTCAAGAAACTAAACCTTGGTGCTAACGGAGTCAACAGCATAAACCCCCTTAAACTTCCTAACTCCATTGAAAGTCTTTATCTCGGCCACAACAACATCAAGACTCTCAATAAAGTACAATTCCCCACGTGTCTTCGAGAGTTGTATCTCGGAAATAATCTCATCACCACTCTTAAAAATGTCCTGTTTCCTCCTACACTTGAAGTACTAGATTTGGAAATGGACCCTGACACCGATGATAACGACAAACATATAACTACTATTAAAGATGTGATTTTTCCTCCAAATTTAAAGGTGCTCAAGCTAGGATATCATTCCATCAAAACTATCGAGGGAATCGAGTTTCCTGCATCACTTATATCTTTGAGTTTGGCTTACAACGAGCTCAAACTCTTCAAGAATGTCACCTTTGGCCCTAAGCTCAAGGTGCTTGACATCAGTGGTAATCAAGAATTGACCAGCCTTGACTTGATGGCATTGCCCGACACTGTGATTGACCTTCGGATCCCGTCCCAACTATTAAACAACCTTCCCCCCTACATTGTTGAGAAGGCCAACAAAAGACAAATGGTAATCACAAAATCAGAACCTTACCCAATGTAACTGATTACGATTTGAAAGTGTACACTATGTAAAATACGTGTAATGATACATGACTAATATACACAGATATTAGTAGAATGATATTTAAAAAAACTTATAGCACTACTCCTCTTCTTCTTCTTCATCGGAGTCTTCTTCTTCTGCCTCCTTGTTTTTCAACAATGCTTGTAATTCTGCATCTTCGGATTCAGTGACGGCCTTAGGGGCCAATGTAACCTTACAGTTACCACCAGAAGCTTCGATAGATTCAGTGATATTTGCAATGGCCTTCTCCAATAATGCAATACCTTGTGATTTATCTAAAGCTTGAGTGGAAACAACATACGAAGGAGCAGCCACCAATTTGACCTTCACTTGCATGTGCTCATTAGAAATTTCTTCAGCGGTACGAAGTGCCTTTTTGATGGCCTCAATACCTTCATAACTGAAGCAGGAAACCTCAACATCAGCTCTAATCTTAATAGCTTGAGGAGTCAATCTTCTGGAAATGTACAACTTGAGCTCTTCCAAGATATCAGTTGAAGGACTTTCGACTACATCAAAGATGCTAGGATCAGTAATGGACAACTTAAATGCATCGTATGCATGTCCATACTTTCTGCTCAATGGCCATCCGATGCTTTGGTACAAAGTTTCCAAAGGAACGTTAAACTTTTCAGCACAGTGTCTTAAAATAGAGTGGACAGCTTTGGATTTATTATATCTCTCATCACATTTAACAATATCTTCAGCGCTGACTCTTCTCTTGGACAAATCGATGTAACCTTTTTCTTTATCCACTCTCAACACGACAGCAACTTCATTTTTTCCAACACGAATTAACTTTTGAATGGAACGAATACGTCTTCTCGACAATTCAGACAATAACACCATTCCCTCAATATTGTCGTATTCTAATAATTTAACGTAGGCTCCCATCTCGGCAATTTCTTGCACGTTAACCATAACCACCTCTTCAACTTCGGGGTACTTGTTCTCGTAAAATCTGCAGTTGGAGGAACTCATCTTTGACTAATGGTGCTTGATTCAAATCTTTGAGAATAATTTTTTTTTTCATGGCTGCCTTGGTGGATTACATAAGCAGACTGTCACCACCGGCGAATTTACAGGTTGCAGCCCCAATATTACAGATTCGTTTTTACAACCACAAGTGCCTCCATGAACTCAGACTTAGATCATCAACTCTATCCAGAAAACAACTTTGCCATCAACAAGAGATATCAGATCGAAAAGGTGCTCGGGAAGGGCTCATATGGAGTTGTTTGCTCCGCTACCGATACAAAGTCTAGTTTGAATAGCCCTGACAATGTGCAAGTGGCTATCAAGAAAATCACTGGTATCTTTGCAAAAGAGGTCCTTCTCAAAAGAGCGGTTCGTGAGATCAAACTCATGATGCATTTCAGAGGACATCGCAATGTATGACTAATAAGTAACGACTGCAATCCCTGATACTAACAGATAGATCGTTAGCCTCATCGATTTGGACGTTGTGAATTTGTCGCCATACGACGGACTTTACTGTATTCAAGAGATGGCCGACTACGACTTGGCAAGAGTTATTTACTCTTCTACTCAATTTTCCGAATTTCATATTAAGAACTTCTTTTATCAGATCTTGTGCGGACTCAAGTATATTCACAGCGCCGACGTCATCCATCGAGACCTCAAGCCCGGGAATATATTGGTCACTATCCAAGGTGTTTTGAAGATCTGCGATTTTGGACTTGCCAGAGGCATAAACCCCAAGTTTCATCAACACAGACCATGCCCCATAACCAATTACGTAGCAACAAGATGGTATCGAGCCCCCGAATTGATGTTGTGTGATAAGCATTACGGCAAGTCGGTTGATGTGTGGGCGGTAGGGTGTATTCTCGCTGAATTTTACGGCCGTCGGCCTATCTTCGTCGGTAAAGATCAGGTTCTGCAGTTGAATGAAATCATTAAGGTATTGGGAACGCCTGATGGCGAAATTGTTCGAAGACACGGATGGAAATTTAATTTAGCCCGGCCACAATATTTAAAGGTGGAGTGGGACCGAATTTATCCATATGCATGCAGTCAAGCACTTGAATTGATGGAAGCTCTTATTTCTTGGGACCCTAGCGAAAGATTGACAGTGAACCAAATATTACACCATGGTTATCTAGAACAAGTGAGAGATGCAAACTGTGAAGCAACATGTGATCAGATGTTCGATTTTAGCTTTGAAGCTGAGTACCGAACTGCTGCCGACTTGAAGAAACTTTTATACGCACAGGTGGAAGTATTCCACCATGAGCGAAGTTGAACCCCACACTTATGCATAATGGATACCTAAGTTGGGGTTTGAATATTGCTTTGTGGAAGTTGCTTTCAAAATCATAGTCAACTAGTGAGCATGTGACAAAAATTTTAATCCCCGTCCCAGCCGAATACATGAAACCTTTTGTTTGTGTGCAGAATTGAAGCACGTCCCCACCTATTGAGAGACCGAGGTTCAAACCAGCTTTTTCTATAAAATCAATCATCCCCAACAATTTAACCAGGCCCAAGATATAAGCCCTACTGAAAATGTCTGATTCTACCACTCCCGATTTGGAAATTCTCTACTTTGTCGTTAACATTGAGGGCAAAGATCCCATCAAAGTGCCGGTTGCCGGGGCTGACAAGATTGAGTTCAAAATTCCCGAGAACTCCACTTATACCATGTCTCTATACTTCAAAGTTAAGAGTGGAGTGTTGAAGAACTTCAGATACAAGCAAATTGTCAAGAGACATGGAATCACTATCAGACAAAGAGATTTGGAAGTCGGCGAGTACTATGAGGCTTCTGAGGATACTGTTTACAGCAAGACCTTCCCTGAAGATACTACCCCTGGTGGATTTTTAATTAGAGGTAACTATCCCGCTGTTTCCATTTACTACGCAGATGATAAAGAGTTGAAAACGATTGAATGGAGTTTAGAGATTACCAAGAAGTAAGTAATTGTGCATTATGCCGGAAAATATATGACATACGAGTTCAACGTCTTTTTTGAGGTACCCAAATTTAGCCCGTAGAGTCTCTGACAGGGTAACTGTCAGATTATTTTCAATCACGACCGCCAGTTCCCCGTACTTTACATATCTAGTGGGAAAGCTTGTGGCTGTCACTTCCGAGGGTGTACTATACAGGTTGTATTCAATGCTCGAGCAACGCAATGTGAGCTATGTATATCATCACGTGACGATAGATACTGTAATAACTACCCCATCATGAGCATTCGTCCTGCCACTCATGCTGGGTCCTGGTATCTGCATGACGGGAGCAAATTGGTAGCTCAGCTTCAGCAGTATTTCTCTAATGCTTGCAAATCACCCAAAGGACTCCATAGTTCGGATGACTTGACCAAGTCAGTCCCAGGGGCAAGAGTGCTCATTGGACCCCACGCTGGGTATACATACTCAGGTGCCAGATTAGCAGAAACGTTTGCAGTATGGGATACCTCCAAAGTGAAACGAGTCTTTATTCTTGGTCCTTCTCATCACGTATATTTCCGGCTGTGTGCATTATTATCGGCTTACGATGAGTATGAGACTCCTTTTGGCAACCTTCCGGTTGATACTGAGACCATCGACAAGCTCCTCCACTACACCGGAAGCTCAGGAAGCCCGGTATTTAAGTACATGAGTGAAGATGTTGATGATGATGAGCACTCCTTTGAAATGCATGCTCCCTTTATCTACTTCAAGGCCAAAGATTTACCTCAAGGAATTCCTAAGATTATTCCCATTATGATTAGTTCTTTAGATGATACCCTTCACCAAGATATTGTGAAGTCACTTTTACCATATTTAGAAGACGAGGAGAACACGTTTGTGATCAGCTCCGATTTCTGCCATTGGGGTCCTCGTTTTGGCTACACTAACTATGTTCCATCCAAAGAATCCAAGCTCACGGCACGAGACGTGGTGACCCTTCGTCCGGGGTCTTCTCTACCAACTCCCATCTACAAGTCAATTGAAGTTCTTGACAAAGAGGCTATGAGAATCGCATCCGAAGGGCTGTATTCAGACTGGAAGAGCTACATTGAATTTTCTGGAAACACCATCTGTGGCCAAAAGCCCGTTGGCATTGTTCTCCTGCTTTTGGAGTCTAGTGAGCTACGACCCAAGGGCGATTCGGTTTTTAACTGGATCGGATATTCCCAAAGCTCCGCTGTGACTCGGTTTAATGATAGTTCAGTCAGCTATGCTTCTGGCTACGTGAAGGTGTAAATTTATATGAAGTGTCTGACGACTAACCATTAAGACCAGTAGATCTTTCGCATATTTTTCGTTTGTTCGTTTCTACAAAATATTTAATTATCTACGCGTATGAGTGATTTGAAGCTCTTTAACAAATCGAAGCCATCGGAGCTTCGGGCAGAGTTGGAACAGGCATTCCGAAAAACAAAGCCAAATAGCAGGATCAGGGTGGTGTTGAAAAAGGTCACCGCCAACATTATCCTCAACAACATTGAGACCAGTGACCTTCTCCGAGACGTGATCGTGTTAATGAAAATAGATGATCTAGAGATTAGAAAGCAGTGTCTCCACTGTGTGGTAAGTTGGGGATCATCACGTCCAAATGATGCACAAGCTGCCCTTCCGTTCTTGTCCCGATTCAAAGATGACTCCAATCCTATCCTACGTGGCTTATCAGTGAAGACGATGTCATCGTTAAATCTTAGTGAGTTCAACGACTTGGCATTTCCTGCCGTCAAGAACGCCCTCAAGGATTCCAACGAATATGTCAGAAAGCTGGCTATCTTCGCGGTGGCACGGTTGTACCACCATGATCCAAAACGTACCATTGATGCTGAATTGATAAGCGATCTCAACCACATGCTCTTGGATGCGGACGGCCCCACAATTTCAAACGTTTTGGCTTCTTTGCACAGTATAACAGAGACGGGATCTCTTCAATTGACTCTCGGTTCCCAACATCTTCGTGTATTGGTGCCTTTACTTACGAAGGTCAATAAGTGGAGCCAGGTGTACATTCTTAGTTCATTTATGATGTATGCCCCGCAGTCTACAAAAGATGCTGTCGACTTGATTGAATTGGTTATTCCACTGCTTCTGCACGAAAACTCTGCAGTGGTGCTCAATGGGCTCAAAGTTATCATATACTTGAGTAACTATGTCGAGAGCCCTGAAGTCGTCTTGCCTGGTCTCCCAAAGAGACTAGGTTCTTCACTTGCATCCCTTCTCTCCAGACAGTCCGAAATTCAATTTCTTGTCCTCAGGAATGTCATTCTCTTGCTTTTGGGTAAGCGATTTTTAGTTTCATTTGACGTGGAATCGTTCTTCTGTCGCTACGACGATCCCATTTACATTAAGGACACCAAGTTGGAGATTATTTACCTACTTGCTAATGAGAACAATGTGTCAGTGGTGTTGCGAGAGTTGGAAGAGTACGCCACAGAGGTGGATGTGGCAATGGCCAGAAAGGCTATTCGTGCCTTTGGAAATTTGGCAGTGAAAATTTCTAATGCTGCCACGGAATGCGTGAATGTTCTATGTGACTTGATTGCCAATGGCATTTCTTACATTGTCCAGGAATCCGCCATCGTTATCAAAAACATTGTCAGAAAGTACCCTGGTCATTTCCACTTTGCTATTGAGGAGTTGGTCAAGCACTACAAAATGATGGAAGAGCCGGATGCCAAGGCTGCATTCATCTGGATTGTAGGTCAATATTGTCCTCTTATCCCGAATACCGTGCAGATTCTCGAAGAGCTCACGAGTTCATTTTTGGAGGAACCGGCCGAAGTTCAGTATTCCACTCTTACTGCCACTACCAAGTATTACCTTTCCAATCCTCTGTTAGGCCAACCCATTGTTCTTCAAGTATTGAAATGGGCGACAGAGGATGTGGATAACCCCGACGTAAGAGATCGAGGATTTTTCTATTGGCGGTTGATCTCTTCTCAATCGGATGATGAAAGTTTCCAGATACAAACTAAGGAAATCGTGCTTAATAACAATCCGGTTATTTCTGCCGATAACGATAATATAGACCCAGCAGTGCTAGAGGAACTTGAACTCAACATTGGATCGCTTGCATCTATCTACTTAAAACCCGTGCAACTCGTGTTCAGGTTATCTAAGCACAAGAGCTTGACTCCTACACCTGCACTCCAAAAACGAAGATTACCTCCTACACCACCAGAGAGTGAACCAACTGATCCTATCGATGAACGATTCGAAAGGGATCACCGGTTGCTACAACCCCCTCCTCCCCCACCAGCTCGACGGAACGATTCACATGCTAGCAATGACTCTAACCGCTCATCATACTTTGAGCAAGTGGACAATGATTCCTCTGATGATGTGGCAAAGAAAGGGAGTTTGGCCAAACGGCTAACTAGAAAAGCTTCCATGATCACCAGCCGTAGAAATACAAAATTTTAATGACAATGCTACACATAAATACAAGATGAAGACTGCATAAATAGAGTCCATTTGACGGCAATTTTTATAACGAAGGCTCTTGCTTTATGGGCGTTTGTAATGGTTTCCTTGCCTGGGTAACTTCAATAATTTCTACGTCTGGAGAAAACTTAACATGTCCAGGCGTGGTGCTAACGGTTCCAACTGATATGGCAGGCATGTTAGGTTCTGGGCCTTCCGCTACTTCATGCTTGATTTGATGTATATCAAGTCCACTCAATGCACCAAGTATCAAAATTGCCGCAGGCTTTGACATGACTAGAGAGAGCTCCTGGCAAAAACTGGCGGTAACACATAGTGGACAGCCCCAGGGACATTGACAGTCCTTGACTCGATTGTATGTAGTATGCAAGATATCGTCAATATGCTGAAATGTTTTTGCTGCTATTCCAGTTCCTTCTGGCCCCCCCTTGGAGTCGTAGAAGATGAGACGTGCCGGTCTTTTCCGCTTGGTCTCTCTCTTTGCGAATTCTTTCTCGGGAGCCTTGCACTCAGTCCTGAGTTCTGCCAGACCCACGTTCGAATTGAATCTGGCATTCTGATTGGTAGTTGCACCACCAGATATGAAGAGAGGCAACACATTCATGATGGCATGTTGGGCGGCATGGATACCAGCCGGGGCAGAAAGCTTTTTCTCCTCTATGACATCAATCACAAATTTAGGAATGTCGACCCAAAATCCCTTGGAGTGAAACCTCACTGGAGGGTTTTTCACTTCGACCGCCTCAAGAATCTCTGCCCGTCGATTGACTTTAAAGTAGCCAAATACAACTATGCATATCTCAATTTTTCCAAAAAATACAGGAATATCGGAGGGGTGGGAGGGAGGCCGTAGACACTTTATAGCCTCAATCTCTTCGGGATCCACATCGGTGAAGTCTCTTTGCAGAGTCGTCCAATCAACTTTAACTCTTAGCACTTTAGCATAGCGTCCTTCAATGTTAAACTCCTTGACTAGGTACGTTAGACCCTGGTGAAGAAAAATAGCTCCTTCATAAAGAGTGAAGCTGGTCCGCAGAGCCTCGATTTCTTCGATAACAATGTTGCGATTGTTGGTAATATCAACAACTGCGTAGTTAGTCTCCTCAATTGCCCGAATAGAAACACGCTCTGAAGGCCGTGGGAGATATTTAGGGTTACAGCACCACTTTCCCTTTGCATCTTTATATAGATGCTTTTCGCAAAGAGCCTGAAACACTTTGGCCTGTTTTTCGTCATTTGCAAACCACTTAGCATCGTCCTGTAGATCAATCGGCCGTTCATATGCTGCACATTGAAGCTGCATGGACATGATAAGCTGGTTAGATGATGCAAGGCCCTCGACACAAAGATCTTCATAACACTTTTGGCAAAGCTCTTCGTGGTGGCTTAGGTAGTATTGATCCACAGGGGTAGCACTGACAACATAGATTGCCAAACTTCCTTTAGAGGAGGATCCCCTCCCAGCTCGACCAAACTGCTGGTGGAGGTTCGATTTAGAGATGGGAAATCCTGCAGTTATACAGATATCCAAGTCAGAGAGGTCGATTCCAAGCTCCAAAGCATTGGTGGCCACAATGGCCCTCAACTGACCGGAAAACATTCTTGCTTCGATGTTGCGACGATCTTGCTTCGAATATCCTCCACGATACGACATGATGTCATGCTCATTGACTTTGTCCTTGTATGGCGCAGAAGATGACAAGCTGCGAACTTCTTTCATGACGAGTTCACACACCTGTCGTATCGTACAGAACACGATTATTTTGACAGAAGGGAGTCTAGCAAGCAAATGAACAAGTAACTTGGCGGTGGATGGGATCATGTTTTCTCGAGGCACAAAGTGTTCATTTATAGGTGACGCAAGAGACGTTGCTGAATTTAGGGTAGTTTGAGTTGACTGACCCTTCCGATTCATGAGTGGCGGCGGATTCCACACGACCAACCTCTTCTCTGCCATTGGACTCCCGTCGTCGTCTATGTGGCTCACAGGAAGTTCTCTAAGGGCGCAAACCTTTTTGAAGTGGGAGATGGGGTCAGATATGGTGGCAGAACAAGAGATGTATTTCAACTCATGGCCAAATCCCGCCGTGTCGCTGGAATTAATATAGCCCTTGATTCGATTGAGCCTTGTCATCACATAACTCACATGTACCCCGAAAGTGCCTTTGTAAACGTGGAGCTCGTCCATTACCACATATTTGAGCTTTAGAAGAAAGTCGTTCCAACTAGAATTTTCATACGACACCGAGTCGTGATTAGGCAATATAGATGCATGGATGGTGTCAGGATTAGTGAAAATGATATCCGCATAGCTTCGGATATATGATCGACTCTTGGCGGGAGTATCTCCGTCATATGTGTCAATGATGATCTTACGGCTGTCGTTAGAGGGGAGAAGATCGATGAAATCTTGGAGGTGGCGCTTTTGGTCTTGAGCCAAAGCTTTGGTGGGAAAGATGAAAAACGCCGTGGTCAGTCGTTTATTGTCGCTGATGCCATTGGAAATGTCCCACACTATATCATTGATAATGGGAATCTGGTAAATGAGAGACTTGCCCGAGCTGGTAGAAGTACTGACGATGATGTTGTTCCCGCCATAAAGTTCGCTTAGGGCTTGTGCCTGATGAGAGTAGAGCCCGGTTTCGATAGAGATGTTTTTGTAGTCAAGAAGAGCCTGCTCTACCTCAGGGTGTATGTACTCTAAAGAGAATTGGCCCATTTTAGCGTCCTGACTAGGGGTAAGGGTCTCCAAAGCCGCAATCTGTCCTTGATAAAAGGGCTTCTCCTTTAGGGCGCTGATCATCTCGTCTACTAAAGGCTTCTCCAAGTGACTCAGTGACGCATTCGTCACGCTCAGAAGCTCATGAAGTGGATCATTCAAGCTGGGTGGCTCAGGAATGAGTGGCTTGCTCAACAGAAGCAATTCCTTCCATGCCAATTCGGAGGAATTGAAGTCTTTTTCAAACTCATTTAAAAGAATACTGAAGCGCTCGCCTCTAGACTTGATAATCCCAAGAAGCTGGGCATGCGAGAGAGTATTCATTGCCAAGTCTTTGGTTGTAAGGAAGAAAGTGGGATTTTCCGACGCTGACGGCGAATCTGATTTGTAGCGCTTACGACGGCTGCCTATCTTGGATCCAATCCCATGAGTTTTGACATCGGTAAACTCGAATATGAGCAATGTACTGGAATTTTGTTCTTGATTGGCAATTTCAGCATAAACATCATCCATGGTCGGCACCTTATTCTGTTTGTATCCTCGTTGCCACAGATACTGAACTTTCTCGGCAAAAGAAAGCATAATCTGGTTCTCATCCACATAGTCGTAAAACACATCTCCTTGAGGAAGCAAGAACTTTATAGCCGCAAGGTCATGGTGGGAAATATTGGCATTGAGCTTATGAAGAAGATCATAGGTAGGAATAGTTGACCTACTATGAGACTGAAGAAATGTTAGATGGGTATTGATCTGGGTGAACTTCTGGCGTAGTCGGTCAAGGGGGTTGGTCATGATATAAGATCGCGCAGCAATTCTCTTAACTACGGCTTTCTACATTGCTACCCTAACTTTTTTTTTTCCACCTACTTGCTCTTCTGTAGAAATGTTTGATAAACTTAAGGTCAAAAAGAAAGCAGGTGAGCTTAAGGGAGCTCAATTACCAGGAAACAAACCCACTAAGAAGGACATTTACCAGGGACGGTTCAATTACGGCGTTAATATTGGATCATGCTTTGTCAATGAGAAGTGGATATTTGATGAATTGTTTGAAGGAGGTGCCGATTGTGAGCTTGATGCTGCTAAGAACTCTGTCAAGCAACACGGCGAAGACGGTGCTAAGCAGAAATTTGAGCTGCACTGGAAGGGCTTCATCAGTGATGATGAATGGAAGTGGTTGCAAGACCACGGGGTCACTTCTTTGAGAATACCAATTGGGTACTGGCAAATTGGTGGTGGCAAATTCACAAAGGGTACGAAGTTTTCCAAGTACACTGGCGTATATTCGGGAGCTTGGGAGATCTTCAAGGAATCTTTTGTGGAGGCTGCTGGCACCCGGAATATCTCGGTAGTGGTGGACGTGCACGGACTTCCTGGAGGTGCCAATGGAGCCGATCATTCAGGAGAGAAAAACGGTGGCTCCGCTGACTTTTGGGAGGATCACGAAGCGCAGCTTCTTGTGCTCGATGCTTTGAAGTTTATTGCCAAGGACTTGAAGGGATATGATAATATTGCAGCCATACAAATTGTCAACGAATCTGAGTTCAGCAATGATGCTAAGAGACAGAAAGAATACTATGGAGCGGCAATTGCCCTGATCAGAGATGAGGATGGCCAGGTTCCGATTGTGATTTCGGATGGGTGGTGGCCTAATCAATGGGTGGAGTATGTCCAAGAGAAGCAAAAGGCGTTGGGACCTCTTAACGTGATTGTGGATCACCACGTTTACAGATGCTTCTCTGATGATGATAAAAACAAACTGCCCCAGCAAATTGTGGACGATTTGGAGGGTGATGTGTTGACGAACCTCACCGATAATGCTAATGGCGTTGACTTCATGATTGGTGAGTATTCCTGCGTCATTGATGGAAAGTCATGGGAGAAAGGCGGTGACAGAGACAACATTGTCTGTAACTTCGGAAACCGCCAAAGTGATGTGTTTGGGGCTCGGGCCAACTTTGGGCCATTCTTCTGGACTTTCAAATTTCAGTCCGGAAACGGTGGTGAGTGGGATTTCAAAACCATGGTCAACAAGGGTGCTCTCCACTACCCTTTTAACACAAAGGGGAAGAGTGCACCCTCCAAGGAAATATTCAAGGAGGTATCTAAGCGCAGCTACGAGGGCCACTCTGATTACTGGAATAATGCCAACTCAAATGAGAAGTATGAGCATGAACGTTTCTTGGATGGCTTCAATACTGCCTGGAATGATTCTGAGAAGTTTTTTGAATTTGACAACTCCGTTTTGGGTCGAAAGGGTGCTTGGAAGCAGGCCAGATTACACCAGCACATTAAAGAAAAGGGTTCCTCCAAGCACCTCTGGGAATTCGAGGCTGGATACGATGCAGGCCTCAAGGAGTTCATCAACAACCTCAGCTGAGTGAGTTGACGTTTATATAGGATTATACTTAGCATAGCTTTTGGGTCTCGCCAAACATGTTCCATTTTGCAATTTCGTAAACGTGCGAGAACAAAATCGCCTCCGCGAAACCATACTCTATCATCATGACCCTCGGGCACATAGAAGAGCTAGGCATGCTCTCACGTACTTTAAGTACAGAGTTGATAGCAAGCACATCCAAGACTGCAAAGCTTCTAGATTATCAAATCACCCTTTTGGAGGTCTTCAACCATGAAATAAAAAAACTAGACCTGATAAATAGTTGTGACTTCGAGCTTGCCTTCGTATCTTATCAGATGGCCAACACGCTCTGTACGTACTGTGAGACTCATGATTACTCTCCTCAAATGATCATAAGTATTAGAAGTACCTTGGATATGAAGCGGGAGAATTTTCATGCCATTGAACTGGGTATGCCTGGAACAACCACAGAAGCAGATCCCCTTCTAGCAAGACTTGCGTCATTGAAGGCCACCAATGGGAATTCGAAAGTAAATTCCAACTCACCAAGCCAGTCTGTTAAGGAATCCTTAAGTCCAAGTGAACTCAAGACTTTGATGTTGTCTCATAAAGTGCTCATCATTGACTACCGTGGACCTAAGGAATTTAACTACAGTCATATTAATCATTCCGACATTGTGAATGTGGACCCCAGTCATGTTTCCACGATATTTAGCTCCAAAATCGGAGCCACTGACGTTGACTTAGAGAATCGTCTCAAGATGCATTTATCCGATAACCAATTTTCCAAGTTTTGTAATCGGCATAAGTATGACTACGTTGTCATCTACAATACCAGATATGGGCCCACTGCTACGGATCGGTTTGTTTCTTTGAAAAATCTGTTGATCAATAATGATAAAAATGGAGTTCCATCTTCAATACCATTTCAGCCCCTCATTGATTTGATCATGTTCAGAAATAAAAATCTATATCTGCGTCTTCGTCACTATCCTTTATTCATTGCAGGGGGATTAGCGGCATGGTATAAGACGTTTGGAGATGCAGGTCTCAAGAAGAACGATCCGATTCTTTCTCCACCTCCAGCTACCCTCTCGCGGCTATCATCTGCTAGCTCGACCTCCCTCGGTGGATCTGCTTCTCCTAAATCAGATCACAACACTCCATACTTACGGAGCTTCGGTGACTATCTCTCTAGTGCCAAGTCTTCGTCATCTTCATCTTTGCCCACGCCCCTTTCATTTCCACATGCATCAACGGCGGGCTCAAAAATCAGTGTTCATGATTATGGCACGGCTAAACCTTCTGTGCCTCCTAGTCAACAAGTTCCTACTCCAAAGAGAAGCCTTTCGTTCAGCAATAACAAGGCCCCGCCACCGTTGCCTGAGAAAGTGGAAAAGCCAAAGCCCGCAACTTCGTCTTCCAAGTTTCTCAATCAATATACCACTGGTCTCACCAACCTCGGAAACAGTTGTTACATGAACTGTATCCTTCAGTGTCTCGGGGCCACTCCCCAGTTAACTCTGTTTTTCTTTCCAACAATCAGCAACGGCAGTGCCCAATCGCTCCAGTCATATCGTCAGCACATCAACGTTAACAACAAACTTGGAACGAAGGGGATCTTAACCACTAATTTCGTGCAATTGCTTGCCAATATGTTTAGCAATTCTGGAAAATTCTACACTCCTCAGAGCTTCAAGAAAGTGGTGGGATCACTCTCACCCGGCCAACAGTTTGCATCTTATGACCAGCAGGACTGTCTCGAATTCCTAAACTTCATACTCGATGGGCTTCATGAAGACTTGAATCAGATGATTATCAACGACCCCGAAGAAAAACGGGCCATCACAGAGTTAACGCCCGAGCAAGAGAAAACAAGAGAGTTGCTTCCAGTTCGGCTTGCTTCTACCATAGAATGGGAACGGTATCTCAAACTCAATTTCTCTATCATTGTTGATTTCTTCCAAGGCCAATATCTTTCGCATTTGAGATGTCTCGAGTGTAACTCCACCTCAACAACGTATAATGCCTTCTCGATTCTTTCATTACCGATTCCTCAAAAATTGGGCTCTTACTCCCGAGTGTCTCTTGATGAATGCCTCAAAGAATTCACCACCACCGAATTGTTAGATGATAACAACAAGTGGCACTGTCCAAACTGCAAACGGTTTACCAGACTGACAAAAAAGATGACCATTACTCGTCTTCCTGAGGTGCTCATAGTTCATTTCAAGCGGTTCAAAATCACTCCTACTGGCTACTTTAATAAAATGGACACCTTCGTTACGTATCCAGTCAATGAAGTTCTTGATCTCACCTCATACTGGCCCGATGTTGGTACTGTCATTACTCCAGGACTGTCCGCTTTGATGGATAAAACGAAGGAGCAGCAGATCCTAGCAACTCTTCCCACCCGAAATCAGGTCGCTCCTTTCCGCTACAAGCTCTATGGAGTTGCCAACCATTACGGTAATCTCACTACTGGCCATTACACTGCTTATGTACATAAGACCAGTGACTCCAAGAAGACTCGAAACTGGTGCTACTTTGACGATGCTAAAGTGACTTATAACTGTAAGGAGAATGATGTGCTCAATTCGAATGCTTATTGTTTATTCTATCAAAGAATATAGTTTATACTTCTGCATAATGACATTTACTGGGCAAATTCAGTGACTCGAATATTGGGATGGTTGCCAATAACCCCTTTGCTCATCCCGACCCATAGCCAGTCAGCCTTGTTGTTGGGATCGATATTAATGTCACCCTTGAATCCTTCCACAAACGTTCGATCATTAAGAGTAATGTTGGCCGTAAAATTAATGAATTCATTGAAGATGGCAATGGAAGACCAGAACTGTAGCTTCCGCAAGCAAGCAATTACTAAAGACACCAGTTGGCCCCCATTGAGACAATGCACGTATGTTGGGGCCATATCTCGCTGAACCATCACCGATAATGCATCCACCACGGTGGTGTAACCCATAGGGACTCCTCTTTTCTTCCCTTTTCCAGATTTGGCACATTCAAGATGAATCAACTTGATATTATTAGATTTGGCAAACTCAAAGAGTTTGGCATCGGTCTCAGCTGTAACGGGATCTGGTGTTAGTGACACAATGGTTTTAAGCTGTAGTGTTTGGAGAAATGGAAAATTGATTTCTCTAGGGTAGGCACCCCTATATAGATTAGGCTGTACGTTATTGAACTTTAATGGAGGAACTAAAGGATCAGGGATTTCCATGATGAAAAGTGGTGTTATGGTATTGATGTAAAAATTGGATGGGGAAACAAATTCGATAAAGAAATGCGATTCTTTTAACAAGAATGACAAAATTATTAACTATCATCAAGTTTAGCAGCGTGCGTGTTAATATGTATTTAAATTAGGTCGAGGGAAATACCTCTTATGTGAGTGAAGATTAGGAAACTCATCAGAATGGATATGATAGCACCAACCGCGACGACAGCCATTTTGGAAGTTCTGGTGATGGGATATTCTATGTAAGTTTAGAACGCTTTGAATCGGCCACATTGGTGGCCATGACATCCTCAATAGACCATCTTGGAGGGACGCCTGGGATTTTGGAACCTCCAGCAATGCCACTACTAAATTTCAAGTGCACCTGGTCTCCAACAACACTAAACTGTTCGAGAACGTAATCCAAATCTTCCTTGGTTAAAGCCGAACTGACACATAATCTCACTCTAGCACTTGATAGTGGCGTGGCTGGATATCCAACAACCACCACAGCGATATTCTTCTCGTACAACATTCTAGAGACCGCGGGCATATTAGCGGGAAGGAACAACAAAACGGGGATAACGGGAGAGTCATCAGCTCCATAAACAATGAAACCAAGTTTCTTCAATCCAAGTCGGAGGTAGCGGGAATTGAAAGCAATTCTTTGCAATCTTTCCTTACCTTCGCCAGGATTAAGCTCACCATCAATGACTTTCAAGGAAGAAATGATTTGAGCTAAAACAGGAGGAGGGACTGATTCACTGTAACTATTGGTAATATAGGTTAACCTCAACTTGTCAATGATGGCTTGATCTGCGGCAATATACCCACCGGTGGCACCAAAAGATTTGGTAAAGGTACCCATCATGATGTCGATTTCCTTAGGATCCAAAGAAAAATAATCACAAATCCCCTTACCACTGGGACCAAGAGCACCGATTGAATGGGCTTCATCCAAAAAGATGTAGAAGTTGTATTTCTTCTTTAACTCCACTAATGCTGGTAGGTTACACATGTTTCCTTCCATGGAATACAAACCCTCAACCACCACAATTATCTTTTTCCAAGGACGATGGGTTCTTGGATGCCCCTGAGCAATTTGGTTTCTAAGTAGCTTTTCTAAATCTTTCATATCGTTATGCTTGAAAACTTTAACCGAAGCACCCGAAATTCTGATTCCGAATCTAATGGAGGCGTGATTAAGCTCATCACTTATGACCAAGGTTTTGGAATCGGCCAAAGCAGCAAATATATTGGAATTGGTACCATAGCCCTGAGAAACAATAATAGCATCATCTTTACCGACGAAATCAGAAATCACTCGTTCACACGCTTTGTGGAGACTGGTGGTACCACAAATCGAACGAGGAGAACAGGCGGTTGTACCGTACTTGTTGACGATATCCAACGCATAATCAGTACAAACACCATGTGATTGACCAAAACCAAGATAGTTATAAGAAGAGAGATTGAGACATTCAATGGTTTCTCCAGTATAAGTATAACCGTACTTACCCGAACCTTTCCGCTCAAAACATTTGATGTAACGACCAGGAGCGCCATGAATAGGACGAGCAAAACAATCATCAATTCTTAGTTTTAATCGACGAACGTAGAAACTTTCAAATCCATCATACCATGCAGCATAGCCATCCTTCTCCACCAAGTCTTCATATTCTTTGGGTTTAAAAATTTTACCAAAGAAATCACGAACGTGTCCAATGAGGATCAAAATGAGATAACTGATGTAAGTAGCGATGGAGATCGAATAAGGGGGTTCATCATCGATGGGAGAGGGTAATGGCTCACCCACAGGATGTTTGGATTCGAAAAGGTATTCATCCGAAGTCAACCGACCATATTCCAAATCAGCCTGGACTTCGTGAGGTCTGGTGTCAGGTTTTGCGTTGGGAATTCGAGTGGACATATCCACAGTCAGAAATGAACTTATGATAGTGTGGAAAGGAAAAGAAAGGAATGACACTCAAATAAAAAAAAAGCTGTTTAAACGAAGTGAAAGACACTGGTCAGATGGAGAGAGTTGTTTTGAAGAAGGATTCTTTTTCAGTGGACGGCTTCATGCAGGACGCGTCAATAGGGGTACTAAGTGGAGGATCGACACAAAGGGCCAAAAAAATATTATGGGCATCGTGTGGCCAACTTTAGATACGCGAGCATTGCGTCATAACGAGATGGGCTTTCGCTATATAAGTACATATTGGGTGTATTATGTGGAAGCTTCCATGGCAGGAATGTCACTAAAAAAATTGTAGATCTTATAAGGGGCAAGCACAGATTTATGCGTGAGCATGTATAGGTATACAAGTAAAGAAGGAGCATGTAGGGGTAGGGTTACTTGTACTGCAAAACCTGGTAGCTTCTGTTTTCGTCACCGGTGAGCTTGAGAAGGTAGTCACAAGGGGGAACTTCCCAGTCAATGTGTCCAATGGCAAGGACGGTGGTGTGGTCTAAGTGTTTTGCAATCACATCATGGCACCGATATAAGAGAGTCTCGTCGTCCATACACGAGAATGCCTCATCAAGAATGAGAATGTCCGGGTTCTTTATGATGGCTCGGAGAAAGAGGGTTAATTTTTGGTGGGTGATGGAAAGATCTCTGAAGAGAAGGTTTCCATACGCATTGAGAACGTCATCAAACTCGGCGAGAATTTTGGATGCAAACGGAGTAATATTCTCTCGGGTGCCCTTATACATGAAGTTGGAGTTTCCTACATTAGGTACCAACCCATTGAGAATGATCTGCTCCATGGTAAGCGTATGCAGTGGAACCAAGGCATGGAGTTCCGGGGACGAGATCCCGATTTTGTCGTTGACGTCAAAGAATGAGACCCCGCTGCCAGACTTACGAAGCACCCCGTCAATGGTCAATACTGAACGCCACGACTGGGGGTGGTCAGCAGTGATTAACGAGAGAATGGTTGTTTTTCCGGTTCCATTGTTTCCAAGTATTCTCCATTTGGAGCCTCGAGGAACCGACCAACTGAAGTCAAGCAACACTGGGAGACCCTTGTAAGCCACGGAAGCATTTTCAAACAAGATATGGGGGTCCAGGGGTGCTTGTTCGATGGGCACAAGATCTCTAGGAATAGCCTTACGGGGTTGGTGCTGAACAGTTTGGGATTCGATCAACGATTTCACTTCAGCCTTTTCCCCACTGATTTCCAAGCCGTTCTCGGTAACATAACCCCAGTGGGTTATCCAATCAGGAATCTTGTCTTGAACACGGAGTCCCATTACAATACTAAGGCCAAGTTCCTGGCTAACCCGCCCAAGAGAGGCAGACACTAAGGTAGTGGCCTCAGGATCAAGGCCCAAAAAAGGATCGTCAATGACCAACAAGCTGGGTTTTTCAATCAACAGTTTGGCGATCCGGGCCCGGCGCATCTGACCGTTACTAAGCGACGAGATCCACTTTTTAGAAAGATGCTTGAGATTGAAGTATTCCATGAGCTCAGCCACATATTCCTCACTAGCCTTCTCCCCGGCCTTGTTATAGTTGTTGTTTCCGGTGATGTAGTTCTGCACACTGTTGACATCTTCGGACATCTCCAACTTACCCTTGTATGAGAATGATTCGTAACGTGCAGAAAGATGAACCTTATCCAAGCCGGAAGATTCGTTGAAATTAAGCAATTGAACTTGGTCGTAATCATACCGTTCAGCCATGAATGGGTAAGTCCGAGACAACGGAGGATCTGGAAGATACTTGCCGGCAATGGCGTTAAGGAACTTGGTCTTGTCAGCACCGGTAACGGCCCAGAACGACGGGAGACCCTTCGAGTTGGGACGGTATACCTCAAATTTTTCGACTGGCCGTTTAAACAAGTATTCGACTTGTTTTCCATAATGTGAATCAAGCTTGAACATGGCCTTGGACATCCGTACAAGGCATGAGCTAACAGTGGACATGGTTTGCGACCGATAAAAATGCGGACGCACGGATGTGAGGTGATGCAACGACCAAGCCAATCACCATATTTCATAGTTTGGGCCGATTCTTAGAGCCATATGAGTCACCGTAGAGACGGCGAGAAGAAATCACCACTCTGCTTGATTACTTAGCGCTACGGAAGTGGAGGCGATGAGGAAACAACGATGTACTAGCCAGTACAGCTGGGGTAGCTACAGACTCGATCCGTCGGGTTGGTGAAACAAATAAGCTAATAGTAACAGAATAGCCAATATGTGGGATCCAATTGGTTGTGAGAGCATGGGTTTTATTACCCCAGATGAGATATCGCGAGGGGTCATTTTTTACACAACTAATCGCACCATGGAGTTTGTTGACCCCATAGTGGAAGGAACCGCCAAGGATAGTGAAAACAGCACCAAGACTGACGAGGCTGTGCTAAAGCTCGAGCAAGAAATCAATACCGCGTACGATGCTGTGGAGAAGCGGTTTGCTTCGTTATGGAGCTCCGCATCCAAGAACGCAGTCGAGATCCAGGAGAAGTATAAGTTGGACGAGAAAAGGAAAGAACTTGGAGCTCAGCTCAGCAAGGCTCGTGAGACCATTGGCAATGAAGAGCATATCAAGAGCATTGAAACGCAATTGGGCGAATTGGGAGAACGATTGAAGACATTCGAGAAGAAGATTGAGGAGAAGATTGATCTTGGTGGCATCTCTACCCAAGCTAATAGTGCATTGGACACGTTGGACTCCACGTTGGAAGAGGTAGAAAAACGGGCGGGTCGATACGTGTCGCTGTTTACGTCGTTCTTTTCCAGCATTGTCTCCATTGATGGAGGAGAGGGATCTAGCGTCAAGGAAGAGAAGGAAACGCTCTTCGGCAGCGAGGGATATGGGTCTTCACGGTTTGAAAGCGATCTCTACAAACTTCATACGTCAAAGGATTACTACCTTAAGAGCGTGGCCGACGAAGGCACGTTTGATAGTGAAAGCAAGACTGCAGACATAGCGGCATTGCTAAAGAAGTATCCGGATACCCTCGAGAAGCTCATGAACGAATTGGTGCCGGTTGAAGTTTCCTACAATCTTTTCTGGGCCCGTTACTTTTCCGCCGAAGATGCATTGAGAGAGAGTGACAAGAAGAGGAAGGAGCTTTTGGGCAAGAAGGAAGAGAAGACGACGAAGGACGACGAAGAAGACTTCACTTGGGACGATGAAGATGACGAGCCTGTCGACGTGTCACCTGAGTCGGCCGAGTCGGCTGAGTCGGCAGCTGGGAAGAAGGTGAAGGGCGAGGAGAGTGATGACGATTGGGAGTAGTTTTTAGTTAATTGATAGTCTGAGATACCCCAATGTAGCCTTGCCTTTGCACAATTGGAAAGTTTACAATAATACAAAAATCCGCTCAAGTCACGAGTGGTGTACAACCAACTTGCAAGCGCCTTTAGCAACAGGGAAGATCCTTTAGCGCCAGGCGCATAGAGGCCGGTAGCAAGTGGTTGTGGTTACGATGTCTGCGAGAAAATGTCAACTGGCGCGCCAATTGTCAACCTATTGTTTCTCAAATGAACTCATACCAATTCCCCTTTCGACACCACACAAGAAGCAAAGGCTCCCAGTCTCCCTTAAGTGTTAAGTTTGGTAAGAAAGATAAAACCACCACTCCTACATCGTCCTCCCAGTCCACCTCACAACCTCTGTCTGACGCAACCGGAAATAATCCTGAATCCCCCTTACTTCGTATCTCCAGCATGCCTAATACTTTCCACGGCGGAGCATTCTCGCCAGGGATGTTTGGCACCCGCCGTGTCTGGATCAAGAAAGTTAACGGAACTCCCACCACGCTTATGGTGAACCAGAACGAAATCATTGATGACGTTAAGCAGGCAGTGTTTGAAAAATTTCCCAACTCCCTAGCACGGATGTACGACCCTGTTGACTTAAACATCAAAATGGATCTTCAGACACGCAAGTCCTCCATAACGGCTAGTCAGGAACACCCATTGAAGCAACAAAACATCACCCCCCAGCCTGGATATCCCCCTAATTCTCAACTGGTGGCATCCTCAAAGAAGGCCCCTTTTCATAAACCAATCAATCCCCCCCAACTGCAATCTCCTGACAACCTCGAGCCTCCAGCCATGGGACACGGACTCTTATTGTTGGAGCCAGACCAGAACGTGTGGCAGTTGCTTGATTTATACTATCCCAACGGAATGACTAAACACGACGCATTCATAATAGATACTCCATCAGAGCCCATGCGACCCCCATCTCCTTCACTTCCTGGGCCCCCGCTATCCATTCGCAACCCTAGCGGCAGCAACGGCTCGCACATCTTTCATCCGGCTCCCATCCGCAAATCTGAACGCTCCACTACCCCTCTATCCGTCAATACCCAAGCTCACTACTATCAGCCAAATCCACAACGTCTTTTCCCCCACCAAACTCAGAGCCCTAATAATATTGGTAAGGACCGCCTGATATCTCCTGCCACTATCAAGACCCGGTCTCCGGGGCCTCAACCCAACCTTCACCGCCGGTCGTTCTCCAACCCGTCTCAGCTGCCTGTTTCTACCGCCACCACCAAAACGAACAGCCAGGCGGTGCTTCTATTGCCGAAAAACTTTTCGCTATCGAGCTCGGCTAATCTGAATGATATTCCCCACGCCGACAAGACTAAGCGATTGTCGCTTGACGAGGGAATGGTGCACAAGACTCGCCAAATTGCCCCTATTGGATCGCCTATCCACGAGTCAGTGGAACCAAAACCTCCTCACGGATCTAATGTGACCAACATAGGCGTTGGAATTCACTCTCCCAAATCGAACCACAAGGATCTTCCCCATCTCGAGATCAGCGACAAGTCTATTCACGACAGTGACAATTCCAGCGCCAGCACCATCACTCCTAATGACAAATTACCTTCCGCCACCACCCCACCCGACGTCGCCAATAGACTCAATTCCCCCACTAGAGATACACCAACTACCTCTCGCAGCAACTACCACGGATTGCTGCTAGACAAAGCCATCAAGAAATCGTCCGAGGTAAAGGATAATGAGAAGCCCCAGGGATTGTCTAGTCACCACAAACCAGCAACAACCACGGAGAAGGTACTTCCTTCAATTTCAGTGTTGGTGGTTGAGGATAACGCAATTAACCAGGCCATTTTAGGCGCCTTTCTCAGAAAGCACAAGATCCACTATCAAATTGCCAAGAACGGTCAAGAAGCCATCGATAAGTGGAAAACCGGTGGCTTTCACTTGGTACTCATGGATATTCAATTGCCTGTCAAATCGGGTATTGAGGCCACAAAGGAAATTCGCTATCTTGAGAAGGTGAATAAGATTGGTGTGTTTGCCCAGCATGAGCTTGCTAGCAACCACATTAAACCCCCAGGAGAACTCTCCGAAGGCGATAAGCTTGATTTAAACATATTCAGATCACCCGTCATCATTGTGGCTCTAACTGCATCGTCCAATTCCTCTGTTGACAAGAAGAATGCGTTGACTGCGGGCTGCAATGATTACCTTACGAAACCCGTTAACTTGGTGTGGTTACAAAATAAAATCACTGAGTGGGGCTGCATGCAAGCTTTGATTGATTTCGACGGATGGCGCATAAAAGGCACGAAAAACATCAAGTCAGGTCCCCACAAGTCATTAATTACGAATTAAATGAAATTATACTTACAGATTCTGTAGAGGGTGGAGCCTATTTGGTGGTGTACGGGTGCACCATAAAAAATCTTCTCACCACCATGTCTGACGCCAACCCTGTTGAAGACGTTCCTACAGTTCTTCCTCTTGAAGTCATCGACAAGAGCATAGGGCACCAAATCAAGGTGCTTCTTACTAATGAAAAAGAATTTCACGGCACGTTGATTGGATTTGATGATTATGTCAACATTGTGTTGGAGAATGTCACCGAGATTGAAGGTGATGGTCAGAAGTCCAGTCCCATCAAAAGAATGTTATTGAACGGAGGCCTCATCACCATGCTTGTTACGCTGAACTAGCCGTGACTCGGGAATTTCATTACTCAGATTCGGATTGAAGATTTGGATCTACCATAATGGTATCAAGAGGATATGACATCGTGGAATCGTACCGGCTCGACGTGGTTGACATCAATTTTCCATTCACCCCACGGAGAGATGACTGTTCACTGGCTTTCCGCTGTTATCGTCGCAAATACTCCGTCGTCGGTATCCTACACAATTACAGAACAGATGGGCTGGACGCCATGTTTAGAAGTCATGTATTTTAGCAAACGTTTTTAATGAGAGTGATGTAGCTAAGCCTTTCAACTAGACTTGTTGGCCAACCATGTGACATGATGAAATAAAGTGATGGCAAAGAATTCTGGTGGCGAACGGCATCATCAAGTATAAAATATACAATCTCCCTCGCTTTCGCCACCAAACAATGAAACTCACTATATCCATTGAGGCCACCAACCAGATTATTGCGGTCGACATCCCCAGCGACCTTACATTGAACGATTTTAGGGCCTATCTTGAAGCCGAGACCGACGTATCTCCCGATAAACAAATCTTGATTCATAATGGTAAAAGTCTCCACGAAAACAACACCTTGCAGAATTTAGGAATCGCCGACGACGACTTGTTGGTGTTGAAACTCAAGTCCGCTACATCGATTGCGACTGCAGCTGAGTCATCGGCCCAAGACTTTAATGCCATGGATAGCCAGCTGGAGCTGATGCGTATGGAATTGCTCTCGAACCCTCAATTGAACCGCCAGTTACAGGTTTCCAACCCTCAACTTCACTCCAAATTAAACGATCCCGAGGCATTCAAAGCAGAACTCATACTGTCATTCCAACAGATGCAAGGTGGTCAGGCGGCGCAGCAGGAAGAATTTAGAAGACTTCAGGAAAATCCCGACGACCCCCAGAACCAGGCCAGGATTCTCGAAATTATCCGCCAGAAACAAATCGACGAAAACATGCAGTTGGCATTGGAGATAGCACCCGAGACTTTTACCTCGGTCAATATGTTGTACATCGACATCAAGGTCAACGGTCACAAGGTGCAGGCATTTGTGGACTCGGGAGCACAAACTACCATCATCTCTCCGCGGTTGGCTGCAGAAGTGGGCATAGATCATCTCATTGACAAGCGGTTCCAGGGAGAGGCCCGCGGGGTGGGATCTCAGACAATACAGGGAAAAATACACAGTGTTCCTATCACTATCGGTGAGTCCACTGTGGAAATTCCATGCAGTTTTGTTGTCCTTGACACCAGTGTTGATCTACTCTTTGGTTTAGACATGTTGAGAAGACACAGATGCGTGCTTGACTTGCAAAAGGATATGTTGATCGTGGCAGGAGGTCAGATTGAAGCTAGATTTCTTCTGGAGGCCGAGATCAAAAGTAATGCTTTCGACTCCAACCCTGCAAACGTATTGGGTAATCTTGGTGGCAATATTTTCTCCGATAGTATTATTCCTGCTAACAGCACTGGCTCATCATCGGCTCAAGCCGCGGAGGCAGCCATCAAGCGGCAGAAGACATCGGCACCTGTAGCACCTGCACCTACCCTGGAATCTGGTGCTAAGGAACAAGACATTGCACAATTGGTCTCTCTTGGGTTCTCCAGAGACGAGGCCGTTCTAGCCTTACAACAATGTAACGGCAATGTGGAAATGGCAGCCTCGCTTTTATTTCAATAGATTATTCTCATCGCTTTACTTATGTATATTAGACACAGCTACTGCTAATTGCACAACACATTAGATGTTCATAGCTTAAGTGTACTTGTTGTAGTAGCCCCCAAAAAATGAGCGGTGGTGGAAGCTGGCACCCAACTGGTCGATTTTTGTGAAATCAGCGTCTTCAAGCTCAAACTTATAGATGTCAAGACTTTGCTGGATACGTTCTGGTTTGGAACTTTGGGTGATTGGTAAAATTCCCTTTTGGTAGGTGTAGCGAAGAAGAATCTGAGCAGTTGTCTTGTCATATTTTGCAGCCAACTCCGGTAACACCGATGCCAATGGATGTTCAATATCTTCACCGTCCTTCGTAATCCGAAATAAGGGTGTCAAGGGGCCGTAGGCCTCAATGAGGATTTTATTATCGTGGGCATACTGTAAGATGCCTGGAGTTTGGTTTTGAAGGTAAGGATGGAACTCAATCTGATTCACTACAGGAAGGTAATCGTCATCGTCCGTTTCTTGCTTCGACACCTTCGAGATCGTTTCAAGATGCTCTGAAGCAAAGTTGGAAGCTCCAATGAATCGAACTTTACCCTCCTTCTTCGCCTGAATCAATTCTCTCCACGCACTTTCTAAAGTATAGTCGGGATCGTTATCGAAGAAGGGGTGATGAAGAAGTAGTAAGTCAATATATGGGGTGCTGAGCTCCCGGAGACTGAGATTGACAAAATCCAAGGGGCCGGTGGCTTCCTTCTTGAAGTAATCATTGCCTCCTGGCCCATACTTGGTGGTGATGAATATATCCTCACGCTTCTCGCCCTCAATGGCCTTCCCTACCTCAGGATGGGTGGTGTAAGCTTCAGCAGTATCAATGTGATTGAAACCAGCCGCCAATGCCACCTTAAGCGCATCCACAATTTCGGATCCATCCAGAGAGCCTGATCGCTTCAATTCCTTGAATCTGGTACCAGTACCAGTACCGATGGTGATGGGGATGCCAGATTTGGTGGTGAATTCCCTGATCAACTTCACCGTATGGGAAGAAAAGCTCGTCATGGTGAATTTACTAGAAGTCTATAGAATTATGAAAATGTGTGGATGGAGACGTTGCTTTATAATGCCACCACAATGCGGAAACGAATTTCGCAGTTCCGCGCGCCTTATCAATTATTTTGTGTCAAACTGATCGCCAAAGTACTGGCGATAGTGGAACTGAGAGCCGAGCTCGTCGATATGGGCAATATCCACGGATTCAAGTTCAAAATCGTATACCTGTAAACTTTCTTTCACTCTTTGTACCTTGGAGGAGGTGGTGATGGGCAAAAGTCCCTTTTGAAGTGTATAACGAAGAAGAATTTGGGCTCCAGTGCGGCGGTACTTTGCCTCAAGCTGGGGGAACACTGGCACCAATGGGTGATTGTCAGTTGTCTTCACCCCAAAGAGGGGCGTGAGCGGTGAGTATGCCTCAAGAAAGATCCCATGTGACTTACAAAAGTCGACAATACCGGGCGACTGATTTTGCAAGTAGGGGTGGAATTCGATTTGATTGACAACCGGGTAGTCTTCTGGACCTTCACACACCTCGAAGATGGTGGCGAAGTCTTCAACTCGAAAGTTGGAAACTCCAATGTACCGAACCTTGCCGGCTTTCTTGGCGGCAATGAGCTGCTTCCAAACATCCTGCAAGGTGTGACCATGAGACTGTTCAGGACCAAAGAAAGGGCAGTGGACCAAGAAGAAATCAAGGTACTCCACTTCTAACTCCTTAAGCGCCCTCTCAAGAGATTCTGTCGGCGATGGTGACATGGCTTTATATTGGCCAATTCCTGGCAAGTATTTATCAGTGATCCAGAGATCCTCCCGGGGAATTCCCACACGTTTTATAGCCGCCAATACCTCTGCATGGGTTTCATAAACCTCAGCAGTATCGATGTGGTAGAATCCGTTTTCCAAGGCAATTTGTATAGGCTGAACCACCTCCTGAACAATTCCTAGCGAAGGATCTTCGGCAAGGACGGCCTTACGAATATTTTTCCATTTAGAACCCGACCCGGTTCCCATGCGAAGTACGCGACCAGATTTCGTGGTGAAAGTGGGGTCTAATGGCGAGATATTGGATTGAGTCATTGTGGGATGATGGTGTGACGGGCAGCAAGTACGGTGATGACAAATGGTGGAGCCGGGTCGCATTTTATAGTCCCTGATTTCCGCCTTTTGCTGGTGGCCGATAAGATGCGCAAAGCCACCGTTTTTGATCTCTCATGCCGACCCACCGCGTCAACTACTCAAGGCACAATACTTGGTTTATATCAATACTTACTGATCACTAATACTTATTGGTCAAGTCCATTGAGTTCAGCCTCTTCTTCGGCGTTGGGACGTTTCTTCAACACCAAAGGCTTTCCTGTGACCCGGAAATACAAGTCCTTCACGTCATCAGTAGTGGACTCAAAATGGGATGAAGGGTCGTAGCTCTTGGAAAGGTAGATTTGCGAGGCAGTCCCATCATCAGCTGGCTCGTAGAGCTCTGCAATTCCCATTAATGTATCCAAACGAGGGCCCAATAACTTGAAGGCGGGTTCCAATTCAACGTGGGGCGTCTCAGTCTCAATGATGGTGGAAACAATGGCCAAGTAGTAGCCCTTGGGGACAACGCAGTGGACGTCGGAAAGAACGGCGATATAGATGTCGTTCTTACGACCCACCTGGTTCTGGGGAATAATGATCTGCACTGAGTCAAGGTCATTGGTGTTGGGGATGGGGTGGTCGAGAATACACATGGCTCTGATGACCTTGTGTCCCACCTTCTTGACACGTTCAGGGAAGTAGGTGGGGTCGGCAATGACAATGGGAGCTTTGGCAATTCCTTCCTTCGTCTTGACACCCGCAAACTTCTTGTCATCATCGTATAAAATCTCGTCAATGGGAGTGTCTAACATGTAGGTACCACCGTAAATGGCGGATAATCTGGCAAAACCTTGGGGCAATTCTCCTAAGCCGTACAATGGATAAATGTAGGGAGATTTACCATACTTGGCCACCGATTGGACGTACAACAAAATACGCTCAAATGTAGGCCTGGCCACTTCGTTCAAGTAGTCATCGTTGGACCATAATGCCATAGCATGACCGATGAAGTCCTTGGTTCCGGACTCAAGGCCGAAATGATTATAAACCTCGTTCATGGTGTTTGTGTCAAGGTCCAATCCCTGATGGGTGCTGGTTTCATCTTCATCATAGCTGGCAATGAATTCAAGAAATCTCTTCATTCTTCTCTTTTCAAAGATACCCATCAATGAACTCTTGACAGCTTCAATTTCGTTTGAAGGGACCTTGGCGATTCGACCTGCCCGGTACACGTATGACCCAGCAATCTGTTTGAATTCAATGTACCGGGTGACATCAGTGTGAACAAGAATATTGGTCAATTCCCCATTGGCCATGAGGAACTTGGGAATCAAGTCAACACACCAATCACGATCTCTACCCTTCAAAAATTCAGGCTTCTGAGATGAGGGCTTGAACTTGGTGTATAATTGACTGAGATTTAACGAAGCTGATTCACCTCCGTAAAAATCCTGACGGTCAATATGCAAAACCTTCTTTCCTTCAACAGAAAGAAGACCAGAGAGAATACATTCAGTTAATCCTGTTCCCAATACAATGGCGTCGTAATTTTCGTCCATGATAGTAGTACAGCGAAGCAATCCTTAAACGAGCCCACAATGAAAACACCCGTACCGCTGCTCGCCTCTGTTGCTGCAATCACCCTCTGCTGCATGCTGGCATGTAGCGGTGGCTGGCAGGAAAATTGTTATCCAGTTAGCAGCCAATATTTCCAGTCTACTAGTTTCTGATTAATACTGCCGCTACTTATTATACTGGGTAGAAAATTATCACATTGCCACGAAGTAAGTGGGTAGAGCCTCTCTACACCCACAGATAAGATGGCCAATGGAGCCACCACGCTGGGGATCACGGGCACAGACATAAATAACTAAAATAGTCTAGACAACGTCTAGACAACGTTGTGGAACTTCTTCTGCAATCCCAACTTGACGATCTTGGAGATCTCTTCTGGGTCGGAGGTGATTTTGGTGAAATTCTCGTAACCATCCTTAGTGATGAGAAGATCATCTTCAATCCGCACCCCTCCAATGTACCAGTACTTATCCAAGACATCCTTGTTGATGTACTTCATCTTCGATTCATCTTTTAGCACATCTTCCAAGAGGAAAGGGGAAAAGTACACCCCTGGTTCATCAGTGAGAACCATACCTTCTTGGAGGGGACGACGCAAACGAAGATAACGCAAAAGAGGATCAGGATCATCGTAGTTGGGATATCCACCCACATCGTGGGTATCCATTCCCAAAAGGTGTCCAAGGCCATGAGGAAAGAACCGAGCAGAGATCTTGGACTCCAAAATCTCTTTCTCTGAGAAGTCCTTGAAGATGCCGAGTTTCTTGAACTCTTCAATTAGCACTTTGTGAGCGGCCACGTGAATTTCGTCCCAGTGGGCACCAGGCTTGGTCATCAGCATGGTCACGTCCTGCATTTTCTTGACGGTGTTGTAGATCTCAAGATGCTCCTTGGTCCAGTCTCCGTTGATGGGGAAGCACCGGGTAACGTCACTGGCATAGCAGCTCCATTCAGCACCAGCGTCAATCAAAATTGAGTGCTTGTGTTTGTCAATTTCATCGTCGTTCTTCACATAGTGCAAAGTGGAACAGTTTGGTCCAGAGCAGCAGATTGGATCATAAGCCTGACTCTTAGACCCTTGTCTAATTGCGTGATAGGTGAATTCGGCATGGATGTGCGTTTCGTTAGTTTCAATGGGTATGGCAGACATCACCGCAAGATGACAGTTGTCAGTAATGTGGGACGCATGGCGCATGAGTTCAATCTCATACCAGTCCTTGATCAACCGCGACTCATCAAGTGCATAGAACAAGCCGCTGTCGGAAGGAACAAGATAACTGGAATACTTTTCATTGAACTTGTTGACATCGGTGGTGAGAACTCTGCACGATAAGCTTTTTAAGTCGGCCTCCAAGTCGTCGGCGTACTTGACATCGTCAACATCGTACTTCTTCTTGGCCTCCTCAATGCTAAGCGGCATCCCCGACCACATGACGTCGTCATAGTCGATGTTGGGTAAGTAGAGAGTCAAGAAATCACTCGAAGCCTGGTAGAGCACATGCGAGCCAGGAATATCACATCCACTAAGGTAGTAGAAGTATCGGTTCTGTCTGAGCGGTTTAGTTTGGTCACAGTATTGATACAACTCCAAATCTTCGCCACTGATGAACACAGCAACGTCAGTGGTGGGTTTCTTATCCTTGAGGTGGCCAATCACTCTTCTGGCGTGGTCCTTGGCTGGATACTTGTGTCCTTTCAAACTTTCAATGGTCATGGGAAGTAGTTGATAGATTGGGAAGCCGTACGGCGCGATCATCACGGCAAAATGCGACCTGGGTCCCACATCTCCTACATTCTTCTGACAAGAAGGTCCTGTATACGGAGCGTCTTCTTGGCGACAGAGAAACTTACGGCTGGTGTGAGTAATGAAGTTCCCCGTCTCCCGGTACTCACAACACGCCTGGTGACAGATGTGAAAGGCTGCAATTTGATGTCCCACTTCGGTGCACCCAACGATCGATATAAGTGCGCCGGGCGGCCCCGATCTTTTCATCGGCCGCCCCATGTGTTCCCCCTGGTGCGACCGCCCCCCCCCCGACAAGAATCCAGTCAGATACCCAATGGGGATATCACGTGCCGCGCTCGCCCACAATCGCCACCTTATAACAACTACACCATGGAAAGACTACAAAGATTATTGGGAGCCGGTGGCGGATTGGCTGGTGGAGCCCATCCTCCTACCGATGGCCCAGCCATTGATAACGCCGAGACGGTTTACATCTCGTCATTGGCGCTTCTCAAGATGTTGAAGCACGGAAGAGCTGGTGTGCCCATGGAAGTTATGGGGTTGATGCTAGGAGAGTTTGTGGATGAATTCACCATTCATGTGATTGATGTATTTGCCATGCCCCAGAGCGGTACAGGAGTGTCAGTTGAGGCAGTTGATGACGTGTTTCAAACCAAGATGATGGATATGCTTAGACAAACCGGCCGGGACCAGATGGTGGTGGGATGGTACCATTCCCATCCTGGATTTGGGTGTTGGTTATCGTCAGTTGATGTCAACACCCAACAATCGTTCGAGCAGTTAAACAAAAGAGCAGTTGCGGTTGTGGTTGATCCCATTCAATCCGTCAAGGGTAAGGTTGTTATTGATGCGTTCCGGACCATCGATACCACCACGTTGATGATGGGCCAAGAGCCTCGTCAGACCACCTCCAACGTCGGACATTTGAACAAGCCTTCTATTCAAGCATTGATTCACGGGTTGAACCGCCACTACTACTCTTTGAATATCGACTACCACAAGACATCTTACGAAACCAACATGCTCCTCAATCTTCACAAGAAGAACTGGCAATCGGGGCTCAAGACGGTGGACTACAACCACAAGGAGCACGAGAATTTGAGCTACACTCAGGACTTGGTTAAGATTGCCAAGTTGTACAATGAGCGCGTGCAAGAGGAGAAGGATTTAAGTGAGGAGCAACTTAAAACCCGGTATGTGGGTAAGCAAGATCCAAAGAAGCACTTATCTGATACTGCCGAGAAGGCCATCGAGGAGAATATCTCCTCGGTGCTTACTGGCAACATCAATAGTCTAGCCATCCAGTAGTGCGAAAAATAAACGTCATGATAGAAGTCACCTGTAAATGACATCTCTCAAACGGGCAGCGGGCTCCGGCCTCGACACCGATCCTAAACGCCTCCATTCCGATGCCTTCATCTATCTAGATACCATCAATCGACACATGTTGGACTTTGACTCTGAAAAACTGTGCAGTGTTTCCCTATCTAATGTAAACGTGTACTGCTGCTTGGTGTGTGGAAAATACCTTCAAGGACGATCCAGCATGTCCCACGCTTATACTCATTCCATAAACGAAAACCATCATGTGTTCATCAACGTGGAGTCCAAGAAATTTTACATTCTTCCCGACAACTACGAGGTGACCGACACCCGGGCCCTTGCCTCATTGAATGACATAAAGTTGCTTCTTGACCCGCCATATTCTCGCCAGTGGATGGCTGCCCCTCCTACACGGGCGCTCGACTTAAACGGCAAGGAATATACAGTGGGGTTTATTGGATTGAATAACGTCAGCAACCACGACTACGCCAACGTTGGGCTCCAAGTCTTGGTACATTTGCTCCCCATACGAGACTACTACTTGAAGCTTGCGTTCGATGACGACAAACACTCTACGTTGAGAGAGGTATTGTGCCGAAAGTCTCTATTAAATCATAAATTCGGGTTATTCGCTCGGCGGTACTGGAGCTCCAACCTTTACAAAAGCCATGTGTCTCCGCATGAGCTACTCTCCTACATCGAACAAGTCACCAAGAAGCGCTTTTCCATTGCTGAAAATGCATCTCCCCGTGATTTCTTGGTGTGGATGCTCAATCAGCTTCACGCTTCTATGTTCAAGGCCACCAAAAAGTCTGTGTTGGCCAAAACTCTCCAGGGTACCATCCAGGTCATCAATATCAAGCTCGTCGAGCACGATAACGTGTCCACAAAACAATCTGAATTCACTGAAGGTGATTCGACCGTGTCGAACGTACCGTTCTGGGTACTTACGCTTGATCTTCCGTCGCAGTCTCTATATAACGTGGGCGATGTAAAAGACCAACTGGTGAACCAGGTTCCGCAGGTGGATATAACCACCCTACTCGATAAATACAATGGAATCACTAAGACACATTCCAGTTCGGGAGAACTCAAGAAATACTCTATTGTCAAGTGCCCTAAATATCTAATGTTGCATATCGACCGGGGAGTTGAAGATCTCAGGTCTCGCGGTAACCCCTCGGTGGTGAAATATCCAGATTTGTTGGATATGTCACCATACGTCAAGGATGCTAAGAAAAGCATCAACTATAAATTAGCTGCCACCATTACCCATGATTTCATACCGGGGGAGTCACTTGACCACCATGACGATAAACACAAATGGAGCGTCAGTTTGCCCAAGACCTCCGATGAGTGGGTCACCATGCATGACCTCGAGGTGGAAAAGTGTCAGCAGGAGCTTCTTTTTTTAGCAGAGGCCTATATACAAGTGTGGGAAAGAGTGGAGTGAGCCTCTGGTGCATAATCTCTAAACATCATATAAGTCATGGTATCCTCCGATGTCGTAATCAGTACTGCAACAACGTAGTGTAAGCTTTCTGCTTATATGCAAATCGAGACAATCGACGCCCTAGCCTGGTGTCTGGCATGGTTTCTAGCACACTGATGAAGAATGCCACCAACTTAAGCTGGATAATATCGTCTTCATAGTCCTCGACAGTGGAGATAATAGTTTCTAGTTTCTCAAGTTGTTCATTGTAGAACGCATAAAGTGCCGTTTTGTTGCCGCCCACCGTTAGCTCAATGGGGAGCAACCCGACAAGCTTCTGAGACGACTCCATCTCGAACAAATACGGGTGTTTTGCCCTGAACGAGTGCCAAGCAGGGACCTCCTGCAATGTGGAAACCACGAGGAGTGTAGAAAGTGTCGGTGCAGTGGATGCAATGTTGAATATACGACCCATCATGGCCACGTCTGCTTGACCCTCCACAAGCAACGCTGTAAGCCACACATCAATGAGTTCACTATCGAGAAGCAGGGCCACCAATTTAGTGCGAGGTGACGATATCCTGGCACTCACTTGGTCACCCATATAGTGGCTCAACTGAATGGTTCGGGACGAGTCGGTGGCGGTCTCTATCAACACGGGAAGTTGGCTATCGGGAGATGCTCGATGCGAAAACACCATGAGGGAATGTGTGCCTGTCGAGGTAAGCGTGGGAAGCCTGAGATGATGACGGCGACAAAGGAGCAAGAGATGGGCTAGCGACTCAGGGTCCGAGGGCACCACCTTGCCAGAAACTTCGATGGTATTGTGAACGCCCAAAATGAAGTTACCATCAGCGGTTGTCTCGCCTTCGAGATAGAACCGTCGGTTCTCAATATGCTGCTTGCTTTGAGGAGTTGCATTTGGAATAGGACCGTACGTGGCTAGTGGGAAGGTGTCAAATACCTTCTGGATGGCAGGGGGAACCAGGAATGCCATTATGTTGGTTGTATAAATGATTTTCTAGTGAACGCGATGTAATTATATTATACACATAGTGGACCTACATATACATTGAACAATTAGATCCGAGCATAGTCATTCCGTGTTGGAATGATCAATGTCGACTAGCTGGCCATAACATCAGCAAGCAGACGGCGGATGCCGGTGTCTAATCTTCCTCTTCGAGAATCAAGTCAATCGACAAATCATACCAAGTGGAGTCGGCAAACTTACACTCACTGACACCATGGTTGGTGAAGCCAATCTTTTCGTAAAAAGGGATGAGTTCCTTATGGGCAATAATAGAGACCTTGTTTCCAAGATCTTGATTGGACAACTTCTGGATATAATCATGCATCAACAAAGTTCCAAGATTCTTACCTCTCCACGTGGGGTCAATCACCAAGCCGTGAATTCCAATCACCCTCAGGTGCTCAATATGACCAGCGGTAGCATCTGCGTCACTAGGAAGCTTCATGGATGACTCGGTTATCTTGGAAGATGCGATTTTGGTGGCAATGATATGACCAATCAATGTTTCTTTGGTGACGGACGATTTGATTGGCAAGTCCTCCACGTCTTCTTCATCGCTACTCAGACCATCATCCTTGTGTTGTTCGTTCAATTTCTCAGCAACTTCGGGAAGATTGATGGCATTATACCGGTAGGGATATTCTCGTACAAACAACCCCGAACAAAGTTCGGGACATGTCAACAAACGGTACTTGAACTTTTCAACAGTGCATCTCTCGGACTCTGGAAAGCCCTTTTCCTCCAATGCGATACATTGATCAAGATCTTCGATGGTTAACGGCCTTATAGAGAGATTGGGCGGGAAGTCGGACATGGTTGGGGTGATAAATTACTGCGCGCTTAAAGTAGGCTTGTGCTCACGCGTTGAAAACGGCCAGATCTAACGGTGGCCTGGCTAGGCAAATGTCTTTATTCGGCAATAGTGTTACTTCAAAACTACTCACAGAAGAGAATTAAATAAGACGCTTTGGTAACTACTCTAGCTCGGAATTCTTGATGTCAGACACCGCGTCGGAGTCTAGAAGTCCCTTGGAAACTTCCCAGATGTGAATAATGTTATCATCAGCCACCGACGCTAACGTCCAGTCCTTGTAGGGACACCAGGATAGGTCAGCAACAGCACCCTGGTGACCGGCGTGCATCATAAACAACTCCGGACAGCCATCCTCCGCATCCTCTTGAGCCTGCTCCTCGCCAATTTTAAAAAGGTCCCAAAGGATAAGCCGGCGGTCCTGAGATCCCGAAGCTAGTATGCCGTCACGGAATGGAGAAAAGTCCAAACTGGTGATGGAGTCCAGATGCCCCATCATGGTGTGAAGAAGTCCAGTCGTGGACTGGGGGACGCTGGACATCTTTCTCATATCCAAGAGACTGATGTTGCAGTTGGTGCTTCCCACTGCTGCAAGATATTGTGAGAATGGTGAGAAGGCCACGGTGTTGATCCCCTTGCTCTCGGGACTGTAGAAACGGGACACCGGGTCCTGGGGTGTCCTTATGTCAAACACGTACATGTGGCCATCGTCCGACACTGATCCAAACACATTCTGCTCAAAGCCATGCCAGCGGGCATCATTCACAATGTCGCCGGCCGCCTTGTTAACAAACACCGGCTTGGATACATCAGCAATATCTGTAAGTACGACGGTACGGTCGTCGGATGATGTAAGGAGAAGACCTTGCCTGTGGGGGTTCCACAGCAAACCGTATCCATTCTCGGTATGAGGCGTAAAGTGAGCAATGTTGGAATCTTCCTTTGTGTTGTAAAGATCGATTTCTCCTTCTCCGTTGATAGTGGCCACCACGTTGCTATCCTGAGGAAGATATCGAGCTCGGTTAATTTCGTGGTTGTTCTTCAACTTTTTCATCACCTTAAGCCGAGTCTGCTGTTTCTTCTCACTGCCAGTAGGAAGCTTGGTGGATGCCATCTTAAGATAATTGGTATCTTCACCTGACGTGTGGGTTCCTAGCAAAAGTTTGGCGTTTATGCCATCTTCCTCCACAGAATGCTCGGGAAGCCATTGAACTGTCAACGACGGCCATGTCAATGCCGTCTCACTGACGAATTCGTACATGTAGCGACAATTCTGACGCCATAATGCGTACTCGTCTTGAACGGATTCTGTCATTACGCGTAGAAAATATAATGGAGGAAAGTGCGACTTCAAAACATCATCACTCTCGAATGTACGGATCTAAATATGGTCACACCGATTCTTCAAAGTGGTCAATCACGCGAAGAGCATCGGAAATGTGGGTGAAAAATGGCACTTCAGGTTCCGTGAGATCGTCTTGATAGTGAATGGAGTTGAGGTTGCTCCACAAGAGCTGTGTGATACCCGAGGACATGAGTCGTCTTCTAATGACATCGTCTCTATGAACCCTGACGAAGAACAGAATAATTCCCCGGTCAGTGTAGTTTAACAAAAGTTTCTTGAGCATATGAGTTGCGGAAGAGTCAAGTTCCGACATGCCCTTAAGGTCGAAGATCATGTACTTGGTCATGGATGCATCACGAGAGCGTTGAGATGCTGGATGGGCGTGGGTAGAACCATACATCTCTACGCGCTTAAGCCGGGCCTCAAGGTCACTGGTGTTGACAAACGTCAAGGGCTCAGGAATTCGAACGATGATACAGCCCTCAATCTCTTCAAGGGCCAGAATGTTAAGGTGGCGGAAGTTATCATCCACAAAAACGTTGAACTGAGAGGCTGATACGGTATCAGCATCAAGAAACATATTCGTGCCTGGTTGGCGGCCAAGAATCTGGATACGGGAACCGGCAGAGTGCTTTATGACTCTGAAAAGAGAATAAATAAGGCCGGCGGCAATGCCGGCTTCCATGGAGAAGAACAACGTGGTGAGGACGGTGAATGCAAAAGTAAATAGTTCATTGTAGCCACGAGTTCTCCAGTGGAAGTAGAGTTCGCTGGGAGCCTCTTCGATGAGTGAGAGTCCGATTACGCCTGCAATCAAGCTAAGGATACACTTGGGCATGTAGTAGATAACATCGGTGATCCAGTGGGCAGTGACCAAGGTGATTATGCCCATGATGGCACCGGAAGTGGTTGTTTTTGCAGAAATAGCGTTAATTTTAGACCTTCCGTAACCTCCAAATGCTGGGAGTGCTCCAAAAAAAGACCCCACAATGTTGATGGAGCCAAGCGCCACAAGTTCTCGATTAGATGATATCGGAAGGTTGTATGTCGAGCCAAGCGATTTAGACACGATGGTGGATTCAAAAAATCCGAGCATGGCACAGAGAAATCCACTGGAACTGAGCTTCTTGATGAGGTGCCATATGTGCTTGGACAAGGGATTATAGAGCACAATGCTGGCGTCGTCATTCTTAACGGGGCCAATGATGTCGATGCCGTGGTCCGCCCACAGGTAGTTATAGCATAAGAAGGTGGCAGATACCACGGTGATGAGAATTTCGGGGATGTAAATGGCCTTTTGGTATTTGTGGGACTTGCTAGCGCGCTTCTTCAAGTACTTGATGACCATGATCACCACGAACCCCACAGCACTAATTTGAAACGTAAACCAGTGTAAATGCTGAGCATTTGTGATTAAAAAGGTAAACTTGTCAAATGGCGAATGAATATCCATTTCCTCGGGGTTTTTTATAATTTGCTCCAACAAGTCGTTGAGCCCGAGCACAGAGATCATGGTGTTGACAATCATCACTAAACCAACTCCACTTATGAATCCCTTGAGAAGCGACTCGCTCAACACGTTGTCAAGGAACCCAAAGCGCCCTAACCCAAAGCCGAGTAAACTGGCCCCGCTCACAAATGTAATGGCAACCACAAACTCAAGCGGGTCCACATTCTTCTTCTTGGAATGATGCAAGAGTGGCTCCACGGCCTGGCCCACAATCAACGATATTGGAGCTTCGGGCCCCACGATCATCTGAGGAACACTTCCAAAGACCATGTATATCAACGGACTGATGCCGAGTGAGTACAACCCACTTATCACAGGGACGTGGGCCACCGAGGTGGCATACGAAAGACACAATGGAATTTGGAACGTTGCTAGTGATAAGCCACCAATAAGGTCACCGACAAAGTACGAAAAGCAGTAGTGGCTACTCCATGAGAGAATGGGGAGGTAGTAGGGTAACAACTCATCCCACGAGAGGCTCTCGATGCTCCGCACTAATGTGGGGGAGTATTCGGTGACGCTGGAGGTATTCTTACCGTTGGATGACACCAGACCCGCCAAACTTACCTCGTCGATGGTGTGTGAACTATAAATAATGGAATCCTGATCCATATCATTGCGATTGGGCAGAACGGGCTCTTGTTTGAGACTTTGATAGTCGGAGTTGCGGCCGAGAAGTGAGGTGGTTTCATTCACTCGCTTAGACGAAATGTGACGTATGCTTCCGGCGAGACTGCTCTCACGGGAATGGGAAGCACCAAAGTTGCGACGGGTACGTTGCGATTCCGCCATGGACGTTGTAGATGCTGAAATGGGAGATTGTTGTGGGCAGGATTGTGGTGTCAAAGATCCGCTGGCGCTGGGAATTCAACCCGTACACCGCACCATGCCCATGTGATCTTAGTCGATGGAGGCGGCGTCGGGAGGATGGATGTCCACACCGAGGAAATCATAATTCAAAATCTCGGTGATTTTCACATTCATTTTTACACTTGCATTTGCAGCCAGGGTAATGGGGGGCTAAGAATTCTCTTTGTCTGTGGATTGACACAATGTCTGTGGCCAAGCCAATTGGGGGTGGCCGCCTGTGTGCAGTGATGGCCGGTGCCGGAGAAAATGCGATTTTTTTCAACCTCTCTCAATCCAACCACCATGCTTCGTTCATTTGCCAGAGGATTCTCCGTTTCCGCCTGTCGTCTTGATACCCTCGCCTTCGTGGAGACAGCTGGAGGTAAAGTCACTCCCGCATCATTGTCAGCACTTGCAGCTGCAGCACAAATTGGAAAGCCAGTTACTGCCATCGTTGCTGGACCTGAAGGTAGTTCTGTGGATAGTTCCAAACTCCCAGTCGACAAGGTATTGGTGGCCAAAGATGAAAAGTATAACCACTATCTTGCAGAAGAATTGGCACCTTTGTTTAAAAGTGTGATTGAAAGTAATGGCTACACCCACTTCATCACCGCTGCCTCTGCTGTGGGTAAATCAGTGGTGCCCCGTCTTGGTGCATTGCTTGATGTCCAACCCATAAGTGATGTCATTAAGGTGGAGAGTGAGAATACTTTCGTCAGGCCCATCTATGCTGGTAATGCGCTTGCCACCGTCAAGTCCAACGACAACATCATCCTTGCATCCATTAGAGCTTCGTCGTTTGCTCCTGTTGAGCTAAATGGCAGTGCCACGGTGGAAGAAATAGGAGCCGTCGAGTCTGAAAACAGAACCGAGTTCGTTTCTGAAGAGTTGGTTACCTCTGAGAGACCGGAGTTGGGATCTGCCTCGAAGGTCGTTTCCGGAGGTCGTGGTTTAAAAAATAAGGAAACGTTTGAATCGTTGATCGAGCCTTTGGCTTCCAAGTTCAATGCTGCCATTGGTGCATCTCGTGCAGCTGTGGATTCTGGCTTCTGTGACAACTCCTTGCAAGTTGGGCAGACTGGTAAGGTGGTGGCTCCCGATGTGTACGTCGCCGTTGGTATCTCGGGTGCCATCCAGCACTTGGCAGGTATGAAGGATTCCAAGACCATTGTTGCCATCAACAAGGATCCGGAAGCTCCAATTTTCAATGTCGCTGACATTGGATTGGTGGCTGATCTTAACGACGCTGTTCCTGAGTTGACGGAGAAGTTGTAGATGAATAAACGAGTGTATGAATAATGACGTGTAGTTACGTGTAACGCCATTGAAGATTTTAAGTTTCACGTGGCCTAGTCGTCGACCAACCTTCCATTGAAATAGAGCCCTTCACATTGCCGACATCGTGAAGTGTTTGAAAATGGCGATGTATATTTCTATGAGGTGGGGCTTCGAGGTTCGTACGGCTGCATTTTAAAAGCTGACGCGAATTTGTTTACCATGAACAACGTTCTTTCTGACAACCTCTCTGCAATGAGCCAATCACCACCGGCTCGGTCTCTTTCAGGCGGTGTAAGCACATCCAAGAATGCACTTGAACTTGATCGAGAACGAGTGACGTGTCTCCTTTTGATTAATGCCCAGCTCATCAAGAAAGCCTATAGCTTGTATATGAATTTTTTCAGTTATCCCCAGGCTTTACAACAACTTCTTCCTCCTGCTAGGAATGCTCTTCAACAACAATACAACAATCTCAGCAGAAGAGTTCAGTGTAACATAGCGGTGCTTTCGTATATTAATGACAAGTACCATAACAAGGCGGCAGCTGCTCTTCCCAACCGCCTCCAATTCCCCATCATCCTTTCTGCTCCCCAAGACATGCCTGAACTCAACAATTACTATAAGCAGCTTCAGGAGCTCTACCCCGAGGCGATGCAGTTTCTCAAAATGAAAATTCAACAAATGAAGACTCAACAGGAGGCGGGGCTGGGGCCGGCTAACTCTACTCCTCAACAGCAGCAGCAGCAGCGGCAGCAGCAGCATCAACAACAACAACAGCGGCAGCATCAACAACAGCAACAGCATCAACAACAGCGGCAACAGCAACAGCAACAACAGCACCCAATGCCTCAGCACTCGCCTACGTCTATTGGTAGCAATATGGGTGCCAACTCTCCTCCGAAGGAACCAGGGTTCCCTCCTCAAGGCACGTTCAACTCCGGAGCCAATATTAATTTCCAAAATCCCCCTGACCAGTCCTCCTCCATTTCTCCCCAGCAAATTTTGCAAATGAATGAGCCTTCATTCACCAACCCTATGGATTTCCTTCTGTGAGCTTTGTACGATATGTATTAATAGTGTATTGAATAAATTAACATTTCATTCAGTGTACGACACTCTATTATCTGTGACTCGTATTGAGTATTTATTTCATTTTCTCATGAGCTTCTATAATATGCTAGTACATTAAGTCCTGGAATTCGGAGTTGACGATATCGGTGTAACCATTATTCTGTCTCTTGGGGATCAGAGAGAAAAAATCTTGGGGAGGGGTGTGTTTGTGGGCTTGAGAAGACCTCGAAGATGATCCTGGAAGCTGATTAGGATTACCTCCTGCCACATTCAACCAAACTGCATCGTTGGTGATTTCATTCCAAAGCTTTTGCTCCTCGTCAACATACGTCAATCCCTCGATTCCCGCCAAGTCTGAGTTCATGTAAACATCGCCTTGGGTGTGGTTGGAAGAGGGAATACTGACATGAAAGTTGAATGAGTCTCCGGTAAGATGAGTGGTGTGGTTGTTGGTTGAGTCCATGCCGTTGAACTGGAGAAATTCCAAATCTTGGCTGACTTCCTTGGAAGCAAATTCATCTTGCCCTAGCTTCATGGGTTGGTCATTAATTATGGTGTCGTCAATGGTTGCCGGATGAGGATCAAGAAGATCATCGTTCAATGGATTGGAAGTAATGGGCACCTCGATGCCACTGGAGTCTCTGCGCTCGTCGTCGTGTTTCTCGAGTAGTGATTGCATGACGCCGTTAAAATCTAGCACCTTTATGAGCTTAAGAAGCTGGGCTCGCCGGAGCGCCGCAGGATAGTTGCCGAGTTTCTTCATCTTGGTAAACAAAACAAGGGCATGATCAAGATGATCTCGCGTGGCTTCGTGTACCCCGAAAGATGCATTGAAAAGAATAAGGGTGGATGCAGAAGTAAAAAGATACTCACGGTCCATCCATCCAAACAACGCCACCATGTTTTCAGGAAGTAATGCCCAGATCAACTTGATGGTATTGATGGAAGCTTGGAATGATGCGTTGAGCAATGTTAGGACATTCTTGGAATATTTGGTGAGGTCAATGTACTTGTTGGAATTGTGTTGGGTCTGGAGTTCCTTGAGCTTCTTAGTGGAAAAATGGAATAGTAATGGACGAACTGCGAGGTTCATACCCTGGAAATACTCCGTCATAAGATTCACCACTAACCTAGATACGTGAAGGTTCTCTGCCGAGAAGTCCACCCGAAGGAATTCAGGTAACGCATGTTTCCAGTTGATAAGCTTCTGCACCAAGTCGGAAACCACCGGTAGAATATTCACCGATGGCTGTTTTGTATATAACGAGGACAAAATCAATGCGTTAATCTGAGTGATGGTGACGCAGTTGTTGATGTACTCGGCGGATGGGAAGATATAGTAACCTCTGACGTCAGACTCGTCACGAGGGAAGTCATCAAGACTAACATTAAAGTCAATGGGAAGTTCCGTTGACACACTGTCATCAGCAAAACTCAACGGAAGACCTGCCTTAGATGAAAGCATTCGTTCATACATGTACACCGTCCACCAAATCCGACGACGATGTTCTAGTTCGTAGCGATCGAGATTATCCTTGTCAGCATCAACATGCCAGCCAAGAATAAGGGTGGACCTCAACGCCAAACCAAAGTAAAAATACGATGCAATAGTACAATCTGCCACCTGGAGGTAGAATGCATAAAGAAGCATTACCTCAATACCTCCATCCTTGGTGATGTTGTCAATGGCTCCAGATGCAAAAAGACCAGTAAACAATTCGGAGGCCTGGTAGAAGAACCCCGATCCCGGTAGCGTGTTGCGACGACGGCCATCCTTCTTGTCCTTGAGCTTGTGTTTGCGACCTGACCTTGATTCTTTCTCCACAAGCTTCAGGCTGCGAATGTGAGGGTCACTCTCGGTACCCAAGTACATCTCACCAATGGCAAATATAAGAAGGATTTTGCAGAACCAGATGGTTTCTAGAATAGTATCGTCGTCAGTATCTTTCTTTATGGTATTCTCGTCCATCGCAGGACCCTTGTTATGGGAGACATTACGCCTAAGAATGCAAATATTATCCTTGGCTTGGCCGCTGTATAAATTCATGAGAAACCGCTTGACCAAGCCTTCGTTGAAGAAGTAAAAGCATCCGTCGTTATAGTTGATAAAAGTATCGACCAACAACATGGCGTATGAGTATGACGGAAGAGTGAAGTTAATGGAAAGTCCTGGTCGGGTGTTTGTCTTGGCTAAAGTGATTTTGTAAGCGTTACCCTCCTTTTCAAGGATCTCAGATTCTCGCTTAGTGGGTGCCGATGTAACGCTCAGCTCTGAGGGCTGAATTCTGGGGGAGATGACCCCTGGCAGTTCAGGTGAATTGTGCACCGACGGAAGCGACTTGGTGCCAATGAATGTCGGAACCATGTTTTGTATCTCGAGCCCAAACAATGTCATTGACGACGATCCCACATATAATTTCTCACCTGTCCGACTTTGCACCAAACGGCCATGTTTATCTAGAGACGGGTGGATCACCTCACCAGAATCGTCCGGCGAAAAGTCAGACACCGGATCGGCGTATGATGGCGAGATGGTGGAACTGGACGCGCTGGTGGCGCTGATGGCCTCCTCAGACTGTTTTAGGCGTTTGTCGGTCTCGTTCTTGAGGTCGGTCCTAAGAATGGCATTATCCTTCTTCAATCGGGCGATGTCATCATGAAGTTTCGACAAGTATTTCATCGACACCACAATCTTTCGATCTGCTTCCACGTACTCACACTTGGTCTTGGCTAGTATACATTTCTTACACGGGTTACCTCCCGGGCATCTAATGTGTCTATTTCGGCACCGAATACACGCAATGGTGCTTCTCTTCTGGCGAACCTTTTCTTCTCTGGTCATGGGAGGTGGCGTGTTCATGGAGGCCGGCATTTCCTCTTTGAGTGATTCAGCGCTCATGGCGGAGGAAGGCAGGTAGGATGAGGAATTGCTGGATTCAGTGGTAGAATTATCGTTCCCTTTTTTTTGGGCAAAAAGTGAGTACTCTTTTTTCCCGTGAGCTTAACGCCTATCTACATAGATGAAGTTACCGTTGGAAATAGTGGAACGAATATTTAACCAGTTGGATCTGAACACCATCTACGAAAAGTTCATTGACGGTTACGACTGGAAAAAATTCAGCCCCATTCAGAACGTGGCATATAATGTGGTGTTTTGTTCCAAGGTGATCATTCGGAGCCCCATAACTAAGCCAAGGCTAGAGGCAATTCGATTCTTCTACTCACGGGAAGAAATATCCCAAGCGTTAGTGATAAGCGGCTTTGAAGATGGATATGAACTCCTCCGCAAGTTGTTCTTCTATAACATTGAGCAAAACCAGCGGGCGTTCCCGGAGGAGATTGGATTGAGCTTTCGGTTTCTGGAGAACGATGATGACAATGAGTCACTTATCAAGGTGCTTGAGATCTTATCTTTCGACAACTACTATAACGACACCAAGCCCAATATTTCCATCCAGCTTCTATATGACGTGATGCCTCGTGGGGCCATGTTGGTAGCTAGTAATACGGTGGTGGGCAAGATCGAAGCGTTGGGATCCAAAATAACCCGGTTCTTGGTCAACAACCAGTATGTCGGTAAAAACGTTGTTGGTCGTCGCCACCTCCTCTATCCTTACATATTCGTGAACCTTCGGGAAGCTCGGCTAAGGAAAAATGGCCTTACTTCCAACGATTTTCGAGGAAAGTACTTACCTCAGACTCTCCGCATCCTCGATTTGTCAGGTAACAACATTGCCTTACTTGAGCCATTGATTCTTCCGGAATCACTCGAAGAGTTCTACATTGGCGCCAACAGCTTGGTTTCATTGAAGGGCCCAGATTACAAAAACACCAATCTCCGTATCATCGATGCTTCTATCAACGCTATTTCATCGCTCGACGAGGTGATTTTCCCAGACTCACTCCGCGTCCTCAAACTCAATTACAACTCATTGCTGGTGATTTCCCAGACCCATATCCCCCCATGTCTTGAGGTTTTGGGGTTGTCGCAAAATGATTTTTGTGAAATTGACAATATTCACCTTCCCCCGACGCTTGTGGAACTCCATTTAGCCACTAATCGCATCAAGAGCCTTCCTGATCGACTCTTCTATCCCACCGAATGCCTCAAGGTTATTGATCTTTCTGATAATCTCATCGACGATCTTGATGACTTAGGGGAATTACCATCGTCTCTTATGACGTTGATGCTTGACAACAATGAAATCGACTACAGCAATTTGGACAACATCCTTGGTCCCAACTTGGCCAAGCTTCTGATGGAACTGACGGGGTTGGTGAGTCTTGCAGACGTTAAATTCCCTGACTCTATGCGGGAACTCAATTTGGCCAAAAACGAAATCTCTGAGCTCTCGAATGTCACGTTTGGACCCAATATCTCCACTTTAAATTTCAGTGGGAACAAACTCACACTGTGGAATTATGGTCAGCTCTCGGTCACCAATCTTGATTTGAGCTCGAACTTATTGAGAGATCTTTCTCAATTAGACATTTCTGCCCGCGTTACCCACCTTGACCTTAGTGGGTTTCGGCTCGAGAAATTCTCACAATTGATGATTTCCATGCTTCCCACCACCATTGTCACACTCAGTCTCAACAATTGCGTCACCAGAGACAATACTTTGGCTCTTGACTTTCGTCACTTGTGCAATCTCAAACAATTGAGCATGGAGATGAATAGCATTACTGACATTGCTGCCGTACAATATCCCTGCACGTTGGTGCTGTTATCGTACGAATATAATAAAATAGCCGACATACCGTTTTTCACGCTTCCAACGAATATTGAAATCTTGAAACTCAATCATAACAATATCAAGGAACTCACGCCGTTGCCATATTTCCCCAAGATTCAGTATCTTGGAATTTTTGGTGACCAGACGGAGTTGATGAAGTCAGGTTGCTATTACCATGCTGGTAAGAACTAATCTGAGCGGCCTCTCTTTGTTCTCCAAACCTTTTGCATCATGCCCTACTATACCTTATGACCTTACAACTTTTCGCATACAGTATATTTTTAATATCTAACTTTTCATCATTGAAATCATTGGAGCACATTAGCCTTACCCTCGCCAATAAAGTTACCAGCAGGGTCGTAAGAGCAAATAACGTACAATCCCCAATTATTGGAGGAACAGTCCTTGTATGCACATCCCAACTTAGTGGTGGACTTCCAAATAACTTGGGTGAAATGATCAAAGGTACTGTCAGATGAATAATCGTAATCATCACCTTCAGAGTACCAAGCCTGAACGGCAGAAGGACCAGATTTGTACCCAACTGCCAAATTCTCACCGTATTCACCACCAGAGTGAGTCAAAGTTCCTGAGCAGTCATAATCGGACGCGTAGTTGGAAGCGTACGAGTATAATTCATCATCCCAAGAAAGATCGTCAACCCCGTGTGCAGCTCTCTTTTCATTGTGGGCCTTTAAGATGGCCAGGGCAAAAGAGGAGTCACCTGAGGAGGAGGTGGTCGATGAGTCGGTGGTGGAAGTGGAGGTGGTGGCTTCCTTGGTAGAGGAAGTGGTGGCTTTGGTGGAAGAAGTGGTGGTTTCAGCCTCGGTGGAAGACGAGGTAGTCTCAGCTTCCGTAGAGGAGGTGGTAGGTTCGGCTTCAGTGGAAGACGTCGTGGCAGCCTCTGTGGAAGATGTGGTAGTAGCTTCTGTGGAAGATGTGTATTCAACCGCGTGGACCACGTGCTGGTGAACAGATGAGGAGGAAGAGATGGTGGAAGAAGACGACGACGATGGTGCTCCCACCGTCTGGCCCTCGCCATTAACAGTAACGTAGTTGGTGTGGGTGGTGAAGTAGGTCTCTGCAGACACAGAGGCCACCAAGGAAACGGCAACAGCTAATGAAAACACCTTCATAAGGAATGACTATGGTAAGAGGTAAATAAACAATTTAGATGATAAATCTCGAGGAACCGTGGGTGTTTATATATGGGTGCGAAATGCAGGATTGAAACCTCGACGCACAATACGATTTGAAGCGCTTGGCAACTGTTTGATGAAATGCGTCTGGAACCTTACCAACGTCGATATAGAACATTTGATAAGGGCTCTATTATTCGTCAACGTTCACACCACATACCTGGGGCACTTTGACGGTCAAAGCACATGAGGTATGCTCACGCAAATGTTGCACCAAATCTGTGGAGCATGTCGCAGCAAGAAAATATCAACAGCGAAATTCGCGTTCCTTCAGGCACGGATGGTTATGAAGCCGCGTAATTCATGTTGTCTAGACCCGTGTAGAGGACAATATGAGTTACTAACGGCGTTAAGAGTATGACGTAAGCGGCATCAATGCACACATTCGACGCAAACGAATTAGACGATATGTCAACAAGTGGAATGAACAAATGAAGCCAGGGGAACATTCCCCAATGAGGCGAAGTAAATTGAAGTTGGAGCGTTTCAGATCAGTCCACAAAACGGTAGGGTCTCGTTTCTGCCTGGCTAACGGAAAACACGAGACGAAATAATTCTTTTCTATGTCATGGAGTCAGGATACCGAACATCGAAATGTTGGTCGACATGATTTCCCAACTGGTACAAGAATGCAGATGAAGATCTAGACATCATGTCGAGATCGCCTACAACACATAGCTGCCGCTTCGGTCTTGTCATGGCAACATTTAGACGGCGATGGTCAGAGAGGAATCCCACTTCGCCTCTATCATTGCTGCGAACCATGGAAATCATAATTACCTCTTTTTCTCGTCCCTGAAATCCATCCACAGTACTTATTTCCACCTCGAAGTCTAGACTTTTCTTGAGGAGGGCCACCTGGGCGGAGTATGGAGATATCACCCCAATAATGCTAGGGTCTACACCGGAACTGATGAGGTTGGAAAGATGGTGATGCACAACCTCAATTTCCCGCTCGTTATACTTTGACCCGTCAACGTTATCTTCCTCTGTTTGTTCGGGATAGTCACCACCCTGGGTATCATACCATATGCACACACTAGAAGTGTAATCGTTGGCATCAACGTTTGGCAAGTCCACCAACAGAATGGTGCGAACCGACTCGTGGGCCACAAGCTTGTTGTCGTAGAGAGTCTTGGACAGGAACGACATGATCTGCTGGTTCATTCGATATTGAACGTTGAGAAGTCGCTTGTACAAATGGCCTTCAAGATCAGCCATCATACGATCGAATAGCGTTCTGCTAAGTACTGAGGTGGAGCGCTTATCTTCAGGCGCCAGCTTGAGCATGGGGGAAAGCTGGAGATTGTCTCCGGCAATGATGAGCCGTTTAACAGAGGAATTAGCCACCAACGGGATCCAACACTGTGGTTCGAGCGATTGCGAAACTTCGTCAATGATAATGGTATCAAACTGACAGAGGGAATGAGTAAGTTCGTATGACCCAGCCCCGTGCAATGTAGCCAACACTACCTGCGCGCCTGATATAAGGTCTCCCACCACCTTCTTCTCGCGAGACCGTAGCTCTTTCTTGAGGGTCCGTAGCTCGCCCCAGAGTGCCCGTCGCTCGGCGTACCGCTTACACTTTTTGGCCTCGCGAGCCGTCCGGTCGATGTCCAGGTAAATGTCCCGAAGAATAGATGATCCCTCGCCGGTGGACTTACTGAGCATCTCAAGCGAGTGTCGGAGGTTGGTTTCGAGAAGCCGGGCGGGGTGGCCGATCCGAATGAGCTGCTCCGGATTAGCGCCTTTCGACTTCTTCCGCTTCTTGGGCTCCGTCTCAAAAATCCCAGAGAGTCGCTCGAGAATAGTGTCCACGGAGATGTTAGACGGGCCACATACCAAGATCTTTTCGTCGTGGTTAAATGCAAGTTGTTTGATGATCTCAATGAGGGTGTACGTTTTACCGGTACCAGGGGGACCGTGAATAATCAGAACATTGGAGTCAATGGCAAATGCAATGGCATCCTCCTGACTCTTGTTAAGGTTCTTGTCAAATAATTTGACTTTGCAGTGACTGGTTGGAGGAACATACCTGCTTTCGCCTAGTAACATGCTGACAATGGTATTCTTCTCAGTTTGCTCAGCCAACTTGTTCATGGTAGATATCATGCGCTTGTAGGTTACAGAGTTGGCCAACTTGACGATCCACATTCGATTGTTGTCGCTGGCGGTGTTGTTGTATATGTTCATGACTCTTTCGTCGTTGACGCTGTCATCGGCGGCAACTGTAATCGAGGCATCCTTCACCCTGGTCACCACTGCTTCAATGCCAGTATCCTCTGGAGAGTTCAACCGGTCGAGTCTTACAATGTCGCCGGTTTTTATGCTGCCTGCGTTGATGGACTCATCCTGGGTGTAGGCAGGGTCTGCCTCGAGATCGATGAGGGTCTTGCCTCCGAGGCCATTTCGAATACCTGCCACCAAAAGGTTGGTGACCGCCAATCCAAGTCGTGCAAGCTTCTTGGGAGAATACTGCTTCAAGAGTTTGTCGGTGAGCTGGGTGTCTGCCCGCTGTTCCACCTCGATGGCATTGATGAACTTGTCGGTGAATGACATTGTGAGATGAGTTTCGCTCACCGCCCCAGATTTGCCCTCATATCGACGACTACCTTCACTCATCACAAAACATTACCTAATCTTCACATATAACATTGCATAATCTACTCATATACATCGCCATACACGTCCACGCCATTGCAGGCTAATGTAGCGATCCAAACAAAGCTGACGTGGGTTGACAGGCGTAAATCATCGGATCTCATAAACCAAGCAAACCAGGAAATTAGGGGCAACCCGAGAAACTCGGTGCCAATCTAACCACATCAAAGCAGCCGTACGTGTAACGCGGCAACAACGATACGCAGCAGACCTACTGGCGCTTGAAGTCGTCGACGTCCCGCCCAGTCTGCTCCTTGACATACTTACCTGCCTCCCTGGTCAAACCTTCCATGAACAAGTTCTTCTGCTTGAAGTATCCACTCATTTTCAACAAGGAGACAGTTCTGTCATAGCATGCCTCACCGAACTCCAAGTACTTCCCGAACCAACGGCGGAAGTCAACTGACGATAAGCTGGAGGTGTCAAACACAAGTCCAGTATTACGGTGGATTCCAGCAAGAATAATTGAAATGAGCACAAGATCAACCCCGTAGTGGGTAAGTCTTCCCAACTGCATTAGTATGGAACATTACTCGTGGGCATCATCTATCCGATAGTTGTTTTATTATGCTATACATACACTCATGTTGTTGTCGCACTAACACGAATGCGTTTCATCACGCTCATAATGTCAGTCGCCATCCACGATGCGACTCGCTTGTTGGACAGAAGCACGACCCCAAATCTCAATAAGATCTTGTCGACGTTGAGTTCGAGAGTCTGGGTCATGAGATCTGCACCAATAAGGGTGTGTTTAAGCATCTCCAAGTTGGCAAGCATCGAGAACCGGGTCACCAACATATCCGCACCGGATTCCACCAGTTGAAGAACGTAGATAAGGTGAAGGATTAGCGTTTTGGTGGAGTCGGGGATATACAACGAGTTGTAAAGGTTCATAGCCCATTCCACCACTCGCTTGGACCGAAGTACCTTGATGTCCTGGGCGCAAATGATGCCATGGATGAAGGTGTCAAGAAGCCAGTTGATCTGACGATAGTATTGGTCGTTCCGAGTGTCGGCGTCATCGTCCAGCACCGGACTGGTGATGGCTTTGTAGAGGGGAACCTCTGAAACCGTGGTGTTGGAAAGAACGTATCGAAACGTCTTTTCATAGAGGAAGTGACCCGGGTTGGTGAGAATAGGAAGAAGCGAGGCGTACCCGTGCCACACAACATGGATGTCGTGAGCAAGCTGAGGCTTTCGGAGGGTGTTGAGAATGTTGGAAAGATACACTTTGATGATGTTCTTGTCCTTAAAGTCATGCTCGTCAATTCCTTTGACAATTCCATATAGAATCACCTTCACCACGGGTAACACTGACTGGTCGGAAAGGCATCCCACTACGAACTGAAGGAGCCCAGAGTCAAGGAGCCGCTTGATGTTGAACTTCATTTTCTCTCCATCCGAAACAAGCTCGTTGTTGTTGATAATAAGCATGAGAAGGAACTCGGCATCATATTTGGTGTTGGCATAGTTGTAGTCGTCATCCACACCCTGGATTGTGTTGCGTACAAAGTTACGATTTATGCAGACCACGAAGTTGGAGTTGTCGTGAATAATCAATCGTTCCTGGCCCACAAGCTCGATGTCGTTCACACTGAGCTCGTCGAGGAAGTCCCAGTTAGATACTCGTGAAATCCATGTTTTGGAGAGATGGGTCTCAATGTGGAAAAGCACCTCCTTGAGGAGCATATCCTCACGGCGGGTGGACCCGAGGTAAAACGACAACACCTTCTGGAGAAGTCCGTCTGTGGAGTTCTTACTCTTATTAAGAAAGTAAAGCTTGTGGATAATTTCGGCAGAAATAATCCGGATCGCCTTGGTATCGGGGGTGGGCACTTTAGTCAATGTGTTATGATCATTGTTGATGAACATTTGCAAGCATCTCTCAAACTGGATTCCCTTGGCAATGAGTGAGTACGCGTGTTTGATCACCACTTCGTCGGTGATGAGGTTCTTGTTGCCAAACACAATCTCAAGCTGAGTGTTGGTGATCGAAACAGGGGCCACAGCAGTGGACAACTGGCCAAATTGCATCAAGAAAGTGAGGAACGACGGTGAAAGCGGATAAGATGACTCTGCGAGTCTCTTGCTGATGTAGAGCATGGCCTTATGTATCCACTCGTTGACGTCGTCTCCTGCAGGGAGCCTGTGAACCAAGGCCACAAAGTCCTCGGTGAAAGTGCGCTTGAGGTTGGTGTTGGAGACATTGGCGAAAACAAGCCGCTTTATTTCCAAGGGATCGAAGTAGGAGAATCCCATGTTAAAAATCTTCACCGACTGACTCCAGTCACCGAGAGAGAGAGCAAGCGGTACAATTCGCTGGTGGTTGGCGGCAAGGAATGCTTGGTTGGTCAGTCCGAGCATGTAGAGAAGGGAGTCGTCGTCCACGTGTAACAAGGCTATTTCGGCGTCGGCGATGTTGGTAAGAAGATATTTGTACTTGAAGAGGTCGTGCTTGATAAGATCAAGAGGAAAGTCGAAGTGGGTCAACACAGACTCAAAGTTCTCCTGCTCAAGCAATTGTTTGAGGTCAGGTTTCAAATCGAGGTGTCTCGCAAAGGCCTCCTCATATGCTGACTTCACATTGACAGAAGAGTAGTCGTAACAAAGCTGTTTGATCTGAGCATGGTCAAATATCCACACCAAGCTGCCGAATGGCTTCACTGTGGAGAAGTGCTCGAAGATGTAGGACACAAACGACGCCGGGCGCAAGTCAAGCTGGCGGAAGAGCTCGCTGACCAATTGCACTACCACAGGATTGGGGACATCACCTCCAATCAATGGACCCCAGAACTTCTGGGAAGCGAGAAAGGGGCTAACGTTGGTGTCGGACATGACGTAGTTTCCAAACTTGGTGAAACACTCAATGATGGCAGTGCCTTTTTTAAGATGGATGAGCTCGAGAAACACCTGCCCGAGTTGCATGCGATTGATAGGGAGGCCCTTGTAATGAGGAATCGGGTCGATGGAACCACCTAGTTTCTCGATGGCCGCCTGGGGCTCACCGAGAATCACAAGCTTCTGGCACAACTTAGACACCCACTGGGTGACCTCAGGGGTGGCGTCAATGAACTTGAGCTGCTCGAACAACACAACCACGAAGATGGATACATCGTGGTAGTCTGCGTGGGCCACGTCAAGATACTTGTAAGGGAACTTGATTGCTCGTGAAATGGTCTCATCGAGAACCTTCAAAATGGCATCGGGCATGGTGTCGGTCAGGTCAATCAAAGCATGGAGCGGCGACTCGATAAGTGCGTTGTTGAAGACGAGGGTTGGCTCCGTCAACCGCAAGAGAATACGGAAAACCTTGGACCGGAGCTTGGCTATCTTCAGGAGCTTGATTAGATTGGTGAAAAAGGAGTTGGCGGAGCCTGACTTGTTGAACCACTTGAAGTCGTCGTTGGAACTCTGGATGGCAAGGTAGTTGTCGAGTAAGATCAATTCGTAGTCGTCCGACAAGTCCTGGCCTGACATCTTTTCATTGACGAGCGATGAAAGGGTGGTGAGAGACATGGGCTTGAGAGCCTCGTAGCGGGCAATAATCTGCACTGCCGTCAACTTGATGATCTTGTTAGAACTAGTGAAGAACGGAGTAAAAGTGCTGAGAGGGGGGAGACCATTTAAGACAAGCTCGATGGTTTGAGGTGACTTGTTGGAAAGACTCTGAAGCGTCAAGTGCACGAGCTGAAGCGTAAGCTGGTGGATCAATTGTTTTTTCTGCTCCAAGCACTTGATAATGGCTCCCTTGGACAATGGAGCCAACGCAATGGAATCGTAGTTGTCGGGGAGCTCAAGCTTCAAGATGTGCGAATACAAGAGTGTGTGGCCCATCCACCAGGATGAAAGCGATGGATCATGGTATCCACCTCCATTGGCCACAATCCAGTGCATGTAGGGAGCGATAAGCTCGGAGTTGGATCCAAGTAATGACACCACGGCCGTAATTTGGGTATAGGACTCCCACGGTTTGAGGAAGGTGGCAAACGTGTAGAGAAGCTTGTTGTTGATAGAGAAGGTACGATTATTGATCACCACATCCACACCAGCTTCGGTTTGCGGAAACACCAACCCGTGGTCTTGGTTGGTTGTCAACAACGTGAATAAATCATTACACGCAGCCTTAAGGCTGACATCGTACATGGGGTCCTCAATTTTGGCCATCACCATCGCAAACTTGGCCAAGAAGTTCTCATTGAGAATACGGCACTTGGTGGCCTTTTTGTAATTGGGTTCGTGACATATCTTGGTAGTGATAAAGTTAAACATCAAAAGCCATGTTTCGAACGGATCGGTGTCAATAAACCTCCAGATGCTGTTTGTGACCTTGAAGTTGAAAAGCAAGTCTTTACGAGCAAAACTGTTAACTCTAGATAGCAATGCAAACCAGAACTTGAGGAAATGCTGACGGACTGCCTTCGTGTGGCCATGGATAATCTTGGGAAGAAATGACAAGTTGGCGTCGAACGTGTTTAAAACATCATTGGCGGACGACGTGCTGTAGTTGACGATGTCATATAGCATGTTCAACAATGGCACCGTGATGTTGGCACGAGGCCCAATGGCCTTATAGACCGTCTTGAGGTAGTTGTTCAAAAAGTCAGTGTAAAACTCCGCCACCACCGGCCGAAGCTCGAGAATCTTGAGTTGGAAAGGGAGTTCGGTGGGTGAAAGGGAGTCTGTATCGGCGTGAACGTACTTGTTGATGGTGGAGGTGATTTTTTGCATGCGCTTTGATAAGTTGATGAAATGATTGTGATCATTGGTGGTGAGGAAGTAGGACCAGTTGTGAAGGAGGCGAGTGAGGGAATTAGACTCAACGAATCTGATCACGTCCTCGTCGTTTTCCAACAGCAATGCTTTTTCCACAAGGGGCCAGTCAACGTTGGCAGACGAGAATGCTGATTTAGCCATGGTGGTGAGGGCATCGCATCGCCAAAATTCTACACCCGTGCCGCAAGCCGCCCGGCCACAAAAGTGAAAGGTATCACGTGCTATATCACGTGATGTGATTCGTGCTGTGTCTTCTTCCTTCTTGTCTCAAAGCCCTCCTCCTCGTCTCAAAGCCTACATCCTCGCCCGTACATCTGGCGTCATGTGCCGTGTGGGCCCCCATAACGATTATGTGCCCCCAACTCCCGGCTTGGGGGCTTTGTGGCCCTCTACCACAGTTACCGAATGTGCTCGCACTGACTTTCAGATTTTTCATGATCTTTCAGATTAACCTATGAGTCGACGTCACATCCAGGAATGGGACCCATGCGCAGGTTACTTTTCAACAATGGGTCCCGAAGACTTAGTAATAGCTCCGCCCCCGATCCAGGGTTCGTTTGAGAAACACTAATCTCCAACCTCGTAGATAGTTACACGCGGTCGAGGGGTGAACTTCCCCTCGTTGGTATCGTTCCCCACCTCGTATTGCTTGATATGGCCATAGATGTCAGATTATTAAAATAGTTCTCCATATGGGGCCGCCCGCGGGGTCATTACGTCATATGTTATGATTTTCCATATTGTCACGTGCCTCAGAGGGGGTCGCACCTCGAGACAATGCCATTTTTTCTTTTATTTTATTGTCACACCTTAGCACTCAGATACCGCTGTCGTTTTACATTCCCCTCCATCTTGTGTTTTCCTCATTAAGTCGGTTAAAACCCAAACGAAACCGACCTTCTTTTAGTGATCTTCTTTACGTTGTTATCGTACAACTTACTGACATCACCGAAGATTTAAACCCTACTGCTGATGAAACATGTCGTTGCTACTGGTGAGTAAACATTACATGAGGATCAAATTTTTGAGTCCTATCCACAATAACTATACTAACAATTTTCTTCAGAACTTAAAGAAACTTTTTACTTCCATGTCAGAAACTCCTCCGGTTAAGAAAGATGGAGACGGTGCCAAGTTCGAAATCCAATCCTCGGAAGAGACTACCCCTGCATTTGAGGATTACGCTTCTCAACTCCCTCCTCACTTTTCCCTCATCCGTCTCTTGGGGGAAGGCGCCTTCTCCAAGGTCTATAAAGCTATCAACAATAACACTCAGCAAGTTGTTGCCATAAAGATTATCAGTAAAGTAGATCTTCTGTCAAAACAGCTTCAAAATGTCAAGAATGAAACTAATATCATGTCAAAATTACATCATGTCAATGTTTTGAACCTCATCGAGTCCTTCAACTTTTCCAACTACTGTTATCTCATTCTTGAATACTGTGATGGAGGTGAGATCTTCAACAAGATCATTGAATACACCTACTTTAGTGAAGATCTTGCCAGACATGTATTCAATCAACTTTTGGATGCCATAAAGTACCTCCACGCACATGACATTGTGCATCGAGATATCAAGCCGGAGAATCTCTTATATCAACGCATTCCTACTTTTGATCGTCCTCATGAAGCGTTTGTGAGCGCCCTCCGAAAGCTGGATGACGAATCCAAGGTTGATGAGGGATCATTTGTTCCTGGTGTTGGAGGTGGGGGAATCGGTATCATCAAATTGGCTGACTTTGGTCTTGCCAAACAGCTTCGTCTGAGCCATCTATCTGCATCTAACTTGAAAACTCCTTGTGGAACTGCTGGCTATACTGCCCCTGAAGTCATCACCTGTAACAGTAACAAGGGCCGGCAATTCAAAAACACCGTCAGCAAAACCAACTACTATTCCAAGGCCGTGGATATTTGGTCGCTTGGATGTTTCCTCTATACCATCCTCTGTGGGTTCCCTCCATTTTATGATGATAATCAGGATCAACTCTCGCACAAAATCCTCAATGGTGACTACGTTTTCCTTCAGCCTTGGTGGGACGAAATCAGCAATGACGCTAAGAATCTCATCACTCGTATGCTTGATGTGAATCCTGAAACCAGAATCACCATTGACGAGATTTATCAGCATCCATGGATTAAACTGGGCTCAGCTTCTCCATTCGAAGAATCAAACTATTTCCATCAATCAACTACCCTCAAGTCTCCTTTACACTCTACCGAGCACGTTGAACGTGTGGATGAAAACCTACCTCCTCCCCCATCACATTCTGCATTGCTTTCTCCTCAAGCAGAAGCCATCAAAAGGGTTTTCAATAGTCCTGCTATGGCAAATGACATTAGCGTTCAATTTATTGAATCCATCACTAGTATTTCCGAAGAATCGGGCGATGATCGCCCTCCCAGACGAAAACTTCCCAAGACCCCCAACCCCAATGATGTTTCCTTCAAGGATGTATTCAACGTTCCGTCCATGACTGAAGACGAAGAGGAGGAAGGAGAGGAGCAGGCCGATGACGTAACATCGTTGAAACATGACATCACTTCACTGTCGTCATCATCTGTCAACTCGGTTGAAGACGATTATCAAACCAGATCCAGCTCGGTGATTTCAGGGCTAACCGGTGATTTCAAATTTACCCTCAACCTCAATGACTCCAATCTTCTTTCTCGTCGCAAGTCTTCAGTTTCCAAACATAAGCCACGGGCTTGTTCTATTGATCAAGCTACTGCATCCACCTCGCATACGACCGTTACTTAAGTTTTACTTCTCATCTGTTTTTCTAATTTGGTGTATTATAAATATTACGACTTTTTCCTGTTAATGGTATCATTTGATTCTATGTACACTAAGATCTTTCGATGGGCTTTATGTTGGCTCCTTCGGGTTCTTCTTCCTCGGGAATCAAGCAGTCACTAGTCTCCAACAATTCTCCCAACTCCCCACTTTGGGCCATAGACATAACAATATCACATCCTCCGACAAAGTCTCCGTTAACGTAGAGTTGAGGAATGGTGGGCCATTGCGAGTATTCCTTAATGCCTTCTCTCAATTCGGGGTCTTCGAGTACATTGTATGCGGCAAACTTATCGGGATCAACCCCTTGTTGACCCAACATTTGAATGGTGGCTCTAGAGAATCCACATTGGGGGAATTCAGGAGTTCCCTTCATGAAGAGAACAACCTTGGAACTTGCCACTGCTTTGTCGATGGCATCCTTGATTTCGGTGGAAATAAACCGAACTCCACCAAATGGCTTCACTTGTCTTATGGGCTGTATGTTAGTATGTCGCCTGCAAAATCCTCGGTTGATATACGTACGGCTCTAAGACCACTAAAGATAGCTCGAGAAAACATGATGGTTATTAATCCAAAGTTTGTCATTTGTCGTCCGCGAAATCCGTACACCGACACTGGGGTGGTGCGGAGGCCGCCGTTATTTGTCAGCTTTTATGTAAGCTTTGGGCAAAGCACCGCTACCGCCTATTGAAGATGAGGAGTTAGTAAGAAGGTTGTAGTGAGTCTGCGTAGGAATAAGGTCTTTTTTCTGTTTTCAGCAATTTGCTGAACTTTGCTGAATTTTGCTGACATTTTCCTTATCTCACCAATTCTTTCTGTGTCTTCTTTTCGCAGTCGTATTTGTGGCTGCAAGTGGTTATAAAATGAGCTGCAACCACTGTCTTAACTTTCTCAACCATGTTACTTGTTCCTCTTTTCCTTTCTTTAATCCAGGGGGTTAATTGTGTTTACTCGCCTAACTCTGGTGATGACTGGACGGCTCTCAAGCCTCAGGAGAACCTGCCAGCTGGAAGCTTCATGTCGGTTCCGTTCAACTTTGGAATTGTGGTCAGCCCATTTGTACTCAACCATGAAGGCGATTATGAAGAGCCAGCTCCCTCAAGTATTCCTCGTGAGATCACAACCACCTATGTCACGTCTTACGTGACGGTAGCTCCCAAGGCTACGAGAACCATTGACGTCCACCAAATTGCCGACGGTCAGATCCAGCGTCAAACCAAGGCACCCGGTGAAGAGGATGGGGATGACTGTGATGATGATGCTGAAGCTGAAGCCGTTAGTAAACGGGAATACGATGACTGTACAGATGACGACGAAGACTACACCTCACCTGTTTATGCTGTTGCATGTTCTACTGACAGTACACTCTCGATGACTTTGAATGAGGGCATTCTTAAAGATAGCGATGACAGAATTGGGTGTATAGTTGGAGGCCACCAGTTCCAGTTTGATGGCCCATTGCCCCAGCACGGCACCATATATGCCGCTGGATGGTCCATCACCCACAAAGGCCAGCTTGCTTTGGGCGACAGCACACGGTTCTACCAGTGTGCTTCGGGAGATTTCTACAATCTCTACGACAATCCCATCGGCTTGCAGTGCCACCCAGTCACCCTTGACGTGGTGGAGCTTATCGATTGCTAGATGGAACTATTTGGGTCGCTGAAGTCCTCTCACATTCACCAGACTCTGTAAAGAGAGCATCACATCTGCCACATTAGGTATTTTATATTCAGGTATAGCATAAGGGTCGTAGAGTCTAATTAAAATATCTTACTCGGAGATGGACGCAAAGGACTGCCACCACCCGGTATAAGATAAGACATGCCACAAGTCCGCCAAAGGATGCGCCAAGGTTATTGTCAAGGTTATAATACTCGAGCACCTTGGACCCGGTGTCAAGAATGCATGTGTCACTGCCGCAGTCAAATTTCTGATTGGCAAACCCTAACTTGGCGGTGATTCCCACCGCGTACTTCATAGGGTTGATGTAGTTGATACCCTTGAAGAATGGTGGCATTTGGAGGGACATTGTACCACCCATCAAGATCCCGAATATACACGAGATTGAAAGGAGGTTAGCTGCCACTCCCAAGTGGTTGAACATAGAGTTGAAGATAATTCCCAAAGAGTCACCAGCGTTAACTGCCATGAACGACGAGAGAAGCATCCCGAAGAACATTGCAGGGTTGCGAGGAAGACCAGGTGCAAACACCACCAATGCTGAAAAGAATACACACGATGCAAACTCAATGGGTACCTCGTTAAGGAGATAGGCTCCGCTGAACTCCATCACCCCGTAGATATTGTCTCTATACTCCTGGTAGAAAATCTCTCTCTCCACAGGATAAAGGGTGATATTGTTGACGAGTCCCACAAAGTACAAGTTAAGCACCTCTTGAATGAGCCCAAGCCGATTGCTTATACCCTCAGCATTATTTCTCAAAGGAGAGAAGAAGAGAGCATGGATAATGGCTAGTGTCACCGTTTGTAGTGCCCTAGCGGCCACGATATCGGAGGATCTAAACGAGTTGACACTCAGGCGTTTGGCAATGGTGGCAAACTTAACCCAGATGGGAAGATCAACCCGGGAACGGTACTCCTTGAGGTTGATAGTGTTTTGTGTCTGCATCACAAGAACAGGATCGGGATCGGGGTGCGATGATTTCCATGTCTGTACGAGATGATTGATTCGGGTCTGGGTATCAAATTGGGTTTCATCGGCACCAGCTGAGATTGTGTCTAGCATGAAATCTGCAAGGTTGGAACCTGGAGGCACGCTGTAGCCTGAGGACGTAAGATGTTCGTTGAGACCAACGGGGGATCCGTTGTAGATCACCGATCCTCCTCTGGCGAGCAACAAGAGATTTCCAAACGACGTAAACATCTTTTGGCTGGGCTGATGGATGGTGAGAATGATGGTCGTCTTGCCCTCACCCGCCAAAGAGTGGAGAAGCTCCACAATGGTTTGGGAGGTGGTGGAATCAAGACCCGACGTGGGTTCATCGAGGAAGAATATCTTGGGGCGACTGAGAAGCTGGATGCCGATTGAAAGCCTTCTCTTCTCTCCTCCCGAAATACCCTTCACTTTTTCTGACCCCACAAGCGTGTCAGCACAATCTACAAGACTCAACTTCCGAATGAGGCCGTTGACGACGGAAGGAATGTGGGGGTGCTCGGCCAACGGGAGCCTTAACTTGGCTTGGTAATAAAGGGTCTCCCGGACCGTCAAACGAGGAATCAATGAGTGATCGTGCTGGGTGACGAATGCAGAGATCTCAGAGAGCTGGCGAGGGGATATAATTTGGGTGTCGTTGAGTTTGATGGAACCACTGGACAGGTACTTCGAGGACTTGTTGAGACGGTTGGCGAGGTAATTAAGGAGGGTGGTTTTGCCGCTTCCAGAAGGACCCATGATCACGTTCACTTCGTTGGCGTGAAACTGGGAGGAAAGATTATCGAGAAGGACCCTGTTTTCATGGTGCATTCCACGACGAATTCGTACCGAGAGACACACATTATATAAGTTCACGCCAAGCATGTCGAGAGTATTACTGCTTAACAGCTCCTTGGACTTCCTGGTGGCAATATCAAGAGAGGATTCCTCGGTCCCAATTTTGTTAGTTTTGGTCTTGGCTACCGAGATGTTGTAATTACGAAACCGTAATCCCACATACGCAAGAAGGTAGAAGCCCACCATCCAAGCCACGAGAATACCAATGGGACTGGCTATCCAGTGTTGAGGATATCCCAAAACATCAAGCTGGTAGTTGCCGGTGTACTCCAAACATGCATCTCCTTCGTAGGGGCAGTCACCCGCCCAGTCAGTGTACTGGTTGGAGGTGAGGGCACCAAATGCATACCAAAAGTAAGCAATATACTTAATCCAGCGCACGTATACCGGCATGGTTGCGGCGTTCACAAAGTATCCACATGCACTGTTCTGTAACTGATAGAAGCAATTGGAAATCAACGTGGAGATTGTGAAGTCAGACCCCAACGCAAAGCATGTCATTGCGCCAACCATGGCCAACAACTCAATGAGAATGGTGACGGCGAGGTAAATGCCAAAATAGCTGGCGGAGTAGGTCGAGTCATCGTATTTCAGTGACTGTCTCAATCCCCACATATAGTAGGTGATGGCAGCAAAAAGAACGCTGACGGGAATATCCTCAATGAAGAATTTGGCGATTCTTCTCGACAACATGAATCCGTTGATGGACACCGAGCGCTCTTGGTATTCACGGAAGAAATTAAGACCTTCATGTACCCACAAGCGCTCAATCTCAATGAACATTGGAGTGAAACCAATTGTTTCAATCAGCACATAGAGACATGATGTGAGGGACCGAATTCCCGAGAGGTCTGGGTGGGGCTTGTAAAACATCCAGCCCAATATTGCCGCCAATACCACGGAACCAACGTTTAAGGCAAGAAGAGAAGAAATGTCACGGTAGGACGTGACAAATGTTCTTCGCGAAAGAGTGTATACCTCATAAGCGAAGGAGATGCGATCTTGCTTGACGACATCAAACTTTGTGAGATTAGCTTTGAATAACTCATCTTGTTCCTTGGACAGCAACGTGCAAGGAGAAACGTTGGCGTGGTTTCTCCAGTCAGCCACAAGTAAGTCAATATTTTCTATGGTCTTGAGTTCTTTCTCTTTAGTGGAACTGTCCTTGACGGAAAGGTTCATGATTTGATTCAACACTCCGGGACCAGCATGATCAACGCCCTTGTTCGAGAAGTAGCAGACCGAATCGGGGAGGTTCCCATAAAACACGATTCGCCCTCCTCTAGTCAAGAGACAGATTTTATCAAAAAGCAAAGTGATCTCGGTACGAGGCTGGTGAATCAGAAGAATGATGGTGATGCCAAACTGCGGACTGGCCAAATTGCGAAGAATCTGCATCAACTTCAATGAGGTGGTGGTGTCTAAGCCTGTGGTTGGCTCGTCAAGGAAAAGAACGCTGGGTTTGTTGAGAAGCTGGATTGCCAAAGACACTCGACGCTGTTCGCCTCCTGACAAATTGGAATGGTTGGAAAATGAAACAATCTGTTCATCGCGTCGATGGTCGAGTTCCAACACCAGGAGAAGAGAATTCACAAGGCTCTCCTTTTCATGCAGCGAAGTACGGGAAGGAAGGCGGAGATCTGCTTGGTATTTTAGTGTTTCATAAATCGTCAACCCGGGTAAGAATACATCTGTTTGTAGAAGGTATGAATTTTTGATGCGGCTGTAATCACCATCGCATTGATAAGAGATGGATCCCGAAAAGTCAAGACTGGAGTTGGTGACATTGAGTCTTTGCGACAAAGTGTTAAGGAGAGTGGTTTTACCGCTTCCAGAGCCACCCATTATGGCCATGATGTTGGAGCTTGGGACATCAAACGATACATCATCGATGATGGGAATATTGCCGCCGGATTTCTTGACGAGGACGGAAAGATTCCGGACACTGATGGAAACTCGATCACGTGGATCGAGACGTAGGGTTTCAGAGTTCATGGGATTACAGGAAAACGACCATTAAGAAAAAGAAGGGAGGTATTTATAAGTTGCAGGGGCCCCGATGGGAGGTAGCCTGAAAGGGAATAAGAAAAATTCCGACGGAAATTTGCGCGTTGCGCTTCTGTTGCGGCAATATAGCCCGCTGTCAAATCGGTGACATTTGTCATGCTCGTAAGTGACGAGAGGCCTCATGGGGGTTAGTCGGGCAATGCTTTAGGGCAGGTGGAAACGCCAAGATGACTCACGGCTGCTCACTTTGGGGGCCTGTACGTTATGGGCCACTGGAATAACGGAAATCAGTTTACGATGCGACGGAATGTAATGCCTGTGCAAGTTGCTATGGCTAGAGCGATGATGCTGACAGAAGCTATATGAGCAATTTCACGGTAGCGGTCTTAGTAAAGAGATATTACTGTGGCGAAACTATTAGGCCTTGGCATGGACCAATGTCCGACAGATGCGGACAAACTGCTGGTGTGACTCAGCACCCAGCGGCGCACAAGGAGGGTAGATAGCGATGACAGCATGTGAGTCTATTAGGTATACACTAATGTACAAGTCTATTATGCAAATGAACTGAGGTATCCTGAATCAAAAGATTGAGAGAGAAGGTTGTTGGTCTTCGTCAAAAGTAGTATCGACGGTTGAAAGGATATCACCTAAGATTCCATTGACGACTTCAGTTTCATCGGAAGTAGCATCGTAAACTACGTTGAAAACACTCACAGAGGTGTAGCACGCAAGCTTCCAGAACACCGCATACTCGGATGGCAACGAACAATCACCAATGGTACAGTTCTTAATTACCTCAGTCTCGTAAGCATAAGTCCAGGAAAAAAGCCCACTGGACTTATCGTAATTCATGGAAGGAATAAACATGCCTGAGCCGCCAAGACGTGATGGCAACCAGACGGGGTCGGTGCATCCAATGTCAGATTCGTCACCGACCAATGGGAAATTCACATTAAGACCAACACCGCTGGGCAAAGACGTAGAGTTGGAGATTATGAGGTCCGTCAACTCGACGACCTTTTTAGAGTAGATGTTGGAAGGGTTTTCGTCGTCATCATTAAGAGAGTCTTTGAAGAAGGAGTTATTGAGATTCGAGCCCGAGAACGAAATGGCAGGAATTCCTCGGTAAAGTGAATAGTACACGGCACTCATGGTTCCACTTGCGGTAAAGAAACCGGGAGACAAGTTGGGGCCCTCATTGGGGCCTCCAATCGTCAAGTCAATGGAGGTACCATTGAAGTAGTTGGGAAGAACGTAGTCCAACGCAAATGCAACACAAGAGGAAGGAGTTCCGTCAAAGTACCAGACATACTTGTCGTCACTTTCGTGGCCCCAAGCAGATGCTCCCTCCTTAACATAGCCAAACTCTCCATCTGAAGTCATAGTGGAGGTGCTGGGAACATCGAATTTGCCGGCATATCCCGATCGTTGTGAAGCGGGAGCCACAAGAATAACGGTGTAACCAGCGTCCTTCAAGTCTCTGTAAGCAGCACGAATGTTGGTGGATGCCCACCCGTCATCGTTGGTTAGAAGGATGGTTTTGGCGCTCACCATCCATATGAAAAGAAAAATCAAATACTTCATCTTCAACTAATGAATTTCACTAATTTGCTCCAGCGACTTTTCCTTCCCTTTTTATGTTTCCGTGCCCTCCTTGTACGATATGCTGGGCAGATGTTAAGGTCAAACAATAAAATGCACGTACTTTCGCAAGCGGCTGCAGACCGCTGACATTGTTCTTTGACGCATTAAAGACAATCGCAACTGTACGGCAAGGAACCGGCCCAATAAAAAGCGGTAGTGAAACCAGCGAGGCAATTGGTTTCGGGGTACGATGAGGCTTCGAGTGCGTCGACGTTCCAACTTTGATATAAGAATAGGAAGCAGTAGTTGAAAAGACCACTGTGAGGGAAGCACAGAATGACCAAGAGGAATGCCCTACATAGTGTTATCGCGAGTACACAGAAGAGCCGAGGAAAGAATCAAGGAAAAAAAATTCTGCACGCTATCCGTTTCCATAATTGGCTTATCTCAAACAGTAAAGATGTATATGTACTGTAAATGTATAGTTACTTACACATACAGAAGCAGAGCCATCGAGATTGTGGTTAGTTTCCGAGCCTCACAGTTAAGAGCGTGGTGCGAGTCCATTTCGAGGAGCTGGCTTGCCATAATTAGTTAGAGTGCATGCACCCGGACATTGATGCGAATCGTCCAACTCAACCGAACGAAGATTTAGATTTTGATGGGTTTCATCCGGGTATGGTAAGGGATCAATAATGTCAGGGTGGCTGGGGTACCAGATGGGATATGGTTTGCTAGCCATTGGGAGAGAAAGGTTAATACTCTATGGTCAGGGACACTAAACCGGTGGGATAGTATTTCATGTGGTGCAATGATGTTTTAGGTTTGAGGATACTCATACAAGTCAGTACGTAATTCATAGGATGCGATAATATACAGAATAAGTTAACATAATGACCATGGGTCCTGCTCCAAGTGTATTAGTGTGAGAGGATGCGCGCCGCTCCTTGTAAGGCACAGGTCTGTCAGATGCCATAATGGGGGGGGGGAGCGTGGAGCCGTGGAGGCGTTCAGACACAGACATCCAAGCAAGGAAGCTCTAGGACGAAAGGCTAAGGAGGATACAATAAGCTTTTGAGTGACTCGAACATGGGTGCGTGGAGTTATCGTGTCAAGACGAGGTCATGGAAACCACACTCATACACATGAGATCCATAGAAACAAGTCGCATACACGAGCATCATCGACACGAGTGGTTAAACGAGTCTCACGTGAAAAACATATGTAGAGGCTTGGCCGCAGAAGCATAAGCATGACACATAACGGAGATGGGATGGTTATGCCTCAAACAAAAACTGTAGGCGGGTATTTCTGAAGAGCCTCATGCCAAACGTCGCGCCACGAATCCAATCATGTCGAAGTCTTGCCGTATAATACTTTTCTTGGTTTGCATCCAAACCATGAGATCTCCATAATTTGATGGCAGTGAATACACCAATGGCATAAATGCATCCCGCAAGAAGATCAACTCTCCAATGGTGATCAAGATATAGGGCAGCCCACCATTGAAGAAGAACATTAACAAATGCTAATACACGAAAATAGCTCCAACGACAATAATAGCACACAAATAGAAATGACATAACCGACATTGCCGAATGTAAAGAAGGAAATGACGAGAATTTGGTGGGGGCAGCATAATAAATGGATTGAACAATATATCTTCCCACCTTTATATCCTTTCGAGTGATTCCATCGGTATAAATCATATCATAAGAAGGAGGTAAACTTTCTCCATATAGTTTTATGAATAAGGGAGTGGTGTTGGGGAAGATATAGTGGGTAAATATGATTAGAACGTTTTGGAATCCACAGCTCGACACATATAGTTTCACGGCCCCTGGAGCTTTGAAGATGTATAGCCACAAAATCACCACAAGGGGCACGGTGAAGTGTAAAATGACAAAAGCCACCCAAGACAATATAAATTCGAACTTCTTGACATAGAGGGTGGAAGCAAGGCGGTGGAGAAAGGAGAGAAGAAACCATGACAGGCATAGGAAAACCGGGGCCACGTTTTGCCAAGAAGTACGATGTGGTATAACATCATGATCATCTTCAGTCGTATACTCTTTTGTTCCGAGGCCCTTCAAATTGAAGTTTTCAAGCTCCATGTCAAACGAAGTAGAGCCACTGGTTGGAGGACTGTTGAAGGGGGATGATAGATTCAGTAGGGGAAGAAGTTGTGGTGGGGATGAAGGCTGCGGCTGTGGAGACGGAAACCAATAGAACCGGCGATAAAGAATCATTGAACCAGATGCCAACAGAAGAATGGTCAAGAGAGAACCCAAAGTATTGTCAAACATATAGCTATCGAGTCTCATGCAAAAACGATGAAAAATGGGAGGGCGAATTTCCTTGGATACCAAATTGATAAACTTGGTGCCTGCCAACCAGGTGACAAGTAAGCCACAGTTCCGAACAATATCCCAAACTAAACGTTTTTGACTTCGTCCATTAAGAATACAATTTGCAAAGTGGTAAAAGAAGTTTTTTAGGCCATTGATGAGCGGATGATATAAATGCCAAAGGAAAATCACCATTCGGTGAAATGCAGGACGTATGCTTGGTACTTTCATATCATAAGGGGCCTTACACAGGATAATTTTAACATCAACTTAGGGAGAACGATGACAAACGAAGGGGAAAGTCAACAAGATAAAAATAGCAAAAGATGAAGGGAACAACAAGAAAAAAGAATTTTCTGTCTTGTCTCAAATCACCACAGGATGGGTATTCTCCGCTCTTATATGAAACCTCTGGTCACTTAACACAGGGACTAAATCCGACAAACCGGGAGAAAACAGGTCAGATTGTACCACAAAAAAAGAAGGAAGAAACAAAAAAAATCTCAAGATAGCAATAAGTATGCGCTGATAAGCGGGTCTAATGTCTGAGGGATGGCGGGTGTTCGGAATCCTTCACCAACGATGGTTTCAAACTTGGATATAGTTAATCGCCCTAAAAGCTAATAGATAAGCCAGGAGGAAGATCGTCAAGTAAAGATCAATGATTTTTTTTTTGCTGAGGCCCTCACACTCTTTTCATTCTTTGCAGAAAGCTATAGCGCGTTAACCACCACATGGAAAAAATAAAGTAGGAAAAAAACACAGCCTGCACAAGTAGTAGGCATTTGGCGAAATACGACCTCGAACAATAGCGGCGCCAATTTTACCAAAGTGTAATTGAGAGTAAGTGTAGCTTCATTTATGCCGCTTCAGCAAAAATTGTCGGCGAGGAGTCGGTCATGACATAATATTTCATGGTGTTTGTGAACATTTGTCTTCATCCGCATACTCCGAGATCGTGGGGTGTCAGCATACATGGCTTAAGCAGAAATTTTTAGCTCAGGGTAACTAACGCGCACGTGAGTACCTCAGGGTGAAGAAGGCTCGTTGAAGCTACTTCACTAAATGAAATCCAAGCCTCTTTCTTCAGTACGTGATAGATGTAGACGTGATTCTCAAACCACCGCTAAAACCACAATACAACTCATTTGGGTGATAAAAAATCTCGCTACGTGTGGTGGGTGAATTAGCCAATGGAAAATAAAAGCTGGAAATAGTCGGTTATGCAAGGTTAGTATCCCGACCAACTAACATTAGTTCGTTGATATCCCACGGGGTTCAACATCCTTGGTGATTTTCCGAGATCCTCTGTGCACTGAAGAATGGTATAGTCAACAGCATTGGAGCCGAAGTCGAATTTTGAATTGTGGGCTCCATAATTATATTGGTGTTAAATGCGAGGACCATGACAGCCTCATCACCGTTAATGGATTGATGGCAACGTTGGGAGGTTTCTTGGAGGAAAACTCGACTGACATCGTGGAAATGCTCGTGGTGGACGACTTGTCCACCTATTTTTGGGAATTGAAAAATCGGTGCTCAACAGTCAACGAGTTTACGAGTCGATATATGGAGTTGATGAAGCTACTTCGACAGATCAGTCGTCGCTGGGGATGCGATATTGTGGTGACATCGTGGGATAGCACTTTCGAACGGGGCTATAATGCTAAGCCAGCGAGAATTCCTTTATCCTGGTCAGATCCTGGACAGTTGACCCTTCTTCCGGTGGAGTTTGTTAGATCCTTTGATGAGGTTATCCATGTGCACCAGCAAGGGCACCGCCTCTGCAAGATGGCTTTGCGCTAGACGCTGGTCGTCCTTGTGCTGTGTGTTGACTGGATTGAATGTGGACTGGGTTTTTTTGTCTTTGTTCCCTTGTCCGCTGTGTGCTTAGCTCTTGTCTGCTGTCCGCTTCTCTTGTCTGTTGCCCGGCTCGTCTCATGTCACCTAGCTCGTCTCAGGCTGCCATCTCAACTCGTTACGCCAGTCTCTGTTTCTCTCACCTGCCAATTTTCACCTGCGCCTGCCCCCAATCCTAATCTAATCTGGTTTCTTTATCAGACGAAATGTCTCCACTAAAAACCTGCTCTACAAGGTTTTTGTTCCAACTCATCTCCCCTAACAATCTCTTCCGTGCATCTCTTGTAGTTGTCATGTATTGAATAGTTCTGTATATGCATCCCCTTTACATAACGGTAAGGTCCCCGAACTTCTCCTTGTATCCTGGAACTTCCCACTTACCGTTCTTGACCATGTAGTTGACCTTCTCATCCAAATCTGGTCTAGCCTTAGCGACATCCTCAACAGTCAATTGGTCGAATGGTCTAGCACCTTCAATGTCCTTCAAGGTGGCAGTCAATTGATTAATCTCATCAATGACGGATTTTTCAGTCAACTTAGCGTTCTCAACGGCCTTCTCTTGGAAGATGTCAATGGTCTTCAAGGTCTTAGAAACATCGTAACTAATTGGCTTAAAAGCACTAACTGCCTTTTCGACTTCGTCGATAACAGCAGTGTTCTTCAAGATTCCTCTGTAATAAGCAAAATCAACGGTGGCATCTTGACTCTTCAAAGTAAGGTTCTCCTTCTTAGCATCGTCATTTCTTTTCTTGAAAGCGGTCAAAGAGCTAGCGGTTGATCCAGTCAATCCTAAGGTTTGGATAACCTGAGTCCAGTTCAATTTGGTAGCTGCGGATTTGGCAACAGACATGTTTGATGATATGGGGTTGTTAAAGGATTTTAATTTGTTGTCCGCTCGGATTTCGCGGTGAGCCAATGAAAATTGTCATTTGCGGGACAGGCTCCGGTCACGTGTGGACTTTCCGCCGGATGGCTGCTCACCTAAAACGCGCACGTGATGCACTCATATGGCCTCACGCGTCAATACCTCTATAATATGCCACCTCAGATGAAAGGGTTGACTCAATTCATCGTTGATCTCCGAAATTCTAAGGATTCTGAAGAGGAGAAGAAGCGGATTAATCTTGAGATCAACAACATTAATACCAAGTTCACTTCCTCGCTGTCTTTAAATGGTTATCAGAGAAAAAAATATGTCTCCAAATTGATCTACATCTACCTACTCGGGTACACCGATGAAGTGAATTTTGGCTTGAAAGAAAGCTTTGCTCTTCTCTCCTCAACCAATTACTCCGAGAAACATTTGGGCTACTTGGCAATGTCACTATTCATTACACGAGCCGGTTCCTTGGGTTCCGTAAAACAGCATTTGGATCATTTGATGGAAGCCATGCATACCCCTCTTGTTCGTGATCTTCAACTGAATAATGAAGACTTCAATTGCTTGGCAATGCATTTTATCTCTTCCAACTTCAATGTGTTTGAGTCAGATGTTTCTTCATCCCAATCACCCGCCTTTGCTCTTTTGTCGGAGCAGTATCTCGTTAAAGAATCTGATGAAAATTCTCCTCAGTGGCTTGAGCTCATTGACATCGTTTACAGTTTATGTTGCTCTCCCATTCAGAACTCTTTGGTCAAGAAAAAGGCAACTTTGGCCCTATTGACTCTATTAAAGCTTTACCCTGATGTGGTGGTTGCCAACGAAAACTGGGTTCCTCGGCTTCTTACTCTCATAGATGATAAAGATTACGGTGTGGTTCTTTCCAGTATTCCCTTGATTCAATACCTTGTCACCTTAAAGCCTCAATATGTTAAGTCCATTATTCCTTCTATTTCTAATACTCTTCATGCATTCATCATCGATGACCAATGCCCCAAGCAATACTTTTACCACGACACCCCCGCACCATGGCTTCTTGTTAAGCTCCTTCAGTTAATTGAGCATTTCTTTCTCTTAACTGACAACGATCAACCTTTGCTACTTATATCAGATCTTGATGCTACTACCTTGAGCAACTTGCGCCTGGTGGTGGCCAGACTGATTCAAAATGCATCTCTCCCCATCAAAGGATTGCCCAATCGTAATTCCCAATCTCTGATCCTTTTCCAGGCGGTTTCCTTGGCTGTGTTTCTTGATGCGTCTACTGAGGCCATCGATGGTGCAATACATGCCTTGATGCTCCTCCTTGAATCTTCAGAAACGAATACTCGGTATCTCTCCTTAGATGCTTTGATCAAACTTACTTCCCGAGCTTCCAATTCCGCGAGTGCCACAAATGCTTCTTCCTCTCGTTTTGATGAGTACCTCGATAAGGTTTTCCGGTTGCTTGATGACAAAGACATCTCGGTTCGTAAAAAGGCCTTGGATCTCTTGTATACCATCTGTAACAGTGGTACTTATAATGTGATTATTCCCAGATTACTCGACTACTTTACATATGCTGACTTGACAATAATGTCTGAGATTGCCATTAAAGTGGCAATTTTGGCTGAAAAGTTTGCTACCGACTCAACTTGGTACGTCACCACAATGTTAAGATTACTCTCCCTAGGTGGTGGTAGTCACAGCTCCAGTATTCATGCTGTTGGAAATGAGGTGTGGGAAAGAATCGTCCAGATCATTGTCAATAATGAAGATCTTCAAAAGAAGACGTGCAAGCTTATCGTCAACTTGCTTAAACGTCCTCATACCACTCGTGGCAAATCCCAAAATCTGGAAAGTCTCATTAAGGTTGCTGCCTTCATTCTTGGTGAATATGGCTATACCCTTGCTTTGCAAGATAGCGATGCCACCGCCACTCACTTTCGTCTCCTATATAATGCCTATTTCAAGGTATCTCTTAACACCAGAGCTATGCTTCTCTCTGCGTTTTTCAAATTCTTCATCAGATTCCCCGATGGTGACATCAATCCTGACATTCTTGATTTGTTTGAAGCAGAATGCCTGTCGTTAGACCTTGAGATTCAAACAAGAGCACACGAATATTTACGGGTCACTCGTCTTGTGCATTCTGATCCCAGAAATACAATTCTTCAGTCCGTTATCAAGCCACTCCCTGCATTTGAACGAAACCAAAACCATCTTATGAATCGTTTGGGTAGTGTGCAACAATTAGTCAGTGGCAGAGCCCGTTCATCGTCGGCTGTGAATATCAAAAACATTTCTGATAATCCTCTGGCGAACTATCATCCCACCACTTCGAGCATCGCCCTTGATGAAGAAAGTGATCCATTCGCACCTAAATCACGGAAACCAGCAGTTCCCATCCGTGTGTCGCCCAATTGGTATGCTGGCTATCATAGAATGCTTCATTATGATGCTGGTATCTTCTATGAGAATCAGTTTGTCAAAATAACATATAGGATAGTGAAAGCTGGTACTTCATATAACGTGAAGTTTACCGTTATCAATAATGCAGCTAAAACAGCCAATACTGACATCACAGGGTTTACGGTGGTCGATGTGAAGTCAATGGCAAAAAGTGAGGATCCCAACTATGTGGTCAGCTTAGTTGAAACACCAGAGCTGACTATTGTTGATAAGTCAAGTATGGAAGTCGAAGTTAGAGTCAGAAACGTGGTGGAAAATAATGAAAGTCCCATTCTTCAGATGAACTTCAAGTGCAGTGGATCTTTTAACACGCTCAATTTGAAAATTCCCGTCAACCTCCTCAAGACGTTAACTCCTACCGCTTTGGCGTCCTTGGACGACTTCAAAAAAAGATGGCTACAAATTGGTGAACTCCTTAGCTACGAGGGTGAGTATAAAGGTAGTATCACCACATCACATCGTCTCAACTCATCAAATATCAATCGTCTCGTGACCAGACTTGGATTTGCAGTTGTTCACAGCACACCCGACAGCATCGAGGGGAGTATACTCGTGATGGGCGCAGGTATTCTCCACACCACCAAATCCAACTATGGAGTCTTAACTAGCATTAAATCTATCGACGGAGTGGGGAAGGAATTCGAAATCACGGTTCGATGCACGGGTGGAGGCATCGCTGAGATCATTGTGGAAACGTTGAAGGAAATATTCTCAGGTAAAATCTAGCATCCCCGCCCTCCTTCTTCACATTCTCTGTAATACACACACCTCGTTAGCCAAACGCACATCTCGTGAATGCTTGATTAGGATAATGACCCTGGAATTCGAATGTGGGGAAGTGATCCACGTCGTAGAGAAAAGTGAACTGAAGTTCCATGCTCCTGCCTAAAAGGGTAATGGCTTATATAAGCAAGGCACTCCTTTCTTGAGTTAGTAGCCACCATATTTCTTGTGTTAAGAGGCTGAAGGCAAGTACTTGGTATTTTTCCAAGTATGTGACCTTGTACAGGAGGCTCAAGCAAGGGTTGTACGTTGAGTCTTCGTTCCGCAAATTTCAACAGTTCCTCATTAGGCAGAAGTGGCCCTCGAAAATTGCCGCATTAGGCAATGAGTCTGGCACGCCGACTACAATTTGCAACTGTCGAAACTTCCTATTTAGTATATACGAAGATTTTGTATATTCATTTATATAATCGATATTTTGGTCTTTCCAAATGTAAATATCCTTTGTTTTTCAAGAGCATGAGAACACCTGTTATATTGGCATTACTTGTCGCTGGTCTAGTCAAGGCTGCGCCAGTCGCTCAAGTGGTGACTGTATACCAAACAGAAACTCAAGTTACCAATTCTGATGGGTCTATTTATACTGTTGTTACAGGCGATGATGATACCGCTGCCGCTGCAACTACCACGGCAGCTGCCAGTACTGCCACCTCGGGCTCCGATTCAAACCTTGATAATCTACTTAGCAATGGCCTTCTAAGTGAGTGGATGGCACTTGTCGATGGGGCAGGTGAAACTTCTGTCGCTGCTGTTTCTACTACAGCAGCTGCCACCACTATTTCAGCATCAGAGACGGAAGAAACGGGAGGGCTTCTTGATGAGATTCTTGGTCTCTTCAAAAAGAAAACAACTACATCTGCTGCTGCTACTGCTGCTGCTACTGCTGCTGCTACTGCTGCTGCTACTGCTGCTGCTACTGCTACTGCTACTTCCGTCGCAGATGCTTCTACCGCCACCTCTTCTCTGGGGGGATTCCTTGCCCAGCTTCTTGGTCTCTTCAAGACATCCACCGGTTCTTCTGCGACTGCAACTGCGACTTCAACTTCTAGTAGCAGCGTCCAATATGCGGCTGCCACCACTTCCTCTGTTTCTGACGACGATGTTGATAATGAAGCAGCTACATCGTCCACTGAGACTTCCGCTGCCACGTCCACCGAGTCTTCGTCTACATCTACTTCCACAGGTGGAATTTATGATGAAATCTATGAATCAAGTGGTATTGATGAAGACTTCGCTAAGGATACCCTCGATGCTCATAACAAATATAGGGCGTTACATGGAGTGGCAGATTTATCGTGGGACAAGGATGCATATGATTATGCCAAAAATAATGCTGATGATTACGATTGTTCTGGTGTTTTGACTCATACTCATGGTCAATATGGTGAAAACTTGGCTGCTGGATTTGCCAATGGCCCTGCTGCTGTCAAGGCATGGTATGATGAAGGGGAGACTTATAGTTACTCCAGTGCCAACACATACGATCATTTTACTCAGGTTGTGTGGAAGAGTACTACCAAGGTGGGATGTGCCTATAAAGATTGTCTGGCCGAAGGATGGGGGCTTTACGTGGTGTGTGAGTATGATCCTCCTGGTAATGTGATTGGGTATAACTCAAAAAATGTGTTACCCCTCGTGGATTAAAAACGAATGAACGAAGAAGTGATTCCCCGGCATTATATAATCAATGTACAAAATTTTCATGTATTTAAGTCAATAGGCCGGATGTAATTAGGCACTTGTTTGAACTATTTTGGAAATATTGCGAAGATTCTTCAAAATGTATATTTTTGAAAATGGACTACGAAAGGTCAGCCCATACTACTTTCCATTCCAAACCAACATAAAGCGCCGATGGATAGGCAAATCGCTAGTGGATATCATGACGGGCGACTTTGGCATCCTGGAAGAATTGGTGATGTCGGGAATAATTCGAAGAAAGACATATATAATGAGTGGTGTGGGGAGAAGAGATGGTCCTACCAAAGTCGACGGATGGGATATCCTTAGAGATCGGCAAATTCAAGAGCACGATGTCATTTACAATCTCCAGCATATCCATGAACCCAGTGTACCCGATGTCACTGAGGGTCCAGTTGACTTGGGGTGCAAAAATCAAGCCAACACTACGATCCAGTTAATTTACGAGGACGATCAAGTCTTGGTAGTCAACAAGCCATGGGGTATACCGACCCACCCAAGCGGTAGCTACCGACATAACTCATTGAGCGAGATATTAAAACACGATTTGAAACTTGACAATATTTGGCTGTGTCATCGTCTAGACAAGGCCACTTCTGGGGTTCTTATATTTGGGTTGAATAAGAATGCTGCTACGTCCATCATGACTGACATCAAAACAAAACAGTCGTGCAAGACTTACATTGCACGCGTGGTTGGAGAGTTTCCAGGAGAAGGAATGGTGAGTTGCCCTGTGTTTCTGCTAAATTCAAATGGAAAGTATATTAATCAGATGAACGTGAGAAACCTTCCCGTTAATTCCACCACGATCTTTCGTCCGCTAAAGTACAATAAAGACCTCAATGAAACTTTGGTACAATGTCAGCCACTTACCGGAAGAATGCACCAGATTCGAATTCATCTTCGAAACATTGGCTTCCCTATTTCCAATGACACCGTATACCATCCTAGCGACAAAGAAGCCGTTATAAAGAATGATCTTGAAAAAGAGCTACATGGGAATCTATTTCAGACGTACCCACATTTTGGTTTGTTGAAAGCCGTGGATGAGCTGGTAGTTTCCTCGGAGGATTGCATTGATGTCATGGACCTTTCAGGATACAACCAGGAATGTTTTCAGAAGAAGCTCCAGGAGTTTTCAGTCAGTCGAAGAAGTAAAATGAACCGAGATCGAGATTCATGGAACCAGACCTGTGACGAGTGTGGATGTCAGCTACTCAACAATGATAAAATTCCCGAGAATGGAAAAATCTATTTACATGCATGGAAGTATAAGGTATCGGGCCGCGAGTACGTGGCCCCACTTCCAACCTGGGCACATATTTAACCTGTGAATATAATACAATTCGATGGAAGACATCTAGGCGGTAGCAGCTCAAGGCATGAATGGAAGCTTGGGATAGAAGCCGACGGTTCCTTGGGCATTGATGGTATTGTCCCTGTGCACGGCCAGAAGAAGTTGAGCTTTGGCCCCATCCTGGGACTCTGAGATCGCTCTAGCGTTTTGTTGGAATGAAGGGGTAAGTACAATCCTGACTGCATCATGTAGCTGCTTTTCTAAGGTATTGTGTTCAGATTCCAAGAATGGAGCCTTCTTAAGTGCAAAAAAATATACCCCTGCAACTTTGGGAATTTCGCTAGTTGAGGCTTGTTTCTGAAGAGCACTGGCAAGATGAGTCCTAATGAGCCTTCTGAAGCGGTTTCTTTGCATAGCACCTTTCAAGGGAAAGATTTTTGTACTAAAAAAAGGAAGGTTTCGATACTTGCCTCTATAAGCCTTAAATGAGCTGTCGAGCGTTTCATCATTGAAAAGGGTAGTTCGGTCAACGAACTGAAAAGCATATGCAATGTTTGATTTTCTCACCAAAGATAAGTGGTGGTTTGTGGGAAAGAACTTCAATGAGAAATGATTTGTGTTCATGACTGTCGGCATCTTCTTGAACATTTGTTTTTTGAAAATGTGCTTATATGCATAAGAGTCTATTCCCTTAATGTCAGTACAGCCTTGCGGAAGAGAACTGGCGTATGCATAGGTAGGTTTTGGATCGCTGTTGGAAAGAAATGCACGAGAGTCGTCATAGTAGGGCTTGTGAGCCGCAAGTGCCTTCGAGGTGTAAACACTCAGAGAGGGCTCAAATGGAACACGAGGGAAGTCTTTCTGAACTACTTTTATTATGGAAGGACGCTGAGACGCTAGGAATGACGTCACTAAGTTTAGATGATGCATTGATGAAGAAAGTCTATATTAATGTTACAATGCGATGGATTCGCGCTAATGATCTTTTGTGGGCCATGGTTCCATGTTAAATTTCTTCACTTGGCAGCCAAAGAACCACGGTGTTGTCAGCGGATGCAACTTCAAGTAATTTGGGATTGAATAGCACTACCTTGGGAATAGCAGGCGAGTCTATTTGCTTGAACGGAAGAAGTCGGCGAGGATTATCATTGGCCAGAACAGTATGAGATCCACCTTCGGTATTCTTTATGGAAGAAAGATCATAGAGACATAATTTAGGTCCCTTGATGGATCCAGCAATCACAAACTTGCCGTCAGGAGAGAAGCACGTCAGTCCCGTGGAGGGGTACTTGAAGGACATCCAGTCTCCCAGATAGTCTTTACTGCTCCTGGAAACATCAACAATTAGCGTAGTTAGCAATTGTCCGGTAAATGCATCGAGCAAGTAGTGCTCATGAGTGTCGGTGGATATGAGAAGAAACTTGCCATTATTAGAAAATTCGAGCTTGTTCCAAATACTACCAGGAAGCATGGGAACTTCCACTGATAGAAATGGACTTTTGTCAAAATGAGAAAGATCATACAACATGAGACGTCCCGTACTCTTTTTGGAAGACGCATCTGGGTAGATACCGACTCCAATGACAATCCCTTGCGGATCATATCCAATGATGGACGGTTGTCCAACATCGATGTTTCCCGCAGTGGAAGGTGTTCGCAAGTCCCATAATTTGACAGTCCTATCTAGGCTGCTAGACATAAAGGTATTGGATGCTGGATTTACCTCAAGAGACGTGACTTGTTCTTTGTGACCTCTAAAATATCGAAGATAAGTTTTGGAAGAAAGTGCCAAATGACGAATGGAATTGTCCACATCGCCTGACTCTCCAGGAGTCGAGGCGTACAAGCAGTCCAAACTGTTGTGGGTGAATTTGGCACAATGGGCTCCATACTTTTGGGACTGAATATCATCCTGGTGTATTCCTTTATGGACATCGTACAACTGAATGGATTTGTCAATTCCTGCAGAAATCAAGTATTGACCGGAATCATTGAAATCCAACGAAGTAATGCTGGCATCTTGATGATATCTGAAGGATTTAGCAGGCTGCAAAGATCCAATTATCTGATCAGAAATAGGCACCGAAGAAGACTTGTTGGACATGGGGCCATGGATTCAACGTGTAAAAGAGAAAGTGTAATAATAGCAGACTCAAGCTGCAAAATAATTCGGCGCACTGCGGATGCAGGTCACAGCGTATATGGGGAAAAGGGGCAATCAAAACACTTATTACATCATGACAGAACCAAAAGTTCCCTTTAAGGTGAAGGCCATATTTGAATACAAGTCAGAATTTGAGGATGATTTGACGTTTCCGGTTGGCCAGATTATCACGGTGACGGAAATTGAGGATGCCGATTGGTATTCTGGAACTTATGATGGCAAGTCCGGCATGTTTCCCAAGAACTTTGTAAATGTGATTCTGGTTGAGCCAGCTTCAGCTGCCGTCCCGCACCAAACAGAACACGTCAATGAACCAGAGGACGGTCATGATGAGGAGGAAGAAGATGAAGACGATGACGACGAGGAGCCAATTGTGGAGACGGCCAAGGTCGAGACGGTCGAACAAGTCAAAAGGCTAGCCGAGATCCCTGACATAACCAAGAAGGAAGAAATCATTGCGCAATCATCGCCGGTGTTGAGCAAGGATCCAATTGAGTTTCCCAAAGAAGTCAAGAAGGTTGCTACCAACGAGTCTTTGACGAAAGCTACACCGCCTCTGCCGAACATTCATGTTCCCCTTCCAGGCCAAAAAATTATTGATCCATACTCCATCAAGAAGCAGTTCGCGGGGGCAGGCAAGAGCTCCTATATTCCATCCATTAAGCCCAGGGATAATTCTACATTGTTGGGACATATTTCCAAAGAAGAGCCAAGGGGCGAGGTTGCGCGCGAGCATGACCGCGACGATGATAAAGAGGAGGAAGAAGAGCCTAAAATTTCTTTGAAAGAGCGTATTGCATTGTTACAGAAGCGTCAACAAGAAGAATCTGAGCGAGAAGCCGCCGCATTGAGGAGAAAGGAAGAGAAGCGAGCCGAAAAGGAGCGCTTGCGTAAACAGAAAGAGGCCGAAGTGGCCGAGCGCTCTGCCAAGGGTAAAGCTGAAGAGCCTGATACCCCACACGTTCCAGAAGTTGCAGCTGCGCTGACCGGAGGATCCTATGTGTCGCCCTCCAAACCCGAAGTGGTGGATGTTCCAGACTTATCGTCCAACGAAGAGGAGGAAGAACCGGAAGCAGAACAAAGGGCACTCGACAGCGTAGCTGAAGACCACAAGCCAGAAGAATTCAAGAAAACCGAGGAACAGGGAGAGGAGGAACAAGAGGAAGAAGAAGAAGAGGAAGAAGACGAAGATGACGAGGAAATTAAGCGCAAGAACTTGGTCGAACGTATGGCTCGTATCTCCGGCGGACGCAACATGTTTGGAATGATGGGAATGCAAACTCCCTTTGGAGCGCCCGCTGCCGCTGCCCCCAAAAAGCAGAAAAGTCTAAAGAAAAAGGCCGCACCTGAAGAGGCGGACGTCCCCAGAGCAGTCCCTATTCTTCCATTTGCACAACCTCCGGTACCCGTGGTCCCCAAACAGGAAGACACCTACACTGCGGAGGGTCCCAACGAAACTGAAGATCCATTAGCAAAGGAAACGACTACATCCTATCAGTCTAAGGGGCTTGCCGATATTATTGCATCCAAGAAAGAATCGGCATCATCCGATGAATTCGACGATGCACAAGAGCGTCAGCAGGAATCATCGTCCATGGTGGAGTCGGATGATTTCGCCGAGCTAGATCATGCTGAGTTGGCAAGGGTACCTCCTCTGCCACCCACTACAACTGTCGTTGGCGAGGCTGATGATCATACTGTTGCACCGAATGACATCCAATTGAGTCATGAACTTCAGCTTGAAGCAGATGGAACCGGATATGACGCGGATGAGGATTTGTCTGATAGAAAGACCACCGCCACTGACTCACTTCAAACCTCGGCATTGGAAGTTCCCCAGGCAAAAGAATCGTTCAGAACCCGTGCTGCAGTGCCATCCTTGCCATCTCACGCACCACCACCACCACAAACTGCCCCACCTCTGGGAGCTGTTCCTGAAATTCCAGCCCAAACTTCGGAGCCAGTGCCGCCGCTGCCTGCTAGATCAATTCCTCCTGTGCCATCGACAATGCCACCGGAAACCACCAATGCACCCACTCTTCCCACCACGATGCCCCCAATTCCTACCCGTGAATTGCCACCTCCACCACCACCACCAGTCACCTCCACTCCTGCTGTTCCACCTGCATCTGATGAGTTGGCAGAAGAGGATTCTAGCGACGATGAATTTGTTCCTCCCATTCCATCACGTGCCGCCACCAGTGACATTGGCCATTCCAGAAAGTCCTCGGACCATAATGTTCGCCGCTCTTCTACTGAGCAGGGTTTTCAAAGAACATCTACCGAAAGATCGCTTCGTCGCAGCTTCAGTGGTGCCGGCAACGTAAGACTGGAGAAATCTCAAGCTGACGTTTACATCGGAGAAATAGAATCTGAAGTGGCCAATATCTCGGGCAACTCCAACTGGTGGTACAAGGGTAACCTCCCCGAAGTATTGGAGACGAAGATTGGAACTGAGCTAATTTATGAGGTCGATGCCAATTCCATCACCAAACGTGGAGGTAGGGTGATCAACTATCGTGATTACTATATTCTTTTCCATGACTTGTCACAAATTGTGGTTGAGTTGGAGTACGAAAGTGAAGATCCCAGGTCCACGGTGCGGGTGGTGAGTGCGTACACAAAGGCAGCACCCATCATCAGAAAGGACCACCTTGACGAATGCTATCGAAAGTTCGGCTCCTCTATTGTTCACGAAGCACAACTGCTTATCGGATCGCAAGTTAATGGACTTATTGGCACTGTGTTTGCCAAGCTCAAGTCATCGCAGGCCCTCGACCCAATTGGCAACAAATCATATGGTGTAACCATCTACAAGAACAGCAACAATACGAATGTGGCCAAGATTGATGAAATAAAACCTGGTGACATTCTTTGCATTAAGAACGGTAAATTCTCAATTTCTAAGGGTCTTGTCGGTAACAAAACCGTTACTGTTGGAGAGGGCCAAGAAATCTATTCGGCAGTAATTACTGAGTACGATCCCCAAAAGGAAAAGTTCAAGGTTCTTGAGTCTGATAATTCGGGTCATGTCAAGAAGGACTCTTATAAGCTCTCAGCCATGAAGAGTGGCCAGGTACGTGTATTCCGTGTGGTTACTCGTGAGTATGTGGGTTGGTGATATTTTTCGCAGCAATTGGTGCGCAATCCATTGCTATGAAATTGTGTGACCATAATGTTTCATATTTGCATGTATTAGGCAATCAACATGGTGTTATAATCTGTAATTTGCTGGACTCCAGTAGGTGGCTTACGCCTGAGCCGGAACCAGATGTGGAAAATAACCACCCCAGACGGTGCTTACGTAAGCCATGGTCGGTGCGCGTCACCTGAAATTGCTACGTCTTCTTGATTTTGTCAACTACTCCTTCTTCCACACCCATGACTCTCCAATCGTTGAAACCCGACTACGTGCTTCGGGTGTCGTTTCCGGAACTGAAAGGTGACTCTGAATTCAAGCAATTGGTTACGTACCTTCATTCGAAAGGGTTCTCATCTCAGTCTAGACCCTTGAGCAAAGATGACGTACTTTTGTTTATTCACCTATCCTCCGCAACCACAGCCGAGCTCCTCGAAAAAGATTTAATCAAGAATTACGAGTTTGGGGTGACGGCTCCAAATGATACCAACGCCGACAGACTAAGAATCGTATACCAGTATCTTGTTACCCCCGAAAAGGTGGGAGGTCTTGGCATCTCCCCCGGCACAGGATCATGGTCTTTCATTAAGTCAATTACTCCCATCACCGATGCCTTTGACGAGTCGAGCTTAGTAGATGACTTCAAGGCTAACTTCTTGAAGACCAATTTGTCGAGCAATGCCATCAAGGAAACATACGGTGTGCACGTTGCTCTTTACTTTGAGTTCTTCCGCTTCTACATCATGTGGCTTGTGCCCTTGGCGGTGTTTGGATTTGTCTCTTACCTTAAGAGCAAGCAAAGCTTTTCGCTTACTTACGCGTTCATCAATCTTGTGTGGGGTATTGGATTCATTACTTTTTGGAACAGAAAGCAATCCTACTTAGTCCACTTCTGGGGGGTGCAGAACTCCCACAACGTGGAGGAGTATCTTTCTGAACTCACCAACCTCAACAAGGACTTTGAGGAGCACACCACCTACAAAAAGGAATCAAACCCCGAGGGTCCTCGTTTCATCAAGCAGCTTTCGTTTATCCCGGTGGCATTGGTGTTCGTGGCGGTGCTTGTTTCTTACCAATTGGGATGTTTCGTCATCGAGATCTTTCTCTCTGAAATTTACAATGGCCCCGGCAAAGCGTTCCTCACTCTTCTTCCTACCGTGCTCATTTCGGTCTTTGTGCCCATCCTCACCATTGTCTACCTGCTAGTGGCTGACAAGATGATTGCTTGGGAAAGCCATGACAATGAGTTCACCCAGAGCAACTCCGTTCTTATCAAGCAATTCGTGTTGAATTTCCTCACCAGCTACGTTCCACTCATTATCACTTCCTTTATTTACCTCCCTTTCGCCCACTTGATCCAACCCAACCTCCAGGATATCAAGAGCTCCATTGCCTCCAAGGTAGGAAGCAACCGCTTTGTCTACAAGTACTTGACGAACTTAAAGAATCAGCAAGAATTTCAAATTAACCAAGGCCGTCTCAACGCTCAATTCTTTTACTTTGTGGTGACGAACTCGGTCATTCAGCTTATTATGAAGTACGGACTTCCCCTCGTGCTCCCCAAAGTAATTGGGTTTGTCACTTCCAAGTTATCGAAGACTGAGGAGATCGAGTTCGATGACGATGAAAAGGAAGCCTCGTGGCTCTCCAATGTTCGTGGTGCCACCTCCAAGCTTGGTGAGTACAATGTTAATGACGACTTCCGTTTCTTGACTTTGCAATATGGGTACCTAATTATGTTCGGACCCGTGTGGTCTCTAGCTCCCATTGTGTACATTGTTTTCAACATCATCACATTCAAGTTGGATCAGCTCAAGTTGACCAACGGAAAATACTTCCGTCCCCCCATCCCTAAGCGCGTTGACTCCATCCACCCATGGAATTATGCCTTTTTCTTGTTGACATGGTTGGGATCGGTTATCTCTCCCATCATTACTGTGTTCTACCGCCACGGTACTGCTCCCCCAAAGACCTTGGGTCAATTGGCTTTGGACAAAGCTAGCGTCAATGTTTCGTCGAGCGTGACCATCATTCTTGTGTTGTTTGCTTCGGAACACTTGTTTTTCATTCTTTACTTTATCTTGAGTAAGCTCACCAACTTGTTCAAGAGCCAAGTCGAAAGAGAGAACGATTTCTTGGAAAACGACATCAAGGTCAGAAGAGACCACTACTCCGAACATGTGAAGTCATCCTTCAACATTGAAGATGACTCTGAATGGGCCACTTTCACCCCCGAACTGGTGGTGAAGCAAGCTTCTAACTTCAAGCCATTGGAAACCGGCGCTGTCGTTGCCACCGGAGCCACCACCTCGTCTTACGAGAAGACGGCCGACTCTAACGGTCTCACTCAAAGAGGTGCCCACAAGGCGGACATTCTTGACGAGAAGAAGGAGATTCTTGACGAGAAGAAGGAAATTCTCCAACAGAAGCAAGCCGAGTTGGCCCAGACTGAGGGAACTGACAGACAATTCCTTGAACAAGTGAAAGACAAGTCTGATACCATCATCCAATCTACGGACGGATCTGGTAATGCTGTACTTGCCACCATTGATGACAACACTCATGCCGCTACCCCGAGTAACGACGGCACATTTGTCGAGAATGCTAAGAGTACCGCCAAGGAGGTCCAGGAGAAATTTCTGACAAACTCAAAAAACACCGCCAGCGAGGTACAGGAAAACTTTTTGGCCAATGCTAAGAAGACGGCTCTGGACATTCAAGAACAAGCTGATAACTTGACCGATGGTAAGGTGACTCGTAAGAAGACTTCATTGAAGAAACTTCTCGGAAAGAAGAAGTAATCATATTTCTAAAGTTGATTTGAATTTTATACCTAAATGATATGTATTATGAATAAGCTATGTATCTGAAATCAAGCTTTAGGAGGTCTAGCACCAAAGATTGAAGAGCCTACCCTGACAACTGTACTGCCCTGGCGGATGGCTTCTTCAAAATCGTTACTCATCCCCATACTTAACTCCAACGATAATCCGTATTTGGCATCAAGTTCTTCTTTCAACACTGTGAGCTGCTTGAAGTCCTTATTTTCCTGGCCTGAAACAGATTCCGAGAACGAGCCAATGGTCATTAGCCCAATAAGAGTCAAGTTTTCACTATGCTTCAAATATTCGATGGACTCATATAGCTCAGACTTATCCACGGGCGAATAACCAGACTTTTGCTCTTCACCAGAGGTGTTGATTTGGAGAAACGCGTTGATGTTCTCGCCACCCAGGGCCTTTCTTGCACTGTCGAGTTTCTTGATCTTCTTTAAACTATCAATGGAGTGAACAGCGTAGAGGTTGGGAATGTTGTTAGCCAAATCCTTACACTTTCCGCTCTGGAGTCCGCCAATGAAATGCCATCTGATGTCCTTGGGTAATGCTTGGGCTTTGCCGATCAATTCTTGGACGTAGTTTTCACCAAAATCACGAACTCCATGATCGTACAATGCTTGAAGGTCCTCTTGAGGTTTGTATTTGGAAACAGCAACCAACTTGATGGGTCTGGAGGCAACTGCGTTCACTTTAGAGACGACTGCATCAAAATTAGCAGCAAGTTCAGACAGACGGGTCATAATTGAACGAATGCTTCTTATCATTAATATGGAAAATCTTCGAATGTGAGAATGTGAGACTGGAACCTCAAAAAGAATGCGCGGACCGGGAATCGAACCCGGGGCCCAACGATGGCAACGTTGGATTTTACCACTAAACCATCCGCGCAAGAAATGCTCCGCGACGGGGAATTGAACCCCGGTCTACCACGCGACAAGCGGTAATTCTAGCCACTAAACTATCACGGATCACTTGTGAAAAGTTTGCTCCAAGTACAACGTGAGGAGTCAGCACAGAGTATACTTTCAATAACAGTGCAAGTAAAGCAAAAGTAGCATCCTTGTGTTCTGCAAACACACGCGAGTATGAAAAGCTAGGTCAAATGAGGTCAGGATCACAACTGACGATGTCAGGTGAGTCGTGCCGCGGCGAATCATCCAGCTGCTGCTGTTCGCATCTTGGACGAAAATCATCGTCGACAGACCTCATCTCAACCACCATGTCTGACAACGTGTATACCGGAGAGGATTTCGATGACAAGGTTCGGAAGCAAGTGGAATTCTATTTCTCTGACAGTAACCTCCAGACTGACAAGTTCTTATACAAGATCTATCAGGCCAATGAAGGGTTTGTTGAGTTGAAGACCATTTTGACTTTCGGACGTATGAGACAATACCGCCCTGAAGACAAGGTGATTGATGCTTTACGCAAATCTGACAAGCTCATTATTTCTGCTGACGGTAATACTGTCCGTAGAAAGGATCCTCTCAGGGACTTCAACGACTTAAAGAGTAACAGAAAGAAGAATACCGTTCACATTGAAGGGTTTGACAAAAACATGACTCAAGATGAGTTGGAAGAATGGTTTAGCCAGCATATTCTCAACCTCTTACCTCAAGAGAAGTCGGTGGCGTCTCTTCGTATGGTCAGAAACAGAGCCACCAAGGAATTTTTCGGAGTGGTTGATGCTGAGTTCAAGACTTTCGAAGACTCGGAGTTTTTCCTCAACAAGTTGATGCTTGCCTATCCTCAAGGTGTGGTTGCCGAGGGCGACGAGTCTGTCGATAGCAAGAACATCTTGAAGAAGATGTCGCTTCTTACTTTTAGAGAAATGAGAGAAAGCGGCAAGAGATTTGGTGTCAATGACGTTGGAAAGAGACGCAGTTCTTTTAATGACAATAAGAGCAAGAAGTTCAAAAAGGGCTTCAAGGGTAAGAAGGACGCCACCGACGAAGTTGAGTCTGACAAGAAAGAAGACAAGGAGTCTGACAAGAAGGAAGACAAGGAAGGGGCTGAGGAAAAGAAGGAGTCTGAATCTAACTAACCAACACACACTCCAGTTTCTACAATTATATCCTGTGAATAAAGCATAATATGTCCAGTCAACGTAGGCATGGTGGGGTCTGCCGGGGCCTGAGGTACGGGTGTGTAAACAAGAATGGGCTCACGATAAATACGCGTACGCGTTAGTCATGGAGAAAGACCTCAAGCACCACTTTGGTGCCATTAAAGCTCTAAACGATACGGCGGTGGTGGAAAAGCTCGAATCGCTTATCATGATCTTCAATTTGAGCGTGGAGGATATTTACATTAAATGGGAACAGTATGTCAATCGTACGGGGGAAGATCTCCAACTCTCCATCGGCATCTTGGATGCATTCCAGAACTATCTCCAGACCACAGTGGCCAAGCAGACTCCTCAGATCAAAAAAAGTGCTACCAAGAGAAACATTCTTCGGCCGGGGTTCAGCTCGTCGCCTTCTACGATTCCCGCTACTCCCAACTTGAAGAAGCGGAAGGTGGATGACGTCGAGTCATCGCCAGTCGCGTATGAGAGCGCCAATAATACATTTGACAGTCCATTGAAAGTCAAGAGGCAAGGCCCTGAATCTAATTCTGTGCTTGAGACCCTCAATCCCGACACGAGTGGAGGATCTGGCTGGCAAGATTCCACGTCAAAGCCGTTTCGACTTGGCATCAACTTTGATCCTTCCAAGTACAAGTTCCGGACCATGAGCATGAAACTTTTGGAAAGTGCCGATGTGCTTGATGAACAGATTGACATGACGGCACAACTCTACAGTGAACATCACAAGGATGTGAATTTCGGCAACCCGTGTCTCAGCTCGCAGCTGGAAATCGTGTGCTGCGGGCGGATTGTGCCAGACTCACCAACCTACGATGCCAGTCATGCTCTTAATGACACCTCATTGTTTCTCGAGACGTCTCGTTTCTCTGGAATCGGCCAGCGGGTATCGTTGGATCTCTGCCAGTTGAAAGAGCACTCGTTGTTCGCAGGGCAGATTGTGGTCCTCAAGGGCTCCAACCCCACGGGACGAGCATTTATCGTCCGGGAGTCATTACCGTTGCCAGAACTCGGGGCAGCAGTATCCACCGAGGAAGAATTGGAGGGATTCAATGAGGATATCCGGTGCTTGGTGGCTGCGGGCCCCTTCTCTAATCAGCACACCCTCAACTTCAGTCGCTTAGACTCGTTGGTGGAACGAATCAACACCGAGATCAAACCGCACGTTGTCTTGTTATATGGACCATTCATTGATATTGAAAACAACGCAGTGGCATCGGGAGACGTCGAGGGTAAATACAAGAATTTGGACGAAGTGTTTCAAAATACCTTTAGCTCCGTTATCAAGAAAATCGACTCCCACATCCAGGTGGTGTTGGTGCCGTCATTACGCGATGCTTGCTCCAAGCACACGTCATATCCGCAAGACGCGTTTGATCGAAAACGGCTTGGACTTCCCAAGAACGTCAAGGTGTTCCCCAACCCATCTAGTTTTTCCATCAACGAGACACTCATATCGGGGTCCAACCTAGACATATACAAAGATCTAAAGGAAGTATACAGAGCCACCAAGGACGGACAGTTGTCACTTAATCGGTTCGATAGAATCACCAACCACGTGTTTGAGCAAAGACGATACTATCCCGTGTTCCCCGGTCTGGTCCGCCGTCCTATGTCCAAAGAGTTGGCAGACCTTGCGGAGGGAATGATGGGTGAAGAACTTGCAGGTACAGCGGTGGGAGGCTCGTCGTTGGAGGTGCCATACCTTGGGTTGGCGGAAATCACTGACTCGCTTCCGGACGTGATGATAATCCCTTCCGAGCTCAAGTACTTTGCCAAGGTTATCCGAGGAGTGGTTGTGATCAATCCGGGTTCGTTCATTCGTCCTAATAAAGATGCACTGAGGGAGGAAGGATCGTATGTTGTGATGAATATCAAGGCTCCCAATAAGGCAGAGGAAAATAACATCGAGCATGCTCAAGACAATCTTTGGTATCACAATGTTTATAAAAGGGCTCGGGTGGACATCCTCAAGTCTTAGATACGTGTTCCAACACAGAAATACACATTGCTCGAGTTACAGTGATCTTACATGTAATAATCTAAAAACACGTTAAGCTATATACGGCACTAAAACGTAGCGTACTTCCAGTACTTCTCACCGGGGTTGAGTAACTCATTGTCGTTGTGCTTCCAGTCAATAACACTGCCTGGACGAACAACACCACTTACCCAAAGAAAGAAGGAAAAGTTAGCAAAGTAGTCGGTACCCTTCTCTTTTGCTTGCTTAAGAAGATCCTCTAAATCGAGGTGGGCAACTTCCAACTTCACGTTGTATCTCTTCTCGTATCTAGAGGCAAGATCCTTGTAAGAGACCTTGTAAGATTGAATATGGAGGATGTCAGGAAGAGAGCTTGGCTCGGTCACAGACACTCTCACGATCGATTTAGCCACATCGTCCAATGTCGACACACTGACTGTGTTATCAGGAGATCCAACATAGGTGACCTTGTTGTGTTCGCGATCGATACCAATGTGTTCAACAAAGGTGTCAAGATAGGCGCCAGGTTGATCGAAGTAACCCGTATAGATGTCCGCAACCTTGATACCGGATTTTCTAAGGTTTTCGCTGTGGACCGTCTTGAAGTGGAGGAAGCCGGGCAAGACGGACTGGACTTCTGTGACAGCAATTCCAAACTGAGAGGGAATGAAGAGCTTGGGCTTGGCTTGAGCTGCAACCTTCTCAATAGTTTCGTAGGCTTCAGGATTATAGTTGATGAGCTCAATCACCACGTCGTAGCCTTCGAACTCCTTAACCAACTGGTCAATGTTTTCCTTGACAAAGTCTCCCTTGACATACTTGATGTTGGCAGTGTCAGTTTTCGTGGAGGGGTCTCTGGTAAAGACTTTGACTGACTGGACCTTGCCTTCAGTGATTGAAGAGTCCAACGCCTCGATGACACGGGAGCCAAGACTTCCGTTGGAACCAATGACAATAACGTTTACCATTTTGAAAAGATTTGAGTGAGTGATGTAGAAAGAGGATTGAATTAGCGAATTCAAAGATGATGATGGTATTGTCAAGGAATTGGCTGCATTAAATACACCTTGGCAATAACAAGTGTGGCCAAGTGCCAGGGTGAGGTGTGGTACAAATCGCAGCCATTGCATAAGCAAGCTGACATATTTCGAGCCGCAGTTTCAAATTCGGCATTTGCGAATTACAAATCTTACTAATTTGAAAGACCCGTACATACGCAGTAGGGAGGCGGCTCAGGGCAAGGGCCAAATGTGACAGGCCAGACGAGGGTCGAGGCGGGTGGAGGCGGGTGGAGGGCGTCAAATGCCAAGAACTGGCCGCATGTTCGGGAGCGGTAAAGCAGTGGAGTAGGAAGTAGATAACTGGGTAGCGTGGGAGGAGTAGCTGGAACGTGGGTGGTTGCTGGTAGAAGCTGGAAGAAGTTGGTAGAAGATCGAAGCACCGGCGGAAGACAGCAGCATCGACGGAAGAGCAGCTCCGAAACGGGATTTCACGCGGATGGTGGCGCTTCGAGCAGGTGGCGGCGCGTAGACAGATGGTAAGCTAGCACGAAGTGCGGCTAGATAGCCAGAAGCTTGAGCTGCCGCAAAGAGAGGCAAGACGAGCGACAAATGTCAGCATAATGTGACTCGTAGTCTGATACACATCAGAGCATTCAGTCTGACAGCCGCCAGCACGTTGATTGGTATACTGGTGCACTCCAGGGTGGTAGCATTTGCAACTATTCTCACGCTCAGCGCACCGCGTTTTCCATCAATGGCATTTCGTCTTCGACCGTACCAGCAAGACGCCATCAACAGCGTGTTGAAGGCCGTTTCCGACGGAATAAAGCGACCAGCAGTTGTGTTGGCCACGGGAGGAGGAAAGACGGTGGTGTTCTCACACCTCATTCCTCTTATTCTGTCAACTCCCTCCCGATATAAGACGCTTGTGCTAGCCCACAAAGAAGAACTCGTCAATCAAGCCGCCGCCATGATCAAGAAAGTCAATCCCACGTACAAGGTCGATATCGATATGAGAAAGCTTCAACCTTCGGATGACGCGGATGTGATTGTGGCATCTGTTCCCACACTCATCCGTCAATCTCGACTAAGTAAGTATGACCCCCACCAGTTTAAGATCATCATTTTGGACGAATGCCACCACGCCACCGCCAGTCTGTGGACCAAGATCCTATCCTACTTCAACGCACAGGAAAAAGATACCGAAATCGTCACCGTGGGGTTTACCGCCACCATGGAGCGCAGCGACGGCCAGTCATTGGGGACGCTATTTGATGAGATTGTGTATGAACGCGGATTGATGACCATGGTGCAGAACAACGAGCTAGTGGATGTCAAGTTCTCGTGTGTGGACGTGGATGTGGACTTGTCAGAAGTCAAGACCAGAAAGGGAGACTACGAGGTGGGAGAGCTCGCCTCAGCCATGAACCAGGATCACGTCAACCTCTTGTTGGTGCAGTCATACCAGAAGCTACAGCAAGAATTCAACCTCAAGTCCACGCTTGTGTTCTGCGTAGACGTTCAACACTGCAAAACACTCTGCGGGCTCCTTCAGCGCCAAGGCATCAATGCCCAGTACGTGACAGGAGAAACCGCCAAGCACGAGCGAGTGGCCATCATCGACGACTTCAAGCGGGGGCTCATTTCGGTACTCTGCAATGTCTTGGTGTTCACGGAAGGAACCGACATTCCTAACATTGATCTGCTTTTCCTAGCCAGGCCCACTAAGTCCCGTCCTCTCCTCGTTCAGATGATTGGCCGTGGGCTTCGTCTCCACGAAGGCAAGACCCACTGCCACGTGATCGATATTGCCGGCACCAGGGGCACTGGTATCCAGTCGGTGCCGACGTTGTTCTCGCTCCCGCTGGACTACGTGATCCACGGCAAGAACTACTCCCAGCTTCAAGAAGAGAAGCTCCAGTTGGAGGCACAGGCGGAGAAAATCAACAAAGAGCTCGAACGTCGTCGTTACGAAGATGACTTAGCGCACCAGATGAAGGAGCAACAGCTCAGCCTCAGCTTCAAGACGTTTGATGGGTTCATGGAGCTCGAGAACCAGCACATGAATGCGTCCCTCGCCGATACCAACCTCTACAAGCTTATTTCCTCCAGCAAGATTCCGTGGTTGCGCTTGGAGTACGATGTGTGGGGCTATCAAGTGGGAAATGACTCGTTTCTACAGCTATCGAAGGTGGTTGACGCCGCCAACAGCCCCAAGTTCTACCTTGAGCTATGCCGCTTCACCAACCCCAAACAACAGATTGCCAGCGACTTCAAGTGCAAGCGGGTCATCACCGAGTCTCGCCTTGTGATGAATAGACCACTCGAAGAAGCGTTGGCCAAGGCCATTTCCATCATGCCCACTCTCAAGCCCAACTTCTACATTAAATCTCCGCCCGGGGCATGCAGCCCCAAGCAGGTGGACTTCGCGGTGAAGAAGTTGAAGGGCGTGACCAAGGCGTTGTACCGGAATATTGACGATGTTGAATCCACACTTCGGGCCAAGTTAGCCGGGCTATCTCGTCTCGAAATGTCAAACCTCATCTTTGCGGCCAAGTACTCTACCCGGAGCATGTGGGTACGGTGGAAGATCAAGAATCTCCTCGGACCTCCAGCCCCAAAGAAACCAAGCCGCTCCGTTTTGCCGGCACAAGCGAGCGCCGCAGCCGTGGCGGCTCCCACCAGCTGAATAGACCTCTCCATCACGAGAAGTCGCAAGGTTCGCACAAAAATCGCGTTTGCGTTTACGTTTGCATATTACAAATATAAATGTTTCTTCACCGAATCATAGGGCTCTTGGTATTAGTGTTGGGGATGGTGGTTGCCACCGACACTCATGAATCCTCTTCAGAGACTCCTAATTCCAACAAACACACCAACAACTGGGCGGTGCTTGTGAGTACGTCGCGGTTCTGGTTTAATTACCGACACATGGCCAACGTGCTAAGTCTCTATCGAACGGTAAAGAGGCTTGGTATTCCCGATTCCCAGATCATCCTCATGCTCTCCGATGACATTGCATGTAATCCCCGAAATGCATTTCCTGGTACCGTGTTCAACAACATGGATCAGGCCATTGATCTATACGGAGACTCGGTGGAGGTGGACTACAGAGGCTACGAAGTCACGGTCGAGAACTTCATTCGGCTACTTACCGACCGCTGGGACGAGAATCACCCCAGAAGCAAGCGTCTCCTCACCGACGAAAACAGCAATATCTTCATCTACCTAACGGGCCACGGAGGTAATGAGTTCCTCAAGTTCCAGGATGCAGAAGAAATCGGCAGTTACGACATTGCCGATGCGTTCGCTCAGATGCACGAAAAGAAACGCTACAACGAGATTTTCTTCATGATTGACACGTGTCAGGCCAACTCGATGTATGAAAGATTCTACAGCCCCAACATTCTCTCGGTCGGGTCCTCTAAGGTGGACGAATCCTCCTACTCACACCACTCAGACTTGGACATTGGTGTGGCAGTGATTGACAGATTTACCTACTACACTCTTGACTTCCTTGAAAAGATCGAGAAGAATTCCACCGAAACCATGGACAAGCTCTTCGATGTGTACACCTTTGAGAACATCCACTCCACGCCGGGTTTCAGGACGGATTTATTCAACCGAGACATTAAAGACGTTAAGCTCACCGACTTTTTCGGCAATGTTCAGGAGATGGTGGTGGACAACGTGGACCCCGATATCCTCTACATTGCCAATCACGACGAGGAAGGTCACCGCTTGGCGATCCCCGACGAGTCCGCCAATGCCACCACAAGAAAACTCCCCATCCGTGGTGACGAGGCCACCACGTCCACCAGACATGACTGGGTGGGTGCTGTGGTGGTAGGAGTGCTTGGGCTTGCGTGGGCCCTTGCCAAGTAATAAACGACGCATTAGCATAGTGTAGCATCACCCTGTTCTTCGTTGGTCGTTGACTACTTCTTCTACACTTTAGTATCTTCGTAATACAACTCATATCATTTGCTTTCGCCACTCCGTTGTCTTTTGAGACAATTGGACTCGCCATCGTCATAATCCTCATTCATCGTCACTTCGCATTTTTTTGTTATTTACATCAACAACGCGTATGGTCATCTCTTCATCGGAGCTTTTTGCCGTCATAGCCGGCCCTGCCTCTTCAGAAGAGAAGCTCACCATGATATCACAGCTCAAAAGTCACGTCAAGCGAGACTTCGTGGATATTGCCCAAGCTCCCCAGTACTTGGAAGCTCTTGCTGTTGCGGTGGACATTGCAGACGCCCAAATCCAGGCCAACGCGTTTTCAGTACTTTGCCACATGGTCAAACGAATCAGCATTCAGGACTCTCTGTGTAAGATCCTAAGGGATCAGCTGTTCTTGGTGCTTCCCATAATTATCGACCATTTGGACGGGAAGGCTAGTACGCGGGCCAGTGCTCGCAAGGCGTTGGAAGCCTACTGGCTTTCTGCCCCCAGGAAAGTGGAAGAGGCCATTCGTGAGCTTGGCTTCACCCACAATAACACACGTGTGGTGATTGAATGTGTCAATTGGTTGGGCAACATTTTCACCAACCTCAATCCTCACTTCAAGTTGGATGCGTTTGTCGGTGGCCTCGTCCGACTACTCGTGGAGAAACCCCACCCCGACGTGGAGTCTGCAATTGCCAAGCTCACCAAAGAGTACTACTCATTGAAGCATAACCGATCCTACAAGTATGACTTTCAACGGGAGTTAGATGTCCAGAAGGTTCCCAATCCTACTCGCGCGGTCATACTCGAAGGAATCGAAGATAAACAGATTCGCCGCCACATGAGCATGCCTCGTCTCAACGAGCGGTCATCTTCGACAGATCTTGGTCGACGTCCAGAGCTGCGGGCAGGTGTGAGGCCGACCGAGAAGAGTGTGGCCCGAGCTAGACCCACCCCGGCCTACGAGTCTCGAGCTGCCCTCGGGCCGCGGGCTCCTTCTCGAATGGGAGACCGACCAACAAATGTGTCTGCTCCTATCTCGGTGGATCCCATGGCTCTGCCAGACGACCTTTCCACTATCATCAGTAAGATCCCCAACTACGCGCTAGATACCTCCATCAAGCCCATCAATGTGTCTAGCGCTCAGGACCTTGCTACACGAGTGGCTCAGCTTATGCCGCCATTTGAAAATAGAGAGACCGAATTTAACTGGAGCACCAGAGAGAACAGCATCGTCACTCTTCGCCAGATCACTCGCGGCAACGCTCCGACAGACTTTGCTGACCAGTATACTACCTGCATCAAAGAGTCAAGCGAAGGTATATGCAAGGCTGTGTCGTCGCTTCGTACCACCCTCTCATCCAATGGGTGCCAGCTTGTGAAGGAAATTGCCCTCTGCTTGAAGAGTGCATTTGATCCCTTTGTGGATTTATTCTTGCCCGCCCTCATCAAGCTATGCTCTGCCACCAAGAATATCGCATCCACCAATGCCAACATGGTCATTTGTGTGATATTTCTCAATATCTCCTTCAGCCACCGATGGTTCCAAAAGGTTCTCACCAGCGCCAGCGAGAAGAATGTCAATCCTCGGTCGTACTCGGGGCTCTGGCTACAGATCACCCTTGGTCGCTTCAGCAATACCAATGGATTCCACACTCCTTACGGACCGAACTCCATTACCGGGCTTGAGGTGTCGAAGCGCATTCTTCAGAAGCTCTTGGCAGATGCCAATCCTTCCGTCCGTCTGGCTGCAAAGGACACATACTGGTGTTTTTGGGCTCGGTACAAGAACGAAGCTGAGGGTGTGTTAGCCAAGTTCGAGACCAACGTTGTCAAAGCGGTGGAGCGTGCCAAACCCAAGGTGTTTGGGGATCCAGTTTTGGCACCCAAGAAGTCGCGGCCATCCATGAAAGAGGCCATCATGGCTCGTCAGAAGGAAATGCGTGAAATGCGGCCTCCAACCCGTATCAGCCAGCGCCCGCTGACCGAATCCTTCGATAGTCTCTCAAGGCGGCCCTCCCGCACCATAGGTGCCCCCAAGCGGGCCGGATCCCTTACCTCGCTTCGACCAGCTTCCCCATCTGTTGCCTCGCCTAAGATGTCGAGGGTACCTCTACCTATCGATACTCCCGAGCTGGTTAATGAACCTTTTGACAAACAAAAGGACCCCATTCTCAAGTTCCTATCGTCAGATAAAAAGGAATTTGTCGAAGAGGGAATTCATCTCTTGCGGTATGCCATTATGGGAAATGAAGACTTGTCATTGGAAACTAATAAGCTTCTTCAAAGCATCTCCTATGACAACGTTGAACTCCTTCAGCCCCTTTTCTCTGAAGCCATACTTAGAAAATCATCCAAGTTCTTTGGTGCCGAAGATTTCCTTCGGGTATGTTCACTTCTTTTGGATCCCTCCGAGCTCAACTCGGACTTGATCATATCGCTACTCTCCGTTGACGACATCTACGACTGTACGTGTCGAATCCTTTCATATGCGACCGATATTCTGAATATCATTGACAACGGCCAGCTTTCTCTCCAGATAATTAGGCACAAGACCACAATTGTGTCTCGATTAATTGAGTTTCTCGCCCACTGCACCAACAAAATTCCCATTAGCGACACACAGTACGTCCGACTCCTTCTGGGACTCTTCGATTTGGTTAGCTTGCTCAGGTCAACCCATGCTTTTGGATCTTTCACCATGCTTCTCAAGATGCTTTACTCAATAAACCCGCCGCTCTTTGGAAGCGAGCTCCAAATGCTCAGTGACAGCGCAAAAGAAGACGTGGAATCCATCGTGGGAATCGATCGAGGCTTGGAGTACAATACAACATTGCACTTTAACACAGATCTCACCCGTGTGGCGCCAGGAAACGTGGAGATATCCCCACTCAAGGCGCCGTCGGAGTTGACGATGCTTCTCCCGACTCGTCGGACTGGCCCCGATAGCACCATTATCCTCAAGACCGAGTGGCGTGCGGTCGCTGTGCCGGAAAGTCCACCACAGCAAATTGACCTCGAACAGGAGCCTCAGTTTACTGAAGTGGAGGATGTCGACATTGAGGACATGGATGCAAAGCCAGAGGCCATGGTGCAAGAGTTCGGGAATGACGACAATACCGCTAATATCTTCAACAAGGAAGAGGGCACCACCAGTTTGTTTGAGGGATTGGCCCATCCTGAGAAATCAAGAGACCAATTCATCGAGGAGTTTGCTCTGGTCAAAATCACCCAACCAAGTCCCCATATTGAAGAGTTTATTGACAAAGTAGACCCACTAAGCAAGATTTCCAAGAACAAGGCCATTGCTATCTTCCAGGATGGGTCACCCCAAAAAATCAAAGAATACAATTACACTGACAAGAATTGGTTCAATTTCCAACTCACCAAGTTTGCTGCAGAAAGCCATCAGCCGTCAGGCGGGGTCAAAGAGTTGTGCCAGCGAATGCACAACCATAGATTCTCACGTGGAGATTGTCAAGCTCTAATCAATGTCATTCAAGAAGGTCTTGGTGTTGATCAACTACAAGTTATCAGTGAAGAGGTATGCGAATACCTCGAAAACCCTCAAATTTCCTATAAAGATGGTCTACACGGATTGCTTGTACTAAAGCAGCTTCTTGTAAGCCGGGCCGAAGTTCCCCTTGACAAGTTGTGGAAATGCCTTTGTCGTTTAGTGGATATTCCCGATGATGCCATGAGTGAAATGAGTATTGCCGTAAGTGAAACTTTTAACGATTGTCTCATTGGTATGTACCCAACAATGGAGGTATTGAGTTTGGTGTTGTCTTGGTTGAAGAAAGATATCTCTCGTAAACAATGTGAATTCATGCTTGAATCAGTCTCCAAGATAGTGGGTCTAAGCAGTTTCACCTTGTTGGTGGAAGATGGTGTCATTTCACAGGTTGATAAGGCGCTTGTTCCATATATCGAAGATGAAGAGGTGGTAATTCGCCGGTTGGTGGTAATAATTTATGGGAATCTTGTTAAAGCCAGCCATATGGCTGACAACAATCGTCCACGAAGTGAAAAGAGTGCCATTGACATGGTGTTACAACGACTCCCACTCCCTCAGCAGAAACTCGTAAAGTATTATGCCCAGGAATGAGGAGAATCGATGTTGTGTGTAAAATGCGAAATAGGAAACACCATCTCAGGCGGATGTTTATTTTCACCTCAACTCTATTGATGCATGCATATGCAAGGTACCAATGTTGGGACAATAGCCCAAAAATAATATCGAGATTGGCAGAGATGGCTGGATGAGGTCGAAATTTAGGGATGAGAGATCTTACGGTTGGAGTTGGAGAAATTAATCACTTTAGAATATGAGAAATATACAGAGAAGTGAATATGCTAAGATGCTTGTCGTTCGTTAGATTTTTTAGATGCTGGATCATGGAGAATATCCGCCAGACTAACGATGCGGGTGGCTCTATTGGAAATGATCTCATCGAGATTGAGGTTTTTGCGACGTTGTTGCTGTTGTTGTTGCTGCTGTTGTTGTTGCTGTTGAATCTGACGTTTCTTCTTCATCATGGTAGCACTTACTTGCTGTTGGCGAGGCGAGGCGTAGACAGAAGGAAGAGGATCAGCGTAGTATGCATTCAGATACTCAGCGCTAGTATCAGCGTAGATGTAAGGCTGGTGCATGGGGATGGGATCGTACAGTTGCAGAGCTGAAAATGACAATGGAGGTGGTGGTAGTTGAGGAATCCAGTATTCCTGGAATTGCGGTTCAGCAGCATATTGTTGGGGCATGACCATCGGATCGTAGAATTGTATTCTTTGCAGACTCATGGGAATGGATTGATGAGTAGGAGGAGGCATTTGATAATCGGGGAAAAATTCGGAAAATGCCAGCTTAGGGACGGGTGTCTTCAAGGGCTGGGTTTGCTCAATTAAATATTCATCGTTGTGGACGATTTGATGATGAGGGGGAAGATGGAAGAGAGAAGTATCGACAAATTGATCCTCATACTGATGATCATTAGGTAAAGACAGATCAAGTCGGATATACTCGTGAGATTCATTGGCATCGGTGGTGTCAAAGTAATCAAGGGGGAAGTCGTCTTCATTATCTGAGTTTCCCTTGTATTCAGCGGGAGTCAGTACGGGAAAAGGTTCGTTATCCTTTCTCAAAGTGGTTGAAGAAGTATACTCGGGACTGGGATCGTCGGAGGGATCGGCCAAGTCAACCTCGGACATCTTCTTTTGAAGGTCCATATGTTCCTGGAGTTGAGAGTATAAAGACTTGGATTCATCGTAGTTGAAAGAAACAGCGGGTTCTCGGTATGCAATGGTGGTTGGTTTCTGACCCAGTTTTTCCTTTTTATAATCTCTTTCAAGGGCATCCGCCATTAGTTTATCATGAGGAACATTGAACCAAAAGAAGACCTTTTGTTTCTTTTGAGTCCGTAGACATGCATTTTTGAAAAGAAACTCGAGAAATTCCGATCTAGGGGGTTCGAGAATTGCATCGGAATCTAACTTGAGGTTTCGTAGATCAGAAAAGATACCTTCTTCAAACTTCTTCCTGTCGATGATCTTACGACCAAAGTGCTCGAACTTATACACTATGCAGCGCACAATGTCAGTACCGGTGATAAAGTAAAGATTATTCCAAAACACACAACTGACAAAACCCTCATCATGGTTCAAATAATATCTTCTAATAACTTGATTCTCTTGCCAGTTGGCGGGAGCAGTGGCTAGGAAGAATTTAAGGTCTTCTATTAGCCTTAAGCTCTCTTTAACCTGTTCATTGACTGGAGTCATGCGTTGCAACAACTGAGACACAGGCTTGTGGGCGGTTTTAAAAAGGAAGTAGCAAATTCAATATTGAAACCAAGTGGATCGGGGTACGCTTTTAAGTGATTTGAGAGAGTTGTTTCAAAGTAGAGACTTCGCGGCTAAAGTGGGAAATGTGAAACATGCCACAAAATATTTCGGCAGCGTGGTTGCCCGTTTTGGCGAGCGCTGGTGTTTCAGATGAGAATGAATACACCAGATGGGAACTTTGTCGATTGATTCAACCAGGGACAAAATAATTTGGGACGTTGTTTAGTAGAAGGTGCTTAATGAACGTCTAGACGCTTTATTTTCGCCAAACGCCCGACAGCCCGTACTCAATGCAAATTTCATGTTTGGGGTAGCTGGCAATGAGTAGCCGATAGATGGGGATGAATGTTGGACGGCATCAATGGTGTTAGCGAACAAATCAGATGGTGCATACTAGGCTCGGGGTGTGTTGTTGGAAATGTTTCATCATTCTCCCACACTGTGTTTCAAAGTCTAAGGGTACCCGTCCAAACCACCATTATTGAAATCGTCACCCTTGTCCCTGCATGTGAGTGTGGTTCAATGGAGGACGAAGGGTAAGGGGGTTGAAAAATGCACGGTCTAAATCAGATGTCGAAAAGTCAATTTGAGTAGGTCGTCAAATGTTTCATTGGGACGTCGTCTAAATTACTCGACGCAACCCCAATATTATTTCGGTTACAAAACCCTAGTGTGAGCGTGAATGGAGTCGGGAACTCCCCGTAAATGAAGTCAGGGCAACAGGAGGGTAATTTGGTGAAGTGTATCGATCCCAATGCAACATGTGGTGGCAGTCGGGTAAACAAGTGACACAAATGGGTGGGTAAAGTGATGAGGCACAAATGGTGATTGTGGGGTGAAGGTGATTTCTGCTTAACAGCAGTTGCCTCAAAGCGCAGAAATCGACATGCTATTCCTGCTATAAATTACATGGATCAGCATTTAGTGGTGGTGAGCAGATCAAAATGTCAAGCACTATATAACAAGACCCTTGGGAACAAATATCTTCAGGGCTATTACTTTCGCTTATGTGGCACCAATTATCGGAAGTATGCACTCGTAAAATTGACGACGAGCCACTTCAGTATCCCGCCAGAAGCTCAGATAACCGGCTCCCCTCGTTTCAGGAAGTGGTTGCCAATGTTCACGATAATTTCTGGAATCCCGCCACCAGTGAAGGAGACGAGAAGCAATGCCTTGATTTATTCACCATATTATTAGCCCGGCGAGGATCCATCTATAACGTGTTCCATCGACTCAACAGCTCCCTTAGCCATCTTGATCGACGTGAATACAGCCTAAATTCGGTGGGCGAGTTCGATCGCGGCTATTGTATTGAAGGAGAAGATTTCAAACAATGGATATTGCAGCTCCCTGAATGTGTGTTTAATGAGTTTACCACCGATATGGTGGCCACTCTAAAAGTTTTGAAGCACTTCAAAATTCTCCGTGACCAATACCGTCACTTTACCAGCCAGATTGTGCTACCGCCACCTGTGGGTCATAAAGTCGGTTGTGTAAATTTGACGTCATTCAATTTTCCTGCTACACCTATCAACAAAGGCAACCTCAATGATCATGGAGCCAATTTGCGGGTGCCGTTGTCGCTGTCGGTACTGCCATGCTCTTCAAGCTTGCTGCTGTTGCAATTGCTGCTGCCATCCCGGTCACTGCCTCCTTCGCTGCCGGTGATTAAAAGGAAGGTAACTAAGGCCAGCAAACAGAAAATTGCTGCGAAAAAGATATCCAAGCATAAAGTAATTAAATTCAAGGGAAAGAAGTGCCGGCATTGTCATACCAGTAATAGTCCGGAATGGAGAAAGGGACATGACGGCATTCGAAATCTATGTAATGCATGTGGGTTGTTTTACTCAAAGTTGGTGAAGAAATTTGGAGCCAAAGATGCAGTCTTATTTTTTAATTACCGCAAGCAAGTTGATGTGCTTGACCGTACGCTCCCTCTGGCCAAGGGACTACGAGAGCAAGTGTGGAAGGTGTAAGGTATAGCCGATGTTATGGCTAAATATGTCGATAGCATGGTGTAAAGTGGCGGAAAACCTTATGCGGGTAGTCTATAGTTTATTTTATAGTGATACATGAGGTGACATAGCACGTATGCAATATTGGGGCCAGAAAACCGTGGAAATCACCGCCCCGTAGATAAGGTGTTGCTGCATTGTTGCCTCGAGTGGGACCAACAATTATCAACCACTGTAGGGCAGGTGTTTCCAGAGACGTAGAAGTTTGCCAACTAGGATTCTGCCAGATCCTAAGCGCCAAAATGGTGTCTGTCGTATCTAAGTGCTGTTACGTTTCCCAGATTCTGGCTTTGAGCCACGAAAATAGAGCGTTGGTGCCTGTTACCTGGCGATACTGCTTATTTCTGCACGCATTCCTTTGGCTGTTATAAGCGGCTCACTACTGCAAAGCACATTGGTGACTGTGGACTGTTTATTCGTTGACAACTACTTACAGGCTAGGTGACGGCCTCTTCAAAAAGCCCTGACCGACGGTGCTGCTTGGGCTTACTCAGAGCCGCCAGGTGAGAACCCCTTCTGAACGGTGGAACGTATTTCCCACTGGGAGAACGAGCCAAGATGCTCATTGGATTCATGGCAGGATGAGAGTTGATGGAATGGCGTCTGGCCTTGTGGCGGTGACTATCGTGTTTGTCAAACGGGAATGAGTAGGTTGGAAATTTCCGGGAGCTATGGGAGGAATTGTTGGCGGAAGAAGAAGGACCAAAATCGTCATCCTCAAGGTGAAACACCTCATCATCTAACCGCATATTGTCCATCTCCTCAGTGAGGGGCTCAATCATAGGACTTTTGCCACAATGAGGAGACCGAAGAAAGGGCGGAATGTACTTACCAGAAGTTCCTGGACTTCCTGAGATGGGCTGACTGGAAGGAGGGTTGAGCGGATGGAACGAGCTTGTTATGACATTGACCACCTCCTTACGACTCTTGGAAGTGGAAAAGGAGGCCGATTTCTTCTTGGGCCAAACAACGGCGGATTTGGGGTTTCGAGACGCCGACGTGGAGGTGGCGGTGGAGGAGGCATTTGGCTTGTCCTTCTTGTTCCAGGTCTGGCGTTTCTTTTTCCAGACACTGCGGTGACGGTTGCCATTTCCAGGGGTGTTAGGGTTGGCGCTGGTGTACGAACTATACGACGACAGCGCAACGTTCTTCTTCTCTCCATACTTGTCCATATAGTGAGTGAACATACTCTTGGGAGTGAAGAAATCTTCTCTGGCAAACTTGGAGTTATTGTGAAACTTGTGGGATTGACTGTACGAAGCAACATTGAAGGGCTTTCTGGTGTTTCTAATGAACCGAAGCCCACCACCACCAATGGGGATGGGCTTGAGGTCTGTGTTTGCCGAAAGAAGGGCATCTGCCCGATGATTGTGAGGCGGCATGCGAGAGCTGCGAATCCTTTTTTGGAATTCAAACTTACCCAGTTTACCTGATCCGTCTGATTGCTTGGACGAATGATCCGTGACAATAACATATGGCTCCTTGGTATCAATGGTGACAGACTTCAAGCTGGACTTTGCACTGCCGCTCTTCTTCTCTTCCTTGTCGGTTTCATCTGTGTCGGTGCTACTGTCTTCTTCCTCTTCGTCCTCTTCGTCATCGGTGTCGAGGGCGTAGTCCTCGACTTCACTGTCGCTGGCCCAATCCTCCTTGTCGTAAGTGAAGTGGCGGAGATTTGAAAGCTCCAGTCTTAAACTGGGAAGGTCTCGATTGGCGGGATCAAGGTTGAGACAGTACCGAAGTACCGAGAACATCTCTCCACTCATGCTGGAAAAAATATCGAATAACGCCTCTCGGTTGCCGGCAAACTGTAGGAACCGCTTGTCTGAGTAGTTGGCCACCTGGAACGGATTCTTGTGGAACACCAACGTAAGCAAAATGATTCCCGCCGACCAGAGATCAATCTTGGAGGCGTCGTAGTGCTCCAACGACGTGTCAAAGAGCTCGGGGGCCATGTACCGCTCACTACCAATATCGAACTCGTTCTTGTCGGTGATGAAGCGGGACGTGGTGGCCAAGCCCCAGTCACATAGCTTGATGGACCAGTCTTCGGTGATCAAAATATTTTCTGGTTTGAGGTCTCGATGATAAACGGAATGCCGATGACAGTAATCCAACGCATTCAAAATCTGGATGAACACATCCTTTATGTCTTGCGAGGAGGTTGGGGCCACGCCGCTCTGGATACTTTCGTAAAGATCTCCTCTTGAGCAGTACTCAAGCACAAGACACGAGTCAAAGTTATCATATAGGGTAGAAATATTGGGGTGGTGGCCTAAGATTTGATGAATCTTGATTTCCTTGGCAGCCTCCTCATATAGACCTTTGATAATCGACTCGCTATGTTTGGAATATTCATCCACTTGGGACGATCTAAGCCGAGCGGGAGACGAGGTGGCCCGCTGCGAATCCACTCCGGCAGTGGGGTTTTTCTTTTTGTAGTCAACGGGGTAAATGAACTTGACGGCAACTAAGAGGTTTTCGTTCATGGTGTCTTTGGCCACGGAAACAAGTCCATAGGAACCTTCGCTGATATCGGCCACCTTGAGGTACCTGTCCTTAAGAAGGTGGCCAGCATCATATCTTTCGTATTCGTCCATGGAATGTAACTGTTTAAACTAATGCAATTCGTAACACATATGCTAATTAATGGGATGCAAGGGGAAATATTAATAAATGATAAAGGGGAGACGGTGACACACGATTTGGAAAAATGGTGGGTAAGTCTGTGAGTAACAATGTTTAACAATGAGGTTTAAGGCACACCGAACGTGATCGAATACCGACAGATCCAGATCAGTGAAAGGAGGGTCGATGATATCAGAAGACGGGCGTTGGTGCAAACGGAAAACAACAAGTTAAAATAGGACTCTTACTGTGGGGCAAGGTGGTGATGAGGGTTGACGATGAACAGTCGCTGGCTCCACACCCGTACACCGACACCCTCGCCGCCGGGCACTTGTGATTACGTCAGCGCCTTCACCGTGCAGGGCTTCCGGTACGGCTGACACCAAGGCCATTGGTTAGGGCCATATGGCAGTGGCGACGTCGGGCGTACAAGGTTGGTTGCGATGGCCCAACACTCTACAAGCGTGTGTGATTAAGAAGATGGAGGGCCAAAATAGCGTGGAGCTCAGGTGGTGGAGGTGACTTCCGTAAACTAGGGGGTCAAATAGGGGAGATGCATTGAGTCATACAATAAACACAAAGTTTCAGGGACGGATTTCACCGTTGGCCAATTTCCGTGGCTCACTTTCTTCATGATCCCACCGGGATCATGGGCGTCGGCTATTATGGACAATTGAGATGCGTAGGTGGCCATCGGAGGTGGCCATCGGAGGTGCCTGGTAGATCCGACACTGGGGACCAAATGCCCACCTTCCCCACTAAGAAGTCTCTGTTTTGTCTCCCCCATTTGGCTACCCAAACCTCCCACGTCAATGGACATTCCTATGGCCTCTATTGAGAGTAACGGTGATGACTTCTTGAGCGCAAGCCGCTGCCTTTAGCTGTCCACTGGGTGTGGGATTGGTTAGTCGGGACGCTTTTGAAGAACAGGGGCTTGTTATCTGGCATTTTTGGCAGCCTTAGAATTCAAGGCACTCTTTCTCAGAGAGACCCAGAATGGCCTACCGTTGAAACGCGCGGTAGATCATTGTAGGGAATATCGGAAGTTGGAGCCACCTTATCGGAGAATTGGGCGGTGGGGCCTGCATTATCGCGGATTCGGTTATCTTTCCCAATTAGGCCCTCGGTTCCATTATAAAAGTACCATGTAAATTAACGATTCCCCACCGTCATCACTTCTACCTCAACGCTGGAGGTTATCACTTAGCATCTTTAGGTCATCTATGCTTACTCCAGAAATTTTGGACGAAAACCGTCACCTTAGCCTCCCTCAATCTGTCATTGATAATGAGGTTTACAATCTCGTGAAGGATCTTGAAGCTAAACCTGGTTTCAACCCTCACGTTCAATTTGATCCTTCTAGGCATTTGGTATTTAAGGGTCATGACACTCTTGAGAAGAAGACTTTGGCTGACTTTAATATTACAAAGACCCATGTTCCTACTGTCACCGATGTTGCCGCTGTTGCGCCATTTGCATTGTTCAGTGAAGAGGCCGTTGACATCATGAAGTGGGAAGCATTTCACGATGAAAACATCCTCAAGAAATATGCCCGAATGTCAGCTACTGGCCACAGAACCAAGCCCACTGATTTTTACATGAGTGGATACGGAGACGAAACTCCCTTCTGCAAGCAAGCGTGGACCCATCCTATGACTTTGGATATTCTTGGTAAGGCATTTGGATTGGAGGTTTACATGCCTCATGTCTTTGCTTATGGACACATAAATTGTAACTTTGCTCCCAGAAAGAGAGGCGAACCGCCCCGTGTGGAGACCACCGAAGAGTTTGAATTGTTGAAGAAGAAACAAGACGAAAACCCAGCCGATATCGACAGTACTTTCACTTGGCACTACGACAGTCCTCCATTGGTGTGTGTGCTTATGCTTAGTGCTCCTGAAAACATGGTCGGAGGAGAAACGGCCATCAGAGATGGAGATGAAAACATTTACCGAATCCCCGATCCAAAACCGGGCCAAGCATCCTTACTTCAAGGCAAAGTTATCAAGCATATTGCATGTAAGCCTCTTAACAACTGTGATCGAATCACGTATGTGGTTGCCCTTTACCCGAAGGATCCTGATACTTATGATTCCATGATTGCTCTTTCCGAGAGACCAGGTGCTGTTGCCACTTTCACTAATGACTTATTCTATCCAAACCACGTCAACTATAGGATGGACAGAATCAAGAAAAGAATGGAAAAATTCCAAAACAAGATGATGACTCGTTATAAGAATGGGGAGAAGTTCGACCAAGAAGAATCTATTAAATTCATGAAGGAGATTGAGGAGTATTTGAGAAACACCTACGTCTGTTTTGAGGCGATCTATGATGAACCGTTCCCTCCCAAATTGTTTAGTATTCCTTATAAGGATTTGCCAGAAGCAAAGGCCATCTAGTCGAGAATCACACGCTAGACTGGTTCTGGTAGCGATATGATCTAATCAAAATGTTTGATGTGACTTCAGTGTAGCGTTAACAATATAGGCGTATGGAGTGTATGCAACCATTTAGGCTACAGGCTCCATATTGGCGTATGCAACCATCTAAGCAAGACGTGACCCCATTTAATTGGCAGCTCGGTGCATCCGATTCCCTGTTGGTTTCATCGGTACTCTTTTTGGTGCCTCCCTACCCGTTCCATCGTGAGCCCCAGTCATTACCGCGACTTTCTCACAACACCTATTCGTGGCAATCATGGATCAAGCCTCTTTAATCCCCACGTTTCTTGCTGTCACCGGCATTGAAGATGCCGACACCGCCAAGCAGTATCTTGATATCACCAACAATGATCTTGAATATGCTGTCACCCTATACATGGAGCTGAATCCCCCACAAGCCGCCGCCTCCAATGCTCATGAAGAAGATGAACAATTCGCTCTGCGTCTTCAACAAGAAGCTTATGGCGATAATGTGAGAGAAGCAGATGCCAGCATTCATCGTCACGAAACCCTTGTGGACTCGTTTGATGTTCCTCCTATGATCAGACCCAGTCTTCCTACGGACATCTTTGGCCAGGGCCGGGTGGGAATCTTCAATCAACGATTTGAAGAGGACGTCAATCGATTCGAGGAGCTTGATGAAGACGAAGATGATGAGTACCAACAGTCCGGTGACTCGGACGAGCCAATGGTTATTGATAGCGATGAAGAAGATAATGAGAGACCTCGATCGCGGAGGCGACTCAACAGAAACCTGCGCATCAGTGAATTGACATCCACGCAAAGAAGATTGGCATCGTTGTTCCGGCCACCTTTTGATATCATGGCTCGGGTTGATCTTGACGCTGCTAAGGTCCAAGGAAGACAGGAGAAGAAATGGATATTGGTCAATATTCAGAACTCTAGTGAATTCCAGTGTCAGGTGCTCAATCGAGATTTCTGGCTGAATTCTGCCATCAAAAAATGTGTCCATGATAATTTTGTGTTCCTCCAGTACCAGCATGACTCACCCAACGGAGTCAACTTTGTGAATTTTTACTCGGTCGATCAATTCCCCCATATCTCTATCCTTGATCCGTTGACGGGTGAGAGAGTCCACAAGTGGACCGATGGCGAGGTTCCAAACATTGAAATGTGGCTTGCAGACGTGGAGTTATTTTTGGAAAAGTTCTCTTTAAACCCGAACTCCAAGAACCCGGTGGTGGAACATGAAATCAAGTTCGATCCCGATGCCCTTACCGAGGAACAGCAAATTGAGTATGCCTTGAAACAGTCTTTGGGTGCAAGCGCAGACAATGCCATCAGCCTCGACAGCGACGAAGGAGAGGCAGATCCACAACTAGCTGGTGAGGTTCAGGAGCCAGAGGGCGATGACTTTGATAGAATCGTACCCAAGCAGCACACAGAGCCCACGGCTGGCGATGTTACCCGATGTCAGATCCGATTCCCTAACGGGAAGCGAGTCATCCATAAGTTTAGTCTAGACGAGAAGGTGGTTGTGATTTATGAATGGCTTAAAAACGTCATTGCAGAGTCCAACGAATACGGCATTGAAGCCGGTGAGCGCTTCATCTTGAGCAACGGTGGTAACCGTGCCGTCAAATTGATTGATGCTTTGAATCAAACTGTGGCCGAAGCTGGCCTCAAGAGTGCCAGTATTTTGTTGGAAAAGGAGTAATCAACCACTCGATAGTCATGTACCATTATCTACAAGTAGATGGTATTCTACATCATACTACAGATGCCGTAATCTTTTTTCGTATGTCATTATATCGTATTTCATGCAATAGATGGAAACTTATCAATAGGAGGAAGCTCTGGCAACACCAAGTGGGACTGTGACGGGCCCAATTGGAGTAATTGTTTGTATCTTCGGTTCCTGAGCTGGTGGGGGCTTAGTTCCGAGTCAGACTTTGATTTTAGTTCCTGTTCTTGTTGCATTTGTTGTAATTTATGTTCTTGTTGGAAAATAAGCTCTCGTTGAAGAATTTCCTTTTCTCTGACAACCTCGCTCTCGTCTCTTGAAAATGGAATTTTCATCAGACTTAAATCATCTTCAATTTCTTGTCTCAGCAAACCGGATAATCCAGCGAGCTTGGCGTTCGCGTCTTGGCTGGCCGCCTGCTGAGAAGTCTCAAACTGATGAAGCTGAGAGAGGATATTATGTTTGATATTGGTAAGTTCAATCTTGTTCTTTCGGTACCATCTATTTTCAACTCCATAGAACGCATCCACATTTTCAGGTGGGTTTTTGAAAGCATTAACTCCAATCACCCCTCGGTTATAGTGGGTGGCTTCTTTGGCAGCCGTCTCCTGTTGCTTTATACCACGATATTCTTGATACAACTCATGGAGTTCGTCATAAGTGTCGTTTATAAGTTGATTCCGATAAGATATCAACTCTCGGTAATACTGCAACCAGATGTTTTTTTGGTTGCCGATGACGTTTTTACGAATGAGCTCGGTCTGATATGAATTCTCGTTATTAATGGCGGTGAGATTATCCAAGAATGGCTTGAGAATGGTATCGAACCTCTTCGAAAACGGCATGCTCAGCGACTTATCGGCCATTATTTCGTCAAAGTCTAGAGGCAGCTGGATATTATTGAATACCTCGTTCAATTCCAACTCATATTCATCCAAAGACACTATGATATCTTTGGAGCTGGCGAGTCCTTGTTGAGATAAAACAAGGTTCTCAACATTGTTTTTAATATTCTGGATGGTTTCCATTTCAAAAGAATAGATTTTGGCCCAGTTTCGGTCTCTTTCGCTGACTTGCTTGATGTAGTGGTTCAAAGAAGAAATCATTTGATTAATTCTTTGTTGACGGGACTGAATATAATCTTTGGAAAGGTTTTTAAACTCGAAAGCAAGTTCGTCTTCCAAGGATGACAAGCCTTCGCCATCAAGATGGATGAGGTTGGGTAGTTGGGAATCGGAAAACTGGACCATGGAGTTGCAATATTTTAATTTTGCAAAGACGCCAAACATCACGTGCGCACAGTAATTGTGTGTATTGGCATTACAAGAACGAGACAAAATATGCTACGAAGAGTTGACATATATGGAAGAATTTGGACAAGAAGAATGAAGAGTCAATCTCAAGACTTCCTGGCGTAGGTTGATGTGAAGCGGGGCTTGGCGGGTGTCGTTGGGCTGTTGGGTGTGATTAAGCGACGTGGTGGGTACGGGTGGAGAGCCGGCTGTAAAACAGTAAAGCTCGTTGCTGGTGATCATGCTAGCTGTAGATCTAGTAAGTCATCCAGCTTTTAAAGTTATGATGGACTCCTACTAGAATAGCAAGCACCTGGGTCGTCTAACGATCTTCGGCCCATTCGTTCTCTCTTCTGATGGCAGCCTCTTCCTCTGGAGAGAAGTCATTAACGATATTGAAGGTTCTTCTTAATTCTTCGGGACTCTTGTTTCTGATCATCTCGGCCACTGTCTTACAGCCGGCATCCAACAAAGGACGGATGTTTAGGTAGTTAGCTGCAAGAATAATCTCATAAAGCATTTCTTGATCCACCTTCAAAAATGACTTATCCCATTCACCAACAGGTGCAGACTTTCTTGCGTCATCATCATCATCATCGGGAAAAACGGTATTTTTATGATGTTCACACCATTCCAACACCTTGGCTAAAACTGTCGAACGAACATTGGGAGTAGGGATCTCAAAGTCTTCCGACAATCCATCGGGATTTAAATCTTGGATCATATTTTTGATCAAAATAGACTTCTCTGCAACCGCTGGCTCAACAGGGAATCTCTCATCGTCGAGGGAAATAAGAATAACTTTGGGAGTTGCCATGATTGATGAATTAAGTAAAGAAGTTGAATGGCGGGAAACATCACCTCAAAAAAAGGCGCCACCCGTGCACCAGCCAACCCTCCATTCTATTCGGAGCCCGTGACCTCGCATGGGGTTGGCGGCAAACTTGACCCCCAGACCTTCAATTTTCGACATATACTTCTTTTTTTCTTGAACACTTGGCTTATCTTGCTGCGCTGAAAGATTTATCTCGTATTTATCGTTGAGGAAATACGAGGTCCCTTTCGATACCAGGAATTGGTTAGGGATGAGGATACCGTTGGGCGGGTATGCAAAAGTGGTAATGAATTCCCGAAGATAGTTTGGTTTTGGGGAGCGACATACTTACCAATGCCGGGGCATTTTCTCAGAGTCAATCTGATTATCAGTTTGCCAACAAATTCCTACGTGAACATTAATCTGACATTTACTCGGGGTCAAACGAGTAACATTTAGGGGACTCCGATTACAAACGACGTGATCTGCTTCATTTGGAGACAATTCCCACAGACTTATAAGCCGTTGGTATGTCTCAATAGGCGTCTCAAGTTCTGTTAGTTACCGGAATAGCTTATCGCTTTCTGTCGGAAAAAATTCAAAAAAAAATAATGGCAATGATACCATGTCATAAACTAAAGTGGCATACCATTTCCGTCGCCTTATCAAACAATCGGTACCATTCATTTTCCTATCGGCATGTAAGTTAAAGGGAGGCAGGTAATTTACGAACCAACACGAATCAATGAAGACGTTGGCTTAGGTCCGATCATCGTATCGGTTCACAAATTCAATCTTGTACGAACCTGCGAACGACAAAAGATCGGCACTCATCGCAACTATTACCCATTTGGGCGGCGGTTGATGCTTATCTTCGCTCCTGCATCTGTTGATACAAGGACTGCATATCAACTCTATCTGGCGGTTTCTATATTTTAGTCGAATTGTTTTGGTTCACGATTTCGGTTGATTGGTCACAAGGCTTATCTCCGTGCATGAAGAGTGATAGAAATTCATGAATGGTAAGGCATTGAAGTGGGGGGGTGGGGAGAATCAACTATATAATGAAGTCGTTTTCGTTCCATGCAGAGAGTTTTGAAATCATTCTTTCAAAACTCCAGTCAGTCTTCAGACCAGAATTTCTTTCTTCACTTCTTTCTTTATTCGTCGAAAGTTCCCTGGTGGCACTCTTCACACTTTAAAAGTACAGAAAAACACTTGATTTGGTATTTCATTAGCGATGATGTTCTCGAAGTCGGAGAAGACAACGACTGAAGTAGTCGAAACCAAGTTGGGAAATCTTGAAATTGCAACTTCCCAGCGATCTTCCAGCTTGAGCGATGAAGAGTCAGTGAAAGCTGACCTGCATCACTCTATTCACAGAAATTTGCTCCCCCGTCATGTTCATCTCATTGCTATTGGAGGAAGTATTGGTACATCGTTGTTTGTCACCATTGGTAGTTCTGGACTCGTGAATAGTGGTCCTTTAGGACTTTTATTGGCATATCTCTTTTGGACTGCGGTAATATTGATGATGACAGTGTCGGTTGCTGAAATGGTGGTTTATCTTCCTATTGCATCTCCATTCTTGGCCATGTCTGGTAGAGTGGTTGACCCTGCATTGGAATTTGCTGCTTCTGTTAATTTCTGGTTAATGGAAAGTCTCTACATTCCATTTGAACTTACTGCTGCTAACACTATGATTCATTACTGGAGAGATGATTATTCCCCTGCCATTCCTCTTGCCATTCAACTTGTTCTCTATTTGGTGTTGAATATCTTTGCTGTGAGAATTTACGGAGAAGCTGAATTCTACATGTCCCTTGGTAAGTTGGTTCTATGTGTGGGACTCTTGATTTTCACCTTTGTTGTGATGGTGGGAGGAAATCCTCAGCACGATGTATTTGGATTTAGAAACTGGAATGTGGAAGGAGGTCCTATTGCTCAAGTGTTGACTACGGGATCTATGGGTAGATTTCATGGATTCATTTCCGGTCTCTTTTCTGGTGCCTTTGTCATTGTGGGTCCTGAATATATGTCCATGGTGGCAGGTGAAGCAGTCAATCCAAGAGAGACCTTGAGTGTTGCTTATAAAACTGTCTTGTACCGTCTTTGTGTCTTTTACATTGGAGGAGCCCTTTCGGTTGGTATTTTGGTGGCTTACAACGATCCTAGATACCTTGCTCTTACTGCAGCATCTTCTGATGCTTCTGCTTCTCCATATGTGGTTGCTATGAATAATCTTGGTATCAAGGTTCTTCCCGATATTGTCACAGTTTTAATCTTGTCCTCTATTATTTCTGCCGGTAACTCTTACACCTATTGCTCCTCGAGAACTTTATATGCTTTGGCATCTCGTGGATTTGCTCCTAAGCAGTTAACTTATACTTACAATGGTGTTCCAGTTTACTGCGTTGGTATTTGTATGTGTTTTGCATTATTGAGTTTGTTGCAACTTGGATCTTCAGGACTGACTGTTCTTAATTATATGGTCAATCTCTGCACTGGATCACAGTTGTTGAATTATGGATTCATGGCTATCACCTATCTTCAGTTTTACCGTGCATGTAAAGCACAAGGTATTGATAGAGGTGGTTTCAGATATAGATCATGGTTCCAACCATATACTGCCATCTTTTCGGGAGTGATGATTTGGTGTCTTATTGGAATTCTTGGTTACCGGGTGTTCATGCCTGGTGGATGGGCAATTGACTCATTCTTGTTTGATTACCTCATGGTGTTTGTGTCCATTGCTCTATTCATATTCTGGAAGGTGTTAAAGAGAACTAAATTTATTAAGCCAGAAGAAGCCGATCTCGTTACTGGTCTTGCCGACATTGAAGAGCACGAGTACCAATACTATGCTAAGAAAGAATCGGCCGGGGACGAACCTGCCAAGAACTGGTTTTACAGAGTTTTGGATTGGTTGTTGTAATATTTATTATGTGAAATAAAACACTTGACGTTCAAATTTAAAGTTAAGTTAGTCATATCTATTCGAAATTAGAGTATATACTGGCGCTGAATTCATCCAACTCTTCTAATTCGTTCAAGTTGCTGATGAAAACATTGCCCAGAAGATCTAAATCAGAATACTCGGCTAAGTTATTGTTGTCACTTAATACTCCACACTGGATTGAGAGTTGGGCAAGAAGACTAGCCAATTTGAATTTCTTGTCACTCAATTCAATGACTTGGGAGCCTTGATTGAGTAAGTAGTTATCAGGGTCAAGAGACATGGATAAGTTGTTGACCAAGGTATCACTGGCGTTGGTGATCAATTTAGAGAAAACATCAAAGAAAAATTCGTTGGTAACAAGAAGATTGGTTTCATTGATGAGCTTGACGAAATTGGAATCAGGAATGTCAATTTCATTAATTATCTCCGGGTTGGTATTCATGAGGGATTCAATCAAGTTATCGTAGTGAAGGGGGAAAATCAAGTGAATGAATTCCTTCTGGTATGAATTCAAGATATCGGAGTTGATCAGGCCGATGACGTCGGCAAACTGTGGAATGGTGACTTCAGTTTTTGCGTTGATTAGGCTGAACTTCTCGATGATGTTGGCTTCGACGATTTCGCTTATTCTGAGCCAACCCTTGTTGAGGAGCCACCAGCTGAGACTTAAATAAGACTGCTCGATGAAGTATTCGAGCTGTTCGGTATTGGGATCGGTAGGCTTAGAGGCAACACTCCCTCCGGCCATGGCAATGGCCAGCTCAAGATACGATCTTCTGGCGAGGATATTGAGTTGGAGACGAGTGATTAGCAAAAGAGCACTGATTGAGTAGATAAGAGTAAGACACCGGGTCAACGTCTTGACCTTTAACTCATTCCAAAGCTCGACCTTGGATTTATTAAGATAAATGGATTCCGTGCTTCCTTCCAAGTTATTATTGAGAAGAAGATTATCGGCGGTTAAAAGACTATCGCTCATTTCCAAAGGAGCGTGAGAAGTTTTCTTCATTTTGAGAGCATGGGTAATCAGCTCAATTGGTAAATGGTCCGTGATGGGCTGGGTTAGAACCGGTAACAACGCAAGGATGGTCAAGTAGCAATCGTTTTGAGTTTGGATGAATCGCCGGCGGATTTGTTCCTTAACAAAGAGCTCTTGCTTGAGAGAGTTTTGGAAGTCCCTAAGCTTTTTGAAGATGAAATGGTTCACTAAGAAGTATGTGGAGAGGGTCAAGGTGGACGCGACAATCAACTTGCGCTTGTGGCGCCGGACGAATCCGGCAATGGAGGAGAATATGGCCATTATAAATAAAGAAAACAGGCGCCAGAGATAATACGGATGAAATCGCAAATAGTAAATGTCACGAGGCCAGTCCGCACCGAGGTGTGGGGGCGGAGACGGGGGTGTACGGGTGTATTGGGAGTGGGTTGCAACGGTGGGGTGGGCTACGTGGGCCGCCGAGGGATGGGAGGCTTGACGAGGACGAAGGCCGGTGGTGGCTAGAGAAGTCTTTGGCAGACAGCGGAAGTTTTATGTAATTTTCGAGATTTTGGCAGATGCGACCAGAATTCGTAGAATGCCACGGTCTAGAAGGCATCTGAAGAATGGATGCGAGAGAAAGTAACAGAGGACAAATAGACCGCCAGTGTCTCAGGCATGCGAAGGTGCCTAACACCCGGATCATAATTCTCCTGAGAGAAGGAGCCGGCTGCCGAGTTACGAGAATCATACCTAAACAGCACACAGGGCCACCCAGGCCCAATGACTGGAAGCATCGTGTAGTGATGGTACACCTCGATCCAAGGCTTTGTTTTGCATCTAAAACGTGTGCTGCACTTCATTGTGTTTCCCAGTCCGTGTAAATTAGATCCCCGTGGACCAGCCGGACTAATTGAAGAAGTAGCCTTGAACACAGTGCTTGGCATCACCAGCCGTGGGCCCACGCGCCAGATCCAACCCGTGGGTCCAAGGCTCCAATGAGATGGCACTCAACGCAGAGAATAGGGCGAAGAGCCACGCGAAAGCTGCAATTGATGAATCATAGGATACTGGGGGCCATGGTCAATTGGAAGGTAGTCTTCCATCTCTAGACACTCAGCGACTAATGGGGCAAGAGCTAAAACCAACGAGGCCATGGTTCGCTCCCCTGGGCCCAGCTCCAGGATGGCCCGTTGCGCATTCCCCCTTGGCCTTTATTGCTCGGGCCGTGAGCTGCATTGACTCTTTTCGGCAGACTTGTCGCAATAGTTGCAGACAAGAAAGGAGCCGAAACACAATTGAGAGACGAATGTACGGAAAACAGTGGGATTCGAGAAGACGGACCTACATCAATTGCACTGAGTGAGGTCTCTTTCGTTTATTTGAGTTCCATTACATAGATCTTCAAACCGCTTCGAGATCTACACTCAGTTGCAAACGGAAAAGACCCCCCTGAGAGTGCGGCACCACATACAAAATATGGAGGAAAAAATAAATTGACATGTCCCACGTTGCTTGCACCCACATGGCTCACAAGACGTAAAGACAGTATATAACGGGGAGCAATTTCAAGGTGATGTGAAATGTTTGACCTTTAACATCATCCGACTTTAATCTACAAACAACAATGAGAATCGCTTCCGTTGCCATCTGTCTTGCTGCTGCTTTGACCAGTGTGTCAGGAGCTCCAGCCCCCATCACCAAACGTGACTCGCAAAAGACCATTCTTCTTAGTAATGACGATGGCTGGGCCGCATTGAACATCCGTGCTGCTTACCGTGAATTGGCGGACGCTGGTTACCAGGTGATCCTTTCTGCTCCTGCCAGCCAAAGATCCGGATGGTCGGGCAGATTCACCATCCCTGACAAGACCATGTCTGGCAATGGAGAGTTTGACTATGTCAAGAAGGGAGACCCATCCTGGGGCCACGAGGAAGACGACATCAACATCTGGTATTTTGACGGTACTCCTGCTTCGTCGGTGGCATTCGGCTTGGAATACGTGGTTCCAAACTTCTTCAACGACACCAAGGTTGATCTTGTCGTCAATGGTCCAAACGAAGGTACCAACTTGTCCCCTGGTATGTACACCATCAGTGGTACCATTGGTGCCACCTACAACGCCGTGTACAGAGGAATCCCCGCCATTGCTTTCTCAGGTTCCAACAACAACAACTCCTTCTTCAAGGACTTCGAGGGCCAAGAAAACGACACCATGCTTGCTGCCAACATCTACGCCAAGAAGGTGGTTGATTTCGTCGACCAATTGTTTGCTGGAGCTGTTGAGGGAGAATCCGTTCTCCCAGTCACCACCGGTCTCAATGTCAACTTCCCCAAGGCTGGTTACGAGGATGAGTCCTGTACCGACCCTGCTTGGGTGTACACCAGATTCTCCGGTGCCGACTCTTCCACTTCTGACTTGAAGTGGAACGCTGACTCCAAGGAATTCGAATCCAACAGCGGTACATTCAGTGCCTTGGCCGAAAAGATCTTCGGTAACCTCTCGTTGCAGTCGGAAGCCGAAGTTTTGGCCAACGGAGGATGTAAGTCTTCCGTGTCTGCTTTCAGCATTGACTACGATGCTTCGTTGGAACAGTCCAACGCTATCCAAAAGACCCTTGAAGGTCTTTTCTAGATACCCCACACCCGAGGGATTATGCCTCTTCTTCCGTTATGTTTTTTTGTATTCTTTCTACGCTAAATAAAAGTTGTGTTTTTTCACCGGGCCCCCACTTATGATGATTCGTTAAGCCTCTGCTTCTGATATCCTGCCTGTAGATGGTTGCACGTGTTGGGGGTGTCGGCAGCAACTGGCTATCAGGATGCGCACATATTTCAAAATGACGATAATACTCCTATTCATCCTTCCATGGCCAAATTGGAAAAGCAACGAACAAACCTGGTGCTACGCGCATCAAGGGGTAGGTCAAACTCCTCGCTTCCGAGTCTGGCGGGCATTGTAATCACAGCCCGACCAGATTCCACAGGGGGACTCGAAGACCCTATTCTGCCTGTGGCCACATCCCAGGAGATGCCACGGATCCAGCCCGACGACTCCACTACTGTGGGTCCGCCTCTGGAACCCGACACCTCAGTAACCTCCGACAAGAAAAAGGAAGGCATCATCAGCTCAATTTTGTCGGTGGCCCACATCATAGGCAATGACGATGATACCCATGGGTCTGGTGGTCCTTCTGGTAAGCAACCTGAAAAACACCATAGCGTGGTATCTACATTCTCCAATAAGTTAGACTCACTTCTCAAGCCCAGCAAGGCCAAAAGCGACTCGTCTGTCAACAGCAAAAGCTCGCGAGATGATTTATCCAGCGTCAATGAAGACCCTAACCCCGAGTCTGCATTACTGCCTTCCAACGTTCAATTTGAAAGCATTCGTGAATCACCGTTGAATACACTTGGTCAAGGGGATCTTTTGTTGAGCCATTTTGACGAGGAGGAAAATCCAGCCCTAGACGAGAATTCCCTCGTTCCTGCCACCACATCCACTTCATCCGATCATAACAATAATAATGGCATGGATGTTAGGCGAAGTTTTTCTCCCGGGGTGGTGAATCGATCGCTTCCCACATCAAATCAACTTTCAGTCACTGGATCCTTTGAGAGAAAGAGGGTTCGCCGCAGATCACTTGTCGGGGGCTTAGAGCAAATTAAACTGGCAAGCAACGACGAGGCCGACAGCATGGATGAGAGTGACATACACGATGAGAGCGACGACGAGTTGGACGAGCTCATCGACTATGGAGACATCAAGATGGCTTCCGCCAAGCGGACCAAGGACTTTCACCAGGTGTTCAAGGAGATTCCCAAAAATGAAGAGCTTATCGACGACTATAGCTGCGCCATGTCCAAGGATATCTTGGTGCAAGGAAAAATGTACTTGTCCAAGCATTACGTTTGCTTCAACAGTAACATTCTTGGGTGGGTCACCAATCTAATCATCCCTCTTCAAGAGGTGATCCAGATAGAAAAGAAGAGTACGGCGGGATTGTTCCCCAACGGAATGATTATCCGTACATTGCATCATAAATACGTCTTCGCCACTTTTTTAAGTCGTGATACCACCTTCAACGTGATCATCAGGGTTTGGCACAGAGTGCTCCTCGAAGGAGTCGACTTAGATCCCCACCGGTTGGTGGCCACTGCCGCCAAGAAGGAAAAGCGCAAAAAGGGAAAGCCGTCTGAACCTCTGGAAGAGAGCCATTTCAGTGACATCACGGATGAGGACGAGTCGTATCAAGTCACCCACGAGGACGCTGACGAGATGAGGAACGAAGCCGAAGCTCAGAGTGACCTCGAGAGCTTGAGTCTTCTTCTACTGGACAAGGACGACGGATACACCACTGAAGACGAGTCGTCGGGTCCTGAAGACGGCGGACTTGATCCTATGTTCGCAAAAAGGGAAAAGAAGGACATCAGCGGATCGGATTCATCCTCGTCGTTTTTCGGCTTGGATAACGTGGGTCCATTGACACACTCTCCCACGCAGATCGAATACGAAAACGACCCCAACGATATATTCATATCAGAAGAAGTGTTCGCCGCCCCCATGGGGGTCATCTACAGCATCTTGTTTGGCAAGGACGAACTGAAGTATGTGAAGATTCTTCAGAACCAAAAGAATTTTGATATTTCTGAGAGTGACATCACTGAGCTATCCCCATCTTCTAGAGAGCGTCACTACACATACACCAAGCCACTTGGTGGACCCATCGGTCCCAAACAAACCAAGTGCATCATCGTGGACAAATTGATTGAGTTCCAAATCAATAAATATGTGTTGGTGGAGCAAATCACCACTACCCCCGACGTTCCCAGTGGGAACTCATTCCAAATCAAAACTCGCATCTTCCTTAACTGGGACAAAAACAATAGCACCCGTATCTACGTGGTGACTTCCATTGAATGGAGCGGACGTTCATGGATCAAGTCGGCCATCGAGAAGGGGTCCATCGAAGGACAGAAGGAGAGTATGCGGATCCTCGTGGAGAGCGTCAACGAGATCGTTGACGGAGCCCAGAAATCTTCGGGGAAGAAGAAGGGCGGAAAAAGAAGAAAGAGCATCAGGAAACCTCGCAAGTCCTCGCCACCAGCTCCCACCAACATTCAAAGCACCCAAGCTCCTGCAGGCATTGGCGAACAGATGGTCAAGCTATTGGAGTCAATTGGATCGTACGTTCCGTTGCCGCTTTCAGACTTTATCAAGGGTGCGTTCGTGGTTCTGATCATGCTCTTGATGTATACTACGTTTTGGAACAAATTGACATCCACTTCCACGTCTTCATCCAATAGGGGGCTCACTGAAGAGCGGGTGCTTAACAATATTCGCATCAATGACCAGGACTTTATTTTGATCCCCAGTGCTGATGCCTATCTCCAAAACTCGCAGAAGTTGCGGCAAAAAGAAATGGAAATTTGGGATTGGCTTCAACAACGAAGCGGGGGCCGTATCGACTCCTCCAGCACCCTCTACGGGAATCACCAGTTGCTGTCGGAAGAGATGAAGGAAGTGGTAAGACTAACCCAACAGCGACTCGAACACTTGGCCCACAGCTTGTGAGACATAAGGGATGTGAAGGCAGAGCCCCTCGGTGACATCGGAGCCGGATGTGTCACCTCTGGGGGAAATGGCGGGGTCCCGGTGAACTGTGAGGTGACTTTACCGGATTGACGGAGCATGTCTAACAACGGCACATGGTCCGTGCATGCTACGTTATCGCCGCAGATCTGTATCAGTTCAGCGACATGAGGCGTGTGTTTGGCGACACTTCTAACGACGAGTTTGACACCTCCACCATCTCACGACCAAATGATGTGTGATGTGGGTTGAACTGGCGTATTTCGTCCCATCTAAATTCATAATGATACTTTCATAATGATACCTTGCATGTGCATGTACTTACTCGTAGAGCTTTGCGGTTTTGGAAGACATAATGCAACCGCTAGGTTGTTATATCACAAAACAACCATCAAGGTCTTAAGAAGGGGTGGTTGACGCTAACGCAAATGTGTCAAGGCCCGCACCTGCTCCTTTAAGCCCCTGTGCATATGGTGACATCACCACAATAGCAAAAGGCTTACGTTTGCACCGTACTTATGGTCCCCGTTGAAGCATCCCCGATGAAGCATCGCCGGAGGTAACGTCTTATCATCCCCGGATGACTGATATGTCGGCACACCAGGATAAGCGTTAATTTCGTGTGACTGATGCACATTCTGAAATTCCAATGACTAGCGATTCCTTTATGTCCAAAACAGGATTTACGCACCCGGTTGCGCGGCGCTGTTGCCGAAAAATAATCTCATCTCATCTGTCATGTACAGTTTAAAACAAGCGGCGGGCCAAGAGCCGCATCAACAAAGCATGTTTTTTTTTTGGGGCCTTGTGATTATGACAGCAGCTAGCTACCGGTTTAAATCAATAGCCCATGCCGCAAAAAGTTTACAAGAAACTCGATGCGTTATTTTATCAATTGCGCATATGTATGTGGAATTTGTGCACTATTGCAGATCGCTAACCGAATACAAAAATAAGTAGAATCCAGTAGTCATCTGCCAACCAGTTTTTTTTCTATCTTGCCATTCTACCTGAAGGGTACTTTTCTTTTCCATCACAGGCGTTGTCCAAATACCAGGCACTTACCGTTCCGCTAGCTGCCATTGCTGACCACCCATATTGGTTCCTAAGCCCATCATCTATTTTTGTCCCGCTCCCTCCTGCGCCCCCTTGCCTCCACAGCTACTTTTTGAGGCCAGCCCTCCATCATCCTCACATCACACCATCACCATCATGGACCAGCACGAAAAGCACCTCGATCAACTATCGTCGTATCCAGGCAACGCCAGCGCCTCCCAGAGATTCGAAGACATCAAGAACCAGTGTTCGCAGCTCATCAGCGAGTTAGAGTATGTATCACCCCCAGCACCGTTGAAGAAACTACTAACAACAGCTCCGACGGCGACAATCCCAAGGCCATCATCAAGAAGCACATTAACGAGATACTGAAATATAACGAACTTAAAGATATTGCATTAGGGTTGGTCACCATGATTGCCGACCAACGAAGACTAAGAACCACCGATATATTGGAGGAAATGAGATTGGAGCTTCAGCGCACCGGAGACGACACCCGAGACCGAAGATCCAAAAGCGAGCCCACCAACGAGATTCGGGACATGCCCGTTGCGACCGCCCATCCTCTCGACTCCGCCGACGTAAGCGAGAGTGCTTCCATAGAGAGTGCCCCAGACGGCGCCAGCCCCTAGCCGGTGGCGCCTACTCAACGGCCCTGCATTCTTGCATCATAGCATATCATCTACTCATCCACTCCACCACGAGACACGAGCACCAGCCTCCCCCCACGCCCCGTCAAACCGGCTGTCCTCGAAACAGTCGTCCACAAACCTGGCACGCTTCGACCGTCTAGCCGCGATGGTGCTCTCCAGTGTTGTTCTCCGGCACGCTGTGTGCCCGTATATAGTCTGTGCCCATATATAGCACAATACAGCTGGGTCGCTCCGTCGCTCCGTCCGCGCCTCGCCCCTCCCCGCGGCAGGCCCGCATGGGCCCACCGTAGACTCCACTGGGCCCATGCGCCGGGCTGGAAGGAAACTGGGCCGCGCACGCCCCAAAAATTTCACGATCAGGGTCTAAATGACGTTCGCCTAATTCTCTCTATTTCCACTTACTACTTCCGACGCCGAATCCCGTCCACACCCCCCGTCCCAAATCTGAGATACCGTGCAATAACCGCTCTTTCCAAATCAAGCACTATGAGGATATTCTGGTGGTTCTGGCTTTTGGTGGCGCTGTTGGCGGCCCGAATAGACCAAGATCTATCCAAGCAAAACGACAAGACCATCAGTCCTGTTGATCTTCGGTCTATCCTGGACTGGAACCTAGCCGAGCTCCTATTGGTCAGCGACATTGATGGAAATCTCCACGGCATACAACGAAATACGGGTGCATTGCTATGGCTGTTGCCCATTGATGATCCGTTGGTCAAAATCAGAACCAACATTTCCAAGAACGAAGAAGGTGAAACCACCACCGGCCCCCAACTGAACATACTATGGTTTGTGGAACCTTTCGAGGATGGACTGCTATACTACTTCACCCCCAAGTTTGGCTTGAACAAACTACCCACCTCCATCAAGAACCTTGTGTTGGAGAGCCCATTTCTGTTGAGCGGAGATGACAAAGTGTACACCGGTATCCGACGGACGGCTCTCTACACCATCAACATCCACACGGGGGAAATCGTCACCTCCTTCGGAACAGACGAAAAGTGCCCCGTGCCCAATAATCACTACCCCGAGAATCAGTTCCACGCCGGCGATGATACCATCATGATTGGGAAAACCACCTACGAGTTGTTCATTTACTCCAAGGAAGACACAAACGTGGTGTGGAACGTCACCTATTCGCAATGGGGCCCTAACAACATCGACAACGATCTCATCATGCAGAATCATCACAGTATTGATAAGCTATATTTTACCCCCTTCCACGACAAATCGTTGTTGGCCATCAACAAGGACGTGGGTACCCCGGTGTGGATATCCAAGCTTCCGTCGTTGGCGGTCAGCGTGTTTGATGTGTTTAGCCACTCCGACCACCTCGGGAACCATGTGATCCTCCCGCATCCCTTGAAGGTGATCAACGACGCACAGATTGCGGCTGACACCACCAACAACGACTTGTGTTTCCTCAACAAGACTTCCAACGGCAAGGAGTGGTTCGCCATGAGTTTTCAAAATTACCCCACGCTTATCAAGAGCGCTCCGATCTCCAAGTATCAGATGGGGCTCTACAAATTGGCCCACAATGTCCCCATGGACTATCCGGTGGAATTTCTCGCCAATTTCCGGGTGTCCGACCAGTCTGTAGTGGAGCTGATCATCAGCGGCATCCACAAAACTTTCTACCTCCTGTTGGACACCATGTACCAACCCGTGAGCCGATTCAACTACAATGTCAAGCAGATTTCTGACGGAAAGTACCATGACGACAGTTCGCAAATTGTTCTCAAGGACGAACTCCCCGACCTCATGAGCGGGATCCACTTTCAAAATTCCGAGGTTTCCACCACGGTTAACGATAAGGGCGTCCTTTTGATTGACACGGCCGAGTCCAAGGAACTTGCACAAAAGCAGCCGTTCACCTCAGTCCCTACGCAGTCACTATCCATCGTGAGACGGATCTTCGAGGACCTCGCGGTGATTTTGGTGCTCTTGGGATTGTTGATGTTCTTTGGCAAGTTGGGCAAGGTTACCAAGAAAGTCTCCAAGCTTGTAAGCATCAGCTCCGCTCCTTCGACCCCTATGCCATCCACCGGAAGATTCGAAACAAAAGAATATCTCCACGAGCCCATCGTGGTCGAAAAAGCATCTTCTCTCGATGAAAATGACGAAGCCATCGAAACAACTGAGGAGAAACTGGCTGAGACTCCCGACTCTCGCACCGAAGATAATCTCCTAACCCCCACGGCTACCAAGAGGGTTACCGTGGTTAGTCCAAATGAAAGCCTTGAGAAGCTGGAGGTTTCCGACGACGAGGACCACGAAAACGACGACCAGGACCACGAAAACGAGCCCGTTACTAAGAAGAAGAGGAAGAGAGGAAGTCGTGGCGGCAAACGAGGCGGTAAGGGGAAGAAGAAGAAGAATGAGGAGGCCGCCGGCGGTACCGATAGCAATTCCGACTCGCCTGATCCCTCGGACGTACCTGAGGTGGCTACGAAGTCTCTCGTACTCGATAAACCTTCCGCCACACAAAAAATGTCGGTCAAAAAACTCCAGATTGAAAATAACCTTGTGATCAGTGATCGTATTCTTGGATACGGAAGCCATGGTACGGTGGTGTATCAAGGAACGTTCGAGAACCGGCCGGTGGCAGTCAAGCGAATGCTTCTTGACTTCTATGACATTGCCAACCATGAGGTTCGCTTATTACAAGAAAGTGACGACCATCCCAACGTCATTAGATACTTTTGTTCACAATCGTCACAGAGTGAGAAGTTCCTTTACATTGCCCTAGAGCTTTGTCTCTGCTCGCTCGAAGACATCGTGGAGAAGTCAAAAACTTATCCCCCAAAACTCCGCCTCCACGAAACAAACTCCACCAACGTGCTCTACCAGTTGGTGAGTGGATTGAACTACCTTCACTCATTGAAGATTGTTCACCGGGACTTGAAGCCTCAAAACATTCTTGTTACTGACACTATGAAGAGACTGAACAACAATCGAAACCAAGACGCTTCAGATCAGGTCAGCACCATCAGGCTTCTCATTTCAGATTTTGGTCTCTGCAAAAAACTAGACCAGGATCAAAGTTCGTTTAGAGCAACCACTCAGCACGCAGCCAGTGGTACATCGGGATGGAGAGCACCTGAATTGCTTCTCCATCATGATTTACTCGAAATTTCCCCCGACACCATCTCTTCGGTCCATTCTTCATCCAGACACTCGATTCAGGATAGTGGGAATGCATTGTCTAATGGAAAGAGACTTACCAAGGCCATTGATATCTTTTCTCTTGGATGTGTGTTTTTCTACATCCTAACCAATGGAAGCCATCCATTCGGGGATCGATATCTTCGTGAAGGTAACATCATCAAAGGAGATGCGGATCTTTCAAGTCTCAAACAGCGTTGTCCGTTGGACTATGTTGAAGCCATGCATTTAATTGGGAACATGATCAGCCACAATCCTAGATTCCGTCCCAACACTGAAACTATCATGAAGCACCCATACTTCTGGGGAATGAACAAAAAATTGGAGTTCTTGCTCAAGGTGAGTGATCGATTTGAAGTTGAAAGAAGAGATCCACCCAGTGAGTTACTTCTTAAGCTTGAGTTAGTAGCAAAGAGGGTCCACGGATCTGACTGGCACTCTCGCTTCGACGAAGAATTCATGAATAACTTGGGCAAGTACAGAAAGTATAACGGAGAGAAGTTGATGGACTTATTGAGGGCGTTGAGAAATAAGTACCACCACTTTAATGATATGCCAGCGAGTCTCCAGAGTCAGATGAGCCCGCTTCCTCAGGCGTTCTACCGATACTTTAACGAGAAGTTCCCCAATCTTTTGATGGAGGTCTACTTTGTGGTGGAGGAGAATCTCAGGGACGAACATGTATTTAGCGAGTTCTACTGAATGAATAATGACACACATAGACGTGATGTAGGTGTGGGTGGAGGGTTGTGGGTGGAGGGTTGTCGGTGGTGTAGGAGGTGAAGGTGGCGAGATGACTGGTCACAGTCCCTTCGTTCATCCTCTCGCAACGGCACCTACTTGCCGGGCTTAGCCACCCTGCTCCTGGACTTGGTGTTCTTCGAAGGAGTCTTTTGTGTCTTGAGAGAGGACTTCTGTGCCTTGTCGGTGGAGTTGGCCGATTCATCGTCGTTAAACTTGGTATGGGTGCCTTGGAAGTTACTCGAACTAATGGCTGGCTGCGTGAGACTGTCAGGAGTAGCTCCACTACCCTTGACACCAAGAGTGTTCTGTAAGAACTCCTTGGCCTTTTCTTTATTGCGGATATCGTCATCTTCGTTGCGGTTAAGCTTGGCTTCAAGCTCCTTGGCACGGTTCATGTATACTTTAATCCGGCTCAACTCCTTCATGATGGGATGGGTGTTGGTGTCCACGCCAATGGTTTTGAGGTATGCAAATATTAACGAAATTAGGGAGTAGAGGTAGTTGTTGTAAAACTTGATGGCCTCCATAGACGACGAGGTGTTTGCAGCCACGAGCTCGTCTAGCGGCTCTGCTATTATGGGGTCGAGTTTATCTTTGAGCAGACTGATGGACGCATTCAATGCTTTGATGAAGCGCTTGACGTTTTCTGTGTTTTCCATGGCGGCAGATTTTTGAGGAGGAGCACCAGATTTAATGAGAGGGAAATTTCTTTGCGATGCTCATCTTTTATTTGCATCATGGCAGTCAGAACCAATCGAGAAATTCTTACGGGCGGTAAGAAGTACCGGACCAAGCAGGTGAAGAAGTTTGGAGTTGCGGAGGTCGTTTTCGACAAGGAGTCCAGAAAGGAGTACTTGACGGGATTCCACAAGCGGAAGCTCCAGCGGAGGAAGAAGGCACAAGAGTTCATCAAGGAACAAGAACGCTTGACCAAGGTGGAGGAGAGAAAACAGATGAGGGAGGAAAGAAAGAAGGACCTCGAGAAGCAGTTGAAGGACTTCAAGGAAACCGTGACCCGAATCACCCACTTGGACAGCTCCGATGAGGAAGAAGAGGAGGCGTGGTCGGGGTTGAGCGACGACAACAAAGACGACGACAAAGAGGATACCGCCAGTGCCAAAGCCGCCGTGCTACACCACAAGGAAATTTACAAGGCAGACGACGAGGCGATGACCGGCGATGCCATCATCGAGGCAGAAACAGAGGTGACGGTGGAGAGTCTAGACAACCCTCACATCCAGAGTCTGCAGGCTGCCAATCTTGAGGCCATCGCACGGGCCAACAATGTGAATCTTGACAAGAGCAAAGAGGTCCTAGATGGCTCTATAAGGCGAGCCAAGAATTATGCTGTGGTGTGTGGAGTGGACTCTTCCAAGGACAAGATTAAACAGAAGAAGAAGAAGTTCCGTTATTTGACCAAGGCCGAGCGGAGAGACAACAACCGCAAAATCAAGGCCAACAAGATGAAGTCCCGGACCCGGGAGTAGGTGGCCAGCTACACCGAGCCCTGGAAACCTGGCCATGCCTGACATTGTGGGCCTGGGTCTGGCCGTCGAGGGCCCCCGCGTGGGCCCGCCATTCGAGACGCCGGCCGAGCGCTGTCGTTCTGCGCCCAACACGGGTCGACTCGTCTCGCTTCCGCCCCAGTCGCCGCACCGGTGTGCGCTTTGTGGTGCGACCGCCGAGCCATCGCGCGCCGAGCCCTCGCCAGTTACCCGGCGAATACTATTGCATTTCTCATCTCTTCTCGACTCTCATAATTATCGTTTTCCACCACTCTTCTTCCTGAAAAAATTTTAATTGGTATGTGCTGCTGATGACACATGTCGCCCCAGACGGAGGACCTTTTCAGGACCATGACCGATGCGATATTAGCCAAACACTGAAAATTCTGAAGCACCTATACTAACATTCAGAATATAATCATTCTTATTGATGTAACTGTAGTTGCCACAGCTGGTGATGTTTCCATGCTAATCATGAGACTTATGATTAAACCATACCGGCCTCGGCCACCTGAAGCTGTGCCAACTGCCATGACGTAGCGGACTGCCAGTCATCTGCTGGGCACCCCCTCCATTTCTCTCATCTCTGTATTCATGCCATCTCGACCGATACCATGCCAAACTGATCGCATCCACCGCATTTCCTGTCGTCCTCTCCGACCACAATGATGTCATTGCCGCCAGCATGCGGTGACGACGCCATCCTACTTTCGGTGTGTAGGACGGCGCACCCGTGCACCAGCGGCTGTCGGGTTGTTGATGGATTGGGCGCATCCCCACGTGAGTTGTTACCTCTAACATGGTGGACTTGCTGTCTTTTACGTATGTCGTACCTCCTCCGTACAAGATCCTCGGACTACTCCAGCTCGGCATTGCGCTATGGTATGCCATTGTTGTGTACTGCTATCGACATCATCTGATTAACGTGTTGCTGCTTTTGAACTTGTCCTATTCGCCTCATAGCTATTCCCGATTGGATGGCCTGCAACCAGGTACCGGTGAGTTCGCCACCGCAGCACCCGCTGGAATGAAGGAGAATATCCTCTTGATTCGGGGCATTCGATTGACGTTCAAGCACACCCTTGTGGTGAACTGTGTATCGTACATTGTTTACAAAATCATGGAGTTCAAGAATCTAACTATCCCGCTCTTGGGCGTCATTCCGTTCGTGACTCTTACATGGACGCTTTGGCGGGTGTTTGGGATTTCTAACAAGCCCAACTCGTTCGGCCAGTTTCGCCTTTTCACTACGTGCAAACGGATCTTGTTGGGTGGCATCAACTCGTCCACCATGAGAACAAACGATATCTTGATCTCCGATAGCTTGACGTCTTATGCCAAGGTGGTGAACGATCTCATGCTATTCTTGTGGACGTGGTGGCTGGAGTCTCCCTACAACCACCACGTGGAGTTTGTGGTATTGGCCATTCCCGGGGTCATTCGAATGATACAGTGCTGGAACGAATTCCAGTTAACTCACCATAAACTGCACCTCTGGAACCTTATAAAGTATTCCACGGGACTAGGTCCCATTTGCATCAACCTTCTCATCAAGACCACCCTCTTGCACTTCCATCCCGAGACCCCAGACGACGTAAATTCAGATGTGGTGGCCAAACTTGCCATGCTCAACAAGTGGTGGTACTTTCTGGCGGTGATCAACTCTACTTACTCGTTCATCTGGGACGTGCGTATGGACTGGGGGTTCCACTTGCTTGAGCCGTTGTTTTCGTCACTGATTGCCAACTATACTCCGTTGAGAAGCGCCGAGCAGCTAGTCTATGGGAACCGCGTCACCTACTACTCAATCATTGTCATTGACTTCTTGCTTCGTTTTATCTGGGTGTTGAAGTTGTTCATCGTGGAGGCGTCGGACTCGTCGTTTCTCGGGGCGATGGGAGCGTTCTTGTTTACCAATGATATCTACTCCCTTGGCTACACGGTGGTGGAAACGTTGGAGATATTTAGGCGCTGGTTCTGGTGCTTCCTCAAGCTTGAAAGTGATTGGATTAAAATGAACCAATTCGACATTATCAACAGCATTCCTCTCAAGCACATCGACCGAACAAGACATGACCGCAGTCCGGTCAGCTGAGCCCAGCAGCCACTTGTGACGGCTATCCTGTTTGGCGGTATCTTTGCGGTGCCCGTTAAATAGCTAGCTGCCCCTCTGATTGTACCCTTGCACCCTTTAGCTACTCTTGCTGGTACCACTTAAGCCATTGAACAGCTCATGCTGGCACCACTTGCACGACTGGCTGCTAGCACCACTTGCACCATTCAGCTTCTCGTGCTGGCATCTGCTACTCATGCTAGCAACACTTGCATGCCTGGCGACTCGTCTGCCCGTACAGTGCTGAGCGTCCACTCCGTCCTAGAGCCGCCAGAAACCTGCCCACCAACAGCTCCAGAAACTCCATCCAGCACCACGTACTGTACAATAGATACTAATAGACATGTATTGAATAAATATGCAAGGCCCTAACGAACCTCTGCCAGCGCATGGCGCCCCGGCATCTTTGCTAGCTCGTAGCGGTAGTTCTGAAATAGCTCATCTCTAGCTATAGCTATCATCCCATGCTGATGTGCTGCCTCTTAATTGGAATCAAGCCATTTCTGAGCAGCGTTTCTCCAGGCCACATCGGCCTTGGGAGACAACCGGTTTTCACTGGCCCATTTGTACTTCAAGGGAGATTTGAGGCCAACGTAGATTAATAAGACAGAGCCCATGGCTCCGTAGGCCCAGACGTTAATAGCAGGAGCGTGGTGACCCATGATGATGTGTTGTAATTGGGGTGTATTTGGTTGGCTGAGATAATGAGCGGCGCACGACCGGTGATGGCGAGCTCCCACAGCTACGCTGTGCGCCCGCACGGGCCCGCACGGGCCCGCGCTTGCCCAGCGGTGGCCTTCTGGGCACCTTGGGCCCATTGTCTGCCGCGGGCCCCCGACCCACCGCACGCCGTCTCGACCGGACTGCCTGCGGTGGCACCAGCTTTCGCCGATGTACAGGTGTTTTTGCGAAAAATTCTTCTCACCTCCTCCACCTCCTCCAGCCATGTACAAAGTCCGGGCGGTTCCAGTGGTCTTCCGCCTCCCATGCAGGGTGGCACGGTTGAATCGAGCATATCATGTCAGCAGACCTGACTCATCGCTCCAGACTGAGTTCAAAGCCGTCACCGACTATGGAAGTTACAAAAACAACATTTTTACTCACCGACTTCCTGAGCTGACGGCTCAGCAATCGCCACTTCTCGTTGCATTACACCTGAGATTAGGGTTACCGTCCTCCTACTCATTCTCTACGTTGTCACAAGCGTTGAACATGAACAAGTTTGAAGGACTTGCCAATAACTTTGGTCTCAATACACTTGGAAAGACTTTACTCTCATACTACGTCTCAGAACACTTACTCGTGAGATATCCCAGATTGCCCATGGCAGTCCATAATTCTGCTGTGAACGCCTACATGGGGGTAGATGCACTCCACGAAGTGGGAAAAAGCTGGGGTATCGAGGTGGACACCTCGTCGAAGTTGGACAAAATCATCGCCCAGGAGCCGGAATTCTTGCAGTACGGCAAGCTTCGGTTTATTGCGGACGATGTCAAAACCAAGTACCAAGAAGAGGGTGTTTACGAGCTACAAGAATCCGAAGCCAGATCCGTCACTAATAACAACTTCACGTCCAAGGAGGCTGAAGCATATGCCTCGTCCGTCAGATCCATCATCGGAGGACTCTTCACCCACACCAGCGAGTCCACCACCAAGGAGTTCATCCGCGACCACATTCTCTCGCGAAAGCTTCCGTTGACGGAGATGTTCCAGTTCTCCCAACCCACCAGAGAATTGGCCCGGTTGTGTGAGAAATTAAACTTCTCCGAGCCCCTCGAGATCCGCCTCATTGCAGAGACGGGAAGATTGTCCAACCACGCTATCTTCGTGGCGGGCGCCTTCTCGGGCGTTGAGAAGCTTGGTGAGGGTGCTGGTGCCTCGTTGCAGGAAGCCAAGACCAGGGCCGTTGTTAATGCATTGATGTCTTACTACTTGTACTCTCCATTAAATAAAGACGGAGAGGAAGTCAAGTTACCCAGCGATGCAGACTATCAGTTTGAAGGTATCGTTGGAGAGGGAGACGTGGCCATCTAGGCACTTTGTACATAGAATACACACCGTATACACCAGGCCGTAGACGGCGGGCCACATACCCAGGCTGGGCCTGGCCCCGTACGCATTGGATCTGGGCCTACGCTGCGCCGCAGCTCGCCCCAGTCGGCCCCTTACGCGGCCCATTTTCTGCTCCATCGGTCCACCTCGCCCTCCCACGAGCCGCCACTGGGCCCACGGGGCGCGCACCTCATCTCATCGGAGTCTTTCAGAGTCAATGCGAATTATTACTTCTTCGTTATACACCCTTTTCTTCTTTAAGCATGTCCAAGGTTTTAGTCATCGGAAACGGTGGTAGAGAACACGCCATTGTCTGGCGGTTATCTCAGAGTGATAAGGTGAGCCAAATTTACGTGGCCCCCGGTAACGGTGGTAGTTGCGCTGTCGAGAAGACCGTCAATGTTCCTGAACTTTCAGGGCTGCCAAAACACTTTGATGCTTTGCAAAAATTCGCCGTTGAACACCAAGTCGACTTGGTGGTCCCCGGTCCTGAACAGCCACTTGTGGACGGAATCAGTAGCGTGTTTACCAAGGTGGGAATCCCAGTGTTTGGCCCCAGCGCCAAGGCCGCCGTGATGGAGGGATCCAAGGCGTTCTCCAAGGTGTTTATGGAAAAGCACAACATTCCAACCGCCAGATTCAAGAACTTCACCGATGTGGAAGAAGCAAGAAAGCACATTGCCGCTGTGGACTACAATATTGTGTTGAAGGCCGACGGGATCGCCGCGGGCAAGGGAGTGTTGATTCCTCAGACCAAGGAGGAAGCCTACGCCGGGTTGGACGAAATCATGGTGGCCAAGAATTTTGGAGCCGCAGGAGACGAGATCGTCATCGAGGAGTACCTCGACGGAGATGAATTGTCCATCTTGACCATCTGCGATGGCTACTCGTTCTTCAACTTGCCCGCTGCCCAGGACCACAAAAGAATCGGAGACGGCGACCAAGGTTTGAACACCGGGGGAATGGGTGCGTACGCCCCAGCCCCTATTGCCACCGCTGACGTGTTAAAGAGAATTGATGAAACCATCATCAAGCCTACCATCGAAGGTATGAGAAAGGATGGCTTCCCCATGACCGGTGTTCTCTTCACTGGTATCATGTTGAGTCCCAAGAAGGAGCCCAAGGTGTTGGAGTACAATGTCCGTTTCGGAGACCCTGAAACTCAGACCGTTCTTCCTTTACTCAGTGACGACACTGACCTCTACGAAGTCATGCTCGCCGCTGCCGAACACAGATTGGATTCCGTTACCCTCAAGACCAAGCCTGACACTTTTGCCACCACCGTGGTGTTGGCGGCTGGTGGATATCCCGAAGCCTACGGTAAGGGAGACGAAATCACCATCACCGAATTGCCCAAGGATACGTTTGTGTTCCATGCTGGAACCACCGAGAAGGACGGAAAGATTGTCACCGCCGGCGGTCGTGTTCTTGCAGCCACCGCCACTGGCTCCTCCATCAGAGAAGCCGTGGACAAGGCTTACGTTGGAGTCGATCACATCTCTTTCGCCAAAAAGTACAACCGTAAGGATATTGCCCACCGTGCTTTCAGAGACGTCAAGAAGACCGGGGTCACCTATGCAGATGCTGGTGTTTCTGTCGACAACGGTAATGCTCTTGTCGAGAAAATCAAGGCCAAGGTCAAGGCTACCGCTCGTCCTGGTGCTGATAGTGATATTGGTGGGTTTGGGGGTCTCTTTGACTTGGCCAAGACAGCCTACACCACCGAAGACACCTTGCTTGTGGGTGCCACCGATGGAGTTGGTACCAAGTTGAGAGTTGCTCAGATCATGGACATCCACGACACCGTTGGTATCGACTTGGTGGCCATGAACGTCAACGACTTGGTGGTGCAGGGAGCCGAGCCATTGATGTTCCTCGACTACTTTGCCACCGCCAAGTTGGACATCAAGGTCGCTGCAGACTTCGTCAGCGGCGTGGCCGACGGATGTATCCAAGCTGGGTGTGCGCTTGTGGGGGGAGAGACCAGTGAAATGCCGGGTATGTATGCTCCCGGCCACTACGACACCAACGGTACTGCGTTCGGTGCAGTTTCCAAGTCCAAGATCCTCCCCAAGGTCGAGCACATGAAGGCAGGAAATGTGCTCATCGGTCTCAGTTCCAACGGACTCCACTCCAACGGCTACTCGTTGGTTCGCCACATCATCGAGTCCAGCTCGGACTTCGACTACACGTCCAAGGCTCCGTGGACCACCTCTGGCAAGACCATCGGAGAGGAAATCCTCACCCCGTGTAAAATCTACGTCAAGCAGCTTCTTCCGACCATCCAAAAGGGACTCATTCTTGGGTTGGCCAACATCACCGGAGGCGGATTGGTGGAAAACGTTCCCCGTGCTTTACCTGACTCGTTGCAAGCCCAAATTGACGCCAACACGTGGGAGATCCCCGAGATCTTCCGTTGGTTCGGTAAGCAGGGCAATGTTCCTGTGGCCGACTGGTTGAAGACTTTCAACGTGGGAATTGGCATGGTTGCCATTGTGGAAAAGGCCAACGTCGACCAGGTCATCGCCAACTTGCAAAACGCCGGAGAACAAGCCACGGTTATTGGAGAGCTTGTTGAGAAGTCAACCGGTGCTCCAGGATGTGTTGTCTCCAATGTTGACGGACTCTACTAATCAACCCCCTACTTTCCGCCTTAGACAGCGTGCTGCCCACGTCCCCAGTGGCTGGGCCGCTTCATAGCCTTAAATACATCTTTACGTCACCCAGCCGTTATCAGCCAGATGAGGAGGGCGTCTTACGTAAGCCGATAAGAAGTGCGCGGTCACGTGAACTTGACAAATAACCCATCGCTAATCTTCTCGCCCTTTGCTTGACGCCCTACTCATCCAGACACCCGGATAACGCCGTAATTGCTCATATTGTGGGTGTATTTTCCTGGTAACACAGTCGCAACTCCCCCTTTGCTTATAGGAGAGGAAATTCCGTCCTCCAGATCCAACGTATATCCACTCCATCGGATATTTGACGCTGACTACCCGCTTGTGGCACCCATCTCAATTTCTCGACTTTAGGTGCTGGTAACCCACTTTTGCCGCCGATAATCGACACACTTTTGCGGTAGCCAATACTCACTACTGCTCACGGCCGTCACTAATTTAGAAGTGGGCCTTTTTTCCGTCCGATAGCAAGCAGCACCAATGGGACTTCTTTCTTTGGGGACGCCTCTCGACTGGCACAAGTCCAAGGAGCTCAACGAGCATGTTCGGAAGAACGGACTCATTCAGCTCATCAACATTTTCAAGCAGCACGCCCAAAGCCACCAGGACGACATTTTCTACTGGGGAGACGAGGTGGAGTACATGTTGGTGGATGTGGACGACAAAGCCCGCACCGCCAAGTTGTCCATCGACAGAGACTACATCCTCAACGATCTCAATGACGACCTCAAGTCTTTGGCCAAGGCGGTGTCCAACAACGTGTCTTTCCACCCTGAGTACGGTAGGTTTATGATTGAGGCCACTCCGCTCCGTCCGTACGACGGGACCTGTATTGCTGACTATCTCTATGTGGAAAAGAACATGATCAAGCGACGGGAGTTGAGCCAGGCCGAGCTTCCCGACCACGTCAAGCCGCTCACGCTTACGTCCTTCCCTCGGATGGGGTGTGATGACTTTACGTCGCCCAAGGCCAGCGCCATTGGGCCGGCGTCGCAATCGTTGTTCCTACCCGATGAGATCATCAATCGCCATGCCAGATTCCCCACCTTGACCGCCAACATCCGCAAGAGAAGAGGCCACAAGGTGGCCATCAACTTGCCTATGTATCCTGACGTCAACACCAAGCTTTTGGACGACTCCATCTCTCAGCGCGATGTGTTTCACTCCGACAAGGAGCCGTTCATTGGTGCTTCTAAGCCGGGACACGTGTACATGGACTCCATGGGGTTCGGAATGGGCTCTTCGTGTCTTCAGGTGACGTTCCAGGCCGCCAATATTGAACAAGCCAGATATCTCTACGATCTGTTGGCGCCACTCACGCCGGTGCTCCTTGCGCTTTCGGCTGCCGCCCCTATTTTCAAGGGATATCTTGTGAACCAGGACGTTCGGTGGAATGTGATTAGTGGGTCCGTAGACGACCGGGCGTTTATCGAGAAGGACGAGGAACCGTACCCTGGGTACGATTTCTTTGGTGGTCTCAATGTGGCCGAGGAAGACAAACAGCATGCCAAGAAGCTTGGAGGAGGCAAGGGCGTTGATGGTGACCGCATCACCAACGAGTTTGGTGATACCGAAATCAGAACGTTGGACGGCAAACCCATCCAGAAGATCCCGAAGAGTAGATACGACTCCATTGACAACTACTTGGGTGACATCCATGCACACAATGGCAATGACGGCTACTTCCGTGCGGACTATAATGATATTTATTCACCCATCAACTCCAGTGCATACAATATGTTGCTTGACAGCGGGTTGTTTGACGTGCACATGGCCAAGCACTTTGCCCACTTATTTATTCGGGATCCGTTGGTGATTTTCTCGGAGAGAATTGACCAGGATAACGAATTGGAAAACGATCATTTTGAGAACATTCAATCCACCAACTGGCAGACGCTCAGATTCAAGCCTCCAGCGCTCTATCCCAAGGACATATCTGCTAAGGAGCTTGCCAGCAATCCGGGGTGGAGAGTGGAGTTCCGACCCATGGAGATTCAGCTCACTGACTTTGAAAACGCCGCCTATTCGGTGTTCATCACGCTTGTGGCGCGGGCCATCATCAAATTCAGACCCAACTTTTACGTTCCCATCTCGAAGATCGATAAAAACATGAAGACGGCGCATCAAGTGGACGCTGTTCTCAAGGACAAGTTCTGGTTCCGCAATCCGGATCTCTGGAATGTCAATGACGATGAGTTTGCCGGGTACGATTTGACGTGGTTCGATCGCTTCATCAACCAGGGAAACGACGACCTCACCAAGGATAGTGTTTACGTAAACGGATACTATGATAAGGAGATTCCCAGCCACCACGCCTCCTCGTCCACGGTTCCCTGTGATTCCCATGCAGAGGTCAGCAAACTCACTGTGAACGATATTATCAACGGGTCCAAGGAATGCGTGGGACTCATAAGAATGGTGGTTAAGCTTGTGGCCACCGAGCTCATTCCCGATGCGGTGATGAATGAGGACCACCACTGTCTGTGCAAGGTATTTGCATCTGATCTCGTGCGTCTTCAAAGCTATCTCCAGCTAATCAGTGATCGTGCTGCCGGCAAGATTCCCACCATCGCCCATTGGATTAGAAAGCAGGTGGTCGAGAGTCCGTTGTATAAGAAGGACTCTAAGGTCAGCGATGCATTAAATTATGAATTGGTAGCCAAGACCGTCAAGCTTACAGATGGTGACAAGCACGCATTGCGCGACTTCTTTGGAGAGGCGTTGGCAGCAAAGGTGTAGCTTTGGCAGAGTACTCTGAAGCGACTTCCATTGTCATCTATCGTCTAATGCATATGTCTATGAAACGTCACTAACGCCGTTCCATTCAACGGTGTCGTCTGATTGCACCGTTGGGCGTGATCTGATGAAGGACAACCCATGGCACGAATGTGGCCTTGGCTGTAGATATTTTGCAACATCCGTATCCAACTCAATCCAGTAGACCTGTTATCACCCAATGGGGAAAAAACCCCTCCATGGCACGTGAGTGGGCACGCGGGGTGGCGTGACCCCAGATTCGGCCGGCCGCGTCAACCAGCTCGGCCGAAGTGGGCCCCTGGCTGGCCCCATTTTCCGCGACTTGGGCCCACCCCTAGGCCTGACACCGGGGCGCGGCGTCGTGCACGGGCCAAAAGTCCCAGTTGACATTTCGCCCGTGTCTTTTTTATTCCTTCAATTCAGTTCATCATGGGTGTGTTTGATAACCTTAAGGCTTTTGTCCATAGCATTACTACAGATGATCACTACGCGTCTTACGGGTCGCCTTATAAGAATGCCGGTCTCTCAGGAAGTAACGTTGTGGGAGGAGCCAACGACGGGCTGAGTTCTCGTCTTCATGAGTTGAACCGATTAGCAACCGCTAACTCGCTGAGTCATTCGTTGATTGGAGAAAACGGCCAGTCAGCAGGAGGACACAAGGTGGTGGGGTACCGTCCTGGATTAAGATCCCTGAGCACCAGTGTGCAAATGCAGACGTTTTCAAATGGACAGCCTCCGTTGCCATCGATTGAGAGTCTTTGGAGCAGAATAGAGGACTGGCTCGAAGAAGAATACCCTGAGTTGGAGGACAACTTAAATTACGGAGTCACCACCGCGGATTTGAACGAGGTTGAGAACGACTTGGGTTTGGGGTCATTGCCAGTTGAATTCCGTCAGTTTTATAAGATCCACGATGGACAATTCAGAGGCGGTAAGCCCACGGGTTTGATTCTTGGGTTGACGTTACTAGACATCGAGAGCATCATTGAAGAGTACACCATCTGGGCCAAGGTGTCACAACGTCTCGAGAGACAGCAGTACATGGCCCAGCAACAACTACAGAAACAGCAGCAACTACAACAAGACTCTGCTAGTGGAGATGACCATCAGGAGGGATCTTCCAAGGCATCCAGCGGCGCCGGGCGTATTGGCGGAGGAGCGCAGAACTCGTTTGTTAGCAACCAGAAGTCCATTCCTCCCAATGCCATCCAGCCATATTACGTCCACCGTGGGTGGGTTCCCTTCATCCGCGATGGGACGGGAAATCAGTTTGCACTTGATCTTGCACCTGGACCTGCTGGTCAGTGGGGACAAGTGATTCTCTTTGGGCGTGATTTCGACACCAAGATTGTGGTTGCCAGTAGTTTCCAAGAGTTCATTTTCGGGTTTGTCAATGACTTAGAAGCCGGTAACTTTGAAATTGATAGCTCGGAGACAAGGGTGGACAACGGATTCCTTGACGACTCTCGGAATGACGACTATGGTATTGGAGACGAAGAAGGTGAAGGTGAGCTCATGTTCTTCGATCGCGGCGGTAAGGAATTCGGCAAGAATTTGCGAGGCAAACTATCATATGTTGACGTGTGGAAGCGAAGAGCATTGAAGAGGTATGGCATTACCAACTTGGATAGCTTCCAGACTTCTTTCACTCCCAAAAGAGTCATCAGGAACCCCGGCGTGGCCGGATCCTCTGCCAACTTGTCCAAGGACTTGATAAACGTGAGCAAGAGTGAGGTTTCATTGCCAAAGGAAACATTGATTGGCAAGGACGACCAGCCGGAGGCAAGCGAGGCAACATCGGAAGCTGGTGAGCCAAAATCGCACGAATCAAAGCCAGAGCCTGAAGCTGAAGTTAAGCCAGAGGTCGAATCTGAATCTGAACCAGTAGCTGAAGCAAAGACGCAAGAATCCAAAACAGAAGCTGAACCAAAGCCAGAGGTTGACTCTAAGGCAGAGTCCAAAGCACCGGCAGCAACCTCGGCCGACAAGCCCGCCACCACCCAGGTCCCAGGGGATGAGCATGTGGAGGACGCGGAGGCACCTGCAGAAGAGGCTTAGGTGCCCACGTTGGCCATATGTCCAGTGCCGTCAACAGCTCTAGTTGGCATCCGTTACATCCTGGGTGGAGTTGGCTAGCTCAATTGTATAAGTAATACATGTCTATTCGAATGCCGAGTGGTGTCATTTGAGTGGCGCCTTAAGTGGCGATGAGTTACTGATGTATTTCCAAATCAGGCGAGGGGACCACATGGGCTCCCGCGCACACGGCCCTCCTAAAAATAACCGACCAGCGCTAAGCGTTGACAGCTTCCGGATAAAGCGAAAGTGGATTCGACTCACCAGGCACCACGAATTGATTGACTCGTGTTGATCTCCGTTGGGGTATCCACGTCACTGCTCAAGCCCGGTGGAGGTCCTTGGTCTCGGTGGTGTAGAAATCCTGGCTCGATGGGCACTGTAGGGTGGGTAAAGCAGCATACACATTGAGGGAGGAACTGCGGCCAGCGGGTGGGTGTCACAATATAAATGTGATGAATCCCCCGTAACAGCGAAGTTTGTCCTTTTATTCCCCATGCTCCTTAAGAGAAGGACCCTATTTCTCGTGGCATTAGTGGTGCTAGGTCAGTTTGCAGCCGTGGGCTACTACATGATCACCCGCTACAACCATGTGTTGCTTCTCCGACATTCTTTGGCCACAGCGTTGACTAGGGAGTTTAGTCTCACTGAACACAAGAAACAGTGTGACGGGTACTTTGACCTTCTTCTAACCGTCAACGATCTTTGGGGAGTCAACATCATCAAGAACACGAAGCCTCAGATCAAAAACACCCTTTCCCACCTCCGCATCTACGACACTTGCTACTTGGAGCAAGACTATACCTACGGCCAGTGTGAGAAGCTTGAGGAGAAGCTCTTCCCTTTCCTCAAGCGAAAGTTGCCGGTGTACCAACGGTGGGATGGAACCAAGGTCCACCATCGCTTTCCCGGTGTCGACACAGACCCAGCATACCCCCCCACGGGGTGCTTCTGGAAGCAGGTCAAGCAAAACATGCACGGACGGGGTATAGTGGTGAGTCTTTCACGCAATGGGATCCGGGAAGCCGTCAGCTTGATCAAGGTGCTTCGAGTTCTTGGCAACAAGTACCCCATCCAGTTCTTCCACCGGGGGGAGGTGTCGTCTTCGGCCCAATCTCGACTCACCAAGGCCGCCCGCAGGGACTTTCGAATTGAGCCGGGAGCGCCGTTATTTACGGACAACCTCCAGGACATCTGGTTCGTCGACACCAGCGATGCGTTGCACAAGAAATTCAAGCAGAACTTCGAGGGTTTTGGCAACAAGTGGTGGCCCATGCTTCTCACGTCGTTCAAAGAGGTGATTTTGATGGACAGCGACGTGGTGCCATTTGTGTCGCCTGAAGAGTTGTTTAAGCTCCAAGACTACAAGGCCAAGGGGGCCCTTTTCTTCAAGGACCGGGAATTGGCTGACCGAATGCAACCGGAGGAGGTGAAGATGTACTTGAGTCTTTTTGCATCTAAACTCGAACAGGGAGCGTTCAACACCAAGCAGCTTCCCATGGAGAACAACATCATGTTCTCCGACAACGCCAAGCACTTCATGGAGAGCGGGCTCATTCTTCTCGACCGCTCGCTGCATTTGGGGGGGCTCTTGTTGTCGCTCCACCTTCAGCATTTCACCATCACCCGAAAGCCCGTTTACGGAGACAAGGAGCTCTGGTGGTTGGGCCAGCTCTTGGCCAACAAGGAGTACGCATTCAACAACTACTCGGCCGCCACCATTGGCCGGCTTCAGAAGGGGGAGCAGGGCAACCTGACGGTGTGCTCGATCCAACTTGGCCACTTTGACTCGGACAAGCGTCTTCTCTGGGCCAATGGCGGGTTGGCCAACTGTAAAAAGCGAACCTGGAAGCACGACTTCGAGAAGTTCGCCTATCTCAGAGACAACTATAAGTCGATTCGGAAGCTCCGGGCGTTTTTCCAGGAGCCATTGACCATTACCGGAGGAATTGTTCCCAAGGGAGCAGAGGCCATGCAAGGCGCCAAGGGGGTTACCAAATACAAGGCCATGGTTCAAAAGCACGAGGAGATGGGATGTGCGGGCTATTACTATTGTGCCCACTATGAAAAAGATGGCGGTGAGCTCATTGAATTTGACGAAGCCCAGTACAAGCACGCGGAGATGGTGGTGAAGACGTGGAACTCCAAGAGCACGCGATAGGGGTGGAACTTGGACTTCAAGAGCTGCCATTAGGGGTGGGTCCCAGACTGCATGGGCTTTTACTGGAACTCAAAGCTTTAAGAGCTACCGCTAACCTCAAAATATCAAGAGCTTCCGCTGGAACCCAAGGCTCTAAGAGCTTTATCTGGCCTGGGCCTGGGCCTGGGCCTGGGACTCAAAGAGCTTTCGCTGGCATTCATATCGACAAGTGCTCCCACTGGAACTCAAAGCTTCAAGAGCTTTCCGTGGACCTGGGTCTCAGACTTCAAGTGCACCCACTAGGCGTCGAGGAGCCGGGCTAGTCCGGATGGGGCCCACCCACCGCCTCTTTCGGCGCCGCCGTATACTGAGGCCTCTCGTCACACACGAGGGACCCCCGCCGGCCTGTTAATTCAGCCAGACAGCCTGGGATCCAGCTTTCACGGAGAAACAACAGACCTTCCCTCCGCCGCGTGCCAGCGTTATGTCTCGGACAAAAGTCAGACCCCCGGAAGTCGGGGTTGGTGGCCCTGTGCCGGGTCGCATGCAACGAAGGCGGTGAGTGGATTTTGCGAGGTCGGGAAACGGCCTCGCGCGCTTAACCGTTGACACTTCCGGTCTCCGCTCGACACAACCTGTGTTCCCTGACCGGGTTGGGCGTTTCGGCTTACGCCACCTCGGCATTCCAGTGGGGCTGGGCACTCTTAGAGGGCAGTTTCCCAGTTGCTCGTGAGTATATTTCTACATTGGTGCTAAAATTAGGCTGTATTAAAGATAAAACCGAAACAAATGGCATCTGGGCCTGGCAGTAGAACTTCAAGATTTTTCGAGAACCACGAGGTTCCCCGTCGTCATCATGTCAGTGGGATTAGAGAAGAGCAACCAATCCAATGAAGGCAGCGGCCGACGAAAGCAAGGCAGTGGCAGGGACGGCACCGGCAGCCATGTTGGCTTGTTCGACAGTGGCAGCGGAAGAAGTAGAAGCAGAAGAGGAGGAGGCCTTGGAGGAGGCCTTGGAGGAGGCAGCTTCAGAGGTGGCAGCTTCGGTAGTAGCCTCTTCGGAAGAGGCAGCTTCGGTGGTGGCCTCCTCGGAAGAAGAAGCTTCAGTGGTGGCTTCAGCTGTGGTGGAAGTTTCAGCCTCTTCGGCCTCGGCAGTGGAGGTCTCAGCGGCAGCAGTGGTCTCAGCGGCCTCAGTGGATGTTTCGGCAGCAGTGGACGTTTCAACTGGCGAGGAAGTCTCGGCAGTCTCGGTGGTGTCCTCGGCGGCGGTGGTTTCAGCAGCAGTCACAGAGGTGGCGGTGGTTTCAGCTTCGGCAGAAGCGGCAGAAGCCAACTCAGTCTCGACCGAGTCAGCAAGGTACCAGTATGGGTCACCGACACCAGCACTGGAGCAAACGGAAGTGGCCAACGAAGTGGCAGCAACAACATCAGATCCAGAACATGACGAAGCGATACACTCACCAACGTCATTACCCCAAGAAGCCATGACACAGAGACATCCGGTGTCCCAGTAAGGGCAAGGAGTGGAGCCAGTGTCGGAGTATTCCTTCAAACAGGACTCAGCACAAGATGGAACACCAGCATTGATCAATGGATCGGCGAATCCGTTAAGGGAAGCGGTCTTGGCCACCGATGGGTAGATTGAATAAGGGTTGGCAGAGGTGGTGGTTGCCGCATGAGCGATAGCAACAAAGGCAGAAGCAGAGAAGACCAACTTAGACAACATAGCGAATGGATAAATGATAGACAAACAACCAGAAAAACTAAACCGGGATTTGCCCCAGTTTATATAATATTTCTCCCCAAGGGTATTTTTGGAGCCAGTGGTCTATTAAAGGTCAAGTGATTCCAAATGGGGGAAGGTCGTGCTTAGATCGGCAAAAGCCAAACAGACGGCATTCAGCCCACCGCTGTTGGAGGTAGCTTCCAGAAGTTGCAAGTTGGCAAATTTTTATCTGATGCCATCTAATGCGGGTTATATGCCGGTCTCTTCATACGAGCTGCAAATGCATGTTGCCGCAGCCTCCCACAGAGGAATTTCTCTTAGCCCTCGGAACTGGCGCACGCTTCCCATTGGTTTTCCTCCACTGACCTCTTCTTCCTTCCGCCGATAAGTCCCTCGAAACTTCCAAGACTTTCCGCTGGTGTACGTCCTAAATGAAACATGTTTACCAATACCGAAACGGGGCCTTTTGGCGGCCAATTATGGATTGCTGCTAAAAATTCCGCACCTGACATAATGCTTGGCTATGTGACTGAACCAGCTCAATGAGCCGGCGTGCTCGTGGGTGTAGCAACCGGTGATGCTAATAATGGAGGAGGTGGACCGGGGCTTGGGCCTAGATGTCTGATGGAGAGAATGCGGCACTTCACAAGCGGATACTTGGAAAGAGTGTGATCCGCTTAAGTGGAATGTGGCACCAGGTGGGTTACGTCGGCCGAGGATACCATGCTCTGAATCGCCGTGCATCTCGCCCGAGCAAGTGGCTACGGTGTGGAAAGGGTGACTTACGGTGCACAACAGAGCTAAGGGGGGGCATTGATGCCCACATGTATATTAGCTGGAGTTATATCACTGACTGGATGGGGAGGAGGTGAAGTGCAAGCAACGCCCGAGCGAAAGAGACTGATGCCCACATGTACATTAGCTGGAGTTACATAAATGACAAGATGGGTAGGAGGAGAAGTGCAATCAAACTGTAGCCGAGGGCCATGGAGCCGCTCAGCGATGAAGACGTGGCGTCCGTGGAGGTTGTGGAAGACTTGGAGGCAGCGGATGACTTAGAGCCAGCGGTGGTAGTCGAGGACTTGGAGGAACCAGTTTCGCTAGCCTGCGAGGACTTCTTGGTGGACTTGCGGGTCGACGTGGTCGACGAGTCGTCAGTCTCGGTTGCTGGCTCTTCAGCTGCAGACTCCAACAACGAAGACACGGAAGCCGGCATCAACCACATGTCAGCTCCCACGCTGGAACACAACGAGTACACCAAAGAGGTGGCCAGGGCCAAATCGGACCCCGAACACGACTCAACAAAACACTCAGCCACCTCTCCCGACCATTGTGGCATCACGCAGAGACACCCAGTGTCCCAGTAGGGACAAGGAGTGTTGTCAGTGTCAAAATGAGGACATTCTTGGGCACACTCGGGAAGAAGGGTGTTGATGGGGTCAAAACCATTGACACTCTGGGTTTTGGGCACTTGGGGATACGTGTCCCAGTTGGAAGCGCTGACACTGGCTACAAGAGCACACACAACAGCAAGGATTCTCATGTTGGTCTTGTCGAGGAAGGGGAGACATGACGCTGGTGATGGTGGGGATGTTATAGTCGAGATGGAGGGCCGTCGCACAACCCTCGACCGGAAGTGGCCTCGGCCGAAACGGCCATCTGATTATGCGCGCTGCACGCATACGCCGTCTGCACAGCGCTCGGTCTATGCCGCACACCTCCATTGGGCCTACGTCTGCGATAACTCCTCTCCTCCCAGGTGCCCTTCCTGGGCTGGTTGACTACTGCGATATGTCCACGGCGTATGCCTCTCGGATATATCGCCGCTGGCCTCAGCCCTTTCCACAGGTTCGGGGCTTTTGCCCTTGCTCATCTAGAGGCTTGGGTCTTGCATTTCTTAGTTCTAGGTGATCCTATTTCTTTCCTGTCCTACAAAACCGGGAGTATTGGCCCGTTGTCGTAATTACTAAACTTCACCATGGCTATTCCCTACTCTCAACAGTTCTTCGTGGAGAGGGACCGAAACTCAAAGTACGAATGGACCGCCTTCTTCGCTGGAATTGCAACCTTGATTGTCCATGGGATCCTTTTCCACTGGATTCCCTGCCACCTTCGAAAGAAGCGAAACGGCGACGGGTTTGGCCACCGCCGCTACTTCAGGGCCGTGGGCTATTGGCACACCATGAACCGCTCGTTCCAGATTCGCTTCTGGCGCTGGACCTACCACTTCCAGCCGTCGATGCTAATTCTCCTCGTGGCCTACACGGGGGTGAATGTGGCCCTCTGCTTTGTGCAGACCAAAGACATCGACTATCTCCCCCACATGTACGTGGTGGGAAAGCGGATTGGCCGCATCGGCATCGGGAACCTTCCTCTCTTGCTCATGTTGGTGGTCAAGAACGACCTCTTCTGTGCCTTGTCTGGACTCCAGCATGACCGCATGGTGTTTTTCCACAAGTGGGTCGCCCGGTGGATGTGGCTTCTCTGCACCATCCACATGGTGTTATGCTTGAAGTACTGGTTGGACCTCGGTTTCGTGGTGATGGTGAAGATCCCGCCCCAGATCTTTGGCTTCATTGCCTACGCTTGCATGTCGATGCTCACATGGGCCAGTTTACGCTTCATTCGAAACTTCGCCTTTGATCTCTTTCTCGTCCAGCACAGGGTGTTCAACTTTGTCATGCTCTTGTTGGCGTACTTCCACAACGGCGGAAACCACCTGGCGGTCATATTGGCAGTCCACTCGCTAGTTCTTGACCGCATAGTGAGCCGTATCATCAGCTTGGTCCACAAGTACAAGGCGCCCACCAAGGGGTTGTCTGAGTTCGAGGTGTTGGACGACCAGACCATGTTGGTGACGATCCACATCAAAAACACCTCCATGGACGCCACCAAGTGGTACTACTCGTTCGTGCCCAAGGTGGGCACCTGGAAAGCGGGCCAGCACGTCTATCTCAACACGTCCAAGGTCAACCGGTTCCAGTACCACCCCTTCACCATAGCCAGTTTGAGCGACACCGGCGAAATCAAGCTCTTGATCAGAAAACAGAAGGGGTACACCCGCAAGCTCATGAAGAAGCTCCAGACGGAGCTCTGCAAGGCCGACGAGGACGAGTCGTCCATCGAAAGCGACGGCGTGGTGAAGCTCAAGGCCACATTCTTCGGGCCGTTTGGAGGAAACTTCCAGCCGCTTATCTCCTTCGATACCGTGGTGTTCTTCGCAGCGGGATCCGGGGCTTCGTTTGTGCTTCCCGTATGCTTGGACCTTCTCCAGACCATACAGAAGCGGGACGTGGACCACGACTACACCGGTCGCCCCTCGACGGCCCGGGTCATCATGACGTGGGCCGTCAAGCAGAAGGAGAACACCGCCTGGTACAAGCATCTCCTTGATCTCCTTGAGCCGTTCACGGCGCAAGGAAAACTTATTCTCAACATCCACGTCACACAGGCCAAGGTCTACGACAACGTGTCTAGCGATTCCAGCACCCAGTCTTCCTCCAAGGAGCTTGTTCCGACCGAGGAGGAGGAGAAGCCGCGCCACAAGCTCTCGGACTCTGTCTCAACCACCCTCTCGCTTAGCACTTCCACCTCGGGCGCCGTCAACTACATCCACTGCCGGCCAAATATCGAAGGGGTGGTGCGGGAAGAGACGCAGCTGTTGGTGAACAAACAGCACCATAAGGGCCTTGCGGTATTATCGTGTGGACCACCCATCTTCACCCACTCGGTGAAAACCGCCAGTGGTGCCAATAAACACGTGAAGAACGGTCCAGACATCTATTGTTACACGGAATCGTTCTAGGGTTCCAGCATTTACATCACCAAATTCAGGTGTTATTTATCGGGTAGGGTTTCATGTTCTTTGGTTTGTATTAATAGACGAAATCGGTTTATATCTTAAAAATCAATGGGGGAACGCCCAGAAACTAATGCAGACGTGCGCGGCGTGCTGCACACCCTCGGAAATGGCGAAAATTTTCCCACCACCAGCCCTCCGGTCATATCGGGGACGCCGTGGTGAGATGCCGAAGCGGAGATCGGAAGGCCCGATGATATCGGCGCCTTGAGTTAGGTGTGAAGCTGGTGTGAGGCTAACAGACGTGCATCAAAGGGGCCGCCAGGCGGGTCCGCCGATATTTCCGCACGTGATGGCATAGCCAATGGGTGCAAATGAGCGTATGGGGCTTGGGTACCATGGGTGGGTTTCATATGCGGCTTGTACCGATGTGTGCAATAATTTTCCTAGTCGAGACTTGTGTTGTCACAGAGAGAGTGAAGGAGTGTAGTCATCCGTGTAATTACAGCACCAAAAGGGGCCTTGTCTACCTTCGCCCATGCTGCAAGTGGGTGTCTCGGGTTTCGGGCCGACCAAGAGATTCCCGGAGGGCCAGATGCCGGAAAGGGGTAGTTGGGGAGAGGCGGTTGGAGAGAGGCGGCGGGGAAAGCACATGAGCAGACTGGGTGCCCAAGATGGTGATGGAAGCGTCATGGTTTTTGGCCTCCATCCATGGTTTCCTGGTTTGCAGGTTCTGGCTCACAAATTCTGTTTTGCAGTTTGTAGTTTGCAGTTTCCGGTGTACATATTCTGGTGTACAGTTTCTGGCCTTCCTCCCGGGTTTCCTGGTTCACAGCTTTTGGTTCACAGGGAGAGGATGTACGGGTTTGTAGTTTCTGTTCTGCAGTTTCTGGTTCACAGCCTCTGGTTTACAGCTTCTGGCCTCCCTCCACGGTTCCCTGGCTCCCAGCTTCTGGTTTAGATATTCTCGTCTCTATCTCCAGTGGTCTTCATCTACATTTCCTTCGTCTCCAAATTCCACAATACACACTCTAGTCCCCAGATCACACCCCAGACCTCAAATCATGAGCCGCTATTCATTACAAGTACATGGGTATCAGAAAAGGTCGAGGTCGGTCTCTCCTTCTATCGTATAGCTATTCATTCAAGTACATGGGTATCAGAAAAGGTCGAGGTCAATCTTTCCAGAGAAAAGAGCCTTGAGGAACAGGATCAAGTAGCCCCAGTAAGTGGAGTCAGAAATAACCTGTCCAATAACGAAGCTGAGAATGCCAGAACCCTCAACAGCAGTCCACAAGCTGCTCCAGGTAATGGTTTTGGTGGAGATGATTTTGTTAACCAAGTTAACAGCAAAATCGGTTTCGTCTTCGTCGTCAAGAACAAGCGCCACTATGGTCTTACCAAGTCCAGACTTATGTAAAGATACAGTGATGTCGGTGACAGCATTGTCGTTGCCCACAAGAACAAGAATCTGCTTGAGGATGTCATCAAAGGTGTCACGCTTTTCGAGTTCGCTAAGATCGTTGAAGTTTCTCTTCTTGAGGTTAGAGATAAGCGACTCGGCAGTATCAGCAAGATCATCAAGAATGGAATTACCAGAAGATGACGCTTGGGTAGTCGTGGCTGCGGTGGTTGCAGCGGAGGTGGTGCCGGTGGTGGTGCCGGTGGTGGTGCCGGTGGCGATGCTTCCAGTGGCTATGCTTGTGGCTGCGGTGGCAGTAGTGGCTGCGGTGGTGGTGTCGTCAGAGGAGTCAGAGCCGCTAAGACCGTCGATGAGGCTGTCGAGCCAGTTCGCAGACGTGGAGGTGGAAGCAGACGTGGAGGTAGCCTTGGTGGCAGTGGCTGCGGTGGTTGCAGTGGTGGTGGTGTCGGAGTCGGTGTCGGAGTCGCTCACACCGCCCGTGAGACCGTCGATGAGGCTGTCGAGCCAGTCCTCGGAAGTGGAGGTGGAGGTGGAGGATGAGCTAGCAGCGGTGGCCGTGGCGGTCGAGGTGGAGTCGGAGTCGGAAGAAGACGAAGAGTCGCCGAAAAGGCCATCGACAAGGCTGCCCAAGATGCCGGAGAGCGAGGTGGACGAAGAGGTCGAGTTGGACGACGAGGAGTCCGAGTCTGAGTCCGAATCGTCTCCGAGGAGACCTTCGACGATGCTGCCCAAAATACCGGAGAGCGAGGTGGACGAAGAGGTCGAGTTGGAGGAGCCTGAGTCTGAGTCTGAGTCCGAGTCGCCTCCGAGGAGACCGTCGACGATGTTGCCTAAGATACCGGAGAGCGATGTAGATGACGAGTTGGAGCTGGAGGAACCAGAACTGGAGCTGGAGGAGCTGGAGCCTCCGAAAAGGGTCGACACAACGCTGGAGAGGATGCTGCCGAGGGTGGAGTCTCCGAAAATACCAGAAATGAGCGAATCGAGAATACCACCGGAGCTCGTGGAGTTGGAGCCCAAAACCCCCTTGGCGATTCTAATCACACCCGGCAAAGCGTCATAGTCGGTGAGCACAAGTGTCACGATGTCCATGGTCAAGCCAGACGAGTCGAGCGCCAGGAGCAACGTCGTCAAGTTGGCGGTCTGGAGATAGTCCACAATCACCTGGATGATGGTTCCCTGGGTAACAGAAGAGGTGGTGGCACCTTTGACAAGGGTGGTCGCGGTTCCGCTCTTGTTCAAAGTGGTGAACAACGAGGTAAGAAGAGCGTTATCACGCTTTGCAAGCGCTACATCTACCTTCTCCTGGTAGTAGCGTTTGTGAAGGTCTAGGGAATCATCGTTAGCTTCCTCGAGCACCCTAATGGGTAAAGCCACTGCATAAGACACCAAAAATAGCGAGAGAAGGAAGTGGAATAATCTCATGTTGTGGTGACAGTGTAATTAAGGAAAGAATAACTTGGCGCTGGGGGAAGGGCCATGACTTTATATTCAACCCCAGCTGCAAAATTTCCCCATTTGGAAGTGAGAAAGGCCAACTTCGAACCCCGGATTATATGCACGCTTTACCGCAATAGGAAATTCCTGGCCACCGCAACTTTGCAATGATTCCCATTTGGAGCTGGTCCTGGGCTGCCCGATTTCTAATATGGATGTTTGGATCGTTGGACGTTTGTGGAGGCATTGTTGGCATTCATCTCACATACGAGGCCACAACTTCATTGGGAAATGTCAAAACAGGTCAAGATCCAGGGCATGCAATTGTACAGCCAGAAAACAACTTTACAACCAGGACCCACTGGACAAGACTGGGTGTCAGAACCAAGGTTGGTTGCCAGGCTGATCGAGGCATGCCATTTCGGTGGCTGCGGAGAATTTTTTAGCTTCCAATAAGCGAGGCTGGATTTGCACGAGATCGAGGCGTACCCCACTCATCCTTTCACTCGTAATTACTTAAATGGGATCGTCTGACGTGAAAGTACGCTGACAATTTGGTGAAATTTGAACGTGCTTTTTGGCACAGTAGCCAATTACAGGCGGGCAGTAGTCTGACTAAGTCAAACGGGTCCACCACAGTTGGGTGCCCAGCTAACCACAGCAGGGCTGACTTACGCTGTGGAAGCTTGAGTTGACATACACTTGGGTTGATTGACACACTTGAGTGCCCAGCCAGCCCCAACTGGGCTGGATCGAGAGTATAAAAGTTGGAAATGTCTGATCTAGAAGTGATGCTGAGTTGTGAATGGCCAAAGGAGTGTCCGACCACTTCTGGACTGAATCGCTTGACAGCCGCTGTGGAAACTCGGGGGAGTCTGGCCTCTGCTGGAGCTATGGTTGGTTGAAGATACTCTGCTTGTGTGCTTGTGTGCTTGCTTTGTCTTCTTATAGGCAGCCTGGTTTGTCACCTCTCGCCAACTGTGTAATATCCTGGCTTTCTCTTCTCGCCAGCTCCCCTAATCTTCTTCTTGTCTCCCTCTTCTGCTTTTGTTTCTGCCTTTCTATTTTCTGTCTTCTGTCCAACTATCCTTCGCCGACCCTCTTCTCTCTCTTCTTTCTTTTCTCTCTCCTCTCTCTCTTCTCTCTCCTCTCTCTCTTCTCTCTCCTCTCTCTCTTCTCTTTCTTCTCTCTCCTCTCTCTCCTACGTGTCTTTTCTCTCTCCTCCTCTCTTCTCTCGCCTCCTCCGATCCTCAACGGTTATGGACACAGCTGTCCCGTGCAGTCGTCTCTCGACGCCAGAAGCAGCAATGCCTCTTCCCCTTCCGGCATTGTGTAGCGGACGCTCCCAACGGCAACACTGCCTCTGCTACTGCGCCGGGGAGCCCGTGGGCCGCTCCTAAGCCATCAGCCTCGTGATGGTGCAGGACTCGTCGAAGGTTTATCGTGCTCCTCCCCATATTCAAGTGCCTAGTTCTCCCAGCTCCAAAACAGCTTCGGCATCGCCTACCTGCCTGCCATGCCTGTTGCCCCCGCTACATCTGGTGTATTTACGTTTTGACATTCCCCATTCGCCGTGTCAGAACATCACCCCCGACTCGGTTCAAAACCATTCCCTGGCAATACCCCAAGCTTACGTCAGCGTTGAAATGTCCACTCTTACATAGTATAGAAAACCTTCATTCTCTACGGCTAGGTGACGTGACGTACATGCTAGGTAATTTATGCTAATTCTCAGTCCTCAATTCGAACATACCAGCTGTCATGAGTGACTTTTTCTTTGTTAACATCGTTGTAGTAGTCCCAAGCGTCCTTACGGAAAATTGGGAGGTCTCCTTCAGCTTCAACCAGATAGTCAACGGAGGTGTCCACATCAATGTTGAAATGAAGGTGTCTCTGGGCAGCCTCGAAGGTGATGTGGTACTCATCTTGTAAGACTTTGCTGTTGCAAGCACCCTCGAGCGATAATCTCAGATTATCGTTAACCCAGGTGAAACGGTTCATGCTTGGTGGAGAGGTACAGAATGCGTCCGGCACCCACATGTTAATATCTTTTTGGTAGTTATGATTGGCGAAATGGGATTTCGTGGTGTAGGATGATTTGCCGTATTTTCTGGTCAAAATCCGGGAAACATTATGAGGAATGTAGATGGATGTGCCCTCGAACCAAGTGTGTCTGATGGGTAAGAGCTCTTGAAGTGAATGCCAATTCCAGTTCTTGCAATGGACTGCCATGGCAGCCAAATCGCCCTCGTCGGCTAAACCGTGAACTGGCTCGAGATCACTGTAGAAACTGGCGGGGGGCTGGAAAGTGGTGTGGGAAAGAGCGCTGATGTCGATGTAAAGCCCGGAGTTGATGTCGATGAATCTGGCGTCGATGAAATTGCGTCCGTTACCCTGGCGAATGTAGGTGGGACTGATTTCGAGGAAGTACTTGGCGTTTCCGTGACGGGGATTCTCAATGATCAACGAGCGGTTGAACTGACGGCCCAAGCGGTCTAAATGCGAAATTGGTAGTTGGATGTCAATGTCGGTATCCCACGGCATGTTGACACCGTTATAGGCCCAGCCGAGAAGAGATCCGTAGTTGACCCATGATGCAAAACCGTTGGCTTCGGCAAACTGAAACCATGCACGTACCATGTGGTGAATGACGCTCTGGCGCTCGCGATCGCTGATGTATCGCTTGAAAAATGGATAGGCGAGGTGGTGGGATCTTCCGCTGAACAAGTCGGACGCAATCCAGGGGTATTTGAAGAATCGGTCAGCGGTGTCCACCATGCTGTTGCTGTACTCAAGGAATTTGAGATACTGATAGTCGTCTGTAGTAATGTTGTTGCTGAGAAGCTTATCTTGAAGTTTGAAGATCTCCTCGTCAGGATTGAAAACGAAGTCCTGAGCCGACACCTCCAAGTTCTTTTGGAGTGGCTTGTATGGAACGGTTTTGTAGGGGGCTTTCTGGACGTTGAGCGTTTTGAACTGGTCCATCACCGACGCCTTGGTCACCTCGTCGGTGCAGTTATTGATGCCAAAACGCCTTTTGTCAACAACGGGAATCTCGACGAACGAGTCGTCAGTGGCTACAACAACCTTCTTGGGAATTTCCTTGAGACAGTAGAGATCAGCCATCCCGCGGTACACCTTCTTGTCGTGGGTCTCCATCCAGTAGCCGTTGACGTCGGCAAACTTGCGTAGCACCTCGTCACAGCGCCCATCGGGAAACGCCTTTCTGTAAGGGTCCAAAATCTTATCACCAGCGGAGAGATCCACCCAGTCGTCCCAATGGAAGTATATGCCCCTGGTGGTGTCGTCGCCAGCCACCGGGGCGGCCAATACGGAGTCCACGCCGTTGATGATGTTCAAAAGCTCTCGGGTGGCATGACGAGGGTTGAATAGACTGCGGTGGGCGATAAGCGCCTTGAATTCAAGGGCATGCTGGGAAATGGACCAACTGACAACGTTGTAGTGGAGGGTGAACATCACCATCAACGCGCCAACGAGCACTATGGCGATGTGCCTTAATCGTTTGTTGAAGAGCTTGAGCATATCATAGACTAGAATATACAGGGGGAATGAAAGGAAACCAAACAAACTAACAAATTTCAACGAGCAAGCAATTTTTTCCAAATCACACCCGGGGCACTCGAAAGGTTATATATCCACACGACGTTATGAGCCGGCAACCCTGATGAAAAAAAAAAAATGAAAGAAAGACCAAATTGCTATTGAAAAGATGAAATGACGTCTGGGGCAAAGTAAAGGAGTACGCATCACGCGGAAAAAAAAAATACACAATCGACGGCGCGGGTCGGGGCTCGCACTGTAGCCCCAGACGACCCACACGGAGCAACCGACAAAGCCACGAGAGGTGCAAGACGGGCAGTCTGAGGGTGGAATTCGTACGAGGCACGTAAGGAACCCAGAAAAGCGGCAGTGTAGGCGTTGGAGCGCCACGTCTGGACACCGCCAAGGAGACGGAATCAAGAAGTTCCCCTAACCGCACTGCTTACGTAAGAGTGCAAGGCTGTGCAGATCGTCAAGTTTCAGCAAGGCTCAATACACCGGAATGCGGCTGGAGTTTTTCACGGAGACAACGTCCACGGCCGATGAGCCATCAGATTCTGGTGTTTGAGGACAGCAACGGATCTGCGCCGCCAAACGAGGCTTCGGGAGCATCCACCATTATTTTGGCCTCGTGAATCACCGATAGATAGAGATAGAGGCGTCGTGTTGCAAGAATAGGGGTTCCGCTCAATGGCGGAGGCGGCGCCAGAATTGCTGGGCCTGGCGCCCACACCCACGCTGCGAAACGAAGAGTGCTAGCACGGAGCGAAGGACCATACACGGTCTTCGGGCCATAGATGTTGCGTGGACGGTGTACTGGTATGTGGGCCGGTGGCGGCGTGAGGGTTGTTTGAGCCAGGAGGCTCTTATTTTACGAGGTTGGCAATGGCATAAATTGTGACGCTATGAATGGCGAGTCAGCCTCTTGGACGACTCACTGGCAAAAATCACATGATGAAATTAGGCAGGGCTGAAGGATCTGGCAGCTCTCCATGCCCCTCATGCAAATGGGTCAAAGAACCACTCAACTACTGTGTGTCTGAACACCCTCATTCCCATGGTGCCCAGGTTTTCGTCGCTGACCCGGGCGTCCACAAACTTGCGCTGAACGTGATGATGAGTTAAGCGACGTCCCAAAAATCCACATTTCATCAACGTGAACACAAAGATGGTGTAGAACATGCCCACAATAAGATCCAATCTCCAGTGGTGGTCAAGATAGATTGTGGCCCACCATTGTAGCACCACAAATGCAATACTGGCAACTTTAAGCAATGTCCAACGGCTATAGTAGCACACGTAAAAACAACTCATGAGCGCCATGGCTGAGTGTAGCGACGGCACCGCTCCAAACACAATAGGACTTGCGTGGAAGCCCTTGTCCACGAGATGCGTTCCTGTAGCATACTTAACCCGCGTAAGCCCAGCTGCGTACCCCGGCATGTCGTAACTGGGTTCCTTATCTTCTCCATAAAGCGTAATAAACCACGGAGGTGCACACGGGAAAAGCAAGTGGGTCATCACTCCCATGATGTTCTGAAGGCCTAAGCCAATTCCAAAAAGCTGAAGGGCTCCCGGCGCATGGAAAACATAGAGCCAGATGGCGGTGAAGAGGGGAACAAGAAAGTGCCCGAGAACGTACGAGAGCCACGCAGTGGTGTCCTTCCACTCTGCGAGCGCCAGCTTGCCGGCCAAGTAGTCCAAGTTGACTATGAACCAGCCAAAGGTAAGAAACACAACTGGCATCTTGTCCCAACAATTAATGGGTATGAACCCGTGGCTCCGTACGTGCAGAAGCATCCTGGAGTATGCGTTGCCCGACTTCAGGGAAGGTTTCGAGACAGAAGAAAAGAAGAACGGTTCCTGCGAAAGCTGAGAACTGGAGTCCACGGCAGCGTCCTTGTGGTCGCTGTATGGTGGAGGCGAACACGACGGTGAAGTCAGGGGGCTCAAGTCTACACCCTTGGACAACGAGTCCGACAGCTGACCACTCAACTCCAGTGCGGGGGTATAGTCTGGCATCTCGATGGCCGTTTCCACGTCTGCGATGGGAGCGAAGTCGCTGGCTCCTCCCTTGTGAGAGTACGCAAGCTGGTGAAGAAGCCATCCCTCGGCCACCATGCACAACATGGTGGATATGGCGCCTGCGGGCTGGTCCATGATGTTGAACATGTACTCGTCGAGACGGTACGGAAGCTTGACGTGGATTGTGGGGCGAATGTCCTTGGGAATAAGACCGGCGTTTTTGAAAATGAGGAGCCATATAAACACCAACGAGAATCCTCGACAGAACAAAAACGCTAGGTGCCATATGGGTCTGCCGTTTAGGCCCAGCCAGAATATTTGCACCAAGAGCTGGGCCACGAATATCAACGGCTTGGCGGCCCGTATGAATAAGCTGATGACAGGCCTCATTTGTGTTGTATGTTTACCAATAGTACGGCCGAAAATAGTGGCACGATAATTTTGCACGGAAGAGATGGCTAGCGATTTTATGGGAGCACAAATAACGTCTAACGCCAACAACTATCAAATACTCGGGAGACTGAAGATGCTAACCTCCAGAGAAGAAAAGTGATAAGATCGTATCTTAAAAGTTCGACAAATTTTAGAAGCTGTCGCGACTGGGGGAAGGGCCCGACGGTAATAGCTCTAATGTCCGGTACGCCCATCCCCAAAAAGGGCTATTTTAGCCGCTCTTGCACGATTTTCTTTTCTGATCGCTTTGTAGCCCTCCACTGCCGCCCTCTCCGCTTGACGTGTCCTCGGCCCTGCCTATTATAGTGCATGTAGCTGCCCTTGGTGCTGCCTCCCCCATTTGCAGTCGGGTGGGAAAACTGCAATGATGATATCGCTTCCTTTTAGAGGTTTGGTGGTCACACGACGCATCTCCCCGCGCCGTGAAGTTGGAGGGTGGATACGACCGCACGCGACGGGCAGCCTCCTTTAGGGGTAATGTGATTAGAATGGGGCTTAGTTATACAGGAAAAAAACGATTCATCACACTGACTTAAATTGGGAGACGAGCTGGTCCAGCTGGCGAACGGTGGTAGGGGATATGGGGACACATCACTCCAGGGTAACGAGTGGCGTGGTTTGCGACCTCCTTCTTCCCGTGATTTGCGACCTCCCCCCGCCCATGGTGATAAAAATAGAGCGGTAACACTGAAGATCCAGTGTGACCAGGCTGCCTTTTCCTGACGATCTCCAAGAATTGGTTAATGCACGTATCAGCTTACGTAAGTTCCTCGGCGCCGCACGGGCCAGCCCTTCTCAGGTGCTCCTCTGGAGTTTTCTTTTCTGCCCCGGGGCTGCTCGGCACCTCCTGTGATTTCCTGAAAGTTCCGGGATACCCCAGATTTCCATCAGATCGACAACTAATTTTTCCCCAATTTGTTGCTTATCCCACCACGGTGTTCTGCTTACCTCCTCGCCATGACGAAGAAGTTAACAGCGGACCAGAAGAAAAACAGAAAGCCCGCCTCGAGAGCGTGTGTATTCTGTCACTCCAAACATCTCCAGTGCTCTGACGAACGTCCGTGTAAAAACTGTGTCAAGCGAAACATTGGCGACCAATGCCAGGATGTGATCAGAAAACGGGCGAAGTATCTCAAAAGCGAGCCAGACGGTGAGTACCCCCTTCAGCGGTCGTCTGACGAGTCGTCGGTGTCTCCTCTGGCCTCTCCCCAGCAGCTGCTCCCCCCACCTCCATCTTTGGTCCAGTCCCAGCACAACATCCCCAACCCTCAGCCGCCACTACCGACCACTGGTTCCAACGGTGACAACATCTTCTACGAGAGGCTAAGCTCTACCCCTAACTCTGTCAATACCCCCAGTCAGATAAACTTCAATTCTAACTACCTCAACCAGGAGTATCTTATGCTTGGAGACATTATCCTTCATTCCAAGCCCACCAGTCCATCCGCCTCTAGTGTGTCTGAGCAAACAGGCGGCGCCCAGAACACAGTTTCACCGTCTGACATCATCAATCCGGGCCAGAAGTCAACCAGGCCGTTTATTTCTCTCGAAAATGACATCCCCACCGACAATGAACTAATAAACCCTGCCACCACGCAGCCCTCTGCCAACTCGGACTATATATCCCCGTTGATCAGTCATCATCTCTACCAAACCGTGCAGGACATCTACGCCAACAAAATCATCAATTTTGAGTATCCCCACTCGTATCACTCGTTGACCAAGTTCCTCAAGGCTCGCTTCAGCGGGAACGAGCTTCCTGAGGAAGAAAGAACCGCCAAGCGCAAGAACCTTCTCATTGTCCTCAAGCTTATTGCCAGTTACCGGCCTACCTTCATTTCTGCTCATAAGTCATTGCTCAAACCGTTCGACCTACAGTTTCTTGAGATGTCGTTCCAGCGGTCGCTTATTGACTACGAGCACTTGTCGCAGCTAAACAGCAGTCCCACGGTTATCTGGAGAAGAACAGGAGAGATTGTGTCAATATCCAATGATCTTGTGAGCTTGCTTGGGTTTAACTTGGGGGACATCCTCTCCAAGCGAACTTTCATCATGGAGTTGATGTATGACGATGAGCTGATTATCAACTATTTTAAGTTATTCAAATCGGTGGCGGTGGGAAACCTCCACTCCAGCATCAAGACCAAGTGTAAGTTGATCAAGAAGGAGCCGACACACAAGGCAGAGGGCTTGACGGACAAGGACTACATTGAGTTCTGCTCCGTGTGGACAGTGAAGAGGGATCTCTTCGACTTGCCGATGTTGATTGTCGGGCAGTTCCTTCCCATCCTCCCTGCCGGGGAGGGTGTGAGGATGTACTAGGACACTCCCCTCGGAGAGGCCCTTCACTGACACTCTGAGCCACTGTCCCGCTCTGTCTCTGCATCCACTATGGGACACTCTGGTTTTTTTCTTACTCCGAACCACTTCGGTCTTTATCTCGCTCAGGACCACTCTGGTACGCCCCGGTGCTTATCTATCGAAATCCACCGAAACTCTGGGCCATTACGGTACACCCCGGTCCGTTACCATCGAGATCCGCCCGATACTCTGGACTACTCTACTTCGTTTCAACATCATCCCCGTTACTGGGACGCCTGTCGTGGTCACCCGTGGTGGGACTCATTGCTGGCGCTGGACAGCAAGTCCACCATTAGCCTCACCCTTGCGTCGGACCGTATGGCTGGCAGACGCCATGGCACTGGCCTGCCATGGTCATCCACACGTCTTCATTACTGTAATCGATGCTCCCATGACGGTAGCCATCTGACTTTTTCTGCACCTATGGTCCCCCAAGGTTCTGGGTGGTTCGATGACCTCGCGTGATTTCCCCTCAGGTGGAGTGATTTTCGCGATCACCCCACTGATTTGCATCCATATAAAGGATTCTGTCTCCACACATCCGTCACTACAACAAACGTTTCGACAAACAACTCAGATAACACATTCAATGATCAGTCCAGCTAGAACACTATTACTTGGAGCCGCTGCATACGGATGTGGCGTGTACTACATGACCCATTATTACTACAAGAACTCTGCTTTTAAGCGGATATTCGTCACAGCTGACCAAGCATACGAGCAGGTCAGGGTCGGACACCACACTTAGTATTTATTCATGAATCTACGAACTCAACAGCTACCAATGTAGAGCGGGCGTTGGTCTGGGGGGCCGGGGTGGGGGCCGGGGTGAGCTGTGGAGACACACACGACTACTAGGGCTGGGACGGCTATATCTCTGGACAATGGTGGGAATCGAGAGATGAAGCGGCTGGCCGCTAGGTCGGTCATCAACCCCCGTGGCTTCCACCCAGCTACCACCATTGTCAACAGAAAAAAGAAGCAGTCTCTTGTTGTCGTGCGAACAAATAGATCTCCTTGCAATTACCGTACGTGCGGCTGTATACAGCACCACATACCGCTTATCTTGATAAGCAACAGCTTGCGATATTAGTAGTCAGCAGCAGACAGTCGTTTCAATAGCAGGTCCCGTGGCCGGGGGATGCGCCTCACCTCGCAGTATAATAATATAAAACTAATACATGGTGAAGTTTGTCCGTCAGCCCCGAACGGAATTTAATATCGCGAGGCGAAAGTCAATTATCAGCTAAATTGGACAAAACAGCGAAAATGCGAACTTTCTTGTCCCCCGTTCTTCCGCCGTCCCCCAATTCGTGATGGCAAGACTTTCACTCTTTTAGAGTTGCAACTTGTTGACTGGCTGTCGGGCTATGGCCCCCACTCTTTTACTGTGCTCTATGTTCTTCACCTGAACTGCTGTTGTTCGCCTTTCATGTAATACTCCTCCTCATAAGTGTGGCTGGAGGGCTTAGGCCCAGGGAACATCGAAATTTGATCGAACGCCATTTACATTCCATATTGTGGGATTCCGTTTCGACCAGCGGGGCGATCTTCTTGTTATGTTCCCGGTCGCTATGCGTTAGTATTTCGTAAGTCAGTAAACTTCCATGTAGGGTCTGACCTCGCCTACCAAACGTGTCCTCCCTGTGTCCTCCAGGACGACAAAAATTCCTCCCTGGTGGCATTGCGTGCATTATATATGCCATCTTTGAGCATCTTCAGCATCTTCAGCATCTCATCAGATGGCCCGTCTCCTGTCATAGTCGCATAGTTGCAGCTGCCCGTTCTCGCTTTCCCTTAGCGGATGACAGCTGCAACTCAAAACCAGAAAACTTAGACGATAATCAAGGTAACTAAGTTGCCTGGTAAAAACTAACAGCAAAACTTAAGGCGTAACACCTCTCAACAATAAGATACGCTCGGTTAGCACGCGATGCATTTTTTTTCGAATTTGGAATCTTCAGAACAAGATGGCCCCTACCGTTCTTGACATTTTTTTTTTTCCGGTGCCGTAAGAAGCTGACGTAATCTGATTGTGGCATTATGTATGTTGTATGTTCTGCAGCCATAGTTGAATATTTTTTACTGTATTCCATTGGCAAGGATGGGATGCCTTAAATTGACTGGTGTAATTACCGTTGAAGTACAAATTTGTCGGCTTCTGGCCAAATTTCGTGATTCCTATACGTCTCTTCTCCATCCTGAAACTCTTGTTTTTCACTTTGCGTTATGTCTCTTAAGAAGGAAGCCAGTGCCCTGGATCATCAGGACACTTTAAGCTACAGAGGTGCCCACGAGCACGGCGATGCTGAGCTTGAAAGCCAGTCTTCTTCGGTCAATTCCTACCGATACGAACCAAAGGGTAATATATTCCACCGTTTTGTTGACTCTTTTCGTCCTATCAACCTTGAAGAAGATGGAATCGATACTTCACACATGACAGAGCTTGAAAAGTCCGTTTACGCCACTGCAAGACACCCACTTACCAGAAGGTTGAAGGCCAGACACTTGCAGATGATTTCTCTTGGTGGTACCATCGGAACTGGTCTTTTCGTTGGTTCCGGTTATGCTCTTAGTCTGGGAGGTCCTGCTGGGCTTATCATAGCATACCTTTTGGTGGGTTACTCCATGTTCTGTGTTGTCTATGCTCTCGGAGAGATGACCTCGCAGTTCCCGGTGTCAGGTTCTTTCAATGCATTTTTTTCCAGATTTATCGATCCTTCCTGGGGGTTCGTTCTTGGTTTGCTTTACTCGATGTCTTGGTTAATCTCGCTCCCGTCCGAACTTATTGCCTGTGCCATGACCGTGCAGTTTTGGAATGACGACATCAACCCCTGTGTATGGGTGGCCATCTTCTACGTGACCATCACCGCCATTAATTTTTTTGGGGTCATCGGATTCGGTGAAGCGGAATTCGTGTTCTCCATCATCAAGGTGTTGGGAGTGATTGGCTTCTTAATTCTCGGTGTTTGCATCATCTGTGGGGTTGGCGAGCAAGGTTACATTGGCGCCACCTACTGGCATAATCCAGGAGCATTTAACAATGGCTTCAAAGGTGTCTGTTCCGTGTTTATCTCGGCTGCCTTCTCGTTTGGTGGTTGCGAATTGGTCGCTTTGGCTGCTTCTGAAGCCGAGAATCCCCGTAAGGCTTTGCCTAAGGCTACCAAGCAAGTGTTCTGGAGAATTACCATCTTCTATATCTTGACTGCTATCGTCATTGGCTTCTTGGTCCCTTACACGGACGACCAGTTGCTAAACGGAAGCGGTATCACTGCTTCTCCCTTTGTCATTGCCATCAACAACGGAGGCATCCAGGTCATGCCCCACATCATGAACGCCATTGTCCTCATTGCCGTGCTCTCTGTGGGTAACTCTTCTGTTTACGGATGCTCCAGAACCTTGGCCTCTTTGGCAGTGCAGGGCTTGATTCCCAAGATATTTGGCTACATTGACAAGAGTGGAAGACCTCTCGTTGCCATTGTTTTCACCAACGTGGTGGGTTTGTTGGGATTCCTTGTTGCTTCGCCCAACGAAGATACTGCTTTTACCTGGCTCTTTTCCATCTGTTCACTTTCCTCATTCTTTACCTGGGCTACCATTTGTTTCACTCACATTCGGTTTAGAATGGCTCTCACAGCTCAAGGAAGAGGACTTGACGAGGTTTGTTTCGTGTCACCCCTTGGATTGTGGGGCTCGGTGTCTGGAATGGTTCTCTTGCTTCTAATTATTGTTGGAGAAATTTGGATCTCCATCTGGCCCATAGGCTCCAAGGCTGATGTCACCACCTTCTGGCAAAACTGTCTTTCCTTGCCGTTATTGATTGTCATGTGGGTGGCCTACAAAACTTATACTCGTACTTGGGGCCATTTGTACCATAACCTAGAGGATATTGACTTGGACACAGGAAGAAGAGATGTGGACGTCGAGATGTTGAAGCAAGAGATTGCTGAGGAACGTGAGTTATATGCTTCTAAACCCTTCTACTGGAAGTTCTACCACTTCTGGTGCTAATGATTATGTCGATTCATGTTTGCGTGAAATAATGCTTTGATGTATGTTGATGTAGATGTCTGAGTGTAGATGTCGTGGCGGCTTAAGCGTCTGGGGTATCGATGGGCAGCATCTCCGTTGGCATTTCCACTGGCGCACCGACCGGTGTGGTGCCGTCGGGCGCTGCACTGCTGGATCTCGACGGAGGAGTTTTCGTCAACAATGGTCCTTTGGTTGCATTGTATTGAGCGAGAATCCGCTCTTTGACCTCGGGCAGAATCAGGATGGTGCCTCCATTGGTTTCATTGAATAGAGGACACGCCTTGTTGGTTCTGATATGTCCAAATGCTCCACACGAAGCACATCTTCTGGTACGACTCTTACCCTTTCCAATACCCTTACCTCCAATAGCATATGAGCCGTCTGGCAACATCACAGTATTGGCGTCAATGATAGTTCCCCCGGCTGCTGCAGCAGCGTGAAGGGGATCCTTACTGGTTCCCTTCCGGCCCTTTGAAAGCTTGGCTCTCTTTTGTAAGCTGGCAATTTTCTCTTCGAGCGCCTTTCTTCTGATCTTGTTGACCTCAGCATCGTTGGTGGGAATAAATTCCCCAACTTCTGCCATCGACATTCTGTCTCCTTCGATCTGCTTCTTGCGCTTAATGTAGGCCTTGATGAGTCGGTGGTCACGAACGATGTCGGTCTTCCGTTGCACAATACCATTCTTGTCTCTAACCCTACGACTGATGCGAAGAACATAGTGCGATCTGTCTTCGCCATCCTTGAGCTTCTTGTCATCTTTGTCAAACTTAGCCTTGAGGAATGATTTATGGTCAATGGTCTGGTACTCCTTGTAGATATCATCAAGCGAGTGGCCTCCTTGTTGGTCAACAGTTAATGAACGACGTTGACTATACCAGATTCTCGATACTTCCTCCTCGTATAGCTTTTGTTGGTATGCTGCAGTTGTGTTTTTAGGAACACTTTCCTTGGGGGGAGGAAACATGGGAGAGAACGGATTCTTTTGCGTTGCCCGCAAGAAGGAAAACCCAAGACCGATTCCCGTGGGGTCACCTTCTCCATTGAGTTGTAGCATCTGTTTGGTTTGATTCGAAAGCATGAAATTACGAGTTGAAGACCATGGGGTGAGCTCTTCGTCAATATCCTCCTCCAAGTCTTCGCCACGATCACGCCGTCTTCTCTTGTCTTCCTTGACCTGGCCCTCTTCGCCAGGAATTTGACTATCGTCGTCCTTTAACTTGTGCTTCTCTTTTGCTTTCTCTTCCTTCTCGTTCTGGATGGCATTGACATCGTCAAGTAGCTGCTGGCCGTGCTGCATGGAGTCCAAAAGAGATGCATCTTCAGGAGTAATCATCTGACGCACTTTATCTTCGTTAGGGATAGGTGGGTTATTTCTGACCTTCCAAAATCCTTGATCTTCCCCATGACGTTGATATTCCATGAACTCCTTGAGTCGTTGACGGTTCTGCATATCATTCTGGTCAGGAAAGTGCTGAGAAACGTCCTTCACTGAAACACGAGCTTTTCCATTCTTGTTCATTAATCGATAAACCACCATCTTTAATCTGTTTTTGAAGGTGTTGGTGACCTTACGCGAATGAGGAGCCGGAACCTCCACAGCGGGTAGTGTTTGGCCCACGGCAAATAAATGATCGAAAGGTCGGAGAAAGTATTTTTGGTGCAGTCCCGCTCCTTGTGATCTGATGAGAATAAAGTCGGTCTTTCTTGGATCCTGCTTGAAAATGGGGGCTCGAATCATGTTGTTGTAAAGAGTAGGCACAAAGTCTCCCTTTTCGACGTGTCCGTAGTTCCAGAATGGTGATCTATCTTCCACTCCGAGAACATGTGTTTCACCAACAGGCGCCTTTGGCCGCGAGTTGTCAGTCTCGCTCTCCTTTCGGTAATAGTTAATGAGCTTCGATCCCATACCAAAGTTTGACAAGATGCTGGGGTACTCCTCGGAATACTCCATTCCCATGACCAACCCAGTATCAGCAGCAGTAAGGTCCCCGGTCTTGGCAAATATTTCTTGGAAACTTCTCCCTTTGTCCTTTTTCTTCTTCCGAACCTTTAGTTTAGAGAAACTAATAAGAGTACCGGGACGAACAACGAACCGGGGACGATGGAAGGACCGCGATTCTTCCTTTGTCAACCTCACCTTGTAGTGAGGACCCTGTAGACGTAATGCAGGCACCGAATGCTCAATATTCAAGTTACTCACTTGGGAACGGACCTTGGTGTCGTAGTTCTTCTTGAGGGTTTCATAAAATTTATCGTTGGAAATATTGAACTTCATTTCAAGAAGCCTCTTGTTGCTAGGCACAAGTGCCTTGTTGACACCCTTGTGACTTGCTCTGGTAAACAAAAGGTTGGGATCGTTCATATCGAGGTTAAATTTTTCAGGGGCAATCTGCCCTTCAAAAATGCTTTCGTCATCATACTCATAGTCTGTATTGAGAAGATGGTCATTAAGTTTGCCCTTGGTCTTATTAGGGTCGCCGGAATTGATGATGTTATCATCATCCCAGTCGGTAGTAGATAACATGAGGTCCTTGTTGAAGTTTTCGAAACGATCGTTGGTACCAGCCTTGTTGAGAAACTCCACCGTCTTGACTTGCTGACCTGTGGACTGGATTTCCGCTATTAGATCGTAGTCATCCTTGGTGATAGAAGTGATTGTCCTGTCGTCTGTGAAGTCATAATGACGAGATTTAAACAACTTACGGTGATCTGGTTCCACATCAAGGCTGATTTTGGTGGCAATGAGAGGCTTGATATTCTCCTTGTATGCTAAGGCAGGGCGTTGGTAGTTGTAGTACAATGGATTGGGAACACTCAAAAAGTAGTTGTTGAACGGTTTGTCGTTAGAGTAATTAGGGAAGAAGTACTTCACTTTCTTCTTGTTCAACTTCTTCTGTAGGCGCTCCACAGCTCGCTGTAGCTTTTGTCGTTTGATGCATCTTTCTTCCTCATTGACCACTCTTCTCTTTTTAGCTGGCTGTTCGAACTCGCCGATGTTCACATCGTCGTCCACTTCCATAGGCCCCATACCGTGTAAGATATCATGAGTGGATGCGGGAACTTCATCTTCATCAAAGAAACCATCCAACTCTCCATCGGCCTGTTCTTGAAGACGAGCTTCTTCCATGGGATCTAGTCCTTGTATACCATCGTCTAACATCCCTTCTAGATCGTCGTCTCCTTGGTCTTCATCATTGTGAGCGTCCATGGTGGGAGAAGTTTCCTCTGGAAGGTCATCGTCTGCCAACTCGTCGATATCCTCATAATCAACGGCGTCGTCAGCGTGCTTCGTCGTTCTCAGCTCAAACATCTCATTGATGACGGTCTCATCCGGTACCCCGGACACGAACTTGTCGAAAAGCTCTTCCTCAGCCATTGTGGAAGGTTGTTGGTGTAGTTTTTGATCGCGCTCAGACTCAAAACCCGTGCCGCACATTTATCACATACTACTCGCCATGACCTCCAAGCGACTAACAATGGTGCTCCACGGGCCGGGGCCCTGCTCGATTCTGTACGAGGTGAATGATGCTGGAGAGCTCTATGTGTTGAAGAACTGGCAGGTTTACGAGTCGCTTCTATTGAACAAGATCAACAGTTCCACCAATGTTGTTTTGGTGGTTGTGTTCCACAGCATGCAGAATCTACTAGAGTTAGTAGGCACCTTCCGTGGCCAGACGACGGGAGAACATAACACGAAGTTGTTCGAGGCTTCTTCAAAGCGCTGGTATGGCGACGTGGCCCTACAAGCGGGACAGGCCGACCGAGCCCTCCCATTTCAAGTGATTTTGGTGTGCCAGGAGTCCCAGTGCCCCCATTTGACGTCGGAAGGAGTGTTCAGCCAACAGCTTTTGCGGTTTGTGGCATTGAAGCATGGCGGCCTGTTTGTGGTTGCAGACGAGGTGGGAGGATTGGAACGCATTGGTCCGATAAATGACATGTTACAGGCGCTCCAGGGCGACGCCATTCCTATCTTTGAAGATGAGGGTCCGTCGCTTGGCGAGGACACCATACACTTATTGATTCCCGCCGGCTGGGACTCGTGGAGCAAGATTGAGCTACTCGCCCGAAGCATATCTACAGACGAGACATCGCAGATGCTCAGGGAACAGGCTGACTTTCTGCAGCTAAACGCTGGATACGAGTCTTTCGTAACCACAGGCGATGTGTCGCAGTTGTTAGCGTACCTAGGCAAACAGAATGTGGAACCGTCGTTGCAGAAGTCTCTCACATACGAGCAAATGATATCGTCTGCATTCTCAGAAGTCTACTACGCATAACTGAAACAAAACACCACTATATGCCCCATGCAACTCACAATCATACCTCTCCCTTGTCTAATCTACCACACTGCTCCGGTTTTTGGCCTAATTCTTACATCGTCTCGTGTTGTGTCATCATGTCTCTTCAATAAACATCCGTGCATCTCGCATTTTCACCTGAATGGACCCCTTAGCGTCGTCGGTCGCCAGATCGTCCATAACGGAAGACGTTCCGCTGCGTATGGAGCAGTTCACCAAACAGCAGTCAGCGGACTCTGAATCCACGCTCAGCTTTGAAGAGGATGTGGAACCGCCGTTTAGTGCTGTACACAAAAGAAGAAGGTCATCGGTGGATACAAGAAAACCCAAGGTTGGCGGAAAGAAGAAGAAAAACCAGGTGCCCCGATTAGATTTCCTGAATAAGTTTGGCGTTACCATAAATTCGCTTCGAGATATCATCCAGTGTGTATACACCGACCTGGGACCTCAGCTTAAAAGCGTAAAGTTGACCAATGCTCACCAAGTGCCCAAGATGGTAATTTGCGTAGTATCGGGATTGGCTCGTAATGACTTTGACATCAACGAGGTTCCAAACGTGGTCAAGCACCACTATCTTATGGCAGACGTGAAGGTTCCTACCGAGCTCAGTTTTCTAAAAGACACCTTCGAGTGTGTGTCGCTACTAAAGGGCCCTGGGAAACCGCTGTCGCTCTTCCCAGTGGTTGAGACGTTGTTCCGAGTTCCTATTTCCAAGGCAGAGAAAAAGCGCATCTTAGAGGAGTCAAAGGACCGTGCTTTCGTCTTGGAGGACATGCTATTGCTGGTGGAAGAGATGCGAGAACACAACTACCCGATACATTCCAGCTTGGCAGAAGAAGAGCGAGAAGGAGCGTGGGTGGAGACGCAGGACTTCGATCACGATGGCTCTCACACGTTTGGCCTCGATTGTGAGTTCTGCCAGGCCGGAGAAAAGTCGGTGTTGACCCGAATTTCGTTGGTCAATTTTCAGGAGGAGGTGGTGATGGATACGCTCGTCAAACCAGCAGAAATAATCACCAACTACCATACCAAGTACTCGGGAATCACCGAGGAGCTCCTTGAGGGTGTAACAACCACGCTACAGGACGTTCAACAGCAGTTTCTCCGAGTTGTGTCGTGCCGCGACGTATTGATTGGGCACTCGCTTGACTCCGATCTTAACGTGCTCAAGATCAAGCACCCTAGGGTGGTAGACACGTCTGTCTGTTACGATCACCAGTTCGGACCGCCGGCGAAGCCTTCACTTAAATGGTTGGCAAAGGAACACCTCAGAATAGACATTCAAACCGGCGAAACCACTGGCGACGGTCATTCGTCCATCGAAGACGCTACATCCAGTCTTCGACTTGTCAAGCTCAAACTCATGAACGGAGAACAATTTGGCCGGGCCCTTTACGAAACATACATCTTTGACCAAATGAACACCAATGGATCGGTTGCTGACACCACGTCCACCTTGGTCGGTTACCACCACAACAACAAGCTCAGATTCCCCGGTGTTTCGCAGGTGACGGTGGCCAACGACGATGAAGTCATAAAAGAGTCAATTTCTGCCATAGACAACTCTCAGTTGTTGGTAGTCCAGCTCAAGGAGCCAGCAGTTACCCGCGGACAGGCAACGCCACCTTTCAGATACAATGGCCCCGGTGCGGAAACGTCTGCCGACTCCTTTTCTAAGCTAAACCACCACTTAAGTGAGCTCTATCTCAGCACTCCTCCCCACAGTGTATTTGTAGTGGTACTGGATCATGCCAACTTGCAACAAGTGGAACAGTTGCAAAAAGAGAAGAAACGCTGTCAGCGTCTAGAGCAACTGGGGGGTCAATTGGCGGAAGATGACAAATGGAATCTTGACAAAGAAGTTCAACTCAAAACCGCCGTAACCGGAGCCAGGCAGGGAGTGTGCTTTATCACCATAAAATAAGCATTCCATAGAATTAAAGTGGGGATAGACTCGGCCAATTAAACGGCTCACAGATCACTTTCCATAAGCACCCATCTTTTTTTCATTCCTGCGCTTACGATATCATATGTTGATACTGGAACATTTCTGGCGCTAGCCACTAATATCAGTGGCACCTGATATCGTCATCACCATTCTCATGTCAATATAAACTTACTAGACCTACACAAGTCACTGCCTGTAAACCTTTTATTACCTATTCACTATGCTGTCGTTATTCGTTATTCGATGGTGCCAAGGGACAAATCCACCTTTTCGTCTTCCTGTTTGGAAACTTCCAGCTCCTCTCTCTTGATATGGTCAACAATTGGCACTTCCTTGTAGTACTTCCATTTGTTCAAGTCAAGGACATCGTTAGACGTCAAGTCCATTGGGGGTTGTCTTCTGGGAGTGGAATTCTTGATCCAACCCTTGAGACGCACATTGGCTATGTCCACCGATTGTTCGGTGGGGTTGTACCAGTCATTGGTCCAGGTAGTACCTTGGAATTGAGCGTTCATTGATTTCGAAGGAGCGTTTACCAGCAAATTTGCTGAGAATAGATTATTCGTTGATCTAATGGATTCTCCGAGGGGATAAGTGGTTGCTAAGAAATTAGGAGAAGTGGGGCTGCTCCTTTTTTTATACGCCCGCCCGACATGGGCGTCAGGTGGCGGTCCTGCAAACAAGAGGATTTTTTTCTTAATGACCCCTGGCCTTGTGAGTGGGTTGCGGAGGGTGCGAATAATAACCGCAAATATAGACACGTGACGAGGGCGGGAGCCTTGATTTAACCTTCTAGAAGTTACGGAGCATAGAGCTGTGAGCTTTGTTGGTTGTATGTAGGGCTAGTCCACATCAAGTTGAGATGGGATGCTGTAATCGGATGCATTTTGCCCGCTGGAGGGAGCTGACATGGAAGGGTATGCGCCAGGCATCGAGGGCGATTGGGGGGTGTGTTTGATGACGGGAACCTGTTCCGCAGGCTGGCTAGTGGTGTCAGAACTTATAGGAGCCTGGGAGGCTTGTGAAGACTGCCCCGGTGTCTGTGTAGGGGTAGTGACCTGGGACTCGGAGTATTGCTGTTGTCTGCGTTTGAGGGCTCTGGACTTGGCGCTCTCAAGCTTGCGCTTGATCTCTTCCCGACGCTCCTCGTCCTTTCTGACCCTCTTGTCATACCACTTAATCATCTGCGTGGGCATGGTGCCGTAAAATGCCTCGTACTCGCAGAACAAACACCGGTGCCCATTCTTGGGCGGCTGTTCGGGCTTCTTTTTCTTTTTCTTCTTTTTGCTCTTGGCCTTGGTACCATCTTCATGTGTTATCTGACTTTGTAGATTCATCATGCGTAGTTTCTCGACAATGTTGTTGTCGGTTGGCACAAGAGTACCGTTGCCGTCGTACTCGAACGTAAATTCACACGACGGCCCGTCGTCATCCATTGGCGGTCCGGACATGTATCGAATGGATCGCTTTTTTTCAATGGGACAGTCACAGTCATCATTTCCGTGGTCCTCACATTCGTGGGCGCTATTGAGTTCAACCTCGATATGATGAGCAGGCGCGTAGTCGCTAATTTCTTCGATGTCATAGTCATCCTGGCTGTAATCTTCATACTCCTGGTCGGCGTTTCCCTCATGAAGCCCTTCTTCGTCGGCGGTATCGTATAGCGAAAACCCCTCTCTTTTGGCAGGGGCGGCCTTCACTTGTTGCTGGAGATTTTGATTACTCATCACAAGCTCGAAGATTCGATCTCGTAAGAAGTCGATCTCTTCGTCCTTCAAGAGACTCTTGGCAAACTCGTTCTCCCGTGCCTTTCGCTGCAGATCTTCGTGAACCTTCTTGATTCCAGGCACCGTTTCGTTCTCCTCGAGCATATTGATGCGATCAGAGCACTCCAGCAGTGCCTGCTCTAGCTCGTCCAAAAGACTGTTATAGTTGAAGATTGGCTTTTGGTCGTCTTCATTCTCATTAGGTATGGGCAGGAAATTGTCCTCGTTGTCTCCATTCTCCTGAAAATGACGATTCATCACTTGCAGCCATGACTTGTAGTTCTGAGTCATTAGATTGATTAGCTTCTGTGCATCCGCCCGGTTGGGTTTTCGGCCACCTTCTTTGGACTCCCTTAAAAGTGATGTGAAGTTTTTGCTGTCACTGACCTCGTGGCCTCCGCTGTCGGGTGAGGCACCTGCCAGTTCTATCACCATCTGTGGTATGTCAAAAAATTTTGTGCGGTGCACAAATCAAGTTAAGAAAAGTATGTGTCCGATTAGGAGGGCCACATTCAAGAGATTTACTAAAACATGTGCGGTTTCTTGACTATGTAGGTATCCTTAGCTACTTAGAATGTGATGACGGCAGTCACGATAGTACTCAATGACGCTGTTGTCGGTCAAAGGGGTTACTGGAGTGTCGGTTCCGGCCGATGAGACTAGTCCTTTTTTAAGGTTCTCTGCTTCTCGGCGTTCTGAATCACCTTCTCGTCAACAAAGAGCCCCTTACGACGGCGGATTGTGTTCATGTAGCGTCTTGCCACATTCTCCCGCTCGGCAAACTCGCCTAGCTCCTCTAGTTCTACTTCGGTGTGAGGGACCCAGAATGGATCAATGTCGAGTATGTCAAACCCATCAAACACTAACTGAGGACTGGCGGCTCCTGAGGTCTTCTTTCTGATATCTTCGGAAAACCCAAATGCCTCTACCACTGGAATGCGGGCCTCAATGGTGAAGAAGGGCGTCCCTTCCTTGAGCTCCTCGGAAATGATGCTTCCTCCACGCTTCTGCACCACGGCATACACTTTACCAAGCACCTCGGCTGATGCCTGGATATCACATGTGTACATAGCAAGAAGAAGACGGGGACCATTCTTGAGAAACTCCCGGTGGATCAAGTCTCGAGTATGGGTGATGCATCTTCCAGCAAGGTTGAGAAGCTCTTCCTCCAAGTGCTCTCTGGTGCTTTCCTTGAGTACCGCCAACACTCCTTGCATGGGCTCCAGTGCCAATGGGCCCTCGCTTGTGGCAAGCTGGAACCCGTTCAAGATGTGGTTTTCGAACTCAAACCGCTCCGATGACGGCTTGGTGTCCCCAAACAAGTGACGGATCTGGCCCAGGTTTCCGGGGCTCTCCACGAGCATGTTGGCACCCACTCTCTTGGGGCCGAAGGTAATGATATTTTCGATGAACAGATGGACCGATTTAAAGTCTCCGGGTAGCTCCACATCCGCGAGGGCTTCCTTCAAACGCTGTACAAAGCCTTCCCGCGAGTCGGATGCTTCCTGGCCTCTTCCCTTGACAAAATCCTTGATATCCGACTCCAGTTTGGTCAACAACTTGATCACCTCGTCAGGGAGCTTGTAAACTTCAAAATCGAGTCTCACACCGCCGATGGATTTCTCCAATTCGTCGCCATCGTCTGTGTCCTCGCCCGCCAATCCCTCTCGGAAGGGAATGACCGGCTCCTTCACCGTCACCTCGCATCCCTTGGCAAACCTTGTTTCCAAGTCCTTCAAGCACCGCTCGAGATGAAGCTCTCCGGCCACACACATGATGAGTTCACCGGAATCGTCATCGATGAACCACTCTAGCACAGGATCGGCTTTCGAAAGCATATCCAACCCTTTTTCAAGTTTTCCTAATAGTAGCAAGTTGGTAGGCTCCACTGCAATTCTCATAATCGGCTTGTTGTGAATGAGACTAGATGTAGACGCCAAGTTGATGTAAGGTTTGGAGGCTGACTGGGTGGTGAGGGTAGCATTCTTTAGTACAGCTCCATCGAGTCCCACCACTCCCACAATGTTACCGGCCGGAACCGTGTCAACTCGTACAAACTCTCGTCCCATGATGAGGAACAAATCGGCAATTTCGATGCTGAGAAGCTGGTCAAGATTGGAAGCGTGATTATTGGGGAGCGACGGGTCGTACTTGGGGCCCACCACCGTGACCGTTTGGCCCCGATAAAGGGTTCCTGAGAAGATTCGAGTGAATGCAATGAGGACCTCGGGCTCGGTATCGTCGTCGTCCTCAAAGAGATCGTCATCCACTTCCCACTCAAACGGATCGGCTTTGATCTCCGGCAACAAGAAGTCGTCTTCGTTCTCCGCACGGGCCCGCTCCTCAGCAGCAGCCTGAGCAGCATCGGATGCCTGTTTGGCGGCCTGGCGGGCCCGTTCGACTCGAGCCTTAATTTCTTCCGGCGAGAATTCCACCGCTCCCCGAGGAAGATCTGCCTGTGGTATAGATAGCATCTTCGATACATATGCAACTGTGTGTTCGTCAGGTAAGGAATATGAGCACAGTCTTAGAGCCTTTTCAAGTCCGGCGTCAATCAAGCTTTGTTTGGTAGAGTCGGGGACAGCCTTAAACAAGCACTCGCTGAGAATCTTCCCCATTCTCTCGCTCTGCGCCTCAATGGGGGAAGGCAAGTGGTCAATGACAGCTCCGAGAAGAGCATGGCTAAGAGGGATCCATTGGGACATGATGGAGTTGAGCAACGCCCGATGGTTCTTGGAACGCAACTCCCGCGGGTTAAGTTGGACTCCTAGCTTGGCAACCATCTTCTCGAGCTTCTCGTCATCCCGCTCGAGATAGCATGTGTTGTAAAGGGCCCATATGGGCTCGAGAATCAACGAAACGAAAAGTAGCTTGAGATTTTGATTCTTGAGCTTCTTGCCGGGCACGATCTTCTTGTTCTTCATGTCAAGGTAGAAGTCTCCCCAGAGAGTCTTGGAGAGCACCGACTGCGAGAATCCAAGCTTAGCCAGATAGATCTTCGAAAAAGTGGCTACCGAAAATGCCCACCCGTCAATGGCAGATGCAAAGATGACGTTGTTCTTCTCGGGAGTGAAATAAATGTCCTGGTCGTCTTTCTCCACGAATTCGGTGGTAGACCCACTTTCCCTCCAAAGAAGATCGTCCTCCATTCTTTCTCCGGCAAAGAATGACCCAATCACGGAGTTAACCTGTTCGATAAGCTTCAGAATGTGTTGGTAGGCCTCGAGCGGGCTCATGCGCCACTCAGTAATGAGACGATCAATCTTATTAACCACAAGTAACGGCTTGAGCTTATCTACCCAGCACTGACGTAACACATTCACCGTCTGCGAGCAAACACCCTCCACGGCATCAACAAGCACTACGGCTCCGTCACACAACCGGGACGCCGTCGACACCTCAGAGGAGAAATCAATGTGCCCCGGCGAGTCAATCAAGTTGATGAGCTGCTCTCTGATTTCCGGCTCGTCTTCGCCCTCCCTGCGTCTCGTGGTCTTAAAGTAAAGACTGATTGCTGACAGCTCCATGGTGATTCCTCTTAGCTGTTCATCTTCTCTGGAATCAAGGTATCGAACCTTACCGGCCATTCTTTGGGAAATGATCCCGTTCGTGGCGAGCAACGAGTCACTCAACGACGTCTTGCCGTGGTCCACATGTGCCAAGATGCAGATGTTCCGGACGTTCGCGGTATCGCTCTGAAGCCGAGTCACGGTTTCTGGGGAAAGTTTCATGGTGAGTAGGTTCGCGATGAGTTGCAAATGCCTTAAACCGTGAACTATAGCACCGTCCCCCCACTAAAACGCCTACGCCCACCGCAACCCGTCAGTCTCTACACGATCGGTCCGCTTCCGGCTACAGTGCTACAGGGGGGGAGCTGGGATGCCCTCCAACATGCGTCGGCGTGGGCGGAGGTCGACAAAGCCCCTGGTGTGACGGTGTCCATCCCGTCAAGGCAAACGGGGCCACGCTCGCCCCCGGGTCCACCCGTCGGGTCCACCGCCCCTCGCCACACGGTGCCAGCCAGCCTGTGCCACCACCCTGGCTTGGAGGGCTGGCGGGTGTGTCCGGGTAATAGCCGGGTCGTGCGCGGGGGGTCGAAAAAAAAACCACCACCGAATTCAACCACTACCCTTCCTTAGTCCATTTTATTACATGAGTGATTGGAAAGACAACTTGAACCTTCCTCCGAAGGATACTCGTGTCCAGACCGAAGATGTTCTCAGTACCAAGGGCAAAACGTTTGAGGATTTCAATCTCAAACGGGAGCTCCTTATGGGTATATTTGAAGCTGGATTCGAGAAACCTTCTCCCATTCAGGAAGAATCAATTCCCATGGCCCTTGCTGGTAGAGACATTTTGGCTCGTGCAAAGAACGGTACCGGTAAAACAGCATCTTTTGTGATTCCTTGCTTACAACTAGTGAAGCCCAAGCTCAATCGAATTCAAGCCCTTATTTTGGTGCCAACTAGAGAATTGGCGTTGCAAACATCGCAGGTTGTCCGTACTATTGGAAAGCATACTGGTATGAACTGTATGGTTACCACAGGAGGCACTCCTTTGAAGGACGATATTCTCAGATTGCACGATCCGGTTCATGTATTGGTGGGAACTCCTGGTCGTATTCTTGACTTGGCATCTAGAAGAGTGGTTGATTTGAGTGAATGTCCATTATTCGTTATGGACGAAGCTGACAAGATGTTGTCTCGTGAATTCAAGAGAATCATCGAACAAATTCTTGAATTTTTTGGCCCCACCAGACAATCTCTTCTCTTCTCCGCTACTTTTCCATTGACTGTTAAGTCGTTCATGGATGATCATTTAACCAAGCCTTACGAAATCAATCTAATGGATGAATTGACGTTGAGGGGAATTTCGCAATTTTACGCCTTTGTGGAGGAGAAACAGAAGCTTCACTGTTTGAACACTTTGTTCTCCAAGTTGCAAATCAACCAATCCATCATCTTCTGTAATTCAACCAGTAGAGTTGAACTTTTGGCCAAAAAAATCACCGAACTAGGATATTCATGTTACTATTCCCACGCGAAGATGCCTCAACATGCCAGAAACAAGGTGTTCCATGAATTTAGACAAGGAAAAGTTAGAAACCTTGTTTGCTCTGATTTACTTACTAGAGGTATTGACATTCAAGCCGTCAATGTTGTTATCAATTTTGATTTCCCCAAGACTGCAGAAACCTACTTGCACAGAATTGGTCGTTCCGGTAGATTTGGTCATCTCGGTTTAGCCATTAACTTGGTGGGATGGAATGATCGTTATAATCTCTACAAGATTGAGCAGGAACTTGGAACCGAAATTAAACCAATCCCTGCAACCATTGACAAGTCTTTGTACGTTAACGAGAACGAAGAATCCATTCCAAGACCCTTCAAGATTCAAGATTTGCCAAACGCCAACACTAGTGTCTCTAAGAAGGGAGGCTATGAATATAAGGGACAACCTAATGAAGCCCCCGCTCTTCCTGCCCAACCTCTCCAACAACCAACGCCCACGCAACAACCAATTCCCATTCAACAACCTACCCCCACTCAACAGCCAACCCCTACTCAACAAGCTCAGCTAAGTCAACCAACTCAATCAGCTCAACCAGCTCAACCAGCTCAAAATCAACAGTCACCCTCTCAGTCGACCCAACCCCCTCAAGGCCAAGCGCCCTATGCTCCTTATCCTCAAGGTCAATATCCAGGGGGCCAGTATCCCCAAGGTCAAATTCCATACGGGTATCCACCTCAATACGGTTACCCACCTCAATTTCAAGGGCAATTTCAAGGCCAGTTCCAACCTCAACAGTGAAGTAAATAAGAGGATGGGTTGTATAGTATAACGACTTATGACTTCGATTCTTTATCTATCCACGATAGAGTATTAGAATGGTTGTTTTTTTTTGTTCACTGAACTTTTTTTAGCAACTAATGAATGACAAACTCATAAAACATAGTAGTCGTGAAGGTTTGCTCCCGTGTCTTCTGTGTCTCGCTTGTTGGCGGCCCACGTTGCACCCCCTCGGTCCATTTTTCGTATATTCTCGTACCACTTCGACCTACTTCGCACCACTTCTGTTTAGCGCGTGCCCCCCCATCGTTCCCTCAGGCCCGCTCACCCAGACGGCTCTAAACTGCACCATCTAACCTGCAAGAAAAATTTGTAAGCTTATGACTCTGGCCCACTCTAAGAAATTACTGCGATTTGCATCTTTTACTTTCTCATCGCTTTCCTTCTCCAAGTTTAGCTTCCTCAGTTCCAACTGAAGTGGTTTTATTGATTCATCAAGTCTTGTAAAGTCTCTCCTACTAAGCCTTTCTTCAACATGTGTGGTATTTTGGGTATTGTGCTTGCCAATCAACAGCAAAACGTGGCAGCTGAGTTATTTGAAGGATGTATGTTTCTTCAACATCGTGGTCAGGATGCTGCTGGTATCGTTACCTGCGGTGCCAGAGGTCGTTTCTACCAATGCAAGGGTAACGGAATGGCTAGAGATGTCTTCACCCCCTCTAGAATGTTGAACTTGATGGGTAATATGGGTATTGCACACTTAAGATACCCTACCGCTGGTTCCAGTGCTGGAAGTGAAGCCCAACCATTCTATGTCAACTCCCCATATGGTATCAGTTTGAGTCACAACGGTAACTTGGTCAATTCCCCCGACTTGAGAAAGTATTTGGACGAAAAGGTTCACCGTCATATCAATACTGATTCTGACTCAGAGCTTCTCACCAACATTTTTGCTTCTGAACTTGAAAAATTTAACAAGTCGAGAGTCAACAACCAAGATTTGTTCTCGGCATTGAAGGGAACTATGGAGCTTATCCGTGGTGCCTATGCCTGTGTCGTTGTGTTGGCTGGATATGGTGTTATTGGTTTCAGAGACCCCAATGGTATCAGACCCTTATTATTCGGTAAGAGAGTGACCAAGGACAATAAGATGGACTACATGTTGGCATCCGAGAGTGTGGTACTCAAGGCTCATGGATTCAATGAATTCAGAGACGTTAGACCTGGGGAAGCGGTTATCATTCCCAAGGACTGCTCTGGTGTTAATAAGGTCGAATCCAGACAAGTTGTGGAGCCAAAGATGTTCGCTCCCGATATTTTCGAATATGTTTACTTTGCCAGACCTGATAGTGTTTTAGATGGTGTCAGTGTTTATCACTCTAGAATCGAAATGGGTGACAAGCTTGCCAGAAAGATCGAAGAAACATTTGCCGACTCCGATGATAAAATTGATGTGGTGATCCCTGTTCCTGATACTTCCAGAACTTCTGCTCTTCAGTGTGCAGTATCGCTTAACATTCCATACCGTGAAGGTTTCGTTAAAAACAGATATATTGGAAGAACCTTCATCATGCCTGATCAACAAGAAAGAAGATCCTCCGTGCGCCGGAAGTTGAACGCCATGGAGTCGGAATTCAAGAATAGAAACGTTCTTCTCGTTGATGATTCCATTGTTCGTGGTACCACCTCCAAGGAAATTGTGGCCATGGCCCGTGAGGCTGGCGCCAAAAAGGTGTTTTTTGCATCATGTGCTCCTCCTATCAGATATAACCACATATATGGTATCGACTTGGCTGACACCAAAGCCTTGGTTGGTTTCAACAGAAGCGAAGAAGAAATCAGTCGAGTTATTGGTGCGGATAAAGTGATTTACCAAGATCTTAAGGATCTTGTGGATTGCTGCAAGAGCGATCACATTCAAGAATTCGAAGTGGGTGTGTTCACTGGAAAGTATATTACCGGTGTTGAAGATAATTATCTTCAAGAATTAGAGAAGATTCGTGCACAAAATCAAAGAATCAAAGATAAAAGAGAACGAGGGTTTAGTGTCGACGCCTGTATTGATGCCAGTGATATGGTTGACGTGAAGGCGGAGGTTGACATTTCCATTTACAACCGTGGAGATTACCAATAGTAAACCTCATTTTTTGTGGTGATGTTTTATGGGCTATATCTTCGTTGTACGCATTAATAGACGATTCAAAGAACCAAACCTGCGACGATTCCTAAAGATTTGCAGCCCTGTACATTTGTTATTTCCAGCTTCGTTTCATTTTCCATTGTAAGTAGGTCCAGATAGATAATGGTGTTAGACCATCTTATTTTAAACAATTGGCAGTCGCCGGTATATCAGGCAATTTGACAGTATCATGGTTAAAATGTTTTAAGCGAATATTTAAGTTAATGGAAGTCGTGGATTCTGACCCCTGTCTTCAAATATTCGTCTGCAACACGTTGTCAAAACATTGCCAGCACCCTTACCAACGGTTTTCGGTGGCTGTCTACAACTAGCCTGTTGACCTGACACCATCCAAGGTCAGTTCCAAAGTATTTTTGGCTTTTTTGAGCTGTCAACTACCCCGTACCCTCTTTTGGTTATCTTTTATTCTGGCTGCTTTTTCTTCTGGCTGCATTTTTTTTTCTGGCTGCTTTTTTTACTGGCTGCTTTTTTTACTGGCTGCTTCCTTTAATGGCTGCTTCCTTTACTGGCACTCTATCTGGTCTTCTTTCTCTCGCTTCACGAAAATATACTCCTCTCGGTTCCTGGCTTCTTGCTCCAAACGTAACTGCAGTTACGATCAAACCATGTGGGTGAAACTGGAAGCCATGTACAGAACCATATATGGCTTGAGTAGTTTCAACTCTTTAGAGGCTTTGCGCACTACTTGAAATTACTCCAGTCTCATCTAGTTACCCTAAAAGAAAATCTTTCAATCTATACCAATGTACAGCTCAGGAAGCTATACACGATGTTCCACGTTAACGCCTATGTTGGACTTACACGTTCGCTTCGTATTCATCTAATGCCGATCTGATCCTTTTTGGGACACGCGTCTATTGTCCGGTGAAGTCAGACCAACTCCTTTTTCAGGTACACAAAAAATAATAGCCAAAAAAGAAAAACAACCAAAAAAAGACTGTGTACACGGCGTGTATAATTTTTTTTTTTATTTTGTTATCTGTCCTCTTTGAATATTTTTTTCAATTCGTGGGTGGTGTCTCTCTCAACTCCGCTGAGTATTTTTTTTTGAAGATTTGTTTTCTCTTTTTTCTCTTTTTCTTTTGAATGGGAATATTGCTGTTCTATTTATTCGGCCAACTCATATACCTAATTAAAAGATCCATATCACAGTCATCCACCATGGAAAAGAACTCATATGTTGCTGCCGCAGGCAGTTCCATTGCCAACAGTGCACCACTTTCTGTCATGTGTTACTGTCTTTCATCGATTTTGATGACAGTCACCAATAAGTACGTGCTTTCTGGTTATAATTTCAACCTTAACTGTTTCCTCCTTGCCATACAATCTGTTGTTTGTCTTGTTACCATCGGTACCTTGAAGGCTTTCGGAGTCATTACTTATAGACAATTTAACAAGGATGAAGCTAAGAAGTGGTCTCCCATTGCTATTCTTCTCGTGGCCATGATCTACACTTCGTCCAAGGCTTTGAAGTACCTTTCAATTCCTGTTTACACTATTTTCAAGAATCTCACCATCATCTTGATTGCTTATGGTGAAGTCATTTGGTTTGGTGGAAAAGTTACCACCATGGCTCTTGGCTCCTTTATTCTTATGGTGTTGTCTTCTGTCGTTGCTTGTTATGGTGACACCAATGCTGCTAAGACTGCTGATGACACTTTCTCTCTCTACCTTGGTTACTTCTGGATGTTCACCAACTGTTTTGCTTCTGCCGCTTTTGTTTTGATCATGAGAAAGAGAATAAAGTTGACCAACTTCAAGGATTTCGACACCATGTACTACAACAATTTGTTGTCTGTTCCTATTCTCGTCATTTCTTCTTTCATCTTTGAAGATTGGTCCGCTGACAACCTTTCTCTCAACTTCCCTGCTGATAATAGAACTGCTACCATCTTGGCCATGATCTTCTCTGGTGCTTCTTCCGTGGGTATTTCTTACTGTTCTGCTTGGTGTGTGAGAGTCACTTCTTCCACCACTTACTCTATGGTTGGTGCCCTCAACAAGTTGCCAATTGCCTTGTCTGGTCTTATCTTCTTTGACGCGGCTGTTAACTTTTGGTCCGTTTCTTCCATTTTCTTGGGTTTCGTTGCTGGTATGTGCTACACTGTCGCTAAGCAAAGACAATCTAAGGAGAACGCTCAACAATTGCCAACTTCTAAGTAAGCCTTGTGTATTTTATAGATGACCTTGTCTTATTTTGAATTACTAAATATGACTTAACATTATATTTCGAGGTACGGGTGTGATCGTAACGCCTTTATTTTTTTCGTGCTCATTCTGAAACTTCTACATCCTTCCAGCATGGCGGAAAACTCCTTGGAAGCAATCCCAGTTTATTTGGATCAGTCTCTATCGCCTCAACATTCAAAAGAAGCCGAGAGATTGTTAAAGTCCATCGAGACACAACCTGGCTTTTCAATCAATCTTCTTCACGTTATTGATTCCACAAATCTCTCACCTCTGACGAGACTAGCAGGTGCCTTATTCTTTAAAAACCTCATCAAAAGGAGATGGATCAACGAGGATGGTGTGTATCTATTGCCAAATGAAGATGTGGTTCAGATTAAACGAGAAATCATTGACGTGATGATCAAATTGCCCAATCAATTACAGGTTCAAATTGGAGAATCCATCAGTTTGATTGCTGAGAGTGATTTCCCTCATAATTGGGACAACCTTATCGATCAGCTCATCTCTAAGCTATCCGAAAGTGATTTTGTTTTGAACAAGGGACTTCTTTTGGTGGCACATTCGATCTTCAAGAAATGGCGACCATTGTTTCGATCCGATGAGTTGTTCTTGGAAATTAAGATGGTACTCGACAAGTTTGCACAGCCCTTTTTGGCATTGTTGGTGAGAATTGATGAGCTAATCACTCAAAGCTTGGAGAAGAATGATCGTGCTTCTTTACAAATCTACTTCGAAAACTTATTACTACTTGTGCAAGTCTACTATGATCTCAACTGTCAAGATATTCCCGAGTTTTTTGAAGACAACATGGTAACTGGTATGTCTATCATACACAAGTATCTTCAATTAACCACCCCATTGTTGTCAGATCCTGACTCTGACGATGAAATTGACATCCTCATCAAGGTCAAGACCGCTATTCTCGAGCTTGTGCTTCTTTATATTTCCCGTTACGCCGAGGAATTCGAGCCATTGATTGAGAATTTCATCACCACTGTGTGGACCCTTATCAACGAGTTTGCCACTAAGCAACAAAAGTTCGATTTATTTGTGGTGAAGGCGCTTTCATTCTTGACGTCCATTTCCAAGATCTCGAAGTATCAGTCATTTTTCAACAACGAAAGTTCTCTCCAGGAGATTATTGAAAAAATCATTCTACCTAATATATACTTCCGAGAGACTGATGAGGAACATTTTGAAGACGAACCCATCAATTATGTGAGGTCCGATTTGGAGGGCTCTGACTTCGACACAAGAAGAAAGTCGGCCACCGACTTCCTTAGAGAGCTCAAAGAGGTCAACACCGAATTGTTGACCAACACAGTCATGACATACGTTAACCAGTTCTTGACTCGTGAGGACTGGAACAACAAAGATACTGCCATTTATCTTTTCAGTTCGCTTGCTGCCAAGGGAAATGTCACCAACGTGGGGGTGACATCTACCAATGTCTTGGTGGACGTGGTGAAATTCTTCTCTGATCACATTGCCAGTGATTTAATGGACACCAGTGCTCATCCTATTCTCAAAGCTGATGCCATTAAATTTATCTTCACTTTCAGAAATCAGTTGACCAAGGAGCAGCTCCTTGCTACTATTCCCCTTCTCATTAACCACTTACGTCACGAAAACCCAGTGGTGTACACATACTCGGCCATTACCATTGAAAAACTATTGTCGATGACCAGTTTCGCCGACTCCTCCCATACTCCCGTGTTTAACAAGTCCGACATCCAGCCATTCGTCAATGACTTGTTAAATAGTCTCTTTAACTTGATTCTCATGAACAATACCACCCCGGAAAAGTTGGCAGAGAACGAATTTTTGATCAAGTCGATTATGAGAGTGCTAAACACGGCCGAGGACCTGGTGGACGCTCTGTTCAAAACGACCATCATCAACCAATTGTTACAGATTCTCCAGATAATCGCCAGGAATCCTTCTAATCCGAGATTCACTCACTATGTTTTTGAGTCGTTGGGATTGCTCATAAAATTTGACGATGCTTCGAGCACCCCCAACCGTATTGCTCAATACATTCAACTCATTCTCTCGCCGTTGTTGAGTATTCTTGCTGATGACATTCAGGAGTTTGTGCCGTACATCTTCCAAATTCTTGCATACTTACTCGAGCTCCTCCCCAACACCGAGCCACTTCCAGCCGATTACGAAAACTTGATCAAACCTTTGATGTCGCCTGTGGTGTGGGAGTACAGAGGTAACATTCCGGGTGTCACTCGACTCTTGATCGCTATTCTCGAGCAACAACCCAGCACGTTCAGCAGCTCGGCAGATGCATTGACGCCACTCTTAGGAGTATTCCAGAAGCTCATTGCGTCTAAGGCCAATGATGGCTACGGGTTTGATTTACTTCAGTCGATCTTGTTGAATATTAGCATTGACGTGCTCAACAGCTATCTAAGTCAAATTGCCATTTTGTTGTTGACTAGATTGAAGAATTCGAGAACTGACAAATTCATCAAAAAGTTTGTTGTATTCTTGACCAGTCTTTGCTGTATTCCATTAAACCCTGGGTTGGCATCCAAGAGCTCCATAAACGCCAACTTTGTGGTTCAGTTCATTGATTCTGCTCAGCCAGGAGTGTTCCAGCAAATCTACAACAGTTTCATTCTTCCTACCACGTCAACTTTGGCCAACCTTCAAGATAAGAAGATCGCTATTTTGGGATTGTCGGAGCTTCTCAATGCACCCCAATTCATTACCAATTACGCATCGCTCGTGATTCCCACAGCTGAAACCCTCTGCAAGAACTTAGCATCGTTTACCAGTATTCAACAATCGGGAAGCACCCTTGGAAACACCATGGATGCAGGTCATAGTGCGGTGGTGATCAACGAGCTTGATTTAGAGAGCTCTGCATTTGGATCGCAGTTCTCCAAGATCGTGTCGATTCAACTCAAACCATTTGACCCACTTCCAAATGTCAAGAACAACGACGAGTCGTCCATCCGATACGGTGCGGTGGAAAACATCAAAAAGCTTGGTATTTATGATCAGTTGAGCTCCGAGGCTCGACTGGTTCTTGGGTGAGGACCCCAGCACCTTATGTCAAAATAGTACAGTCAATACAATGTATATTTCTTCACGAAAATAGCTACCAACGGCACCGGGCAATATAATGTACATGTATTAACGTAACGATAGCAACTAACGTCTGGCTGTCACGTATAATACTTACTAAATCGACACGAAGAACTAAAACCACGGGGTCATTACTTTTTTTTGATTTTTCGTTGTAAAGCCTTCTATTCTCATAACTTTTCTCATCAAACATGATGCAAACGTAAAATCATTAGCTAAGTTGAAGAGATTTCAACCAAGTTATTTTCAAGACTTACGGCGACGTCACCGTTTTCTCCAGTAGCCTCGCTGGAGGAGTCGGGTTTGGAAGTGGACCCATCCGACTCTTCTTTCTGTTTGTCTTCTAACTCCTTCACTTTTTCTAATCTCTCCTTCTCGGCGATTTCTGCCGCCGTCAAGAACCTACCACCTTGACCACGGGGTCTTCTCATGGCATGCTTGTGTCTGCTCTCGTGAAGATACGGTTTTCTGGTCCGAGCAATCTTTAAGTTTTCCTCAAGCTTGGCTCTGGCTATCCGTCTCTTCAAAATTCGATGGTATTGTTTGGCATTAACATAGAACGGCTGTTCAGACGGAGCATCTTGTTCCACCGATGCGGTGGGTAGCGGCTGCGAGATATGAGGGGGAATATGCAGCTGCGGCATCTGGCTTATGGAAGGCTGGTTTTGAGACTTGGGAGGTGGGTTGGAGGACTGCTGGAGGTGAGAGCGTTGAGGCGACTGCTGAGATTGCTCGTAGTATTGGCCATGTTCGGGAGTGTTGTTTTCGAACTGGCCATTTTGGCGATCGGCTTGGTAGTACGAAGCAGCGTCGTTATCGGAAATGGGGGTTCCTGACAGCTGTTGGGTGGCAAGCATGTGGGGAGGTTGTTGATGAGAAACATGAGGATTGTAGTACGTAGAATCTTGGTAATACCCAGTGTCGGGAACCTGGTTATGGAGGGAGGTCATGGCCAGGGCGGTTTATAAGGATGATTTTCCACAATTACAACAAAAGAAGAAGGTCACGGTGTTCTATGATGATGGAGAATTGAAAAAAAAAATAGACATGAAGTCCGGAGACAGGAATATTATATAATCCCCTAGCAGAGGGAAAAGAAAAATTATTGAAAGGAAGGAAAACAAAAAAAAAGCTCGGCTTTTTGTGTCACGTTTCCATCCGAATCTCGGAAATTTGCGTCTGCGAGCGCCATGGCCAGAAACAGACCCCAGTAACTGGGGTGGGTTCCGATGGGAGAGAGGGGCGCTGGAGAGTTCGGATTCCGCTCTAGACGGCGAGAAGGCCATGGGTTTCCTCAGGTACGACATTTAAAGTTGGTAGAGGGCGTGAGTGGCCGGAGACGGCCTGCATCTCGTTGCATCTAATATTATGAGATGTGCTATGTACTGGGGGAAACGGATGACATTGTGTGTATGTGCGTCGGCTTCCGAAATCGCCTCATAGCTGGGAACCAAGTCGACCCACCCAATCCGCCACACAGTCGATGCCTATGGGGATCGGACAGTACAATACCATGGATGGTCCATGTATGGTGTGCGCAATGGCCGAGCGGGTCCAGGCATAGCCGTGCATACGAGGGTGCCTCCAAATTGGGGGCCCGGGGTGAATGGGCGTCATCGTGGGGCCCTGGCGGCTATGGCTATCTGGGGCCGGAGGATGCGGCTGTTGGAGAGTGACGGCATGGACTGACAACAAGAGCGGCATAAGGGAGGGACGAAGGGGAGCTGTTCAATTGGACTTGGCGGAAGACGGAGAAGCACTACCATCTTCTTGGTGAGATTCCATCAATGGCACCACTAGTTCGCTTTCATCAACACAATCTTGCTGTAGAGCAATCCGCTCCAAGAAGATATTCCTCTTTTCCTTGGTTGGGGCCGCTTTGCGGGGGATTTCGTGGGATCTGCATCGGACAGGCTTTGACACCTTTCCCGATGCTTGGAGAATAGGCGGAAGATCAATATCAAGTCCTTGCGTTTGGCTGTAGTACTTGTAGATGTTGTAGTTATCCTTGGGAATGGGTACAGGCGTGGAGGCCAAGTCGGCTGTGTTGGCCAGGAAAAGCGACTTGGGGGCGTTTGCCTCTGTTATTCCTTCTGTTTCCATACGCTTGTCGGGATCCCGGGGGGGCATATGCTGCTGGGTCTTGGTCTTCATGAGTTGAAGAAATGATGAATAATGACAAATTGGGTAATTTTCGCATCGCGCTTAGCTCTCGCTCGGTTAGCCAATGGAAACTGGCCCCCCTTCCGCCCCAAGTTCCTCCACCACCAACCCAACACATACACGGTCCCCCTTACGGTTCTCTCCCGCTGCTGTATTCGAAGTCCATAGCTCTACAGTTCACCACACGCGTCGCCACCCGGGTTCAGCTGCAAAATGGCTGCGCCGGCCAACATGCACTAACCCTTCGCACCAACCTGCAAATGGCACTTCTACAGCTTGCCTCGTCCTTTTTGCACCTTGTTCTTCACTTCCCTGCACTGGGAAACACCTGGCTTCATCTATACTTCATGTCGAGGAAATCTTCCGTATCGCTGGTGGTCGATAGGCAGTTTGCTTCTGCAAACGACATATTTCTCCATCTCACCATTCCCCAGATCCAGAAGCTCAATTCTCAGTACAAGGGACATGTGTCTCAAGCCAAGTCTGATCTCCATCATCTAGTGGGCGATAAATACCGTGACTTGATTCGGATAGCCGAAGACATTGACTCGATGTATCAGTTGACAGGTTCCATTGACTCGGGTCTTTCTGATTTGGCCTACGATCAGGTCAAATTTGTCAAGTTTGACAACACCAATCCTTACTCAGTGTATGAATCCAAATGTCGAGCTGCCCAGGTCACCAAAGCACAACGTGAGTCCAAGAACACCATACTCAACTATCTCATAAATGAAAAACTAATAACGTTTGATCTCAACTTGGATTGTGATCCTCGCTCCGCCTACTTGATCCATTACGCTAAGTTGTACTATACCATTGAATATGTGTTTCGAGACCTTTGGCAGAACAACTCTAGCAACACCAACCTCAAGCTCCAGTTCTTTTCCATGAAGCAGCACTTCATCACCTACCTCGAAAGCAAAATTGCTAGCTATAATCCTACCCAGTCGTACATTGAGGGTGGTTCACATGTGCTCTCCGTTAATGAAATTTTACCGTCCACAGTTCAAACGTTGCTCGAGCACGACGAGTTCGATATCTTCGATGAAGACGCTGATTACGATAGCCCCGACGATTTGGACGCTCCATCATATGCCAGAAATGCTCCTCCCATACTAAGCTACTTGCTCTCCTACAGTATTCTCAATCATACAAACCCGGAACTTGACACCCTCTCCAAAGTCCTCGATAGGTTCATTGAGTTGAGACTGGCATACTTTTCCCAAATATTGGCTCAAGCGGAGGAGAAGGGTAATCTCTGCAACCTCCGTTTCTTCAAGTTGTTGAGGTTTATCGAGAACACCTGTGAGTACGTCAGTCTGTACTTTGAGCAAAAACTGAATAGCCTTCTCAAGATCATGAGATTGGCCACCCTGAACTGGAAGGCTAGCAACATCATCGGCTTTCACAACTGGTTTGCCGATGATCACGTCAAGTTCAATCAGGATATATATTTGTCAATCCCCCAATCCTCCATGTCGGCGGTAAACGAGTCGTTGAACCAGTTGATCCTCCAATTACAGACATTCACTTCAACTGCATTAACCTCCATTTCTAAAGACGATAGACTCACGGGTGTTGAGCACAATTTTGTGCTTTTCTACAATCTCACCCTTAACTTGGCACGCCTCGATGTGTCGATGCAGAATGACGGCATCAAGTCGCATGTCATTCAGTTGGTAAGCAACGCCGATATGTTGACATCGTTGTTGAAAGAAGTTCTCGCCAATACCAAGTCCATGTTTGAGAGCCATCATCACCTTCTATCTGAGTCTTTGGATAAAATACAACAGGAACTTACCCAAGAACGGCGCCAGGAATCAATGCCCTTATTCTCTTCCGATCTTGTGGAGTTGATTGACAATGATCTTACGGAGTATATCAACAGTATGCAGCACGTCTCTACGTCAAATTTCTTTACGAAAGCTACTGTTTGTACCGAGTTAGACTCGTGGTTCGAGATCCATGCTAAGCTATCTGATATCTTGAGCTCAGAGAGCGGTCAGAGTGTAAGACGCTTGGATAGGCTTCTTTTCAACTCCAAGGAAGATGTCGATATTAATTGGGGATCCTTCAATCATTCCTTTGTGCAAACGGAAATCACCAGCTTCCTCACTGATGTGGATAGCGTTTTTTGGCAGAATGTGAGCTCGTTCATTGCTTCTCTTTCGGAGTTAGCTCACTCTTATAGGGACGACCTCGACAAGCTCTATTATCTTCTCTATGTCATCATTACGGTGCGAACCAAGATCTCCAAGGAAAATGACTCCATAAACGAGAGTGTGGAGCTCATTTTCACGGAAATAATAAAGCAGTGCCCCGTGAAGCAATTCCGGGATTCAACTTACGTGGACGAGTTGAAAGCAGCAGTCGATGTCGAGGGAGACTCTCTGGGTCGCCCTTCATTGAAGTTATCGAGCACGCTTTCCCAGTTGTCACATGAGTTTTTGAGATCTGACGTTGCTATAGAATACAGCTCTGCCAATCTCTTCGCATATCCCTACATCCGTGATATCTTTATCCGGTTAAAAAACGATTGGATCAACGAACTCATCGATGAAATCACTACCGAGAACCCAGCTCCCCAGAAGGTGACAAACCTCGTGTACTTGGCTCAGTTTTCAGGGAGAAAGATAGAAGCAGATCCTGAAATATTGACAAGTGTGGAAGAGTTCTACCGCTCTAACAGTAATCTCTACCTTCCTTTGTCTCTCAGCTAGTGTACATATATTACCCAAGTCAGTATTAATAAAAAGTTGAGATTTTCGCATCCATAGTGCAATATAGCAAAACTCATCAAAATTCACCCCATTCTCTCCTGGCATTCTTCTTAGTGAGTAAATATGCCGAAACCATCACATTTCAGAACCTGTCGAAATTACGTGCTCTGCCATTTCCAACACTAGTATACATTTTAGTCTATACAGGACCCTCCATATGTCTCCACAGGTTTAATATAAGTACACCTTGGAGCCACTCTCGGTTAGCTTCTTCAATGCTTCGGTAGTCTCCTTGATATCCAAAACATTCATGCACTTTTTATCCAAGTAGGAGTTGTCAAGCATCAAGATCTTGATTTCCTCTTGTTTGAGCTCACATTCTTCACTATTAAGGACCTTCAATAGTCTTCCAGGAGTACAACACAACAAGCGAGACTTAGTATCGGCGACCAACTTGAGATCGACTTCCAATTTGTTTTTGTTGATGAGCTTGAGCGAAGACCCAGGAAGATCCTTGAGGGCTCTATGAACATCACATGCACGGAGAGCAGACATGGAAAGAATAGCAATGAACTTCCGTTCTTCCGAATCGTTTTCTTTCTTGGCCTCCTTCTTCTTCTTGTCCTTCTTACCGACTTTATGAGGCAACATGTTTTTGAACCGCAAGTTAATGAAGCTGGAAAGATTGTCAAGGGTTCTGGCCTCGGTGAACTCACTTGATGATCTGAAGTCTGAGTTCTTGAGATAAAGCTCCCCCAACTCCAAAGTCGAGAGATCGCTGTTGTTGTCTCTAATCTTGTTGTTGATGGAGTCTGCAATAGCATCTGGAGTTTCTGTGGACAAGCCCTTTCTCTTCTGGATATCCATTTCCATTTTCATCTTCTTCTTCTCCTTGAGAGAATTCTTTTTCTTCTTTTTCAGAGGTTGTTCTGGCTCTTCGAGCTTTCTCTTGGAGATGCCAACCTGCACTTCTTCCACAGTGGCTGGCTCATCTTCGGAGAATTCAACCTGGTAGTCCAAACCGTCGTCTAACTCGTCTGCGTTCATAATCGAGATGAGATGCAAAATAGTAAATGCGAAAATGATTTTTTCACCTCCACAACTATGCTACGACCTGGATTAGCCGTCCGAACATTTAGGCGGAACATCGTCATAACATCCGAACTCCAGGCAAAGATCAAGGAGAGCCAGTTTCACCCCGTCGTTGTTATTGGAGGTGGCCATGCTGGATGTGAGGCAGCCACAGGATCAGCTCGTCTGGGAACTCCCACTACTCTCATCACTCCTTACGTCGACAAGATTGGGACGGCGTCGTGTAACCCGTCGATGGGAGGTGTTGGAAAGGGAACGTTACTCCGGGAAGTTGATGCACTCGATGGTGTATCCTCCAAGGTGACCGACAAAGCAGGGATTCACTTCAAAATTCTCAATGCATCCAAGGGACCCGCCGTCCATGGGCCTCGTGCACAGATCGATCGGAAAATTTACCTCCAGGAAATGCAGAAGGTGATTCTCAACTACCCGAACTTATCTGTGCTTGAAGCACAGGTGGAGGACATAATTATCGAGCCCACCGTGCATGCCTCATCTACGGATTTCGCAGGAAGAGCCTATGGTACCGTGAGGGGAGTGATATTGAGCTCCGGTGACGTTTTAGCATGTTCTAAGGTGGTTGTTACCACTGGAACGTTCTTGGGAGGGGAGATACATATCGGACTTACGGCATATCCGTCTGGCAGAATCGGCGAAGAAGCCACATTTGGTTTGTCCAAGACGTTCCAAGCTGCCGGCTTCAGGTTAGGAAGATTGAAAACTGGCACCCCTCCTCGTCTTTCTCTGAAGACCATTGACTACACCCACCTCGAGGTACAGCCCTCCGATTACCCTCCGCAGCCCATGTCGTTCATGAACGACCTGGTAGCCTTGCAAGAAAGCTTGGTACAGTGCCATATGACTAAGACTACTCCTGAGTTCCACAAGCTAATCGCTGACAACTTGGACAAGTCGATTCACATCAGAGAAACCGTCAAGGGTCCCAGGTATTGTCCATCCATCGAGTCCAAGATCATCAAGTTCCCCCATAAATTGTCTCATAACATCTGGCTCGAGCCGGAAGGCCTCGACACTGATCTCGTGTACCCTAACGGGATTTCTTGCACAATGCCGGAGGAAATTCAGGCGAAGATGGTGAAAATGATGCCTGGATGTGAAAATGTCACCATGGAGCAGCCTGGGTACGGGGTAGAGTACGACTATATCGATCCTCGTGAGCTCAACAGCACCCTCGAGACAAAGTTGGTGGATGGGCTCTACTTGGCAGGTCAGATCAACGGAACCACTGGCTATGAAGAGGCCGCTTCGCAGGGATGTATTGCTGGTATTAATGCTGGGTTATCGTACCTCAAGAAAGAACCTTTGGTGCTTCGCCGCTCCGATGGCTACACCGGAGTGCTCATCGATGACTTGATTACCAAAGGGGTGGAGGAGCCGTATCGTATGTTTACTTCACGTTCTGAATTCCGTGTTTCTATCAGATCAGACAATGCAGACACCAGATTGACTGAAATGGGTTACAGAGCCGGAGTGGTCAGCGAAGACAGATTTCAGTTCTATCAAGCAGAGGAGGAAGTTTTCAACCAGGTACGAGATCATTTGCGCAATCTCAGTTTATCGGGGTCTCGTTGGGCCCCTGTTCTCCCTGGGTCTTCTTATGATGTGAACAAGGCATCTGTGGTTGATGGCTGGAAGTTATTATCCTACAAAGATGTTACCTTGGAAAGCGTTCTTCCTCATTTGCATAAAGTTGTTGACAAAATACCCTCATTTTACCAGGACCTCAATCGAAGGATTATCAACCGAATTAGCGTTGAAAGCAGCTACGAGCCTTGGCTCAAGAAGGAGGCCGCTCACTTGAGAGCATACGAGGCAGATGAAGGTCTTCTTCTTCCTACCAACTACCACTACTCGAACGAGGGAAACTTAAAGATTTCATACGAAGTTTGCCATTTACTCAACACAATTCAACCAGAAACTATCGGCCAGGCCCGCAGAATACAGGGTGTTACACCTGCTGCTATTTTCGAGTTGTACAAGCTAGTGGCTGGTCGCCAGGATGAGTTGAAAAGGGAAAGAGCATTCTAGCGCCGCTGCGTGAATACTGTAAATAATCATTGTAAATAACTTTTAAGAATGCTAATCTATTTTACATAAGGTACATTAAGGTCTCGTGGTGTCTTCGAGACTATTGTCAAGAGCAATGAGAAGCTCCAAGGGAAGAAAAGTCCTTGCCAACTTTGAGATGTTTTCAATTTCCGATTCCTCATCCGTGTTACCCTTCACGCGAGTAAGATACAAGATGACGTCTTTCATGGAGATTTGGTTGGAGTTGCGATGACCAGCATACGCATCAAGATCCGACATGACACTTGAAAGGAAGTCTTCTGATAGCTCTCGTATGACATCACTGGTGGCAGCTGGCATCCGTTTAATTCTTCTCTTCTTCTGCGGTGGTCCGTTGTGAAGGGTGACCGTTTTCACAAGGCCCTTGACTAGCGAAGCAGGAATGTTGTCAGCTGGTGGCGCAGAACGCGACCTGGGGACAGGCATGGGATGTAGATCCTGGCCTGCGGGGGCGTTCGTCTCTTCACGGTGGAACTCATGAAGCCCTTCTAGAAGCTCCGCAGGTTCATCCTCGAGCATGAACTGCTCTTGTATGACATTATGAGGCGAACTGTCGACATTTGGCGTCGTTAGCTGACTGGGAGAGTAAGCAATGCTATCACGGGGTGGAGTTTCAGTCTGTTGGGGAAATGGAAGTAACTCGTCATCCTCGCGAGGAATTGAATCGAAATCTATGTTTTCGCCGATATCTTCGGGGAAGTTCAGATCTTCTTCGGGTTCATAATCCTGAGGGAGATCAGTCACAAAGTCATCCCGAGAAAATGACGGCTGAAGATGTTCTTGAGGACTCTGGGAATCTATGGTATTCTGTATCGTCTCCACTGGAGTATCCGATGGGCGTGGCAAGTCATTACGAGGAGCACTGTCGGTGTCATCAATAACCCTTGTTGGCTCTACCAAGGGAGTGTCTCGGCTTTCTCTTCTCTTCCTCTGATTGTCGAGAATTCGCTCTAAGTATGACTTGAAAACTTTCTTAGGTTTCTCTGTAGTAGCAATAATTTCCGGATCATCGTCGTCGAGCGGACTCGCAATCGGAGATCCAAGCACCTGGTCAGGGTTCGCAGGAAGTGGTAGAGAGTGATCAAATTCACTGTAGGTGTTTTCGACGGATCGCTGTTTCACGACGGTCTTGTTCTCATCCCGAGAAGAGGGTGTCGGTTGTTGCAATTCGTTATTTCTCTCCTTTAAGGTTACTCGACAGAAAAAGCGGAGGTAATCAACCGTCACACTGCCCAGGTACTTAGCGTCAAACACACCTTCCTGGGTAACAATTGACAGTCGCTTTCTTCTTCGTATATCTCTCAGGTAGTTGTTTGATCTCCGCCGTAGCGGGGATGATTCGGTGGACGTGTTTCGAAAAAAACGCCGATTGCGACTTATAGATCTGCTCCGTGAAGCACTTCGAGGAGTACCTTCAGCATCATCATTCACGGTCCACAGAGCCACGATGGAGGGCATTTCTTGAGGAGGCAATTGAATTTCGCTGAGTCGTTGTCGAAGAGGAAGAGAAAAGCGGTCTCGAGGTCGAGACCTGCCTCTTTCCGAATCTCCCCGCTGTGGAGTTGACGGTTCCGTCAAGCTCCGTGGCAACGACATGGTAGGGAAAAGGGAAGAGCGGTTGTTTTGATATGGCCTGTGAGACACTATGTGCAGGATTTTGAGATTAGCAACTCTTGTTCTTTTTCCAGCAATCCCCCCATATTTCGTCTTTTCCACCATGTCCAGTGATAGTTTGCTCACAGCCTTGGTGTGTGGTACCACGGCTGCTGCTACCACGGCAACATTAACGTATCCGTTGGACTCCTTGAAGACACAGCAACAATTGACCAACGAAATTAGACTCCAGAAATTCAATCTTCAACCGGTATATGCTGGTAGTATAGCGCAACTCTATAAGGGAGGTAGTGCGTTGGTGATCGGAAGTGCAGTGAAGAACAACGCCCGACTTATTGCATATAACTGGCTGTCAACTTTCATGGCTATAGAGACTCACGACAACAAGGGAACCAAACATAAGACCAGTGCGCCACGATTGGTGATTGCTGGAGCAATGAGTGCGTTCATTGAGAGTTTGTGGATTATTCCATTTGAGAACATCAAGATCACTATGATTCAGAACATGTTGTTGGCAAACGAGAAGGCCAAGTATCCTGAATACAAACCACATCATCACCAGGCGGGAAGCTCGGCCAAGCCGTTTGTGTCGACCAATGCTTACATCACCCTGGAAATGTTTCTGAAATTAAAGGGAAAGCCTTCAAAATTCTCGTCACAGCGTTCGAGCCCTAGGGATGCTTTGAAGACCAAATATAATCAACATCCTTCGTCTACTTTCTTCGGAACCATTCGTGAGATGTATGAGGTACGAGGGCTCCGGGCCTTTAGTGACGGTACATGTATCACATTTACTAGACAGATGGCCATTGCGGGTGTGTGGCTCTCGTCTTATAATACCACTAGACAGTGGTTGGATCCACATCCTGCTAGTGACGCTGAATGGTTTGGCCATAAACACTCCGCCATCCAGCTGATGGGACTTCACGTGTTTCTGTCGTTGGCGGTGATTGCGGTTACACAGCCGTTGGACGTGATCAAGACTCATATCCAATCTAAGAATGGAAAGTTGGTGTACCGTGATTCGCTCTCCACCGCTTTCAAGTTGTTTGTGGAGCAGGGACCACGGAGTCTTTTCCGAGGCGCCATTCCCCGTGGTTTGAAGGTGCTTGTGAGTGGAGGATTGACTCTGGGCATCTATAGCTCCGTCGAGAATGTAGTTGGGCTGTTGGGGGACCAGACGGTGTTCCGGGAGTAGATTGTGCGTCCTAAACTTGTGAGTAGCATAATACATTATTGCGGGATAGTTCTGGAGTCAGATTCAATCCTGGTGTTCCAGGTCATATAGTACCTCAAGATGCCTTTTCAGAAGACTTGAGTGCACTAGACTTGCTATCGTCATCGTCTTCTGTTTCGTACACGGGGATGAGCATCTCGCCTGATTTGTGCTTTACTCCACTGAAGCTGAGGGCCAACTTGCCGCCTGCATCGCTGGGCTGACTGTATGCTAATTCTGTTTGCTTCAACACCAACCCATAAATTGTATTCTCACACACGGCACGAAGTAGCCTTCGTGCCAACCCCAACCTTCTCCACTTGGGAGCTACCCACACACGAGAAATGCCCACCTTTATGGTGCCGTTTACGGGTCGTAGAATCTTGCGAGTTCTAAATACCATCCACCGTCCTTGCAGAGAAGAGATGGCGTCGGTGACTACCATCCCTACCGCCTGCCCGTCGACCACACACACAAAGGCTTTGTTAGCATTGACGACAAATGGCTCTCGAGGAGCTCGAAGCTCCTGGTTGACCATTTCAAGGAGAGCCTGGATTTTTCGTACATCCACAGCTCCTTGGGCTTCCACAATATGCCCGTGGCGATCCTGGACTCGGAAACTGGCCACAATGGCTGCATCTCTGGACTCACTCCAGGTAATACCCGCCATGAATCGGGAATGGTACTTCTCGTGCACCGCCACATCACCAGTGATATGGCCAAAGTAGCACATGCCACAAGTTTCACAGGTGGTCTGGACGGCAGAACCAGCCACATTGAGTCGAGATTGGATCTTCTTCTTGATTGAGGGGATCTCCGGGTCTGGTGCCCTTCGCTTCATGTCGCGCCAAAAACCGGTGATCCAATTTCTTCCACTTTTTCTACTCCATAAAACCCCAGATTTTCATCATGGCTTCCGCTTACGCTAATCTCCTTCCTGTGAACGGACGTTGGAGACAACAGATCACAGAATATCTCAGTGAAGATGTCCCTTCGTTTGACTTCGGTGCTTTCGTGGTGGGGAACAAGCCAGAAACCGCCAATCTTTACATGAAACAAGAGGGACTCATTTGCGGAGTACCATTCGCCGCTGAAGTATTTCACCAGTGTGAGCTTGAAGTAGAGTGGAAGCACAAAGAAGGCGAGTACGTCACTGTGGGGGAGTTGGAGAAACACAACGGTAAAATTGTGGTTGCAGTTGTGAAGGGCCCTGCCAATAAGATTCTCCTTGCCGAGAGAACTGCTCTCAATTTGTTGGCTCGTGCTTCCGGAGTGGCCAGCAGATCCTACATAACCAAGAAGTTGGCTGACGAGTGTGGCTATAAGGGTCTTATTGCCGGCACCAGAAAGACTACTCCAGGATTGAGACACCTCGAGAAGTACTCCATGTTGGTGGGAGGAGTCGACACTCATAGATATGACTTGAGTTCTATGGTGATGTTGAAGGACAATCACATCACTTCTACTGGGAGTATTACCAAGGCTGTCCAAAGCGCTAGATCGGTGTGTGGGTTTGCAGTGAAGGTGGAAGTTGAAGTAAGTACAGAACAAGATGCTAAAGAAGCCATCGATGCAGGAGCCGACGTTATCATGTTGGATAACTTTAAGGGTGCAGAGCTTCAACAGGTGGCCCGTAAGTTGAAGGATCACTACAAGAATTCCAACAAGTCGTTCATGTTGGAGTGCTCCGGTGGACTTACACTCGACAACTTGAGTGGATACTTGTGTAATGATGTGGATATCTACTCCACCTCCTCTATCCATCAGGGAACGGGAATCGTGGACTTCTCCTTAAAGATTAATTAGTAAAAGCATGCTGAACTTACACGTTGTGCCTAAAGGTGTAGCTTTCGTTTCGTAGAAGACACTGGCCCACCTGCATGGGAAGGCTTCCGTAAGTTTGAAGCCAGTCCATTAGGCTTTCTTGCAGGGCATTAGCTCGGCCACTATCGAATCGACGACACCGACTGGAGCTCAATGGACTGAAACCCGTTGTTGAATCCAATCACATCTGACACGTTCTCGAGCACCTTACTAGTGTCGGCATCCAAATCGTAGCCTTCGTCATCGGAAAGATTGACAACATTCTTGCCAGTGAGTGAAAACCTAGATGCATCGTCGGAAATGTTGGATATGAGCTTGTGATTGAGTGACACCCCCGACGCAGTGGTAAGGTTCCCCATGCTGATATCCATATCGGATAAAAATGAGTTCTTTATCACCGACGATATATTGTTCGCCTTGGCGGTCTTTTTTCCAAAGCACCTAATGGCTCGAATGTGAGAGTCCTTACCATCCTGATGGTTAGCCAATATCACCAACTGCACCATAAAACATTTGAGCACGCCATCTCCCCTTATACCATTAAAAATGATGTGAGACCATCCAATTGGCTTGTTGAAGTCAACCGTACACACCTCGCTCAAGTCCCAGCCCGAGCTTCCAGCCATAAGCTTGATTCTGGATGGCGTATACGACTCATCGAGAGTATAGTTGGTGAATATGCTGATCCTCTCGAGCGACACCTTCTTGGAAAACTGGATGGTGATGATGTGCGGATTGCTGAGTTGGTTGTTGCTCATACTAGACGACCCATTGACGTTATTGGCATTGCCGTTGCTTCCATCGGACTGCCATAGTGAATCCGGCGAATCTTCTCGTAGTTGCGCCAAACCGCATCCTTGTTTGTATGAGGAAAGCTTCCAGTTCGCTAATGGAGAAAGATCCAACAATTGGAGGGCATCTAGCTCTTCGAGGCCTCTTTGGTAATAGACGCGCTGGATTTGCTCGAGGGTCGGCTGGTCGTTGGTGATGTTGGTGGACGCTAGATCGTCGTCCTCGTGGTAGTCTCCTGTTGGATTGTCGGAGGCCGATGCAATGGAGTCGATGATTTCGTCGGGCGGAATGGCCTCCTGGGTTTGAAGCTCATGGTACGATCCAAATGAGCTCATGTTATGCTGTTGGTAGTAATACCACGGGTCTCAGTCTCAATTACTGCTGGTTTACTAGAAGAAGTAGTGGTATTGAAGTTAGGATACGCGCTATTTAGATAACTTAGCAATCACCTCCTTGAGGTGGGGAAACCGAGCTGTGAGATCGGAGTGGGAAAAAAGCTTGAATTCTCTGAAATCGAAACCTGGTGCCACCATACAACTAACCAAGGCGAAGCCTTCATCCACACTGGCGCCAAAAATGGTGCCCTTGGGAATTTCGTACTGAAGCACATGTCCCAAATCTGGATCGTGGCCCATTACCACCGCCTTGTACTCACCTGATTCCTCGTCAATGCAGTGTATGGTAAGGGGGCTACCATTGTGGAAGTAGAACACCTCGTTGGAGCCAATCTGGTGCAAATTGGATGGATTGCCCTCCTCTGTCAAGTAATAGATGTTGGTGTACATCGGAACATCGAGCCCAGTGCTGGACTTGACAATGTGGGGACTGCAGTTGGTCTGGCGGAAGTACCCGCCTTCGGGGTGCTTTTCCAACTTGAAGTGTTTGATATACGATTCGGCACTCATGGCTACTAGGGAAGGCGAGAAGGCGAAAGAGAAGCAGCGAATTCGACCGGATAGAGTCAGCACCGCGTGCGACACCGCCTGCTGGCAGAAAGGGTGGCAAAGACAGCCAGCCGGCAGAAGTCCCACCCTCAATTTAATTTAATCTAATTAAATCTAATTCAATCTGATTCAATCTGATCCAATCTGATCCAGAATGTGAATGTGGATATAGCCCGCTTGGGTGGGGACCCGGTCGCACCTTCCCAATACGGTATGTGGCTCCCAATTGCCAACGGCTTCGGATTTTGGCGGTGGCTCGTGCTGGTCTGCAGCACTGGGAAGGGATCACGACGATATCGATCACTGACCCAGGGGCGGCCGCACCATTAGCTATGCCGGGTTGCGTCATTATGCTCGCTGATCAACAGTCCGATGACCAAAGGAGGGGAGCCGCTTTCCGTGCCCTGGTGGTGGGTTCTACAAGTGGCCTGCCGGAAGCTTCAGGCCTCTTGACTCGCCGGTAGAATGTTCCGCTTCCCCGCTGTCTTCCCCTCGTATTTTTGTCGCCGGAACGCCTGCGCTGTACGCCGTCTCCGACAACTGTCTCACTCTATGATAAGCACAACAGCTGTTCATGAGTTTACTGCGTCCGGATCCCTCGGGCCTGGCCCAGGCCCCAGTCCACTCATAGATATTCCACCGCAATGATAGCGGGTTATGTGCACGCGCTAGGGTCCGCATAAACTCCATCTTCATCTCCTTGCCTTTTCAGCGACAAAATTGCCTCTTGATCATCAGCAGGGCTAACCGGGGGCTTGGAGTGGGGCAAGTGGGGGAGAAACTAGCTCCGTGACTCGCCGTGAAGGAATGGGGAAGGATTCTGTCATTTTTGTGGTACGACTTTATTAGGTTGCTGCGACATGCAGTGTCTCATCTGACAGCAACCTATCTGAAAGTTATTTAAGCCGGACAATTGGCTCTATTTGTCTCACCACAATGAGCGGTTCCAGACCTATAGAAGGATCCAGTACATCTACATCTACGTCTTTTTCGGTTGAAAAGCCCGGCGGCCCCGAGCATTTGGAAAAACCTTTAGAGGACCACATCGAAAATGTCCCCATGCAGCAGCTAGATCTCCTAAAGAGAAAGCGTCTCCCGGGAAAGAGACATCCCGATGGAAGGAGAGAACTCCGCGAAAAGGATTGCTACGACAAGCTAGGGTATTCGTTCCCTAGATATAAAAAATGGTCTATATTGACGGTGATTTTTGCTGTACAGCTCTCTATGAACTTCAACACCAGTTTGTATCCTGGAGCTATTCCTCTTGTTGCTGAAAAATTCAACATTAGTTTACAGGCGGCCCGAACCAGTCAGATGATTTTCTTGATCGCGTATGCGTTTGGGTGTGAGCTTTGGGCTCCGTGGAGTGAGGAATACGGCCGGTGGCCCATAATGCAGTTGAGTTTACTATTTGTCAACATCTGGCAAATTTTGGGAGGTTGTGCCCCCAACTTTGCTGCAGTATTTATGGCACGGTTCTTGGGAGGCTTGAGTTCAGCAGGTGGCTCGGTGACCCTTGGTATGACAGCTGACATGTGGGAGGCTAACGACCAGGGATTTGCGGTCGCTTATGTGGTGTTGTCCAGTGTGGGAGGTTCGTCCTTGGGACCGCTTTTTTCGGGGTTGACCCAACAGTATTTGTCATTTCGCTGGAATTTCTGGATTCAGCTTATATTTGGAGCAGTGGTGCAAATTGCCCATTTCTTCCTCGTTTGTGAAACCAGATCTTCCATATTGGTTGACACAGAAGCCAAGAGACGCCGCGAAAGCGGCGAAGACCCCGATATTTACGGACCCAATGAAATCAACCCCCGCAAGATAACGGTTAAGGAGGTGTTGAAGATTTGGAGCCGGCCATTTGAGATGTTTGTTCGGGAACCTATCGTTCTCTGTCTTTCCCTTTTGTCCGGGTTCTCTGACGCATTGATTTTCATTTGCATGGATTCCTTCACCTTAGTGTACAGCCAGTGGGGGTTCTCCACCGCAGCTATGGGAACCACTTTTGTCCCTGTTGTCATTGGTTACTTCATAGCTTATGGTATTCATGTGCCGGATGTGTGGAGACAACGTGAAATCACGAAGCGCTATGGTGAGGCGGCCCGACTTGCTGAAAGAAGACTCTTGCTCCTTCTTTTCATCGCCCCTCTCGAGGCCATCGGCTTGTTTGGATTTGCATGGACGTCTATGGGTCCGGACTATAATCCTTGGATTGCACCCATGATTTTTACGTGCTTGATTGCAATCGCCAATTACAGTATTTACATGTCCACCATCGATTACATGGTGGCCTCCTATGGACCGTACTCCGCATCTGCAACGGGAGGAAATGGGTTTGCCAGAGATTTTTTGGCGGGAATTGCAGCCATGTATTCTACTCCCATGTATACTAATATTGGAGGGAAACATCATCTCCAATGGGCCAGTACATTGCTTGGTTGCTTGGCCATTCTTGTTGCTATTCCGATTTACATCTTCTACTGGAAAGGCCCATGGATCAGAGCCAAGAGTAAATTTGCGCAGACTTTGGCTGCTGACAAGAATGTGCTTTCCGTCGATAGTGAGGAAGAAGAGGCTGGCACTGACCAAGTTTAGACAATATCATATACACTTGCAATATAGACTTTCATATAGCTTACAAATCATCACTCAATCTTGTTGCATTATTCGTAAACTCTGTTGCATAGTTATAGGGGTGGTAGCCCTTTGCCCCAAGTAACAGCTTCTAGGTGATTCTCACTAAGTGACACTTCCCGCGTCTTCGTGTCTACGTTTCCAACCTTTTCGGTCCCTGGAGGATGCTTCCGATACCGTCATCGCTAGAACAGATATCTCTGTATTATAGGAAATATTGCTGACATACCACATCTAATTTGAGAAACGCCGAAAATGACCATTCCACTTCACTTGGTGAGATGTTACGTCTCCTAGTAAGCTCTAGCAATGGCGTCCCTGGCCTCAGTTCCTTGGAGTTTCGAAGCTAAAGCAAGATCTTTACGGACGGTGGAAGCCAAAGTGGTATTTGAGAGGTTTCAATCACCAATAACGCTGTTATTACACTCTCCTGCAATGGAGGCACCAAAGAGGGCACCAGTATGTACAAAGGCAATAAGAAGAGTAGTAGCCATGGCAATGGACTTGGAACACTGAGATTCACAATAGTCCAAACAAGCGAGCACCGTCCAGAAAGCACGTTCTTTTTTAGGGCTATGGCTAGCGGTGGAAGACAACTCTAGGTGAACGAAGAGGCGCCAAGTAACAAGGGAACATTCCGGTGAGGATCACAACTAGTGGATTCTATATTTCCCTTCTCTTATAGCAGAAGTTCCAGCGGAGTTTGCGTCCGGATTCTCACGTGGAATCACGGCCACGCGGCTGAAGACCGGAAATCGGCAAGAACGGGGGAAGCGGAATGCGAGGAGGATGTGAGAAAGACCAGAGATGGTCAACAGTGGAGAAGAAGTGGGGAATGTGGGAGTACGAGAAGAGAAACCGCAAACACAACCAGCGAGCATCCCGGCTCTAGAGCAAAAGACAGAGGACAGCGACGCTCAACGCCTCAGAAGCGCTGCTGTAGTGACAGCAAGCTGTAGAACTGACATAACATTGGAGCTGACACAACGTTGGAGCTGACACAACGTTGGAGCTGACATAACATTTGAGCTGACATAACATTTGAGCTGACACAACGTTGGGGTGTACTTGCTGCTCGAAAGGGTCGGCAATGTGGCCGCAAACTTGCCCGCTCTCGCGCCCGTACACGGGGAGGTTGCAACTCGGGTGGCTGGCCAGTTGCCCGACGAAAGGTAGCACCCCCAACTACGCAAAACTAAGCCTCGGGACCGTAAATGGCGCAACCACCGCACGGAGGGTGGTTCGTTGACATGGCATCCACAGGCACCACCACAGGAAGAGTAAGGCAAAGCACGGAACGAGTAGCCACCGCCGATTGCCGATGTAGCCGTCGTCGTCCGTAGTTTTTCCGGTATCTGGGGGCACCTGGTGGTCGTATTCTGGCGTCTCGTTTTTGTTTGCCAGAGCACCTTTGGGAAACTCGCTGCTGGCAATGGTCGAGGGTTGCCTCGAGGAGGAGACTGGGCCACGTTTCTTGACGTCTATCCTCGAGAATAGGGTGAATTCACCGAGAACTTCTAGAGAGTGCTTTCAAGACTCATTCGGAGGCTTAAGGATTTAGGTCTGGCGCATCCACATGTTTCAAACTCAAACACCTCCACGCATTCCCCACAATCAGTGTCCCGGCCTCCTTCCTACCCCTCCAGTTACTCCCCCTATTCGACCCCTATCCCTCCTCGTGAGGTCGTCAGTCTCTCACGTCGTACCCTGCAGCCACCTCACCTTGCCACCACATCCAGGCCTTTTTTTAATCTCTCATGTCACTACTAGCATCCACCTCACCTTGGCACCACGTCCGGACCTCACTTCGATGATCCAACGTTCACGATGAGCATCCGCACCTCTAATGACATCATTGTGGATCCAGTCAGCCTGATTCAGGGATCCATTGCACCGTGGGGCTCTCGGTGCCACCGATAGCCGCCAGACTTTCTGATTCGGTATCCACTTCACGTGAACTGACGTGGTCCAACGGTTTGAAAGGGCAACCCGCCATCTTTGAATGCTGCCGTCCCTCATTAAAGCTTCCACCTCTAGCTTACGACGCGTGTCGTATCGTAACCATATTTATTTGCATGCACGCAAACGTAAACGTAATGGCGAGGAAGTCACCATAAGCAACTAAAAAATAACGTCTCGTATTTGTTATCAACCCTGATCCCCTATCACAATGCGAGAACTGGCAACGCAAAATGGACTTCTTCGTCGTGGAGTATGTCTTTTGGCAACGGTCTGTCAAGGTACATAGATTGTCGTTGCAAGTCCCGACCGCCAAGGCGGCTTTTTTTTTAGACCTTTGTGAAACTCTTTCTTTTCTGTAAGGGAAAGGAGGCTTATCGGAAGACATACACATAGCAAAAAAAATTATCGAACAGCGGAGCCGGTTGCTACCCCTGTCTGAGTTCCGTGGTTTTTTACATGCTCCGACTGTTAAGCTGTCATTCTCGTGATATCATTGGTGGGTTTAAGCACGTTCCAGGCCTCGGAATCATCCGATAACTAAAATGAAGCCGTTTACAACAATAAGCCCACCGCTTGTGTGAGTGGCACCATGTCCTACATATGATAAGTGGCGCACCGAGGGTGGTGATCGATTGCAAAAGGTTAGAATAAGCAGCCCCCACACTTTGCAATGTTGATGACTCTGAGACGTGATTGGTTGCCGGAGATGAGGAGTCAGACCTGAGGCGTCTGGATTCTTAAATCAGGAGTCGGGTCCAGGGAAATGGTTGTAAATGTGTGGAATTTGTGAATATAAAAATAGACTCTTTGACATTGACCTGTCAAGCGTGCATACAGAGCGCAATCCAGTGAGAGTATCATAACCGTGTTTTCTGGATCATGGAGGTGAACGGCACGGATAACTTTGGGAGCTGGTTCAGGCTGAAGGGTATAAAGAGGGGGCTACAGAAGCAGATTGAAGAAGTATTCTTAATTAGAACGACCCAAAAAAATGCTTTCTACCAAGCTTCTTGTTGCTGCTGCTGCTTTCCTCGCCAATGTGTCTGCATTGGCTCTTCCAAAGTCTGAAATTATCCAAAGAGATGACGTCAAGGCTGTCAGTCTTGGATTCACCGTTCAAAACTCCCGTACTTCTAACGCTACCATCTCGAGTCCTTTTGCTGCTACGAAAGTCCGTCGTGGAGATGTTCCTATTAAGGCCATCCCAAGTGACAACGCTTACCTTACTCCAATTCAATTTGGATCTCAAAAGAAATCCGCTGACGTTGTCATTGATACTGGATCCTCTGACTTGTGGGTGAAGGGTACTGCCGATGGAGGTCCTTACAACCCCAAGGACTCTACTACCTACAAGGACTTGGGTGAAACTTTTTCCATCACCTACGTCTCTGGAGAGGCCGAAGGTGAATGGGGTACCGATAACATCTACTTGGGAGAGGACAACACTGAAGTTGAGAGTATTCAGTTTGCTGTTGTAAGCTCTGGTCAAGATATTGACATTGAAGGTATTGTGGGTATTGGTTACGAATCGGGCGAATCCGCTAACACCGAGTACGTTAACTTACCAGCTGCTCTCAAGAAGCAAGGTCTCATTGACAAGATCGCTTACTCCGTTTACCTTAACTCTCCTACTGCTACCGAGGGTAATGTCTTATTCGGTGCCATTGACAAAGCCAAGTACACTGGTTCTCTCGTAGCTTTGCCAGTTCAAAGCAGTAACTCTTTCGAAGTGACCTTGAACGGTATTACCATTGATGGTAAGACAACCACCAGCAAGGCTACACCAGTTCTCGACTCGGGTACCACTTTGGTTTACCTTCCTGATGCTCTTGTATCTCCAGTGTGGACTGCTCTCAGTGCTGATGATAGCGGTGTTGTGGACTGTTCTCAGTCTTCTGACAAGTACTTGACTTTCAACTTCGACGGTGTTGACATTAAGGTTCCTTACACTGACTTGATCTATGAGTATGACGGTACTTGTTACATTAGTGTTTCCTCCGATACTGACACCGATGGTTACGATCTCTTGGGTGACACTTTCTTGAGACACGCTTACGCCTACTATGACCTTGAAGCTAACACTGTCTCCTTGGCCCAAGTCAAGTATACCACAGACTCTGACATCACCACTGTCTAAAAAATTGTCTAGCTGGCTAGAATACATGTTTGTATACACTTGCACCCGTAGACACGACGATCCTGTACAAACCCGTCTGCTGCTTGACTTAGCCTTTTTTTGACTTAGCTTTCTCTTAGCTTTTGCCTTCGACATATCACGTACTGCCACAAGCGGAAAAGGCAGAGTGCTTTGTCGAAGGAATATACGCCCGACAAGAGGGAAAATATACGTGGCTTGGTCAATTGGAGCGGTGAAAGCGTCGAAGGCACTCAAAAAGTCAAAAGAAGCTTGACGTACCACACGCAAAATTAATTGTCGTCGCTCCAAAGAGGACGAAGGAGCCTCTCTCAAAGCAGCTGTTCTTCACCTTTGTGGTCACCTCAAGAAGCAGTGTCCTAAATTGATCGGCTATAAAGACGTTGCAACCTAGATGATGAAGATTGTCGTGTTCTCTCGGCAGTCAAGCCATTGTTGGTCGCCATCGTAGTCACCAGAAGGAGCACAGTCTAGAACCGACTGGTTATAAAGGCGTTTAAACCCACTCAAAGATAATTTTCGTGCTCTCTCGGGTAAATCCAGGTCGAAGAGTGTTGGAACTGAAAGGCGCAGAGCATGGAGCAAGGCAGAGTTGGACCATTTATCAAGAGCAGCACCAAATGTCTTTTTCGCAGCCGTTCGGCCACGTCGGTCGTACCTCGAGCCAAGTCGAGTATGGCCTCAGTAGGAAACAATTAAGACAATCAACGATCAGGACGTCGACGATCTAGGCATTCGGGGCAGCAGGACAGAGAGGGGGAGCCGAGGGAATGGTAGGGACTAATTGCGCAACCAGCGTATATCCACTCGAGTACCTGAAGATAGAACTGTCAGACCCTAATCGGGCCGCGTGCGATACTGTAGAGAATGTGACGGTGGACATGTGTTTGTACGACACGTGAAGACGGTTCTTTTGAATAATCAGAATTTGTGCCAATTTCGCATAATAGCTTGTTTTTCCCTGATTTTTGGTTGAAATTTGTGGATTGTAGCCGCAGCTTGGGCGAAGTGATGAAAATTGCGAAAACAAGCCTTTTCTGGAAGTGTTCCCCAAGTGGCTCAAATGAGCCTGTATGGGGCCGGTAGGCTTAGTCATTGTAATGATGGGAGAAAGTTTCCCAGAGGGCTTCGAGATCGTTCCAGTGGAAAATAGCCGTGTCCGCATCGGTGTCAGAGTTCAGATGGCGATGGCAGTGCAGCCCAATGCTAAATCTTCGTCGCCAGCTATACAGGCGGTTGGCCACTTTGCCGACAGCTGAATCTACCGACAGCCTTCGTTGACCATGGAAGTCTGTAGACTCTCTGCAGCAGTACATTACACCACCAGGATGTCCTCTTGGCCTTTGGTGGTCTGTCCGCTACAGCCAGACTCGGGCAACCCGCCAACGCCACGAGACAGCAAACAGCAATGTGAACATCAGACACCAGCCGAGTAGACACCACACCCCAGGTACAAAGTCACATCTGCTTCCACACACGCCACCACATTACCTTCTACGCTAGCCACTCTTCCGCTTGCTTCACTTGATTTTATTCACAATATACCGAATAGGAAAATTTGCATCGCATTGATTCCCCAGATTATACAGCCGCTCGCAACAATCTTTCTCAGCCTCAAGGCTAAGCCTCATTACAGCAACCATTTCTTTCTCCAGCTTCCGTGGCCTACGGCTTTGTGTAAGTAGGAGGAGGACCCGAAGGGCGAGAATAATCATGCTCGTTCACTCCCGTGTCTTGGTAGTAGGCCTGGTTGCTTGGAGTATACCCCTGTTGTTGTTGCAGTTGTTGCACATACGGCTCGTATTGACCGCCGTAGTTATTCTGTTGCCCATAGGCAGCACCGTTGGGCTGTGGAGCTGTTCCCAAAGTCTCTGGTCCATTGTAGGGACCAGGTTGTTGCATTTGTTGATAATACTGACCATTACCATTGAGTTGCTGAACTTGGAATTTTCTTTGGCGGCGCCGGCGAAAAAGGAGCACAAGGAGAATAAAAAGCACCACAGGAATGATGAGAAAAAAGAAGTAATACCATCTTCTGTTTGAATAGTAATAGCTGCGGTAGTATCGCTTGGAAATTTCTTGAACAAACATGGTGGGAGATGTGAATTTCAGAGATGGTTAACCTGGCATTGTGTGCGGTAACGGGTGACCTGTGCCCTGCATGGGGAGCCTGCAGGTCAGTGCTTACGTAAGCTCTCATGAAAGAGTTGCTTTACTGCTGCCTCAGCACCACGGCCACAGCGTGGGTGGCTCCTGAAGCGATCTGAGCCCGAGGGGTGAGCGCCGGGTTCCCGTTCGGGTCCCCGTTCGGGTTACTGGCTGGGCGTTTCGGTGAACGCTTTTTCTCATCAGCGGCGCATAGAGGCGCTGGTGCTAGTAGCGGTGCTCGTAGGGGTAAGATGGCTGCAATGTCATGTCAGGTAGTACGTGGTCTGGACTCTTCGTTCAGCTCCACTGGCCATGTGTAATTGCTGGACGTCACTAACACTGTAGAGCGGGCCCTGGATTGCCTGAAGTCGCTCCGGCCGCTCCTTCACCAGACTCCTCCTTCTCCTCGTTGGCTGCCAGAGAAGCTCTTAACAGCATAAGGTGATAAAAGAAATTCTTGGTGACCCGGAAAGACTAATGGAATACCGTGTAGTATGCCGCCAAACAGATTCCTGACACACAAATAGCAGGCAGGCGAAGACCACGTCACCCTGTCCTAAGAGCAGCGAGAGATTTTCATGTCACATTGAAGTATGCTACTGCCTCCCACATTCACACCTTGATGCATCGTGCGAGATCAAGGCCAAAGGCAACGTCAGAAGCACTGAAAGGAGAAATTGTGAACCACCCAGGACTCGCCTAGGCGCCAACCCGGACTCGCCTAGACGCCCACCTGGCTACAACGAAAGAACTAGGAGGAGACATTGTTGATCACACAGGACTCACCTAGGCGCCAACTTTAGCTGCAAACAACCAACAGCTGAGCAACCCACGCGCCCCACTATGGTGGCTTCGGCCTCTCTTCTCGAAAAGAGCAACGAAGTGCGTGATGCCAATCAAGTGCTCCACCGGCGATTGCAGTCTGGAACACAGCCAGCACGAGTAGTTGTGGTGTTCATAAATAGGATCAACTTACGAGGCACCCTCACATTCGTGGCTTGTTAATGCGTTTGTGCAACAAGCCCTCGAGGTGTTAATGCTCTGCGGTGAGGGTGCGGTGAAGGTCCATCTCGTAAACTTCCAAGATCTGAGACCCTGCACGGTCCATCTGGCAACTTGATTATGTTGGGAGTCGTTTTCTGGGCATGATGATGCTAGATGGCACCCCAAACACAGACCTCGCGATTTGGAGGCCTGGACTCGGTCTCGCTGTGCCGAGGCTAGACTGTGGTGTGTGCCGTGCTTGTAATTGCACTGACCAACTAGCAGGAATGACCAAAGCTAGGTCGTTTGTCGTCTGCCGTATGTCGCAATCGTCGGCGGTAGCCGCGTGTGAATCTGTATTCACGGAATGGGGGGTCGCTCAAAGCACGCCCGGGAAGATACCTTCCCACAACAAGGGCTAGACAGTTTGGGACGACTACAGCTGTAGATCTGAAGCGCCGTATTTGTGGCGAGCCGGAAGTCGAAGCTGATTTGTTCCAGGGAGAACAAAATCAGAAAGCCTGTCGAGAGCAGTGGAGCCCGACCATGGGCGTGCCGAAAGCGGCAGTACTACGCGACAGCCTCAAAATATTGTTACGAGAACAGGGTTCTGGATTCAACTGATACTGAGCCGCTTCCACTTGGGGGCATCAGAGCCTTCAGCTAAATTGGAGTGCACCGTACACTGTGTGAAAACATGACACAGGCAGGGGTCGTTTTAGATGGCGGTACACTAAGTGTCCTCCCTAGCAAGAGGCTGGCGTTCTTTTTATGGACAGCGCTTTCCGAGGTTTGATTGTCCACTTGGGTATTGCCCTTGAGTCTGTCGGCGCCCGCGTCTGCGTCTGCGTCTAATCCCGTGCATAACTCGGTGCATGTAAATGTTTGGTTGTCTGATTGCCCACGCACAGAGTCTTGCCTGATTGTCCACGCACAGAGTCTTGTCTGATTGCCCACATACATGTCTGGTTGTCTGACTGTCGGCGCATGGTGTCTGTATGTCTGATTGTCGACGCATGGTGTCTGTTCTTCTATTGTCGGCTCACATTAAGTCTGCCCCAGACTCCCCAAATTGCCCCAAATCGTCTGTCATACCACATAGACGTGCTGTGACTGTTGGAGGTTCACTGCCGCACATTACTGGTAAATGAGGTGAATGTGCGGCGGGAGAAGCCTCTACACCGAAACTCAGCTGGAAAGAATAGCTGCGCCGAGCCAACCTGTTGACTGAGTAGCTCGTGAGCTCTGCTTCAAACCTAGTCTGGGCTATAATCAACGTCGTCGACTCAGAGATGTGTAGTCGGGACTGGTGCTGTCCATGAACCCCAAAGCCAGCTCGCTCCAGGATGTTAGGCGCTACTGGCCCAAATGGAGCCATTTGGAACGTCACCATTGTCCCCGTCGCTTCGTTCCATCCACTGACAGTATACCGATGAGGCGAATTGGTCTCGTGTTAGCTACGGATGGAGAGCACCGTTGTGAGAGAGAGCAAAACCTGGTCGGCCACCTTCATACCCCTCTAGGGGACAGGCGCTCGGCTGGAGCCTAGCCAACAGTACCTTTGATTTGACTCCTTACTCTTCCCCACATCGGATGGCCTTGCCGAACCTCTCTGTGCGGGACTTCCGACAATTAAAGGCAGAACCGATGGGGTTCCTTTGGTCCTAGCCCTCTCGCAGTTTTACTGTAACGAGAACAGACAACTGAAGGCTTGGATTTCTGAAAGCGTACAATGCATAAAGATTTCAGAACCTTCACAACGTGCTAAATGAGCGCCTCATGCAAGAAGGGTTTTATGGGGAGCAGACAGGTAACTGCAGTAAACGCATTCCTCGAGTAAACACTACTCGTAGTGGAAGCGGCGGTTATTCTGGGATACGTGGTTCAAGCATGTCCCATTTATGCCTTGATACATAAACCCAAGAGTCTAACCTTCCTTTCATATTCAATGACCTGCTTAAATCAGTCCAAAAAAAGCAATGGGCTCTTACAATCTTTCCACAGCCAAAGGTGAACAGAGAGAGTTTGCGAGATTTGTAGTTCCTTCGGGCATATAAACAACTGCCAATTGCCCCAAGCCTCCCGATATAAAGCCCGGCACCACGGCCCTCCAGCTCAACTAAAGAGGCATGAGTACATGACACTCGGTTCTTGCACAATCTCCATACTTTCCAACGATTTCTTTCCGCCAGGAACACCGAAGTGCAGCACAACTGTCAATGTCTTTTCGGCATACCCATTTAGTCGCCATTGAGCAGGATTGACATATCGGCAAGGCGTCGTAAACACTCGAAGCCAACTCTAGCTCCCGATGCGCTGCTTGAGTCCAGGTTTGCTCTAATAGACCCTAAGCCGTAAACCCAAGTGCTAACACGCCAAGACACGACGGTGGATATCTTGTTAGTATTATGCCATTGCCAAAATTTGCTTCTTAGGGACCCCTCCTTGGGCATTGCTGATGCCAGGGTCCCAGCACTAAAGAGTCGATTAGTAGTATTTACTGGATCTCCCTGACCACGGGGTCCTAGCAAATTTGCCCGGGGGGCGCTTTGTAGTTGTTTGACCTTCCAGGCTATCGGTTGGGAGTCACCAGTAACAATTCAGACCAGTAAGGAGAACCATGGTAGGAAGCGGCGGGCCGGATGCAACTCTACGGTATTCGCATGCCTCATTTCTGGCCAGCTGGTTTGCACTGTCCTCGCAGAAATGCCTCAGCCCTTCGGTGAAGCGGCCAGCGCTTTACGATCGGTCTGGACCATGATACCTGGGTAAATAGTTGGGTCATATTTCACGTTCGGAATACACGTGACAGATTCAACTGACTGTTTAAAGAAACTATAAGAGAGAGGGGCGGGCCTGTGCAGGCCGCAGCAACCAGAGGTTTTCGCTTGCAGATGTACAATTTTTAAAAAGCGCGAAGTATTCCTCTAATGATAAATAAGCTTTTCACAACGGTTAGTGTTGCAAAAAAACTACAGGTGTGGTGAAAATTGGAAATTGTAAATCAAGCCCGTATAAACCCTATTTGTAATAACACAAACGACGAAATTAAGGTGTACTTAGAGAAGTAAAAAAATTTTAGAAGTTCCTCATTAGATGAAGAAGAAAGAAAGGGCAGAAACCAAAGCCATGGAAGTGAAGCTTATCTTCAAGCCTGAAGCTGTATTTTCGGAGGACTCCACCGAGGCAGTGCTTTCAGAAGCGCTGGTCGAGGAAGAGGATCCAGCGGCGGATCCAGCGGCGGATCCAGCGGCGGTGGTGGAAGAAGTCTCAGCAACAGCGACAGTAGAGACGGTGGTTTCTGCGGAGCCAGCAGTGGCTGCAGACTCGGCAGCAACAGTAGCGGCAGAACCGACAGCAGCAGAACCAGCACCAGCAGCACCAGTGCCGACGGCAGCAGATTCAGTAGCGGCAGAACCGACAGCACCAGGAATGCCAGCAGACCCAGCAGCAACGGTGTTGCCCTCGGTGCTAGCAGTAGCTTCTTCAGAACCAGCCACGGTGGAGCTAAGAGTAACGGTAGTGGTAAATGCAGCAGCAGAGGTCTCGACGGGAACAGTTTCGACGACAGTGGCACAGCTGTTCTTCACGCATGCAACACTGGACGTGACAGTTGATCCTGGGAGAGGAACCGTGTCAGCAGAGCATCCACATGGAATGACAGAGGTGGTGGTGTACAAAGCACCGGTTGAGTCAGTAGTGGCAATCACACTGCAGCTCTTAGTGACGGTGTAAGTCTCTTCTTCGGTGACGGTGACAACAACGGAGGTCTCATAAGAAGTGCATGGACTTCCAGCAGTTTCACAAGAGCAGTAAGTGACCGTCTCTGTTACAAGGTCGGTCTCGGTGGTAGTGCCGCCATTGGCAGGACCACCAGCAGATCCAGTGACACCAACAGATCCAGTGACACCAGGTTCGCCAATAATGGAGGTGGTAGTGTAAAGTTCACCATCGGAATCAGTGGTCACAATCACTTCACCGGTTTCCGTAAGGGGGTTACCGTTAGAGTCAGTAGTCGTGAAGGTGGTGGTATAGTCAGTCAATCCAAGGATGGAAGTGGTGGTGTACAATTCACCGTCAGAGTCAGTGGTCACGAGAACATCACCGGTTTCAGTGGCAACATGTCCATCTGGGAAAGTGGTGGTGAAGGTTGTGGTGTACTCGGTGAATTCGTCAGAGCCGGAGATGATGGAGGTGGTGGTGTAGATCTCACCGTTAGAGTCGGTGGTAACAAGCACGTCACCAGTCTCAGTAAGAGGATTGCCGTTAGAATCGGTAGTCGTGAAAGTAGTGGTGTACTCAGTCAATCCAAGAATGGAAGTGGTGGTGTACAATTCACCGTCGGAGTCAGTGGTAACAAGAACATCACCGGTTTCAGTGGCAACATGTCCATCAGAGAATGTAGTGGTGAAGGTGGTGGTGTACTCGGTAAACTCATCAGAGCCAGAGATGATGGAGGTGGTAGTGTATAATTCACCGTCGGAGTCAGTGGTCACAATCACATCACCAGTCTCGGTAATTTGGGAACCAGCAGAGTCAGTGGTGGTGAATGTGGTGGTGTACTCAGTCAATCCAAGAATGGAAGTGGTGGTGTACAATTCACCGTCGGAGTCAGTGGTCACAAGGACATCACCAGTCTCGGTGGCAACATGTCCATCGGTGAAAGTGGTGGTGAAGGTGGTAGTGTACTCGGTGAAGTCATAAGAATTACAGTCAACACCGTCTCTAGCACAGATAACGACACCACTGGAAGAAGCAGTGATGATGGAGGTAGTGGTGTACAATTCTCCATCAGAGTCGGTAGTCACAAGCACATCTCCAGTTTCGGTGATAGCAGAACCAGCTGAATCAGTGGTGGTGAAAGTGGTGGTGTACTCGGTTCCGATGACAGAGGTGGTGGTGTAGAGCTCACCATCAGAGTCAGTGGTCACGATAATCTCAGCAGTTTCAGTAGCAGTGTTACCATCAGAGTAGGTGGTGGTGAAAGTAGTGGTGTAGTCAGTGAACTCGTCAGAGCCAGTGATGATGGAGGTAGTGGTGTACAATTCTCCATCAGAGTCGGTAGTCACAAGCACATCTCCAGTTTCGGTGATAGCAGAACCAGCTGAATCAGTGGTGGTGAAAGTGGTGGTGTACTCGGTTCCGATGACAGAGGTGGTGGTGTAGAGCTCACCATCAGAGTCAGTGGTCACGATAATCTCAGCAGTTTCAGTAGCAGTGTTACCATCAGAGTAGGTGGTGGTGAAAGTAGTGGTGTAGTCAGTGAACTCGTCAGAGCCAGTGATGATGGAGGTAGTGGTGTACAATTCTCCATCAGAGTCGGTAGTCACAAGCACATCTCCAGTTTCGGTGATAGCAGAACCAGCTGAATCAGTGGTGGTGAAAGTGGTGGTGTACTCGGTTCCGATGACAGAGGTGGTGGTGTAGAGCTCACCATCAGAGTCAGTGGTCACGATAATCTCAGCAGTTTCAGTAGCAGTGTTACCATCAGAGTAGGTGGTGGTGAAGGTAGTGGTGTAGTCAGTGAATGGATCGGGAGAAACAACACTCGAAGCAGCACTCGAAGAAGCCACGCTAGAAGAAAATTCGCCAGAAGACTCAGCAGAGCTAGAGGCAGCACTTGAAGAGGAGGCACCGGAGGATTCAGCAGAACTAGATGCAGCGGAGCTGGATTCAGCAGAGCTAGAAGCAGCACTGGAAGACTCGGCAGAGCTAGAGGCAGCAGAGGAGGCAGCAGAGGAGGCAGCAGAGGATTCAGCGGAACTAGAAGCAGCAGAGCTGGATTCAGCAGAGCTAGAAGCAGCACTGGAAGACTCGGCAGAGCTAGAGGCAGCACTGGAAGACTCGGCAGAGCTAGAGGCAGCAGAGGAGGCAGCAGAGGATTCAGCGGAACTAGAAGCAGCAGAGCTGGAGGCGGCACTAGAGGATTCAGCGGAGCTGGATTCAGCAGAGCTAGAAGCAGCACTGGAAGACTCAGCAGTGCTTGAAGCAGTGCTCGAAGACTCAGCGGAGCTGGATGCAGCACTGGAAGACTCGGCAGAACTGGAGGCAGCGCTCGAAGGCTCAGCGGAGCTAGAGGCAGCACTAGAAGACTCGGCAGAGCTAGATGCAGCAGAACTGGAGGCAGCGCTCGAAGGCTCAGCGGAGCTGGATGCAGCGCTAGAAGACTCAGCGGAGCTAGATGCAGCAGAGCTGGAGACGGCACTAGAGGAAGCTGCTGTTGAAGAGCTGGCAGCACTGGAAGAGACAGCGGTAGGGTAGTCTGGAATAGAAGAACAAGGCTGACAAGCAGCAGGTCTACCAGAAGTGGGAGGTGCTCCGCTATAAGAAATACCAGCATGGTACCAACTGACACCATCACCGTAATCGACGGTGACCTTAGACATCAATGAAGTGTCATATCCAGTACCGACTTTAGCGTAGAACTTTGGACCGAGGATTACGGCCTGCAACCAAAGTTCGCCATTTTCGTATCCCCAATCGTAAATAATAGCACCCAAACCGATAATATTACCATTACCCCAACCAGCGACAGTATAGGTTGTACTGGTAGAAAGAGCCTCAATTCTAAGACTCGAGGATGAGGTGGAAAGATAGATGGTTTGACCCAGTGAGAAACTAAGAAGAGATGTTGCAGTTTGAATGTTTGAGTTTTCACCAACATCCCAACATCCAGTACCAGTAACAATGGTTGTTTGTGTGTAAAGCATGTTAACCAAACAAATTTGACCATTGTTCGCAATGGTGATGGATCCCAAAACAGCATACGATGCAGCGAATTCCTCTTGATAGAACACAATCAAACCAGTATTTTGCCAGCTTACAGAAGTAATTCTCATGGTAGCAATACCAAGCGCAAGACCACCATAAGCAGAAAAAAATATATCACCCAGGTTATCGAACGAACCAGCAGTGATGGCATAAGATGGAGTGGTCAACGAATGAATAGAGTTCCAACTGATAGTACCAGTATTCTTGACGGAAAGTCCTGTCTCGGTAACAGTCAAACCAATAAGGTTGGAGTTAGAACTAATATAAAATTCCCCATTAACACTAAGGGAACCACCCATAGCAGTAATAGCGTTGTTAACGATGGAGTAGTAAACTCCTTCGTTGATGATAAGATCACCGACGGAAAGATCAATAGTTCCGACAACAACGGTATCCTGGGAGATGGTACGGGCAACGACCTGAGTAAGGCATGTTGCAAAAAGATAGAGACCACTCAAGAATCTCATCTTTATAGTCAAATGATAGGGTATACGTTTGGTGAAGGAAAGCTGCCGATTTCTGGGGGTTTGGCAATATTTATGTGTTTAAAACGAACGCTCTACTTCCTGTGGAGCTAAAATTAACCTAAGTCTGCAGTAACCTAGCTGTTTTGAGCTAGCATTAGCGCTTACCCATATTTTCGTCCATAATCAACGACCCTACCATCTTTACTCCGGTCCACAGGCGTCATTTATGGATATTTTTTGGGCTGCAACTGAGTAACTACGCAACATGCATGGCGCACTACCAAGAAGCCACAAGCACTTTACGAATTGGGAATGCGACTAGCTGAGCCAGGAGTTGTATTGCCGCCTAAGGTTGCCCATTTGCGAGACACTTCCAAAATCATGTGTAGAATGATTTGAATTGATGACAGATGCATGTATTAATATTGATGTGTAAAAATTTACCCCAAGTCTACTAAAGAGCGTGTCACGCCGACACATTTCAAAACACTCGGCAAGAGAAATATAGGCAGCCCCAGTTCTAGACTAAGTAATTTTCGCCGGTAATGTTCACCGTATTGTTCCTGCGACGGCAAAAGTAAATTAACAATACTCATCGTAGATATTCGAGTACCACAATTGTATAATGATTAAACAATAGAAAAAAGCAACGCGCCACTTTCTGTAAAAAGTAGTTTGCTTATGTTTCCAGATTGCTTAAGGCCAAAAAAATCTGTCCAAGAATTATTTCCTCACCTTCCGTAAAGTTAAAATCAAGCCCGAGGTCTATTGCCAAATAAATCCATTCGTGCGAGAATTATTGCCAAATAAATCTATTCGTGCCGTTTCACTATCTTGGCAGTCGGGCAAGTATCCCAACAAGCTCAAATTCATCGGGTGATTACGACAAAGAACACTTTTTTGATTGTTTAGTATGTTTTTAAACCTTGGGAGACTTAAAAAATATCTTATTTTTTGCGTACATAAAATTGACCGCTGAGCATCACCGAACAAATGCAACTGTTGCATTGGTACAAATTGAGAAAAGTTCTTTCTCCCCGCAGTCTGGATCCTGTTCCCAACTGCCTTGTTAATTGTCTTCTTGGCTTTTGAGAACCCTAAATCATTGCTTTTTCTTCGGTATCGTACCGATATCTGTGTCTGTCGACCTTAGCATGCACGGGGGCGGTGGTAACCGTTTTGAAAATATGGTGGTGAACGCTTTGGAGGAGTATACCTATACTTCAAGTAAGCATATTTTTGAGTACACGTTCTTTGCGTCGAACTGACTAAGCAAGGTTATGATAGTCATCATTGAACACGAGATGTTACAAATTTATGCAACACCTAATTCTCCTGTTTAAATACGGCTTACCCTTTTGTAAATAACTTGCTACACGCCTGTGAATAGAAGAACGGGCCACATGTTTTCAAATGTTACAGTTCCTTGCGAAAGCATATAATCATATTGACCGAAGACTCTTTGAGGCATGTTGTCATCTGGTTGTATTTTCGTGAATTGTGTGGTATTTTTGCAGAAAAAAAGATACTTATGATGGTGATATAACAGAGATTATCGGCACATTCTCTCACTTACAACATCAAGAAATTTTGATCATAAATGTAGAGAAAGTGTGATCTAGACATCTCTCCGTTTGTCCATATTTTAGCAAATTCTCCTTGATAGATTGAACGGGGGTTTTGGACTGGCAAAATGATGGTCAAGCTTTTCATCCTATCGTAAGAAAGTCGAGTACTGCCTTATGGGAGCATGTGTAAGTGCCGAAGTGCCAACATCTGAGCCCCGCAACCTTTTTACTGGGGTTTTTTCATCTAACCCTATTTCTCGGGCAAGCTACTCAAGGTCAATGTAAATCTTGAAAAAACCTTTTCGTCAATATCTAGAGACTTGTTTTAAAGGCTTTTTAGTCCTGAAGTTAGTCCTGGTCCTCATTAACTTTAGGAGACCCTATAATATTCCAGGTGCCTAAAGTCTGGACAGTAGAACGGAAGAGGCAATTGTAGAGCTTTGCGAATTATTCACCCCTTTTTCAAGAAAGAACCTGCAAACTTTATTGAATTTGGCCGAATCCGACTTGCTGAACACGATGGTAGTGGTATTGACTCTTAATAAATAAGCTACTTGGTATATTAAGAGCAACTTATCAACTCTCAAATCTGCAGGGCAACAAGTTCTGTCCTATAAAAAAGATGCGTTTGTCTACCTTTATGTTCATTGTTGCGAATAGTTATAATTTTGAAAAAAATCTAAAAATGTTGAAAAAGCTGCGAAAGACATACGGAGACAATTTAAGATCTGACATTGGATAGAGCATTTTTGAAAACTTGATATTATTCTATTCGAGAAGAAAAATAAGTCTTTCTGTATATTGAGATAATTCAATCTGTCATCTTCATCTGTGACGGGTTTACAGGGAGAGGATGTACGGGTTTTTCACAGGGAGAGGATGTACGGGTTTTTCACAGGGAGAGGATGTACGGGTTTTT